>BTHU01000018.1:16847500-18097101 GCA_036184795.1 Tokudaia tokunoshimensis | reverse complement strand
ATATATACTATGTTTTCATATATTTAGATATTTCTACCATAGTTGATATTCATGAAACATTTCTAAAGGTTTTTAGTACTATTTTCCCTTCCTTTGTTCTGTTCTTTCGTCTACCTATTCTCCTGAACCCTAAATTAACCTTTTTTATTTTATACTCCTTATAAACTTTTATACCAGTCCATTCTATCTCACCTCCCTTGAAATACTCTCCCCGTGGCCCCTTAGCAATTTCCTGATCTATATTGTTATTCAAAATAAAACTCGTATAGGTGAAATATTCAAAACTACATTTAAGGATGAGAAAAAAGCATGCAATACTTGTCTTTCTAGTTCTGGGTTACCTTACTCAGAATGATGTTCCCGTCTCCATCAATTTACCTGTGAATTTCATAATTTAATTTTTCTTAATAATTTAATAATATTCTTTAATGGTCATGTAACTATAGCAAATGGAGGGAGTTAAATTTTCTTAATCTGTGTTCAACAATTTCAACCTTCAATGTAGAAGACATCCCTATACTTTATAAGATATTTGTCTTAGTCTAGAAGCAGGTTTCAGATACACGAAATAACATTTCTAACAAGAGATATGTCCACTGGTACTAGATTGATATGATTTAATTATCATGGAATAACTAACCACTTTTCCACTGGATTTGAGGCCTGCTTCACAGGAGGACATTACATGCTTGGTATGGTAATGCTGGTGAGAATTCCAGGGCTGAAGAGGTCATAGGTACCTAGGAGTAGGGGTAGAACCTGTCACTGTTAATTTGTTCAATGATGATAGTCTTAAATTGCCTTCTGTGTGGTGTGGAGTAAGAATGACTCTCGAATTGTATGTTTGAATATTTGGCTCCCATTTGGTAGAACTCTTGAGGAAGAATGTGGAGATATGGCTTGTTGTTGTGTTACCGGGAGTAAAAATTGAGATTTCAAAAGACTCACGAGAGTCCCAGTGATTGCTGTCTGTCTCGTGGTTGTGGAACAAAATGTGGGCACTGATGTTCCCTTACTCCTTCATTATAGACTCTAAACCTCTGAAACTATAAGCCAAAAAGAACTTTCCTTTATAAGTTGCCTTAATTATGGTGTTTATCACAGCAATAAAAAATTAACTAATGTACATATAAATACTTTGTGTATATATCTATACACCTGATGACTGTCATTATTGCTAGAAGAAGCTTCTTTTAGTAGTAGGCGGCAGTCAATGGAGAGACACATTCTTGCAGCCACTTCAAATCTAAATAGTTATCATCTAATGGGGAAAGTTAGAATTTTTAATATTAATGTTCAGATGACATCATTAACCAGAATTTTCCCTAAAAATAGTATATAAAGTAACACTGCCGTAAATATTAATAAACTGAAACAGAAAGCTGCTTAACAGTAAATAATAGATCTAAGATTGTTCAACCAAATAGGCAAGTCATGTGAATACACTACTAACCAAAATATTTGAATACAATTACCACATCAGTTAAAATTTTTGTAGGCTGGTAGTGGTATTACTTTTTTCAAATCTAGGGATATTTAAAATATGTATTTACACACACACACACACACAACACACACACACACACACACTTCTTATTCCCTTCCTTAGACTCAAAGTTTTGTGAAAACTATCTTACATTTCATTACAAGATGTCAGGGTTCTATAGTCAATTCACTAGACATCACTAGATTTAAGCATCTTACCTCAGTGACAATATGGTAGAAGTAAAAACACTGTGGTCATATGTCCATCCATCTAGGCATGGCTCAGTCTCTAGCTCAGTGCTGTTATAAGTTGATATATTAGAATCTAAGAATTGCCATTGAGTGTGCTTAAAGCGTCTGCATTGCTCAGGTTTCTGATTTGGGCCCATTGGGATGGAGACCTTCACTAAAGCTTCAGTAGTCAAGTTCATGGCAGTACTATTTTCAGATCTTAAATTGTCAAGGTTTACACTGCAGTGATGAGCAGGGATAGCTGCTGTAAAATTCTCCATGATATCATGAGAGTAAGACATCATATTTAAAATGTTGAGAAGGACGATTATCCAAATCTGAAATCTTCCACTGTCACCTACATGATGTAGAATTTCATCAAAATCCATGGTGATTCGTGCAAATGCTAGATGTAGAGTCATAGACACAATGGTATAGAAAACACAAATTCAAAATCACAACTTTATTAAAGACATATCTTTTCTAGACTAGATATTAAAAAAATTGAAATAGTTGTTATTTTCCCAACAAAATGTACATTCCTTCCCTGAATATCAAAAAGTAATGAACAGTTTGATTTTCACAACATTGACAGCAGTATATTTTATTTCATAATGACAAAGAATTCAAATGAAATATATCCCTGATTTGGCAACTTATAGAATGAATTCCATTTTATAAATACAGGTAACATGTAATGTATTCTGCTCAAGTCTTGTGAGAAGATTTTAAAAGATACTAACAACTAATGTAATCTTTCTGCCCCCTGTGAGACTATGTCTTCTTTATAAAGCAGGAAAGCTATACTTTGAAATCTCAATATCATAGAGGCCTAATCAAAATCTGAACAATGACAACATCAGTTACCATGTCAATATGGACAGCAAAAATCTCCCAATGTCTTGCCCCTAGATGAAGAACTATATGCAATTAATAACTGCTGAGAGTGATAGAATCAGTACCTTCCAGAAATTAACCCCCTAATTTTGAATGGCAATGATCATCCATAATATATGTGATATGTCTATATGTATATATATGTATATATATATGTATATGTATGTATATGTATATATATATATGTATATATGTATATGATATATATATATGGCAACACTAAATAGACTGTTCTTTTATATATTTATATGCATTTTATATATCAATAATATTTTAAAGAGAAAAAAGCAAACAATAGAGCTAGTATATGAGAATTAAAGAAAATATTTGAAGGTAGAGAAAGGAGAAGAGTGGATTATACATAACAGGATATGACAATAGAGAATTAAAGATGACCAAATATATTATTCACATAAACAAAATGCCATAATATAACCCATTACTTGGTGCAATTAATGATTGCAAATAAAATTGAAGATGAGATACTAATATGCAAACAAAGACATATTATATCCTTATATCAAGGCATAAAATGTCATGGTTGTGTAATACTTCTAATAATCAGATTAAGCCAGGAGGTCATGGTGCATGCCTTTAATCCCAGCACTAGAGCAAAAGTGGGTGGATCTCTGTGAGTTTGAGACCAGTCTGGTCTACAGAATGAATTCCAGGACAGTCAGTGCTACAAAAGAGAAACCCAGTCTCGAAAAACAAAGCAAAATACCAGCAAAAAAACTTATATTTCTATCATGATATAAATATATATGTTTTCTATACTGACAGTTTGCAGCTTGCTTGCTTGTCTCATCATTGTGACTTAATCCTTTTAATAACATCTTCCCATTTATCTGACCCCAATCACCTGAAAGCATTAATCTACCTTTTGGTTCTATGAATCCAATGGTTTTGGACTGTACATGTAAGTCACATCAAACAATATTTGCCCTTCAGTGTGTTGATGTCTTCCCACAAAATACTGTCTTTTAGTACTGTTTATATTTTCTTACATAGCAAGAGTTTCTTCTTTTTATACCTGAATAATAATAAAATAATATATAATATAATATAAATATAATCTATTACAGTATTCTCATATTGCATTATATATTATAATATAATATAATTATATATTTATATATTATATTACATAATAAATATTTATATATATTTATATTATATATAATAGAAATTATTTTTATTATATATTATACTGCAGTATATAAGATATGTATATATCACATTCTTTAAACAGCTATGTCTTTAAAAGAACTCAATATTCCAAAAAATCTATAAAAATTACAACCAAGTCCAGCCTCAACAATACCAGGTCCCCTCATATCTTACGGCACACCTCATATAAAAACTACTAGAAATACCAATGTGTAGGAATAGTTTGAGTGGTGAGTATTTGCATATTGGTCACAGAATGCAATGCAAATCAGTATTTCAACAAGGGACAATACTATGGAGATTCCTCAAAAACATTTAAAAAATTTATCAGTTCTTCTTCTGTTTCTAAATACAAAGGAAAACACATTGATAACATATTTGTCTCATGTTCATTACTGAAATATTCACAATAGAAAGCTATGAGAACAAATTAGCATATATCATTGGAATTTAATTTCAATGACAACTGTTTACACTTCAATTGTTTAAATGACATGTTTATATAAATAATAAGCATATATGATTATATTGATTGGAATTATATATAAATGCAAACAAAATATGTTCTCAAATAATGTCTTTAAGAAAACAAAAACTAAGTTTGTCCTTAACATTGTGAAGGCCTTATTAATGCATTGTTTGTGGCATAGTCACTGTGAACTCATTCCATAAAACTTCAAGGTCTTGTCAGATGATAAAGTTGAGGAAAGTAAAGATTGAAAAAGAATTGTCCAGGTACTATGCTGGAAAAAAAAAATAGTCAATAGCACTGATCAGGAATCTATCTGACTAGAACATGACTAAAAAGAATAATAATAGAAAAAAACGAAATCATGAGTCAGGCTGAATGGATTGAACTTAAAATTGTGTGAAGGATTAAAACAGTTAGGTAACTTTACAATGTACCTTTTTAAAATCTATTTAGAAACTACTTTCACTAACTCTATTTTGAGAAAACAAAAATATTTAAAATATGCATATTATTAATTCTTATAAAAACTACCCAAATGTATGTATAACCTTTGATTTATTTTTAGATATTTACTGACTTTGAACACAAGCCTGTATATTTTAAGACAAACTTCCAATTAGGGCTTAAAATTTTTCTTTTACTCTACTGTATTATTTTACTTGACAAAATCAACTGAGTTAGCTGAAGCTTCTAGATATTTGAAATGACATATATATCAATTGCATTCCTTGAATTATAATTCTATGCTCTATTCTGTTGATCTAAATTATAAAGATCAAAAACATACCACTATAACTTTTCAAGTTATAATTTTTAAAAAGTAAATGTAGGTAAGTACAATGAAAAGCTATTAAAGTTCAGCAGGAAAACTGGTATTTATACTCATAATACCAAAAGTAGCAACATAAGATCTTAAATAGGAATTCTCATAATGCTATTAATTCATTTATATTCATTCCAGATATGAGACACAAGGACAACCAATAATGTTTCTATATTTTTCACCTAAATAAAGATTTTTTTGATTTGATGATTTAATTCCTTACTCTATATCAACCATTATTTTACAGGCTATTTTAATAAAAAACATGGGAATTTACCTATATAGGACTTCTGTTGCACACAGCCAAATCACACATGGAGAAAAGCTATGTCTATTTACCAAAGAGAAAAATACTCTACTAAAATGTTATACAAGTTACTAATTTACCTCTAATCCCTGCTTACTGGAACTAAGTAACTGAAGTGGACTTTGGGGTTATTTGTGGTTTTCGGCTTAAAGTGAATACTCGCATTAAATGGAGAAGTATTGATGTCTAGTCACTCTATGGAAAAAAAACAAAGTAGAGTCCAGACAACTTCCAGGAAGGACCCAGGACAGGAACTAGAACAATTGCCATGCAATTTTTTTTCAGTCTATATTTCTGTGTAGCTTTCTCTCATCACTGTTATCTTTTCCTCAGCATTGGCATTTCTACCTGAATAAATTAAGATTTTAGAGAAAATTTAACTTTTTAGGTAATCCATCATTTTTTACCTGAAATGGCTTCATTTTTCTCTATTTTAAATATTTCTAATCAAGCATACACAAAGTATGATCATATTTATTCACACTTTTCCCATCCTTACTCACTCATAAACCTCCAAAAGATCATTATGTAAACTTCATGATTTTTAAAAAACCCACTAAGGCCCGTTGCTGCTATCTACGTGTGCATGGACATATGACCACTCACTGGTGCATGGCAAATATACCCATGGCCATGTAATCAAAAAAAAAATTCTCCTATAGCTCCTATAGAACACTGAATCTTTAGAGATTATAAATCCAGTATATATATGTATGATATTGATACAAGTCAATTTATTACATAATAAATTATTCAATCTAGTTAATGATCTCTCAAGTTCCACTTGGTAATCTTCAACCAATTCAACTAAATGAACTCTGATAATGAGTGCAACATTCACATTCCCATGGATTTGCTGAAGTCATGGATAAAGAAATGACTAACAGATTTGATACTTAACCCAGTAACTTCATTTCATACATATAAATACAATCTTAAATTTATCTTCCTCTTCTAGTATTAATTTCAGTTCAGGATTTTTGCCTCTTTTAAATGAATTCCACAGTTTTTGTTATTTAAAGTGTACATAATAAAATATTAGGTGATTTCTTTGAAAAAAAAAGACTGATGATGTCCAAATCTGTGCATGAAACGGTTCCAACCAGCCCCAGTTATTTCTGTTCTTGCTGAAATAATGAAAGCAGGAAATATGCATGAAAAAAAACTAGGGAAGCTAAGCATGCAGCTCAGCAGACATCTAGCACATAAGAGACCAGGGATTTATGCACAACCTCTAGAAAAGAATTTATTCAACTCACAGTTCTATAACTTCAAGGATATGACTCTGACATTGACACAGCTCTAATGGTGATCTTATAAGATAGTGTCCAAAGAATATCTAAGAACTTCAAAGGGCAAAATGAAAACAATTTCAAAAAATGGGCCTGGACCTTAAGAGAGTTCTCAGAATAAAAAGACATGGCTTTTCCCTCAGTCTCTGACCCACACTTTGTCTCTATATCTTCTGCCATGGGTATTTTGTTCCACCTTCTAAGAAGGACCGAAGTATCCACACTTTGGTCTTCATTCTTCTTGAGCTTCATGTGGTATGTGAATTGTATCTTGGGTATTCAGAGCTTCTGGGAAAATATTCACTCAGTGAGTGCATACTGTGTTTGTTCTTTTGTGGTTGGGTTACCTCACTCAGGCTGATATTTTCTAGTTCAATCCATTTGCCTAAGAATGTCATGAATTCATTAATTTTTAATAGCTGAGTTATATTCCATTGTGTAAATGTACCACATTTTCTGTATTCATATCTCCAGAGACTGTCCCACGTGGGGATCCATCCTATATAAAGTTTACAAAATCCAGACATTATTGTGGATGTCAACAAGTGCTTGCTGACAGGAACCTGATAAAGCAATCTCCTGAGAGGTTCTGCCAGTGCCTGAAAAATACAGAAGCAGATGCCCACAGCCAACCACTGGACTGAGCACACAGGTCCCCAGTGGAGGAGTGAAACCTCCTGGGAGTTGCACACGAGCAAGTTTTCCGTGAACAGAGAGCTGGGAAGGTGAAACGATGGGGGTCGAGAGAAAGAAACACACGAGGCATTAATGCATGGCTGTACAAAATCTCTCTTCACTTGGGGGATAAAGAGCAGCATATATGCTTTTTAGCCATGACCCCTCCCCTCCCAGGATCTTCTCAGCGCTTCTCAGCAGGGTCTCAGCTCCACTGTTCCTCAAAGGATGTTTGATCCCATAGGGTCTGTTTGCTCTGTGGGAGGCTGAGGTGTGACAAAAGGCTTGCTTCTGGAGCTCTGCTAGCTCCACCAGGTTGGGGGAGGTGTAGTTCACTGGGATCTGGAGATTCTCTGCTCAGAACTCGGAGTGGGGGGAAAATGCAGGCAGCAGAATGATAGCTGTCAGGTAATAAGGGACTTCAATATGACTCTCTACATCTCCTCTTCCTTTATTTAGTTTAAACAAGTGGATAATAATCTGTCCATGACGGTGGGCCTTTAACCAGAGAGTGGGAGCACGGGCCTAATTCCCCTCGTGTAGAACAAATAATTGTTTCCACATCTTAGATGGCTCTTAGTGTCTTTTGGAGGGGAAGGCAGAGCCATAAAATTAGTGGGGAAATCCCCACAGAGTGTAGAATGATCTACACCAACCCCTAAGCAAATCAGTCATGCTCCCCAGGGACTCAGAGCCAGAAACATGGTCCTCCCTCTGCAATGCTTTGCTTGCAAACTCGCTGGTGCCCATGTCACCTTGTAAGCAGACACACCTAGATCTGAGTTCTATGAAGCTCCACGAAGAGATCCACTTGTATAGCTTTGATATCAGAGAGTCAATTAGTTGCCAAACACCTTGCAAGTGTCTTTTAACAGACATGCCAGTCAGGTGAGCCTGGATGGAGACAGTCTGCTCAAAATAAAAGGTTAGAAGTTAGAAGCAGAACAGAATTAACATGTCTCTGGAAGGTCCAAGGTATTCATTTCAATTGCAAATTAGCATCTCTAAAAACACAAAGCTTAGCTTTCCAGTGTGGGGGAAGTGGCTTTGAGAACCAACAGATGAACTGGTTACTTCTCAGAAAGAATGGAGACTATATTTGAAATTAACTCAGTTGGCTGATAAAGATTATTAGCCATCTTCATAATTGGAATCCCCAATATTGGACTTATTACTAGACCACTTCATGATTGAGTAAACTGATCACATTAAAGGAAGGAAAAGAGTCATTATAACTCCTCTTTTAGATTAATTTTTTTAAGTCAGTTTTAATAGTCTCCACTGTTCTCTGTCCTGCAAGATATAAAGCTTACAGCAAGGCAGTATATTTAATCTGGGACATAGGCAAGTAAAGTCACCATTGTCAGATCACTCAGCAAGTTTACAGGTCGGCATTATCTTTAGCATGTCACATTCATCACTTTAGCAGCTAGAATGCTTCTGCAGCATTCTGTGGAAAAAAACACAAATATGCCTTCTTCCCCATATTAAATAACTGATCAGGATCATGCCATATGACAAGAAGTGGATTGTTTCATCTCACCTAGGCATGAGTATACCTAGTTGTTGGATGCAATACACTCAGCAAAAAGTTCCTTGGCATCCAAATTTTTAAAATTTTCTTAAAAATATAAAGTATAATTTAAATATTATGCCACAGGGATACAATTTCCCTCTTTTTTGTTTTTTAGTTAGAAGATATTGTTTAAAAGTTACACAACATGTAATCCTTGAGAATTAAATTGTTAAAAACATCTCAATATTTGATGACTGTAATAAATATCTAGTTCCATTATTTGTTTTAATCTTAGTTGGAACATTAGAATAGACAATAACTATAGGCAATGACTATGTAAGCATAGAAATAAATGCAGCATTTTTAGTTGCTTTTCCTGTTAAAAGGATAAAATTATTCTCAAGCCATTACAATTTTGATGATGTTTGAATCTTTTTAAAGGAACAGATACTTTAAAAATTTTTAAAAACCCATTGTTAAGAACAAGGGCCTGTAATAAAATTTTATGAATAATATACACTGAAAGATTCAAAGTCTAGCTTTTTGTATTAAAGCCAAGACAAAACATTTTTTTTTCACATAAGATAAGGCTATCTCCATTTCTTAAGTCTTTAGAAGTAAATGCTTTTACAATTATCTGGATTTGCAAAGCAAAAATAACCTTTTAAATCTATAATAATTTTGCAGGCCAAATTTTAATGCCTTCATAAGTCTTACAAAGCCTCATTGATCTTTCATAAGATCTTAAATTTGAACTGTATTTTAAACCACACCTGGATAAGTCTCCAATGTAATTATCTTTTAATCTGAGCCTATTGTCTAAACCCAGACCCACGCCCACCTGTCTGTTGGACAGTAGCCTGCAGCCAGCCAATATGGTAATTTAACGGCTCCTATAAAAGATTTTACTAAAATCTCACTGAAATCTCCTTTTAAGTTTGGGAAAAATTTTACCGTTACAACTGCATCTAATAAACTTGTGAAAAAAGGTAGCAACAGGCCCTATACTGGCCATAGCTGTTTTTAACCTTTATCACTCTAGAAATTATCTTTGAGAGTCATGAGCCTTTAATTAGACTGCAAACTGCAGTTGATAGTACACTGCAGTTTTTAAATGTAATTCTTTTTTTTTTTTTTATTTTCTAAGTTTTTTTTTTTATTTACATTCAAATCATTTCCCCTTTCCCGTTTCCTCCCTCCCTGAAAGTCCCATAAGCCCCCTTCCCTCCCTCTTTTCCCCATTCAACCCCCTCTCGCTTCTCTGTCTTGGCATTCCCCTACATCCCAGTCTTTCCAGGACCAGGGATCTCTCCTTCCATCTTCTTGGAAATCTATTGATATGCGTTTTGTGTCTAGGGGTATTCCGAGATTCTGGGTTAATATCCCCTTATCAGTGACTGCATACCATGTGTGTTCTTTTGTGATTGGGTTACCTCACTAAGGATGATATTTTCAAGTTTCTGACCATTTGCCTAGGAATTTCGTGAATTCATTGTTTTTAATTGCAGAGTAGTATTCCATTGTGTAGATATACCACATCTTCTGAATCCATTCTTCCATTGAGGGACATCTGGGTTCTTTCCAGCTTCTGGCTATTATAAATAAGGCTGCTATGAACATAGTGGAGCATGTGTCTTTATTGCATGCAGGTAAAAGCCTCTAGGTATATGCCAGGAGTGGTATAGCCGGATCCTCCAGGGAGTGTCATTCCCAGTTTTCCGGAGCTCTGCCAGCTCCACCAAGTAGGGGAGGTGTAGCTCACTGGGGTCTGGAGATCCTCTGCTCAGAATGCGGAGTGGGGGAAAAATGCAGGCAGCAGAATGATAGCTGTCAGGCAATAAGGGACTTCAATATGATTCTCTACAGAGGAGCTACGAGAATGGACCCAAGGAGCTGAAGGAGTTTGCAGTCCCATAGGAGGAAAAACAATAGGAACCAACCAGTACCCCCAGAGCTCCAGGGACTAAGACTACCAACCAAAGAGTACACATGGAGAGATCCATGGCTCCACCTGCATATGTAGCAGAGGATGACCTTGTTTGGCATCAAATGGAGGGGAAGCCCTTGGCTCCTGTGAAGGCTGGATTGCCCAGCATAGGGGAATGCTAGGGCAGTAGGACGGGAGTGTGTGGGTAAGTAGGGGTGCACCCTCATGGAGGCAGGGAGGAAAAGGGGTGGGATGGGGGTTTCCGAGGGGAAACTGGGAAGGGAGATAACATATGAAATTAAATAAACAAAATAACCAATAAAAATTTTTAAAAAGAAAGAGAGAGAGAGAGGAGAGAGAGAAATATAAACAAAACAACCAACTACCATAGCTGGATTGTGATAAGGAAAAAGTGAATCCTTATTCATTACTGGTGGAATTGCGAACTAGTCCAGCCACTCTGAAAATCAGTGTGGGTAGTCCTCAAAAAGCTAAAAATGGATGTGCCGTGCAAGTCAGCAATACTGTTCCTTGGCATGTGTACAAAAGACTGGAGATCTCTACTCCACAGACACATACTCTGCCATGTTCATTGTTGCTTTATCCTCAATAGCTAGAAAATTGATACGATCTAAATATCCTTCAGCCAGGGAACTGATCATGAAAATGTTTTGTACCTACATACTCTAGAATACCATCCAGCTGTAGAGGTGGGAAAAAAGGAAATCATGAACTTGGCAGGTAAATAGAACTAGAAAAGGTCATGTTGAGTGAGGTAACCCAGACCTGGAAATACAAACAGGGCATGTTCTCTTTCACCAAAGTTCTCTCGGCATCAAATATTCAAATGTGAGGGCATAGCCTGGAGTAACTACAGAAACAAGGGAAGTAAAATGATACAGTTGTTGGGGCAAGAGGGTTAGGGAGGAATAGAAAGGGGATGACAAGTTCCAAGTGATCTGATAGGGGGAATGGGAAGAGTGGAGCTCCTAAGAAGGAGCTATGAATACAAAATAAGGTGGGAGAAGAGTTGTGACTTTTTGTGGGGATAAGAAGAGAAAACAAAATAGATGCAAATATTTCAAGATGGAATGTGAAATGGAATGAATGCAGTTAGAAAACTTTGAGGTAAGGGAGGAAATGCAGGGCTTAGTTTTTTATCTGTTTTGATTTAATATTTGTTACGAATCAGAAGTAATATGCTGGAAATAATCTGGTGATGATGGTGTACACAATTAAGAAGGATCAACTCTCTATAGGAACGATTACAGGCAGACATGGACCCTCAATGAGTAGAAAGCAAAAGAATGGCGAGGTTAGAAGCAGCCTTTATGCCCACATTAGAGTTGCTAAGCTCCTTTACTCAAAATAGAAAACTATCAAGATGATGGGGGGGGGGGACACCTATAACAATTAATATTAGAATCAAAAACTGATTCTGAAGTGTTTACAGCACTTGGGGGAAAATGGATTTCGTTTGCTTTTTGTTTTCCACTTCCTGTGTCCTGTGACATTACCTTTCTTCTAAATATTGTATTTTCAAGAAAATTTCTCAGATTCTTAACAATTTATTAAAGTGTTCACTAATACAACCACCATTGGAAGTCAGCAATGACTCATATTGCTCTGTGTGGCTTTTGCTGTTGTTGTTGTTACCAGTGTCTGCTTGTTTACTGTAATTTCTAATTCTGTGTTTTATTGGTTTTATTTGTATGTGTGGCTCTCTCTCTCTCTCTCTCTCTCTCTCTCTCTCTCTCTCTCTCTCTCGTTTGTGTGTGTGTGGTGTGTGTGTGTGGTATCATTTTTACAGTTTCTTGTGTTCTTGTGTTGTGTGTGTTTTGTTTGCATTTTTTTCTTATTAAAGAAAAAACACACTGATGGAAGTGTGGGAAGGCAGAAGAGATCTTGGAGATGAGAGAAGAAAAAACTGTAATCTGAATATATTGTAAGAAACAAAATTTTCAATTAAAAATAAAATAAAGTCAACAATGCAGCTGGGGAGCAGGAATTGGCAGTATAGTTCTTGTCTAGCTTTCAGTCCCTAGGGAAGGAAGGAGGGAGAGAGGGAGAGAGTAAGTCAGTCACTGGACTTAGTCTTCTGGGTGAAGAGCTACACTGATGCTTTTACAGATGCTAAATTTTAGTCTCTTTTCATCACTAGTTCTCCAAAAATACTCCAAATAATGGAGTACTATTAGATTAACAAAATACTACCTGGTAGTATTTTGCTGATCCACTAGCTCAACTACCAAACAAGAGTAAAAAAGTAGAAGCCTGAATCGTTTTGATATAATTTTTTGGCTTTATTTTGAAATTTCTTACATTAGTACATTAGTACATCATTTCTACCTTTCAGTCCACTGTCTCCAAGTCCTCCAACATACTCCACACTTGCTTTCAGTTACTGGTATCTTCTTTAGGTACCATTCTCTCTCTCTCTCTCTCTCTCTCTCTCTCTCTCTCTCTCTCTCTCTCACACACACACACATTCCTGAGTCCATCTTTTGCAATTGTATACTGCAGATCATATTCAAAATAATAATCCCTTTTCATACCTATTGTAAAAAATTTATGGTTATAGGTGTGGATACTAAAGAGAATGTTTTATTAGCATGGAGCCTAATTTCCGTTAACTTACATTTTTAAGTTCAAAAAATAGGAATAATTTCAGTCTCAAAGGATTTTGGAAAATGTTCCCAAGGAATGTCAGTTAAAATGGTATTAGTCAGGTAAAATGGTATTAGCCTATATGCATGTAAATTCACATCTACACACACACACACACACACAACACACACACACACAAATATAAAAATCTAATAGTACATGATTCATTTAACCTATTTGTTTATAATTTCCAAGTCTTAAAATGACAGATTATGTGAGATCATTGACTAGGTATTCTGCCAAAACTGCTACAAAATCCAGCACTTAACATACATATAGAAGTTAAAATACAGATAGTTATTAACACATAACACTAGTTCAATTACAAAATAAATACTTCATAATTTTCCTTTACAAAACCTTATATGTTTCCCTACACTATATTCTGTTGCTCTAGGAAAATAGAGAAAGCTAATCATATTGATATTTAACTTAAAAAGTTCTGGGATTCACACAATACAAAGGACTTAAAGGACTTTAATGAAAAATAATAATCTGTATATTGATCCTGAACTCATAAGTTTATACATTATAAGACTTTATGTTCTTCTAATAGCCTATTTAGAACTTGGGATTCTTCATAAGGCTGTCTGAATCTGTGGACCTGGAACCTTGGGGCAAACCAGTTTACCTGTAGAAAGAAAATCTCTTTGTCATCAAAGCACCTGCTTTTCAAAATACCCACTTTTATCTGAGGACAACTATGTAGAGCTCAGACAAGAGCAAGAAACAATACACTAATCATATTTCAATCCCAGAAAATTTTAATACAGAATATAGGTTACTTTAAATGATCAGTATGCTGAACTACTTACAAAGAGGATAGGAATGGTAAGAAATTACTCTCTTCAGTGCTAAACAGTAATGGTCCAAAGTTGAAGAAATTTCACCTTGTTCAACAGCAAGGCAATGGCTACTTGTATATAAACCCCACTCAGTCATTCTTTCTTTCATATGTGGTACTTTACATATGCAAATGCTCCCCTTAAATATTTATTTTATTTTAAATATGTGGTGTGTGTGTGTGTGTGTGTGTGTGTGACTGTATATGGTGTGTGTGTGTAAGTTCAGGTGAGCAGATGTCATAGTGTACACATGGACAGAGATCATAAACAATAACTTTTAAGAGTCAGTCCTTTCCTTTTACTAAGGATTCCAGAGATTAGATACAGATCTTCAGGATGACATGACAAATAGTTTTGATTCAGTGAGCCATCTCACTAGCCAATGAATCTGTCTTTTTTTTTTTGTCTTTTTAACAATTGAAATAGTCTCCTAATACCACCTTAATTTTTTCCATCTAATACTTTGTTCATGTTGTTAGATATCATTCTTGATTGGGTGGTTTTCTAAAAACAATTGATTATGTAGTCCATGTCTTTAATTTGTCTCTATAAACTCTTAAAACAAATTTAATCAGATATTCGCCCTTTTGAATCCATTACACAATTACTCATTAAGCAACTGATTCTTCCTGTATTGATAATTCACAGTAGTGAACCCCATCATTGTTCTTGACTTAAAGGGGGTTTGACATCCTGATTATTGCCTCTTCGATGGTTGCTTCTAGGACATTGCCTTCTCTTGATTGTCTATCATTCTTGCAACTTCTTGGCAGACTCTTCATCTTGTACTGGTTGGTTTCTGGCTTCTTGATTCAAATTCATCTCTTGGAGGAATGTTTCCAATTGTGTGTCTTTGAATACTCTATGAAAGTCCATCTGTTTTCTATAAGTCTTTTACGCACCTGAAAGTATTTCAGTAGCATTTACATAAAAAAACACATCACAATACCATCAAAACAGGATGGATATTAGCCAAGAAAAAGGCAGATGAGTCTCCATAAATTAATGGACAAAAGTATGTGTTTCTGAACCAGCAAGTCCTAATGACACCTTCTTGAAGTTACTCAAATGATTAATTCTGCAATTTGTTCATCAGAAAATGGAAATACAATGAATACCTTGACCTGAGCATTTTCATAGCATCCCCTCTTCTTCATATAGGAAAATTGTCTAATACTTGCTCTCTCATCTAGACTTCAATATTGTCTGCCCCAATGTCTCTAAAGCCCAAATAATCATCTTTAGGTCTTCAGAGTGTGGAGAATGCTCTGACCTCTACAGTTTAGCATAGGATCTTCCCTCAGTACGCTCCTACACTCTGCATTACTGAAGTACAGGTATTTTTGTTAGAACATTCTGTAGTAAATTTCCAGTTACCTCCACTAATCTATTAGCATGTGAGGAAAGTACCAACTCTGTTCTATCTTATTATGTCCTGTTAAGATCACAGAGGTCAATCAATACTCTATCTGAACCAACAAATGAAGGGTAACATGCAGGTTCACACCAGCAGCACATCAAGGTTCTACGATTTGTTGATCAATTGAATTTCTTCTCCTCTGATGTATTCAGATCTCCAGAAATGCAGCTTAGTCTTCTTGTAGATATAAAGCAAGAAAGAGGCAGGACTTGCCACTGGACATCTAGGTGGTCTGGACAGTGTCTTAAGGTAGGGATTGAGATTGTACTAGATATAACAATTAATTATGATAGCAGGGAACATCTTGTTTCCAGCATGAACAGAGAAAGTCCCTGGGGAATAAGAGTGCCTTCATTAAATCAAAACAGAATAGCTTTGCTTTCCATATGTTGGCTCCAATAATGATCCTCTTATGCAGAAACAAGCCAATTTTCTATGTTAATATACACTTTAAAAGCCAACAAGTTGCTAACAATACATAAATGATCACAGCTCAGGGCTACTTCAGGCAATGACAACCTAGACATCCTTGAGAAAGGACAGCAAATAACAAAAAATGTGTGACCATAATGGAAAAGAAGCAGAGTTTACCCATAGCTGAATATTATTTGGAGCAATTTGGCAGGATCAATTTAAGGTGAATTAATTTCTTCTATTTTGCTCAGTTTTTATTGTTCTCAAAATTCAATCATGTAATATCAAACAGATGGCTTGAAAAGTGAATAAATAGGTCATAAGATTTCTGTATACTTCATTGTTCTGGTTTATGGCTAAACACAGCAATCAGGTTTTGTTGAAACCGGATAGTATTGCAAGTTTCACTTTGTTTGAGTTTCCAGGTGATCTGGAAGAAATAAAACTTTTCCAGGAGCATGTGTTCTTGGAATCCCTACTTCATGTAATTTGCCTAAGAAATTGAGCCAATCCCATGAGGGCTTCCAAGCTATAGAATTGTTTTAAAGACCTATGATAATCATGTCTTTATCATGATTTGCCAAGACCAAACATGTCAACTAATTAATTATATAGATGCAGTGCATTTTAAGTGAAGAAAACTTAAAGTTTGAGTGGAAGACAAAGATAAAGAAGAGGTATAAAGCCTGATGAGTCCTGTAAATGCTCAGATAAATCAACAAGCACACCACAAACATCTGTAACTTGATGAGCAGCAGTATTTACAGAAGGCAACAGACACTTGGCATGAAAGATTGCACTTCCTTATTTCTCCATTTTGAGAGGGCATTGTACATGAAAATGCTCCACCATGGCCTTTTCTGTATAGAAAAAGCTTAGGAGCTTCTTTGTTGTACCTCTGTGAAGACCACAGAGAATTAATTGAAGCATGGAACATTAAATCACAGGAAGTATAATCAGTTAGATAATACAACAGACCCATGAACACAAGAGTTCTAAAACACACCTTCAAAGTGCACCTTGAATGCAGAGCTTTTTTCATTTAGAGATTTGTGATTACTTGAAGGTGAAATATAGTCTAGTCCAATAAGACTGAGTTAAGTCACAAATGCATAATACATAAGATAGTCCCTTCTCATTTAGTACCAGAAATATGCAAAAATATATTTTTAAATGAAAAATACTTGCAGAAATTCAAACTACACATGGTGCCATTACAGCTGAAGGAAGTAGAAAAACACATAAAGTCCAGTATAGGGGCTCCCTAAAATGCTAGAAATAGAACTACTACATAAAGCAGCTATAGTGTTCCTGGAATATACTTGAAGGAATCAAAGAACCAGCATGGCACAAAGATATAGAGATACTGTATAGAGATACATTGAAGAAAGCACTATTCATAATTTCTGATATATGGAATCATTCATGATGAGGAGGTGATGGAGGTGTGACTACGAAGTACATGGACACACATGGCTAGAATTTCCATCATGAATCCCATTAATTTGTATACAAACTAAAGTATTAGTAATAAAAGAATTTAAAAACAGCTGTATAAAGCCTACTATAGGTTACAATATATTAGTTTAATAAAGTCCTGACTCTCTATTTCTATTGCTAGTCTTTAATCTGCCACATGACGCTCATCTTTGTTTGAGCAGTCCATTTGTGCCATTAAATTGCATATAAAATCATATAACACACAACATGTTATTTTACACTACTCGGACATCATTGATGAACAGTAGCCTGTTACTAGCTGAGTATATAAGGAGGGTATCAAAGGTCAACACGTCAACATGGAGTTTTTGAACAGCACATGATTTCACATGCTAATTTTCATATTATTCATAAGCAAATCATTTAATAAGGTATAAGGTTAAAGAGACATTTTGTGATTCAGCCTCAAAGTCAACATTATAACAGAAGCCCCTAAGCAGTGTCCATGCTGATTCTGAAAGGCAGTCTTTAAACATATGACATTTATGTTTTAATCATATTTTCCAAACAAGTATGGAACGCACAAAAGTACTACACAAAAAAACATAAAAATTGTAAAATGGACTCTGAACACAATGCTACCATCTTTCCCTAATTTGATTTTCATATTGGGTAGTGCTGTATTTTTGTACATTTTGTCTCTTCAGTCACCAGTGCTAACATTTACCTTTTCGGTATTATTGTGAGGTTGGACCTGGGGAGAGGCACTCAGTTTCTATGGTCAAGAACATCTTAGCTGAGAATTCTCGTTTTAGTGCTGTTCCCCATTTTTTAATAGGGTTATTTGTTTCTCTGGACTCTAACTTCTTGAGTTCTTTGTATATATTGGATATTAGCCCTCTATTGGATGTAGGATTGGTAAAGATCTTTTCTCAATCTGTTGTTTGCTGTTTTGTCCTATTGGGGAAGTGCCCTCATAGAGGCAGGGGAGGGGGATGGAATAGGGGATTCTGTAGGGGAGACCTGTAAAGGGGATAAAATTTGAAATGTAAATAAAGATAATATCCAATTTTATAAAAAAAATAAAAAAGAACAGCTTAGTATGGTCTCTCAGAAGTGATTCCTCCAAAGGGCTATACTGGATGCCACAAGATAAGATTGATTTAAGGTAAAACTGTGTTTGTCTCTTCTGTTCAGGTATTCTCTATGATCAATTTAAAAATAGGACCTACAATCTCAATTCCTAAGTGGTGAAAAGATCTCTTCCTTGTTGCCCCTTCTATGACTTCCTAATTCATGCCAAAAATAATGTTCTGTTTATCTTAAATCCAGAACTATCTTTCCAAGAATCTATGTTTTCCTTTTTGTTTTGTTTTATGTCATTGTCATATCTATTTTGTATCTTCCTCCATTGCATACATATATACACATACATACATGCATACGTACATATATACACACATATGCTACATGCTACTTTAAATGGTTTTTGGATAAGAGTAAATCTCCCTTTTTTATATATACTAGATTCTTAAGATGGTTGTAACAAAAATACATTATAAATAGGCCAGCGTAAGGAATATAAGTCTGCACATGTATACACATATATTCTTATATATAACCTGCCTAGTCTGTATAGTGTTACTTGTAAGTAACTTTTCAGGGCTGCATATAATTATATTTTTAAGACCATGGATTTAAAAAAAATAAGAAGTGATACATGGAAGGGTTTGGAAGGAGGAAAGAGAAGGAGGACATGATGTAACTCTATTATAATCTCAAAAGCTAATTTTAAAGAGTCTAGTTTTACAAAGCATATGAATCTATTTCCTCATGGTTCAAGAAAACAGTGGTCCAAATCAAGATATTGGCAAAGTTGTACTTGAACTCCTTGCATCTGTCCAGCTATAATGATCACTGGCATTATCCTGGGGTCTTGATGCATAGTGACATCATTTAAATTTCTCTCCATCTGCACAGGACTTTCTTCTCTATGTGTAGATCTCTATTTCTCCATCTCTATTTGCAATAACTCTTTTGATTCCCACAAAGACTATTTTTAATCATTTGAATATGGTTTCTCCCAACCCTGTCTGACCTCATTTTAACTTTATTACACTGGTGAACAACCTATCTCCAAAAAGACTATATTAAAAAAGTGCTAAAAATTAAGGTTAGAAGGTACTTTTTGTGAGGTACAACTGAAATACAGCTTTACATACTCATGCAGATTCATATTATTCATCAGTCTTTCAGTTTGCATTATTGTATGAATAGAAAATATTCATTTTAGTATCATTCACCAATCCTTTAATGTCACTGGGGGAATAAAAGTTTCTATATTGTGTTTAATCATTGGCCTAATACAGTGATATGAAAACCATGGTGGACTTAGAGAAACTTGGGGTTTCCATCCCAATTCTTCAGTATTATAAGACCATAAAATGTAAACCATATGTCAGTTGAGTTAAATTTGGCTTGCACCCTGATTCCAATCTCTTGCCAAAGCCCAAAGCCCTTCCCAGGACATCTGTTGATTCCCAAGTGCTTGTTTTTCTCAGGTTTCTCTGACTCAGCATCCCTGCTTCAACTGTAGTGCTCAGTGCTGCCCACATTAATCTGAGACCATTAGAGAATACTATAAAATATCCTAAATAGGCAAATCTGTTTTGGGGTGTCCTGCATATGCACCTTTCCTGGTTATTTGTGCCTACCCTGCTTCTCTCAGTGGTAGGAAAATGGTGGTAGTACCAATTGTCACTGTTGATCAAGCATAGTCATTTATCAACAAGGTTCAATTATCCTTCTTCCTACTAAGGAAACTAGTTTTGCATACATAGTGGCCATTAAACATTTTAACCCTCTTAGCTTCCTTCATTTTAAATAAGTAGCCATTGTGTTTTCCTTTGAATAACTTGTGGCATCTTATGCATTCTCCTATTAATTAGTAAATTATAAAAATCTGTTTAAAGTTCATTTTATTTTTTTCACAACTCACAATTACATTTTTAATGAAATTATCGTTTAACAAGGCAAAGTCTAGTACTTTCAACTCAAACTAAAATACTTAGGCTAGCCACATTGGCATTTCAAGACCTTAACAAGTTTTCTGAAGCTGAGATACAGTAGGGCGACAGAGAAGGATATGTGGGGAAACCTTTTATTTTGTCCTCAGATTTCCCTAGCATTTCCATGTAGCATTGTTTACTTGAAATCATCCATACAAAATGAAAATTACTCTACACATGTTCATACCATGGAGTTCAACCAGCACTGTGAAAGATCTTGTCAAATTATATCCAAAGGCTGTATCAAAATATTGAAAGAAATAGACATTCTTTCTACTTACAGAAGGTTGTGTCAATCATTCTGGGCCCCCATTAGTCTATCACCAAAAGTAGCTGGTGGTAACTATCTCATGAGAGTATATAAAATTTAAAGGTGATACTACATAAAAAGTCATGTACTAAAGAATAAAAAAAAGGTTATAAAAACTTTATAACCTTTAGCTGAACTTCATACATCAATTTAAATCAAATGCAATGTTGATGTAGAATGGCCAAAAGTTTAAAGCTATGGGATTTTGTGTAAGATCTTGGATGGCAACCATTCCATGCATTGTGACCTTCTGACCAAAGGGGAGTTAGCATTCTATATCTATTCATATCGAGAAATCAGTAAGTTTTCCAATAATTCCTTCCCTACCGCTTCCATATACACAAATACATGTGCATTACATGCCTAGAACCAATGCTTCAAAACTTCTGTTTAGTCTGAGAGCAGTCTTGCCTGATTACCCTCTGTGGTCTACACTATCATTAAAATATTATCTCCCTCTATGTCCCCATTTGAACAAAGGAAGCTAGAGATACTTCTGTATAGTTAGGAGTTAGAAGAGTGGGAAGAACAGGAAAATGCCATACCTGAATGACTTTAAGTTGGACCTCCATCTGGAATCTAATTTTAATTCTCATAGAAATCTACCTCTTCAGTAAATCTACATCCTGAGATCTGCCTTGGACACTATTCAACTGGGTAAGTCTTTCAGAACCTTGGTTTTCCTATATGTTACGTTCCATTCCCTTTTTGTAACTGGATTTCCAATGTCACTCTTTTTTTTATTATTATTATTCTTTAATCATTTTTTACAATCCAATCCCCCTCCCAGTCCACCCTCTGACTATTCCTCATCCCATATGTCCTCCCCTCTTTTCCAAGAGGATGTTCCCACCCCTCTAACCCACATCCCACCAGACCTCCCTAATCCCTGGGGCCTCAAGTTTTTCAAGGGTTAAGTGCATCTTCTCTCACTGAGGCTAGACCAGGCAGTCCTCTGCTGTATATGTGTTGGGGGCTTCATACCAGCTGATGTATTCTGCCTGGTTGGTTGCTCAGTGTCTGAGCAATCTCTGGTGTCCAGGTTAGTTGAGACTGCTGGTCTTCCTATAGGGTCACCCTAAGTAAATATTAAGTAAATATTTCATGATTCAAGAAATGCGGAAAGATATGGAAAGATATGACTACAGTGAAGCATCTACAAAGAAAAGAAAAGGGCGAGATTCTTACATCCTTTGCCTATGCCCCAGACAACTTTCCACCTGACCCTACCTGCCCTCGGGGGTTGGGGACAAGTTGGTTCAAAGTCAATGACACAGACTCTGAGAGCAAGTAAGAATGCTGCAGGAAGCTCACCTGAGTACTGCTGCAAGCCCCTTTAATACCCTCTACCCACGCCCCCATTGGTCCCAAGAAGGTATCTATTATAAACAGCAGTTCCTGATTGGCTGGCATTATTTGCACCAGCAATCCTTGCTCTCTCAGGCAGTCCTCAATTAGGTCCTCTTGCAGGAATGCTGGTGTTACAGGCAGTCCTCAATTAGGTCCACCTACAGGAGATGCTTCTGCAGCTGCATGGCCCCAGCATTTAAATAGAGGCAGCCCTATTGTTCCTGCTACAACAACCCAACTCTCAAAATGAAAATGTTCGGTTCCTTTTAGGTTTGTAACCTTAGGAGTGTGGTCTATACTACATCTTCCTTCCTGACATCCTCTTCATGTAACTATTAAAGAATATATTAATAGCCAGAGATAAGCAGTGGTTTGCAATATTGTTTGGAGGAATTGTCCTTTGACTGTATGTATTTCTTAGACATTGCTGCCACTGTAGTTATAAGAAATTTGGGGGGGAGGATTGTTTTTAATTTTTCAGGATTAAAATATAATTACTCTACTTCCTCTCTTACCTTTCCTCCTCTCAAATATCCCCATATATTCCTTCTTCCTTATCAAAATCACAGCTTCTTTTTCTTTAGTTGCTATGTTACAAAAACATTTAAATACGGCCTGCTCAGCCCATTTATGTTTACTTGTATTTATGTGATTTCACAGATGATCACTTGGTATTAGAAAATCCTCTACTTTAAGTTTAATTTTTTTAGTGTGTATATTATAGGTTACATTTTGATGTCGGCAATGCTCACTGTTTAAATCCCAACTCCCAATATGGTAGAATGTGGCCTTATTGGAAAGAGGCTTATTGAAGGTTCAATTAAATATGATGAGATACTTAGCTTGGGTCATGAGCCAATATGATAGGTGTCTGTATAAAAGAGAGGACATTTGTATATAGAATAAGGGAAATTACATGGTTTTGACTGAAAACATTAGAGACAAATTGTTAAAAGTCAAAGAAATTCAAAGACTGTTAGTATATAACTCTAAACCAGATGAATAGCTGAGAGTAGTTTCCTCCCACTAGCTTAGATGAACCAATCTTTCTGATAGCATGATTTTAAACTATAGCCCACAGAACTATGGATCAAATAAATAACTGTTATCAAGACCTTTCCCAGTCTGTGGTGTTTTGGTATGCCAGCCAGTTTGCTTGTACTATATCCATAATAACAATAAAATAGTTGTTATTAAAACAAAAACAATAAAAATAAATTCTTTCTAAAATATGAGATTAAATATGAGACTACTTTGTCTCAAGATAGAGTAGAAAATGAACATATTTGATTCAAGGGTATATAATAAAGTTTGTTGTAAAGGATAAAATATAGTATTAAAAAATGAACTAGGGCTGGAGAGATGGCTCAGTGGTTAAGAGCACTGACTGATCTTCCGAAGGTCCTGAGTTCAAATCCCAGCAACCACATGGTGGCTTACAACCATCCATAATGCTATCTGATGCCCTCTTCTGGTGTGTCTGAAGACAGCTACAGTGTACTTAGATATAATAATAAATAAATCTTTTTTTTTAAAGATGTATTTTTTTTATATGTAAGTACACTGTAACTGTCTTCAGATACACCAGAAGAGGGAGTCAGATCTCGTTATGGATGGTTGTGAACCACCATGTGGTTGCAGGGATTTGAACTCAGGACCTTCGGAAGAGCAGTCAGTGCTCTTAACCGTTGAACCATCTCTCCGGCCCAAATTTAAAAGAATTTAAATTTAAAAGAAAAAAATGGACTATATGGCCAAACTGGTACTTACAGTGAGTCCTAACTCTATTGCCTAACTGGATAAACCAAAACAATTTATAAGATCTCTGACCTTTATTAATCTGCAAAATGGTTCCATGATACATATGAGGCTTTCTTATTCATTTTATTTTGTTTCATTTTATTCTGCAGTTCTAAGGATCAAACTGAGTCTCTATGCAAACTAGGTCCATACTCTACCACTGAAGTACACAACCAGCCTTTCATTAACTTAGTAAACTTCCATGATTAACATAGTTACAATCAAGTTTGTTCTGGTTGGAATTAAGGCCTAAAACATAGGAGAGAATCCATGTTTGGTCCTACAATCTAGGACAAAGTTATGTAGTTAGAGAAGTTATTAGCAATGAGGAAGTGACCACTATTATTTTGTCAAACATATGACATGTCTTACAACTGTTTTCTAGACACATTTATATCCATAGTTAATACTACTGTAAGCCTTAAGCATTCTTCTTTTTATTGAGTGAGTATTGGTTACCAGTCAAGCAGCTGAGAATCTAAGATTGGGTCTGTGTCATAGTGGAACAATGTCCAGGCATAAAAATCAAATAAAATATTCAGATGTATTCAAAGGGAAGACTCCAAGACTTGGGGAATATTTTAGAAGAGGTGGAAGGAAGGATGCAAGAGTCACAAATAAGGCTGGAATTTTGTGTAGCTGTTTCCTTGGAATGGAAATATTCCTTTCTAGAAGTCAGAGAGCATTTGATAATATTCAGGAAGTCCATGAAACTTACAAAACTTAAAAGTCTCAGAAAGTTACAAGACTTATGAGACACTTCCCTGAGGTTATTTATGTAAGCATTAAAGAGTCACTGAGAAGGAGAAAATTCTTAGTAAAGCTGCATACAAGTGTGTCAGGGACATCTAATAACACAGAATGTCTGAGTCATCACAAAACTTAGGTGGTTTTGTGATGATGTCGCTTTCTGATACACCCACACTCCAGTAAGTGACCCCAATAGGCTCACTGTTTCACCAGGCTAGACTTGGGTACATCCAATTCTTTACCTGCCATCAAGTGCCTCTATCTTTGAAGAGATGTGTGTTCAAGCCTTCCTAGGAAAAGTCCCCAACCATCTTGACACTTAAGTTTATAATGTGTTATTGCCAGTGATTTTTCTTTTCTTTCCTAGATGTTTTATTAGATTCTGAATTCCATAAGGACATATTTTCCATTTAAAGTTTATATTTTTCAAAGTAAGGTCTTGATTATATGGAATTATATGAAGAGTAACTAAGACAGTTCAAAATGAAATTATATGATCAGTACTTCAAAAGGTCCAATTTCACATTGTATTAAAAATGCTGCTAGTTACAGTTTAGATGGCTGTAAGCCATCAAGCAGTCGCTGAGATTTGAACTCGGGACCTTTGGAACCACAATCGGTGCTCTTAACCTCCTAAACAACCTAGATGTCCCATGACAGAAGAATGGATACAGAAAATGTGGTTCATTTACACCATGGAATACTACTTACTCAGTTATTAAGAACGAGGACATGCTGAGTTTTGCAGGCAAATGGATGGAACTAGAAATTATCATCCTGAGAGAGGTAATTCAGACCCAAAAGGAAATGCATGATATATACTCACTAGTAAGTTGATATTAGCCACAAAAATAGTAAAGAATACCCAAGATACAGTTCACAAAACTCAAAAAGGTCAACAAGCTGGAGTGCCCAAGTGAGGACATCTCAGTCCCACTTGAGAGGGAGAAGAAAGCAATCACAAGTGGGGAGGGAGGGAGGGGCCTGGGAGGGAATGTGGAGGGGGGAGGGGGGAGTTGGGGGGAGAGGGGCGAGGGAAAAGGACTAAAGCCCTTAAGGTTAGCAGTAAGAATGGGAACTTCGGGAGATAGGAGATTGAGGGAACCCTCCAGAATGCACCACAGACCTGGGAGGTGAGAGACTCCCAGGACTCAAAGGGAGTACTGATGAAATGCCTGACAGTAAGGAGAGGGAACTTATAGTGTCCACCTCCAGCAGGAAGACACGGCATCAAATGAGGCAGAGGGGGACCATCCCACAGTCACAACTCTGACACATAATTGTTCCTGTCTGAAAGAATTACAGCAATGGAAATGGAGAAGAGCCTGAGGAAAAGAAGGTCCAGTAAAAGGCCCAAAGTGGGATCCAGCTCAAGGGGAGGTCCCAAGGCCTGACACCATTACCGAGGCTATGGAGCGCTCACAAAAAGGGACCTAGCATAACCACACTCTAGAAGACCCAATAAGCAGCTGAAAGAGTCAGATGCAGATATTTGCATGTAGCCCATAGACAGAAGTGTCTGACTCCTGTTGTTGAATTAGGGAAGGCTGAAAAAAGCTGAGAAGGGTGACCCTGTAGGAGGACCAGTAGTCTCAAATAATCTGGACCCCCGAGATCTCTCAAACACTGACCCACCAAACAGGCAGCATACACCAGCTGATATGAGGCCCCTAGCACACGTACAGTAGAGGACTGCGGGTCTGTATTCATTAAGAGATGATGTACCTAACCCTAGAGAAACTGGAGGCCCCAGGGAGTTTAGAAGTCAGGTGGGGTTGGGGTGGGGACATCCACGTAGAGACATGGGGGTGGGGAGGAGGTATGGGTTATGGAAGAGTCAGAAGGTGTGGATGCGGGGGGAGGAGGATGAAATATGGAGTGTAAAAAATAAATAAATAAATAAATTTTAAAAAATATTTCACATTTCTGTGTTATACAATAATATAAATATCTATTAATAAATTTTAGTTAGGATGTTGTTCATCTCTTTTGTTTGAAAGACTGTTTCGGTTCATTCCAGATGCAGTGCTAGAAGCAATATCACCTAAATCTAACTTGGTGAACCAATGATTTCATTACTGATAACAGAATATAAGTAAGTCAGGGGCTAAAGTATTTTGGCTATGTATTAAACTTATTTAAAAGTAATTAAGACAACTTTTCTATATTTCATGAATCAATTTTGGTAACCTATAATTTTCTAACAATTTAATTACTTTGTAACCACATAAATAACCAACTATAATATTTATATAATATTACATTCTTTTAAATACTATATTTTAATTATATTTTATATTATATACTTATTTATTATATAGTTTAAATAAAATAGGTATTCAATATTAGTAGTAAAATATTTATATAACATTGCAATGCAGTAGTATCTGCTCTTTCCGAGTTATATCAACCTGGAGCGTGTCTAATATTACTGATTTTTATCCTCTCTCTGTTTAATTCTAGATAGCTTACATTCAATTTCATTATTTTGGCAAAGAGCCAACTCCAAGTTTATCTATTTTATTAATGTATATTATTATTTTTATACAACATCTGGGTAAGTTCAGAAGTCCTTCCTGGGAAATCATCCAATAAGCATTATTGAGTTTGAGAATGTACCCCTCAATAGCTCAAGTTTGGAGAATCTATTGACAAAGATTAACTCTAAGGGAGGCTAGTAAGTGCCTGCCTCAAAGACACCTGTGGCCTCTTGGGGATAAAAATGAGAAAAAGGCATCTTTGCAAGCACTAAAACTGAGTTGCACCAAATTTAAGCAATACAATTTCCAGAAGCAATGTTTGCAAAGTGAGTAGACTGGACAAAAATCACTACAAGGTGCTTAGACATAGAAGCAGAATGCCTAGGCTGCAAAAGCATAAGTTTATTTGAAAACATAGAGAAGGGATAAAAAAAAAAACCTCACATGCTTCAGTTTCTTAAATTTGAAGCAATAAGCTAAAACAGTTTATTATATTGGATACCCAGGTCATTTCTCAGCCATGCTCAGAAGGTAACACCACTAAGTTTCAGATAATAACAGAGAATTGTAGAGTGATATGGTGATTGTTTTTTCCAAATTAGTGGTTCTGAATAATTAATGCTTGCTTGAGTCTGAAGGTCATCTTAGTTACTATTCTACTGCTGTGAAGAGACACAATGACCAAGAGAGCTTATAAAATAAAACATTTAGTATGGGGCTTGTTTGAAGTTTCAGAGGGTGAGTCCATGTCTGTCATGGTGATAAGCATGGCAACAGGCAGACAGGCATTGCCTGGAACTTAGCTGAGAGCTTTCAGCTCATCCACATACAGAGACAGAGAGAAGGGGGTGGGGGAGTGAGGGAGGGAGAAAGGGATAGGGAGAGGAAAAGAGGAGGGAGAGGGAGGGGGAGCAGGAGAGAGAAGTTTACTGGGCCTCAAAGCCCACTACCACTGACATACTTCCTCCAACAAAGCCACACCTCCTAATCCTTCCCAAGAAGTCCACCAGAAACCAAACATTCAAATATATAGACCCATTGGCATGTTTCCACGAAGTACCATGAATGTGAAATGTTCCCCCATTGACTCACATGTTTGCACACTTATTCCCCAGCGGATGTTACGGTTTGGGAAGATTGAAGACCTCTTAGAAGGTAGAGCCCCAACTGGAGCATGTGAATTACTGGAAGCAGACCTTCATGTTGAATAGCAAAGCCTGAATTCCTGTTCACCTGGTGCTTCCTAAGTGTGCATCCAATGTGAGCAACCTCCCTGTTTCTAACATCATACCTTCTCTGCCTGTTGCCATGTCTCCTTACTTTCCAAGATGGATTGTATCCTCCAGGTACTATAACAACGAGCCCTTTCTCTCTTACAAAAGAAAAGAAGGGAAAAAAGGGTGAGATTCTGGGAGAGATTTAGGAATTGCAAATAGCTTGGACATCTTTTGTTTGACCTACTGAAGAGATATGAGCCACCCAAATCTGGAAAGTTGATACTTATCAGAAATATAATCAAAGAGACTTATATAGTCAGACCCAAGGAGTTATAAACTACTGAAGGAGAAAATATTTACCATAGATAATAATAATATATGTTAGTCTATTGTGAAAGATACACCTACCATTACAAGGAAAAGTCAGGTTCTAAGTAAATTTATAGATCTTTGGCTTTTCTAAATTATGAAAATTAGAGAAATCAAAGCAGCCTTTCTGAAGGAACAATGCTGAGCTAAGTTTAGCTTTTGAGTCTAGAACTTTCTAATATGTTACATAGTTTGATTTGGGAGTTTTGTTTGTTTATTTGTTTTTTGTCAAACTATGAAATCTGCATGTATAGCTTGTAAGTTCCATTAGATATTCATAAATCAGAGAGAGATACTGGATACGTATATATGTGTATGTATCATGTTTTCTTGGATAGACATTTATAAGTATACTTATATACTTATATATCTATATTTACTTACCTATACATATAAAAGTTTCTATGTGGTTATTATTGAAAAAGGGCAGCCTAAATAAAGCCTCATTTGTGCACAGGGGAAATGAGTGAAAACATATTTGATAATTAAGTTATTGATTGGCATGGAAAGACACAATTGACAAGTTAATAAATACAAGAGATTTTTTGAGAAATGTTTACTGTTCCTTAAGTACAAACTAAAAATATATATCATATTTAATGACTAAATATTCATGACTTTTCTTATCATAAATTCGAGATAAAATATCTGTGTAAATTATTTAATGTGTATTCTCTGCTAAACACAAACTAATAACCAATCCAATTAACTGGCAAGATCCCTACACAGAAGCAAACAAAGATTAGAGCTTAAAAATGTGCAGGCAAGCCCAGTGAGTCATGTCCTCCCTCAGAAGGCATAGATTCTGGGTGCTTAAAGAGTTCTGGACAATGGTGAAATTCTCTTTTGGCCCAAATTCTACATTCTGAGTAATTTGATGCTCCTAGTGAGATGGATAAGCCATCTGAATTAATGAGTAATGTACTGGCTGGTTTTGTGTGTCAACTTGACACAGGCTGGGGTTTGCACAGAGAAAAGAGCTTCAGTTGAGGAAATGCCTCCATGAGACCCAGCTGTAAGGAATTTTCTCAATTAGTGATCAAGAGGGGAGGGCCCATTGTGGGTGTTGCCATCCCTGGACTGGTAGTCTTGGGTTCTACAAGAAAGCAAGCTGAACAAACCAGATGAAGCAAGCCAGTAAGAAACATCCCTCCATGGCCTCTGCATCAGCTCCTGTATCCTGATCTGCTTGAGTTCCAGTCCTAACCTCCTTTGGTGATGAACAGCAATTTGAAAGTGTAAGTTGAATAAACTCTTTCCTCCCCAACTTGCTTATTGGTCATGATGTTTTGTGCAGGAATAGAAACCCTGACTAAGACAAGTAATTAGTAATAAAACCAGTTAATAGTGGAGAACTATTTGCACACTTTGAACAAAATCAGCATGCCTTGAGATTGCTATTAAAATGTATTAAAAGGTGTTTACCCATGTCTTAGGCCATTTTTCTGTCAAGTATCACTGCCCAAATGAAAAGACTCTTGTCTCTAATGGCTAATTGCATTTCCTTTGATCTCAGATATTTCATATGCTCTTTACAAATTATAAGTTTATAGATGGTGTCTCACTTTATTTTGTGTTTTTGCCACCAGATTGGCCTTATGTTTCTTTACAAGAATGAGATATTAATATATTTCCATATTTTATGGAAAGTGTTTTATCCTTTGAACATTATCAGCAGTGGCCATGCATAAAAAATAAGAGGGCAAAACTCGTGTTGTTAAAATGACTGCCTGCTGATATTCTAAAGAAGCAATCTGTGTTTCAAGGACACATGGTTGGTATTATTGTCAGGTAGATTGAATGGTATTTGAATGGTAGTCAAATCTGAAAGTATAGATTATAAATATTTTAAAACTCTAGTTTAGGACAAGTTAACACAAGGTAAATAGTTCAATGCCTGAGAACAGATATGTAATATAAAATAAAATAAACGGCATGTCAGAGAAATAAAGACTATAAACAGCATGAAGATTTCAAGGAAAGACTGGAAATACATGATTTTCATTTGTTTCTGGATGTATTACAGAAAAGGATCCCTAGACACTGGTTAAGAGCCAATTAAATAACAACCATCACTACTTTGGGTTAGAGGTCCAATCTAAATAATGGATGGAGAGTGCTGTTTGTAGTCTATTTCTCTTGGGATGAATGTTAGTGCCAAGAGTACACATGGTCTTGGGAACTGGATACACCTGTGTTGTATTTCCAGTTCTGTAGCAGCTGTTTCAGTCACTTTATAAGACTCACTTGATCCCACTGGGGAAGAAATATCTACCACTTCTTATTATGTAAATTAAATCAGAAAGTGTTTCCAAAACACTCATTGTATAACTTGACATATATTGCATGGTCATCACAGTTCTTTATGGAAGATTTCATGTGACTTCTACCTTCATCTCTCTATCACTAGTTGGACCAATAAGTCCATTGTGGCATAATCAGCTTACATCTATAGGAAAACACCCTAAGTAAATCTCAACAACAGTTTTCAGCAAAATTTGAGAGAAGAGCTAATACAACCATCATTGACAATCTAACAGACAAAAATAAATAAATAAATAAATAAATAAACATTAAAACACAAATTCCCTCTCCTACCCCAAAACCAGACTCATTGTATTACCAATTTCAGAAAAGCTTATGAGGCAAGAATACTTGGAATTCAGTGGAACAATGGCTCAAAATAAATGGCATGTTAGAAGAAACAATGAATAGAAACAGAGGCCAACATTTGCAAGAAAGTCAATCGATAGAATGGAGCCCATAAACACACTCATTTCACATGGAGATTTACTGTTTCCAGTCAAAAAAGTACATTTATTTTTAATTCTCCAATGAAATTCTTAAAGTCTGTTTACTAAACTGAATCATTTTCATGCTGATTGTTCTGTTTTGTATCAGCTCCAAAGGTTAGGCCAAGAGACAGAAGAAACAAGTAGAGAGATTATTACATGGGATTCCTTAGTTTTAAACTGTCCCAGGCAGCAGAGAAACCTGCATGATGCCATTTGCCCACATCTATAGTAACCTCCTCTTCCTTATAGGCATAGTGATTAGGCATGAAGCTTCATATCCACCACTTCTTATATATTCCCTGAATCCATCTTCAGGGCAAGATTACGGAAGGTGAATTCCCGTTACTGAGGAGAGATTCATTTCCTCTGTTTCCTCAGCTTTTCAGGTGTTTGTCATCATGAGAAGAAAAATCAGTATAATGGCCATATTTTGTTTTGTCTAATCCACTCAATGGAAACTCACCTGTCAGAATCTGAGATACGCTGATAGTAACGTATCTCCACTCAAAGCCAGGATCAGAATGGTACATTCCCACATAACCTGACAACAGGTGACAACCAAGTAATTCCTTTTCATTCAGAATTCTACAGATTAATTTAGAGTGCTTTTTTTTCATTTTATTCATAGGAATCTCTGGCCTACATACATGTGAATGTACCATGTACCTATCTGATGCCCATTGAGGGCAGAAAAAGATACTGGAGTCCATGAAACTAGATTTATAGATGTTTGTTCACAACCATGTGGGTTATGGGAAGCAAATTGAAATTCAGTGCAAGAGCAACAAGCTTCTGTAACTTCTGAGCCATCATTTATAGCAATGAATACTATGATTAAAGATTGTTGACTCTCATCTTGCATTAAAAGTTTTACATTTTCTAAAAATTAAAATTAATAATGTGCAAACTAGTGTCTTTCATTTATAAATAAAAACAGAGTCACAACATTAATCATTATATTAACACTTAGAGTCAACTATCATATATATGTGTATGTATATATGTATGCATATACATATATATTTTATATTTATTATAAATATATATTGTATTATTTTTTTAAATTTTATTTTATTTTCTAAGTTTTTTTTATTTACATTCAAAATCATTTCCCCTTTCCCGTTTCCTCCCTCCCCGAAAGTCCCATAAGCCCACTTCCCTCCCTCTTTTCCCCATTCGACCCCCTCTCGCTTCTCTGTCTTGGCATTCCCCTACATCCAGTCTTTCCAGGACCAGGGGTCTCTCCTTCCATCTTCTTGGAAATCTATTGATAAGCGAATTGTGTCTAGGGTATTCCGAGATTCTAGGTTAATATCCCCTTATCAGTGACTGCATACCATGTGTGTTCTTTTGTGACTGGGTTACCTCACTAAGGATGATATTTTCAAGTTCTGACCATTTGCCTAGGAATTTCGTGAATTCATTGTTTTTAATTGCAGAGTAGTATTCCATTGTGTAAATATACCACATCTTCTGAATCCATTCCTCCATTGAGGGACATCTGGGTTCTTTCCAGAGATGTTCATCATCTTTAGTCATTAGGGAAATGCAAATCAAAACAACTCTGAGATTTCATCTCACACCAGTCAGAACGGCTAAGATCAAAAACACAGGAGACAGCAGTTGTTGGCGAGGATGTGAAGAAAGAGGAACACTCTTCCACTGCTGGTGGAATTGCAAACTGGTACAACCACTCTGGAAAGCAGTCTGGCGGTTCCTCAGAAAACTGGGCATGACACTCCCGGAGGATCCAGCTATACCACTCCTGAGCATATACCCAGAGGCTTTACCTGCATGCAATAAGGACACATGGTCCACTATGTTCATAGCAGCCTTATTTATATATTATATTATTAAATATAATATATTGTCTATTATACAAATATATATTAACAGTTAGAATCAACTATCATATATATGTGTGTATATATATGTATATATATTTATATGTATATATATGTATGTATAAAACTCCTGACTCTGTCAACCTACCAGACAAAGGGTAGTTGTTGTGCTAATACTGGGGAAGGAACACACATCTCTTTTGAAGTCACATGTAGCAGTGACTTCAGAAGCCAAATCATAAAATACAAGAACATAATTGGAAGGTCTGGAAAAGAACAGACCAGAAATTCACTTAACAAAACAAAACGAAACAGAAACAGTGTCAGTCCTATGCTGCCTTCTCAGACTTGTTAGGTAGTTCTCAGCACCAGCCTTCAACAATCCTTCACCTTTCAACTTATTCTGATCTTGGACTCATTTCCACCAGGACCAGTAACTAAGAAGAATCAACTCATGAATATGTGACACAGACATCACCCTCACTAACAGACTCCTTGGATGTTTTTGTCTGGTGACTTCTCACTGCAATATTACAGAGTTACAGGCTTCATCCTCCATTCACATCAACCCTTAATGGCCTCTCAAGTTTCAGAGCATCTGATAGGATCTGCTGAAGACACAGTGACGCTGAATCACAACTCAGCTACTTTACCTGGTCCTACTCTAGTCTCTCTCCCATAGTATTTGAACTCAAGAATACCCTATAAGAAAGTGAATGTCAATAATTTTCAATGTCTGAATATTTCTATGAATTTCAGTTGAATCAATTTCCTAGTCAATCATTGAATGTATCATAATTGAATTTTCTTACTTGTCTGATAGACCAGATTCTTGAACATCGTTTTAAAAATTATAGTTATCCATACACTTCATTCAAATGTTTCTCCGAATTAAATCATGGGGTGAAATAAGTTTATAGCATATTCAAAACTTATAAGCCATAGGCTTACAGATGGCCATACCAATACTAAAACAAAATCTGAGCTTTCCCAGAATATTCAACCCTAGAAGCAGATTTACAAATGAGTGTGTTTAAGTAGAGTGACAACAGTTGTGCTTCGATTAATCACCTCAGTTCACACATATATTTGATGAAGAGGAGGAGGAGGATGTCATTTCTTTCAACTCTCAAATGACTATCAATTTAGAAAGCAAAAATGTGCTTACTTCATTGTGAGGATCTCTGTGTTTCACAAATCATTGAATATGATGAACATTACATAAATAGGGGAAGAGAGATAAAATATAGGGAAAATGTTCTGGCAGTCAAGGCTTGATGAGTATGTAAAGAACACTGCCTTCCCTTCCCTGAATATTAGTAAGACACAGTATAAAGAACTCAAAGATAATTTATATATTGAAGATTTCCAGAGATATGTGCTGTGCCATTAGGTTTCATGGCATGCCATGGATATTACCTCATTATTAACTCACATTTTGCAATTTCTCCACTACCAAGCGCCTATAACTTTTATAACAGTACTGGGAATCTTTTCTATCCAGAGAATCCATTTGAAATCTATTAATGGTTTTAGAAGTTACCAGAGATGTTAAATTCTTCCATGATCCAGATGAGACACTATTGAACACAGACACTAAAATCAAAGAGAGATTTTTTTTTTTTGCAAAGAGAGGAAAGTCACATGGAGGAACAGTATCCCATAGCCTTACTCTGTTACATGTGAAATCAGCTAGATAAAAGGTAGCAGTTTAACATTACAAAATAAAAACCTAACCTAATGTTAATATCACCCAGAATTTATTTTGGCTAAGTACCAAATATCTTCTATCCACTCAACTCTTATAAATCTTTGAAGATGAACTTTTTGAAACAAACAAACAAACAAACAATTCATTACATGTCTACCCATCTAAATTCATTTGGCTATCTTATTATTTCATAAGAGTTCAGGAATAATGATTATCATAGGTTCTGATTTGTCTTGACAAGGTTATCAAATAATCTGAAAATAGATGAGTTTGTGCTAGAAAAGAAGTCAATCATAAAATAAAAGTGTCCTCATTGCCTCCATCTTCCTCCCTGGTACCCACAAGAGTATAGTGACTGTTGCAGGTGTTTACAAGGACCTACCATTAGGAAACTAGAGGACAGATGGACTCCAAAAGTGGAAGCAATAACAAAAAAAAAGGGCTTTGGACCATTAAGAGTTCAATAGAAAATTTAAAAAAAGAATAATAAACTTAAAAACCTAAATTCACTCTATGAAACCAGAAATTGTTATCAATTCCTGTTGTCCGTAAGACAGGTCTGCCCACTCAAGTTCATAGCCAGAAAACCCTCACATGAGGGAAGGAAAGAATCTGTTTGGCAATGACCTTCGTTAGTCATCACAAGTAACACTATAAAATCTCAGAGAGCTTCTTTTTAGTAATATTTTGGACAAAGTAAAAATTTCAATATGAATAGTACTTTTGTTTGGATAAGAAAACTGAGGTTTAAGTCTAATTCAACCATTAATATATGGGGCCAAGTGCATAATACACTTGATTTTGCTTAATTGTACAAAGTTAATAACTGCTTTCATTTGGCATAGGAAAAAAAACTGAATTACATAAAGTCAAAATCTGCCTAAAGCTATAGACATGCCAGGATTGATCCTGAGACATGTCTAGTTTCCATATATCTCCCACATCTAATGTGTACTCACAGGTTTAGAGAGAGCAAACACATGTCAAACATGAGTGATTATGTTATTTTTAATATCAATAATTGCAGAAGGAAACAGGCAACCTTGGGAGGCAGGAGGTGGAAGAGGGGGTGCCTCTTGAATGTACTGGAGACCTGGGAGGTGAGACTCTCAGGACTCCCTTTGAGTCCTGAGAGTCACCTTGGATGAATTGCTCTACAGTGGGGAGGTGCCACTTGTAGAGTCCACCTCCAGTGGAGGGACAGGACATCAAGTGGAAGAATGGGGTAGCCATCCCATAATTAAAAGCTGTGACCCAGAATTGTTCCTATCTAAAAGAACTACAGGAACAAAAATTGAGAAGAGCCTGAGAGAAAAGAGGTCCAGTGACAGGTCCAAATTGGGATCCAGCTCAAGGGGAGGTCCAGGGCAAGACACTGTTACTGATGCTGTGGTGTGCTTACAGATAGGATTCTAGCATGACTGCCCTCCAATAACCCCAATGAGCAGCTGAAAGAATCAGGTGAAGATACTAGCACCCAACCAAGGGACAGAATCTGGAGACCCCTGTGGTTGAATTGGAGAAAAGCTGGAAGAAGCTGAGGAAGAGGGCAGCTCTATAATCTCAAGTGACCTGAACTCCCAAGACCTCTCAGACACTGAACCACCAACCAGGCAGCATACACCAGCTGATATGAGGCACCCAACACATATACACCCTGCCTGATCTGACCTCAGAGAGAAAAGATGCACCTAACCCTTGAGAGACTTGATGCCCCAGGGAGTGGGGAGGTCTGGTGGGGTTGGTGTTGGGGTGGGGACATTCTCTTGGAGAAGTGGGGAGGAGGTATGGGATGGGGAATATTTGGGGAGCAGACTGGGAGGGGTATGAAGACTGGACTGTAAAAAAGATTAAAGAATAAAAAAATTTTAAAAAGACACTTTATTAAAATGAAAAATATAATTTAGTAGCACTGGAGCCAAACCTGACTTGATTTGTGTTATACATTATCCTAGCGGACTTCCTGATTCTTCATCATAGATTATTTATTAGAAGAAAAAAAATACACATAATCCTCTAGAGGAGAGAAAAAGAAAACCTACACAGGAAGGGAGGAAATCATTCTTGACCAACCAGTAAATATAGTTTCCCATTTGCCTTTATAAGGTCAGTGTCACATAATTAAGTTTATTCTTCAGTGGCAACAAAATAATACAATCACCATGATGCTATTCATGACAGAGATATGACTCAGATCATAAAGTACTTGTCACCCAAGCATTAGGACATGAGGCTCATTCATAGAACTCACACACAAATGAGGGAAGCCCTGAAAATGTTTAAAGAGAAAATAGTAATGGTTTCTTAATCTACACACAAGATGCCCAAAATCAGGTTCTCTCAGCTTGCTAGCCAGCTGGTCTAGCCTTCATGACAAGTTTCAAGCTAGTCAGAAACCCCAATCTCAGAAACAAACAAAATAGACAATGTTATAAAACTACCAGCACCAGGAATAATATGGCCTCCACATGCATACATAAACATGTGTGTATGCCTGAACACACATATACCAGTACAGATGTAAATGTGTATATACATAGAAAAATGAAGTTATTAAAGTGTTGTCACATCAAAGAAGTTTAATTTGGTTAAAGCTTGTCTCATCTACACTGAGCAGAATTTCCTGAGAATTTCATCATCTCCCCGTGCTAATCTGTGTGTTTTCAAAATTCTTTAACACTGGGAGACCCAAGTCATTATCTGAACAATAGAAAGCATAACATCCCAAACGATAAGAAAAAGTTCTGCACTAACATTTTCATATATTAAAAAATATTTGTCAGCCGGGCGGTGGTGGCGCACGCCTTTAATCCCAGCACTTGGGAGGCAGAGGCAGGAGGATTTATGAGTTCGAGGCCAGCCTGGTCTACAAAGTGAGTTCCAGGACAGCCAGGGCTACACAGAGAAACCCTGTCTCGAAAAACCAAAAAGAAAAAAAAATATTTGTCTTAATACCTACACCCACTTAATTCAGCCTGAGAAACTCTCTGACCAATAAAAATGTTATGTATTTTTGTATGTATTTGTCAGCATCAACTGGAAAGTGCTCTTGACATCTGTACATTTCATAGTATACAAATTATACCTTATAAACTAATTATGAGAGTAATAATTTGGAACATAGGAATAACAAAATAAATTTAGCAGATTTTAAGGAAATGGAATGTCCTGATTGTTTCTGAAGATCATATACTAAAGTAACTAATTCTTATGTCATTATTGGACAGAAGAAATTAATCTGGTACTGAAAGGAATGTATTCAGTGGGACCAAATAAGTAGACTGACCTTGAAGTCATCCTGCTGTTCTCAGATGGGTGAGGAACAGGGTAGGAAAAGGAAGTACTGCCTTTGGAATCTCATCTGTTTCCCACTCGGCATCCCCAGAACAGATAACCAGGCAGTCTCACACACAAATGAGGGAAGCCCTGAAAATGTTTCAAGAGAAAATAGTAATGGTTTCTTAATCTACACACAAGATGCCCAAAATCTCATCAGCCAAGTTTTTCCTTTAAAGGACTTCTGTTTTGCAATCTGTCCCATAGGGATTGCATAAAGCCTTCCATCCATAGTTCCACACGCCATAATGATGGTTCCAACTCTGTAATGATTTATTGCCTAGTGAACCAGATTCCCATGGCTCTGGAAGAATACAGGATGGAAGGGAGCCTGTTTTCACTGTGCAGAAGGCCGTGAATCTTCATCTGCGTGCCAGCATCAACTTTAGAATTTCCATATACTGTGGGTAGTCAGAAATGCATTCTTCTGAAGCTGCTAAGCCAACTAACTAACTGCTAAGTTTCCCATTAAAGAGTACTCTCCTGCCAGCCATGAACTGGGCACATCTAAACTAAGTTACTTTAAAGGAAGCTAGCTGATCTTAACTGCTCATGACTTACTGATGGAAGTTTCTATAGAATTTTTATAGTGTAGGATTGGGGATATTGAACAGCTCTAATCATATATATGGATAACTTCTTGCGTTACATTTTTATTATGTTTACAAGGTCTGACCAGATTTGAACAAACTCCTTCTGAAGATAAATTCACAGTTATTTTCATTTCCTAAGACGATGAGGTAAAACCAATATACTGTGCTAGGCCATCATATGGGACTATGAAGAGAAACAGAATCTGACCATGAATAGATTCAAGTTCTAGCCATTCATGAACACTATCATATCATTGAAGGACTTACTCGCTTTTCAGTACTAATAAGGAAACAAAATATTTAATAGTTTATCTCTAAATACCATTCTAACATTATTCAATAATTTTTCAGACATGTACCAATTTCATACATTGGATTATTCCTTCTTGACTTTTCTCTTGTCCCATAATACCTTTTAGGTGTACAGAAGAACAAATAAAAAAAAGAAAGAGAACACAATTTCATTCTTTACTAAAAAAAAAAAATCTTACTGATTCTTTTCAATATAAATGGAATGTATTTGGATGAAGTAAAATAAGTATTTTTGGTAACCAAAATGTTGGGTGCCATTTAAACCAGCTTCTGTATTTCTATAAGTAGCAGTCTATTTGGCAGTACTATCAACAAGTTCCATCCTTCTATCACATTTGTTTTTTAAGTGGTGTGCCATGAATCTTTTCTCAATAATAATATGGGATATGCTTTCAGTTTTCAGGGCATTCTGTCTTTATTTTCCTATTTTAATCACACAAATCTGTAAAGCTGGTAGTGGGTAATTTTATCTCCTTCTACAAAAAAAAAATGAACTGAGGTGTTAGGGGAGATGATCACCTTGCTCTGAAATAGAGATAGTACTAGAACTAGATTATAGATTGTCGATTGCCACCCTAGTGATATCTGCTTTAGAAAGATAATTGTTTTAATTTGCACTCAATTTATATCCTGATTGTTGCCTCCCATAATCCCCTCACACACAGTCCCTTGCATCATTCCTTTTGGCTTCTACTTTGAGAGGATGGAGACTCCACTTGGGTGTCCCCCTACTCTGTCACACCAAAGTCTGCAGAGCTAGGCAAATCTTCTGCCACTGCTGCCAGAATAAGCATCCCAATTAGGTGAACGTATTCCAGACAGACAACAGCCTTAGGGACAGCCCCCCTTCAGTTGTTGGCAGACTAACATGAAGTCCAAACTGCATATCTGCTATATATGTAAGGGGAGGTCTGGGTCCAACCTGTATAATTTTCTTGGTTGGTAGTTCAGTCTCAGAGAGGCCCCAAGGGTCCAGGATAGTTGACACTGTTGGTCTTCCAGTGAATTTCCAATCCATTTTGGAACCCACAATTCTTCCCCCAAATCTTCCATATGAGTCCTATGGGTCTCTGCATCTGTTTCATTCAGCTAATGGATGGAGCCTCTCAGAGGACAGTCATGCTAGGCTCCTGTGTGCAAGCATAGCAGGGTATCATTAATAGTGTCAGGGATTGGTGCTTGTCCATGGAATGGGTCTCAAGTTGGGCCATTTATTGGTTGGCCATTCTATCAGTCTCTGCTCCATCCCCTTTCCCTGCATTTCTTGTAGATAGGATAAATTTGGGGTCAAAAATATTGTGGGTGGGTGGTGTTCCTATTGCAACACTGAAGTTTCTGTCAGGCTACAGGAGGTAGCCCCTTCATGTTCTATATGAACATGTCCCATATGTTCATGTTCCCACTGCTGTCTCACCCCCATTGATTCCTGTGAGCCTTCCCCATCCCAGGTCTCTGCCAAGCCCCATAGATGCCACCTTCCCGCAATGCTCAACAGCAGCGGATTTACATTCATCCTCCTGGCCCTCTGGTCCTCTCTCCTGTCTCTCCCCACCCCTGATCCTGAAACTCTTATTCCCCTCTCCATCACTTTTCCCACCCAGGTTCATCCCTCCATGTGTCTCCTATGACAATTCTATTCCCACTTCTAAATGAGATTCTAGCATCCTCATTCGGGCTTTCCTTCTTGTTTAGCTTTCCTGGGGCTGCAGAGTATAGCCTAGGTATCTTGTACCTTATGTCTAATATTCACTTATAAGTGAGTATATATTGTGGATGTCCTTTTGTGTCTGGATTACCTCACTTAGGATAATAACCTCAAGTTCCATTCATTTGCTTGCAAAAGTCATGATGTCTGTGTTTCTAATGACTGAATATTATTCCATTGTGTAGATGTACTACATTTCCTTTATCCATTCTTCAATTGAGGGACATCTAGGTTGCTTCCAGTTTCTGGCTATTACAAATAAAGTTGTTATGAACATAGTTGAGCAAGTGTTCATTTGGTATACTAGACAATCTTTTTGGTATATGCCCAGGAGTGGTATGGCTCAATCTTCAGATAGAACTATTTCCAGTTCTCTGAGAAACTGGCAAATTAATTTCCAAAGTGATTATACAAGGTTTCACTCACACCAGCAATAGAGGAGTATTCCCCTTTCTCCACATCTTTGCCAGCATGTGCTGTCACTTGAGTTTTGATCTTAGCCAAAAGATCAAAGTTGTTTCCTATACCAATGATTAGTGTAAGATGGAATCTCAAAGAGGTTTTGGTTTGCAATTCCCAGATGACTAAGGACTTTGAACATTTCTTTAAGTGCTTTTCAGACATTTGAGATACCTCTGCTAAGAATTTTAACTCTGTACCCCATTTTTAATTGGGTTACTTGGATTGTCGGTGTCTAACTTCTATAGTTCTTTATGCATTTTGCATATTAGCCCTCTGTCAATGTAGGGATGGTGAAAATCCTTTCCCAATCTATAGGTGGGCCAGTTTGTCCTACTGACAGTGTACTTTGCCTTACACAAGCTTTTCAGAGTCATTAGGTCACATTTATCAATTGTTGATCTTAGAGCCTGAGTGATCAGTGTTCTATTCAGGAAGTTGTTTCCTGTACCAATGATTGTAAGACTATTCCCCACTTTCTGCTCTATTGTATTTAGTGTATCCTGTTTTACTTTTAGGTCTTCGATCCACTTGGACTTGATTTGTGCAGAGTGATAAATATGGATCTATATATAATTGTCTACATGCACACATCCAGTTAGACTAGCACCATTTGTTGGTGATGCTTTTTTTTCCATTTTATGGTTTTGTCTTCTTTGTCAAAAATCAAGTTTCCATAGTTGTGTGGTTTTATTTCTGCATCTTTGGTTCAATTCCATTAATAAACCTATATGTTCTTGTACCAATACCATGCAGTTTTTATTACTATTGCTCTGTAGTACAGCTTGAAGACAAGGATGGTGATACCTCCAGAAATTCTTTTATTGTTCATGATTGTTTTATCTCTCCTCGGTGGGCCTTTTATTCCATAAGAAGTTGAGAATTGTTCTTTCAAGGTCTGTAAAGAATTGTGTTGGAATTTTTATGGCAATTTCATTGAATCTGTAGATTTTTCTTTGTAAGATGACCATTTTCATTATGTAAATTCTACTGATCTATGAACATGGGAGAACTTTCTATCTTCTGATAGCTACCTCAATTTATTTCTTCAGTGATTTGAAGTTCTTGTCATATAGGTCTCTCACTTGCTTGATTAGAGTTACACCAAGATATCTTTTATATTATTTTTAGCTATTGTAAAAAGGGTTGTTTCCCTAATTTCTTTCTCATCCTGTTTGTCATTTGTATAAAAGAGGGCAACTGACTTATTTTAGTTAATTTTGTATTCAGACAGTTGCTGAAGGTGTTTGTCAGCTGTAGAAGTTCTCTAGTAGAGTTTTGGAGGTTGAATACGTATACTATCATATCATCTGCAAATAGTGATACTTTGACTTCTTCCTTTCCAATTTGTATCCACTTAATCTCCTTTAGATGTCTTATTGCTCTAGTTAAAACTTCAACTACTATATTGAATAGATAGAGTAGGCAGTCTTGCCTTATCCTTGATTTTAGTGAAATTGCTTTAAACTTCTTTCCATTTAATTTGATGTTGCCTATTGACTTGCTGTATATTGCTTTGATTATGTTTAGGTATGCACCTAGTATCCCTGATCTCTCTTAAACTTCTAACATAAAAGGTATTGGATCTTGTTAAAGGCTTTTCAGCATCTAATGAGATGATCATGGGATTTTTTTTCTTTCAGTTTTTTTGTATAGTGAATTATGTTGATGAATTTTCATGTACTGAACCATCCCTGCATCCACGGGATGAAGCCTACTTGATCATGGTAGATATTTTTGATGTATTCCTGGATATAAATTGTAAATATTTTACTGAGTATTTTGCACCAATGTTCATAAGAGAAGTTGTTCTAAAATTCTCTTTCTTTGCTGAGTATTTGTGTGACTTATGTGTCAGGGTGACTATGCCCTCACATAATAAGTTTAGCAGTGTTATTTCTGTTTCTGTTTTGTGGAATAGTTTGGGGAGTATTGGCATTAGCTGTTGTTTGAAGACCTGGTAGAATTTTGCACCAAAACCATCTGGCCCTGTGTTTTGTTTTCTTTGGTTTGGTTTGGTTTGCTTTGCTTTGCTTTGCTTTGGTTGAGTTGGGTTGGTTGAGTTGGGTTGGGGTAGGGTGGGAGAATTTTAATGACTGCTTCTATATGTTTAGGAGTTATAGGGCTGTTTAAATAGTTTACCTGGTCTTGATTCAACTTTAGTAAGTGATATCTGTCTAGAAAATTGTCCATTTCTTTGAGATTTTCCAATTTTGTGGAGTACAGGCATTTTGAAGTAAGACCTAATTATTCTTTGAATTTCATCAGAGTCGATTGTTATGTCTCCCCTTTCATTTCTGACTTTATCTGGATACTGTCTCTTTGTCTTTTCGTTGATTGAGCTAAGGGTTTGTCCATCTTGTTGATATTCTCAAAGAACCAGCTCTCAGTTTTGCTGATTCTTTGTATCATTTTCTTTGTTTCTGATATATTTCAGCCATGATTATGATTATTTCATGCCTTCTGCTCCTCTTTGGTGTGCTTGTTTCTCTTTTTCTACAGCTTTCCAGATGTAAATTTAAATTGCTGGTATGAAAACTTTCTAATTCTTTTACAGAGGCTATTGGTACTATGAACTTTCCTCTTAGCACTGCTTTCATTATGTGCCATAAATTTGGGTATGCTGTGCCTTCATTTTCATTGAATTCTAGAAAGTCTTTATTTCTTTATTTCTTCCCTGACATAGACATCATTGAATAGAGAGTTGTTCAACTTCCATGAGTGTGCAGGCTTTGTGTTTTGCATAGGCTGTTTTTGAGTCCAGCTTTAACCCATGGTGATCTGATAAGATACAAGGTATTATTTCAATTTTCTTGTATCTCTTGAGGCTTGCTTTGTGACTGACTATATGGTCAGGATTGGAGAGTGATGCATGAAGTGCTGAAAAGATATATTTTGTGTTAGGGTTAAATATTCTATAGATGACCATTTTATTCATAATATCTGTTAGTTTCATTATTTCTCTTTTTAGTTTTTGTCTGGATGACAATTTGTGTGAGTGGGGTGTTGAAGTCTTTCCACTATTAATGTGTGGGGTTTGATATGTGATTTGTGCTTATGCAATGTTTCTTTCACAAATGTGGGTACCCTTATGTTTGGGACATAGATGTTCACAATTAAGATATCATCTTAGTAATTTTTCCTCTGGTGAAGATGAGGTGTCCTTCCCTGTATCTTTTGATTAATTTTGGTTGAAAGTCTATTTTAAATTTGGTTTAAATTTGTTTAGAATGGCTACTTCAGCTTGCTTCTTGGGATCATTTGCTTGGAAAACTTTGTTGCAGCCATTTACTCTGTGTTAATGACTATCTTTATTGCTGAGGTGTGTTTCTTGTATACTGTAAAACAATGGATCCTGTTTTGTCATTCATTCTGTTAGTCAATGTCTTTTTATTGGGGAAATGATGTATTGGGGAATCTCTCAACATTAGTATTGAGAAATATTAATGACCAGTGATTGTTATTACTTCTTATTTTGATGTTGGTGGTGTTGGTGTCTGTGTTTCTGCGTGTGCTTCCCTTGCTTTTGCTGGTATGGAATTACTTATTTCTTGTGTTTTCCTGGATATAGTTATCCTCCTTGTTTGCAATTTTCCATGTACTATGATTTTATGTTTTATCCACTGTATCTGTGGAAAGATATTGTTTGAATTTGGATTTGTCTTGGAATATCTTATTTTGTCCACTAAAGATGGTTGAGAGTTTTGCTGGGTGTAGTAGTTGGCATCTGTAGGTTTTTAGAAATTGTAAGATATCTGTCCAGGCCCTTCTAGCTTTTTGAGGCTCTGTTGAGAAGTCAGGTATAATTCTGATAGCTCTGCCTTTTTATTTATCTGCCCATTTTCCCTTGCTGCTTTTAATAATATTTCTCCTGTAGATTTTCTGTTTTGATTATTATATGACAGGAGGGTTTTCTTTTCTGGCCCAGTCTAACTGGTGGTATATAAGCTTCTTCTATGTTTATAGGCATATCTTTCATTAGGTTGGGAATTTTTTCTTCTATGATTGTGTTGAAAGTATTTTCTGGGTCTCAGAGCTGGAACTTTTCACCTTCTATTCCTATTATTCTCGGGTTATGTCTTTTCATTGTATCCCAGATTTACTAAATGTTTTGTGTCTGAAATTTTTTAGATTCAACATTTTCTTTGACTGATGTATCAATTTTTTCTTCTTTTTTGTGATGAAAGATTTTTTTTTATTTACAATCCAGCAGTTGCCTCCCCTCTCAGTTCCCCCTCCTACAGTTTCTCATCCCTTTCCTCCTCCCCCTGTTTCCAAGAAGATGCCCCACCACCAGGCTTCCGAGCTCCCTGGGACCTCAAGTCTCAAGGATTCTGCACATCTTCTCCCCCTGAAGCCAGACAAGGCAGTCCTCTACTATGCTTGTGTCCGGAGCCTTGGACCAGCTTGTGTATGCTGCCTGGTTGGTGGCTCAGTGTCTGGGAACTCCCAGAGTTCTGGGTTAGTTAAAACTGCTGGTCTTCCTATGAGATCACCCGCCTCTTCTTCCATCTTTCCCCTAATTAAACCATAGGAGTTCCCTACTTCATTTCATCAGTTGAGTGTAAGTATCTGCATCTGACTCAGTCAGCTGCTGTTTAAGCCTCTCAGAGGACAGTCATGCTATGTCCCTGTCTGTAAACATATCATAATATCAGTAATAGAGTCAGGCCTTGGTGCCTCCCATGAGGTGGATCCTCAGTTGGGTTGGTCACTGAACTACCTTTCCTTCTGTCTCTTCTACATTTTTGAACCTACAGTTCTTTGAGATAGGACTAATTATGGTCAGAAATTTTGACTGTGGGTTGGTACACCATCCATCTTCTTGAAGTCCTGTCTATCTATTGGAGTTGGACTCCTCAAGTTCCCTCTCCACACAGTGGGGCACTTCATCTAAGGTCACTGGGATTATAGGCATATGCTGCTATGCAGTGTAGTCTGTATTAACGCTGGGTATCCAAACTTAGATCATCATGATTTCACAAGGAATTTTCTGGCTAAGTCGTCTACCTGTACCTGAAAGGCTACTTTTAATTAATTGAACATAAACCAAATTTACACTATCAAGTATAGATTTTTTTTAAGAATGGACTTGTAAGAATGAAGTCAAAATAAAGCAAGTTTTAGGAAATAACTCAGCAGCTAAAGGCAGATACTACCCTTACACGAAGTTCAGTTCCTTGCATCCACATCCTATAGCTCTTATCCACTTTTAATTCCAGTTGCAGGGGATCTGATTCTCTCTTTTGTCCTCTGTGAACATTGTACTCATATACATACACAAATCCATACACACACACCACACACACATGCACACACACACACACACACAGAGAGAGAGAGAGAGAGAGAGAGAGAGAGAGAGAGAGAGAGAGAGAGAGAGAGAGGAAAACTAATCTTAAAAATTATTGAGAAAAATCAAAAGTATTATATTAACTTTTTGTCCAAACATATTCTTTACATTCATTATGAATATGCAGAGAAATGGAAAAAAGTAAACCTAACCTTATGTACTACTTTTATTATAAATATCAAAAACTGGGCAAAAGTAACATTTCCAACAGATACTGTAAACTTCCATTTTTCTGAAGACTTTCAGGGAAAAAAAAAGAAATAAAAAGAGATAGGCTTGCCTTAGGATCTATTTGCCATGTGTCAAAATTCTGTAGGAAAAATGGAAACAGAAATAGCTGAAACAAAGAAAGAAGGAATTATGAATTATCATTGTTATTTTATAAGAGGGAAATTCAGCTGTTTAGCAGTTTGCGGACATCATACTACAATAGTACATCACAATGTAGAATCTTGATTCTCTTCAGTAGTTTCTTCTGCCCTACACACTATCTCACACTTAAGGTTGCTTGGGCTGGGCTAAGGTCCCATTTCCAGTAGTGGTAGAATAGTAGGTAGCCCAAGAATCCTCTAGTACAGGAAGTTGCAACCATTCTCTGCAAAGGGTGACACTGTGAATGTCACATTTTGCAAGTCATAGAGTAATTTCCACAGCTCTGATGTAATTGTTTCATAAAACAATAAATAAATAAATATATTTAAGCTTAAATGAATTACTGTGTTCCAGTAAGACTTTATTTTGTGTACAATGCAACTCTAATTTCTTGTCATTCTTAGGTTATCACAAAGGATAAACTAAGCTTTCAACTTGAACCATCTAAAATTGTGTGAAATGGTCTCATTTTAATGGTCAAGAAGGGAATAGCTCTGAGGTGGCTCATGGACCACAGTGTATCAACACCTGCTCTAGTAATGACCCACAGAAGGTCATTAGCCACTCTTTATTGACTGCCTGAAGGAAAATCAAAGCTGCCTTCTTTGGTGGGACCCCTGAGTGAAGTCTGAGCTAGAGACTGATGTAAAAGAAGCAGTTTTCATGAATAGAATCCCTTTGTCTTTGACTGGCAAAGCTATTTGGTGCTCAGGCACGTTCTTTGTATTAAATTTACCAGTTGGCAAATAGCCACTCTAAACACTGGTTCATTAGCTTCACAATCTGAATCTTTGGCTGCGAGGATTTAGCAGTTTGAAAATGGCCTTGGCAAGAAAGACAGAGAATTCAATCATTAATGCTAAATGCTTCAGAAAAACAAATGTCTATACATAGACAACCAGCAAATCATTTTTAAAAATGAATACATTTGGAAGCAAAATGAGACTCGTGATGCTGAAAGCTTGGTGAGTCTGAGCACATACTGAGTTTCAGGGATTTGAAAGAATATTAAAACAGTTTCTTAAAGGTTTGAAGATTTGGGACAGGCATATCACCTGGCAAACCAAGCACCTGGGTGCTTTTCAATCAAATCATGATAATTTCAGGTTTATCAGCTTGCTCATATCACAAAAAAAAAACAAAACAAAGGAAATTATTGTAGACTCTTTCATTTTTATTTTATTTTATCCAAGTATTTTTAATATTATCTGAGCATATAATGAAATTATAACATCCCTCTCTTTCCTTCCCTCCCTAACCCCCAATTGCCCCCCTTTTGCTCTTCTTCAGATTCACGGCCTCTTTTTCACTAATTGTTATTGCATGTAAATATGTATATTTATACACATACATAGTCCTAAATGTAACCCATTCAGTCCATGTAAGATTAATTGTATTCATTTGGCACTGAACAACCAATTGGTATGCTCGTCCCTGGAAAATGCCCTCTCCTGCTCTCAGCTTTAAGTTGCTTGTAATTCTTTGTGTAGCACTGAGACCTCTTGGGCTTCTGCCCATGCACTTTGGCATGTCCCTTGGTTTTACCCTTGTTCCACTCATGTTTGGACAGTTATGCTGGTGAGACTTTTTATGGGTATAGTTTCTGATAGATGAAGGAACAAGAACTCCAACGCCATACATGAAAATCATTCTTTTAAGCTCTTGTCAAGAACTGCCCTAAAGGGGTGTGCAAGAGGGGTGAGGAGGGAGTGGGTGGGTAGGTAGGGGAGCACACTCTTAGAGGCAAAGGCAGGATTGTGTGGGGCTTTGTGGAGGGGAGACCGGGAAGGGGAAAACATTTGAAATGTAAACAAATAAAATGATTAATAAATAAGAGAGAGAGAGAGAGAGAGAGAGAGAGAGAGAGACCCAAAAATATACAGTCTATTGCAGTTGTCCTGCATTACACCAGAGATAGAAGGTAAGTTTGTATTGCTGAAGACATTATGCAATTCAGAATTAGGTCCCAGAAAATCTTGACCTGGAACTAAACTTAATGTTCCCTTCCTAAGGACTAACATTTATGGTAACATAAGGCACCCTCCAAACTTCCAAAGGAAAGGGACAACTAACAGTTCTACTTAAGTGTGAGGCCTTTGAACCACATCAATGACCAGCATGGCACGATAACCCTAAAGACACAGTAATGGCACACATACCTTGACAGTAGCCAACAGCTCTCTAATTGGACATAAGGCAGGCTCAACAAGACAGTGAGCACAAGTGGTACTTGAAACTTAGCTAACTACGCAGTTCCAGTGAAGTCATGGCTATTAGAGGAGAATCTACAAACACTAATGGTCTAAGCAGCATATTCCTAACAATAATCTCAACATTTGTCCTTATACCCATAGATGAGAATAGTTGTCATTGCTCATCAAGGAAACCTCTCCTCAAAAGAGACAGTGATCATACAGAAAACTCATAACCAATCAAAATGCAGAGTTTGGAAGCCAAGTCTCAATGGATACTTCAAATCTCATGGAACATTTTTTGGAAGATGGCAGAATGATTGTAATAACAAAGGATCATGGGGTTTGCTGTGAGATTGTATCTAGCTTCTCTTTGAATCTGCACTTTCTAAATAAAACTATACATCAAGGAGAGCCTACACTTGCTACTTCCTTTAAACTCACCGTGTTAGATTCAAACTTAGGCTTCTATTCTAGAGTAATATATAGTAAGGAGGGCTACCTACTGCTTTTTCCCTCTAGAAAGTGGGATGAGATTATTACTGGCTCTACATACCACTACTGTCCAACAAACAGATTTTCTTGACATCTCTTGTGCCAGTATTGAATAGACAGTGACAAATATTGCACTTTTATTACTAATATACAAATAGATCATTTTCTCATATCTCACAGATGTTTAACAAATGTTTAAATAAGTAATTTTATTTAATGAATAAAGGAATTAGTTCTTAACAAAAGGCATTTTGCTGCTCAGAAGCTTCATTATAGACAGGGAATTGTGTCAGGATTAGCGCAGTTCCTATTTCTGAAGAATTCTTATGCTTATAAATTGCTAGCAGCCAATGAACAATTCCCTTGTCACAGAATTCATTTCCTTGTAAAAGAAGTGCTAATATTATTTCTCTTTTAGGTAAAGACAACAAAGACTAAGAAGAAAATTAAATCAGTCACTAAGAAGAAAAGCAAATCTGTCAAGATTACACAGAAGAGACTGAACTAGGACCCAAATTCACTTCTGCTTGCCTCAAAACTCTAGGCAAGTAACCATTGCAGCAATCCTATAAATGCACGAGCCTGTTAATGCTTCTCCTGGGGCAGTGGATAAGAGGACGGTTGTCTATAAATGCCTTCCACATGCCCTTTTACTCCCGTCAACTTCAGGGAATTTCTAGGGAACATGAATGATTCTCAGAAGTATAACTCAAATCCCAAATCCAGAAGTAAAAAGCTATTGGCTTGGCCTTCAGGAACCTATTTCTCTGGAAGACATTCTTTCATTTTGACATCACTTGATTATCCAATCCATGAACTCCATCATCAGTTTCAGTCTTGTGCTGACATTCCAGGACTTTTCAAACAAGCTTGCACCACCCTTTTATATTAGAGTCATGACTTTGAGTGATAGAATGTGAGAAGAAAATCAGTGATTTATTTTGCATTTATACAAGAGTTTACCGAGCTAAGAAGCAACAAAATTGCAAAGTTCAGACTAGCGAAGCATGTACATTTCAGTGAAAGCAAGAACTTCACTGAGTCATGTTCGTGAGTCAAGAATGGAATCTGTTGGAGAAGGTAGTAGAGGACTGTTCTCTTCAATAACATCATTCTTCTACAAGAATTTACCATAACTAAACATAATTCAGTTAGTCACAAAAGGACAAAATCAAATGAATGTTCAGTAAAGCTTTAATAAAATTAAATTGTAAGGTCTGGAAAGGCAACTCAGTGGTTTAAAGTTCAGATCTCAGCACCGTCTTTGCACAGATCCAAAACACTGGAACTCTAGCTCCAAGAGATCCATTGTTCTCTTCTGGCCTCCACTGGCACTCAGACATCATGTACATATATATTCACACAGGCACACTCACACCAACAGAAATAAAATAAAACCTAATTAAAACTGTGGCTGCAATACCTGATTTGTTACATAAAGTTTATGTGGTTGTCTTTGCATATCGTCTAGATTAAACATTTAAACAAAGTGCAAAAAAAGTCTTCCCACAAAGTCAATTATAGTATAAATAATCGCTATGAATTAAGTAAGTAAATGGGCAGCTAACAAGATTGAATGAACTAAGCATGTGACTTCAGTGAAAAAAAAATTTTTTGAATTCTTGATAATTAAAAGTTAACATCAAATTAAAGTTTTATGCTTTTGAAGACAACGTTTTCCAATAATTATGTCTGTGTGTAATGATCAACCAAATTTTCATAGAGATGGTCCCAATTCAGTATTCTCTACAGGCTGCTCATACATTTTACTCACCTGCTGGGCTCCTGGAGAACTTGAATTTACAGCAGCTGGTACCAAATGTTACTAATGTATTAGCTAGTTTTATGTTCTATGCAAAGAATATCTAACAACAATTTAAAGGAGGAGGGTTTTACAGTCCTATGTTTGACCACAGTGAGAAAGGCATGGAAGACAGAGTAGGTAGTTGACTGAACATTTTACAGAGAGTGAGACACCCCAAAACACTCTGGCATAAATGGGAAGTCCCCATCAACTCCCTCCCCTCAGAGCTCAGAAAACCCCACAGAAGAGAAGGCAGAAAGAGTAGACAAGACTAAAGCAGTATGCACAGGGTCCTGCACAGGGTGCTTCACAAGGTCTGCGTGGGTCTACACAACATCTACTGAATGTATATTATGGCTTGCTGTTTAGTGTTTTTATGGGATTCTCTGATCTTTGTGCCTTCTCTTGGGCTCTTTCCCTTCTTTTGGTTTGTCTTGTCCAACCACCATGTGATAGGTTTTTTTTATCTTATACATTTTACTTTGCTATATTTTAAATGAATGAATATTAGCTATGAAATTAAAATGTAATAACTATATTATCATTATACCTGATGGGAGAGCTAACATCTGTTTTCTCCCAGAGTGGCACTAGGTGTATCAACCATTCCAGGACAGGCTTCACGTTCAGGAGTAGTTGACCAAAGTGTAATGGCCTCCACAGTTTCTCTGCGTGCTTTTATCGGATTATAGTTCGGTGCTTTGTTTTGTTTTTTAACATGGGTGTGGTTTTATTTATTTTGATTTCTTGGTGTGAGGGGGTTGTTGTATTAAGAATTTTTTTTTTTGTTTTTTGAGAAAGGACTTAAAGTTGGATAGGTAGGGATGGGGAACAGATCTTGAAGGACTGGAGGAGGTGAAAATGTGATCAAAATAAAATTAAAGTTTAAAATTGTTTTCAATTATAAAAAATAAATAAAAAGGAAAGTTTAGCTTCTACTTTTTTTTCACATATTGTGGATTGTACTATTTTAACAATCACAAACCCAGTCACATAGACTTAACAGTGTTTTCTCCAATACTTTTAGAGTTTAGCAGTTTAACCTGTAACCATTTTGTGCCTTTATTGTATTATAATTAATAAATAAATAATTAGAATTTTTTCTTTCATTTGAAAATGAAGATGGCCTTAACTATGAGGAGGCTCTTAAAACCTCAATGACCTTATGTAAAAGAAGATGATTGAATGGCAAATTTCTGTTTCCTCAATTCATGATGCACACTCCTCACTGCAAACAACCTCATTCTTTTGCCATGAAGTTTCACAAATACGAGTATTTCTGGTTCAAGATGAGTCAAACAACCATGCACCTTCTAGGTAGTTATTCTTTTCAATCACATGGTACAATTTCTACAACCCTTTTCAAACAGGGAATGTTCTGCTAGTCTGGAAATATACTATCAATGTTTGTTTCTAGCACGAAAATCAGAAGTGCCAGAAAACTGATAATGTTGAAGTCGTTTTTGATATGCTGATTAAAAAATGTATTTCTAGATTATAAATGTTTTTATTAGAATTCTGCATCACTTTTACAATGCAGAAACAGAGATTATCTGAAAAAGTGTAGGGAATGTGAAGTGAGATAAAAACTACCATGGTTGATTACATGAGGAGAAGGGAGGATGTTGTATGAATATTTCAAACATAGAAATGTAGCAGTATCTTAGAAAATAGGAGAAGAGACTTTCAGGAGCTTCTAGTTATACACAACATGAAGGAATGAAGATGGGGAAATGTGCAACCTACTTGGAGAGCAATGTCAGGGCATCTCCATATAGTTAGGAGGGAAAGAATGAAAATGGAATAGAAGGGTTGGAGAAATCAGAAAGTATGTAAATGGAAGGAAGACTGAGTACAACAGAGAGAGAGAGAGACAGAGAGACAGAGAGAGACAGAGACAGAGAGAGATGAGAAAAGTAAATAGAAATTGACCCATAGCAGTCTATTAATATAATTTCTTATGCATAGTATAATTGGATCAAAAATTGAAATATCAAAACTGCCTTTAGGCTGACCAGGTAACTCATAGTTCAAATAGTCTACATGTCTTTAGTGAAAAAAAGAAAATAGCTTCTACATTTTTTAGTTCATTGCTTTATCTAGCTCTGTAAATTGAACTTTGGGATAAGAACAATTATGTGAAAACACAAACAAATTTAAAAACTAATCTTGTCAGCTACTTAAATCAATTTCATATCACTCTTATAACCCCTATGCAAGAAACATTATTGACTAGATGGATCTGTACACAGTCTGTCAAATTGGTAAATCACATAGAGATGTCAGTTCTATTAATAGTATTGTAATTATTATCTTTTATTATTTATTGGATAATTTATTTACATTTCAAATGTTATCACCTTTCCATCCCACATAGCCTTGCTTCTATGAGGGTGTTCCTCTAGCCACACACCCAATCCTACCTCCCCACCCTTGCATTCCCCTACACAGGAACTTCAAGCCTTCACAGGATCAAGGGCCTCTTCTCCAATTGGTGCCCGACAAGGCCATCCTCTACTACATATGTGACTGGAGCCATAGGTCCCTCTAGGAGTACTCCTTGGTTGGTGGTTTAGTCCCTGGGAGCTCTGGAGGGTCTGGTTGGTTGATATTGTTGTTCTTCCTATAGGATTGCAAACCCCTTCAGCTCTTTCAGTCCTTTCCCTAACTCCTCCATTGGGGACTCCAAGCTTAGTCCAATGGTTGGCTATGATCATCTTTCTCTGTATTTGTAAGGCTCTGGCAGAAACTCTGAAGAGACAGTGATATCAGGCTCCTTTCAGCAAATGCTTCTTGGCATCCACAAATAGTGTCTGAGTTTGGTGACTATACATGGGATGAATCCCCAGATGAGACAGTCTCAAGATGACCTTTCCTTCAGTCTCTGCTCCACATTTTGTCTCTGTATCTCCTCCCATGAGTATTTTGGTAGCCCTTCTAAAAAGAACTGGAGCACACACACTTTGGTCTTCCTTCTTGAGCTTCATATGGTCTGTGAATTGTACCTTGGGTATTCAAAGCTTTTGGGCTAATAACCACTTATCAGTGAGTGCATACCATGTGTGTTTTGTATTGTGTTATCTCACTCAGGATGATATTTTCCAGTTCCATCCATTTGCCTAAGAATTTCATGAATTCATTGTTTTCAACAGCTGAGTAGTACTCCATTGTGTAAATGTACCAAAATTTTTGTATCCATTCATCTGTTGAAGGACATATGGGTTCTTTACAGCTTCTGGCTATTATAAATAAGGCTGCTATGAACATAGTGGAGCATGTGTCTTTGTTATATGTTGGAGCATCTTCTGGGTATATGCCCAGGAGTGGTATAGCTGGGTCCTCAGGTAATAATATGTCCAATTTTTGAGGAACTGCCAAACTGATTTCCAGAGTGGTTGTAACAGCTTGCAATCCCACCAACAATGAAGGGGTGTTCCTCTTTCTCCACATCCTCGCCAGCACCTGCAGTCACTTAGTTTTTCATCTTAGCCATTCTGACTGGTGTGAAGTAGAATCTCAGGGTCATTTTGATTTGCATTTCCCTGATGACTAAGGATGCTGAACATTTATTTAGGTGCTTCTCGGCCATTCAATATTCCTCAGTTAAAAATTCTTTGTTTACCTCTATTCCCCATTTTTTAAATGGCTTATTTGATTCTGTGGAGTCTAACTTCCTGAATTCTTTGTATATATTGGATATTAGCCCTCGATTGGATGTAGGATAGGTAAAGATCATTTTACAATCTGTTGCTTGATGTTTTGTCCTATTAACAGTGTCATTTGCCTTACAGAAGCTTTGTGATTTTATGAGGTCCCATTTGTTGATTCTTGATCTTAGAGCATAAGCCATTGATGGTCTGTTCAGGAAATTTTCCCCTGTGCCCATGTAGTCAGGGTTCCTCCCCACTTTCTCCTCTATTAGTTTCAGTGTATCTGGCTTTATGTAGAATTCCTTGATCCACTTGGACTTGAGCTTTGTTTGAGGAAATAAGAATGGGTTGATTTGCAATCTTCAAAATGCTGACCTCTGGTTGAATCAGCACCATTTGATGAAAATGATGTCTTTTTTCTACTGGATGGTTTTAGTTCCTTGTCAAATATCAAGTGACCATTGGTGTGTGGATTCATTTCTGGGTCTTCAATTCTATTCCATTGGCCTTCCTGCCTGTCCCTGTTCCAATACCATACAGTTTTTATCACTATTCCTCTATAATACAGCTTGATGTCAGGAATGGTAATTCCCCCAGAAGTTATTTTATTGTTGAGAATACTTTTCAATATCCTGGATTTTTGGTTATTCCAAATGTATTTGCAAATTGCTCTTTCTAATGCTATGATGAATTAAGTTGGAACATTGATGGGGATTGCATTGAATCTATGCATAGCTTTCAGCAAGATGGCCCTTTTTACTATATTAATCCTACCAATCGTTGAGCATGGCAGAACTTTTCATTTTCTGAGATCTTTGGTTTCTTTCTTCAGAGACTTGAAGTTCTTGTCATACAAAGCTATCATTTGCTTGGTTAGAGTCACTCCAAGGTATTTTCAATTATTTATGACTATTGTGAAGGGTCTCATTTCCCTAATTTCTTTCTCACCCTGCTTATCCTTTGAGTAGATAAAGGGTACTGATTTGTATGAGTTAATTTTATATCCAGCCACTTTGCTAAAGATGCTAATTAGGTTTAGGTGTTCTCTGGTGGAATTTTTTGGGGTAACTTAAGTATACTATCATATCATCTGCAAATAGCGATATTTTGACTTCTTCCTTTCTAATTTGTATCCCTTTGATCTCCTTTTGTTGTCTAATTGCTCTGGCTAGAACTTCAAGTACTATATTGAACAGGTAGGAAAAGCATGGATAGCCTTCTCTAGTCCCTGATTTTAGTGGGATTGCTTCAAGATTCTGTCTGTTAAGTTTGATGTTTGCTATTGGATTGCTGTATATTGCTTTTACTATATTTAGGTATGGACTTTGAATTATTGGTCTTTCCAAGACTTTTACCATGAAGGGATGTTGAATTTTGTCAAATGCTTTCTCAGCTTCTAAGGAAATGATCATGTGATTTTTGTCATTGAGTTTGGTTTTTTTCTTTATTTTTTATTAGATATTTTCTTTATTTACATTTTAAATGTTATCCCCTTTCCTGTTTCCCCTCTAAAAGTACCCAATCCCATCCCTCCTTCCCCTTCTTACCAACCCACCCACTCCTACTTCCCTGTCCTGGCATTCCCCTATACTGGGCATCTAGCCTTATCATGACCAAGGGCCTCTCCTCCCTTTGATGTCCAACAAGGACATCCTCTGTTTCAAATGCAGCTGGAGCCATGGGTGCCTCTATGTGTGCTCTTCAGTTGGTAGTTTAGTTCCTGGAACCTCTGGGGAGTACTGGTTGTAAATTTGGCACCTGGTATCTGTCTAGAAATTTCCTCCAAATTTTTCAATATTTTTGAATATAGGCCTTTGTAGAGGGATCTGATGATTTTCTGAATTTCCACAGTTTCTGTTGTTATGTTTCCCTTTTCATATCTTATTTTATTAATTTTGGTAGTGCCTCCATGCCCTCTGGTTAGTCTAGCTAAGGGTTTATCTATCTTGTTGATTTTCCCAAAGAACCAGCTCCCAGTTTTGTTGATTCTTTTTGTAGTTCTTTTTGTTTCTATTTAGATGATTCATTACTGAGTTTGATTATTGCCTGCCTTCTACTCCTCTTAGGTGTATTTGCTTCTTATTGTTCTAGAACTTTCAGGTGTGCAGTTAAGCTGCTAATGTATGCTCTCTCCAGTTTCTATTCAGAGTCACTCAGACCTATGAGTTTTCCTCTTACCACTGCTTTCATTGTGTACCAAAAGTTTTGGTATATTTTGCCTTAATTTTCATTAAATTCTAAAAAGTCTTTAATTTATTTTTTCCTAGACCAAGTTATCACTGAATAGGGTATTGTTCAGCTTCCATGTGTATATGGGCTTTCTGTTGTTTTTGTTGGTATTTAAAATGAACCTTAGTCCTTAGTGTTCTGATAGGATGCATGGGATTATGTCAATATTCTTGTATCTGTTGAAGCCTGTTTTGTGACCAATTTTATGGTCAGTTTTGGAGAAGGTACCGTGAGGTACTGAGAAAAAGGTATTTTCTTTTGTTTTAGGCTGAAATGTTGGATAGGTATCTGTTAAATCCATTTGGCTCATAACATCTGGCAGTTTCATTGTGTCTCTGTTTAGTTTGTGTTTCCATGATCTGTCCATTTCCAAGAGTAGGATGTTGAAGACTCCCACTATTATTGTGTGAGGTACAATGTGTGCTTTGAGCTTTAGTAAAGTTACTTTTATAAATGTGGGTGCCCTTGCATTTGGAGCACAGATGTTTTGAATTGAGAGTTCATCTGGGCAGACTTTTTCTTTGACAACTATAAAGTGTCCTTCCTTATCCTTTTTGATAACTTTAGGTAGAAGGTCAATTTTATTCAGTATTAGAATGGCTACTCCAGTTTGTTTCTTGGGGCCATTTGCTTGGAAAATTTTTACCCAGCCTTTTACTCTGAGGCAGTGTTTGTCTTTGATACTGATGTGTGTTTTCTGTATGCTACAAAATGCTGGGTCCTGTTTATGTATCCTGTCTGTTCTTTTTATTGGAGAAATTGAGTCCATTGATATTAAGAGATATTAAGGAATAGTGATTGTTTCCTGTTATTTTTGTTGTTAGAGGCAGAGTTATGTTTGTGCAGTTATCTTTTGGGGGGATTAGATGAAAGAATATTACTTTATTGCTTTTTCTAGGGTGCAGTTCCCTCCTTGTGTTGGAATTTTCCATCTGTTATCCTTTGTCTGGATTTGTGGAAAGATATTGTGTAAAGTTTGGTTTTCTCATGTAATATCTTGGTTTCTCCATCTATGGTAATTGAGAATTTTACTGGGAATAGTAGCCTAAGCTAGCATTTGTGTTCTCTTAGGGTCTGTATGACATCTTCACAGGATCTTCTGGCTTTAATAGTCTCTAGTGAAAAGTCTGGTGTAATTCTGATAGGTTTGCATTCATATGTTACTTGAACTTTTTCCCTTACTGCTTTTAATATTCTTTCTTTGTTTAGTGCATTTGGTGTTTTGACTATTATGTAATGGAAGGAATTTCTATTCTGATCCAGTCTATTTGGAGTTCTGTAAGCTTCTTGTATATTCATGGGCATCTCTTTCTTTGGGTTAGGGAACTTTTCTTCTATAATTTTGTTGAAGATATTTACTGGCCTTTGATTGGGAATCTTCACTCTCTTCTATATCTATCATCCTTAGGTTTGGTCTTCTCATTGTGTCCTGGATTTCCTGGATGTTTTGGGTTACAAACTTTTGCATTTTGCATTTTCTTTGACTATTGTGTCAATGTTTTTTTTTAATTTTTTTATTAGGTATATTCTTTATTTACATTTCAAATATCTTCTGCACCTGAGATTCTCTCTTCTATCCTTTGTATTCTGTTGCTGATGCTTGCATCTACGACTCCTGATCTCTTTCCTAGGCTTTCTATCTCCAGAGTTGTCTCCCTTTGTGATTTCTTCATTATTTATATTTAAATTTTTGGATCCTGTATGGTTATGTTCAATAGCTTCACCGGTTTGGTTGTGTTTTCCTGTAATTCTTTAAGGGATTTTTGTGTTTCCTCTTTAAGGTCTTCTACCTATTTACCTGTGTTCTTCTGTATTTCTTTTTTCTTTTTTTGTTATTTTCTATATATTTTATTTACATTCCCAATGATTTCCCCTTTCCCAGTTCCTCCCTCGCAATAGTCCCATAAACCCTCTTCCCTTCCCTTGTTCTCCATTCAAATCCCTCCTGTTTCTCTGTCCTGTTATTCCCCTACACTGCTACATCCAGTCTTTCCAGGACCAGGGGTCTCTCCTTCCTTCTTCTTGGAAATCAATTACTATGTGAATTGTGTCTTGAGTATTCCAAACTTCTGGGTTAATATCCACTTATCAGTGACTGCATTCCATGCATGTTCTTTTGTGATTGGGCTACCTCACTAAGGATAATATTTTCCAGTTCTGACCATTTGCCTAAGAATTTCATGAATTCATTGTTTTTAATTGCAGAGTAATATTCCATTGTGTAAATATACCACATCTTCTGTATCCATTCCTCCCTTGAGGGACATCTCGGTTCTTTCCAGCTACTGGCTATTATAAATAAGGCTGCTATGAACATAGTGGAACATGTGTCCTTATTGCATGCTGGGGAAGCCTCTGGGTATATGCCCAGGAGTGGTATAGCAGGATCCTCCGGGAGTGTCATGCCCAGTTTTCTGAGGAACTGCCAGACTGCATTCCAGAGTGGTTGAACCAACTAAAGAACTTGACTACAGACAGTCAGGAAAGGACACAATTTAAGGCCACATTGAAACAAGGAAATTTAAGGTCCCTTTGTGACAATACCCATTGGGCCACTCTGATCCTATACCACCTTAAAAATCTCTTATTGGCCTTTCCAAGTAGGCTGGTAAGGTACTTACTTAAGAAGTAATACTTGAGAAAATGAAAGGTTTTTTAACTCAGTGATAAAGCATTCATGACTAAGGCAATGGGTAGAACCAAGAAAGGGATCAGAGTTTATCTGGAGGGAATATAATATCCCTCCTACACAGAACTTGCTCATCCAGTCTCTGTTTACAATGGGACAGAAATGGAAACAGGCCAACAACTGAAATGCAGTACGTATACACAAGGAAATATTAGTTAGCTATAAAAAGAAATGAAAATTGTGACTATTGTAAAGGGTGTCATTTCCCTAATTTCTTTCTCAGCTTCTTTATCTCTTAAGTAGAATAAGGCAATTGATTTGTTTGAGTTAATTTTATATCCAGCCACTTTGTTGAAGTTGTTTATCAGGTTTACAAGTTCTCTGGTAGAATTTTTGGGGTTACTTAAGTATATGATCATATCATCTGCAAATAGTGATATTTTGACTTTTTTCTTTCCACACTGTATCCCTTTGATCTCCTTTTGTTGTCTAATTGCACTGGCTAGAACTTCAAGTACTATATTGAACAGATAGGGAGAGCATGGCAGCCTTGTCTAGTCCCTGATTTTAGTAGAACTGCTTCAAGTTCCTCTCCATTTAGTCTGATGATGGCTACTGGTTTGCTGTATATTGCTTTTGCTATGTTTAGGTATGGGCCTTGAATGCCTGATCTTTCCAAGCCTTTTACCATGAAGGGATGCTGAATTTTGTCAAATGCTTTTTCAGCATCTAATCAAATGATCATGTGTTCTTTTTTCTTTGAGTTTGTTTATGTAGTGGATTACATTGATGGATTTCCATATATTGAACCATCCCTGAATCCCTGGAATGAAGCCTACATGATCGTGGTGAATGATCATTTTGAGGTGTTTTTGGATTCAGTTAGCAAGAATTTTATTGAATATTTTTGTGTCAATGTGCATAAGGGAAATTAGTCTGAAGTTCCCTTTCTTTGTTTGGTCTTTGTGTGATTTAGCTATCAGGGCAATTGTGGATTCATAGAATGAATTGGGAAGTGTTCCTTATGTTTCTATTTTGTGGAATAATTTGAAGAGTATTGGTATTAGGTCTTCTTTAAAGGTCTGATAGAATTCTGTAGTGAACCCATCTTGTCCTGGGCTTTTTATGGTTGGGAGACTATTAATGACTGCTTTTATTTCTTTAGGGACTACGATACTATTTATATGCTTTACCTGATCCTGTTTTAATTTTGGCACCTGGTACTTGTCTAGAAAATTGTCCATTTCTTCTAGATTTTCCAATTTTTGAGTATAAGCTTTTGTCGTAGGATCTGATGATTTTTTGAATTTCCAGTTTCCATTGTTGTGTCTCTCTTTTCACTTCTGATTTTATTAATTTGGATACTGTTTCTGTGCCCTCTGGTTAGTTTGGCTAAGAGTTTTTCTATCTAGTTGATTTTCTCAAAGAACCAGCTCCTGGGTTTGTTGATTCTTTGTATGGTTTTATTTGTTTCTACTTGATTGATTTCAGCCCTGAGTTTGAGTATTTCCTAACTTCTCCTCCTCTCTCGCATATTTGTTTCTTTTTGTTCTATATCTTTCAGGTGCACTGTCAAGCTGCTAGTGTAAGCTCTCTCTAGTTTCTTTTTGGAGACGTTTATAGCTATGACTTTTCCTCTTACCACTGCTTTCATTGTGTCCCATAAGTTTTGCTATAATGTGTCTTCATTTTCATTAAATTCTCAAGTCTTTAATTTCTTTCTTTATTTCTTCCTTGACCAAGTTATCATTGAGTAGAGTGTTTTTCAGCTTCCATGTATATGTGTGTTTTTCATTGTTTTTGTTGGAATTAATGACTTGCCTTAGTCTGTGGTGATCAGATAAGGTGAATCAGATTATTTCAACCTTCTTGTATCTGTTGAGGCCTGTTTTGTGACCAATTATACGATCAATTTTGGAGAAGGTACTATCATGTGCTGAGAAGAAAGTATATTCTTTTGCTTTAGGATGAAATGTTCTATTACATACATTGGTGTGACTCAAACCAAGCAAGTGAAGGATCTATATAACAAGAACTTCAAGTCTCTGAAAAAAGAAATCAAAGAAGATTTCAAAAGATGGAAAGGTCTCCCATGCTCATGGATTGGCAGGATTAATATAGTAAAAATGGCCATATTTCCAAAAGCAATATACAGATTCAATGCAATTTGCATCAAAATTCCAACTTAAATTTGTCATAGAGTCAGAAAGAGAAATTTGCAAATTCATTTAGAATAACAAAAAAACCCAGGATAGCAAAAACTATACTCAACAATAAAAGAACTCCTGGGGGAATCACCATCCCTGACACCAAGCTGCATTACAGAGCAATGGTGATTAAAAAAAAAAATGGTATGGTATTGGTACAAAGACAGGCAGGAAGATCAATGGAATAGAATTGAAGACCCAGAAATGAACCCACACACCTATGTTCACTTGATATTTGACAAAGGAGCTAAATCCACCCAGTGGAAACAAAGACAGCATTTTTAACAGATGGTGCTGGTTCAACCAGCATTCAGCATGCAGAAAAGTGCAAATCAACCCATTCTTATCCCCTTGTACAAAGCTCAAGTCAATGTGAATCAAGGACCTCCACATAAAACCAGATATTCTGAAAGTTATAGAGGAGAAAGTGGGGGAAAGCCTCAAACACATGGGCACAGGGTAATATTTACTGAACAGCTCACCAATGACTTATGCTCTAAGATCAAGAATGGACAAATGGGACCTCATAAAATTGCAAAGCTTCTGTAATGCAAAGGACACTGTCAATGGGACAAAACAGTAACCAACAGATTGGGAAAAGATCTTTACCAATCCTATATCTGATACAGGGCTAATATCCAATATATACAAAGAACTCAAGAAGTTAGGCTCCAGAGAATCAAATAACCCTATTAAAAAATTGGGTACAGAGCTAAACAAAGAATTTTCACCTGAGGAATCTCGAATGGCTGAGAAGCACATAAAGAAATGTTCAACATCCTTAGTCATCAGGGAAATGCAAATCAAAACAACCCTGAGATTCCACTTCACACCAGTCAGAATGGCTAAAATCAAAAACTCAGGTGTCAGCAGATGCTGGCGAGGATGTGGAGAAAGAGGAACACTCCTCCATTGTTGGTGGGATTGCAAGCTGGTACATCCACTCTGGAAAGCAGTCTGGCGGTTCTTCAGAAAATTGGACGTAGTATTACCTGAGGACCTAGTCATACCACTCTTGGGCATATACCTAGAAGATGCTCCAACATGTAATAAGGACATATGCTCCATTATATTCATAGCAGCCTTATTTATAATAGCTAGCAGTGTGAAAGAATCCAGATGTTCTTCAACAGAGAAATAGATACAGAGAAATATGTGGTATATTTACACAACGGAGTACTACTCAGTTATTAAAAATGATGAATACATGAAATTCCTAGATAAATGAATAGAACTAGAAAATATCATCCTGAGTGAGGTAACCCAATCACAAAAGAACACACATGCTATGTACTCACTGATAAGTGGATATTAGCTCAAAATCTGTGAATACCCAAGATACAATTCCCATACCACATGAAGCTCAAGAAGGAAGACTGAAGTGTGTGCTTCAGTTTTTCTGAGAGAGTGAACAAAATATTCACAGGAGCAAATATGGAGATAAAGTGTAGAGCAGAGACTGAAAGAAAGGTTCAGAGACTGTCCCACCTGGGGATTCATCCCATATACAATCACCAAACCCCAACACTAATGTGGATGCCAAGAAATGTTTGCTGGAAGGAGCCTGATGTAGCTGCCTCCTGAGAGGTCCTACCAGAGCTGTACAAATACAGAGGCAGATGCTCACAGCCAACCATTGCACTGAGTGAGGGGTTCCTAATGGAGGAGTTAGAGAAAGAACTAAAGAAGGGAAAGGGATTTGCAAACTTATAGGAAGAACAACAATATCAACCAACCAGAACCCCCCCCCACCGCTGCCGCCCGAGCTCCCAGGGACTAAGCCATCAACCAAGAAGTACACATGGCTCCAGCTGCACGTGTAGCAGAGGATTGTCTTGTCAGGCATCAATGGGAGGAGAGGTCCTTGGTCCTATGAAGGTTTGATAGATACCCCAGTGTAGGGGAATTGAGGGTGGGAAGGTAGGAGTGGGGTGGGTGGAGGAACATTCTCATAGAAACAGGGGGAGGGAGAATGGGATAGTGGGTTTCCAGGAGGTGGGAAACTGGGGAAGGGTATAAAATTTGAAATGTAAGTAAAGAAAATATTCAATAAAAAAACATAATAAATACCAAATGAAATTATGAAATTTCCTGATTAGTCGATAAAACTGGAAATAATTATTATGGCTGGGGTAAAACCCAGACTCAGAAAGCCAATTACCTCTCTCTCTTCTCTCTCTCTCTCTCTCTCTCTCTCTCTCTCTCTCTCTCTCTCTCTCTCTCTCTCATACTACCTTTGAATCTTTACATATGTCTGTTTAAATTGGAGTATTCATGCATTTTAGAAAACTAGTAATAGGGTGTTGGGAGAAGGAATTCAGGGGATAGAGGATAGAAGAAAAGTGGTATAAAGTAGAAAAAAGGAATAATGGAACAAGAAGGGTTGAAGGGGGTGTGGGATGGTTGGTCAAGATAGAAGGCTTTGTGAAACAGCAAACACTAAAATCTTTGGAAAAGATATATAGAAACCTACTGGTATAGAGATTCATAAATGAAGCTACCCTACAGTGGGACAATGTCTCTCCAAGACACCATGTGCTATCAAGCAAGAAGCCCTGGGTCAAATATACTCTCTTTTCAACTTGTAGAAGAATGAAGTTCCATTAACCCTCTAAAAAATTACAAGCTATTGCCATTTCTCTTGGTTACATTTCAGAATCTTACTTAGTATAAGACTTTATTGCTGAAGGCCTCATAAATGTGTCACAGAACATGGAAAAATGGAGCTAGTACCCTCATGGAAGCTTCATCCCTAGTGGCCACCATTTATGAACACGACCAGGGTAGAAATGTAATGAAAAGTATTACTCAACTGTGGACTCTGTAAGCTTCAAAAATGCCTTTCCTAGCCGGGCAGTGGTGGTGAACGCCTTTAATCCCAGCACTTGGGAGGCAGAGGCAGGTGGATTTCTGAGTTCGAGGCCAGCCTGGTCTACAGAGTGAGTTCCAGCACAGTCAGGGCTACACAGAGAAACCCTGTCTCACGAAACAACAACAACAACAAAAAAAACAAAATAATAAAATAAATAAACAAAAATGCCTTTCCTGGCAACATATGCCCCCTGGTGCAATAACAGTACAAATGCTATTATCATTCTGAACTTATGTCCCACTCCACAATGTTAGGTCTATGCCTATAGGTGTTGTGATCATAGGTGTTGTGGTCCTAAAAAGAGAAATAGGTGTGAGAATATGTTCTACGGTGGTGTGGGGGAAGGGGGTGCCTCAGTGGGCCCAAAAGGAGGCATCCCTTCCCCCTGAGGGGCCAGACACACAAAGGCATAGTATAGAATAAAGTCTGTGTGAGGGAAGTGATACAAAAGGGAAGAAACAAAGAAGAAGAAAGGGGCAATTAAAGGAAGATGGATGAAAAGCCAGACTCAATGAGTCAAATGCTACTCACTTTCTCATACGTGAATGTACATTTTAAATTGTGCATGTGGCTGTATGTGATCTAATGTGTGTGCATGTGTGTGTATGTGTGTATGCATATGTGTGCATGTGTGTCTGCATATGTGTGTGCCTGTGAGTGAGCATGTATGTGTGCATGTTTCTGCATATGTGTGTATGTATGTGCGTGTATGCATCACGATAATCAGTTCTGATATAATGTCAGGTACACAGAATTCTAGACCTTTACAGATCAGTTTCAGCAGCCATTTACAGAGCAATTCTCAAAATAAAAAGGCTTTCTGTCCATTGAGAAGTCTTTTACACTTTAACAAATAAACAAATTTCATTAAAGTTGATGATTAAAGTTGATGTATTTCTGTGGAGCCTGGAGAGACACATTTTCTTTGGTAACTATCTCTCATGCCTCTCTCTCTCTCTCTCAAACACACACACACACACACACACACACACACTCGCACACACACACACACACACACACACGTAATACACACACTCCTGAGATTTTAAATTTGGGCAAATAGCTACTCAAAATAATGTAAAATTATCCAAATTGGCATTGCCTAAGAGTGAAAGCAGATGTGAATTCCACTCTTCACTCCTCCATCTGAAAGGACGAGTCTCAGGCTCTGCCCACTGTCAAACGTGTTACAATCCTCTGGGACATCACTTAGTAGCATCCAAGCAAACTCATTCCCAGGGTCTGATGCACTTTCACACTGCGTGGGAAGTATTTCAGTCAAGCTTCATCACATCATGCAAATTGGAGAATGAAATAATAAATACAGTGTGCATTGCAGGATAAATATTAACCAGTTCAGGCCACAAATAGGACTTGAAAGAATATGCTCCCTCTATCCTGGGTCAGTGCTTATCTGGAAGAAGGAAGGAAATCAGCTTCTAGTGAGTAATTAATCTAAGAAACTGAGCTAACATTCTCAAGCAGCCTAGTAGCTCCTCCTGTAATATCCTATTTGTATCCCTTCTATACTAGTCAGCTTGCTGCTCCTGTAACAAAATGCACGAGAAAAATCATCTTAAAGAATGAAAGGTTTATTTTTGGTTGACTAGTTCCAGGAGATAGCTGGAGGGTCGCATTGCTTTTAGGCCAGTGGTAGAGCATGAATGTTGTCCTATGAACTCCACATGCATGCTTCTGTGCATGTGCATGCTTGTGTGAGTGTGTGGATGTATATGTGAGCATGTGTGTGCATCATGGATTCACACACAATTTAAGGATTGCTTTGTAGATATAGAAGCAATGTATAAATCCTCTAGACATAGAAGGTCTAGAATTCTGTGCACATGATATTGTATCAGAACTGATTAGCCATGATACACACACATGATTTCTTCTTGGCAAATGACACTAAGGAGAAAATTACTCATCTCTTGACATCCAGGAAGCTAACATTTATAAAGCAAGGACATGGAGACAAGATACATCCTTCAAAGTTATATTGCTACTTCTAAGGCAAGACCTATGCTTCCAACGTTGTCCTATACCTTGATAGACTCTTCATCCATGGGTTTACCAATGGATTAATCCATTGATGTTATGAGACTAGTGATCCCAGCTCGGAGTGTTCCGCCTCTCAACTCTATTGCATCAAGGACCAGCTCTCCAATATACTAGTCACAGAGAGATGGTGCATATCTTAGCAACAATTCTGAACAATAATAATGTGCCCAACATTGATTGGGCACAAATTTACTCTTTATTAAAACAAGGGCAAAGCTAAATAATTCTTACTTAATTAGAACTTCTGAAGTGATAGAAGATTGTACTTGTTCATATAGGCGATTTTGTAATAAACTCATTTTACATTTTTCACCAAAACTTTCTGTGTACTCTGAACACTGGAGGAGGAAATCAAGTAGAGATAGAGTAGGAGGTGGCAGAAGAGCACTAAGCTTGAACACTAGTATCTGGTTCTGAAACTGACCCTGTCACCAGTTTGTTTCTATGAAATCAAAGACTGCTTCACAGCACTGGATGCTGTGCAAAGGGCTGCACAGTCCTAATATAAATACAAATGCCCTGGGCTTCCTTTATAAGAGCTAACCAGAGTAATTGTTCTCCGTTAACTTTTCTACCCTACTTGAGCTCCAAGACTCATCCAAACAGCATGGCTGCCTTCTTACTCTCTCTTGGACTCTTATCACCCACCTCCTTTAGTACGTACTTCCCTGTTATTTATCAAAATGCTTGAACAACGAATGTTATATGATAAAATGATTAAAATCACACTTATTTGGGAGATGGGTCAACATACTGCTCTCAAAGTAACAATGACAATAAAAAACAATAACCACTGTAACCCAAGAAGTAACATTTTGAGCCCTTAATTACTCAAAATAACTTATATAAACTCTATAGACATTACATCACTAAACACTATCATGACCACACCTACTTCCAAGGGGCAGAAGTTGATCTCAGAGGTATTTAATGATCAGGCTGGATTTTTAGATTTAAGTTCTGGACTAGACAGATTGCTGAGTAAGCCCGAGCATTTGCCATGCATGTTAATGACGTTTGATCCCCAGAACTTAGAGTAAAAGGAGAAAACTCTCAAAGTTTTCCTATGACCTCAACACATAAGCTTTTACCTATGGATATTGGTAAATGCACACACACACACACACACACACACACACACACACACACATATTCTTGAAAGAATAATTCCATTTAAAATAGAAAAAAAAACTCTGAGTACTTCTGAGTACAGAAATAAACATTTTTCTTTGCACCCACCACATAAGGAACCTGGAGCATTTTTGCTAAGTGGAAAAAAAGTAATTTGCCTCCCCATCTGATAATGAAAGGCAACAGGGGGTCTCATGGCATCTTAGCATCCATTTGATTGAACCAATGAAGACATCAAAAATTAGTAGCTAGATAAAACCACACCTGGGTATTATTTGCCAGCATTGCTTGGGCATGAGAAATGCTAGAGACAAAATTAAAAAAAAAGTAAAGGCTGAAGGAATATTTTGGCTTCCATGTTCAGAAGCTTCTATCCATGGTTGCTTGACCTCATATACTTGGAGAAAACATGAGAGTGGTGGAAGAATTTAACAAAGGGGTGGGGGTTTGCTTCAGGGCAGCTGGGAACATGAGAGAAGACAAAACAATAAGGATCTAGGACAAGATATGGAGCCCCAAGATATGCCTCTGGAGACCTATTTATTCATACATGGTTGCTCATAAGAGTCTGTTCAAAGTTCACATTCATAAATGGATCAGACCTCTCATTATGCTGGAGACAGTCTCCAGGAATCACATGTCTCTAGAAATGCCTTCTCAACGTGTCTAAATGTGAGCATTCTGAGTCACTTGGGTTGTCCTAACTCCAATTAAGTATACAACTGAAACTAACCATCACAGGCAATAGTTTGTCTTTAGCTTGAATCTGTTATGAAAGATGTTTCACTGAATGCTTAGTGTGCATGAAAATATATCATCAATGATTAATTTCATTGAGAACAATGAAGATTACTTTGGACATAAATTATTTTTACATCTTTGACAAAGAAAATAGAGCCCATCTCATCTACTATACCAAAGCTTGCTTGTCTCTGTTTCCTTTTGTTTTGTTCTCTGATGATCTATAGATACTACTGCCTAATTAAAAAATAAAAAGAAACCTACAACTTTTAGTACTCTCTTCTCTTCCACTGAACTGGTATAGGGAAGCAAAACTTTTCTGATGGGGAATGAGAGTTCCACTAATCTATAGGCATAAGTATTAAAATTGAATCAAGGATTATACTGGTTATCAAAGTTGCATCATAATTCCTAGATGTGTTTCTGTCTCTGTTTCTAGTTTCACAGTCTAATGCATTAAGTTCTTTTACAAAGGCTCCTTGAACCTTCATTTAAAGATGGTTTCTCAGATGTGATGAGGTATTCTGGTCACAGACTTTTCTCATCAGAACTCCATTAAAGCCTTCCACTCTAGAATATCAAGAGATGCTATTTTATGAGTCAGATAGTCCTGATGGCTTACAGTGTCTTGGCAGCCTCTTCTGGCAAAAAATTGTGCCTGGGGAGTTATCAGGTTAACACATGCATCTCTGAATATCTTGATTCCTATAAAGAGGATATTTCTAGAGCAACATTCACATGCTGGGATAAAAATAGGATCTATTTGCAGGTTGTCCCCCACCAAAAAATAGATTTTGTTGGTAGTATGCTATTGCTTAGCTACTCTTGACTTTCAACATCCATTTAAAAATCTGTGTCCCACCTACAGGAAAGCCCAAAAGTGAATTTCAAAACCACTATAATTCTTAACTGTATTTTAACATGTATTCTTCTTCCCATAGTTAAGTGGAGCTACCAATCCTCGTTCAAAAAAATAAAATAAAAAGAGAGAGAGCTTCTTTTCGTAGTTGATGGAAACCATAACAAAAATCCATAAGGGTCACAATGAAGAGAACAACTGACCAAGGGATGCCCAATCTCAACTCTCAACTGATACAACGCAAGCCCTGTAGCTAAGGCTCAGAGAACCTGACAAAAGTGGACCAGAAAGTTTGTAAGAGCCAGAGGATCAAGGCATCTGCCACTGTCTAGTGTCTGCTGTATATGACATGGAAGCTGCACCTAGGAAATCTCAAGAGTGTAACTCTGTAAACAAGACTAACATGACAACACCAGCAGACATGCCAATATGAACGGAGAAAATCTCACAAAGTCCCTTCTGGATCAAAAGCTACAGGCAACTGATGACAGCTCACAGAGGGAGATTCTGTCTTTTTCAGAGACAAGCCCTGCGGTGGGTTATGCAATTCCAGGCATTCAGTCTTAAATATACAAGTAGTACTCGATGAACTCAGAAAATTGTATGTGCACACATATATGTGTATGTCTGTGTGTACGTGTGTTTGTGTGTGTGTGTGTGTGTGTGTGTAGTAACAATAATGTTTTTAGAGAAGATGTCATAAAATTGAAAGAGGATTGTAGGGAGAACACCAGAGAAATTGGAAGTGTGACAGTAAGGGGTGGAAATTATGTAAACACAGTTAGTTGTTTATAAAATTCTCCAAAAAAATTAAAGTAAAACTATAGGTGTGTTTTAAACTTATGACATAAACCCTCTTTATTTCATCACAGTAAAGCTGAGCAGAAATGAAAACAACAAGAGAAAAAGACGTCACGCCTCTTTATTCCTGTTCTTTGCTTACTGACTCACACAGATTGTTCTTGTATCACCATTTTCATTATCTTGCTACTGGGACCCAAATGTGGGAAAGGAGGAATGACTTTTTTTTTTTACTCTATAAAAATAGAAGTATTTTCTTGTTGGAGTTAACAACCAAATGTCAAGTCAAGCACGTATCAAGCCTTTATTAAGTTTTAAATATTTAAGAAAAAGGGAAATTCTATAGATAAGGATTGTTGTGAATGTATGTACTTCAAAAGAAAGTTAAGAAGAGAACACAAGTACCAGTTGTTCCCTGAGTTACCAGGTGTCCTTGAGATTAGTGGTTTCCTTAACAACCCAAAAGGGCAGGAGCTCAGAACACCATTTATAGGTAAAAATAAGAGCTGCTGTCCCCAAATATTACAGTTAAAAAGGTGCAGGCAACAGGGGAAATCAGTGGGAATGTAAATAAAAAATATAGAAAATAAAAAAATAAAAAAGGTGCAGTTATTCAATAAGAATTGAGAGGTGGATAAGAGGGAGGGAGAAAGGAACCATTAGGGAAGAATGAAGAAAGAAAGGGATAAAGGGAGAAGGAAGGGGACGGGAGGAAGGAGAAAAAAAAGACATAGAAGGCCTGGACATATCTAATCCACTCTACCACCAGATTCTCTGTATCTGCCAAATTAAACTGTTATGTATTTATCTCCCTTCCTTTGTCATGTCCCTGGAGTAGGTTCTACTTACTGGTAACATATGATGATGGTTTTAAAAGGAAGAACAAAGTTCAGAATAACAGACACACATATGCACCCATGCAGATACACACACACACACACACACACACACACACACACACATACATATTCACACATTTGTGCATGTACATACACACACTTGCAACTGCACAGATGTGTAGGTGTGCACATACAAACATGCATGCACATACACATGCATGCACACATGTACAGATGCATACATGCATGCACATCTTTTCTACTATTAAGATGATAGCAAACACTTCTAAAACATTTTCTTTATATAAAGCAATACACTGTGATAAGATAGGAAACAGTGGGCAGGTAGCCTTTATTCTTTTACTTAGTAGATAATACCAGTGTGAATTAGAATTAAATAAACTTCTAAGCTTTATAGAATGCTTTCTATAAATGGTTTCTAGAATGGTGATAATGACCATCATGTTAGCAAGGCTGAGATGGTTTGGAATATTGTTGAAACACTGAATCAAACAATTGGTAAAATGTTTTGTAAAGTCTGTATTTGCAAATTCTTTAGTGAAAAACAAATGAAGTTGTAATTGATATTTACTCCTCCATGGATTCTGTTTATTATTGCTTTGTTCAGTTTTGAGATAGTCTCGCCTGTATCCCATGCTGACTTTGAACTGTGTAATAGAGGATGAACTTTGAACTTTATGTAAAAGATTCCATACCCATTTTTATAAGGGAAATTTTATAATCAAACCCAAGGCTTCTTGCATGTGAGGCAAGCACTCTATCAGATAGATAAATTACATTCCCAGTTCTCCTTTAGATTTTTAAGGGATCCTGAATGCATTTAAAAAAACAGACAAGGGATATGCAGAATAAATCAACGAGGGGTTCTGAAGTATGTTGTCAGTAGCCTACAATCCTTTCTTTATTCTTATGTACACACACCCGAAAGAGTAAGTGGGATGTGGAGTGATGAGCATTTCTTTTTTTTTTTTCACTTGTCATTTTTTTTTATTTTATTTTTTTAATTTACATTCCAAATCACTTCCCCTTTCCCGTTTCCTCCCTCCCCGAAAGTCCCATAAGCCCCCTTCCCTCCCTCTTTTCTCCATTCAACCCCCTCTCGTTACTCTGTCCTGGCGTTCCCCTACATCCAGTCTTTCCAGGACCAGGGGTCTCTCCTTCCATCTTTTTGGTATTGAAGACTGTGTCTGGGAATAGGGAAGTGAATGAATATATACTCAATATTACTAGTTATCAGAGAAAAACAAGTTATGCCTAGAAGTAGACACCACTTCATGTATAGAAGAGCTAAGATCTAAATAGGCATGAATTGCTAATGACTACTTGTACACAAAATAAGTACTTCAACAGCATCCTAAGGAGATAACTTACATAGTCAACAAAATGCCTCCCCCCACACCATGTAACCACAAGAACCTCAGTTCAGATACCCAGCATCTACCTAAATTCCAAGCTTGGTAGTATAGTCTATAACCATAGACCTGGGTGGTCAGCAACAGGAGGATTCCTGGACCATCAAGCTAGCTGAAGCAATAGGGCTTACTGGGAGATAGCTGAAAAATAGTGTAGATGTCAATAAAAGGTGACAAAGGATATTAATTGCTGGTCTAGATACACACACACAGAGAAAGAGACAGACACAGAGACAGACAGACAGATAGAGCAAATACATCTTTGCTTTTAATAATATCTGACCAAATTAATCATTTAATTAATGAACTTTGCCGAAAAGATTCCAAATATGATTACAAATGGTGATCATATGTCTCATATATCTTGTATATTTACTAGGTAATGATGTCCTCTTCTGAACTCTAGGGCACCTAAACCCACATGGTCACATACTCATTCATAGGCACACACATATACACAAAGTCAAAAATAAAACAAAACCCTGAGATTCCACCTCACACCAGTCAGAATGGCTAAGATCAAAAACTCAGGTGACAGCAGATGTTGGCAAGGATGTGGAGAAAGAGGAATATTCCTCCATTGCCAGTGGGATTGAAAGCTGGTAAAACCACTCTGGAAATCAGTTAGGCAGTTCCTCAGAAAATTGGACATAGTACTACCTGAGGACCCAGCTATACCACTCCTGGACATATACCCAGAAGATGCTCCAACATGTAATAAGCACACATGTTCCACTATGTTCATAGCAGCCTTATTTATAATAGCCAGAAGCTGGAAAGAACCCAGATGTCCCTCAACAGAAGAATGGATACAGAAAATGTGGTATATTTACACTATGGAATACTATTCAGCTATTAAAAACAATGAATTCATGAAATTCTTAGGCTACTGGATGGAACTAGAAAACATCATCCTGAGTGAGGTAACTCAGTCACAAAAGAACACACGGTATGCACTTGCTATTAAGTGAATATTAGCCAAAAATCTAGGAATACTGAAGATACAATTCACAGACTACATGAAGCTCAAGAAGAAGGGAGACCAAAGTGTGGATACTTTGGTCCTTCTAGGACCAATGGACTGAGCATAGAGTCCCCAATGGAGGAGCTAGAAAAAGAATCCAAGGAGCTGAAGAGGTTTGCAGCCCCAAAGGAGGAAATAATATGTACCAACCTGTATACCCAGAGCTCCCAGGGACTAAACCACCAACCAAAGAATACACATGGAGGGACCCATGGCTCCAGCTACATATGTAGCAGAGGATGGCCTTTTCAGACATCAATGAGAGGAGAGGCCATTGGTCTTGTGAAGGCTGGATGCCCCAGTGTAGGGGAATGCCAGGTCAGGAAAGTGGGAGGAGGGGTTGGTAAGCAGGGGAAGGGGGGATAGGATAGCAAAGAAAGGGGATACCATTTGAAATGTAAATAAAGCAAATATCTAGTATAAATAAATAAATAAATAAATAAATAAATAAATAAAACAAAACCTTGCTGTTCATAAGAGAAACCCCACCCCATGGAAAACTGATGATGCTCTTCATTATTAAAATGAATCAAACAATGACTAATTTACTGTTAACTCTCTACAGTCTAGTATTTGGTTCTCAATAGTCCCAGTTATACTTAGTATCTAAGTGATCTGGTACCCATGTCATGGATATAGGCCTTGTTGTTGTCATTAAGAATCTACTTACATTTTATTTATCTTTAAAATCTTCAACAAACAATTTAGCTAGATTGTATCTTAAGTTTATGAACTATTAAATATCCAAAGCCTTCTATAGCTTGCTCTCTTAGTCCTACCCACAACCAGCATTCCAATATAAACCCCATATCTAGTAATTATCTTTTATATTTCTATTTCCCTGGTTCTCCGTGAAGTGCTTTTATTACAAGTACTTAAGAAACATCTGTTAAATGAATTGAGAGAGGTGGGGGAGAGATTATGGCACAAATATTGAACATATTGCCGGCACTGCTTGGCCATGAGGCAAAGAGGTATATGTACATTATGTGGTGTGAAAAGAGGCAAGATGAGCATATTTTTTTTCCAATAACTTGTCCCTGTGAAATCTGTCTTTTGAACATTGTAGTGGCAGTGATTTCTGTGGCCAATATCCAAGTTTCCTGAGTGACTTGCTTTGTTCTCTTAGCAGTTGCCAAGACCTAATTGCTTGTCATGCTGTACTGCCCAGTACTAATGACATGTACCAAGCAAGGAGCTGGGTGGTGGCTCTCCTTCAGTCTGATCCCTGAACAGTTATGGGAGCCAAAAAGTGTGTTATTATGTGCCTTCAAATTATAAACATTAATATCAAATTCCTCAGAAAGTCCTTTTCCTGATCATTGCATGTGAAGGCAGCTGTCTTTCCTTGTTACTTAGTGAAAGAGATGTCCGTCTTGATAGATGGTCTGTGTTAATGAGCAGGGTTATCTCCACCTTCTGTACCATGGAATCTGAGACCAGACCATTGAAACAATATCACCTAAGTTTCCTTATCAGCAGTAGTCAGATTCAGATTATGACAGAACACTAGAGAGTGTTAAGAAATAAAAGACAGAAAAAAAAGCAAAGCAAAAGTTGTTCTCACTTCTCAGTACTCTCATACATACATGTGAAGATATATTTACACATGTCCACATTCAGACAGATGCATGCATGTACACAAACACATTTCCACATGTTCATATGCACAGATACATTAACACATATGTATCTAGACATACATACTCATATATACATATTATATATATTTGCTTGTATACATACATGCAAACAAAAACATGTACTCCATGCAACACATACACATACACACACACATACACACATATATATAAACACATAAATTCACACACACACACACACACACATGTATAAACACATAAATTCACACAATATATATGCATGCAACACACACAAAATACATGCACAAATGTGGATGCACAACAAATGTGCATCTTTATGCATGTGGACATTTAATTTTCCAAAGACCATTTGTTGAAAAATCTACTTTTCTCCAGAGTCTGTTTCTGGCAACGCTGTGAAAATTCAATTCCAAGCTGACTCACCTATAACAACATTGGAAATTTTAGGAGAAACTGCAAGAAATATTAGGACAAAGGCTTAGGAAAGGAATAAAGATGAGAATAAATACAGAAGTAAATAAAGAAAATAAATAGAGAATGCATAACTTCCTAATTAATTCATTAATGTGGCAGTGCGTTCCATTTGAAGAATGCATTGTGTGGAAGTAAGAGTTCTTTCACCTGAGTTGCAACATTTCCAAAATGTACTCTGACCTACTGATGAGACTAGTTTCTGGGCAGAGAAAGATTAGAATGGCATGTACTTTCTGCCCAAGGCAAGCAATTCAGTCTATACCAACAAAACAAGTTCAACATCCCACTACCCTGAAAGAAATTAAAGATTCTTAGGGGCTGTGGACTCTGATCAACCAAGGTTTACACCACACCCCAAAATGCAATATCCATCTCTTTCCCTACTTTTTTATGTGTTTGAATAAACTTTGGCAAGAATTGACACAGCCCCAAAGGTATCCATTGACTCACTGAACCCAGTTAGGCAATTAGGGTAAGAATCATTTGTGTTACTTTCTACAAAGGAACAAAAGTCAAAGAAAGCAGCAGGGCAGGAAAATTAGAGTGAACTATGCAACACATTGCCCAGATGTGGAAATGTAGTCATTCCCCTGCTTATGAGGCCTGGTCCTTTGAGACAGGGCTGAATCTGGTCAGAGAAAGGTCTGTTTTGAAGTCTTCTAATTTACACTAAAGCTTGAATTGTCTTCAGAACATCCTGTGCTCTAGTTTGAGGTACTATGGCAAAATTCAACGAAACATTTTCCTTGAGAACATGGAGAAATCTAGAAAAGTTACATAAGAAGTATATTTACCTATACTAGAAACACATTGGAACTCTTTAAATTGTGTCAAGGATCTTGTGCTAAAGAGTATTTGAAAATCTAGGAAAAAGAAATAAATACTTTTGTAAGGCTCACAAAGAACATTACCAGAAAGTGTTTGCCTAACAAGTGTGGAGTTAAAACTAACTATTCAAATTATAAAACTGGAAGTGTGCAAATTGTCTTAGTCCTTAAGAACTATCAACAACTACAGATATGAGGGCTTTTGTCTTGCCTTATTGTACCATGTTTTATCCAATTTGGCTGTCATCTTTTAGAATCCTGATCTTTATCAAAAAGAAAACAGTCAGGGGTGATCTAGGAGATAGAGAAGGTGGGGGAGCCATGAGTAGAGGAGGAAAGGGAAACTGTGGTTGGGGTGTATTGTATAAGAGAAAAATCTACTTTCAATAACAGATAAATGGATAGATGATAGATAGATAGATAGATAGATAGATAGATAGATAGATAGATAGATAGATAGATAGATAGATAGATAGATAGATAAGAACTATCTGGGAGACATAACCCTCCATATTTCTAAAAATAAGCATCCAAACTTCAAGCAATGTCTAGAAAAAGAATCCTGAAATACATTATTAAGCCTCATGTTTATACAAATATCATTAAAATGACCATCTATTTAGATACATCTTCATTTAAGAATTCTACTCAAATCCTGAATCATTATGATTACAGATTGAATTTGATCACACACGAAAATACAGAAACCATGCTTATTAAAATAGCTATTGTAAAAAGGCAGGTTTGTGCACGTTAGATTTAAGTACTGTCAGAACACATTGAGTTGACATCTCAAGAACTACAGTTAAGCCATTAACTCTGGGTTTCATTCATTGAGTATGCAGGCATGCTTAAAATAAGAAGAAGAGTTTAAAAGAAAAAAACACCCTTTGTATGAATCAATTATTTTACAAGTAAAATTGATTCTAGTAAAGAAATATTAGAATACAATTTGGAGAATCAGTTTTCTGGTTGTGAGAATTAAGTAAAATGTATTTAAAGTGTCCTGTGGCATTTGTGATACATACCAGAGCAATCATATCTTATATCTCAAAAGGAAATATCCATCTTCTGTCCTAACTTTATGTAGATCATTTTATAACATTTATAACCAATATGGGTCCATGCTACAGATTAAATCATGCCCCTCTAAATTCTTATGTTGAAGCCCTAACTCTCAATCATGCTGATTCAAAGATCAATATACTAGGAGACAACTAAGTAAAAACAAAGTCCTAACATAGTAGGAATGTCACCTTATAAAACCAAGGCCAAAGAATGATCTTTCTCCACCACATACTGACACACAGCAAAAGGGTGACTTCTGCAATACGGAAGCCTCACAGCAGAAACTAAATCATCCAACACCACACGTCTTGGGCCTCAAAACCTTGAGAACTTGGAAATATAAATATCCATTGTTTAATCCACCCAATTTTGTTGTGTTTATGAAAGGCTAAATGAATTGATGCAGTTCCTGAAACTGACATCACATATGAATAACTTTCCTTTATTTATGTTCATCATTTAGCTAGTAATGTTCTAATCAAGACTCAATCCTACCTTTTTGATAAAATTTATTTCTATAACGTAATTATGAGTATGCTTTCTGTGTAAGAGAACAAATATTAGAAGATGTTTAAAGCTGCTATTCATTAATTCACCTCCAGAATCTGATAAAAACAATTTTTGGATAGCATAGTTATTAATTGCAAAATTACCAGTGCCACAAACCCACATTTTTTCTTATGATTGATAGAGGAAATTCCAAGGCTAAATAGTCTTAAAGTTGTGGTATTGTTATTTCTCATCACGCCAATGTCTGCATTAAAAAAAGCAATTATTAAACCAAAATATATATGTAATATATTATTAATATATACCATATTATATTGTAGAGTTTTTTCAAAGGAAAATAATTTAAAATGCTTAAAGTTGTCACCAGGGCTCCTGCCTAATAGAAACTGTAATTGTTAAAAATATATGTTCTGAGCTGGTACAACCACTCTGGAATGCAGTCTGGCAGTTCCTCAGAAAACTGGGCATGACACTCCCAGAGGTTCCGGCTATACTACTCCTGGGCATATACCCAGAGGCTTTACCTGCATGCAATAAGGACACATACTCCACTATGTTCATAGCAGCCTTATTTATAATAGCCAGAAGCTGGAAAGAACCCAGATGTCCCTCAACGGAGGAATGGATTCAGAAGATGTGGTATATTTACACAATGGAATACTACTCTGCAATTAAAAACAATGAATTCACAAAATTCCTAGGCAAATGGTCAGAACTTGAAAATATCATCCTTAGTGAGGTAACCCAATCACAAAAGAACACACATAGTATGCAGTCACTGATAAGGGGCTATTAACCCAGAATCTCGGAATACCCTAGACACAATTTGCATATCAATAGATTTCCAAGAAGATGGAAGGAGAGACTGCTGGTCCTGGAAAGACTGGATGTAGGGGAATGCCAAGACAGAGAAGCGAGAGGGGGTTGAATGGGGAAAAGAGGGAGGAAAGGGGGCTTATGGGACTTTCGGGGAGGGAGGAAATGGGAAAGGGGAAATGATTTTGAATGTAAATAAAAATATAAAAAATAAAATATATATATATATATGTTCTGTTCTATACTAGGGCAATAATAAATAAGTCTGAAGAAGACTCCATGCATCAAAGACTTATATACTTATGAATATTCAAATTAGTATGAAAGATGAAAGTCTAATCCAAAAATTCCATTAAAATGGTTTTGTCCTCTTTAAAACAATTGCCTAGGGAAGAGTCTTCATGGGGTTAACACACAGAGGCTGCTAAAACTGTGGACCAGTTGGGGAAGATTTCATAACTGACTAGCAGCAGGACTTGGAAGCATGAAAGGTTGCAAGAGTGAGGGATTGTGGAGCCATATTCTACAATCCCAGAGAGTCACTGAAGTCAGATAACATTTGGAAGATTTACAGCTTCTTCAAGTAGCGGCCTTCACTCCTTGAAGTGGCCATATAATGTATTTGTAAAGGTGAAGTCTACATTGAAATGGAGACTCGGGGATGTTGGAAGTTTCTGTAAAGAAAAGATTCATGCACATAGAAGATCCAACTCTAGGGAAAGGCTATGTGTGTGTCTCAGGCAACAAAAATTCAGAAGCAAGGCTGACCAAGCCCTGTGGAGCCCAGATGTTTCCATAGTGAGCCCCAGATGCCAAATATAAAGCTAAAAAAAAAATTAGGGTTTCCTCCACTGGATTTTTGGTCTTAATTTGGTTTAACTATTCTTTGGTATATCTCCCTCTTCCTTTTTGAAATGGGAATATTTATTCCATGTCATTGTATAGTATAGGTATTTTTTAATTTTATAGGATTCCACAGTTAAGATATTGCCTTGAGTTTCAGATGGAAACTTTAGATTTTAAGAGTGTTGAATTGTTAAAGACAATTGGAAACTCTTGAAATTTTAATGAATGTATTTTTATGATGATCTAGCCATAAGTCTATTGAGACAAAGGATGGAAGGTTATAGCTGAAAGTGATCCATTTGGGTAAGAAGTTAAAAAATGGATTTCTGATGATTTATCTTAATTGTCAACTCATATTAGGTTTATTGAATTGGAAACCTGTCCTAACTGTGAGTGGATCAGTTCACTGGTTTGGGATTCTCATCTGCATAAAAAGGGAGAAATCAGGGTTTGCACAAGAGTTCATCGCTGTTTTATGATGGTGCACATGACGCAAAATATTGCGTCCTGCTCCTGACATAATACTTTCCCTGCCACAATTGACTGTGTGCCTTTGAAGTGTAAGACAAAATACAAAATTATTCCTTAAATTGCTTTCAACCACCTGTTCACTGAAACAACACGTTACTGTTATATTACTTTACATAACCATGACCTACTACATAGAATCTGAGAGAAACTAAAATTGAGCTGCTTTTACAAAAGAGTAGAAAACTATACAATTAAACTTCATTTTATTTGTTTTCATTGAGATTGATATCTAATTACAATATTTCTCCCTTCCCCTTTGTCCAAGTTCTCCTACATACACTGCTTCAATTTTGTGGTCCCTTTTCTCATTAACTGCTAATGGATGCATACATTCTTAAATATAATCTGTTTGCTCCATATAATGTTACTTGTGTGTATGTTCTCAGAGCTAAACAGTTAGTTCTGGACAATAATTTGGTGGGGCCTTCCCAGGGGAAAACTACCTCTCCTTCTCTCAGTTAACTACCGTTCTTTGTGTAAGATTGAAGGCCTGTGTCTCCTATCAGTATCGGAAACTATACCTATAAAGTCTCATCAAAGTGACTACTCAAATGTGAGCTGAACAAGGCTGACACCAACGGTCATGCCAAACTGGATGGGAGAAATCTTACAACTAAATTTCTTATCTGCACAGTGTGCTAACCCATTATGCCACTGGAGCTCCACAGCTGAAATGTAGATACCTTTTCTTCGACTCACTAAGATTACATGAACCAGGGAACCCGTGTGTGCTGAAACTCAGTTAGAGAATACATATTCAAGCTAAGACTGTGGATGCTGGGTGAAAGGCAGCCTAAAGCCTGCTAAGGCAACAATACCCAGCTGTAAAGGAAAACACGGATATGTGCATAGCCAAATATGAATCTATCTTCCATGAGAAGATAGTGGGATATTCAACACATGCAGAAGATAGGAGCCTGGTGGAGGCAGTAATATTTGATGAGTGATACTTAGTGATGCCTGGACAGAAACTGGGTACCCCAGGCAACATTGTTGAAGTATACATTGTGTAAAAATCTAGCTAATCATAAGGTTCAAACTGGGAATATGGGTTTTCATACTAGCACGTTTAATTAATAAAACTCCTTATGGAGAGGAAGGATATTGACTTCTGCTGGAAGTAAGTATTGTCTGATAAAATAATATTTCATTTTGTTTTATCTCACTTTGCTTCTTATTTGTTTATGTTGACTGTTACATTAATATTTACATATTTTATTTCAACTTACATATTGTCAAATTAGATTTTATGATTGTTTCTGCACTTAGTCTATTGTGTTCTCTTTAGTGGTTTTTATGTAAAATATATTTCCCTCTCATTTCTATTTTATTTTTCCTTTTTCTCTCTTACCATCACCTATTCTATATATTTCTTAGTTTTCTACATTCCACATATTTTCTGCAGCTTCAATAATGTACAAACTCTGTATCTTAATAATAAATATCACAAAGTCCCCCTTAAGATCTACTTTCCCTCATCTATTTTCTCTTCTCTACTCTTATTCTTAGTCATATTTCATGTATTCTCTTTTAGACAGGGAATTCAAGACAATTACTATTAAAAATGTTCTTCAAAATATAAAAATAAACCTCAGAATCAATTCAGAGAAAACTAATAGATAAATTAAGGCACTGATGTTCATATTTATTATTGAAAGATAAGTATTAATACTTTTTCAATGCTTGTTATTTTTCTAATCCTTTCTTGCTCATCTATTGATGTTATGCCATTTATTCTTTCTTGTGACTTCATCAGTGCACTTATCTTTCTTTTCAAATTTGAAAATTAGCTTTGTCATCTTCTGTAGTAATAACTTGGTGGTGAAGAGTTCTTTTGATTTCTGTTTATCATAGAATATTTCTTCTTTTGTCACTTACAAAAGGAGCTTTGTGAATATCATGAACTGGATTAGAAAGTGGTATCATTCAAAGCTTGAAATGTATTGTTCAATGTTCTTCTCTTTTATTTTTCTCTTTACCCAACACCTTCACCAATTCTCTAGGAGTTCCACATCATGCACCCTGATCACAGTTCCCTCCCAGTGCCTCCAAGTTCCCCCACTGTGACCACCCATCCTCAAAAGAAATAAAAAATAAACAAATTAATAAATTAATTAACAAACAAAATAAGTCCACTTCATGCCGGCCAAACACTCACTGAAGCATTATATCCACAAAGTTCTTAGTAGCTTGTCCCTTACAAAGAACCTAGTCCTTCCCCTCCCACACCCATGCCATCAATTGGAGAGCTACTCTTCAGCATTTCCATCACACCCTTCAAGTGTTCTCTTTGATGGCTACCTGACTAGGCCATTTCTTTTTTGGAGGGGGTAGGAGGTTGGGAGAGGTAAGGTTGTAGAAGAAACCTTCCCTGTTCTTCCCTCTCAACTGTGAATCCACAGTCATTGATATGATAGTAAAAGCAGCTTCCTTTCTCTTCATAATCAGTGAAGAATCCACAATCACGATGGATGATTGGCCTCCACATGGTTTCTCATATCATCACAGCTATGATCATGAATGATCATGACCCCCCACTGCAGTAGGACCCTCAGAGATAAGACCCTTAGGTATTCTGTAGACATGGCCATAATCTCTGGTACCAGTGAAGGTCACCCATATCAATATGGCTTTAGCTGCAGCACAGCCTACAGCCATCTATATGACTTCCTGCTACAGCACAGACCACAAACAGCTGCATTACCTTTGGTGGTAACATGGATCGTGGGCATCAACAGAGATCCTGGCTGTAGTAGGGCCTTTGACCCAGACATGGCCCTCAATGGCAACTCAGGCCAGGGTATCACCATTGCCTCAGGTGGCAACCCAAGCCACTAAAATTAATATGGTCCCCATCAGTAGCACTGCCTATGGACACTGGAATGACTTCAGGTAATAGCACAAACTATGGACCCGTGCCTGACCTTTGGCAGTAACTCTGACCATGGAGGGCAACACAGACCCAGGCTGTAGCAGGGCTTCGGACCCAGACATGGCCCTATGCAGCAACAAAGACCAGGACATTTCCATGGCCCCAGGTGGCAGTGGAGGCCACTTGTATCAATATGACCCCAACATGAGCATGGCCTACAGATATGAAAGTGGCTTCAGGCTGCCCCACAGAATGCAGATATCTGCATTGTCTTTGGTGGTAACATGTGCCACAGAGATCACCCTGGCCCCCAACAGGCATAGCCTGGTGCTGTGGCAGTATTACAGGCCTGTCCAGCTGCTGTCTCTTCTATCTGCCCATCCTCCTAGGGCTCTGTTCTCCTCGTTTTAAGATGATGAGAAATCTGCTGTTACTCTGACAAGTTTATCTTTATGTATATGATTTGGTCATTCTCTCAGCTTTTGTCACTCTTTGTTGTATACGGATAGTGTTTTAACTATAATACGGCATGGGAAAGATATTTTCTAGTCATACTACTTTGTATTCTAAATGCCTCTGAAATCTAGATATTTATCTATTTCTCTATGTTTCTCAGCTTTCTTTCTAAAATTTTATTAAATATATTTTTCTATGCCTTACACTTGTACTTCCACTTTTGCTATGCCAAGGACTCTTAATTGTGGTCATACAATAATGTTTCATAGATGTCAAATGATTTTCACATTTATTATTTTACACTATTCTCATCTAAATGTTGTAATTCATCTACATGCCATCAAGATTGGTTTACGTGCCTTCTACTTAAGCTATTCTATTATTGTGTCTTTCTGCTGAAATTTCTGTGTTATTTGTTGGGATTGATTTTTTTAATAATTTTATTTTTCCAGGATTCCTATCTACTTGTTGAATTATTTCATATACTACATTTTCTAATCAAAGCATGTAAAATAAAAAGCTGGATTAAAAATCAGGAACCACCTATTTATTACCACAGATAAATACACCTTGGAAAAGACAAATACAGTCTTCAAAGAAAGGACAAGAAAAACATTCTAATCTAATTAAATATCAAAGATAAAAGCTTATGTAGTTATGCTAATATATAAAAAATAAAATTTAAAGCAAAATTAAAAGAGATTAAAAATGACACTCCATTGGAGTCATCTACCACTTCTGGCTCTCATGGTCTTTCTACTCATTTTTCTTCATAAATTGCTGAGCCCTGAGAAAAGTGACTTAACAAAGCCATCAATCACATTTTTGGACTGAGTTTTTGAATGTCTCTCATTTATGCATATTGTCTGTTTGTGAGTCTCAGAGCTAATTACCATATTCTGCAAGAAGACACTACTCTGATGAGGATTGAGCAAGTCACTGGCCTGTAGTTGCAGAAGAATGTCATTAGGAATCTTTTTATTGCTATGTTCTTTTATCAATAATAATAACAATAATAATAATAATAAACTTTCCCTTAATGTCCATGACCTATGGAGTACCAGACACTTAGCCACAGTGGTAGTGTCAGGCATAGGTTCTATATCATGGAAGGGGCCTTAAATCCAATTGATAGGTGGTTGTCTATGCCTATGTCACTTTGCCACTATTGCACTAATGTCGCTTAAATGTAGGTTGCGCTTATAGCTCACAGGGTTTGTAGCTGGGTGATATTGATGATAGATTGTCTTCTCAGGTACATGACAGCATACACAAGACCTATACAAATTCAAACCAGACAAAATCCAAGCACAGAGAAAGGAGCATGGATAAAAAGTCTCACCCCTAATCAAGAACCTGTTTGCTATGGATACCTGCTGGGAAAGGGAACATCAGTTTTCTCCAGTGAAGAATCATTGGGGATATAAATCGCACTTCAGGACAAGTCCCATACCCAGGAGTATATGTCCAATATAAAACATACTCCATTTCGTTGTTGCTGTTATTATTGTTGTTCTGTGTTGTTTTGTATTGGTTTTGTTTGGTATGTTTTGCCTTATTTACTCTGATTATTTGTATTAATTTTCATTTTTGATATTTAGAGAGATAAAGAAACATGAAATTGGGTGGGTATAAAAGAGGAATGAGCTGAAATAAGTTCAGGAAGGAGAAAAAATGTTATCAAAATAAATTGTATAAGGTTCTTCAAATAATAAAAACAAATTAAGTTGCTTCCTATTGATTAAGAAAATAATTCATCAAGATGCTATAACAGTTCTAAGTGCACATGCACTGAATATTGACAAACCCAACTTCATTTTTAAAATCATTGGATGTAAAATTACAGACTGAGCTCAATAAATGGGTGACTTCAGTATTAAGCTCTAAGTAAAAAGACAGGCCATCCAAACTAAACCCAAATAAAAACAAAAAGAAAATTATCTACTCATTGAAATTTAGATATAGGAAGTCTCAAATAAAACATTGGAAATTCAAATTAAATAATGAAACAATAGCATTATTCCTCAAGATGTTGGATTCAAGGATGGTTCAACATATACAAATTAATGAGTGTAATATATAAGTACACTAAGGAATAGAAATTATATAATTTTCTTAACATATACAGAAAAGTCTAACAAATATACCATCCTTTTATGATAATTCTTGAAGAAATTGGGAAATTAAAGGGCATATCTCAAAATACTGAAGCTTATAGAAAGTATTCCAAATAAAACAACAAATTAAACAACTGTGTACATTTTCTCCAATTCTAGGCTATATCAAACATGAAGCATTAGCTAGAGGATTAAGATTAGAGAAACAAAAAGGGATAAAAGTAGCCTAAAAGATTGCTATAGCATCACAATTTATAGATAATATGATTTTATACCTATAGACTCCTCCAGAACATGTCTGGAACTGATAAAAATGTTCAACAAGGGAACTGGATACAAAATTAATATACAAAAAAATTAGTGATCTTTCTTCTAAGTCAATAGTTTAACACAATAATCACAATAGCTTTGAAAGAAGGCTGAGAAAGAAGTAAGAGAAATAATACCCTTCACGATAGCCACAAACAATATTAAGTATCTTGGCGTGACTCTAACCAAACAAGTGAAAGATCTGTATGACAAGAACTTCAAGTCTCTGAAGAAAGAAATTGAAGAAGACCTCAGAAGATGGAAAAATCTGCCATGCTCATGGATTGGCAGGAATAATATAGTAAAAATGAGCATCTTGCCAAAAGTAATACACAGATTCAATGCAATCCCCATCAAAATCCCAACTCAATTCTTCATAGAGTTAGAAAGAGCAATTCAAAAATTCATCTGGAATAACAGAAAACCCAGAATAGCTAAAACTATTCTCAAGAGTAAAAGAACCTCTGGGGGAATCAGTATCCCGGACCTCAAGCTGTACTACAGAGCAATAGTGTTAAAAACCGCATGGTATTGGTACAGTAACAGACATGTAGATCAATGGAACAGAATTGAAGACCCAGAAATGAATCCACACTCCTATGGTCACTTGATCTTTGACAAAGGAGCTAAAACCATCCAGTGGAAAAAAGATAGCCTTTTCAACAAATGGTGCTGGCTCAGCTGGAGGTCAACATGCAGAAGAATGCAAATTGACCCATCCTTATCTCCTTGCACTAAGCTCAATTCTAAGTGGATCAAAGATCTCCACATAAAACCAGACACACTGAAACTAATAGAAGGGAAACTAGGGAAGAACCTTGAACATATGGGCACAGGGGAGAATTTCCTGAACAGAACTCCAATAGCTTATGCTCTAAGATCAAGAATAGACAAATGGGACCTCATTAAATTACAAAGTTTTTGCAAGGCAAAAGACACTGTCAAAAAGACAAAGCGGCAACCAACTAACTGGGAAATGATCTTTACCAACCTTACATCCGACAGAGGGCTAATATCCAATATATACAAAGAACTCAAGAAGTTAAACTTCAGAGAGGCAAGTAACCCTATTAAAAATGGGGTACAGAGCTAAACAAAGAGTTCTCACCTGAAGAATATCTAATGGCTGAGAAGCACCTAAAGAGATGTTCATCATCCTTAGTCATTAGGGAAATGCAAATCAAAACAACTCTGAGATTCCATCTCACACCAGTCAGGATGGCTAAGATCAAAAACACAGGAGACAGCAGTTGTTGGCGAGGATGTGGAGAAAGAGGAACACTCCTCCACTGCTGGTGGAATTGCAGGCTGGTACAACCACTCTGGAAAGCAGTCTGGCGGTTCCTCAGAAAACTGGGCATGACACTCCCGGAGGATCCGGCTATACCACTCCTGGGCATATACCCAGAGGCTTTACCTGCATGCAATAAGGACACATGCTCCACTATATTCATAGCAGCCTTATTTATAATAGCCAGAAGCTGGAAAGAACCCAGATGTCCCTCAACGGAGGAATGGATTCAGAAGATGTGGTATATCTACACAATGGAATACTACTCTGCAATTAAAAACAATGAATTCACGAAATTCCTAGGCAAATGGTCAGATCTTGAAAATATCATCCTTAGTGAGGTAACCCAATCACAAAAGAACACACATGGTATGCAGTCACTGATAAGGGGATATTGACCCAGAATCTCGGAATACCCTAGACACAATCCGCATATCAATAGATTTCTAAGAAGATGGAAGGAGAGACCCCTGGTCCTGGAAAGACTGGATGTAGGGGAACGCCAGGACAGAGTAACGAGAGGGGGTTGAATGGAGAAAAGAGGGAGGGAAGGGGGCTTATGGGACTTTTGGGGAGGAAGGAAACGGGAAAGGGGAAGTGATTTGGAATGTAAATTAAAAAAATAAAATAAAATAAAAAAAAAGAAATAAAATATTCCCCTTCCTTCTTCTTCAGCACTGCCTGTGAAGAGGCTGCTGTCTATGTTGCAGCATCATGACTGTTGCTCTCTGGCCTCTGGTGAAGTCCAAGGTTGTCAAAAAGAGGACCAAGAAGTTCTTCAGGCACCAGTCAGACCAACATGTGAAAATTAAGTGAAACTGGCGGAAACCCAGAGGCACTGACAACAGGGTGCAGAAAAGATTCAAGGGCCCGATTCCTGATGCCCAGCATTGGTTACAGGAGCAACAAGAAAACCAAGCACATGCTGTCTAGCGTCTTCTGGAAGTTTCTGGTTCACAACGTCAAGGAGCTGGGATGTACAACAAATCTTACTGTGCTGAGATTGCTCACAATGTGTCCTCCAAGAAGCGAAAAATAGCACAGCTGACCATCAAAGTCACCAATCCCAACACCAGGCTAGGCAGAGAAGAAAATGAATAGATAACTTGTGTGCATGTTTTGTGTTTAAATAAAACAATAAAAACTGCAAAAAAATAAAAAGAAATAAAATATTTTGGAATAAACTAAACCAAGGAAAAAGACTTCTACACTGAAATTTTTAAAACACTGAAAAAACTGAAAAAGTCACTGGGAAGTGGAAATACCTCCCACAATAAACAGTCAAATATTGGCTTTTCAATAAATGGTGCTGAAAGAACTGGATATCCACATGCAGAAGGAAACTATATCTTTTTCTCACATTGAACAACACTTGATTCAAACCTGGATCAAAGACTTTCATGTAAGACATAAAACTCTGAAAATGTTGTAGGAAAAAATGTGGAAAAACTTCCGTGCCATAGCTAAGGACTTTCTGAAGAGAACCTCAATAGGTTAAGAAAGAAATCCAAAAATTAGGTGAAATTAATAAGCTTATATACAACAAAAGAAATTAAGCCAAGAGACATCCCACAAAATCAGAAAAAAAAATGTGAGCTATAGGATATGATGTGTGATCTATGAACTTTATGACACAGGGTTTATTTCTCAGATATATAAAGAAGTAAAAAATACTGAACATCAGAGAAGATTGCAATCAATGAATGCATTAATGAAAAGATCAGTTCTCAAAAGATTAAACACTAAAGAACAAAAAACATATTTAAAATTATTCATCATCCTTAACCATCAGGGAAATACAAATTAAAACCACCACGGTTAGAATTGCAATGTTTCTAAAAACTACTACTAACAAATGCTGGCTATTACACAAAGAGGAATGAACTCCTATTTACTATTAGTGGCTATAAATTAATCCAGATACTATAAAAATGGAAAGAAATAACATAAAAGAGAGGGGGTAAAATAAGGAATATATGTGAATTTGATGAGAGAAAATTTACAAAGGAAAGAAGGACAAGACACATGTAGGATAACATTTTCTGGGTCTAGGCATAAATACATTACCAAAGTGAATTTCAGAAACTCAATGGCATTATCAATGACACTAAAGAACACAACTTCTAAACTGTTAGGTTCCCAAACAGATACTCTAAATCTGAAATTTTCCTTATTCCTCCTGTAAACAGAAACTCAAATGCAGCTTAACAAATGTGTCATAAATACTGGAACTAAGAAAGAACACTTCATATGAGCATTCTTGCAACAGGGTCCACCAGAGCAGAGGAACTTAGGATCAGTGCAAATTATTTCCAATTACATGTACCTTGAATAGACTTGTCAACACGACCATTTCACTGTCTGCCATTGGCAGTTAGCTCTGGCGAATGGCAGGTTCTCTTTTCCCCAGCAGCCTGATTTCTGGCTTAAAAAGTAAAAGATGAAATTGATCTTTGTAACCAACATACTATTTTAAGTTTTGCAACTAAGCTATACAAATTAAGATTTGAGACGTGTAACTATGCATAATTATGAAAGTGAGAACCTTAGAAAGACATTTAATAGTTGAATAAGAATAGCAGTTAGTCAAGTTACAATTCACAGACCACAGGAAGCTCAAGAAGGTGGAGGACTGAAGTGGGGGTGCTTGGGTTCCTCTGAGAAAGGGAACAACACACTTACAGGAGCAATAATGGAGGCAAAGTGTGGAGCAGGGACTGAAGTAAAGGCCACCCAGAGACTGCCCTACCTGGGGATTCACCCTATAAACAGTCACCAAACCCCAACACTACTATGGACAACAAGAAGCACATATCAAAAGGAGCATGCCATAGTTGTCTTCTGAGGGGCCCTGCCAGAGCCTTATACATACAGAAGCAGATGCTAGTAGCCAACCATTGGTCTGGGAATGGGGTCCCCAATGAAGGAGTTGAAGGGCGATCCGAAGGAGTTGAAGGGGTTTACAGCCTCACAGGAAGAACAACGATGTTGACCAACCAAATGCCCCAGGACTCCCAGGGACTAAACCAGCAACCAAGGGGTACACATGGTTCTAGTCAAAAATGTGGTAGAGGAATGTCTTGTTGGAAGCGGCAACCAACTAACTGGGAAATGATCTTTACCAACCCTACATCCGACAGAGGGCTAATATCCAGTATATACAAAGAACTCAAGAAGTTAAACTCCAGAGAGGCAAGTAACCCTATTAAAAATGGGGTACAGAACTAAACAAAGAGTTCTCACCTGAAGAATATCTAATGGCTGAGAAGCACCTAAAGAGATGTTCATCATCCTCAGTCATTAGGGAAATGCAAATCAAAACAACCCTGAGATTCCATCTCACACCAGTCAGAATGGCTAAGATCAAAAACACAGGTGCCGGGCGGTGGTGGCGCACGCCTTTAATCCCAGCACTTGGGAGGCAGAGGCAGGCGGATTTCTAAGTTCGAGGCCAGCCTGGTCTACAAAGTGAGTTCCAGGACAGCCAGGGCTATACAGAGAAACCCTGTCTCGAAAAATCAAAAAAAAACCCAAAAACACAGGAGACAGCAGGTGTTGACGAGGATGTGGAGAAAGAGGAACACTCCTCCACTGCTGGTGGGACTGTAAGCTGGTACAACCACTCTGGAAAGCAGTCTGGCTGTTCCTCAGAAAACTGGGCTTGACACTCCTGGAGGATCCTGTTATACCACTCCTGGGCATATACCCAGAGGCTTTACCTGCATGCAATAAGGACACATGCTCCACTATGTTCATAGCAGCCTTATTTATAATAGCCAGAAGCTGGAAAGAACCCAGATGTCCCTCAACGGAGGAATGGATTCAGAAGATGTGGTATATTTACACAATGGAATACTACTCTGCAATTAAAAACAATGAATTCACGAAATTCATAGGCAAATGGTCAGAACTTGAAAATATCATCCTTAGTGAGGTAACCCAATCACAAAAGAACACACATGGTATACAGTCACTGATAAGGGGATATTAACCCAGAATCTTGGAATACCCTAGACACAATTTGCATATCAATAGATTTCCAAGAAGATGGAAGGAGAGATCCCTGGTCCTGGAAAGACTGGATGTAGGGGAATGCCAGGACAGAGAAGTGAGAGGGGGTTGAATGGGGAAAAGAGGGAGGGAAGGGGCTTATGGGACTTTCGGGGAGGGAGGAAACGGGAAAGGGGAAATGATTTGGAATGTGAATAAAAAAACTTAGAAAATAAAAAAAAAAAAGAAATGTCTTGTCAGGCATCAGTAGGAGGAGTGGTCCTTGATCAGGTGAAGGTTAAATAGATGCCCCAACAAGGGGAAATTGAGGAGGGGGAGGTAGGAGCCGGTCGGGTAGAGGGGCATATACTTGGAGGCAGGGAGTGGGAGGAGGGGTTGGGGGATTTGGGGGAGGGGAGAAACTGAGAAAGGTTTTACCACTTGAAATGTAAATGAAGATTATTTTTAATAATAAAAAAATGAATAGCAGTTAGTTTTGTGGAAATGCTAGAATGACCATATTTTTGCCACATTTAGTTCATGTGCAAGATTAATCTGACTGATATTGGAAGGTTACCCTGAGATATGAGGTATTCACCCGAGAGCTGGAGGGATGGAATTTAGTCTATGTATCTTAGGTCATCTTGAAATATTGTCAGGAATATTTCATCATGGAAACTCTGGCATTTCTAGTAATGTGGAAGCCCACGGGAATCCTCTGTGAAACGTATTCAATAGGTGTAATAATCACATCAAACTTGACCTAATTAATTTTATAACAAGTGGGACATGATGCATTTTGAATAGACTTTATTGAATGAAATGAATACTCTTTCACTCATGTAAAAGCTTATTCTTCATATTGCAGTCTATGTATTCTTACAAGATAACCATCTGATAGCAGAGGGGTGTGGTTATAATTGATCACAAAGTCATTCAGTTTGACTTTGACCTTTGAAAGCTACTTAAGTGATAAGTGTTTCAGCATCGGTGGCACATGAGCAACATTTCTATAACTGAAGGTGAGTCCTAGGAATTGGAATTTCTAGGCTCCCTTTTAGGCTTCAGGAACAGCACTTATTTTACATGTGTGGTGGACATAAGGAGGAAACAGCTTGTAACTCAAGCTAATAAAACAAGCCTGGGAAGTGAGGGCTCCCTGACATCTGTTGGACACTTCTGTGGTATGTAAAAACACAACTAAGGAAAAACTTAACTTAAAAGTTTCTACCTTATCATAGTGTTTTATAAGAACCAGAGGAAAGCTAGTTAGGAACTTTAAAGCATGTACCCATTTTCCTCCCTGGTTATATAGCCACAACAGCCCGAGACACTGTATAACCTTAGTAACATAGTTTGGTTGTTGCTGTAAAGGGATGCTGACGCCCAGTACAAGTTTTGACAATTCCTTCTAGTTAATTAATGGATTTAGTAACAACTGTTTTTAAATATTTTAATACGCTCCCACAGGTGGCAAAAAAAAAGCCCCAGGGTTACAATAGTTGATTTTAAAGAAAAGTATCTAGTCTTATAGATTATAAGTCTATGTATTCTTATAAGATGATTGTCAGATAACAGAGAGGCATGGTTATAATTGGTCATAGGATGATTCCATGAGTGGAGAGAAAATTAAAAACCTGATATAATAGAGGAAGGTCATTAGCAGCCCACAGACACAACCCTGACTGAAAGTCACAACTGAAATATGAACAGTGGATCTTCATTATTAATTATTTGTAACTTCAGAAAATTGGCATGGAAGTTTATCCTTTCTTAAAGCAATTTATTTACATTTCAAATGATATCCCCCTTCCTAGTTTCCCCTCCACAAACCCCATCCCATCCTCCACTTCCCTCCTCCACTTTGCCTCTATGAGGGTGCTCCTTCACCCACTCCTCTACTCCCACGTTACCTCTCTACTTATGGGCATCAAGACTCCATAAGACCAAGGGCCTCCCCTTTCATTGACGCCAGATAAGGCCATCCTCTGCTACAAATGTATCTGGTGTTACAGATCCTTAATCTCAAACAAATTACATTAGCTTATTAGCATTAAAAGGTATGACCACAGTGGTAGGGATTTCTACCATACATACTAACACAAATGTTTGCAGATGATTTCAAAAAGGGATCTATTTGTTTCCCTCTTGGAAACAGGCAAAGACAGAGCCCTAATAAAGTCAATACTGAAAGATTTACAAAGCCTCAACATGAATAGTGTGACTGGGTTTGAATCCCAACTTTGGCACCTGATCAGAGGTGGCCTCTCATGCAACACACCTAACATAGCTGGACTTCACTCACTCATTTGTAAAATAGAGGGAAATACACTAAATATTATTCAGGTTTGTACTATTATGGCAAAATACCTTAAACAACTTGGCAAGATGGAGCTCTCATTGACTTATGGATTGGGAGGTTTCAGTCATTTGTTGCCTGTTGCCTCTGAGCTGGAATGAATGTCTAGTGAATGCAGGTGTCAGAAGAATTTTCTCATCTCATAGTAACCTGGAAACACACAGACAGTGAGAAGGGGACAGGGCTTTGGTATCTACCTAGGAAACAAGCCAAATGACCTCACTCCATCCCACTACATCAAACCTATTAAAGATTATACTACCAACCAATGGAGTCACATTGTTGTTGTCATATACTTGTCTGAGCATATAGCTAACTATCAGAACTATAATATTCTACTCCAGCTCCCAAAGGCTCATCGACATTTATAATACACAATTCGTTTAGTTCATTTCCATCAGTGTACACAGTCTCAACTGTTCAAGCATTTATCAAAAATCCAAGTCAAAACTCATCACAGAAACCATAGAAAATAATTCACTTTGAGTTCTATAAAAATAAAAAAGATAATTACATACTTCTAATATACAATGTCACGGGGTAATTAACCCCATTCCAGAATAAATGAATAACAACATAAAAAGATGTAATCTGGCCAAAATAACACAAGAACCCTCAGGACAAATACTAAGTTCTGTAGCTCCACAACTGGCATTTGGGGCACTCGGTAGTTTACATTTCAAAAGACCTGTATAAACATGATGTGTAGCATTACTAGCTAGAGCCCACATGGCCACTCCTCTGGGTTGCCTCTTCATTCTACCTATGACTTCATTTAATCTGTATTCCAGGTACCTCCTTGCAGATTTGGAATTACCCACAAAACTTCAAGCATTGTCCCCTTAGGAACTGCCTTCTGGGACACAAATCCTGCCACACTTTAACTAGACGTTCAGGGTTCCCTCTGAAAATTAGGTGGAAGCCACCATGAAACTGTAATTCAACCAATACGATGCCTGCTAAAACTGACACGTGCACACAGCATCAAGATCTTTGAATAACATGAGTAATATCTGGGTGTCTATGAACCACTGCTGCAACAGTCTCTTATATATAGCCAACAATGAAAACCATGAATCCCAGAGAAGTGATTTGGGAAAATGTTTCAGAGACAAACCATAACAATAACAGATAACTTTCAGTTTCATGTCAGCAGAAAGCCTATTGCAAAAAGTATTTGATGACCAAAACAGAATTCAAAGTAAAGTACCCTAGGACTTTTATCATTTATGTTTGGAGTTTTCATGTATTGATCCAATAAACAGTTGCTGGACATGGCAATATATTTGATGCATACAGGCCAATAATTTGTATATTTATGACAGATTAATATGGTAGCAGACTTCATTATGATACAGTGCAAAGCATCATTAAATATGATCGCTATGATGAAGATAGTCATGAAGCTCTCGTAGGTTAACTTCAGAGAGATGTATTCCTATCTTTAGGACCCACATTGCATTAAAAATATATATTTTAGGAAACATTTCATCATAAACTCTCTCTCCATCACCCAAGACATAAATCTCCCAACAATCTACCACTTTGATGACTCAAGAATGGTTTTCTCAGACTTGGGAATTGCCCTTTAGAAATGTAAGCATCAAGAAAGACAGTGACCCAAGCTCTAAGCTTCTGTGGAAGGACGACGGGAAGCTGACTTCAATAAGCAACGACCAACCAAGGCAGATAACATGATTGTACTGAGTAACCTGCATGACATGAGCAAGTAATTTTCGATTAGTTCACTCTGGTATCTTTTGGTTTCAGTTTAGTAGAATTCAAGTTCTCTCACTTTTGCAATAATCTTAAATGAGTTTTTTGATGACTAACTTATCCAGCATGAGTTTCATTTGACAATCGAATTTGGAACCTGGAGGAAAGATAACTAGGTTATTGGTGAATGGAAAGGATGTAAACTCCAGGTGAGAAGCTAATGAGCAAACACTCTTGTAAGCCGATGAGTGAGATGCACTAATCAAACAGAAAGGAGAAAACCATTCCAAGTGCATGTTTTCTGGAACTTTGAGCAGGGCATGGGAGTGGCCTGCTTGGAAAATGGCTTGAGAGGATTTAGGGGCTATGAAACAATTGACACTATTATGAAAGTTTCTGTAATGCTTCTGCTTTATTTTTCAGTTCTGGCTTGAGTTTAATATTTATGCTAGTTTTAAAAACAGAATCTGTAATGGAAGGCAGGATCAGCAAACATCCATGAAATTTGTTAATTAAACTCATGTTTCTTCAGGGCCCCCTCTGTGCCAGAACGATTCAGGTGACCTCACCTTAACAGTGAGGATCATATGATCTGTGGCCAGAAAATCTGGCATCAAGTCAGAGCTCTTTCAGCAGTGTGACAGTGACCTGGTCGTTCATGACTTTGTTTCCTCATCTATAAAACAGATGCTTGTGATTTTTCTTAGTTGTCATGAAGACTGAGTAAATGAAAGGAGAATATTTATAAAAGTGCCTGGATCTCATTAATTACTTTGAAATTTATTAAGACCAAACATGAATCATATTTGTGGCTCGCTTATGCTTATGTTAAGCAAATGAACAAATAAACAACAACAAAAAAAAACCACCATTAGCAAAAGTGAGACCTTGAGAGAAACCATTACTTTAAAGACTATACTTTTTATTTTTGTGTTTTTCTTGAGTAATTTCATTTATAGAAGGACTCCTCACTCTGCTTTCAATACAGATATATGTATGTCATGGATTTTAGCACAATTCAGCCTCAACATACCACAGAGGTTCTCTCCATCTCACATAAATCCACTCATGTCCATTGCTTGGCTGGTCAGAGTTAATTAAGAAAGATCCTGAGTCACCATTCTTGCCTCTTCATGGTCTAGGCAATGTATCTTCATTGCCTTTCCTGTTTCCCTCATTCTTCAGTAGAAAGAAAGGGGAGAGCAACAGAACAAGAGAATGGGAAGGAAGAAGTGTGAATATCCTAAACATGAGCAGACCAGCCTAGACTTTGGGTAACCTAGAAGCCAGTTTTGTGCCACTGTTATGCTCTTGGCTTAAACCACATGGGTCAATGGACCAAAACACAACTCCACAAGTTACGTGACCCTAGGAAAATTATTTGTTCCTCTATTCTTTAGCTTTCTCCCTTTGAAATCCTGATTAATAAATATCCTCATGCTATGAGGGTTGTTGAAAACATGAAATGTTTTACTATATCACATAAAGGTCTTGGAAATGGATCTAGTACATCATCAGCTCTCCTCAAGCAAATTATGGATCCCTTCAAGCATTCTTTGCTGCATCAAGATAAGCTCTTTAATTCCTTTCTAATTAACTCTCCACTGAAAATTAACACTTTGGGCATGATGATATTTGTTGACATTTCCAGCAGACGGAATGCTGAGACAGGATCATTAGTTCAAAGCCAGGCAAGAGCTCCATAGTGAGATCCTCCCTCAACAAAGGAACCAAGAGATATTTTAAAAGAAGTTAGCACTGTGAGTCCTACAGCCTGAAAGGGAATCTTGATCTTCATACAAATCATCACCTGTAGCATAATCAGCTCTTTATATTTTCACAGCCCCTCTAAACCCTAAATTACAACTAGACCTTACAGTCCCATGTCCGATGTAGTCCTACAGCAGAAAATGCTTGCTGATTTAAGGATACATACTAAACATATGTTGTAAATTTAATTTTACAAATGAAATGTATTATGCACATTTTATAATAGAAAATTGCATTTTAGAAATATTTAAAACATATCAAACTTATTAAAATTTCTGACAGTACCGAAAGCATAACAAAAACAGAATGTTTCCTTTAATTGTAAAAGGGATTTTTAAACAGGCATGGCTTACTTCGATGATATTTTTATATGTATGTAAAGGATACTGTGCACAATACAATGCATAATAATTGTTCTTTATTTACAAAAATATGGGAAGAAATAGTTATATGTTGCTGGCCAACTCCAGAATTGTAAGCTATGTCTAGGGATCAGTGAAGGCTTTTCTCTTCCATGTAGAAGAGACAGGAGAATTCTAATCTTGGAAATTGAGCAAATTATGGGCACTGCTTTCAAAGATGTTCTGAGCATTTCTGTGCTGAAGGCACACTTACTACACCCATGTCTCAGGTGAAAGGCATTACTTTAGGTGTGCTAAGTACTTTCTAGAGAGTAGCTATAGCATCTATAGATTGATAGTTTTTTTTAATTAGTCAAGGGCCAGAAATGTATGTTTTTAATTAGAATCAATCAAATAGTCTCAGTTGGAAGAGCTGAATGGAAGATTCCAAAACTAAAGCTCCTTTCTATTGAGTTAAGTCTTCAGGGAAAACCAGAAAGATAATGAAAATTGGAATGGCTTCTGAGTATACTAATGAACAGAGGACTGAAGAGATGTGCCTATGGAAAGGACTTCAAAGGGATAACATAGACACTGCACAGAGAATCAACACCAGGGGCTCAGTCCAGACATCTGCATGAAAGCTATAGGCAAACACCTGGAAATCATTAATGTTGCCAATTATGTTTAAGAAGGCAGAAGTATTTGTATAGCATTGTTGTTGTTATGTTGTTGCTGTTGTTCAAAGATGGGGAGGAAAGATGAATGGATACAACAACAATCACAAAATCTATTGACTCAATGGTTCATTCAATTATCTGTTTCAGATTCATGAAGACAAAACATGAATCTATCTACTACTTTTTAGACACGCAATGTTTCCCAAAAAACTAAAAATTCAAATCACTTTTCCATGATTAGCTTTTCACTCATTCCCTAAAAGAAATTAAAAAAAATAAATAAATCCTTGAAGTAGTCTTGTAAATTATATATTCTTGTTCTTAATTTTGTAGAAAATAATAACCGGGAAATCTAAAAAATTTGACAACATCTAAATCATAATCATTAATGAGTAGCCTAAAATTTAGGATATAGGATTCCTGTCTGCTGTTCCAAGTCTTTTAAGACAACATCAATGATTAATATCTTTGTGCTAATGACTGAATCCAAGGTAATTAGCATGCTAAGTGCATTTTTTACTGATGAACTGCACTCCAGCCTTGTTTTTCCTTTTGTTTTCTAAGCAGTTAAAAGTTTGCAACAAAAATTAGCAAACAATATAGATTTCCCACATAATTTCTAAACACAGAGAAACATTGAGATAGAAATACACCTGACTCCTGTCATTAGCTTCCCAACTAGGATGTTTATGCTGCATCTTTCAAAAACGTATTAATACATTATCATTCCAAGTCTATAGTTTGGTATACTACAAAATGGCCTTTATCCTCTATTATAGTATCATATAGGAAGGGTATATTGTCTTGCCCTAGATCCTTCTATGTTGTGTCTTTTCCAGAACCCTGGCAACCATCCCTTTGATGAGATGGTTTCCTTCTTCTAGATTGACATGTGATAAGATTATTTTAAGATTAGCTCATTTTGCTTAGTAAAATGCATTTTTTTCTCCAGTAAACTATGGCAAGTATACATACACACACACACACACACACACACACACACACACACACACAGACCATTATGTAGAGTGTGATCAAGTTACCAGTAGCCACACCCTTAAGGAAGACTGACAACCTCCCCTGGAAGCCATTAACTATCCATAGCTCCTCAGCTAGATTTTGAGGGTTCATGAGCTCTTTACATCTCCAAACCAAAATGTTGGCTGGATGGATTTAATATAGGTCTTTTTTGTCAGATAATGCAGTTGCTGTGATCTCATGAGCGTAGGAATTCTGCCATATTCAGAAGACACTATTGTTTCACTCTGGTTCTCTCTGACCCCTGACTCACACGGTCTCTCTGACCCCTCTTTTGTGATGCTCCCTTAGCCTTGTGGGGAGGGGACATGATATAAAGATGTCTCATTTGTGGTTAAGCACTCAGCAGACTTTTATTCTCTACATTTTGGCCAGTTGTTAGTTCTTTAATTAACCACCTTACACTGCACAAATATATCCAGGAAGCTAGAAAGGGCCTACTGGGGGCAGAGGGAGTGGGGAGGGAGGAAGGAGAAGTATCTTATTATTGAGATAAGAATGATTTGCATATTTCAGTACATTTTTCTTGCCAGCTTTATCTTCCAAACTCCTTAATTTAAAACTCTGTTTTCAAAGATTTAATACAGTTTTACATAAGTACTATAGTATTTCAACTATAATTCTGAACAGCAAAACATTTGCTTTGTGGAGCTTAAACTCTAGTGTTAACACAACAATCCCAAGTAAACCAGGGATCTAGTATGGTTTAACCTACACAAGCATACAGTACAGAAATGTCTGAAATAGAGAGCAGTGGGAACATGTATATTCATGATAGTCTGAAATGTTATGAAAATGTATTTTAAAATAATAAGAGTTCAGGCAACATAAAAGTACAGAGTTAAAGCTGTGGAAATGTTAAAAGTCAAGGAAGAACTTGGCCTTGATTTATTGGAAAACTGAGGAAAGATTCAAGTGTTTAGAATCTATTCATCTAGAGCCAGCCCACAAGAAACCCTGAGGCCAAGAAAGAACCAGCGACTGTATTCTTATTTGGGTGTCAAATGATTAGAAACTTGGAATGGGGATGTTCCAATTGACTCTGGGTAAGAGAACACTCGGGTACTATGTGAAAAGTTGACACTATGTGAGAGCCAAGAGCAGAACTGGGAGAACTGAGTAAGAGATCACTGCTGGATTCTGGAGGAGAGAAGCTCCTGTGAACTGAGGCAAGTATGAAAGGGAAAGACATTAGGCAGAGCAGTGGAAGGTGACACATCTCAAACCATGAGGCTTGATGAACCCAATCTACCTATAAAGGAGAGCAAGGTTCAGGATGACTTCCAAGACTAGAAGCTAAGATGATTATCTACATGCTCTTAATTGAAATAGGGAAAGTTGAAGAGTAAAATATTTCAAAGGTACAGTGAAGTTGTAGATTCATGGAGGCTGTTTGATACTTACTATCAACCTAAGGAGAAATGGAAAAACATAGCCAGATACATGACATGTAGAGCTCTGTCTAGATCAGGCGCTGATTTTACAGTCCTTTAAAAAAACACAGTCATGTAGCTGGGCATGATGGTGCATGCCTTATGTAAGCTGAATATTTGGGAAGTAGAAGCAGGAAAATCAGAAATTTGAGGTCATACATACTACATCATGCTATATAGAGAATTTGAGGACAGCCTGAGTCACATGAGACCCTGTTCCAAATAAACAAAGAACAAAATCTACAGTCTTGCAAGAATAGACTCACCTGCGACTGACCATGTACAGAGTACGAAATCATGAAAGTTTTATTAAGTTTGAGATTAGTTAAGCAGGGATGTTAAAGATGTACATACACAGCTTTAAACCACTTTTTGGGTATGCTGGTTTTTATTCCCGTAATCCTAAAATTGTTTACCTAACTCTGTGAATTAAGCAAATTTTGCTTTATCGCCAAAACTAGACAAATATTTAACTTTGTTAAAATTAAATTCAGAACTCATTGCTACTAGAAGGTGGATTAAAATGGTAGCCTATGTCCTGCCTGCCACAGGGCTAGGGCTGCTCAGGGAGGCAGACAAAGGAAGTTTTTTTTTGTTTTTTTGTTTGTTTTTTTTTAATTATTTATTTTTTTTAATTTACATTCCAAATCATTTCCCCTTTCCCGTTTCCTCCCTCCCCGAAAGTCCCATAAGCCCCCTTCCCTCCCTCTTTTCTCCATTCAACCCCCTCTCGTTACTCTGTCCTGGCGTTCCCCTACATCCAGTCTTTCCAGGACCAGGGGTCTCTCCTTCCATCTTCTTAGAAATCTATTGATATGCGGATTGTGTCTAGGGTATTCCGAGATTCTGGGTCAATATCCCCTTATCAGTGACTGCATACCATGTGTGTTCTTTTGTGATTGGGTTACCTCACTAAGGATGATATTTTCAAGATCTGACCATTTGCCTAGGAATTTCGTGAATTCATTGTTTTTAATTGCAGAGTAGTATTCCATTGTGTAGATATACCACATCTTCTGAATCCATTCCTCCATTGAGAGACATCTGGGTTCTTTCCAGCTTCTGGCTATTATAAATAAGGCTGCTATGAACATAGTGGAGCATGTGTCCTTATTGCATGCAGGTAAAGCCTCTGGGTATATGCCCCCAGGAGTGGTATAGCCGGATCCTCCGGGAGTGTCATGCCCAGTTTTCTGAGGAACCGCCAGACTGCTTTCCAGAGTGGTTGTACCAGCTTGCAATTCCACCAGCAGTGGAGGAGTGTTCCTCTTTCTCCACATCCTCGCCAACAACTGCTGTCTCCTGTGTTTTTGATCTTAGCCATCCTGACTGGTGTGAGATGGAATCTCAGGGTTGTTTTGATTTGCATTTCCCTAATGACTAAGGATGATGAACATCTTTTTAGGTGCTTCTCAGCCATTAGATATTCTTCAGGTGAGAACACTTTGTTTAGCTCTGTACCCCATTTTTTAATAGGGTTACTTGCCTCTCTGGAGTTTAACTTCTTGAGTTCTTTGTATATATTGGATATTAGCCCTCTGTCGGATGTAAGGTTGGTAAAGATCATTTCCCAGTTAGTTGGTTGCCGCTTTGTCTTTTTGACAGTGTCTTTTGCCTTGCAAAAACTTTGTAATTTAATGAGGTCCCATTTGTCTATTCTTGATCTTAGAGCATAAGCTATTGGAGTTCTGTTCAGGAAATTCTCCCCTGTGCCCATATGTTCAAGGTTCTTCCCTAGTTTCCCTTCTATTAGTTTCAGTGTGTCTGGTTTTATGTGGAGATCTTTGATCCACTTAGAATTGAGCTTAGTGCAAGGAGATAAGAATGGGTCAATTTGCATTCTTCTGCATGTTGACCTCCAGCTGAGCCAGCACCATTTGTTGAAAAGGCTATCTTTTTTCCACTGGATGGTTTTAGCTCCTTTGTCAAAGATCAAGTGACCATAGGAGTGTGGATTCATTTCTGGGTCTTCAATTCTGTTCCATTGATCTACATGTCTGTCACTGTACCAATACCATGCGGTTTTTAACACTATTGCTCTGTAGTATAGCTTGAGGTCCGGGATACTGATTCCCCCAGAGGTTCTTTTACTCTTGAGAATAGTTTTAGCTATTCTGGGTTTTCTGTTATTCCAAATGAATTTTTGGATTGCTCTTTCTAACTCTATGAAGAATTGAGTTGGGATTTTGATGGGGATTGCATTGAATCTGGGTATTACTTTTGGTAAGATGGTCATTTTTACTATATTAATCTTGCCAATCCATGAGCATGGCAGATTTTTCCATCTTCTGAGGTCTTCTTCAATTTCTCTCTTCAGAGACTTGAAGTTCTTGTCATACAGATCTTTCACTTGTTTGGTTAGAGTCACGCCAAGATACTTAATATGGTTTGTGGCTATTGTGAAGGGTATTATTTCTCTTACTTCTTTCTCAGCCTGCTTATCCTTTGAGTATAGGAAGGCTTCTGACTTGCTTGAGTTGATTTTATATCCGGCCACTTTGCTGAAGTCGTTTATCAGCTGTAGGAGTTCTCTGGTGGAGTTCTTTGGGTCGCTTATGTATACTATCATATCGTCTGCAAATAGTGATAGTTTGACTTCTTCCTTTCCAATTTGTATCCCTTTGACCTCTTTTTGTTGTCTAATTGCTCTAGCTAGAACTTCAAGTACTATATTGAAAAGATATGGAGAGAGAGGGCAGCCTTGTCTAGTCCCTGATTTTAGTGGGATTGCTTCAAGTTTCTCTCCATTTAGATTGATGCTGGCTACCGGTTTGCTGTAAATTGCTTTTACTATGTTTAGATATGGGCCTTGAATTCCTGATCTTTCCAAGACCTTTAGCATGAAAGGATGCTGAATTTTGTCAAATGCTTTCTCAGCATCTAATGAGATGACCATGTGGTTTTTTTCTTTGAGATTGTTTATGTAGTGGATTACATTGATGGATTTCCTTATATTGAACCATCCCTGCATCCCTGGGATGAAGCCTACTTGATCGTGGTGGATGATCGTTTTGATGTGTTCTTGGATTCGGTTGGCAAGAATTTTATTGAGTATTTTTGCATCGATATTCATAAGAGAGATTGGCCTGAGATTCTCTTTCTTTGTCGGATCTTTGTGTGCTTTTGGTATTAGTGTAATTGTGGCTTCATAGAACGAGTTGGGTAGTGTTCCTTCTGTTTCTATTTTGTGGAACAGTTTGAAGAGTATTGGTGTTAGGTCTTCTTTGAAGGTCTGATAGAATTCTGCACTAAAACCATCTGGACCTGTGCTTTTTTTGGTTGGAAGACTTCCAATGACAACTTCTATTTCTTCAGGGCTTATAGGACGGTTTAGATGGTCTATTTGATCCTGATTTAATTTTGGTACTTGGTATCTGTCAAGGAAATTGTCCATTTCCTCAAGATTTTCTAGTTGTGTTGAATACAGGTTTTTGTAGTAGGATCTGATGATTTTTTGAATTTCCTCAGTTTCTGTTGTTATCTCTCCCTTTTCGTTTCTGATTTTATTAATTTGGATACTATCTCTGTGCTCTCTGGTTAGTCTGGCTAAGGGCTTATCTATCTTGTTGATTTTCTCAAAGAACCAACTCCTCGTTTTGTTGATTCTTTGTATGGTTTTATTTGTTTCTACTTGATTGATTTCAGCCCTGAGTTTGATGATTTCCTGCCTTCTACTCCTCTTTGGTGTATTTGCTTCTTTTTATTCCAGGGCTTTCAGGTGTGCCATTAAGCTGTTAGTGTATGCTGTCTCCCGTTTCTTTTTGGCGGCACTCAGGGCTATGAATTTTCCTCTTAGCACTGCTTTCATTGTGTCCCATAAATTAGGGTATGTTGTGCCTTCATTTTCATTAACTTTCAAAAAGTCTTTGATTTCTTTCTTTATTTCCACCTTGACCAAGTTATCATTGAGTAGAGCATTGTTCAGCCTCCATGTGTACGTGGGTTTTCTTTTGTTTTTGTTGCCATTGAAGACCACCCTTATTCCATAGTGATCTGATAGGAGGCATGGGATTAGTTCTATCTTCTTATATCTGTTGAGGTCTGATTTGTGACCAATTATATGGTCGATTTTGGAGAAGGTACCATGAGGAGCTGAGAAGAAGGTGTATTCTTTAGCTCTAGGATGAAATGTTCTATATATATCTGTTAGTTCCATTTGGTCCAAGGCTTCAATTAGATTCACTGTGTCCCTGTTTAGTTTCTGCTTTCCTGAACGATCCATTTCAGAGAGCGGGGTGTTGAAGTCACCCACTATTATTGTGTGCGGTGTGATGTGTGCTTTGAGTTTTAGTAAAGTTTCTTTTACGAATGAGGGTGCCCTTGCATTTGGAGCATAGATATTCAGAATTGAGAGTTCTTGATGGTGGATTTTTCCCTTGATCAGTATGTAGTGTCCTTCTGTGTCTTTTTTGATGACTTTAGGTTGAAAATCAATTTTATCTGATATTAGGATGGCTACTCCACCTCGTTTCTTGGGGCCATTTGCTTGTAAAATTGTTTTCCAGCCTTTTACTCTGAGGTAGTGTTTGTCTTTGACACTGAGGTGCGTTTCCTGCATGCAGCAAAATGCTGGGTCCTGTTTATGTATCCAGTCTGCTAGTCTATGTCTTTTAATTGGGGAATTGAGACCATTGATATTAAGAGAGATTAAGGCATAGTGATTATTGCCATCTGCCATTCTTGACGCTATCTTTATGTTTGAGTGGTTATCTACTTTTGGGTTTGATTCAAGAAGGTTATTATCTCATTTTTTCCTGGGTGTTGTTTCTCTCCCTGTATTGGAGGTTTCCACCTATTATCCGTTGCAGGGATGGATTTGTGGAAAGATATTGTGAAAATTTGGTTTTATTATGGAATATCTTGGTCTCTCCATCTATGGTGATTGAGAGTTTTGCTGGGTATAGTAGTCTAGGCTGTCATTTGTGCTGTCTTAGTGTCTGCATGAGATCTGCCCAGGATCTTCTGGCTTTCATAGTCTCTGGTGAGAAGTCTGATGTGATTCGGATAGGTCTTCCTTTGTATGTTACTTGGCCCTTTTCTCTTACTGCTTTTAGTATTCTTTCTTTGTTTAGAACATTCGGTGTTTTGATTATTGTGTGACGGGAGGTATTTCTGTTCTGGTCCAGTCTGTTTGGAGTTCTGTAGGCTTCTTGTACGTTCATCGGCATCTCTCTCTTTAGGTTAGGGAAGTTTTCCTCCATAATTTTGTTGAAGATGTTTACTGGCCCTTTAAGTTGCAAATCTTCACTCTCATCTATACCTATAATCCTTAGGTTTGGTCTTCTCATTGTGTCCTGGATTTCCTGGATGTTTTGGGTTACACGTTTTTTGCATTTTGCATTTTCTTTGACTGTTGAGTCGATGCTTTCTATGGAATCTTCAGCACCTGAGATTCTTTCTTCCATCTCTTGTATTCTATTGTTGATGTTTGCATCTATGACTCCTGATTTCTTCCCAAGGTTTTCTATCTCCAAAGTTGTCTCCCTTTGTAATTTCTTAGTTGTTTCTACTTCCTTTTTTAGTTCCTGGATGGATTTGCTGAGATCCTTCACTTGTTTGTTTGTATTTTCCTGTATTTCTTTAAGGTATTTTTGCATTACCTCTTTCAGGATTTCTTCCTGATGACCCACGTTCTCCTGCATTTCTCTGAGCGATTTTTGTGTTTCCTCCTCATGGGATTCCATCTGTTGATCCATCGTCTCCTGCATTTCTTTAAGCAGTTCTCGTGTTTCCTTTGTAAGGGCATCTAACCGTTGATTCATTTCTTTAAGCAATTTTTGTGTTGCTTCCTTATGGGCATCCATCTGTTGACCCATATTCTTCTGCATTTCTTTATGCAAATTTTGTGATTCCTTTGTGAGTGCATCTACCCGTTGATTCATCTCGTTAAGCGATTTTTGTGTTGTCTCCTTGTGCGCCTCCATCTTTTGATCCATGTTCTCCCGCATTTCTCTAAGCGATTTTTGTGTTTCCTTTGTAAGGGCTTCTAACCGTTGATCCATGGTCTCCTGTAACTCTTTATGAGATTTATTTGTGTCCTTCTTGTGATCCTCTAATAGGATCATGAGAAGTGATTTTAAATCCAGATCTTGTCTTTCGGGTGTGGTGGGGTATCCAGGACTTGCTGCTGTTGGAGAGTTGGGTTCGGATGGTCCCACATTACTTTGATTTCTGTTAGTAACATTCCTACGTTTGCCTTTTGCCATCTGGATACCTCTGGTGTTACTTGGTCCTGCTGCCACTGGCTGTTGGTTGGACCTCCTGTGAGCCTGCAAAGCTATTTCTGCCCCCCCCTGGATTACCAGGATTCCCCTGGCACCGATTTCTGGGGCCTGTCTGCTCCTGAGTGACTTTGGAGCCCTAATGTGCCTTGCCCCAAGTGATCTTATATTGGGGAGGCCTTGCTCATCCAAAGGCTCAGCCTAGTGGATTCCTGGAGCAGAGGTCGCCAAAGGGAGGCTGTTAGGCTCCTGCCCTGTGCAGGGGTGTGTGATCTCTCCTGGGGGGGGAGGGGGCGTCCCTCTGCCAGGCAGAAGTCCCACAGCAGAGTTGGTGTGCTGGTTACTGCAGATCAGCCCAGCACTTGGGAGCCGCATACACACAAGCCACCCGAGACCCAAGCGATATTATGCCTGTCTGTCTCAGAACCTCGACGAAGGAAGTTTGATTGAACACACCCCACACCATCACCAGGCAGGCACTGGGCTGTGAGAAGCCACTGGACCCCGCTCCAGGGGTGGGGAGACGCTGTCTGAGGTCCCTGCAGAACTGCCAGAGTTGGCTCTGGGGTCCTGGCCTGCACGGTTCTCACGCTCCTGGACACCACAGATATGGCTGGATGCCTCGGAAGAGATGAGAATGGAATAGGGGTCTGCTGACTGGCTCTAGCCTAGAGTGGAAGGGAAAAGGGCGGAGGAAGGAGAGTTCTGGCTGGGAAGAGAGAGTCCTAGGTTTGCTCAGCAGGTGGCTGGGCTTGGTGGAAACCATGTTTGGGAAAGCAGAGAGGCCTCCTGTGTGAGATTAGCGGAAGCTCTTTAGAGGAAGACTGCTCTGTTGCTCCAGCACACCAGATTCCAAGGAGAAGACAGTCCATGATAAAGCATTTATTGTCATGGTAGAGAGTTGTGATGAGTGAAACCATACCCCACTTTCTCAGGGTGCGCCTGAGGTTAAATACCTTTTGCAGGGAGGAGTGTGTGGGAAGGAGAGCTTAATTGGCTAAGCCCTTCAGGCCTTTAGGTACCTCATCAAAACGGAGATTGGTCTTAAAGCTCCTTGGTCTGTGGTTACATCCTCTACCTGTGGAGGGGCTTGGGGCATTGCCCTATGTGACTGATGGCCACAGAATTATGGAGAGGTGAGGCCTTGTGTCAGGAGCCTGGTATCTAGAAGCGTGGAAAACACTTTCCGTTCCTTGCAGAGCTATCTGCTGGTCTCTGGGGTTTAAACCTTGCTCAACCAGAAAACAGGCTGCCTTTCACGGTCACACACTAGAATCTTTGCAGAGCAAAGGTTTTCTTTTGTAGTGTGAAATGTAGTCAAATATGGTTACAAATCTATTTAAATATTTATGTCTTTTTCATGTGTCATGAGCATAAAATAATGATTATTTATGAAAACATTTCAGGCTATGGTAAGCTTTTTAGATGTGTTAAGTCCTTTTTACATTTGTACTTTGAGATGGCATATACTCATTATACATAATAGATTTTAAAGATATATCCATACATGTATCTCATGAACATTGATCATATTCACCCACCCACAAATCCTTCCTTCTCTCCCTCTTTTTAGTCCCCTTTATTCCTCCAGTTTCCCTTCTATTATCATTTATATTATATTATATTATCTGTACATGTGAAAATGTAAAATGCTTTTTAAAATCGAATCACTAGGTTATTTTAATTAATATGACATCTAGTTGTGTCTATTTTTGTATAGATTATATAATTTTATTCATATATATACATATTCCATTATATACATAAACCATATTTTCTTTATCCATTCACTCATTCTTAGATTATATAAATCACTTCTTATAAATATGTGTACAATAAATGTACTAGTGCAAATATCTCTGTGGTTCACTGACTTGAGTCCTTTTGATATATGCCTAGCTGAATATACCAAGCTGGGTCACATGATAGGTTTTTGATTTCTTGAGGAACCATCACACTGATTTCCATAGTGATTGTACTAATTTAGATTCCACTGGCTGGTTTACAGGGTTCTATTTGCCCCAGCAATATTTGCAATGATAAGGAGTGGTGCTGTCTTTAAAGAATAGAGAAAATGGGCAAACACAGAAATTAGGAAATTTCACTCAAGACAACACAATCACAGTGAAGAACAAATGGATTTCCTAGAAGTGATCTAGTTCTTTACTTCTAATTCTCGAGATGTCTTAACCTTATGACTTCAGAGATAGGTTGACAGTATGGAGTATAATTTTTAGAGCTTTGTTTCTCAAAGATAATAAATGATTTGACAATTGCCATTATAAGAGATGAAGAAAATTCTTCCCACAATGATAATATCCACTTATGCTAATTGGGCAAAACTTAGGAGATATCAGAGTATGTTGACATCAGTTGACAGTGAAAAAGAAAATGAATAATTGTTTTCTGGTTTATTTAAATGATAGTTTCAGGTGTTAGGACCTGAAAGAATGGAGTAGAAAAATGTGATAACCAACTTTATTTAGAGCATCAGGCAATTTATACTGTGAAGGTTAAGAAGACTCACATGAGTCAAGTGTACAATCATAAGGACAAGCTGCACATGGCAAAAACATGTTTTTCCATTGATGCATAATTGAACAACAATAGCAAGCAATAATGAGTAATCTTGGGTAAACTCACTCCTATCTGCTACACCTAGCAGAAGCACAATAAAAATGCCATGTTTTGGAGAAACTGAGATCACAAAACACTTGTCTTGTTTTCTTCCAGTTTTCTTACAAGAACTCAAAAGTCTTCTCAGATGACTCCATTCTTGGACCATGTTCCAACAAATGACGATTAAATAAATGAAATTTTATTGCACCTTTACTGAAACCCCAAATGTGTTTGTATATCAGTGCTGTGGAGACTTCCTTATTAACTTCAGAATCTAATAATACATATCTCATCTGTTTACAAAGTATTAATATAGTCAGATGACTTATAAGTGACGTTTCTCTTATCAAGAGAAAGGATGAGGGAAGAGAGAAGAAAGGGAAAAGAAGAGTCCTGAGTACTTAGTGAGAATTTTCATATAAATTTCTTTCTTATAATGACAATACAAATTCACTTTTAATTTACTATAACACAATGTTTTGCAAGGAAATATAAAAAGTGAATGTTCCTCAGGAATGTACCCATCCACAAGGCTCTTTGTATTGTGATTGTCTGAATAAGCAACTGACAAGTGTTAATTTTGCATCCAGGGTGTTTATCTATGCATTGTGTAAGATAGGAGATCCTTACTGCTATGAAATTTCAATTACAAACAGCATCAGTTTTAAGTTCTTTAAAATACATATTTTACATATAATAAATATTTATATATCCTTAATTTGTGGATAAAACTAGTAGACAAACTTTTATGAGATGCCTTGAAACCAGCAAAGCAACAATAGATTGGTATTTCCCTAACGTCGATACATCCTAAATCACTCAATTGTTTTCTGCTGGGTACCACTGCCTTCAGGACCAATCATGGATGAATGATGTAATCATTATGATTCTTTTCAAAAATCCACATATATCATAGCAGCCAAAGTCAAGACACAAAGCTGGTTGGATCTTGGCACCTGGAGTATAATTTCTGCTCTTTCTTGTACTCTGGAGATCCCTTCCGTGATTCCAGGGACAGTTTTACATGAAAATGAGTTTACCTCTACACTCAGTTGAGATGTATTCTTATTTAGTTTCTACGCTAAACTCTTATTCTGGTCACCATGACAAGCATGCCACCTGTGTTCAATGCCAGCATAGAAAGGGGATTTTGTTTGGCTGAGTTAATAACATATTCAAAATCCCACATAACAAACACTGTGTGATTCAGCCATCCTACCTCTTCCCAATCGTGTTTTCTGAGAAGTGTACTTTGGCTGAAAAGCCACGAACAAGGAGATCTATGTTTGTAGAGATCTGCTCTGAATGGACCCCATTCTTACAGAGAGTCTTCTGTTATACCAAAGGAAAAGAAAAAAAGCCTGATATGTTAGGGAGAGTAATTCATAGAGAAAGATGTGCTGACAGGTCTGAATGAATAGCTTTCCTCCTCTAGAGCCTGACTCTACTTGGCCCCCGGGCTCAGGGAACTTACTCACTCACCAGCATCCCAGAGCAGCAGTCACATGCAAGCAAGTCCTGGAAGTGATTAGGGAAGAGACCTCCTTCCTGCAAAGGCAGCCTTTCAACTAGCTACATGTGGTATTTTTCTTTTAACTAAGCGGGTAGAATGAGATGCAGTTTTCAAACTCCAGGTTGTAATAAGTCCCTGATTTCTCTATCTACAATGGCCTCCTGTGTTTGGTGTACGATGAAGCTAATGGAGCCACCACATTGGAACATTTATGAGCTATTCAATGGCAGATTGAAAGCATAGACCCAGAATAAACTGAGATCTGACCTTTCAAAATGTAGTTTATTGTGACAACAAGAGGAATGGGGATGCAAATACAATTAGGATTATTTCCTTGCTGCATAACATCGTGCAAAGCTAAGTGCTAGATGGGATAAATACGTTTTGAATTCACATTCTAGATAACTGATAAAGCCATATGATACTTGACGAAGTATTACAATGATTTTAGCCTTCATTTTAGGGCGACAAGCAGGTGTCTTGATGAATGAAAGCAGCTGATTTTTCATTTCAATTTTATTGATTTCATTACATGTGGGGGTTTTTTTATTATTTTTGAGATGTAATATAATTACATCATTTTTAAAAACATTTTTTAATGTAAAAATTGCAGAGATGTGAAGCCCAGTCTCAAATGGAACATGGTTAACAAAAATCCTGCACTTAAGGCTCGGGGATCATTGTGTAAATGTGGGTAGAAAGACTGCAAGAGCCAGAGAAACAGAGAGTTTACTGTGAGATGTGTCCCGTAGAAATGTCAGGACACTCATGAAGTATCATCAACATGACTGCCTAAACATTACCTGAACAAACACCATACCAATAAAGATATTAATGTGTGCATGGGAAATATCATGAAGCCTCAACCCTAGACAAAGATCTACAGGGAACTAATGCTGTGAGTGGGAGAAATAGTCTTCCCTAGAAAAAAAAACACACCAGTTTGTTATCCAATACCAAATGGTAAACCCTAAAAACATACATACAAATAACATAACCAGTTGTTTCAGTTTAAGTACAAAAACAATTACTCATAAAAGATAATTTTTGTAAATTCTAAATAAACTTGAGCTGTAAATCTGAATGCTTTAGAGCAGTAGAGTTTCCTCTCTCCTGCTCCTCCCAGGTCCCACTGGCTTTTGCGTTGCACCCAGTGCTACCATGCTCATTGGCATTTGGATTTTAATCAGGCACTATTCTACACATGGAGGACACTTTTAACAAAATGCTATGAACAAACTCTCTCCCTTCCTGTGGTTCACCTTCACTGCAATGCAGAGAGAAATTGCAGGTCCAACATATGAGAGAATGTCATAGCAGACCATATAAACGTTGAGGAATTAAAAAACAAGAGGTAAAATCTAGAAACAGATCAAAATTTAAGACAGTTAAGAAAAAGTGAGTTATGGGACTTTCAGATAGGGGAGATCCAGGAAAGGGGAAATCATTTGAAATGTAAATAAAGAATATATCTAATAAAAAAAGAGAAAAAGCAAGTTAACCTATTGAAATTGCCCTGAAAGAAGTGCAGCGCACTGTGGACATGTATGAGGAGAATACATTTCCCAAATAGGATAACCAAGACAAAAACAATAAGGAAGCTGGCAGAGTGATGCTAGATAGGGAAAGAGAGAAGCCATGTAATGCCAGGAAGGAGAAGGGAGTCCAGATGATACCAGGAACAAAGAAGGGGGAGACCAAGTGATGCCAGATACAAAGGTGGTGGAAACCACATGATTCCAGATACAAAGGTGGTGGAAACCACATGATTCCAGGTACAAAGGAGGGAAAGACCACATGATGCCAAGCACAAAGTGGAAGGAGGCTGTGGTTGTAGATAGGAAGAGGAATGAGGGTAAGTTGATGCCAGACAAAAAGCAAATGGAGGTCACATGCCGGATAGGAGGTAAAGATTTTATGATTCTTAATCATTCCGGTACTTTGACTGATTCTGTGTCATGCCTAACAATCAGATTCCTTTCTCCCTTCTTGACATAGAGAAAATGTTAGTATACTTTCTCCACTGATTCTCATTTTCTCACCAGATTGGTGGAGGCACCAAGTAATATCACCAGGCAGAATACTGTCATGGCTGATGGTGCTACTGGTATACCACTATTGACAATGTAGAAACCCCTATTTATAATCATTCTGGTTTTTTTCTATGGTGAAAATTTATCTTTGCCAGTCATAACTCATATACTGTTAATAGGAACTGGCACACATTTGTAACTACTGAATCAATAGGAAAGTGGTAACCTGTCTCTATTTCCTCAGTTAGATCCACAGAAAAATCAAATGAAATCTGTCTCATTTGTTCATTGAAATTACTGTAGTCATCACCAAGAAGGTCTTATTTTAAAATATTACACCATGTGAACTTACAGACAATTAGCTTATTAATTTAATGGGCAATAAATTCAGCAATAGCAAGTTTAGACTGCTTTGTCACTAACGTGTTATATGTCAGCTCTCTGTAAAGGGCAGTGGGTCTACTCATCAACCATTGTAAAAGAATACCATTAGGTGTCACTGAAGTGATCATATTTTCTTTTTATTAAAAGTAATTTTTCATACGATATATTTTGATCTCACTTCCTCCCTCATCTCCTGCCAGACCTCCCACCTCCCCATCCATGTAACTCTATGTCTTCTCTCTCTCTCTCTCTCTCTCTCTCTCTCTCTCTCTCTCTCTCTCTCTCTCTCTCTCTCTTTCTCTCTCTCTCTTTCTTGAAATTAAACAGGCAAATAAAAATGAAAAGAAAAATCACAAGAATTTTACAGAGAGAGAGAGAGAGAGAATGCAAAATCAGAAACCATAATATACAAAGACTGGTATGATTTTTTTTTAAATGTTCGAACAAAGCAATATAAGAAAAAAAATTCTACAAAATAGAATTGAGTTCATTTTGTGCCACCATTTATTGCTGGGCACAGGGCTTAAGTGCAGTTTATATGCCTAGTGAGACTCCTTTGAAGAAAACTAATTTTTCCTTTGCAAGTGGTTGTCAACTTAAGATAGCTTTTAACCAAAAGGGATGAAAGACTATGTCCCCTTCGCCAAGTTCCTCCTGGCTTGGACTTGTACAGGCTTTGTGCATACTACCACATTCTCTCTGAGTTCATATGTGCATCAGTCCCATTCTGTGGGGTATATGGAGGTATATGTTTTCACAGGTAAGCACCAGGGGAACCAGGAATGTTAAACACATGGATATGTTTAACCTTCAAAGGGAGTGATGCATAACCTGTTATCTGCCCAGAAGTCTGGGAGCAGTTGTGGTCAATAGCCTGGTGACTTATGTACTATCTGTATGTCTAAGTCCACACCGGATTCTTCCCCAGACCCTTTTTGTGAGCTTGTCATTGTATAGAACCATTCCTTATGGAATGTGTCACATGTGAGCTAATCTATAGAAACCATTTTTATTTATGATGTCACATATGCTTTTACAAAATGTTTCAATGTAGTTGTGTTTCAAGCCTTATTTACAAACAGGATTGTGTTAATGATCATCCAGAAAGTTTTCACTCTGCTTAGTATTGTGCTCTACTTAAATGTGCCTAAAATAAATTACTCAAGGACAGACTTCCAGAATTTGGACCAATACCAGCTATTGAGTCATGCTGAACCAAACTTCCTTCTTGCTTCCTATGAATCATTACTCTTCTGGACATGGTGGTTGCAGCAACCGCTACACGATTGTGTATGGAAGACACTATTTCCTTGGTGTTATCCACCGCTTCTGACTCTTGGAATCTTTCTGTCTCCTCTTCCATAAAGTTCCCTGAGACCTGAAGGGAAGAGTTTGTTGAAGACATCCCATTTAAGTCTGAGTGTTCCCAAGGTCCCTCACTCTCTGCACATTGTCTAGATGTGGGTCTCTGTATTAGTTCTTATCTACTTCAGGAAGAAGTGTTTGTAATGATGGTTAAGCAAGACAATGATCTATTGTATAATGTCTTAGGAATCATTTTATTGCTATTTTCCTTTAGCAGAATAGTTGGACTTATTTTTGCCCCAGGTCCTTGGCCTATCTAGTCTCAGGTCCTTGGCCACCTGAGAAATGTTGGCTATGGGTTCCAGTTCATGGAGTGAGCCTTAAATCCAATCAGATAGTGGTTAGTTATTCCCACAATGTTTGTGTCACTACTGCACCAGGGTATTATGCAGGTAGGTCACTATTGTAAACCACAGGGTTTATAGCTGGATTGTTGGTTATCTTTCTCCTCTGGCAGCATTCAAAGTACCTTTCACAAACACTAGTAGGGGTTGAGAGCTCTAGTTAGGCGTTAGTTCTATTTCTCCATGTTCAATGACACTTACAAATCTCATTGAAGTGGCCATATTTTCACAATGTAAAATCTATTTCAAATACAGTGAAATGGTAGTATGTCATGGACCTTGAATTGCAGTCATATATGGAGCATCACTGTCTAAAAGTACTGCTATAAAAAATGGGCTTTGTGTTCACGGTGTTACTCTTTCTTTTTTTAATGAATCATTTTACTCATTTGCATTTCAAATGATATCCCCCTTCCCAGTTACCCCTCCACAAACCCCGCATCCCATACCCCCTCCCTCTCCCCTCCAGGCTTAATTGAGAAAATACCCTAACTAAAGCCATATCAGAGCCAAAACATCCTAATCACCTTCTCTGTTCTCATATCATACCATACATGCAACTGGTTATACCAAGAAGAGAGTTTCTCTCTTCATATTTTCCCAAAGTTTCAATTTATAATTTTATGTTTATTTAGCTGAGATAAAATATTTTTTATATTAGTTGTTTATGTGTTTATCTGGGATAAACTGTTTAGACATGATAAGCCTAGCTTAATGGCCAATTATAAGTTATTTAAATATAAAAATTGCTAAAAATTCAATTAAGTTAATATGACAAATCATGTATTTTATGAATAAACAACAATTGTATTTATTAGCTCTGCAAGTGAACTCTTATAATACGAAAATGCCAATAAATATAATACGGAATGTCAATCAAAAATATAAAATGTAATGAAAGTCCAAAAGCATCTTAAGAAAAAAATAAAACATTGTCTGGGTGTAATGTCTGAAATACTAGAGATAGGAATATCTAGAAGAAAGGTTATATAGTTGTATTACTACATCCCAATCAACAGTTATGGTAGCTGGAAAAAGGGACAACCACAGGCATGATGAAGAGTGATCGTATTATGTAGACATTATAAGTCAGGGAATGTAGCATTGTTTGGGAACCATGCATGATAAGGGGAGAGGTTTTCAAACCTTTCAGCATCAGCTGGATTTATAGAGCTATCATTTGACAAGAAAAAAAAAAGCCTGTGACGTCTCTGACAGGTAAAGTGTAATATAGCTATTAGCTATTTGTATGAAAAAATTAAGTAGACAGCTGGATGAGCAAGTTTGATATTCAAACAAGAAGTTTAAGTGGAGAACTTCGAAAGTTTCATCAGCATGTAAAAAGTACATAGAGTTCTGAGCATGAATAAGATCATCTACAAAATAGGTGTTGATAAAGAAGTGTGATATTAGAGCTCTCCGAGGGAGATAAGAAAGAACCACAAAGAACACTGAGCTCCTTGGAATGAGTCCAGAGGAGTTGAGGTTTGAGTTCATACAATATTTTAGTTGCTGCCAGAGCTTGGAAGCAACCCTGATGTCCTTCAATGAATGGAAGAATGGATATGCAGTTGTCATATGCCTAGACAACAGAATATTATTCAGAGATGAAAAAACTGAGGAACTCTTAAAAGGCATGCATATTGCAGAGTCAAAGAAACCAATTTGCAACAGTTATTTACTGTAAAGTTCATTCTTGATTTATTGCAATAGGCGGCATCATGATAACAGGATTTTTTTTTTAAGTTTCTAGGAATTTAAAGAGTCCCACTCTTCAATTGTAATTCTCCAGTTTTATCCCCAGACCTGCAACAGACCACCTGCTGAGGCTTCTCCTGCCTCTGTGCTCCAATCCCAGAGGACTATAAAAATCTTCTCTGACAGCCTTCCCCACGTCAATTTATCCCTTAATCTCAGCCACCAACACTCAGAAGCACTCTATGCTAGTCTATATTCTGGCCACTCCAGCCTGAAAATCTGATAGGTGATCTTCACTCTCTTTGTGTTCTCTATTTTAAATACAAATTCCCCTGTCTCATCCCCAGCTCAATAGCAGACAACCTGCAAGAATCTGTCCTCTTAGGTGTTCTACAGATCTTCATGACAGACTCAGATTTACCTGTGAACAATTAGAGTCTTCCTGCACCTTCTAGCTAGCTCCTGCTGACACTTTCTGTCAGCTTCTAACACCTAGAAACACATTCTACCTGGTACCCTCTATGGCCATGCCTGACAGAGACTCAGAAGCATTTCCTACCAGGAAACTCAGAGTCAGCACTCACCTAAGATCTAGAGATGACAAGAGAAACCAAAGAACGCAATAGTCACCCATCAAAGACTGGATCAGATATCAATACCTAGAAATGCAATCATTCCAAACCTAGATGCAGAGACACAAGCATAAATATACAGTCAAGACAATATGTGTCCACCAAAGACCAGCAACTCTACTGCACCAGGTCCTGATAAACGCAACATAGGCAGATACAAGACAATGACTTTAAAATAGCAATTATGTATGTCAGGATCTTAAAGGTGATATCAGTGAGTTCCTTAGTAGAATCTATGAAAATACAAGCAAACAATGAAAGAAATAGAAAAAAGGGGAAACTGTTCAAGAGACAAAAGTAGAACTGAAGTCTCTGAAGAAAACCCAAACTGAGGGAAAACTGGAAATAAAAGAAATTAGGAACTTGAACAGGAATATAAGAGGTAAGCTTCACACTCCTCATGAGTAGAATGTAAGAGGTGGAAGAAAACCTCAAGCAATGAAGATAAGAGAGAAAAAAATGGATATTTTGGTCAAATAAAATGTTAGATCTATGAAAATCCTGGTCAAAAATAAAATCCAGAGAATCTGAAACACTATGAAAAAAAAGGCTAAGAATAATAGGAATGTGAGAAGGAGAAGAAACTTGGGTCAAAGGCACAGATAATATTTTAAGTAAAATCTTAGGGGAAAAAATCCCTAATCTAAAGAAGAAGGTGCCTATAAGATATAAGAACCTTACATAACACCAAATACCTTAGGCCAGAAAAGAAATTCTCTATGACATAAAATAATCTAAAACACTAACTAAAATTTGCTGGCAAATGGATGGGACTAGAAAAATATCCTGAGTGAGGTAACCCAGAAAAATACGCATGATATGTACTCACTTATAAGTGAACATTAGCCATAAAGTACAGGATAGTCATGCTACAATTCACAGAGCCAAAGAAACTAAGTATTAATGGGGCCCCAAGGGAGAAAACGTGAATCTCACTCAGAAGAGAAAACAGGATAGTCATGAGAAATGGGTGAAGAGGGGAAGCTAAGTGGAAGAAAGGGGAAGGAGAGGAATGGGGACAGGGATCAGGTGTGGGGAGAAGGGGACAAGCAAGGGCCTGGAGAGAGAGAGTAGAAATCAGTGGGGGCATCTCTGGGACTAGCTGGAAACTTGGAACTGGAGAGACTTAAGGGAGTCTATGAGGGTGACACTAGGTGAGACTTCTAGCAGCTGAGGATGTGGACACTGAACTAGCTACCTCCTGTAGCCAGGAGGGACTTCCAGTGGAGGGAGTAGGAGATCAACCCACCAACAAAAACATCAACCCAAAATTTGACCTGCCTACAAGATAACACAGGGATAAATATGGAGCAGATATTGAGGGAATAGCCAACCAATGACTAGCCCAACTTAAAACTCATCTCATGGGAGTGAGAAAACCTCTGACACTGTTAATAAGACTCTGATATGCTTGCAGACATAATTGTGCCCCAAGAGTCTTCAGCCAGCAACAGATGGAAACAGACTTATAGAGACCTATAGGCAAACATTGTGCAGAGCTCCAGGAGTCTTGAGAAGAGTAGGGGGTAGGATTAAGCAAGCCAGAGGGGTCAAGAAAACTTGTGAGACAAATGGGCCCATGTAGGATCACAGAGACTGAATCAAAGAATGTACAGGGTCTGGACATGGGGTCCTTATACATGTACAACTGGGTCTTCATGTGGGTCCCCTAACAGTTGACATGGGAGCTGCCTCTGACTCTGTTGCCTGCCATTGGAATACCCTTCCCCTAACTGGATTGACTGGTTGGACCTCAGTGGGAGAGGATGCTGTTAGTCCTGCTACAACTTGATGTCTCAAGGTGGGAGGATACACAGGGAGCCTTCCATTCTCTGAGAAGAAAGGGAGAGGTCATGGGGGAGGGATTTGTGAGGGTGAGATTGGAAGAAGAGGAGGGAGGGGGCCATGACTGGAATGTAAAAAAATACATTAAGGGAAAAACTGAAGAGATCTCATATGAGCAACTTAACAATAGAGCTAAAAGCTCTGGAACAAAAAGAAAACATACCCTAAAGGAGCAGAAGGCAAAAAAATAATCAAACTGAGAGTTGAAATCAATAAAACAAAAACAAAAAATACCAACAAAAAAAATCAAGGAAACAAAGAGTTTATCTCTTGCAAAAATCAGTAAGATTAACAATTTCTTATCCAAATTAACTGGAAAATGAAAAGAAGGCCCAAATAAACAGAAGCAGGGATGAAAGGGGACACATAACGACTGACAGCAAGGAAGTCAAGAGACTCATAAGGACATTCTGCAGAAACCTGTACTCTATCAAATTGGAAACTGGAAAAAAAAGGATGATTTTCTTGATATATGCTACCTACAAAGTTAAGTCAAGGTCAGATAAGTAATTTAAACAGGCCTATATCTCCCTATGAAAAAAAAGCAAATATAAGAATTAATTTCATCAATTAATGACAATGCTCCTCAAATTAGTCCATAAAGAAGAAGAAGAGGCAACAGTGCCCAATTCTCTCTACAAGTTCACAATTACCCTGATGCATAGACAGCACACAGACTCTCTGAGAGAGAGAGAGAGAGAGAGAGAGAGAGAGAGAGAGAGAGAGAGAGAGAGTTACAGATCACTTTCCATTATGGACATAGGTGCAAAATTCTCAATAAAATATTTGCAAACTGAATCCAAGAACACATCAAAAAGATCACCCACTATGGTCAATTTGGCTTTATCCTAGAGAGTCAGGGATGATAGAAAGCAATAAATATAATCCACCATTTAATCAGACTGGGAGATAAAAAACAGATGATCAGCTCATTAAGTGCAGGAAAGTCCTCTGATAGAATCCAACACCATTTCATAATAAATATCGTGAAGAGACTAGGGATACAAGGAACATATCTAAACATAATATTTACAGCAAGCCTACAAGCAACATCAACCTAAATAGAGAGAAACCAAAAGGATTTCCACTAAAATGAGGAATAACAAAATTCTCCATACATACTCAATATAGTACTTGAACTCTTAACTAGAGCAATAAAAAAACTGAAGGAGATCAAGAGAATACAAATAGGAAAGAAGTCAGAGTAATATTTTGCAAATGATGATAGTTCTCATAAGTGACCCTGAGAATTTCACTAAGAAGCTCCTATGCCAGAAAAGCACTTTCAAGTAGGAGAAAACAAAATTAATACACAAAAATCAATAGTCTTCCTATATACACTGATAAACTGAGAAAGAAATCAGTAAAATAACACCTTTCACAGTAGCCTAAAAGACAGATAAATAAATACATATACTCATGCATTACATGCATACATACACACACACACACACATCTTGGAGTAACACTAACAAAACAAGTGAAAGACTTGGATAATGAAAATTTTAAGACATTAAAGAAAAACTTGAAGAAGATACCAGAAGATAGAAAGATCTCCCATGCTTACGGTTCAGGAGGATTAACATAGTAAAAAATGGTCATGCTACCAAAAGCAAGCTACATGTTCAATACAATCCCCATCAAAATTCTAACACAATTATTTACAGATCTTAAGAGGACAATGTTCAGCTTCATGAGGAAACACAAGTGGCCCAGGATATTGAAAACCTGAATAATGAAAGAATTGATGGCAGTATCACCATTTCTGACATCAAGTTGTACTACAGGATCATAGTAATAAAACAGCATGGTATTGATTTAACAAAAAACAGACATGTTGATCAATGGAATCTAATTGAAGACCCAGATATAAATCCTTAGGTCTAAGGACATGATTTTTTGATGAAGAATCTACAAATACACACCAGAAAAAAAAAACAAAACAAAACATCTTCAACAAATGCTGCTGGTCAAACTGATGGCTACATGTGGAAGAAATCCAGAAAGATCCATACTTAATCAATCACCCTGCTGCACAAAATTCAACCCTAATTGATCAATGTCTCAAACATAAAACCAGATACACTGAACCTGATAGATTTCCTTGAATATATCTTGAGCATCAATTCCCAGCTTCCTGAGAGGTAACACTGATTTCCATAGTGACTGTGCAAGTTTTCAGTTCCCCCCAGCAATGGGTAGGTGTTCTTCCCACTCCACGTCCTTATCAGCATGAACTGCCATTTGATTTATTGAGCAAGAACAAGACTTTCTGAACAGAACATCATTAACATAACAGCACTAAAATCAACAATTAATAAATTGGACCTCATGAAACTGAAAAGCTTCTGTAAGGCAAAGGACACCATCATTCAGACACAAATAAGAAAATACTTTTAACAACTAATATGAAAAATATATAAAGAAGTTTAATCAAGGAAACAAATAACCCAGTTAAAATGAGATGCAGAGAATTATCAAAAGGTGAAGTATAAAAATCTGAGAAACACTTAAAGAAATGTTCAGCGTCATTGGTCATCAGAAAAATGCAAGTCAAAACCACTTTGAGATTTCATCAAATACCTGTCAGAATAGCTATGCTCAATAAAGCAAATGACAGTTCATTCTGGTGAGGATGTGGAGTTGGGGGAACACCTACCCATTGATGGGAGAACTGAAGACTTGCAAAATCATTGTGGAAATTAGTGTGACATCTCAGGAAGATGGGAATTGATCCTCAAGATGCATCTATATCACTCTTAGGCATAGACCCAAAGGATGCTCCATCCTACCACAGACATACATGCTCAATCATGTACATTGCTGCGCTATTCATAACAGCTAGACATTGGAAACAAATAAACAAAGTGTGGTACATTTGCACAATGGAATATTACTTAGCTGTTTAAAAAATGATATCATGATATTGTCAGGTAAATGGTTGGAAATAGAAGAAAATCAGCCTGAGTAAGGTATCTCAGATCCAGAAAGATAAATATGGTGTGCATTTTCTAATATGCGTATATTAGCTGCTAAGTTTATGCTATCCGAGCTATAATTTGTAGAAGCACAAAAGAATGAATTGATCTCCCTAGGAAAGGGAACTAGAATTGATAGTTACTAATGGATGGAATAGGAGGACAAAGTGGAGAAGAGGGTGTAAGGAGGTGAGGGAAAGAATATGAATACCTTTACAGTCACTGGGGTATCAATTTCTTCTAAATAAAGACATTTTATAATGGCTATAATGGGGGGCTGCTCTGTACAATTAAACACATAAAACTGGCAAGGTTCAGGAATTAAACAACACCCAGGTTTCCAAAAGCTTCTGAAACTTCCATGATACATGACACCTCCCCAAAATCTCTAGGATTATATGAGCAGTCAGAAATCTTGGGAAGAGGAGAGTCTCCAATCTGATCTCTCTAACTCCCTAAAAATCATCCAGGGAGTCCCAATATTACAGTGTGTCATCATCCATGCTGTAGTGAGCTTTTCAGTGGTGGAGCTCCTTTTGACATGATTTACCTAAAAGTAAGCCTCACCTATAATCCTATAAGTAAGTCCAATAAACTCGATGGTTGACCAAGTTGGATATCGATGGAGTCTGCACTTTGGTCTGTGACCGGTGCCTTATCGGGAATAAATAGCTATTTGTCCATATTAATCAGAGACAGGCACACAACAAGGATGTGCCTCCAAATCTTGCCAAAGCAATGTTTTTAGTTATTTAACTAAGAGATAATTCAATAAATACTATGTGTTTACAATGTGCCTTGAATCCTCCAAGTATTTTCATATGTGTTAGTTTACAATCTAATGTTTATAGTTCTCATTATGTAAATAAAGACAGAGAAAGTAAATCCGGTTAAGTTATAAAAGCAAGGCCATTCCTTTTATGGTTTTAGAAAGATAATTAAGTCATCTCTTTGGAACATCCTAAATACCTAAGTGAAAACTACTACATATTCATACATATGTATATACATTTATGCATGTAAATTTACTATATAAAAATTGCATATGATAGTTGATATTTATTATCAGATTGATGAGATTTATAATTACCACAGAAACTCATGCATGTATTAGAGTATTTCCACAAAGGTTTATATGAAGGGAAATACCTACCATGAAGGGTGAAAGGAGGTACTCTTCCATGGGATACGGTCATGGATTAAATAAAGGTCTGAATAAAATAAACACCAAAATTCATCTTTCTGTTTCCTGACTGTGACTCCAGTATGACTAGCTCCCTCATTCCCCTATCTTCATGCTTTCCCTATACAACCTGCAACAAACACATACACACACACACACACACACACACACACACACACACACACACACACACAAATCATTCATATACTCATGAATGATGTCTTAGAAAAAAATAATAGAAAGGGAAAAGGGAAAATATAACGACCATCCTGAAATAAGAATTATTTCAAGTGTTGGATGAAGTATTGGTACAGAGAAAAGGAAGTATTCATTTTTGATGAGCTTGGGTCCAGCAGATTTCACAGCATAATTCAGAGAAGTGGGTGCAAAAATATGTCTTAAGGTGAGGAGGGCCTGAGAGGAGTTAGAGAGGGGAAAGAATACATTGTTTGAAATTTTTTAAATAAAAAATTAATAAAACATGAAAAACTAAAAGAAGAAAGGAAGTTTTAAAAGTGAAAACAGAAGGAACGCTTCCAAGCCCAGTCTAAGGCATTAGCATTACTATAACACACACAAAAAAAGAAAGAAAACAGTAAAACATATAATAAAAATAAACCTCAGTAGTTATTATAAAACATACAATTTAAGTGTGCTTAGCAATTTATTTAGTGAAAAAATATTAATATTTGGGTTAAATATTTAGTGTATTTTATTCCTTGTTTGGAACAGCTTACTAATCAGTTTAGCTGACTGACCAACGGGGTGTAAATAAAAATGACAACATAAATTAAAACAACTAATCCCAAAGGCTAAACAAAGGTCCTTGAGATTCCTATAGTAGGAGACCAATTCTCTGTCTACCCCAGCCCTAACTTGAGTTCTATCTATCTGGTATGTGACATGTTCTAATTTTCATTAAAGGACCCATAATGAGCCGATAGTGAAACCATCCACCATCAGGTTCATTTTCATCTTAGAATTATCCATAATATTTACTAAAACCTTATGTGTTACTTTCTTACTTACTTGTCTGACTGGTTAAACCTATTTCAAGTAATTCAAAAATAAGCATTGTAGATGAGCATCATTTACCATGAGGTCAGAATGGCAACAAGGAGCCACAAACTTGGATAGAAAACTAGTAACGGGCACAACAAAAACTTCTCTGGTGGAAACAACGAAGGTGGTCACAGAACACTAAGGGCAAATACTCCCACCTTCCGTGTCTCTATGAGTACAGAGAACTGCGAACAAACACAGGACCTCGTTCAAACAACTGCCAAATACAACAGTACACTGTGCTCTCAGTTACCAAACTCAGAAAATTCTGTGTTTTATCACTCTTACCCGACCTCCCATAGAGCCTCTGGGTGATTCCTTCCACCTGCTTAAATAAGCGAGCCACGAAAAAGACAAGCATTACTGGATTCCATATGAGATATCCACAAAAGAAGTAAAATGGGTAGCTATTGTCCCATGAGGGTTAGACCCCTAAATGAATGCATTCTAGAGAGTGGGTCATCATACTTTCTATAGTTAAGAATGCAATTTTATACGTTATAAAATTTGCATAAATAATGGGAATACTTTTTCTTATATCTTTTTAAACAACAAATGTTAGAAGAGTCAAAAAGAAACTTAGGAAGAATTAGACAAGCTTGCTACTGTGATTATAGTGTTTGTCCATATACAACGTGTTAAAAGGTATATATTTAAACACAGATTACATGCCGATTGTACCCAATACGTTTGTTAAACTACAGCATGTGTGTGTCAAGTCTCTGAGGTTAAGAAATTGTGGCACAGATGACCCAGCTCTTCCACAATGGGTATACAAATCAACATATCACAGAGAGCCTTCACATCACTGGTCACAGTAGCTAAATTATACAGCAACCTAGGAGTTCAGAAAAATGGATAAAGAAAAGTGATATAAACATGCAATCAATTTTTTCAGCCAAAAAAAATTATTTCAGTCTCAAGAAAAATAATGAATTTTGAGATAATCATAATACGTGAATTAAACAAATGACCTATCGTATCAACTACCTAATTACCCTAATCACATTCTCTTGCTATCTCTTGTTTTCCTTCTTTATGTTTAAACTAGTGAAGGGACACAGCAGAAAACAACTATAAATGAGTTAGCTGTGCATGAGGGTTCACCATAGTATCAGGTATGCATCCTATAAAATAATACTCTGTGTTACATATTTAAGAACCACTGGGCTATGACTCAGTTGCACATGATCATTACTCCTCCATCGGGGAATCAAAGTTCAGATCCCAGTACCCATATCCAGCCTCCCACTCATGCCTGTAATCCCAACTCCCAGGTATGTGATTCTTCCCTTCTGTTATCTACAGGCATCTGCACATACATGCATACACACATGCACACAGACTCACACATAAATAAAATACAATTCCTTTTTAAAGAAAAAGTTAGCACACAGATCTACTACTAAAATTTTCTCTCTCTAAATAGTTATCAAGTATCTAAGGGCAGAGAGGAAGAAGTAGGAGGTTCTGTGCTGTTCCTGTTCTCGGGGTTTGCCTTGTTCTTAATATAATAATATGCTCCCATGTTATTTATATTATATCCCATATTTAATAGATACAAAATCAAGATTAGAAATCCCTAGAGATGTATTTTATTTATGGTGTGTGTGTGTGTGTGTGTGTGTGTTATACATAATTGTTGGAAAGGGTCCTTTGGGAAGCCTAAAGCAAAATGATGTAAGGCATAAATATTTGTACTGCATTTAAATTTTATGGGAAACCTTTGATGAACTCGAGTCTTAGGGATATAAGTAAGTAGCTAAAGGGCCACAAGACATCGTTACTGTTGAGGGTACCTCCACTTAAAACCAAGAAACTTCTCAGCAGCAGGTAAAGTCAATCAATGCTCCTTTGGGAAATGAGTCAATCTTTTCATGACTTTCTGATGTAAAAGAGAAAAAAGAAATTTCAGAAACATGTTACAATATCCAGGATCTATAATCATTTCATAAAGAACCCTAAGTCGTTGATCACTTGAGAGTGTTCTTAACTCCTAATGAAAAATAAAATCCTTGTATGCCAAGCTGCTTTATATAAAACTATTTGCACCTTCTCCTATTTGAAAGAAAATATTTTTGTTTCAGTAAAATACAGTTTTCTTATCTAATCACCAAAGAAAACCTTCTTTTTTTTCTCGTAAGTGACTAACTGTGAAGGTCTTAGAAAGTTTAACTAGCATTATTCACCACAGTAAAAGTTCCAATGAATTGAAGACTATGCACAGTAGTACACAAAAGAAAATCTTTTGCCTAGTAGGTTTATCACAGTTGTTCTTCCTGATATGTATTTGGCTGACACTGCATCACTTCTTTGGGTATTATTTATATCATATTCTCTACCTTGATCAAAGCTACAAATATACTATACGTTTTCAATATTTAAAAAGGAGGAAAAAAGTACATGGAGAGGAATAAATGGGATTTACTGGGGTTCTTATCCGTTTCATCAAATAGACCAAACCTGAATACTAGGGTTTTTATTTAGGAAATTACATAGATTGTATATTATTAAAAGAATAAGGATCAAATAAGCAAATAGAAAATTAATACCAGAAATTCCTAGACTAAGAATAACCATTGTTTTCTGCACCTGTGAAAGAGCTGTTCAGGCACATAGCTGGGTGCTTGTCCTGTTTTCTTTCTATAGTGGATGCAAGACCTTGAGCCTGTCCCAAAGTCACCTTGCTCCTTCATTCCATTATGCTGAACATTAAGAAAATAGCCTCCTAAGTCTGTGATACCTTTTAGGTCAAATGTGAATGTTAGTGCCTTGGAACTTGTTGAACAGAATGGAAAACATTCTTAAGCTGGAGTTCTCATAGAAAAAGGGGAACTTCATTTTATTTCTTGAATATAGGAAGCTATTGACAACTCATGGCTAGTTAGGGAGGGATAGTCCAATTTTTGGATGTGTGGCCCCCAAAATGTTACCTGTGCTGCAGTTGGTGGTCCTATGCCCACTCATATACAGGCACATTAAGTGTATCCAGGAAGTTTTAATAAGTAAATACATTAATGAGGAAGAGGGGAGTTACAAGTGGGCTATAAAGTGAATAAAGAAATAAACTAATAAAAAAAGAGCACATGGAATTTAGAGGGAAAGTGATATGAGGATGGGAAAATATGGGAGACATTATAAGGAGTGGATTTAATCAAATATATTGTGTGTATATGTATATGAAATACTTAAGAAAAAGAAAGAAAAGAATAAGTCTTTTATTCTATTGTGCTGAAGTCTACATTTAAAATCATTTGAAATTTGCTAAGAGAAATGGAAAGTGATGGATCTATAGTTTTGTGTAACTGTAGTAATGGTTTTACTGTGTACATCTTTATCAAGACATTTTGTGGCACCTTAAATACATATAAAAAAGAAAAAATTGGCAAAAGAGATTGTACCAAATTCAAAAGTTCTTTGCTTTCTCTTTACTCTATTAAAAATCACAAAGTACTCCTGAACATGAGGCCTATCCTGAAATGGTTGATATTCCCAGTCTCATTCTGTAGGAAAAAAAACTGATTTTCTCCTCTCCCAATAGGTATAAATGACGTTTCAGTTTTAACCTTTTCCTTAGTAGTTATATTTTCATTCATTCATTCATTCATTTTTTTTTTTGATTTTTCGAGACAGGGTTTCTCTGTGTAGCCCTGGCTGTCCTGGAACTCACTCTGTAGACCAGGCTGGCCTCGAACTCAGAAATCCGCCTGCCTCTGCCTCCCAAGTGCTGGGATTAAAGGCGTGCGCCACCACCGCCCGGCCATTCATTCATTTTTTAAATACAACCCATCTCATGTTATCACTCCTTCTAGGTGGTCTTGCTGTTCTCTGTTGCACAAAGCCTTCTTGTGATAAAAAGGAAGGAAGGAAAACATACATGAAGGAAAGAAGAGAGGACAATGGAAAGCTAAGGAAGAAGAAAAGGATGGAGGGAAAACACAAACAGGAGGCTGGGAAGGGAAAGAAAATATCTAAATTCCATACTGCACCATCATAGCCCCAAGTCTGCCCAGGATATTGTCCTCTCCTGCCTCAAGTCTTTCCTTACTACCTCCTTCATCCATCCCAGGCAGACATCCATGCCTCTCCTCCATCAAACATGTTTCCTCCTAGTGCTTTTTTACTCTCTAGATTCCTTCCTGGAATGACCCTCTCTAATCAACAGAATCACATGTCTCATTTTATGGTCAAGATCATCTCAGAGTGGCTTCCCTGAATGCTTCTGTTAAAGGACACTCCTCCCATAACAATCCCATTCTCACCCCCCTGATTCAGTATCTATTTACTTGTGTGATTGTAGTGTCTTTCCCAATGGATCACAATGCCTGCATATTGTTATAGTTGTGTACTAATGTGCATTGAATTAATAGGATGAACGGTCTCTAGTTTCTTTTTCTCTACACATTGTATGTGATGTCTAATAGACTCATAAATCTCATGCAAGTAGACTTACTGGCCCCTTCCATGCATCTCTGCAGGAACACTGATCACTAGATATTAATCTATGCAGATTTACTCAAAAACCCACAAGAAAGTTCCTGTCTTATATGCATAAACAAATATTTCTTTCTTATCACAGACATAACACCAAAAATCCCACAATTGGACCCCTGTATCCACAGGGCATCTAGGTTTTTGTCCATACCTAAATCTTGTAATCACACATAGGTGCTGACACTGGTATAGTATGTATTCTCAAACAATTCCAGAAAAACAAGAGGAGGCAAACCCAGCTACAAGCCAGATTTTATTGTGATACCTTGTCACACATGTGGGGGCTCTTCTGGGACAGAAAGCTGTACGAGTCCCTAGACTGCCCCCATATTTACCCCTGTTCCCCTGACCGTTCCTCTACCTTAGAAGTATTGCTCTCTGCCTCTCAACTGTTGGTCTTGTCTTCCCAATGTCCTCTGTGACTTTCTTCAGAGATAATGTCAGACCTTACTTTCCCAGAGAAGGTCGAAGCATCACTGTGGTCCTACTACATCTGACCATACCTGGTAGGCACTATCTAGGGAGTTAGTTTGGCAAATACTCCAAAGAGTAAAAGCTACTTTCATACACAAAGACAAGTGAGAATCTTTGCTTCTGAAACAATAAATATCATAGCCAGACTAACCAGAGGGCACAGAGACAGTATCCAAATTAACAAAATCAGAAATGAAAATGGGGATATAACAACAAAAACGGAGGAAATTTAAAAAAAATTATCAGATCCTACTGCAAAAGTCTATACTCAACGCAACTGGAAAATCTGGATGAAATGGACAATTTCCTAGACAGATACCAAATACCAAAGTTAAATACGGACAAGATAGACCATCTAAATGGTCCCATAACCCCTAAAGAAATAGCAGTGGTCATTGACAGTCTCCCAACCAAAAAAAAAAAAAAGCACAGAATTTTTTTAGCGCAGAATTCTATCAGACATTCAAAGGAGACCTAACACCAATACTCTTCAAACCATTCCACAAAATAGAAACAGAAGGAACACTATCCAACTCGTTCTATGAAGCCACAATTTTACTGATAACAAAACCACACAAAGATTCAACAAAGAAAGAGAACTTCAGACCAATTTCCCTTATGAATATCGATGCAAAAATACTCAATAAAGTTCTTGCCAACTGCATCCAAGAACACATGAAAACGATCATTCTCCAAGATCAAGTAGGCTTCATCCCAGGGATGTAGGGATGGTTCAATATATGGAAATCCATAAATATAATCCACTACATAAATGAACTCAAAGAAAAAAAACACATAGTCATTTCATGAAAAAGCATTTGACAAAATTCAGCATCCTTTCATGTTAAAAGTCTTGGAAATTACAGGAATTCAAGGCACATAACTAAACATAGTAAAAGCTATATACAGGAAACCAGTAGCCAACATCAAACTAAATGGAGAGAAATTTGAAGCAATCCCACTAAAATCAGGGACTAGACAAGGCTACCCTCTCTCTGCATACTTATTCAATATAGTGCTTGAAGTTCTACATAGAGCAATTAGACAACAAAAAGAGGTCAAAGGGATACGAATTGGAAAGGAAGAAGTCAAATTATCACTATTTGCAGATGATATGATAATATACTTAAGCAACCCAAATACCTCCACCAGAGGGCTGGAGAGATGGCTCAGCGGTTAAGAACACCGACTGCTCTTCCGAAGGTCCTGAGTTCAAATCCCAGCAACCACATGGTGGTTCACAACCATCCATAATGAGCTCTAACGCCCTCTTCTGGTGCGTCTGAAGACAGCTACAGTGTACTTACATAAAATAAATAAATAAATCTTAAAAAAAAAAAAAAAACCTCCACCCGAGAACTCCTACAGCTGATAAACAACTTCAGCAAAGTGGTCGGATATAAAATTAAGCAAATCAGTAGACTTCCTATACTCAGAGGATAAACAGGCTGAGAAAGAAATTAGGGAAATGACACTTTTCACAATAGCCACAAACAATATAAAGTATGTTAGTGTGACTCTAACCAAACAAGTGAAAGATCTGTATGACAAGAACTTCAAGTCTTTGAAGAAAGAAATTGAAGAAGACCTCAGAAAATTGAAAAAATCTTCCATGCTCAGGGATTGGCAGGATTAATATAGTAAAAATGGCCATCTTACCAAAAGCATTATACAGATTCAATGCAATCCCCATCAAAATCCCAACTCACTTCTTCATAGAGTTAGAAAGCAATTCTCAAATTCATCTGGAATAACAAAAAAACCCAAGATAGCTAAAACTATTCGCAAGAGTAAAAGAACTTCTGGGGGAATCAGAATCCCCAACCTCAAGCAGTACTACAGAGCAATAGTGTTAAAAACTGCATGGTATTAGTACAGTGACAGGCAGGTAGATCAATGGCATAGAATTGAAGACCCAGAAATGAACCCACACACCTATGGTCACTTGATCTTTGACAAAGAAGCTAAAACCATCCAGTGGAAAAAAAGATAGTCTTTTCAACAAATGGTGCTGGTTCAACTGGTGGCTAGCATGCAGAAGAATGCAAATCAATCCATTCTTATCTCCTTGTACTAAGCTCAAGTCCAAGTGGATCAAGGACCTCCACATAAAACCAGACACACTGGAACTAATAGAAAAGAAATTGGGGAAGAGCCTTGAGCACATGGGCACAGGGGAAAATTTCCTGAACAGAACACCAGTAGCTTATGCTCTAAGATCAAGAATTGACAAATGGGACCTCATACAATTACAAAGTTTCTGTAATGCAAAGGACACTGTCAATAGGACCAAAAGGCAACAAACAAATTGGGAAAAGATTTTTACCAACCCTACACCTGGCAGAGGACTAATATCCAATATATAAAAAGAACTCAAGAAGTTAGACTCCAGAGAGTCAAATAACCCTATTAAAAATGGGGTACAGAGCTAAACAAACCATCTTTACCTGAGGAATATCGAATGATTGAGAAGCACCTAAAGAAATGTTCAGCATCCTTAATTATCATTGAAATGTAAATTCAAACAACCCTGAAATTTCACCTCACACCAGTCAGAATGGCTAAGATCAAAAACTCAGGAGATAGCAGGTGCTGGCAAGGATGTGGAGAAAGAGGAACACTCCTCCACTGCTGATGGGATTGCAAGCTGGTACAACCACTCTGGAAATCAGTCTGGCAGTTCCTCAGAAAACTAGGCATGATACTACCAGAAGACCCCCATTATACCACTCCTGGCATATACCCAGAGGATTCCCCAGCATGTAATAAGTACACATGCTCCACTATGTTCTTAGCAGCCCTATTTATAATAGCCAGAAGCTGGAAAGAATCCAGATGTCCCTCAACGGAGGAATAGATATAGAAAATGTGGTATATTTACACAATGGAATACTACTCAAGTATTCAAAACAATGAATTCATGAAATTCTTAGGCAAATGGGTGGAACTGGAAAATATCATCCTAAGTGAGGTAACCCGATCCCGAAAGAACACACATGGTATGCACTCACTGATAAGTGGATATTAGCCCAGAAGCTCAGAATACCCAAGATGCAATTCACATACAAATGATGCCCAAGAAGAAGGAAGGAGAGGCCTCTGGTCCTGGAAAGGCTCGATACAGCAGTGTAGGTGAATACCAGGGCAGGGAAGCAAGCCGGAGGGGGTTGATTGGGGAACAGGGGGATAGGAGAAGGCTTATGGGACTTTCAGTGAGGAGGGAACCAGGAAAGGGCAAATCATTTGAAATGTAAATAAAGAATACATCTAAGAAACAATAAAAAACTAAAAACTCTATTGGGTATATTTGTGTGCACTCACCTACCACCGAAAGCAAAAAATTAAAAAAATAAAAAATAAATAATCTATGACAGAGTAAGTTATTTTAGTCATTTTTGGCAGCATATAAAATATTTTAAACACATAAATTTATGTAATCCTATGACACATAGAATATGAAATCCAATACCATAGTGTCTATTTTAATATAAATATGGCATTTTATAATAATGATACTGTTAACTGAAGGAGTATGCATTATCTAGGAAGTAAGGTTGAATATACCTAAGTTTATGTATGTGTATATGGTGATGGTTTGAATGAGAAATGTTTCCCATAAACTCAAGTATCTGTACACTTGTTCCTCTGATGGCCATTCTTTTTTTGGGGAGGTGGTGCAGCTTCAGTGGAATAAGTATCATAATGGGGATGGTCTTTGATAATAACCTTACTCCAGTAACAGTTTCCTTTTTTGCTTTATGCTTGCCATTGAAGACAGGATCTTTCAGCTTCCTGCCCCTGTTGCTATACCAGCCGTTTGTTGCCGTGCTTTCTTGACATCATCGACTTTTATCTCTCTGGAACTATAAGCCAAATAAACTCAAACTCTTCCTTCTATCTTCTGTTTGTGTGTGCATGTGTGTATGTGTGTGTTGAGTAGCAAAAGCTCAACATCCAGTGAGAAACTCCAGAGCTTCTGTTCCATGTGACTACTCTAATTATACAAAAGTTTGTTGAGTTGTAGAATCTATGCGTCAGTTATCTTTAGTGAATAATGATTTTCATTTTCACTTGTATTTTTTATACTAAAGTTTAAAATTAAATCCCAGTGCCTGCAGCTCTCAGTTGGGTGTGCTAAGTGTAAGAAGTGACATGTATGACAACATGGGTTGCTGAGAGCAGCTTCATTGGGGAAATGAAGACCTTCTTTAGAGGGATTCTAGTGTAAGAATATTTAACTTTGTCCTATGTTAACAAAGCAGATCTTCAAGCTGGATTTAGCTTGTGGAGTACTAAAATAGAATCCAAGTTATAGTCAATAGATAAACTGCATGAGGTCACCCATGCTAATCATTTAGACTAAGGCATTATTTCACAACAGCCACACAATTATCTGAGCCTTACTGAAGCAATACTGAGAACCCATCTCTAGAGGATCTGACATAATTGCCCATATGCAATGAGCATCACTTTCAGTGATCCCTGAATGATCCCAATGTATAGATAAAGTGAGCATCCATTCTTTTGGAGAGTTCATTTTAGCATATCTTAACTGCATTGTGGTACCATAGGATATAGTCACTCAAATAAGTAATTCAACAAACTTGGAAAGGAAATATCAAAGTGAGTATTCAAAGAACTAAATTTCATAGGTGTGCAAAGCATTACTCAATGTTTAGCAGGCAACTCCAAGTGCAACTTTTCCCGACAGAATCTTGGTAGAACAAAATGCTTTGAGCACATGGAGTTCCTCACTTCACAGAATATCTGAAGGAACTAATATTATTTCAGAAAGAACAACTGATCTCTGAGGGACTGAGCAACATTTCCGGAATATCGTAAGTTTAAACTAAGCTATGTTTTCTTTGGAAAGCAGGTAAAAATCACATGCCAATGGGCTTGTTTCAGGCTAATCTCATGGACTTACCCACAGCTGCCTTGAGCCTCCAACCGTTTCCCACCTTGTGATAAATGTGGGCAACCGAAATTCATAAACAGCCAAAGGATAAAAGGAGTGTCACCGTCTCTAGAGGAATCATGGGATGAGGGATAAGAAGAGATCAGTTTTTGTGGGTTCACTTTCCCTTCATCAGACCAAAGGAGTCATGGCTTATCAAGTGATGTCTTTCATAAATAGAGAAGACTCTACATTGTTGAAAATGTTTCACTCAGATTCCTGGATATGCCTTCACAGTACTTTTTTTTTTCAGGATGCTGCACATCTTTATTCTTTTCTTTCTTTCTTTTATTTTTTTTTTACTTATTCACTTTTTGTCCTGCTCACTCCCCTCCTCCCTGTCACCCCCTACACACAATCCTTCCCCTATCCTCCATCCCCTATCCCCTTCTCATATGAGTGGGAAGACAGCCCCTGAATATCCCTCCACCCTGACACTTCAAGTCTCTGGAAGACTAGGAGCTTCCTCTTCCACTGAGACTAGACAAGGCAGCTCAGCTAGAACATATCCCACATACAGGCAACAGGTTTTGGGATAGCCCCTACTCCAGATGTTCAGGACCCATATGAAGGTCAGGTTGCACATCTACTACATAAGTGCAGGGTGGCCTAGGTGCAGCTGGTGTATGTTCTTTGGTTTGTGGTTCAGTCTTTGAGAGCCCTGTGGGTTCAGGTTAGTTGAGTCTGTTGGTCTTCCTGTGGATATCCTATCCTCTTAGGGGTACTCAATCCTTTCTCCTATTCTTTCATAAGAGTCTCCAAGCTCTGTTCACTGTTTGTCCATGGGTGTCTGCATCTGTCTGAGTTAACTTCAGGGTGGAAACTCTCGGAGGACAGCTGTGCTAGACTCCTGTCTACAAGCATAACAGGGTATCATTAACAGTATTATGAACTGGTGCTTGCCCATGGGATGGGTCTCAAATTGGGCCAATTATTATTTGGCCATGTTCTTAGACTCTGTTCTATCCCCCATCCCTGCATTTCTTGTAGACAGAGTAAATTTGGGGTCAAAAGATTTGTGGGTGGGTTAGTGTCCCTATTGCTATGTTGGGGTTCCTGCCTGGCAACAAGAGGTGACCTCTTCAAGGTTCTATATCCCTGGTGCTGTGAGTTACAGCTAAAGTCATCCCTCCATTGATTCTTGGGTGCCTCCCTTCTGCCAGATCTCTCTCACATCCTGGAGATGCGCCCCACCCCCATCAGTTGCAGATTTTCATTCATTCTCATGGCCATCTGGCCATCTCTCCTGTCTCTCCCCATACACTTCTTATAATATGCTTTTAATTAGGTTACTCTTCATCAAGAAGCATATATGTTTAAACTCAGCTATCCTGGGATGATATTCCCACATGAAGATGAGAACTGGTAGATATAACCACTTCTTGAGTCAAATGTAACAGTGATAAATCACTGTGCTACCTGTAGCCATCAAATCAAATTATCATTGTGGTAATGGGATAAAGTGAAAGAGAGCATGCTAGCACCCTGTAAAATGTTCTCAAAACGCTCTCAAATTATTTTCAAGAAAGGCATGCAATTTGTCTGTTTTTTTGGTTGGTTGGTATCAATTTTTATTTATTATTAGTATTGTACACGTGAGCACATGGTATATGGTAGCACAAGTGCCACCATAAGTATGTGCAGGTGACAGGGCAACTTTGTGAAGTAGACTCTCTCCTTTCACCTTTACATGGGTTCCTAGATTGAACTCAGGTCACCAAGATATGCAGTAAGTCCCTTTACCTACTGAGCCATCTCTTACAGACCCTTGTCTGCCTTTTGCATAGCAGATTAACTATGTTTATTTTAAAGTAAAAGCCATGAAGATTTATGATAAAGGATACGCTCTGTTATGTGAAATAAGAAAAGCACAGAGAGAGAGAGGTATCACATGATCACATTCATTTGTGGAATCTAAAATATTTGAACTCATAAGACTAGAGAGTAGATTGGTACTTACAGACCTGGTAGAAGTAGTGAGTAGGCCTGGCGGAGGTCAGTTAAAAGGTCTTAATGATATATAGGTACAAGAAGTTGTTGTGTGCCAGTGAGGACTACAGATGAAAGTATTTACCTCTATATGTCATACAGTTAGAAGAAAAGATTTTGAAATGTTTTACCGCAAAGAAATACGTTTCCGAAGTTACATATGTTTAGCTTAGTCCGTACATTATTTAATATATGCATCCATTGAATGATATCCCATTGATCTGTGCATAATAAAGCACCACTTTTTAAATAATTTGGAACAAAAATCGGGTGTTTTAAATAAATAACTATAAATAAATCTCATGCTTCTATCATTTTGTTTTCCTTGTTCACCGAGCACGATACTCTTTGAAAACAGTGTTTGGACACAATGCTTTAAAAATATTTACAATCAGTGTAGAACTGATCATTGTTTGAACTCTAATACTTTATTGATCAGATATGTGAACTCAGTCTTGCCACATCATTTCTCATTTTTTCTACCATAATAAAACTATAAAGGGGAGAGTTCTTGATGACAATTCTAGCCTGGATCTTGGATATTTCTTAGTTCCAACTACTTATCTCCATCCAATTATATTTCAGAGCTAAAACCCTGTACTTATCATTTTAAACATAAAACACTGAAACTTAGAAGGCTTTTGTGATGACTTGGGGCCTAAATTTATCTTGAATTGATACAAGCCTATTCAGACTGTCAGGTTTTCCATTCTTCTTTGTAGAATGCTGAGCTATGGGAGTGCTTGACTTTAAGGCACTCTGGGTGCTACTATACCTGTTACATTAAATAAATGCTTGATTCATAGCATTCTCATAGCATCTGAGAAAGAATCTGAATTCACAAACAAACGGAATTACACTCAGAGTGTCAATCAAGAAATTATGGTGTGGAGAATCACCTCAACCATGCCCACACCAGCCCTGTCAGATATGCTCTAAGAGTATTGACTCGTCCTTCATCATTGTATATTTTCAGATATGGCAACAAAGTCATGATAAAGGTAACTACCTTGCTCAGAGCAATACAGTCATCAATGAATTCCATTTTCCTAATAGAGTCAAGCCTCTCCTGTACACAGTATGACTTTCCAAACACTTTGCTAGATCATAATAAGCATTCATGCATCATGTTTAAACACTCTATGGTTTCTTTATCCATAAATAGGTAATAATAACAAGCACCTTTCAGGAAAAAAGTTAATAGTAACACTCAATGACTATTGCAAAAGAGATTCCACTTTGACTACTCCGTGGCTTTGATATATTTTATTAGCCATGCCTGGGACTGCAGGAGGGAAGTCAGCTAGCTGAAAGAGGATCCTGCAGAGGCTGGTTACTCCTTTTAATCTGGGGCATTCCCACTCTTCTGTGTAACTTAAAAACCAATATAAAAAATGGTGCTATGCCCAGAGGCATGGTACAAATTACCTAAAAGCACATTACAGTGATCCATTTAAAATTTAAATGAAACAACATATAATCTCCAATCAAAGCACTTCAATATCAGGCGCTGTGAAGCTTGGAGTTCATGCATAATGAAGGCATTGAGGGTCCTTTTACCAGCAGCTGCTCTTGCAGGTACCCTGTGATAAACTAGGAAAAAAGAAGGCATACAAAACAGCCTGCCTGACTGGGTAACAGCTGGACAAGCCACCCGAGGAGTAGAAAGGCAGTAAACTAAATAAGCTTGGTTTATTTTTATACCTCCCTGGGGCTCTGTATATTTTAGGGTTTAAATATACTTTACCATGCAGGTGCATTCAGTTCCATCTTTGAGGCTAATCTTTGAATCCACTATGGTCTTCCCTTCATTCTTATTTCCACACTGCATTTACCTTCAGTGTGTTCAGAATTACCCTCCTGACCCTGAGATGACTCTCTTCAAGTAAGACTAAGGATTTCCTCTCCTCGGATCTAAGTCAGGGTACTGCACAAGAATAATAAAAGACTGAATGGCCTTCACTGTCATAGACAAGAGTCCCCATGAGGACCTGTGGAAAAAGTCCTCACTTTGGACAGCCCCTCCCAATGATAGATAACTACAACCATTGCATTCTGTCAGCTTCAGAGAGTGGCTGGTTGCATGAAGGACTGCTTACTCTGGGATTCTAGTTTCTCATTATGGGAAGTGGGCACAAGGAATCAAGATAGAAAAATAATAGCAAACTAAGTCAAAACTTGATATGAGTTGGTTTAAAATATGTAAATCTAAAGTGATTAACAGTACAATGATATTTAATGTGTTTGGAAGAAATTCAAAACAAGAAAATCCACCAGATTTCAACAAATAGCCTAAAAAAAAAATAATTGATGCACAGCACATAAGTTAAGAATGTTCTTCAAAGTTCAGTGATATTCACTTTAAATGCCATAAAAGCAAATAAATATAGCATAAAGAAATATTTGTAACTCTAGTTATTTCTTGTTATTGCAAGTTAGATCTTATCTACATTTTACATATTAGAGGTCATTATTAAACATCTGTGCTACCAAGGTCAATGAAAAGCTAAACAGGCAATATTGTAAAAATGCACATTTGGATCTGGGCATAATGCTCTTAACTAGTCCTACAGTTTAATTCTTTGAATCCTCAGAACACTCTTGGGATCATGGCAAATAATACATAATAGCTTCTATTCCAAAATTAAATCCTATCTCTGCAAGATTTTCTATGACCATAACTCTGTCTCCCCCCAGAATCTATAATCAAACCTTTCTGGAAAGCCTCAAGACATAGAAGCATGGTGGAGGGAAGGTGACTGAAAACAGACTGTGAATTTAATAAAGTCATCATTGCTCTAGAACATCTTAAAACACCTTTTTTCTAGAGTCTTTCATTCATTCCAACAAATTAAGTTGTCCAACAAATCCACCATCTTTATTCTCTGGCCCTTATGTGTCCCATCACAATATCATTCAAACATGACACCACACAAATTTAAACTAGAGAAAATTTGTATACAGATAAATATATACACACCCTTTGCTATGCACCAGTTTCTACCTAAACTTAATAAATCTTAATAAAATTAGTAATAAATCTTATTAAAATAATAAATTCTTAATAACAAATCACTTAGTGTTTAAAAAGCGGGCCTTTGCAGTCAACAGTTCTCTAGTTGTTGACACCATGAAATTCCTAGGAAAATGGATGGAACTGGAAAATATCATCCTGAGTGAGGTAACCCAATCACAAAAGAGCACATGGTATTCACTCACTGACAATTAGCCCAAAAGCTCTGAATACCCAACCTACAATTCACATACCACATGAAGCTCTAGAAGGAAGACTGAAGTGTGTGCTTCAGTTTTTCTGAGTGAACAAAATATTCACGGGAGCAAATATGGAGATAAAGCATAGAGCAGAGACTGAAAGAAAGGTCCAGAGACTGTCCTACCTGGGGATTCATCCCATATACAGCCACAAAGCCCCAACACTATTGTAGATGCCAAGTAATGCTTGCTGAAAGGAGCCTGATATGGCTGTCTCCTGAGAGGCTCTTCCAGAGCCTGACAAATATAGAGGCAGATGCTCACAGTCAACCATTGCACTGAGTGTGAGGTCCCCAATGGAGGCGTTAGAGAAAGAACTGAAGGAGGTGAAGGGGTTTGCAACCTCATAGGAAGAACAACAATATCAACCAACCTGACTCCCCAGAGCTTTCAGGGACTAAGCCATCAACCAAGGAGTACACATGGCTACAGCTGCATATGTAGCAGAGGATGGCCTTGTCAGGCATCAATGGAGGAGAGGTCCTTGGTCCTATGAAGGCTTGAAAGATGCCCCACTGTAGTGGAATTGAGGGTAGGGGAAGTGGGAGTAGGATGGTTGGAGGAACACCCTCATAAAAGCAGGGGAAGGGAGGATGGGATAGAGGGTTTCCAGGAAGGGGGATACCTGGAAAGGGGATAACATTTGAAATGTAAATAAAGAAAATATCCAAAAAAAAAATCCTGGTCCCTCGTGGTTTTAAATAGCTGGGTAGTTATGAATATCATATAGGGATAGAATAATTGGTATAATTTGTCTGATCTAAGTGGGCAGTATGTAGCATTATCAATTGGCTCTGAAATTATTGTGCATCTTGTGAATTGAGAATGTATTGATATATAAATCTGACTTGTTAATTATAAGCTTCTAGAGTTTGGTTTTACTGGGTTACTGGAAGGTGGGACCACTGACCACAGGAGGATTATGGCAGAGAAGGAACTGTCAGCTCCAGAGACAAGTGAACTGGAGCTGGGAACACAGTGATGGGGACGGGGGATGGCTAGTTAGAGACAGAGACAGCGGGATTGCGCTGGGGCAGAGAGTTGCCAGCAGTAGTGCAGGAACTTGGTGGTTCGTTTTTTAATATTTCCTGCAACAATGAAGAGGTACTTCATTCTCTTGGTCACTCTATCCTTAGCCTTAAAGCATAGGTTGCCTAGCCAGATGTTTTAGTTAGGGTTTCTACTACTGTGAAGAGACACTATGACCAAAGCAAGTCTTATAAAGGCAAACATTTCACTGGGGCTGGCTCATGGTTTCAGAGATTTCATCCATTATCATCATGGTGGGAATCATGGTAGTAGGCAGACAGACATGGTGCTGGAGAAACCAAAAATTCTACATCTTGATATGAAGGTAGCCAGGAGGAAAAGAGAAATATATTAGACATAGGGATTAGATGGAAGGAGGGGACTGGTTGGGGGAATAGTTGGGGAAGGTGGTATGGAAACAGAATAGATGAAGTGGGGGAGTATGGGAGGAGACAATGCTGAGAGAGACAATTTGATTAGGGGAGGGGGCATCTCTGGGATGAGCCAGAAATCTAGGACATGGAAACTTTCAGTAATCTATGAGGATGACTGTAGCTAAGACTCCTAGCAATAGGGAATATGGAGCCTGAATCAGATATCTCCTGTAACCAGGTAAGACTGGGAAGAAGGGGAGTAGGGGTGAATGGGAAGAAGAGAAGGGGAGATGGAGGGACTGGAAGGAGAGGAGGAAGGGGAAGCTGCAATCAGGATGTAAAGTAAATAAATAAGTTAGTCAATAAGAAAAAGGGAGAGAATAACTTTTCAAAATCTCCCTGCAAACATGGAGCAGCATCTGTTTACTACATTTAGTTAGTCAAATGCACACCAAAGGAATTCCTATCACATAACGAATAATACAACAGAACATATAGAGCATTGCCAGAGCCTACAAATTAACACAAGGAAATATCAAAGCAATGAGATATTGGCTTGACTATGTCACACATCACTTATGATGCCACTTTCTTTTTCAAATATCAATTTGTCAGCAGTTTACTGTGACTTTGAACAGAACCTCCTTAATTTCTGGCTAGCAGTGAAAAATTCAAAGAAGAAAAAATATCAAAGAATACTTTAAACTGCTCAAAATTAAAGAAGACTTGCCAGCAATTTGGAGGGTATAGAAGATACTGGGAGCCAAAGAGTGCTTCAAATTTAAATGAAGAAAAGTGCTTTGGTAGGTTATAAAATACAAAGAATTTTTGGAACAACATAATGGGTTTTTTTATTACTTCCTTATTATAGTTGTTAAAAGATGACATGTTATGTAAGCTTATATAACTTAATAAATCTAAAATATATTTACCTAAAAAATAAGAATCAAAATGCAAAATGCCAGGAATGTGTCACAGTTTAAAAAGCAGCAGCATTTCTTCCTTCTTAAAATCAGTATCCCGGACCTCAAGCTGTACTACAGAGCAATAGTGTTAAAAACTGCATGGTATTGGTACAGTAACAGACATGTAGATCAATGGAACAGAATTGAAGACCCAGAAATGAATCCACACTCCTATGGTCACTTGATCTTTGACAAAGGAGCTAAAACCATCCAGTGGAAAAAAGATAGCCTTTTCAACAAATGGTGCTGGCTCAGCTGGAGGTCAACATGCAGAAGAATGCAAATTGACCCATCCTTATCTCCTTGCACTAAGCTCAATTCTAAATGGATCAAAGATCTCCACATAAAACCAGACACACTGAAACTAATAGAAGGGAAACTAGGGAAGAACCTTGAACATATGGGCACAGGGGAGAATTTCCTGAACAGAACTCCAATAGCTTATACTCTAAGATCAAGAATAGACAAATGGGACCTCATTAAATTACAAAGTTTTTGCAAGGCAAAAGACACCGTCAAAAAGACAAAGCGGCAACCAACTAACTGGGAAATGATCTTTACCAACCTTACATCCGACAGAGGGCTAATATCCAAGATATACAAAGAACTCAAGAAGTTAAACTCCAGAGAGGCAAGTAACCCTATTAAAAAATGGGGTACAGAGCTACACAAAGAGTTCTCACCTGAAGAATATCTAATGGCTGAGAAGCACCTAAAGAGATGTTCATCATCCTTAGTCATTAGGGAAATGCAAATCAAAACAACCCTGAGATTCCATCTCACACCAGTCAGGATGGCTAAGATCAAAAACACAGGAGACAGCAGTTGTTGGCGAGGATGTGGAGAAAGAGGAACACTCCTCCACTGCTGGTGGGACTGTAAGCTGGTACAACCACTCTGGAAAGCAGTCTGGCTGTTCCTCAGAAAACTGGGCTTGACACTCCTGGAGGATCCTGTTATACCACTCCTGGGCATATACCCAGAGGCTTTACCTGCATGCAATAAGGACACATGCTCCACTATGTTCATAGCAGCCTTATTTATAATAGCCAGAAGCTGGAAAGAACCCAGATGTCCCTCAACGGAGGAATGGATTCAGAAGATGTGGTATATTTACACAATGGAATACTACTCTGCAATTAAAAACAATGAATTCACGAAATTCCTAGGCAAATGGTCAGAACTTGAAAATATCATCCTTAGTGAGGTAACCCAATCACAAAAGATCACACATGGTATGCAGTCACTGATAAGGGGATATTGACCCAGAATCTCAGAATACCCTAGACACAATCAGCATATCAATAGATTTCTAAAAAGATGGAAGGAGAGACCCCCTGGTCCTGGAAAGACTGGATGTAGGGGAATGCCAGGACAGAGTAATGAGAGGGGGTTGAACGGAGAAAAGAGGGAGGGAAGGGGGCTTATGGGACTTTCGGTGAGGGAGGAAACGGGAAAGGGGAAGTGATTTGGAATGTAAATTAAAAAAATAAAATAAAATAAAAAAAAATCACAATAAGTCTTGAAGTCAATAATATCTCAGAGTCAACAAGAAAATCACTCAAAAGCAACAGTGTTTAGCCTGACAAGTCAGTATCAAAAGTAAAGGCATGCTAAAATGAAAACAGGATGCATATCATTTCTCAACAAGCTTTTGAGGAACTGTGATGAGCTGATTTCAAAGGAAAAGTTTTCTGAAAGACCTTTCTTGTGTCAATGAGTTTCAGCATATTCATTACCTTCTCTGACACCAGATTCAGAGTATCAGTTCCTATGTTGAAGTCCTTGATCTACTTGGAGTTTAGTTTGATATATGGATTTGGTTTCATTCTTTGGCATGCAGCTATCTAGTTTAACCAGTAGAACTTGTTGAAGAGTCTCTTTGTTCTCCAATGTGTATTCTTGGGCTTTTATTCTGTCAAAATTAAGTGTCCATAGGTACATGGACTTCTATGTCTTCAGCTCTGGTCCATTGATCAATGTGGCTGTGTTATTTTAAATACAATGAAGCTTAGAATTATAGCTTAAATACAAAAATGATAATACTTCTGTTCACCTGTTACTCAGAATTGTCTTTGCTATCCTGGGTTTTTGTGTTTCCACATAAAATTTAAGATTGTTTTCTATTTCTATAAAGAATTATGTTGGAATTTTTAGATTGTGTTGAATCTGTAGACTGCTTTGACAGGATGGCCATTTTCACAATATTAATTCTATTAGTGCATATGAGAGGTCTTTCAATCTCTGATATTTTTTTTATAGTTTTCTCCACTGTCTTTTACTTCCTTAGTTAGAGTTATTCCAAAGTATTGTTGAGGCTGTTGTGAATGGTTTGTTTCCCTGATTTCTCTCCACTATGTTTGTCATTTGTATATAATATAGGAAGACTACTGATTTTTCTGTTAATTTTGTATTCTCCTATAGGCCCCTCAAATATTAGTCTATTGCCAGTACTACTGATTATCCTCCAAAACTTGATGATATAAAACTCCACTGCTAAAAATACAACAGGATTATATCATAGAACATGGAGAAATTTAGCTGGTACTCAATTTCAAGGTTTATCCATAACGGCTAGCATTTGTAGCATTTATAGGTACTGTACAAACTTCTAGAGGAGAAAAGTAGTCATCCTTGTCACCCAGCTATGAATTACAAGAGCTGTAGTAATGACCTGCCTGGTAAGACATGTCCACTGGTGCAGTAGTGACTCAAATGTTCTGGACACAATCAACTATCTTTTTATTGGATGGCCTACTCCATAAGATAGAATCCATACATGGTACTGTCAATGAGGACACAAACTTACAGTTAGATAAGGCATGGGCCCTAAGGAAAAGCCTACTATTAATATTCTGCTAAATTAATTCAGCAATAAAACAACTCTTAATGCCATAGACTATACTTATAAGTCAATGCATAACTCAGCCTTCATCCGAAAGCTACTTCTTGTAGTATTTGGTAATTAAGAGAGACCCACAACTGGTCAACATGCAGAAAACAAGAGACCATTGAACACTTAGCCCTAAGTGGAATGCCTCTATCACCTCCATCCCTTCAAAACTCATGGATCTATGCCAAAAAGGGAATAGAAAGAATGTGGATGTCAGAAATGGTGAATGACTTAAAGGATACAGTGTTTTCAAGACAAAACAGAGATTAAAGTAAGAACTCACAGAGACTGTTATGATATGCACAAGATTCGTAAAAGCTTAAGCCAGACAATATTCCATCATGAAGGAAGGGAAGTAAAACATGAAGTCCCACCCTTAGCCAAAGAGCTATTGATATTTTATTTCCACTTGGAAAATAATATTTTTGCCAATGGAATAGCACTTAGTATATCAACCATATTCCAGGGTAGGACCCACATCCAGAAATATTTGGCTAACACAAACAGGACTTCATGGTTTGGGAGACATTTAAGAGAAAGCAAGAGATATAACATGATGTTGGATGAGTGGAGAGATAAGTAATCATCTAAGGAAAGTTGAAAGATGGAAATTAAAATGATCAAAATACATTGTATGTAGTTCTTAAAAGAACAAATTAAGAATAGATGCATACATGTACACATACATTTTGTTGGTTTTCAATAGCAAGTGCATCAAGTCAAACAGCTAGAATGCTGCCGTCACTCTTTGCTCAACTCGTATTTTTTTCTGATTGTACTAAAACACAGATTTTTTTGAAACACAAGAACTCAGAGAAGTGGCACTACACCAGCCATGTAGACTCTGAGAATCTTCATTGTACCCTTGTGAGAGAACCAAATGAAATAGGCAAATAATTTCTAATATTACTTTAAAACAAGGTTGGGTCTCAGAGATCCCTAAATAAAACTTTACAATCCTCCATGAAGATCCCAGAAGTCAATATGAGAACACACTATGAAGCTGGGCTATTTGAAGGGCAGGTAAACTGTAGCATTTGTGGCTCAAATCTCATTCATTATTAATTGACAATGCACATAACTTCCAAAACTCTCATCCTGATCTGTGTGTCAAACAGGTATTGTCTCCGTTACTATTCTCTTGCTGTGACACTATACTATGGCCAAGACAACTTACAAAAGAAAGCATTAATTGGGAGTTGCTTATGTTTTCAGAGGGTGGGTTCATGATCATCATAGTGGAGAGCATGGGAGCAAGGAAGCAGGCATGGCACAAGAGACATAGTCAAGAGCTTACATCATAGCCACAAACTGGAGATGGAAAGAGGGGGCAGGGAGACTGATCAGTAGCATGGGCTTTTGAAAACCCAAAACCCACTTTAAGTGACACGCCTCCTCCAATTTGGAAACACCTCCTAACCCTTCCCAGAATAGCTCTATCAGTCAGGGACCAAGCATTCAAACATATGAACCTATGGGGGCAATTCTCATTCAAATCACCATGGGTTTGGTCATTCAGCATGTCATAGATGCTTAGTATAAAATCTAGAATTGACATACAAGAAGAAAAAGTTCCCAGGAGTTCCCAGGGAATACTTCTAATACAGTGACAACAGATGGGATTAGAGCAAACTGAATTTTTTAATTACATATATATATTTTTATATATACATTACATACTACAATTATATACATATATTATATACATATATAATTTATATATATACACATACATACATACATACATACATACATACATACATACATACATAGTGAGATTGTCCCTAGGAAGTCTGAGATATCAGATCTGTGGATCTGGAGTTACAGGCAGTTGTGAGCCTCCTGATGTGGTTCTGGAAACTAAATTTATGTCCTCTACAAAGACATTATACACTCTTAACTGCTGAGACATCTCTCTAGCCATTAAGCCTATTTCTTAGTCAAAGCCTTTCTATAGTGTTTAAATTATTCACACTAAAATCAAAGCACTATTACTTTCAGTTCTATCCAACTAGTGCTCCTTTTGGGTTTTGTCTTCCTGGTCTACAGAATGTTCTATCTTTTTAATAGTGTTCATCATTACTTTCAGAAAACTATTAGTCTTTCAGCCTGTAGTGGAAGGAAGCTCAAATTTCATTTCATAGAGTAGGGTTCTCAACTGTATTTCTTACAAAAGTTTAGTTTCTACAGTGTGCTCTAAAAAAAATCTACCACATCACTTATACTGGTGCCTTATTCATTTGCTCAAAAGTTCAACCACCATTTTTTCTCACTTCAATATCCACTAGCTATGTCTCTACAGCTCTGATACAAATGATATGTTCCGGATTAGTTCAAAAAGATAGGGGGGGATGACTTTAGCCAAAATATGCAACAAAGAGGAGATAGAAATGGTAGAGATCGCCTCCAGAAGATAAGCATCCAGTTGAGGGATGGGGCCACCCACCCATCTCAAAATTGTTAGCCCAGAAATGTTCCTGTCCAAAGGAAAGACAGGGACAAAAAAATGGAACAGAGACTGAAGGAAAGGCCATCCAGAGACTGCCCCCCCACCACGGGCGGCCCTTGGGATCCATCCCATCTGCAGACATCAAACACTGACACACTATTGCTAATGCCAAGAAGCACTTACTGACAGGAGCCTGGTAAAGCTGTTCTTTAGAAGTTCTACCAGCACCTGACTGATACAGATGCAAATAGTCATGCCCAACCATCAGACTGAGCCTGGGGACTCCAGTGGAAGAGCTAGGGGAAGGACTGAGGGGGCTGAAGGAGATTACAGCCCCATAGGAAGAACAATATCAACTAACCAGACCATCCAGTGCTCCCATAGACTAAACCACCTGCCAAAGAGTATACATGGAAGGATCCATGGCTCCAGATATATATGTAGCAGAGGATGGCCTTATCTGACATCAATGGGTGGGGGCCTTGGTTCTGTGGAGACTTGATGCCCCAGCTTTGGGAGATGCTAGAGCAGTGAGGTGGGAGTGGGTGAGTGAGTGGATGAGCACTTTTTAGAGGAAAGTGGGAGGGAAGAGATGAGGAATGGGAGGGGTAAGAGTTGTGGAGGGATAACCAGAAACAGGGATATCATTTGACATGTAAAGGAATAAAATGATTTAAAACAAAGAAGACAACAGGACTCCTAATTATGTACATTTCCAACTCTAGCATACTAGTCTTTGTCACACAGAAAGAAAAAGTTTCTGGGTTCTCCCAACACCATTTACAGAAGTAGTAAGTGAGGCAAAACTCTTTAGAAACTAGAATAGATGTGTTGGTTTATACTGTCTTTGCCAGGGCCTGGCCTAGAGCAACTGAGCAAGGAAACACCTAAAGGAAACCAGGTTGGTGGTTTGCTGGAGTCTCCTCTCCTCAGCTTCTAAGAGAAGATTGTGTGCATGTATTCCAGTATTCCAGACCCGGATTGGTCCAGCCTCACTGGCACTTTGAAATCATTCATGAGAAAAATAAAAGAACAGACACTGTAAATCTTAGCAAACACTAAACATCAGGCCCTTATGTTTTATTGGAGACCCAGAGGTTGAACATTTTCTAGCACACCACACATATGGATTTCTAACAAAAGGAGGCACTGCTGGCCTGAACAGCTACCTTCTGATTATGTGAGCATCTTCTTTAGGCCTGTATACCATTTACCCAAACAAACATCAACTTCAAGAACTCAAGGACTTTAGAATGGTCAGATCACAAAACCTTCTAGCCTCCTGTTCCTGTGCCTTACCCAGTAGTTACAAACACAGAGATGCATTGGTATTTCCTTCCTAAATAGCATTACTACTCCTCTCAGGAACTCATCTCATTAATGAAACTTTAAGAAAACATCATCTTCCCTGTTATATTTCATCCTAGTGAGTGAACATTGTTATACTTCGTCTTAATGAGTGAACGTAATATTTCCCCCCTACCCCTCTCACTCCCCTCCCAAATATTTATCTTATTTATCCCAGGACAGAAAGAACATCTAATAAGTTCTCAGCATCCTAAGGAGAAGAAACCTCACTAATATGCTTAAACAGAGCAAAGAACTCATAGCTACCAACCATAAAGAATCTCATTTTTTTTACTATCAATCGATCCCTAGAACTGTTGTGAAATTTCTAATTAATTCGAAAGGTTTTACACTGTTTCCTTTTGCAAGTTCTCCTGGTATGTGGGATACATTAAGTGTTGCAAAGAAAGCATTAGTAGACAAAGTCCTGAAATACACAGAAAGTCATTGGCCAGGGACAAGAGCATCCTGAGAGCAAGGTGCAGCAGGACTAAGGCTTAGAAATGAATCACAAGTTTATATTCTATAGGGATTTCCTCTTCTGCCAAAGAAACAGTTGGGGACCTAAGGACTGCTCTCTTTCATTCACTCATGTCTGTGTACAAAAAAAAGGCAAGGGGTCCACAGTTTGGTTTCTGTCTTTCATTAAATCATGAATTGTGATGTGCCCTCATGGCGGCATGATCAGAAATGACTAGGCTCATTTGATCTTGTTGTCGATTACATAGACTGCGAAAAGTGACTGTCAAAAAGAAGTAGCCCAATTTTGAGAATCTTTCTACTGACCTGAATCACTGTACAGTCTTTGTCTCCCTCTGTAGGCCATATTGTGAACCAAATCACTTGATTTTAAACAATTACAGGAATAATAGATAAATTATACTCAAACACTTTCCTTCACTGTACTACACCATTCTTGCCTGTCAATTCAACAATCTTGTTACAGATGACGTTTCCAAAGGTGACAAGTGACTCTCTTCTAGCAAATAATTGTCAAGCCTTGGGGGAGGGCGGGCACAGATAGCATCTCAGAGGTGAATAGTGTACCTAACATGGTTAGTGCTGTGGGTGGATGAGGGACACTTGGAAATGTTTTAGTGTTGACTAAAATTTTAGAGAAATAGCATACAGTTAACAAGGATGCACTGAGCCACTTTTAATAGAAAATAGGGAAAAGCAATGTTAGAATTCAAGATCCCAGGCAGAAGAGGATCTTGACACTAGTTGTGTCTCTTGGTAGTTGTGTAATTTGATCAAAGTATATGGGGTTATTTTTGTCTTGATATTCCATATAAAAATGAAAAAATAATGGCCACCCACTGTATTATATTAAAGAGATAAATCATGTGAAAGATTAACACTAGACCTAAGAAGTTTTTTAAACTGATACATATTGCTATATGCCATGTACTCAAAATCCAAAAATATGAATGCAAGAAATTATACCTCTTAAAGCCTGAATAACATAACAAAAGTCTACTTTATATGGTGGGAGCCAGCCCCAGGCAGGAGGGTGTTTTCCTTTCTTGTTGGTTCTTCTTGAGGCAGCCGAGAGCCAAGAGCATCGTCTGGGATAAAATTTGGGGTAAGACTTTGTCTTATGAGATATTTAGGGTTGCTGTATAATAAAAAGTTTACTTATCTAAATCTAAGTTACTGTGCTATTGTTGCTGACCTGCCTTCTGTGTTCCTCTAAGTCTCTGGCACTTAGCGAAGGGTTAATTGCTAGAGCCTTTTCCCTATTGTCCAGATGCCTCTTATTTGTTGGGTTAGGGAGAAGTTTGAAGCAATAAACTTCTATTGAACCAGGAGAAGAGAATAAGACTTGCAGAAAGAAAAACTTTCACATAAGTGAATATGCATAATCTCACATAAGTTCATACACAGATTCATGCATGCAGAGAGTTCTCATTTATACATTTCCACACAAATTCAGTTGAGCTCAGCTTGCATGCTTTCTCACAATTACATACTTACACACACACAAACACAAACACACACACGTGCATACATTCTCACAATTACATACTTACACACACATCCATACTTACATATGTATATGGAGCAAAAGACCAAGCACTGATACAGAAAGAACTCACTCATTCTGGATGGAAAATGAGCTCCAATATTTATTGCATAGAGAAAAAAAAAGCTTCCACCTTTTTAATGCTAAATGAGTTAAATCCAAGTTTGTAAGAAAAAATAAAAGCTTTGTTCCTTTTAATAAGACTAAGCCTGCCTTGTCCTTACCATGGACCTGTTCTGTCCCAGAAGGAGAAACCTGCCTGCTCCTTCTGCTCTTTGCAGTGTCTTCTTTTTTCTGCTTTCCCTCTGCATTCTGCACATTGCTCTCTTAGTTTTTTTTATATTACCTACAGTCTCTAAGTTATTCCACTCTGCATTCTCCTTCTAATCTTGTTCTGTTCTAACTAAAAACTTGTCCTCAGTTCAGTTCCTCTCTCAGCTCAGTTCTTGTCACCTGTTCCTCTCACCTAAGTTCCTCTGTTCTGACTCTTCTCTTTGTCCTCAACCCTCAAACATCTTTCAGAATCCATGATCAGATGTTACAAAGTTCATCACAAGTTCACACAAAAAGTCAAATCATAAATTGAAATAGAAGTTTACAACAAAGAATGTTTACATTGCATATCCATTAGGAGTAATTATCTAGCTAAACATCTATCACCTGTCTTAGATCTACAGATTCACCTAAGGTTTAAAACCATAACTAAGTTATAAGTGAGGTTTTATATAGATAAATCCAGACAATATTTTATCTTCTGTCCTAGCACCTATATTAAAATAGTTATTTCCCTTTCTATGACCTTTGGTTAATTAGTTTACAACCTCTTAGAATGTGCTCTGAGTAGGAGAAAGTCTGGTTACCATCTAAGAGCAATTAACTTGTGACACTTGGGAGACTGGCAGAGTTCTCATTGCAGTTTTGACTATCATAAAAGATCCTAATAGCAGTCCCATTATAAAAGAGCTTAGTAATCACATATATAATTTTTGGAATTCTTATAGGATCATCATTAAAACTTAAGTTATCTATTTGTCTACATAGCATCACTATGAGACAATACATCTTCATGGATCTGCAGAGATCTGCTCCAAAGGGGTATGCTACAACTTAATTGATTATTATATATGTTTAATGATAACAGGAAAAGCATAATAGCAGGAGTCTTTCCTAAAATTTGTCCCTCACAGCCTTGCTTACTGAGGGCTCACCTGTCGCAGATTATATAATAATTCAAAGCAGTACAGTGTTCATTTTTAAGTTCATTCAGTGAACTTAAGCTATCTAATTCTTCTTTTGCTTCATAACACTTTGTTCTTAATTTTATGAACCCCTGGTTTGGCTATTTCATCTTTCTAGAGTACTCCTGCCTTTGTTCTTTATATGGTTGACATCTCTGTTTTCGCTTAGGAGGACTTCCTTTATAACCAGTACCCTAGAAACAAGTAACCTAAGGTCCAACAATATACATTAGATTGCAGTTATATGTTGATTTCTTCTGACAATGATTCTTTGGGAAAAAATTCAAGTATGAACATTCTTACTCCCATTTTATAGACAAAGAAATAGAGATTTGTGTATTAGGTAGTTTTCTAAAGCCCCAAGTTTCCAGCTTCCATATGTATGGAGTATTTTTGCTTCCCTACCACTGTCTCTCAAATAAAAGAAAAACAATATCAATCATTAGACAAATGAAAAAAGAATGAAATGTTGAAGAATTTACTTTGTAGAAAATTTACCTTATAATAAATTTCTAAGAGTCAACTCAAAAAGGAACTATCAAGTCTTTCTACAAAGACATATCTGCAACAAGAACAGCTATCCCTGTCCCTTATCTGCTGCAATAGTCTTGGAAGAACCCTATACCTCACCTGGACAGCACAGTAGAGCTGGCCTTGGACTTGGGAGTTGCATGTGAACCTTTCCTGAAGGCATAAGCATGGGAGACCTGGCCCGAACTCTTGTCTTCTGTGCAGTGAGAACAAGGGAGAGATGTTCCTCCTCCCCTTCCTTTTCCCTTACCACCTATGGCAGGCGGGAAAGCTGGCCTTGGAATCATGAGAGTAAAACAACTGTCCTGTTCCCTGATCAACTGCAATGCTCTGGAGAGTGGGCTTTGAATCTTGCCCAGGGAACAGGATAGAACAGGCCCTGGTTTCAAGGGTTGCAGGTGAGGTGGCCAGAGAGGATGAGAGCAAGAGATTTAGCCCAGCCCCTCACCTGATACAGCACTAGGGAGAGCAAGCCCTGTACCTCACTTAGGTGTCACAGTAAAGATGTCCCTGATAGTGTGATCATGACAATTGAAGAGCTGTCTCTGCCCCTTGCTGGCTACAGCATTGGGTGAGCTAGATGGGACAGGACATGAAAACTTGCCCTTGCCCTAATGATAAGGGTGCAAGAGAATTGGTGGACTCAGATAGCTCTCAGGCCAAGACTCAGGACTTTAAATTGGCCACCAACTACCCCATGCATGAACTGCTAGAATGTCCTAAAGAGAGATGTCCTACAGATCCCATACTCCAAGATCTCCATGACACAGGGCAACAACAGGATATCCAAGAAGAATCACAGTGAATTTCCAGTACTGATAGTGAAGCAGAAGCCAGAGGCCATGTACCTGGCCAACTACTCATCACAATGAACATTTGCAAGCAAAGAAGTGTGGGCAAAAGGGTATACTCTGGAACACAATGTGACACACACAGCTTCCATGATAAGATTTTTTTTCTCTGTTTGGAGGGAAGTTGCAAAAGTGGAGGGCAGGGATGAGGGGAGAGGGAGAAGAATGAAATCCAGGTGCATGATTTGAAATTAACAAAGAATCAATAAAAAATTTTAAAAATCTGCAACACTTAAATAAAATGCACATATTAAAACCAGAATACCAAACAAGGTTTTTCTTTTTAAATTCTTACATTGAACAACATGAAAAAAGTGTTTTCTAATTTATTATGTTTTTTTTTTTTTTTAATTTTATTTTATTTTATTTTTTTAATTTACATTCCAAATCACTTCCCCTTTCCCGTTTCCTCCCTCCCCGAAAGTCCCATAAGCCCCCTTCCCTCCCTCTTTTCTCCGTTCAACCCCCTCTCATTACTCTGTCCTGGCGTTCCCCTACATCCAGTCTTTCCAGGACCAGGGGTCTCTCCTTCCATCTTTTTAGAAATCTATTGATATGCTGATTGTGTCTAGGGTATTCTGAGATTCTGGGTCAATATCCCCTTATCAGTGACTTCATACCATGTGTGATCTTTTGTGATTGGGTTACCTCACTAAGGATGATATTTTCAAGTTCTGACCATTTGCCTAGGAATTTCGTGAATTCATTGTTTTTAATTGCAGAGTAGTATTCCATTGTGTAAATATACCACATCTTCTGAATCCATTCCTCCGTTGAGGGACATCTGGGTTCTTTCCAGCTTCTGGCTATTATAAATAAGGCTGCTATGAATATAGTGGAGCATGTGTCCTTATTGCATGCAGGTAAAGTCTCTGGGTATATGCCCAGGAGTGGTATAGCCGGATCCTCCGGAAGTGTCATGCCCAGTTTTCTGAGGAGCCGCCAGACTGCTTTCCAGAGTGGTTGTACCAGCCTGCAATTCCACCAGCAGTGGAGGAGTGTTCCTCTTTCTCCACATCCTCGCCAACAACTGCTGTCTCCTGTGTTTTTGATCTTAGCCATCCTGACTGGTGTGAGATGGAATCTCAGGGTTGTTTTGATTTGCATTTCCCTAATGACTAAGGATGATGAACATCTCTTTAGGTGCTTCTCAGCCATTAGATATTCTTCAGGTGAGAACTCTTTGTTTAGCTCTGTACCCCATTTTTTAATAGGGTTACTTGCCTCTCTGGAGTTTAACTTCTTGAGTTCTTTGTATATCTTGGATATTAGCCCTCTGTCGGATGTAAGGTTGGTAAAGATCATTTCCCAGTTAGTTGGTTGCCGCTTTGTCTTTTTGACAGTGTCTTTTGCCTTGCAAAAACTTTGTAATTTAATGAGGTCCCATTTGTCTATTCTTGATCTTAGAGTATAAGCTATTGGAGTTCTGTTCAGGAAATTCTCCCCTGTGCCCATATGTTCAAGGTTCTTCCCTAGTTTCCCTTCTATTAGTTTCAGTGTGTCTGGTTTTATGTGGAGGTCTTTGATCCACTTAGAATTGAGCTTAGTGCAAGGAGATAAGGATGGGTCAATTTGCATTCTTCTGCATGTTGACCTCCAGCTGAGCCAGCACCATTTGTTGAAAAGGCTATCTTTTTTCCACTGGATGGTTTTAGCTCCTTTGTCAAGGATCAAGTGACCATAGGAGTGTGGATTCATTTCTGGGTCTTCAATTCTGTTCCATTGATCTACATGTCTGTTACTGTACCAATACCATGCAGTTTTTAACACTATTGCTCTGTAGTACAGCTTGAGGTCCGGGATACTGATTCCCCCAGAGGTTCTTTTACTCTTGAGAATAGTTTTAGCTATTCTGGGTTTTCTGTTATTCCAGATGAATTTTTGAATTGCTCTTTCTAACTCTATGAAGAATTGAGTTGGGATTTTGATGGGGATTGCATTGAATCTGTGTATTACTTTTGGTAAGATGCTCATTTTTACTATATTAATCCTGCCAATCCATGAGCATGGCATATTTTTCCATCTTCCGAGGTCTTCTTCAATTTCTTTCTTCAGAGACTTGAAGTTCTTGTCATACAGATCTTTCACTTGTTTGGTTAGCGTCACGCCAAGATACTTAATATGGTTTGTGGCTATCGTAAAGGGTATTATTTCTCTTACTTCTTTCTCAGCCTGCTTATCCTTTGAGTATAGGAAGGCTTCTGACTTGCTTGAGTTGATTTTATATCCGGCCACTTTGCTGAAGTCGTTTATCAGCTGTAGGAGTTCTCTGGTGGAGTTCTTTGGGTCGCTTATGTATACTATCATATCGTCTGCAAATAGTGATAGTTTGACTTCTTCCTTTCCAATTTGTATACCTTTGACCTCTTTTTCTTGTCTAATTGCTCTAGCTAGAACTTCAAGTACTATATTGAAAAGATATGGAGAGAGAGGGCAGCCTTGTCTAGTCCCTGATTTTAGTGGGATTGCTTCAAGTTTCTCTCCGTTTAGATTGATGCTGGCTACTGGTTTGCTGTAAATTGCTTTTACTATGTTTAGATATGGGCCTTGAATTCCTGATCTTTCCAAGACCTTTAGCATGAAAGGATGCTGAATTTTGTCAAATGCTTTCTCAGCATCTAATGAGATGACCATGTGGTTTTTTTCTTTGAGATTGTTTATGTAGTGGATTACATTGATGGATTTCCTTATATTGAACCATCCCTGCATCCCTGGGATGAAGCCTACTTGATCGTGGTGAATGATCGTTTTGATGTGTTCTTGGATTCGGTTGGCAAGAATTTTATTGAGTATTTTTGCATCGATATTCATAAGAGAGATTGGCCTGAGATTCTCTTTCTTTGTCGGATCTTTGTGTGCTTTTGGTATTAGTGTAATTGTGGCTTCATAGAACGAGTTGGGTAGTGTTCCTTCTGTTTCTATTTTGTGGAACAGTTTGAAGAGTATTGGTGTTAGGTCTTCTTTGAAGGTCTGATAGAATTCTGCACTAAAACCATCTGGACCTGTGCTTTTTTTGGTTGGAAGACTTCCAATGACAACTTCTATTTCTTCAGGGGTTATAGGACGGTTTAGATGGTCTATTTGATCCTGATTTAATTTTGGTACTTGGTATCTGTCAAGGAAATTGTCCATTTCCTCAAGATTTTCTAGTTGTGTTGAATACAGGTTTTTGTAGTAGGATCTGATGATTTTTTGAATTTCCTCAGTTTCTGTTGTTATCTCTCCCTTTTCGTTTCTGATTTTATTAATTTGGATACTATCTCTGTGCCCTCTGGTTAGTCTGGCTAAGGGCTTATCTATCTTGTTGATTTTCTCAAAGAACCAACTCCTCGTTTTGTTGATTCTTTGTATGGTTTTATTTGTTTCTACTTGATTGATTTCAGCCCTGAGTTTGATGATTTCCTGCCTTCTACTCCTCTTTGGTGTATTTGCTTCTTTTTGTTCCAGGGCTTTCAGGTGTGCCATTAAGCTGTTAGTGTATGCTGTCTCCCGTTTCTTTTTGGCGGCACTCAGGGCTATGAATTTTCCTCTTAGCACTGCTTTCATTGTGTCCCATAAGTTAGGGTATGTTGTGCCTTCATTTTCATTAACTTTCAAAAAGTCTTTGATTTCTTTCTTTATTTCCACCTTGACCAAGTTATCATTGAGTAGAGCATTGTTCAGCCTCCATGTGTACGTGGGTTTTCTTTTGTTTTTGTTGCCATTGAAGACCACCCTTATTCCATAGTGATCTGATAGGAGGCATGGGATTATTTCTATCTTCTTGTATCTGTTGAGGTCTGATTTGTGACCAATTATATGGTCAATTTTGGAGAAGGTACCATGAGGAGCTGAGAAGAAGGTGTATTCTTTAGCTCTAGGATGAAATGTTCTATATATATCAGTTAGTTCCATTTGGTCCAAGGCTTCAATTAGATTCACTGTGTCCCTGTTTAGTTTCTGCTTTCCTGAACGATCCATTTCAGAGAGCGGGGTGTTGAAGTCACCCACTATTATTGTGTGCGGTGCGATGTGTGCTTTGAGTTTTAGTAAAGTTTCTTTTACGAATGAGGGTGCCCTTGCATTTGGAGCATAGATATTCAGGATTGAGAGTTCTTGATGGTGGATTTTTCCCTTGATCAGTATGTAGTGTCCTTCTGTGTCTTTTTTGATGACTTTGGGTTGAAAATCAATTTTATCCGATATTAGGATGGCTACTCCACCTCGTTTCTTGGGGCCATTTGCTTGTAAAATTGTTTTCCAGCCTTTTACTCTGAGGTAGTGTTTGTCTTTGACACTGAGGTGCGTTTCCTGCATGCAGCAAAAAGCTGGGTCCTGTTTACGTATCCAGTCTGCTAGTCTATGTCTTTTAATTGGGGAGTTGAGACCATTGATATTAAGAGAGATTAAGGCATAGTGATTATTGCCATCTGCCATTCTTGACGCTATCTTTATGTTTGAGTGGTTATCTACTTTTGGGTTTGATTCAAGAAGGTTATTATCTCATTTTTTCCTGGGTGTTGTTTCTCTCCCTGTATTGGAGGTTTCCACCTATTATCCGTTGCAGGGCTGGATTTGTGGAAAGATATTGTGAAAATTTGGTTTTATCATGGAATATCTTGGTCTCTCCATCTATGGTGATTGAGAGTTTTGCTGGGTATAGTAGTCTAGGCTGGCATTTGTGCTGTCTTAGTGTCTGCATGAGATCTGCCCAGGATCTTCTGGCTTTCATAGTCTCTGGTGAGAAGTCTGATGTGATTCGGATAGGTCTTCCTTTGTATGTTACTTGGCCCTTTTCTCTTACTGCATTTAGTATTCTTTCTTTGTTTAGAACATTCGGTGTTTTGATTATTATGTGACGGGAGGTATTTCTGTTCTGGTCCAGTCTGTTTGGAGTTCTGTAGGCTTCTTGTATGTTCATCGGCATCTCTCTCTTTAAGTTAGGGAAGTTTTCCTCCATAATTTTGTTGAAGATGTTTACTGGCCCTTTAAGTTGCAAATCTTCACTCTCATCTATACCTATAATCCTTAGGTTTGGTCTTCTCATTGTGTCCTGGATTTCCTGGATGTTTTGGGTTACGCGTTTTTTGCATTTTGCATTTTCTTTGACTGTTGAGTCGATGCTTTCTATGGAATCTTCAGCACCTGAGATTCTTTCTTCCATCTCTTGTATTCTATTGTTGATGTTTGCATCTATGACTCCTGATTTCTTCCCAAGGTTTTCTATCTCCAAAGTTGTCTCCCTTTGTGATTTCTTAGTTGTTTCTACTTCCTTTTTTAGTTCCTGGATGGATTTGCTGAGATCCTTCACTTGTTTGTTTGTATTTTCCTGTATTTCTTTAAGGTATTTTTGCATTACCTCTTTCAGGATTTCTTCCTGATGACCCACGTTCTCCTGCATTTCTCTGAGCGATTTTTGTGTTTCCTCCTCATGGGATTCCATCTGTTGATCCATCGTCTCCTGCATTTCTTTAAGCAGTTCTCGTGTTTCCTTTGTAAGGGCATCTAACCGTTGATTCATTTCTTTAAGCAATTTTTGTGTTGCCTCCTTATGGGCATCCGTCTGTTGACCCATATTCTTCTGCATTTCTTTATGCAAATTTTGTGATTCCTTTGTGAGTGCATCTACCCGTTGATTCATCTCGTTAAGTGATTTTTGTGTTGTCTCCTTGTGCGCCTCCATCTTTTGATCCATGTTCTCCCGCATTTCTCTAAGCGATTTTTGTGTTTCCTTTGTAAGGGCTTCTAACCGTTGATTCATGGTCTCCTGTAACTCTTTATGAGATTTATTTGTGTCCTTCTTGTGATCCTCTAATAGCATCATGAGAAGTGATTTTAAATCCAGATCTTGTCTTTCGGGTGTGGTGGGGTATTCAGGACTTGCTGCTGTTGGAGAGTTGGGTTCGGATGGTCCCACATTACTTTGATTACTGTTAGTAACATTCCTACGTTTGCCTTTTGCCATCTGGATACCTCTGGTGTTAGTTGGTCCTGCTGCCACTGGCTGTTGGTTGGACCTCCTGTGAGCTTGCAAAGCTATTTCTGCCCCCCCTGGATTACCAGGATTCCCCTGGCACCGATTTCTGGGGCCTGCCTGCTCCTGAGTGACTTTGGAGCCCTAATGTGCTTTGCCCCAAGTGATCTTATATTGGGGAGGCCTTGCACATCTAAAGGCTCAGCCTAGTGGATTCCTGGAGCAGAGGTCGCCAAAGGGAGGCTGGCAGGCTCCTGCCCTGTGCAGGGGTGTGTGATCTCTCCTGGGGGGGGAGGGGGTGACCCTCTGCCAGGCAGAAGTCCCACAGCAGATCTGGCGCGCTGGTCACTGCAGATCAGCCCAGCACCTGGGAGCAGGTTACACACAAGCTGCCTGAACCCGAAGCGATATTATGCCTGTCTGTCTCTGAGCCTGGTGGTCCCAACTACCTGGTCACTGGAGCAAAGATGGCGGAGGGCACTCTCCGTGGCGCCGCTCACCCTGTGGTCACGATGGCCCGCCGATCTGGCACCCAGACGACCACAGCGCCAACCCGCCCTCGGGCACAGAAGGAAGCCCCAACAGGCCGTGTCCCAAGTGATGTTATATTGGGGGGAGAGCCTGGGTACCGGTCTCTCCAGCGCAGTCCGCGGGAACAGAGGTCGCGGAAGGGAAGCTGGCAGGCTCCCTCCCTGCGCGGGGTCCCTCCACCAGGCAGAAGGTCCCACAGCGGAACTGGCGTGCTGGTTACTGCAGATCAGCCCAGCACCTGGGAGCAGGTTACACACAAGCTGCCTGAAACCGAAGCGATATTATGCCTGTCTGTCTCTGAGCCTGGCGGTCCCAACTACCTGGTCACTGGAGCAAAGATGGCGGAGGGCAGTCTCCGTGGCGCCGCTCACCCTGTGGTCACGATGGCCCGCCGATCTGGCACCCAGACGACCACAGCGCCAACCCGCCCTCGGGCACAGACGGAAGCCCCAACAGGCCGTGTCCCAAGTGATGTTATATCGGGGGGAGAGCCTGGGTACCGGTCTCTCCAGCGCAGTCCGCGGGAACAGAGGTCGCGGAAGGGAAGCTGGCAGGCTCCCTCCCTGCGCGGGGTCCCTCCACCAGGCAGAAGGTCCCACAGCGGAACTGGCGTGCTGGTTACTGCAGATCAGCCCAGCACCTGGGAGCAGGTTACACACAAGCTGCCTGAAACCGAAGCGATATTATGCCTGTCTGTCTCTGAGCCTGGCGGTCCCAACTACCTGGTCACTGGAGCAAAGATGGCGGAGGGCAGTCTCCGTGGCGCCGCTCACCCTGTCAATTTATTATGTTTTTAAACACTAGCAATAGTTTACCATTATCTATGAAGTAGACCAAGGAAAAATCAATTTTTAAAAAAATATTTTTACAACTCCTTTTTGTGGTACTTCCTGGGCATTTGGCTATGTCTAGCCGATAAGGCAGATCTCCTTCCCAGCCACCAACTGTCAGAGAAACTCATTGAAGTGAATGATGAATATAGGCTTTATACCTCCTATTAGAAGCACATGGCCACAGAAGTAGCTGCTGATGTTCTGGATGAAGAGTGGGAGGGTTGAGTGCTCTGAATCAGTGCTGGGAAGGACAAGCAAGGTTTCCCATGAAGCAAAATGTCTTGAGCCACGGCAATGTGCCTGTTCTTGAGTAAAGGATATCCTTGTTATAGACCAAGAATAACTGAAGAGAGGAAGTACAAGTCTCTTCTGGGCATACTATAGATGCCAATCTGAGTGTTTTCAACTTGGTTATTTTTGTAATGGGTGGGAGGAGGATATTATGATACTCTCAGATAATACTATGCCTCAGCAGAAATGTCCCAAAAGAGCTAGCAGAATCCCAGAGCTTTTCAGTCTCTCTAAGGAAGATGATATCCACCAATGTGCTATCAAAATGCTCTTAAACCAAGAAGGTAAAAAGGCCAGGACCAAAACACCTGAGATTCAGCATCATTTACTCCCCATGTCCTACAACACAAACACTGAAGTATTGCTGTAACTGAAGCAAGGAGGAGGCCTTGGAATGTGCTACACTTTGGCCCAAGAGAAAGAAGGAAGTAAAAGGCAAGTGTCAGGAGCAGATTTCCAAGAGACACAGGCTGTCCTCACTGAGAGCATCTACTTCAAAGTAGAAGTCCCTTACAAAATAAGTCTGTAAGAGTAACAAATAAAAAGCCTCAGCAAACTACAATTGTTCTTAGTAAAATATAGATCTTACATTAGAAAGGGGATGCAACTAAGATAGATATCCCTCTGCAGGATTGGAAACTATAATGTCCACCAGACTTCTTACAAACTCCCCAAAGGAAGGTAACCCAAGGTCTAAGCATGTACTGAACATTAGATTTGAGTTATGTGTCTGTCTGAATGGAGTGAATATAATAACTCAGTAAAATAAACTGTGAATGGTTCACTAACTATCATCATAATACCGTTGTAGAGATCCCAATTAAGGGCAAAATCAAATAGGAGTTGAGTCCCAACATTAAGAACTGCTTCTCATGATCAAGAATGGACCTGAGATTCCTTAAAATACTAGGATGTCTAGTGATCATGAACCCATAAGGAACGGGTATACCCAACTCCTGTTATCTTACAGAAAGTATCAGCAAATATAAGTGCCCATATATTTGGATAGTAGTTATATTGTGATTTCCTCTCCTTTCTTAAATGATATCCTTTTGCTATTTCTAGAAGACTTTCCTATGCATGGTTTTAATAGTTCTTGTCCATCTGTAGCCGCCAGCAGCTACAGCAACCAAGGTCACCTGGAAGGAAAGCTGGGGTTGAAATAGAATGTGCAGGCAAGAGAAATAAGGAGCCAAGACAACTTTCTGATCAAGGCTCGATGTTTAATGGGTAGCTTCAAATTTAAAGGTGGTGGAAAACCCATCCCCCAAAAGGCTGGGAATGAAACCAGTTTGGTTGCTCAGCATGTGGCTGGTTCCTCTCAGGAAACTGCAGGTCCTCAGAGAACAATAGTCTTCACTTTGGTCTGAGAGCTCCACCCTAGGTGGGTCACTATGGCAAAATACAGGTCTGAACTCTCCTCCTGCTCCAAGGCTGGGGGGAGGGCACAATTAAAACCTCATCTCTCTGCTTTTAACTATTAGTTGGGGTTTCATTATGTTTAGATTTGTTTTGATGTATTGAGAGTTCATTTCAGATCATTATAAATTCAGAATATTCAAAAGAAAAATCAATACACCATCACACACATGTCTTATAAATACTAATTTGTGCTCTTCATAGAGGTTTTCTCTGATTTTTCTTACTGAAAGACCCCCGGAGTGGGGAGGCCCTCACTCAAGTCTCAGGATAATGCGTCCCTCCAAGAACTCACGAGAGACCGTTCTTGCTGTAATTACATGAGGTTTAATTGAAGTCAGTGCGCTGGGGTTGAGACTCATATCCCACACAGGGGTAGAGTAGTTCAACCCTGAGTAGCGGGGAGAAAGGGTGTTTAAAGGAAAAACCGCCAACCCAAGGGAGGAGGGAGTGCGTCACAGGAAAAATACTGAAAATAACAAGGAAAATCACAAGGGGAAACTCCCAGTTACTCATGATTGTTAACAAGGTTCTATGTTAACTTTTGTGGTCAGCTAGTTCCTGGAGCAAAGTCATCCTAACCTTGTGGCCATAAATTCTTTATGGTCAGCCAGTTCTGGAATAGAAGAATAGAATTGCTGAACTGGATGAACTACATTTTTGGCTCTATTCTACTTGCTAGGGGTCTTTTACTTCTCCTGCTAGGGGCCAGGGTCTTTCATTACAATACAACCACCTCTCTGCCTTCCTCAGAAGACAAATTGAACTCTATTTCTACTTGATAGCACTGATCAGAGCTGAAGCTGAGTGTATGTCTTGAAGTCCTAACTTGCTCAAGGGTAAACATGATGGGGGTCATTGTTTGTTTATAAATAAACCAGGGGCTCATCAGCACCACTCTCAATGTTGCTTTTAATTGGGGAAAGGAGAAAAACTGAGGAAACAGTTACAAATTTGTTGTATGCAGTTTCACCTCATTCCAAGAACAAGATGAGTATCCCAACAAACTAGTTCAGTTATGTTTTGCCTTTTTCCAGTTTCTTTATTCTCCAAGTTCCCAATTTCTCATTTATCAAACTAAGATAATAAGACTTTCTGCCAAGAGTTGTCATTTCTAACAATGTAATAATACATGCACAGGTGAAATGACTATTATTACATAGTAAATATGTAATATATGATAGCTAAGTCTAAAATTATTGATGTTTATTAACTCATTCATCTACTCAGCAAAGAATAATTAAGTTTATGTCATAATTTTATCTCAGTTCTGAGATAAAACATTACCTCTCACGTCAACATTCTTAAAATTGTGCTATTGATTAGCAAATATACACAATGAATTTTTTTCTCTAGCAAAGATCAATTGATTTGGTCATGTATCCTACAGTGGCAATATCTTAGGTCTGGCCACTATGCTCAAAAATGAAATTGACCAAAAAAATAGTAAGAAAACTTCTGACCTCCAGGAATTTGTAAAACCTGCTCCCTGATCTGAATGGATTACATGAATTCTTGAGAGAGTTGTGTTGTTGTTGTTGTTGTTGAGTTTTTATAGTCAGCTATGTTTTATTTTTTATTTTTGAGATTATAATTCAATTAAAACATTTATCCCTTTGTTTTATTCCTTCTAAACCCTCCTATATACTCCTCCCCACTTTCCCTCAAATTTGAGGAAGCCTGGAAATATGAGGGGTGATCTTCCAAAGGAAAAACATATACCTATTAGTTTTCCAGTGGTAAATCTTATGGTCAATTTGACTCAACCTAGAGTCACTTTGAAATCCAGAACAAGTATCATCTACATCAGATTGGCCTATGAGCGTGTCTCTGGGGCACTGTCTTGGTTATTAATATAGAAGGGCCTAGCCACTGTGGGTAGTACTTCCTCAGACAGGTGGTTCTAGGCTATATGAAAAAGCTATATAAGCATAAGCCTGCAAGAAAGGAAGGCAGCTAGTAAGTGTTATTACTTCACAGTTCCTGCCTCTCAATTCCTGTCTTGAGTTCCTGCATTGACTTCCCTTGATAATGGATTATTACCTGAAACTATAAACCAAACAAACCATTTCTTCCCAGGTTGCTTTTGGTCAGAATGTTTAATCACAGCAATTGAATGAAATGAGGACAATTCCTCTATCTCGTCCCAATTGTTCCAAAGATTTCAGACATATTTCAGACTCACTTTGGTAAACTGCTTACTGGTTAAGGATTTAGCTTAATTAGTAGAGCACTTCTGTAGCATGCATGAGGTCCTGGATTTGATCCCCAGTACCACATAAAACAAGCATGGTGATCTGTAATCACAGCATTCAGGAGACTGACACAGGACTATCAGGGTTAAAAGATTTCATAATATACTCAGTTACATAACAATTTAGAGATTTTGAGGCCAGCTTAGATTATATGAGACCCTATCTCAAAAAGAAAATAATTGAAGTCACGGTCTTTCTCTCAAGGACAGAGTATACATATCTCTATGCTTATCTTACATAGAGTCTTGAGTTTTATAGATTTTCCAAGAATAATATATTGTCTCCCTCAAAAAAAATCTATGAAGACCTGGTAAGAACTCAAATTTTCCCTCTATGTAAAACCCTCCATATTCAGGATTTCCTAATTCACCAGACTTAAGCAGGACTAAGCCTTGAAGATGAACAGTGGAGGTCTCACATCATTCACACAGGGTCTCTGACAACAGTGTAAGCTGGACTGTAATCCAAAAGAATCAAATTAAGACCCAGGGAGCTTTGGGGGTACTGGTTGGTACATATTATTGTTCCTCCTGCAGGGCTACAAAACTCTTCAGTTCCTTGGGTCCTTTCTCTAGCTGCTCCATTGGGGATCCTATGCTCATTCTATTGGCTAGTTGTGAGCCATGGGTATTTTGATCCACTTTCCAATAAGGATCAAAGTATCCACACTTTGGACTTCCTCTTCTTAAGCTTCATGTGGTCTGTGAGTTGTATCTTGGGTATTCTGAGCTTTTAGACTAATACCTACTTATCAGTGAGTGCATACTGTGTGTGTTCTTTTGTGATTGGGTTACCTCACTCAGGATGATATTTTCTAACTCCATTCATTTCCCTAAGAATTTCATGAATTTATTGTTTTTAATAGCTGAGTAGTACTCTATTGTGTAAATATACCACATTTTCTGTATCCATTCCTCTGTTGAGGGACATCTGGGTTCTTTCCAGCTTCTGGCTATTATAAATAAGGCTGCTATGAACATAGTGGAACATGCGTCCTTATTACATGTTGGAGCATCTTCTGGGTTATATGCTCAGGAGTGGTATAGCTAGGTCCTCAGGTAATACTACATCTAATTTTCTGAGGAACCACCAAACTGATTTCCAGAGTGGTTTTACCAGCTTGCAATCCCACCAGCAATAGAAAAGTGTTCCTCTTTCTCCACATCCTCTCCAGCATCTGCTCTCCCCTGACTTTTTGATATTAGCCATTCTGAGTGGTATGAGGTGGAATCTCAGGGTTATTTTGATTTGCATTTCTTTGATGATTAAGGATGTTGAACATTTCTTTAGGTGTTTCTCAGTCATCTGGTATACTTAGGTTGAGAATTCTTTGCTTAGCTTTGTTCCCCATTTTTAATAGGGTTATTTGGTTCTCTGGAGTCTAACTTCTTGAGTTCTTTGCATGGAGGGCGCCATGGCTCCAGCTACATATGTAGCACAACAGAAGATGACCATTGCAGACATCAATGAGAGGAGAGGCCATTGGTCCTGTGAAGGCTTGAGTCCCCAGAAAAGGGGAATGCAAGTCAGGAAATTTGGGGGGAGGGGGTGTAAGCAGGGGGAGGGGATGGGATAAGGGGTTTTTGGAGGGGTAACGTGCAGAAAGGGGATACTATTTGAAATGTAAAAAAGCAAATATCTGATAAAAAAAGAGAATCAAATTAAGAGAGTAGTGAGGGGGAATGAAAACTTCATATAACCAGATACTTTCCTCGCTCATTTAGCACAAATCACACAGTCACAACATCCGTCTTTGATTTACATTCCCACCAGGATAACCAATTTTGTAGCCCAATGTGTGTTTCTCCAAATCTAGACTTGTGGTTTGGCTGTATCTCAATACTGTAACTATAAATGTCAAGGCAAACACAGATTTTCTAGAAGTATGATAAAATCAAAACGACCTATTTTCAGGAAACCAATTGTGCAAATCTATCATTATAATGTGATTTTTCCCTCACACAGACAATTTATAAAACCCTAGTCAAAATGTTTGTCAGAAGTAAATGCTAGCAGGGATGTTCTATCTAAACACCAGGATCTCTCTACTTTAATAAAGGCAATTCATCAGGCAGCACACAGGAGCACCCAAGAGGCTGCCTACCAGAGCCTGGATGTAAACAAATCTGTGGAGTGTACAGGAGTGATTTTAGGAGTCTATAATCCAAAAAGAGAAAAGCCCAAGGCCTGGGGAAGTTATAGAATTGGAGTCTCAAGTATAAAGTGCTTGTTTGTGACAAGAATAGAGAGATAAGCTGACCCAGATGTCAAACTTAAGCTCCAAAGTCTATTAATTAAATATCACCAAGAAGAATGACAAAAATCAATGAAAAGACCAGAGGTAAAACTGGAGGAGGGCTTTGGAGTCAAAGTGTAGAACAGAAAATGGAATTTAGTACTTCTAATGGCAAATGGTGGAGGAAGAAAGGACAAACAGGATGCTGACTTGCGAGTTGCTGTCACAGATCTGGCTCTTGGAGCTTATATGAATGACTAGTTAAGATGTATGATTGTTGGGGGCCGACAGGCCAACTGCCGGCTACATAGACAGGCCGCCTCTCCCCTCGAGTGAAATTCCTGACCTTCCTGACGGAACATCAAGACCAAGATAAAAATCTGACCTTCACAGGAAAAACCGCAGAATGTCCCAGGCACCCGGCCCAGGGCTTCGCCCATAGCTCACTTCCCCCTAGCTCTCCCTCCCAACTTCCTCATTCAGGGCTTGGCCCATAGGTCACTTCCCCATAGTTCCCCCTCCCAACTTCCTCATCCCTACTGCTTAAAACGTGCTGCCTGTGTGACAATAAACGGGGCCTTGACAATGGAATCTTGCTTGGCCTCGTTCTTCTCTCCCCCCCTATGACCCTCAGGTAGCGCCTCTTCGGGACCCTGAATAACTAGACCTGCTGGACGGGTCAAGTGGCGCCTGAACAGGAACCCGAAGCACGGCCAACTACTGGATGACGGAGGAACACCGGGAAAAGGAATCGAGAACCTTTCACGCCGCATCGCTGGAAAGGGAGGTGAGTTTGGCCAAATAATTGTTGTCCGATTGTCATGGGGAAACAATTGTCTAAGGAAGCTTGTTTTATAGGAGAAATCAAGCGTTTGCTCAGGGAGAGAGGAATAAGAGTTAAGAAAAAGATTTAATTAAGTTCTTTTGTTTTGTTGATGAAAAATGTCTTGGCGGGTTTAAGCGGCCCTGATATACAACCACTTACGTGGAATAAGGTTGGTAAAGATATTAATAAGCTTTTAAAAGCTGGTGACCCGAATACGAGACCTCGCGTCCCGTATACAAAAAACCTAAACTTAAACATATCAAAGAATTACACTCAGCTGTTAAAAATTATGGTTTAACTGCACCTTTTACCTTGTCCATTTTTTAGAAGGACTCACGGGGTCCGGATATCTGACTCCTAGTGAATGGACTAAGGTGGTGCAGTCTGTCCTCACCAGAGGACAATACTTAACCTGGAAATCTGAATTCATAGATAAGGCCGAGAGTCTGGCCGCTAGGAACAGAAAAAACCCTCTAGGCAGGACCGCCTCTTGGACGGCGGGCGGACAAGTTGTGTGGGAAGGGCCCATTTGCCTCCGAGGAAAAACAATTAGGATTGTCCCTGGATGTACTTGCTCAAACAGCACAGGCCTCCTTATCTGCCTGGAGAGCGGTTCCTGCTACAGGAGCCCTCACCACCCCCTTAACTAAAATAGTCCAGGGGGCCCAGGAACCCTACGCTCAATTTGTGGGGAGGTTACAGGAAGCAGCGGAAAGAGTCCTAGGTCAAAGTGAAAGTGAGGGGCTCCTCGTTAAGCAGCTTGCTCTTGAAAACGCTAACTTGGCGTGCAGAGCCACGTTATGAGGCAAGACCAAAGATCTTGATATTACGGGAATGATTAAACTTTGCAATGATGTTGACTCCTTCTCACATCAAGTGTCCAAGTCTATCAGTTTAGCTATCGGGGCTGTGTTCCAAAAAACTGGAGATTCTGGCCGCCCTAGAGGCAAAACATGCTTTAGATGTGGGCAGCCTGGTCACTTTGCTAGAGAATGAAGCTCTCAACCCCAGCCAGCCATTTAATCCCACCATTGACCAAGGGGCCCCTAAGCCTACCACACAGAGAGTTTGCCCTCGCTGTAGGAAAGGCTGCCATTGGGCCAAGGAATGTCGGTCTAGAACTGATGCTAATGGGCAAGCCCTCCCTGTGGTCCAGGAAAACGGCCAAGGGGCCCCGCACCGGGGGCCCCACACACCCCTAAGTACAGCACCAAGCTCCTGCAGCACCAGCTTATCTAGGGCAACAGCAGGGAGCGCAGGACTGGACCTGTGTGCCTCCTCCTACACAATTTTGAACCCCTAAGATGGTGTTTAGGTTCTCTCCACAGGAATTTTTGGACCCCCGCCATCTGGCACATTTTTTCTCATTATACGGCATGCCTCAGCTACCATGCAGGGTCTCGGTGTCCACCCGTCGCTTGTGGACACAGACTGTACTGGAGAGATAAAAGTTTTAAGGCAGAAAAGGGCCCGGTCACCATTCTCCCTGGTCAGAGAGTAGCCCAGGCGCTCCCTCTCCTGCTTGATTCCTCTGGTGCTCACATGGGAGGGCTATCAGAGGAGATAGCCAACCTGGTTCCTCTGATGTCTACTGGGTCCAGCAACTCTCTAAGGAGCGCCCCTCCTAGTGCCTTATGTTGGACGGGCGAAAGTTTGATGGCGTTATAGATACGGGAGCTGACACCACAGTTCTTAGTTTGAGTTCCTGGCCTTCTGCCTGGCCTCTCCAGGCCTCGATGACTCATTTACAAGGCATTGGCCAGTCTAAAAATACCTTACAAAGTTCAAAGTTGTTGACATGGAAAGATTCAGAGGGGAATTCGGGCACTGTGCAGACTTTTATTGTTGAGGGCCTCCCTGTCAATCTTTGGGGGAGAGACATTGTCTCTCAAATGGGGATAATGATGTGTAGCCCCAGTGAGGTGGTTTCTCACCAGCTCGCTCTGGAGCTAGTGCGGATTGGGGTACCCCTGATACCTTTGTCCCTCAAAAAAGCGCGCCTGAGCTTTCGGATTCTAACTGGTCCCCCGGGTGCTCCACTGAAGGCAGGCGAAAACACTTAAGGTTCCTTCCCTGGGAACTTTATGTCTGCCCGGGAAGTCATCGCGACTGCTCCATTGCCCGAGCATGTGAGTATCTGGAAACCAGGTCCCTGCAACACCCACTATCCCAGATACCCGAACACCCAATCCTTTGCTTCAGCCTCTCTACCTATGGGTCCTCCCTGGTCCGCTGAGCTTGTGCTATCATTAGCTAATGCTTCGATACAAGCCATACATGAAGCTATTTTAGAGGAATGTTTGGTCTATTATTCACCCTCCCCGCCCTTTTACGAACGGATTGCAAGCTTTGGAGAATTATTACCCACTAATGATTCTTTGCTTCTGTGGCGGAGTACTCCAGAGAAGCAAGGACTCACCCTTGGCCAAATTTCTGGCCTAGGCATGTGCCTTCTGGGGCCTGATATGCTGCACCCCAAGGCCCTGATTGAGGTTTGCAATCAAACTATTGTAATTAATGCTTCCTTTCAATACATTCGTTGCTGTTTCTAATGATCCCTATCTTGCTTGCTCCTCGGGATTGACCACTTTTATAGTTTCAGCTGCCTTTTTAGAGAATAGAGAATATTGTGTGTTTATCAAGCTCCTCCCTCGATTGACGATTCATGATTCTGATGAGCTCCTTAATTTTTGGGAAAGGGAAACTCATTTGTCTAGACAAAAGAGAGAACAGCAGTCACCCTGGCTATACTCCTTGGTTTGGGAGCCACAGGGGCCGGAACAGGAATTGCCTCCTTGGTCACTTCCAGTCAGCAGTATGCGCAGCTCAGCTCGGTGGTCGATAGAGACTGACAAGAGCTACAGTCAGGACTAAAGAATCTTAAAGATTCTGTTACATCCCTCTCCGAGGTAGTGTTACAAAACAGAAGAGGTTTAGATTTGCTCTTTTTACAACAAGGTGGGTTATGCACTGCCCTTAAAGAAGAATGCTGCTTTTATGCAGACAAGACAGGATTGGTTGAAGATAGCCTTAAAAAGGTCAGGGAAAGTCTAGAAAACTGCAAGAAAGAAAGAGAGAAAAAAGAATCATGGTATCAAAACTGGTTCTCTACATCCCCTTGGCTCTCTACTCTGTTACCTAGTCTTTTGGGATCTTTGGTGGGTCTTCTCATGCTCATTTCCTTTGAGCCGTGGGCCTTCCAAAAATTAACTCTTTTTGTCAAGTCACAGGTGGATGCCGCTTTCACCAACAAGCCGGTTTCAGTGCATTACCATCGTCTAGAGATAATGACCCGGGTGCCTACGAGGAGCCCTTGGGCACCCCCTCTGCTGGCCTTGATTTCTCGATCCTGGCCGCAGACTACCGAAACCCTTGGTATAAAAAGCTATGGAGACGTCCATGACGGGAGTATCATGATGTCACATGCCAGATGCACACCTGAGAGCCCGGCTAACTCAGTCGGTAGAGCATGATCCCAGGGCTGTAGAGTAACTCCATGACGGGAGTAGTGTGAGGCCATTGCCCAGGGAGCAAACTCCTATTGGAGGTTCTGGGCATGGAGGCATTTCACGTAGCCTAAGACAGAGGCTCTACCCCTCTCTTCTAGGTGCTGGCTGTGGGTGCACATCATGTAGCCTAAGACAGACTCTCCATCAATTATACAAAGAAGGGGGACATATGATCATAAACAGGCATCACTTAAAATTTTCTGAAAATATGGCCATAAAATAATTTTTTCCTAATAAACCTAACTATTGTTAAGGACTTGTAGGAATATTTTGCAGGTATAGAAAAATCTTATGGAGAACTGAATTCTGAACCAATCCACTGAGTTAATATAGCCTTACCAGAATCCAACCTAGCTGAACATTTCAATTAGGTTTAGTGTACCACAACCTATGTAAATACATGACCACTAGCAGGTCATAAGGAAAAACTGGAAGTTCACTCATGACTGCTTCATCTAAAAATGTATGCATAAATGTGCAATTCCATACATAATTATATTATACATGATTTAGATTTATGTATCCTTATGACTGCATTACTATGAAGATAAGCATAACTCAAGACGAGATACATTTCTCTCCTCTGATTTTGGAAGAAATAAAACATGTCCCTTGTTCAAGCCTGGTTTGCCAACACTTTTTACAGGTCTCCAGGCAGCTTAATCTTTGAGACTGAGACTGACAAGAGAAAATTTTAGGACCCACACTGAAGAGGAAAGGATCTTACAGATGGGATACAAATAGAATACGACCTTTATATGCCAAAGAGAGAGAGAAGGGAAGCATGGTCCCATGATATAAATATCCTCAATCTGATGCAAAAGATTTCAAATGTTTAAAGCAACTAGAGAACCTGTCTAGAAAGCGCAAGCATGGAAGATGTCGCCACTGTGCTTTTGGATATTCATGAGGGGCTACTTGTCACTGTTGCCACAGACAGAAGGAGACCCAATATATTAAATATTCTACTGGAGCAGACAGGATCATGCAATGAAAATCAGCCTAACATAAAAAGAAAGTAGCATTTCTATAAAAAAAAAGCAATCAGCCTGATTTCAGAGTCAGAAAATTCAAAGAGGAATAGACACTTACTATCTGCCTTGATTACCTAAGAACAAATTAGGAGACATGCTATATTGAAAAGTGACTATGAATTACAAAAATGAGATTTAATTGCTACTTATCCTCCACTGTGTCTTGTTCTTTATCTATCAGCGTCTACTTACTTCATAGGGTTGTTAAGATTTAAATTCAAAAATGTGAGGCATTTTTACATAGCAACTTCTTTTTTTGAGAGGTTTGATTTTTATTATTCACTCATATTATAAAATATTTGTAATGTATCACAGCATATTTAGATAATCTCATATCTGACTCTTTTAAATTTTATTTTACTTATTCACTTTATATTCCACTCACTGTTCCTCTCCCGGACACCCCTTCCCACAATCCTCCCCTATTCCCTTCTCTTCTGAGCAGATGGGGGCTCACTGGATATCCCTCACCCTGGCATTTCAACTCTCTGCAAGGATCGGTGTACATAGCAGCTTCTAAATAAGAGTTTATTCATTATTTCCAAGGGGGAAAGTTGTGAAGTTCCCTTTGAAAACAAGTAGTTTCTATCTTTGCTTTTTAATAGTAGGAGATATTCATGTACATAAATTCCATTGAGTTCATAATAAGGTTTTCCCATTACCATAAGCATTGTCTTTCTTTTTCACTCCCAAACCTCGCCTGTCTAAAAAAGTTGTACTGGGAGCATCTTTTTGCTTCCCTCAAGCAGAAATGGCCTGAACCAAGGGAACTTAGTAACACAGGCTCCCTCTACCACAAGCTGTCTCCCAAAAATCATCAGACTTCCTCTGTCCCAGACTGCTGCTAAAACTGTTGTTTTCAGCAGGGATATCCTAAAACTCCTTGGAATTTTCTACTTTAAGAGTGCCTTTAGTTATTCATAATAGACTTCTCTTAGCCACATCAGAATTTATTCTAACAATATGACTCATGGGATACTGGCAATACGGAGGTTCACACAGCTTCAGGATGGAACTAGACACAGAAAAACCAGCTACACAGTTACAAGTGTTAGATCTTTGAATTCTAAATCTCCTAGCCTTGAAAAATGGGAAGAGAGCTAGAGTTCAGTCACCAAGCACCTGTGACTTTATCAGTCTCACACCAATACAAAGAAACTGACTAAAACCAAAAAAGGAAGGAATTCAGTTGTGACTTCTGGTTGGTGAGCATATCACCACCCTGGGGGGAGAGGGGGTAGTGTGACCAGAGGTGTGTCACCTTCCTACCCCCCTACACATAACCACCACCACCATCAAGCTTTGCACTGTGTGTCTCTTCCATTTTGTCTGGTCCTGAGCTCTATTCCTCAAAAATAAAGCAATAATGTTGAATACAGTGTAGTTCTGAATTCTGCAAGACATATAACAAATACTGAACCCAAGAAGGAAGTTGTGGAAATTCAATGAATTTGTAACCATTTTGGAAAATAGTATAGTATAGTATACCCCGGTTACACTGGCATCCAAGTCAGGGTATTATGAGACTGAGATCTCACCGCAGTCATCTTTTCATGGGAGTGGTCATTGTAAAGTTGCCTGTGCTCCAGTAAATAATCTCCCACCTGTACTCATACAAAGCAACACTAATTACACACACACACACACACACACACCTGAAAGTAGGAGAGGCATGTATTAAGAAGGGTCTCAGTGGGAGAGGGAGGGCAGACGGCAGAGGGTAATGAGGGGTAAAACACCCAAATATATTATATGTATTGTGAAACAGATTAAGAATAAAATAAATTTTTTATAAAGGAAATGCTTATGTTATTGTTGTCTGTTCAAAGCTGGACATTCTAGAAGGTAGTATTATTCCTCAGAATTGACAAAGTTTATCTACTAGATGAGGAATTAAACTTTAACTACTCTTAGAATCTACCAAAATATTTACACTTAGAAAGTTATATACACACAAGGATATTTGTTGAAAACAGTATTTATAATTGCCAAAATACATAAACTTAAATGTAAAATAATACATAAAGTTTTCAAATTGCCTCCAGTCAACTCAGAAAATTCCATAGGAACTCCTTGCACCAGCAACATATACAGTCCAGGCAGAGTTTGGGGAATTTAGATTTAACTGGTCTTCCCATCATAGAGGACACTTGTAGGCAAACTGGGTTTGTTCTCATAATTAATAGATCTTCAAATCCTGTTCAAGACCTCTCAGCATGCTGCTTTTTATTGTGTGAGGTCAGTGCAGATGGTTGACTGACAAACATTATCAGTCTCAGGATATACCATGTAAATTCTTGTACTGCCTTATTTAGCCTGATCAGCTACAATAAGAGCAGTAATGATGGAATTCAGCTTCAGTTCTATGTAATCCAACATAGTTTTTAAAACTTTCACCATTCCTATCTACTAAATGACAATACTGAGCATAGGGTTTTAGGACTTGTCATAAATCTTTCAGTAAACTCCCACTATTCAAACTCTCTGTATGGGACTCCTGTTACAACTTTCAAGTAAAGAAAAGAGCTTAGATTTGGTCCAGACCAGCCTATATCCCACCAGTTATATAAAATAAAAGAACAACATCAAAAAAAGGGCATCATTATTTTCCACTCTGTTAAGAGGACCGGACATGGGCATAATTTATCTCTAGTTCCCTACTTGACTGGGACAAATCTCTGTTCTTTTTCACGGAGATAATATGAGTATGGTGATGGCAATATGGGGTGAAAGTAAAGCGAATGTCCTTTGGTCTTCATTTGGGCTCCTCCCACTTTAGAAAAGTTCATACTGAAGAATGGCCCATTTACTGGATTGGACCTCCTCAATGCTTCTCCTGGAGGCCATGCTACTTAGTGGCTTGTGCTTCAGGTCACACCGCCATTATAGACCAGGTAGAGGTCCTTAGAGCAAGCAGATACCGGACAACAAGTGGATGCTTGTGGTCCTTGCTATTGCCAGAAACCACATGGAGACCTAGGTTCTAGGCTCCCACTAGCTGGGAATGGCAAGAAAGTTACGCTTGAAGTTTTGTCAGTGACTGCAGGCATGGGGTTGAGAGGCACATGGAAGGCCTCTGTGACATCCCCTACCTCCACCCCAACCCACAACTAAAAAAAGAGTGACAGCCAGAAAAGGCCATCGAGGAGAACAAAACAAAATCATGAATGGCGATGCTCTGGTGTGACTCACCCCAGACGATGGATGCTGGTGTGCAGAAAAAGACTAGGCTTCGCTTGGAGGACTGGCCACTGGGAGTTTGACCACGCCCCAGTGAGTATATGGACAACACAATAGACATTTTTCCTTTTCTCGGTAGGTAGAGAGGTACCAGAGGAGGGGGACAGATTTGGGAAGACTGGGAGGTGACTGTGGTTGGGGTGTATGATGTAAGATTCCCAAATAATCAATAAAAATAATATGTTATTTAAAAGAAGAAAGCTTCATGTTAAATAAAAATGTAAACTTGAACGTACATAAAGTTTTCAGATAAGAAGAGTATGCCATTTAAACAATGGGAGGAGCTTTGGGAATTTTCCAAGTTGGATCAGCAAACTATAGAGGCTTGTAATTAGGATCTTTCCCCTGTCTGTTTCCTTTTAATCACTTTAATCATCAAAACCATGGATGACAATAAAGTTTAACCATCTAAGTTGCCTACTCTTCCCGCAAGATATGGATCTATTATAGACATAAAGATATTTTGAAAAAATATCCCCAAGATCTGGCGAATTGTCAATACAATTTTTATTCTTGTTTTTAATTTTCTCTGTAAACAAGTGCAATAGCTCCAGCACAAAAATATGGAACTAAATAAACATGATCACAATAAAAGCAGCTTTTGTTTTCTAACAGGGAGTCATCTGTTTAAGTACATTTCTTGTGTTCCAAATGACTAACCACCATCAGACCTGTCTTACTTCTGACAGAGGTATCCAAAGATACAACCAGGGCAAGAATTGTGGGCTATAGGTTAAAAAGTCATCTCCAAAACTCATTTCTCTTTTTATGATCTGTCAATTTAAGGTTTTGCTCACATTGTGCATATATGTCTTACTTTCTTTAAGATGGATACTGCATGGCGGAGGGTGGGTAACACATCATTGGGTGTTGGGTTCATCTAGTTCTAGGCAACATCATTAAACTCCAAGTTTTGGAGGTAGGGGATAGGAGGATGGGTTGGGGGTTTTCTGGGAGTAGGGAAACTGGGAAAGGGTATAACATTTGAAATGTAAATGAAGAATATATTTTAAAAAAAGCTCCAAGTTTGAACAACATTGAAGAAATTGGATGCTTTTCCTCAGCTATGAAATAGATTGTTGATTGTTGGTGCAGATAATTAAATGGCTCTGATAATGTTCAGATGCAGAAAATTAAGTGACTTCATAAATATTCTTTATTCAGTATTTATATTATTTCCATCTTGACAAGAGGCAAGGGTCTTACATCATTTCCTCTGGTCCCTCGCCCCTCTACAATGTCAAATCTCACCCATGAGCAATATACTGCTAGAGTGGAAAGAAGGACATCACCACATTGGCATCTGAGATCAGGGAAGAATTTAATAAACAAAGGAAGGTACTCTTCCTTTATATATGAACCAGATGAAAACAAGTCATTGTATGTTTCTCACCGTTTTTAATGAGCGTACATCTCTAAAATTTATTATTTAAGTTCTCTGATATCTGCCTTTTCAGAGGATCAAAAATTTTAAAGGATGGATACAATAGTTCCTGCAGAAAGGAGCTTAATTTCAAATAGTAACACACCAAACACTTTCTTCTTCAATTCTCTCAACTCTGTGGGTGGTACTATTTCTCTGCAGACGCGCCTTCCTGCCCTGTATTGAAAAATCCAGCACATTCTTTTTGTTTTGTTTGTTTGTTTGTTTGTTTTTCAAGACAGGGTTTCTCTGTGTAGCCCTGGCCATCTTGGAACTCATGCTGTAGACCAGGCTGGCCTCGAACTCAGAAATCAGCCTGCCTCTGCCTCCCAAGTGCTGGGATTAAAGGCGTGCGCCACCACTGCCTGGCAATCCAGCCACATCCTTGTGTAGATAGTTACTGTATTGAAGTCAGTTATCTAGTTTGGGGGCAATGTGCATTTCTTGCTTATACCACTAAGTATCCTGGGAGTCATTATTCTGAAATGACCATGAGAAAAGACAAAATTTGGTTTAAAAAAAAAACAGAATAGATTATCTACTGGGAGACAAATAATCTCTCATATGCTCAATAAATGTTTCTCTTCAGTATCTGAACCTAGAAATCATAGTCTATCCAAGGGAGACACTTATGGTTGTTCCTGAAGCTTTCATTCCTCTGATAACTTTCACTTCTCTATAAGGAATATTTCACATTAACTGTGGCAGGGAACTGGGCACTGAACTGAAATATCGAGAATAACATATGCATGGAGCCGTTTGCAGAGGAAGACTGGATGCCTTCCCTGCCTGGGTTGCTTCGGAGAGCAGAGCCTGCCTGAAAAGCCTGTGACACACTGTTGGGGTCGGTGGGCAGCAGCAGAGGCAGTGGCAGCTCCAGAAAGACCACACCAGGCCAGACAGTTCCACATGAGGTTTATTGAGAAGGGAAAGGGCAAAGGTGATGGTGGGAAGAAAAGAGAGGAAGGGGGGGGTGCTTCTCTTGTATATACATGAATGGTGACATGGTCACAGGTAAAGGTGAGCCCAATGGATTCTGGGAATATGGTGGCTGTTGCCTTGGCAACAGGTATATAGGTCGCGCTGTTGCCTATGTGATGTCACAGGTTTCAGGGGTCCTGGTACCCATAACACAAGCAAGAGAAAGGAGGGGTGTAGTGGCTATTCCTGGTTGTCAACTTGACTAAATCTGGAATGAACTAATCAAGAATTGGAAGGCTCACCTATAATCCTAATCTGGAGGCTCAGAGATACAAGTTTCTGACCTGGATCTTGGCATGGAGATCTTGAAGCACAGTGACTATGAATTCCAGAAGATTAAGATAAGGAGATCTCTGAGTTCAAGGTCATCTGGGATTAAAGGCATGGTGGCACACACCTTTTAACTGGGCCACACCCTCTGCTGAAGACCTATATAAGGACACTGGAAGAAGGAAGATTTACTCTTACTTTCCCTGGCCTGCCTCATGGAAATGAGCAACTGCTAGATCCTTGGACTTCCATCTACAAGTACTGCTGACTATTGGGGAGTTGGACTACAAGCTGTAAGTCATTGACAAATTCCATAACTATATAGAGACTACCCATATGTTCTGTGACTCTAGAGAACCCTGACTAATACAAGGGGTTATGACAATAACCCATAAGAAACCAATAGCCCAGCACTGTCTGGGCTCTTTCCTCTGCTCCCTAGTCTGCTTCTATTCTTTTTTTTTTCTTTCTTTTTGGATATTTTCTTTATTTACATTTAAAATAAAATGTAAATAAAGGTGATAAAATGTTATCACCTTTCCCGGTTTCTACCCACCTCCCAGAAAACCCCTATTCCATCCTCCCTCCCCCTGCTACTATGATGATGTTCCTCTACCCAACCCACTCCCACCTTCCCATCCTCAATACCCCTACACTGGGGCATTTATCAAGTCTTCATAGGAACAAGGACTTCTCCCATTGATGCCTGACAAGGCTGCCCTCTGCTACATATGCAGCTGGAGTCATGTGTACTCCTTGGTTGGTGGCTTAGTCCCTGGGAGCTGTGGGGTGTCTTGTTGGTTGATATTGTTGGTCTTCTTATGGGGATGCAAACCCCTTCAGCTCCTTCAGTCTTTTCTCTAACTCCTCCATTGGGGACCCCATGCTCAGTCCAGTGGTTGGCTGTGAGCACCCACATCTGTATTTGTCAGACTCTGGCAGAGCCTCTCAGGAGACAGCTATGTCAGGCTCCTGTCAGCAAGCACTTGCTGGCATCCACAATAGTGTTGGGATTTGGCGACTGTGTATGGGATGGATCCCCAGGTGCGACAGTCTCTTGATGGCCTTTCCTTCAGTTTCTGCGCCATACTATTTCTGTATTTGCTCCCATGAGTATTTTGTTCCCCATTCTAAGAAGGACCAAAGCACCCACACTTTGGTCTCCTTTCTTCTTGCGCTTCATGCAGTCTATGAATTGTATCTCAGGTATTCTGAGCTTTCTTAAGAGTAATTTTCCATTCTGAAGAAGCTTTCTCCATTTGTTTCTAACCATGGGTCTCTGGTGCAATCCTTTTGTTCTGCTCACAAGAGCCTGGAACCTGGTGCCTTCTGAACTCGGATTTACAGCTCATCACTCCTAAAGCTGTGTCCTTGATGCTCAGTTTTCTTGCTGTTTCTCTGACCTCTAGAGTAATTTAAGTGCCAAGACCGGTTTTCTCATTTCCTCTCCTCTTGCCAACTTCTGGGATTTTGATTTCCAGTCCTATTGTTTTCCTCCCAAAGTTAAACAAAATCATCCCTGAGCTGAATCTGAACGTTAAATCTTTTTATTAATAAGACTGAGACACCAAAAGAGAGGATCTGAAATTCCCTAGTAACAAAACCGGCTAAATGGGTATCACCCGACAATGCTGTAGCCAGCTTCCAGCTTCAGAGGAACTGGACTCTTTGTTGGTCTCCACCAAGTAAGAGTGGTATAATGGACCACCTAGCCAATCAGATAATATTTCAGTCAACTAGAGTAGACCCTAGCTTCTCTACCTTGATAGCTGTAGCATACAGGCTAGACCCTCCCCTCTCCCAGGAACATCTGAATGGACAGCAGTGTGGCTTTAGTAAAACTTTTACACCATCCAGGTGTCTGCTCTTCATTCTTGTTTTGTGAAGTCAGTCCTATCTACACCACCAGATTTCTGCTTCCTAGTCTAGATCCCCTTCCTCACAAAAGACCCAACTTGACAACTCTTCCTTCTTAGCCCTGAATCCAGTGAGCATTTACTTTAGATTTCAATATCCACCCAACCATTTTTTGATAGTTTGGATTTTATTAAGGTAAGACAATGTGTAGAGGCAAGAAAATTGCTTAGAATGAACAATTGGCTTTCATCTCTTTCCCAACTTGCAAAATAAAATAGCCAGTAAATTTGGGAAAGCATGGGAAGGACTCTGTGTACGGAACTGAGATGTGATTTTCAAAGTATGTGTCACTGCCATGGTAATGTGTAGACAGATCTCTATTATAAAGGCACCCACTGCTGCTACAGAGGGCCAGATTTCCTGTGAGTGGGCTGTTGACTGTTTGCTTGTTGCTACAACAAAAGCCTTTGAAAGAACATCATGGGAGGTCAGGGTGGAAGGTCCTCATATGCCTGAGTACAAGTCTTTATTCTCTTCCTTGGAACTAGCCAATATCTTGACCATTAGTACATGCAGTAAAACCCGAACAAGGGAAATTTTGAAAGCAGAATTTCTTTGGCTTCTTTTCATCTTATTAAGAGACAAAATATGCAACATTTCATCCCAGGAAAGTCCTTACAAGGCAGGCATAATTTTCAAAATCTGCCTCATTGGTTTCACTATTTCTCTCTGGCTCTTTCTGAGTAACCTTGTGACTCACACTATCTGTTCCTGATACTGTCTTTCTTTCCAACTCTGCCTTTCAATTGTGACCTCATCTCCCTCTATTTCATCTTGTTTCTACCTTATCTGATCATCTGGAGGGTTCTTCATCTTGCCACTATTCCAACTCCATTCCAGCATCCCTAGAGATAGCCACTAACCTCTTTGTCTTGTCATGATTTCTGAAACATTTCTCTTAGAAGAACTCATCTAGCTGTACATAGTATCTTCCACATTTATTATCCATGTATTCCCCAGTTTGGTACTAAAGATGAGACTTACACAGAAGTGAGTTAGTTTTATGTGGAGGTCCTTGATCCACTTGGACTTAAATTTGAACAGGGAGAAAAGAATGAATTAATTTGCATTCTTCTACATATTGACTGCCAGTTGAGCCAGCACCATTTGTTGAAAATGCTTTTTTCCACTGGATGGTTTTAGCTCCTTTGTCAAAGATCAAGTGTCCATAGGTGTATGGGTTCTTTTCTGGGTCTTCAATTCTATTCCATTGATCTACCTGCTTGTCATTGTACCAATACCATGCAGCAGCATGTTAATTAGATCCCATCATTGACTGAGCATTAAATGCACTCAGGGTTGAAGTTCAGGTGCACCACTCTTAGGTGTGACTGGGTAACACACTTGTTCAACCTGACCTGAAGTTTTCACTCATCAGACATAACATTAAGCCAACTAATTCTTATAAGATTATATGGCGGCAGGGAGACTGAAAAAGATAGCTCAGCAGTTAAAGTAGTGACTGTTCTTCCGTATTTCCTGAATTCAATTCCCAGCAAACACATAGAGACTCACAAGAGTCTATAATGGGATTTGATTTCCTCTTCTGATGTGCATGAAGGCAGAACACTAACAAATATAAGATAAATAAATAAAATATTTTAAAGTGATGATTTGCGAAAGCAGTTCACTAATCATCTTGAAATATTTATAAAAGTAAAGAATAAAACTAGTATAAAAATTGCCTTCAAGAGGAAGCTAAGAGTTGAGGCAGAAATAAGCAAGCTATCCTTGCACACAACTGAAAACATGAGGAGAGGAAAAGAGCCACGCATCTGAGGATGGTGCTGGGGGAGGAGCCTTGAAGCCTTGAAGCTGGAGTCACAAGACTGGGTTCTCCACTTTTTTAGGGGCACTGCATCAGCTGGAGTCCCACCAGAAAGAAGTTGGCATTCTCAATTAAATGAACATTTTCATAAAGGGACTATTTTCAAATTGCAGTATCCAGAGAAACTACATGAGACACTTGCTAGGGCTATAGACTGAGAAGGCAGGTCCCACTCCTAGTCCTGAGAAATGCAAGGTAAGAATAGTGACCAATAATATGTGGAGAGAGCAGGAGACTCTGATGTAGTAGCTGTGGCTTTCTGGTGATGTGGTCATCCAACCCATGGAAAACATACCAAGAGTGCCAGAGACATAAGCATCCTGATCCTAACCTCTTTATTCCTTTCAGTATCCTACCATTGGCTCTCCAGTGCTCAAACTGTGGTGGAAAGGCGAATGTGCGGAAGCCATTTCTGTGGTCATTGCAGAAAAAGTCTCCCATGGCAGAAAAAAAAGTAAAGGACCGATCTTTCCTGTGGAGCTTAGTCCTCATGTGTGGAAACACGAGATAACTCACAATTCTTGTTTTTAGACAGGTCTTAGGTACATGATAAAAGGTACTTCATCTTTCTCAGAGTCCCAACCTCTGAGAAATTTGAAAATCCTGGGGCTATGTTACCACCCTGATGAAAATGCCTGTATAACCGTGAGACCCAGAGAAGTTCTCAAATAATGTTTATTTTAAATGAGTATCCAAAAAAAATTAAAGGATTTCATGTAGACTTGAAGTGGCAGAAGTGCCGATCATTCCAGTGTTGGCTCCCTCATCTGTGCCATTTATGCAACATCAGCACCACACTGTGAAGATTCTTAGTCTCCCAGCCATCAACATGAGCAGAGACATTCAGACAGGCTGTCTACACCTGAACTACCAACACCCTTAGACTGAGGATGCCCCTGGAACCACATCCCTATAGAACTGGTCCTCCTCCCCTCTTTCACCTTTCTTAGTCCTACAACCACATTCTTCTAATCTTTAAAAGTATTTGCTTTCCTCATCTCAACAACTAAAAGAGGTAAAAAAAAAATGTAAGAGTGTAGTAAAACAGGAAAATGAAGCTTATTAATGTGGGATACAACTGTGGGACAAATTTCCACAGCAGCCTTTGGGATCTATGACAAGCCCCATTCTGACCATTGTTCAGGTACCAACGGTTTCAGGAAGAGAAGCCTGCTTTGAGGGTGATGTTGTTAATGCCTCTAAAGGAAAAAAAAACAAAAAACTTTTAAGAAGTGGTACATACTTTCTCACTTTCCAACATGCTAAGGAAGAAAAGAAAATGTCACAGGGAGCAACAGAGGTGATTTTTTTAAACCTTGAACAATGTTGCCTATTGATAAAAGCATGAATGTTTGTTTTTGTTTTTTAAGGAAAGAGTAGGAGGCACACTCCTTTCTCCCTTGGTAGAATTTCAGACCGTGTGTTCACGGCTGTGGAGAACACTGTATCTTGGTAACTGGATTCTTTCCTTAGAGCCAAAATAGTCAGACAAGGAAACTACAAAACAGCAGAAGGCAGCTCTGTTAAACACAGAGATAACACACACAAACTTCACACACATAAGTGGACCCCACTGTGGATGATAAACTCTAGTAAGCCAGGGCCCTACCCATGTACAGCAGGAACATCAATAAAAACTTGAGTATAAATATTGCCTTGGCTACTTCGTATTTATGCGAACAAAGTGAAAATGATTTAATCTCTCCACAGCTGGTCTATAAAGTGAAGGAATCGATACCTGTTGCTTTGTCTTGTAAAGAATCAATAAGAAAACATCGTATTGAAATGGTGATAACTAATTCCCCTCCCTAAGGCTTAAGTAGGACAGATCTTACTTCTAGGTTTTCATTCACAGTGTGGTGATGAAGCCTTAATATCAGAGAATGTAGATTCAAATCCTAGCAGAGTCCACTCATACTTCAGTGGTTATAGCAAGGAGTCCATTAATTTTTGAAGTATAAGAAATAACCAAAGTTTCTCTGTGGTAAATAATTTTAAATGTCGATTTAGGATAAAAATCTATAGATAAACTAAAAATTGACTAGTCTAGGTTGATCTCAACTGAAAGGCTATTGCTACAATCCCTGTCATTGACTATTTGATATTGAATAACCAAGTCGTGTGCTCTTCCCTGGGAAAGACTATGTCTCCCAGTATAGTCTCAGCATTCTATAGTTGCCTATGGTTCTTTTGTTTTTACTTATTCACTTTACATCCTACTTACTGACCCTTGCCCATTGATAGCTACAGCAGGCTGGATACCTGGTCCCAAGTTCATAGAGCAGGAGAGTTTTCCTTTCCCCTCACCAGCTGCAGTACTTGGGAATGTGAGCCCACACCTTACCTGGTCAGGGCAATAAAGATGGCTCTGATGGTGAAGACACAGGTGAGCCATCACAAGAGCTGGAGAACTAACCCTATGGTTTACCAGCCGCAGCACTGAGTGAGATAACCAGAGAAGTGCTAGAGAGCTGGCCCTGGTGGTGTGGGTGCAGGTAAGCTAGCAGGCTACCCAACTCAGCTACCACCCAGACCCAGATCCTGGGCTATGATTGGTCTACCCCCAACATCTACCCCATCAGTGAACTGCTGGAGTGTGTGAAGGGACTGATCCAGCAGGTTCAAAGCTGCAAGATCTCCATGACACAAAGAAACAACAGAATAGATGAGAGTACTCCTGGAAAAGATCCAGTATTGATAGTGTAGCAGAGACCAGAGACCTTGAATCAGACCAATGACTCATTCCAATGTATATTTGTAAATAAAGACATGTCGACAAAAGGGTATACTGTGTGACAAATGGACACACTACAGCTTCCAGAATGAGATTTTGTATTTTATTTTATTTTATTCTATTTTATTTTATTCAGAGGGATGCAGGGTGAAAGGTGGATGTAAAAAGATAGGAAGATGAGTGGAATTGGGGCGAATGATGTCAAATTCACAAGAACCAATAAAGAATTAATTTAAAGAGAAATGAAAAGGCTAGTTGCCTTGATTTGATTATTGCACATGATATACATGCATCAATACATCATACCATACCATACCATACCAATATATCCAATTATAAGCCATTAAAATGTTAAAGATGAAATGGTGAAAATGGCTCTGAACTTTCTAACTCATCTCCTGCAAGCTATATAAGTTAGAGTTCTAAAATGGTATATCATCACGGAACAACTATCAAGGGTCCTTCTGCTTGGCTACCATACACACATGAAGAAGCATAAGGAAGGGTTGATTCTGCTGGTGGTCAGCTCTTCCTTACAAAGAATCAGGTGGGGAAACAGTTTACAAAAGAAGAGTCAGCTAAACAGATCTGAATGTAGCAGCTTTGAATTATTGAATCACAAGGAACTGAGGAGGTTGTTTCACTCCTTACAGTTCAGGGGGAGGGGGGGGCAGGAAGACTACTCAGTGGGGAAATTGATCTCCTGGACTCACAGGAGAACCTTCTATGTCCCAGATAGGTTCTTACCTCATCCCTATTCATATATCCCACCTCCTCTCGGGTCATTAGACGACTACCTGACATTCTAGTGTACACAAACATTACATTACAGGTAGAGCTTGAAACCTGTGCAGTTCTCTTAGGGATTCCCAACTGTTCTTCACATGTCTTCAGTCTATCTTTGCTGTAGCTTCCCCTGCAAAAAGTGAGATGGTAGGTGCACAGAAGCTTGGAACACTCAAGACACAATTCACATATCAAATGATGCCCAAGAAGAAGGAAGAACAAATTATGGATACTTTGGTCCTTTGTAGAAGGGGGAACAAAATACCCACAGAAGGAGATACAGAGACAAAGTATGGAGCAGAGTCTGAGGGAAAGACCATCCAAAGACTACCCCACTTGGTGATCCATCCCATAAACAGTTACAAAACTCAGACACTGTTATCAATGCCCACAAGTGCTTGCTGACTGGAGCCAGATATAGCTGTCACCTGGGAGGCTCTGCTAGTGCATGACAAATACAGAAGGGGACACTCTCAGCCAGCCATTGAACTGAGCACACGGTTCCCAATGGGGTAGCTAGAGAAAGGACTCAAGGGGCTGAAGGGGTTTGCAGTGCCATAGGAAGAACAATGATATGAGCCACCCAGTACTCCCAGAGCTCCCAGGGTCAAAAACATCAACCAGATAGAATACATGGTGTTACCCATGGCTCTAGATGCATAGGCAGCAGAGGATGGCCTTGTTGGACATCAAAGGGAGGAGAGGCCCCTAGTCCTGGAAAGGTTTGATGCAGCAGTGTAGGGGAATACCAGGACAGGGAAGCGGGAGGGGGTTGATTAGGGAACAGGTGGAGGGGAGATGGCTTATGGGAATTTCAGGGGGGGACCAGGAAAGGGGAAATCATTTGAAATGTAAATAAAGAATATATCTAATAAAATTTTTTTTAAAAAGTGAGGTGGTAAAAAAAAATGTGACAAGGAATAATCTGAGTGGTACCCTTCATGTTTTTTCTTGGAAAGGGTACTCTTCACCTTATAATCCTGCACTCTGGGCCCTTGTGGAGACCCAGGGGACACAGGAATCAAAGGCATGCAGGGCCAGCATCAAATGTGAATAGAACACAGATGAGAGAGATAAAGGCTAACGCTGTGAGGAGCTCACTATAAAAATGGTGTGAGTGAGATCTATGCTTCCAGGAAAGCAGGATCTCTATTGCGTTACTCTATCCCCCAAATATCACAAAAGCCTTCCAGAGCCCCACTGCTGTCTCTAAACTCATTTGTCCTAAGGTGAAATCTTCCATGTGACTCCCTGGTATATACTCTTCCTTCACTGTGCAGCAGACAATTCATTCCACCTTCCTTGACCCTGAAGTTCAAGGTCTCTGGGACTCTTTCTCACCGCTGAAGATAAAGGCCATTGATATCTCCAACCAAATCTTCACTCCCCACCTTACTTTTCCATAGTCACCCAATTCTCCTACATGCCCAGCAGAAACAAGATTTGAAATATAGCAAGGTGAATGTCTCTCTTCTTAACAAAAAAGCAAGTGTTACCATAAATCAGAAGGAAACCAAAGCAGATGGTTAGAAGTATAAGTCTAAAGAACTACATCTGGCCTTAATACTCTGTTGGCACATAGTCTTCCCTTGTTTTTTCCTAAGATCTCTGAAAGAAGCAGTGTATACAGAAGCCTCCAGTGGAGACAGACTAGCTATGAAGTACTAGTTCAAAAGATAAAGGCTCGGCAGTACCTCAGACGATTGTGCCAGCTCTGGAGGATTCAGTTTCTGCTCTAGGAACAGAGGCAGTCAGACAAGGGGATCCTCTAACACTAAGACTCTATTATTTTAACCCAAATCATGATAAAGACCTACTAGAAATCAAGGTTCATAATCTCAGGGGAACACAAACAGATTCTTTATACTGAGTTTCATCATTTCTTTGTTTCATTTAATAGTGTTTTATATGTATGGTGAATCTACTTTCTCTATATCTTTACATGTTATTTTTTTTTAAGAGTGTAAAATTAAAGTGAGGTGTTAGGAAAATAGGATAAAGAAGAGCTGTCCTGGATAGCACAGGCGGAGGAATTTGAACAAATGCATACCTCTTAGTTTTGCCCAGAAACTGCTGAGGGTTCAGAGGGGACCAGGGTCTGGGCCACCCTTAAATCAGCCCCAGGGCTTCTCAGGCCTGTCTCCTGTTACTACCTGGCTTCACATCCCTGTGTCAGTTGTAACCCCGTGTGGTCCCTATGATACAAAGGGGCAATGCAAGCTATCTCTCACACTCCGAGAAGGTTCCTGGATGTGCAGAATCCCGCAAGCTACACCACAACAAATGCAGAAAGGCAGAAAGGAACATATTTGATGGCATCTTCAATACATGTCAGGTTCGCTGCAGCTGATCTTGAAATAATCTAAAAATCATTCCTGTTTTCCACTCTCCCCTTCTCTACACCAGAAAAGAGACCTTAACTGGGCCCCAAATTGGTTAGACATGTGGATTTGGAGAATTTTAACACTAGGGGGTTTAACCACAGAAACTGAGTAACTAGATATTACCTAGATGTAACAAAGATCTTCCTTACAAGAAGGGAGCTCTTATGCAATGTATATGCCCTGGGTGCCGCGTGAAGCATTTGATCCTCATGGGTCATCAAGAAAACATTTAGAAAAAAAATCAATGAATGTCTTTTTCAGCAATTTTAAAGAAAAATTAAGCAAAGATGTAGAGTTATGTGTGCACCCCACCCCCCAACTTCCCTGTAAGTAACACATCACGGTAAGGTATTTGTTACACCACAAATCAATGTTGATACATATTAGGAACTATGAGCCAAACATACTAGAGTTTAGTTTAGGTGGATATGTCACAGCATTTAGTAAATGTATCCACCTAGAAAACACCCCATCCCCCCTGTTTGTTCCCTTTCCCAAAGACTGAAAATCACTGATCTTTTAGCTTTCTTAAGAAGGCATTTTCATCTGCTATTTCTAATGTTCCCTCGTACATATATTTTAATAATTATTTTTTATTTAACTGTTTCATACAATGTATTTTGATTCCCATTCCCACCTTCCACAACTTTTCCCAAGTCCTCCCCACCTCCCCACTTACCCAACTTCTTTTTTTCATTAATTTATTTATTCACTTTACATCCCAATATCAGTGCCCCTTTCCTCCCAGTCTCCCCCTATCATAGCTCCTCCCCTAATTCTCCTTCCCCTTTCTCCTCTGAGAAGGGGAATCCCCTTGGGTATCACTCCCACTTGGCACATCAAGTCGCTGCAAGACTAGGCACATCCTCTCTCATTGAGGCCAGAAGAGGTGGCCCAGCTAGGGGAACAGGATCCACCTCAGGCAATAGATTCAGGAATAAACCCAATTCAGTTGTTGGGGGACCCACATGAAGAACAAGTTGGATATATCTGCTACATATGTGCAGGAGGCCTAGGTCCAGCCCATAATCTCTCTTAGGTTGTGGTTCAGTCTCTCTAGGAGCCCCCAAGGGTCCAGGTTAGTTGACTCTGTTGGTCTTCCTGTGGAGTCCCTGTCCTCTTCAAGTTCCTCAATCCTTCCCCTGACTCTTCCACAAGACTCCCTGACCTCCATCTAATGAAGCATCTATTTCGGTCATCTATTGGGTTGACCCTCTCAGAGGACAGTTATGCTAGGATACTGCCTGCCAGCATAATTGAATATAGTTCTTTTAAGGGAGGACAGGCCATAGTGAGACTGTCATTATCTACTAAGGATAGAGGAGATGGCTCAGAGAGTGAAGTGCATGCTGCAAAGACATGAGGAACTGAGTTCAAACCCCTGACTCCCAGGTAAAAAGTCAAGCATAGCAGTCTCTGCCTGTAACCACAGCACTAGATAAGGCAGATACAGGCAGATCAAGAGGTTTGCTGGCCAGAAATCTAACCAAACTGTGTGAGTTGGAGATTTGGTGAGAGACCTTGTCTCAGAAAATAAGATAGAAGCTGATAGAGGAGGACACCAGTGTTGACCACTAGTCTCCACACATGTGAACACACCTGAAAAGAACACACATAGAAAAGTGGTTATTACAAAGTCTTAGTGTTCTCTGGGCCTCACCCAAGAGAGTGTTAATAAGATGGTTTCGCTGTGCTACACTCTGCAGAACAATAACAGCGATGCTTGCACATACCACCCACTTCTTCCAGTCTCTCCTGACATGTTGAAAAGCTGGCTGTGTTCTACAAGAAGAACAACTGGTTTTTCTAATGTCTTCAGCATTGTAAGATTACATACAAGGTAGGATTAATGGTTACCCAAGACAGCCAAGCCTGAAATCAAGACTAGAAGAAAGCTGTCTGAATTGAGGCCCAGTGACTTCATTTGCTTCTCTGGCATCAGTATTCTCTTCCACCCACCAGTAAGTAGAGAGTAGAATCCTATACAGACAACCAATAAATTATATTCTTACATATAGATATATAGCCCTCAAACTTCAGAAATTCAAGGATGAGAAGAGAGAAAGAAGCTAGTTACCACCAGGAATCTTTTTTGTGGCTCATCTACAGATTGCTCAATCACTCTGGAATGGCAGGCACCATTCTCTTTCTCTCCCATAGCTCCATCCCTAGTCTACTGTATTTGTAATAGATTTCTGATAACTACCCATGTTTTGACTTGCTTTTGGTTTTTGCATATATTTTGAGGTCTGTGGGTATCATGAATAACCTTGTTTCTCAAATAAGCCAAGGACTGCAGGCATCAGAAATCTGTGGGAATAGAGACGGAAGTTCTTGTTGGGCACGAACATTCCTGGACCTTATACCAAATCTCCTAAAAAAGACTCTGTGGAGACAGGACTTATAATTCTGCATCTGTAACAATTTCCTTTGCTCTCTGCAACTCAAAATTCACCAATAGAAAACCCAACAAGCCCAGATGAGCAAGGCAGTGTGTGTGTGTGTGTGTGTGTGTATGTGTGTGTGTGTGTGTTAATAGCATTGAGGAGGCTAAGACAAAAGGACTGAGAGGTTAAGACCAGCCTGGAGACTGTGTCCCAAAAACACTAGTACAAAAAGAACTTAGTCTTCACATGAAAACTAGTATCAGTATTACCTAGCATTAGAAAGGAATAAGATGAAGAGAAGGTCTTTCCCCCTCCCCAACCCAGTACTCACTCCCAGTCCAACCAGGATCCTGCAGACCCCACCCATCCCTGATTCTGCTTCAACCTTCCATCCTGGTGTGCAACGGCACCTGAATGACCTGAGCAAGGAAACAAAGGATGAGGAACCACAAATGATCCCTAATAAGGAAGCACACACAATATTCTTTAAATTTTTTCATTTTAGCACATGCTTCTTGACTTACAGGTTTTTTTTATATTTTTTTATTTTACTTATATAGTTTCCAGTTCTGAAATGCCATTGTGCTGTTCTGGGTGCCTTGTCATAAAAATTTAGTACAATTCATTCACTTTTACAGGTGCATACAGTCCACCATGCACACATTCACAATATTTAAATCATCTTTGCTTGGGCATTTATGATGTTGTTGGGGCTTTTCTATTACAGAGTTCATATATGAACACTCTCATAGTAAGTCTCGGGACCACATCCCATGAGGTTCTCTTTGAGCAGTTATAACTAGAATTAAGATCATTAGATGATAGTGTATAAATGTACAAATCTATAAGCTCATAAGAATTGCCTCTCGCCGGGCGGTGGTGGCGCACGCCTTTAATCCCAGCACTTGGGAGGCAGAGGCAGGAGGATTTCTGAGTTCGAGGCCAGCCTGGTCTACAAAGTGAGTTCCAGGACAGCCAGGGCTACACAGATAAACCCTGTCTCGAAAAACCAAAAAAAAAAAAAAAAAAAAAAAAAAAATAATTGCCTCTCAAAAAACTACTGGAGTGAAAAATAGTCTTTTTGTAAAGAGAACAATATCTTCTAGGGGAAAATGATAATACTCTTAGCTTTTTTAGAACTTTTATTATAGATAGGCAATTAAATATTAGAAAACTAGCCATCTGCCATGTTTGACCCAGTTTCTCCACAAAATGATACTTGGAACATTGTGAAAAATAGTAAAAATATTCATCCATATTTTTCTAGAAAATCAAACAAAAGTCATAATCATTGTTCTCCTTTAACAAGCTTTTAGAACAAGAATAATAGTAATAAGAGGGTGCATGCTTTCTATGAGTCATGCTTATATTCACTACTTTACATGTCATTTAATTCTTATAACAGCCATATTAACTTCTTATTGTTATTATGACAACACAAAAAGAGACTGAGAATCAGACAAGGGAAAACCCATGACAGGTAAAATGAGTGTTCAAATCTACCATTGTCTTCCCAGTGCGACCACAACCTTCTTAAGCCTTGCATAAATCATGACATTGACATGTCTGCAGGACCCTTGGTTTCCTCTTTGTGGGTTTCATCGAAAACTGTATCATCTTGAGATCTCTCTGTTTATTCACTCATCACCATGTTGGTCTTTGTCTCCCTCTCACTTTTCAACATAACTGCCAACAACCAGCCACAAAATCTCCCTTGGAACCATGCCTCCTCCACTTGACAATTCCTTCCAGATTTAAGATTCACACATACTCACACACGTGCAAGCTCACCCACTTTTGCTTTATCCCTCTGAGGATATTAATGTAGTCTTTATAGTCTTGGCTTGCTGCTGCAAAAGAGATGTTTAGCTGGCAGTGAACATAAACAATGTGTTCTTCATCTGCAATTAACTGCACGTTCTGAACAAATCCTTTGCTCTCTTTGAAGCTATTCTTATTTCTGGGAAGGTCAGATGAGATGTTGCATGCAACTCCACTTGGGAAATTCGAAGCACTTAATAAAAAGACAAGTTTTTGTTACTACTATTGTCCCCTTTAGGAGAGGACTATCAAAAGCTATTTAAACTATAAATACTTTTGGGCAATAATGTAATGATCATTATATTATCACCCAAAAACCTTCCTGGAACAAAGCAGTATTGTAAAGAAAAGAAAGCAGTAGAACATATACCACTTCTGCATTTCAATTAGATCATCAAACTATCAGGTGTATTACTTCCATCCTAACAATCTCAACTAGAAAGTAGAAACAACACTACTGATCCCAGAAGATCTATGTGATGACTATATATAGGGTTTGCATAAGGCATCTGTGATAGGTAGAACCTAAGGTACCCCTAGGTTTCTTGTCTTCTGTTCCATGGGCCCTCTCAGCATGCCTAATACCCTCCAACAAGTGCGGGTTTGACTTCCAAATATGGTTAGATTTCAGTCCATTCATAAAAATCACAAATAAATCAGTTTTGATAAAAAATAGAAATCATCATAGATTCTTCTGGTCTATCAGATACATCAGTCCCTTTCTAAAAGATAAGAGATAGAAAGAGATAGAGAGAAAAATATTGATTGAACTGATTGATTTTCATGATAGCCTTGAAAAACTAAATTGTCATGTTGTCTAATACCTGGGGTAGCTTCTAGGAGCCACAAGAGAGTTTACTAACAGCCCCCAAGAAATCAAGGATTTGAGCCCCAGAGCTGTAAAGAACTTAACTCTACCTTCCAATGTTGGAAAGAGATCCTTCCCTTTCCCAGCCTCCATCCAGAAAAGAACAAAGTCCAACAAACACTTTGATTCCAAACCTGTGAGATGTAGTTGAGTCACTGTATGACCCTGACCTATTAAATTTTAACCTGTGAGATCTTGTTGAGTTACTGTATGACCCTGACCTGGAAATTTTTAAAACAGTAAATCACTGAGAGTGCACTATTTGCTGTGCATCAATAGAAGGCATATGGTATGTACTCACTGACAAGTGGATTTGGGCTTATTACTGATAAGCCCAAAAGCTCAGAATGCCCATGATACAACCCACAGACCATATGGAAGTTGCTTTCTTGCCTGGTTCTCTTCTCCTTTTTCTTTGCACATTTTATACTCCTCCTTACTCTTTTTGCTCCCAACCCTGAAAAGGCTTTATATGTCCAAGGAAACTAAATCACATTTAAGCTCGAACTACATACCTACTTAGCCATAAAACTGAGGCCAAATTCCCAGTTTCTTGATAACTACAAAGCCAAAAGTCCCTTTGCCTCCCATTTTCTTTCTGTTCTCCTTCTCTAAGTATTCTGGATATTCTTATTCATTTTGCTAATTCTGTTCAACTCTTAAAGCAAGAATTTCTACTATAATGTAAACATTTGTCTCCTCAGAATCTATACTTTAAAGCCTTAATCTTCCGTGTGCCTGTCTTTGCATATGATACAAAAGAAGTAAGTAAGGCTAAGTGAAGTCATAAGAGGGGAACTCTGATAAAATAGAATTAGTGCCCTTAAAGGAAGTAAAATCAGAACATCCCCTCTGTGGGGCAGTGGACCGTACCAGGAAACCATACCAGGTTGAGTAGGTCGGAAGCCCCGGAACCTCTGGGATGATGGTAGGAGCTTTACCTACTTTTGACCAAGCCCCTGTCACGTGACCACACCCCTACATGGGAATGTGACCTATGGTCACCTAGATCAGAACAGAGTTCTCCACGCTAATGAGGTATCTAGAGGCCCTGAGAGTTTAGCTAATAAGCTTCCCTTCCCAGACATCCCTTCCTTAAAAAGGTATTTTGTCTCTGGTCTAACCTGAGGAGGTAGTATGCACCCGTTTTCCACAACGAACAGTCAACAAACAATATGGATAAACATGGACTACCTCTTTCCTCAAGAACTGTTGACATGGGGAGCTTGGAGGAAGCCTTCATCTACAGAGCCACACCATCTAAGTCTCCAGCAGAAGGCCCCTCATGCTCCCAGACAATCATAGATGAGTTAAGCTGTTCCGCACTCACCAGGCCCCAGGCTCATCCTCAGTCAACGGGCATCCTCTGTTATCATATCCTCCATTACTTCCAATGGTGTCTGGATGTCCAGGAGTCTGAGAATCCCCAGCTCCAGCCTCCTTGCAGGCCCTTGGGCCCCCTTCATTCCCAACTTCATGTGGTTTCCAGTGGCGACTGGATGCCCGGGAGCCTGGGACTTGGGAAGCCCAGCTTCGGCCTCAGCCTATGCTGTTGTTCACTCAGACTGAGGCCCCCACCCAAGGCTGCATTCTCTCACCCCCTGAGCAGTGTGTCAGTGCTTCCCACGAGACCATCACCCAACAGCAACAGCGGGGATAAATGCAGTCTAGTAGCATCTCCCATTTTGTCTGCCCAGTGAAGTTCCTACACCCCAGTGACAGGGTGGAATGTGGGACCACACCCTTCACTCTTTGATACCACACTGAAAATATACAACTGACAAGCTAGGATAGAAAGCCCTTATCAGAACCAAATATGCTGCTACCTTGCTCTGGTACTTCCACTCTCCAGACTATTGGAAAACAAGTTTTTGTTCCTTAAATCACCCCAGCCTATGGTTTTATGGAAACATTAGACAACTAAGGTCCTACCTTAATTACTAAAACAGGAAGTTCTTCCACCCATACAGTATGAGAACCTACCCCTCTCAATGTAGCTCTCTAAAATCAGTTAAGATTATATCCGATCTTTCAGAAGAACCTACTTCAGTTCTCAGCACCCATGGGCATCCCACAACTGTCTGTACTCCAAATTCTAGAAGATCCAGTGCCCCTCTTCTGGCCTCTTCAGGCACTGTATGTATACACATACATGTATGCAGGCAAAACACTCATACACACAAAATGAAATATATAAATCTTTTAAAAATAATGAAATAAAATGTAATGAATAGGATTAGCCTTGAGGCTGTGACCCAACTTCATAACCCCATCTCTGTCCTGAAATGCTTGTGTAACAGGTATTTAATCATCAAGTAACTCTTCCAGCAGAACAATGACTTTTGCTTTCATGTTTTGGGCTAAGAAAAACTAAATACCAATTCACCTACCCTGTCAACCATCCACTGCTAATTCTTTTCACGAGTAAAAATGACTATTAGGGTATTACTCTGACTGGGTGGTCTTCAAAGGTGGTATATATAAGCTGATTAATGTGAAGCTTTTATTGGAGATTTAAGGTTCTTAAAGAAATACCCAAGATTCTATGAACATTTTCTATTAAAAAAAAAGGAGAATATGTTTAAGAAAAAGAAACCCAGGAGCAGGACAATACATGGATGAGAGAACTCCTGGGGCTGATAAGGACAGAAGCCACTCAACAAGGAGGATGTCATAATGAGCAAAGAACTGCTTTGCTATCATTTGAGGACTAAAGAAGCATTATCAAACTTGACTCAATGGGCTGTGTGTGATGATGCTAGAACAGTCATTGCCACTCATTCACCCAACACTTTCCATATTGATAATCGAAGCACATGGAGAAAGGATTGTAGGAGCCTGCCTAGACACCATCTGCTCTGTGCCAAGCACAGTGACATTGCACATATGTGCTGTGATGTTGTATATAATATCTTAATTGATAAAAAGAGAATAAATTTGAGCTTGGGAGATGGTGAAGCCAGTAAAGTGCTTGCCATGGAGCATGAGGCCTCAAGTGTAATATCCAGAAACAATGTAAAAGTCAGGCGTACTGACTTATATGCTTACAAACCTAATTCTGGGCAGACAGAGAAGTGTGGATCCCCAGAGGTCACTGGCCAACCAGCCTGGCCTGTCTAGGAAGCATCAGACAGACCAGTGAGAGACACTGGAAGAAGAAGAAGGAATAAGAGGAAGAGGAAGAGGAAGAAGAAGGAGGAGGAGGAGGAGGAGGAGGAGGAGGGGAGGAGAAGGGGAGGGGGACGACGACAAGAATGAGGAGGAGAAGGAGGAGGAGGACAAGGACGAGGATGGGGAGGAAGGGGGAGAAGGAGAAGTAGGAGTAGGAGGAAGAGGAAGGGGAGGAGGAAGGGGGAGGAGGAGGAGAAGAAGAAGTAGTAGTAGCAGTAGTTTAATAGCACAGAGAAATGATACCCAAGATTCACCTCTGGCCTACACAGACACATGTACCTACACACATGTCCACCTTAACACACACATACACACACACACATACCAACACCAAGAGCACCCTCATAGAAGCAGGGGGAGAGGGAGGAGATAAGAGATTTGTGGAGGGGAAACTGGGAGGGGGATAACATTTGAAATGTTAATAAATAAAATAACCAATAAAAACAGTTTTTTAAAAAGACCAGCAATTCTTTGCCTAGCATCTTGCATAGTGTAGGTTTGAAATGTTCTCTATAGGCCTGTGTGCGTCAACAGTTGATCTTCTACTAATACATTGTTGGGGGTGGTTTCAGAGCCTTTGGGGGATTAGCACAGCTGGAGTAAGCATCTCCACAGGTCAGACCTTAAAGATTTTAGCCTGGCTTTAATTCTGTCTCTGCTTCTTTCTCAGCACCGTGTAAGATAAGTTATAATCCTGCCCTCCCTGGCCCAAACCTAAGCTATGTCCTCCATGCATCCCATGCTGGGACAGACTGCACCCTCTAAATTTATAAGCCACAATAAATTCTTCATCTCTTAATGCTTCTTTGTGGCGCTTCTAACACAGCAATGAGAAAAGCAACTAATATTCATTGTAATGCAGAAGGTAAATAACAGCTATGTTTGGCCCATCTCCATCCACTTTACTTTTATTTACTTATTTATCGATTGATTGATTTGATTTCTTATGTCAGGGGCGGGGGACTTCTGTACCATGTGCATGCAGATGTGTGTGCAGGAGCCCACAAGGTCAGAAGAGGGTATAGGATCCCCTGGAACTGGAGCTGCTGCAGCTCTGGGCCACCAAGTGGATGCTGGGAATTGAAACCAGTTCTGCAAAAGTAGTAAGCACTCTTAACCACTGAGTCATCTCTCTAGTCCTTACTTTTCTTTTTTTTCGTTTCTTAAATTTTTTATTGGTTATTTTATTTGTTTATATTTCAAATGTTATCCTCTTTCCATGTTTCCCCTCTGAAAATGCCCTATCTGACCCCCTCCCCCTGCCTCTATGATGGTGCTCCCCACCCACCCACCCACTCCTGCCTCACTGCCCTAGTATTCCCCTATACTGGGGCATCAAGCCTCCATAGGACCAAGGGCCTCCCCTCCCATTGATGCCAGATAAGGCCATCTTCTGCTACATATGCAGCTGGAGCCATGGGTCCCTCCATGTGTACTCATTGGTTGGTGGTTTAGTCCCTGGGAGCTCTGGGTGTGTGTGTGTGGGCAGGGGGCTGGTTGGTTGATATTGTTGTTCTTCCTATGGGGTTGCAAACACCTTCATCTCTTTCAGTCCTTCCCCTAACTCCTCCATTGGGGTCCCCATGCTCAATCCAATGGTTGGCCGCAAGCATCCACATTTGTATTGGTCAGGGTCTGGCAGAGCCTCTCAGGAGACATCCATATCAGACTCCTGCCAGCACCCACTTCTTGGCATCAGTAATAGTGTCTGGGTTTGGTGGCTGCATATAGGATGAATCCCCAGGTGGGGCAGTCTCTGAACGACCTATCCTTCAGTCTCTTTTCCACTCTTTGTTCCTGTATTTCCTTTAGATAGGAGCAATTCTGGGTTAAAATTCTGAGAAGGGTGGGTGGCTCCATCCCCCAACCAGCGGCCGTGCCTAACCTCTGGATATGGTCTCTACAGGTTCTTTCTCCCCTTTATTGGGTATTTCAGGTAATGTCATCCCCATTGGGTTCTGAGAGCCTCTTGCTTCAAATGTTATTTTGTCCTGCCTTTGGGGTCCCCTCTGTGCAGATAATACTCTCTTCCATGCTTTAGGACATCTCATGGGAAGAAACAAAGTACAGGTGCTATATACATGTTACTTACATTAACGGATATTTCATCAACTAGTATGAGTTATGCCTGCTGTGAATTGGACACTGCAGTGGACATTATGGCTAAACAGAAAGAGTCTATGTAGTTTAGGCTTTATAGAAGCTACAAAAGAACAGGACACAGATACAGAAACACGCATTTACTCTGCAAGGAGCCTTAGCATCATGCTGAAAAGAAGCGCAATCATAGTGATTCATTCATCCAGAAAAATTAATAAACTCATAACATTTCTAAGAATCCAACATGGAAACAAAAAAAATATGGACATTGTATGAAATGAAATATGGAAGCTTAAAGATCCAGAAACAGAGGAATGAATAAAGGAAAGATCACATGAGCAATGGATTGGATAATGGGATGCTTCCCATCTCTACTAAAAGCAGGAAAGGAAACCATGAAGGTGATAATGCAGAACAAAAAATGGTGGCAGCCAAGGTACATTGTGTCATTGTTCCCAACTCCAAATTCCTTCCATGTAGTTAGAAGTAAGCACTGCTCCTCTTTTCTTCTAGATTTCCAACTAATGTAAGGTACTTTCTGTGCCACTGATACTAGGTCTGGCTATGTGGCTTGCTTAAGTCAATATAATGCTGGCAGAGTAGCAATGGACCCATTACAAGCCAGAGTCATCAGAGGAGTCACATAGTCTCTGGTGATTTATACTCCATCCTGTGAAGAGCATGCCTCAAATGTCTATGCCTCTGAACCTGATGGAGAAGACATGCAGTGGTCATAGACTTGAGAGAATGCCTGCTGTTCAGCTGCATCAGCCATAATCTACCTAAGTCACAGTCCTTTTGAGATCTTTGAGTTTGAAAACATCTACAGCTTAAAACACAAAGATTTTTCATGTCATTTGAAGCAAAGTCTGAGTCACACACCAAAGATTGCACTGTAGCCACTCAGCTGTTTAATTAATGTATATTGATCTTTTACTTTGTGCAAGACATTATATTGATTGGAAACTGGAGTCAGATCTGAAAGCAAAGGAAATATAAATCCCATAATGTGCCTTAAGCTCACATGACAGCAGTTGTCCATGGGAGAAATACTCAGGAACAATATTCAGGCAATACACTTGGGATGGGAAGATAATAAATCCTATCCAACTGTAAAGAGTTCTGGATACAGTTGATATGAAAACACATGTCCGGTGAGTGCTGTGCAGTTACAACCAAAGGAAATGAAACTTAGGAAGGCTAGACAACTAATCAAGAACACATAAGAAACATAGCAGGGATACCTTTGCATGTACAAAGTGGGACCTTGATCTACCTAAGAATTTCCTGGAGTACTTTAAACTCCAGTAGTGCAGAACTCATAGATTCTGATTTAACTTCTTGAGAGTCAGTCATCGGTGTAGTTTTGTACATTTTAACTTTTTCAGTCCACTTCAGTGAGTCGCCTGGCGTCAAAAACACTGCATTACATTCTCTGCATCACAGAGGAGACTGTCCTTAGTTGGCCAGACACCAAATGCAACAGAGGTGATGACATCTGTAAATGATAGCTTCACTGCTGAGCATGGCAGCCTGGGGCTCAGCATTCCCAGATCCCATCCAGGTCAGAGAGTCTACGGTGTTTAAACTGTCATAGAAGAGCAGCATTCGTCTTTTTGTGATGAATACTTTGGGTACTCCAGCTGGGGATTTCTGTCCCTCACCAAGCAGTTGAACATTCAAATGTGGTCAACTTGAGTTATTCACAACATGCAATACAAACGAGGGTACCTCTCAAGCTAGGTTCCTGAAACTGGCATTTAAACAGACACCCAGAAACCTTTTGCTTCAGTCATAGATTTCACCAAATGTCCTTAAAGTTATTTTATGAGCTTTGCTTTCTTCCCAAACAATTTTGAGAGGAGACTCCCTGGAAATTAATCAAATTGTTCCCTCCCTTGTGCCAGGAAATAACCAATCTTCTTCCAATTCTCATTGTCAGAAATGATTTCTTTCTAGTTGTAATTTGTCAACAGTTCCAGGGATCAGCAGCCAGTAATTCAGAGAGAGAGTGATACTGGCTTGTGTTTTGGGTTGGCTTGGTTTTTTTTGTTTGTTTGTTTGTTGTGGGTTTTTTTTTTTTTTTTTTGCCTTTTTCCTCCTGTCTATCAAGTAGGTGGTAATGGGGTAGTCTCACAGGAAAAAGTTCTTATTATCTTATCACAGGAAAGCCTTCCCCTCTGTGACTTCCAGCCTACAATGGAAGTCACAATTAAGCTTATGAGCGTTTCAAAGAGCAATTACTTCAGTAAACTAGAAACTGGCCCCTAAGAGTGCCTGGCCAGTGTAAGGTCACTGACTCAGATTTACAAAGAGATTCTTCGTATTTGTGTACTATGTGGAGAGCTTATTTAATTATACTTTCCTTTCTCTGGTTTCCAGATTGGACAGAACCTAGTCACACTGATGAAAATAAACACCACCTATAAATACATTAGTTCTCTGCTGGTTTTATTCTACATTTGACACCCACATGTATTCCAGGATAGCTCTGCTCATCGTTACAAAAGAATGACAAAGCAAAGATGGAGAAAGATCGGAAAATGAAACTGGTGATGGAAAGATTTGGCAAGGGACCAAATGAATACAGAGTCCAAAATGAAAGACGAAGAGAAAACAAGAAGAGCCGAAAGGATGATCTGGTTGACGTCTATTAAACTATTGCAGATGCGGACAAAATCACTCTGTATTGGTTCAGCAGCTCTCAGATATCTGCCGAACACATCGTCCTGAGTTCTAAAGGAGGAGATACTAATAGTCAAGTGCACACTGATTCCTAATGGACAAAGTGACAACTCATTGAGGCTGAGATTTCTTTCCTATGATTCACAACAGTCCTGAAACTAAGATTTAAGAACCTCACTGAGGTTGCACACCTGGCCTATATGAACATAAATAATAATGCTTAACACCTGTTGGGCTTTACCATATGCTAGATATTTTGCTAAGCATTTTTGTGCCTGATTTTGCCCCTTTAATTCTTTGAGTTTTGTACCCTTACTATCTGTTTTATACTGTGAAGAAGCTTATGCTTAAAAGTCCAGGCGAATGTCTCTAAATTACATGGCTAGTGTGTAAATGGAAGGAATTTTGGAAGCCAGGTCATCTGATTCCAATACTCACAAGGATCCAGCCGGTGACTCCCAAAACCCCTACTCCGTTTCCTTTAGTGGATGTCGAAACTCACATGTACACATCCTCTGCACCCCAAAAAAGAAAAAAAGGATTTGATTTTAGCAACACACAGTAAGCGACAACCCTGAGATTAAAATTTAGTACCTTTGAATATAAGTCTCTGGTTCTTTCCACTAAACCATGGCCATTTTATTTAATTTTGAAAAAAGAAATAGGGAATTTTTTCTTTTTTTTTTTTTAGCATGGCAGGCAGTAACTATCACAGGCCTTCTTAACACGAAAGTAATGGATTAAGCTAAAATATTCAGTAGTTGCAGGGAGAAATGATGCATTAATATTTAACAACGAAAGCTGTGACGTTGGCGTTCATCCACGACCTTTGACAGGAACATCAAGTAAGAATGCTTTGCCCCCTCACACCCTAACCTCTTCATAGACAAAGTGCTTAAATGGCTAGTCAACAGGACTAGTACACAAGTCCTTCTCAAAGCTGTGGAGAAAAAAAAATAACCAAATTGAAAAAAATAATTAAACCAGAGATGGGGCAATAGTGTTGGCCCAGCCTTTCACACAGCCTGATACTGGTTCAGCATAACTAAGGCACAAGATCTATGAAAATCACAGTCTTTCATTGAACTTTGCTATGAGGTTTCTCTGGGAAAAAAATAAAATACAGAACCCAGTGTCCCTTTAAGGACAAGACTTCCTTAAGACAAGTACCCACGCTTACAGTCTACACTTGGACAATGTCTCTCCTCTGACCTCGGAGAAAGGGAAGAGCCAAGGTTACTCTCCAACTCTCCACTTTCACCTACCTCCATATTTACTTTCTTACAAATTGCAATTTTCTCCTTTCTCACATTCAAATGGACAATGCAATTATGGAAGATTGACATACCCAGAAGAATCAAATAAATATAAGCAAAGCGGGATGCTTTTGTCTATAGATTTGACATGTTACTGTGGAAAACATCAAGGTGAGCATAATAAATGCCTGTACTCACTAAAAAGTCTAAGAGATGACATGAGGCTCTAACATGTCCTAGTCCCTGCAATATGTAGTTGAGCGTCTCAGCAGTGAGGTGATCACACCACTGATTAACTAAGATCATGCACGTAAAATTGAACTCTATTGGAAAGCAGAGAAGTGCATTCACTATGAGATACGAAGACAAAACCCCAGAGGCAATGAGCACGCAGGTGGCGAGAGGAGATCCCAGACAAACATCTGGACTATAATCTTCTGAAATGCATCCCAGGTGGAAACACTTACAATTTAATAAAAATCATCATTTTCCATAACTGGGCCACTCTGCCTTCCCATCTCAGGTAGAGAGGGCCCCGTGGTTTCCTGGAAAACTGGTCTGTGCCTACAGAACAGGAGAGGCCTAGACAATTGATCGAGAGGTTTCACATGAGAGAACACGGTCCCTTTGGAAGGCAAACCAATGGACATTGTGCTCTGTTTGTAGGTTCTGAATTTCAAATATCTCTCTTGGTTGTATCCAAAACCCACAGGAGAAGAAGGAAGGGTTTGAAGAAAGGCTTCAACTCAAGTAAGTTCCATTTCACTCCAGGGTTATTGTGTCTCTGGATGGGCGTTCAGCAACCATCATTTTATCTAGACTGTCTTCCCCCCAACCCCTATTTATGTCCAAGCTCCCAGCACTTCAAAAAGGACAGTTTAAACCCCAACTAATGGGCGGAGTTCAGAAAGACTAATAAGACTTGGACAGAGGCCCAAACTGTAGCAGGCCAAGAGGGAGTGTTTGAACATGATTCCCACTTTAAGCCCTGTCTCCTCTTTTCCTCCCTCTTCTGTCCATAAGCTAAAAGTGGCTTCCAGGGTCAAGCAGAGGACGTGAACCATTTACTTAACATTTTCTCCTTTTCCATATAATTTCAATACTTCTGTATTAGGAAAAGGAAACTGGAGCCCTTCAAAAGGATGTTTTTTAACTTTCTATTGATTCTTTGGGAAATTCACATCATGCACACCAATCCCATTCATCTCCCTATCCCTCTATATCCAAACTTCGCCCTTCCATCCTCCCCTAAAAAGGAAACACAAATATAAATAAATAGATAGGCAGATGGATAGATAGGCAGATGGATAGATAGATAGATAGATAGATAGATAGATAGATAGATAGATAGATAGATAGGAAAACATCTAGCCATGGAAGTTGTGGTGTGTCATGGTTTGTTAAACAGTATACCCTTTTATCCAAACATCTTTACTTGAAAATGTTCATTGTAAATCAATCATCGGCTTTGTCTGAGGCCTCTGGCTTCAGCTCCACTATCAATACTGAATGCTCACCAGTAATTCTCTCAGATATCCTGTTGTTGCCCTGAGTCACGGAGATCCAGCAGCTTTGGCTCTGCAGGACTGACCCTTATCTGTTTCAGCAATTCATAGATGAGTTCATAGATAAGGTAGATGTCAGCTGCTGTAAGTAGGGGAGCTGGCCCTACCAAGGAAAAGTGGAAGGACTGGTGCTGGCATGGGCACAGGAGAACTGGTGGGCTGACCAACACAGCCACCACCCAAACCCAAATCCAGGGCTTCAAAAGGAGTCTATCCAGCATTGCTCACATAATTTTACATCTTTCAGCAACATTTCTTGGAGCCTATTCCATTAATCCCATCTTGGATAGGAAGACTTTGGGCATGAGGGACTGAGAATAAGGGACTTTCATGGCCTGATATAGTAATAGTGGCATGGTAAGCTAACACTCTAACTCCACACGGCATTTCCTCGGGGTCACTTTATGGAGACTGGTACGATTCCAGTTATTTACAAAAATACATGCAGCAAGGATGAGAGACAAATCTTCAAGGAGAAGAAACTCAAAGAGCTAAAACTTAATTAATAAATTAATTAATTAGCCCTTAATGTAATATCAGTCACAGGAGTCTGACAACAAAGAGAAATATGGGTAGCCCAATAAATATCTCTGTTAATATCTACTACCACATAGTGGGGTAGAGTAATCCTCCAAAAGTTTCAAAGATATAACTAATTCTCGTTTATTTTTCTTTGTTTATCTTTCTAGTGCAAAGACTTTGGCTTCTCCTCAGTCATACTCAGTAGGGTAAGCACTCCTACGTAAGTGGCCACAAGCTAAGCTGTTTTGTCTCCTGGCTTCTTGCAAAGAAAATTATCAGAGAGTCCTTCATAAAACAGGATAAACCTCTACAAAGTCCCTCAACTATCCAAAGAACAAGAGTCACTTCAGACATCTTACTGAAAGTTCAATCATTTAAAGACACTAAATTCATATTGTAGAAAGGTTGAAATTTGTCAACAAACCTAAACAGATTTGTCACACTTATTATCTTCTTTTTCCATCTCAGGAAACCCACTATTCCATGGACCCAGTTGACTTTGTCCAGGTCACTATATGTTCTCCAGACCCACTGAAGTCCACTTAAAGTCCTTTTATCGTACCTTGACATTTCCCACAGTCTCTCTCTTTCCTATAAAGGTGAATGAGTACTTAAGTATATGAATCACTTTGATTGGAATTTTCATAAGTAGGTTTAATATTATTATTTTATACTATGTATACTTAAATGTGATAAATGTCCTTTTTTAAAAAAAGAAAAATTGGACACATACTCCACTATGTTCATAGCAGCCTTATTTATAATAGCCAGAAGCTGGGAAGAACCCAGATGTCCCTCAACGGAGGAATGGATTCAGAAGATGTGGTATATTTACACAGTGGAATACTACTCTGCAATTAAAAACAATAAATTCATGAAATTCTTAGGCAAATGATCAGAACTGGAATATAACATCCTTAGTGAGGTAACCAAATCACAAAAGAACACACATGGTATACAGTCACTGATAAGTGGATATTAACCCAGAAGCTCGGAATACCCAAGACACAATTGACATATCAATTGATTTCCAAGAAGATGGAAGGAGAGGTCCCTGGTCCTGGAAAGACTAAATATAGCAGTGTAGGGGAATACCAGGACAGAGAAGCAGGAGGGGGTTGACTGGGGAACAGGGGGAGGGAAGAGGGCTTATGGGACTTTCGGGGAGGGGGGAACCGGGAAAGGGGAAATCATTGGGAATGTAAATAAAAAATATAGAAAATAAATTTTAAAAAAAAGAAAAGAAAAATCAAGGTCATTCAACAAAACAGTGAATTTGGTGGTAATCATTACATAAATGCACAGGACATGAAATACACCCATCCCAGAACCTTTGGTCCATGAGGGGGCCAATCAGCTTTACATAGTTCTTCTTCCCCTCACTCTCATGGTTAAAAGCTAAAATAAATTGCCTGGCTCTGCTCTAGACACTGTGGATAAAAATAGCTAACTGGATACACAGAGTCCTTGGACTTTCCAGCTTGAGTGTCTATCGAGGAAATAAATAGACAATAACAGATAAACAACTGGAAGAGTATATGTTGCCATGCAGGGAACAAGTCATTTCCATGACAAGCCACAAGGAAAGAAGAGCTGGTTTCTGGGCAGTATGATTAGAGGTTTCACTGAAGTGGCAACAAGATCCAGCTACGTACAGTTGGCGCTAGAAGAGGGCCCTTCCCTAAAGAAGAAAGCGACAGTGCAGATTCTCAGAGAACTGTAGTAGAGTATGTGTGAAGCTTAGTGTGTGAGGGGAGAGAAGGAGAAAGTAGATGGTGCTCTTGAGCCTTCCTAGCTCTCTACCTCGCAGAGCACATGAACTTCTCTTCTGCTCTCTATACTCCGTAAGAGGAAAGAGAAAAAAAAAAGATTCAAGAAAATAAATATCAGTAGTCTGAATGCAGACATTCAGGAATAGTCATAATTCTAATGAAACTTGGTCTATCACGTCTTAATGTCGTTTAAGAGAAACTTAACATATGGCATGAGATAGATGATGTAATTTGAAATGAAAAACAAACAAAACAAAATTGTCTCCCTGGAGTCAAAGTGAATTCAATATACAAGTTAACTAAAATAGCATCCCTTAACTCCAATTTCTTCTTGATGTCAGGACCATTTCTTCTTGTCCTATACTGATAGGCATTGTGAAACAATTGATTACTTAATAGAATACCCTCAGAGGGACTGTATTTCCTCAAGAAAATCTGGTAGGTTACATAGGGCAAAAAACAGGGCAGCCCACCCCAATATATACCCTAAAGACAAAACTTTCTCTGTCTCTGTGTCTTTCTCCGTGTCTCTCTCTGTCTCTCTGTCTCTCTCTGTCTCTCTCTGTCTCTCTCTCTCTCTCTCTCTCCCTCCTTTGAATACACCTCAAATAGCCACCAGTCAGCTGTCAGGTTGGGTGTTCCATGCTCCTCATGGCCCTGATTTTAATACCATCAACAGCTAACCACAAAGTAGATCTCTCTTCTCCAGGACCAAATCCCTCAACCTTAATTTCCTCCCATCCCCACACTGCCTCCCTAGCAACACCAGACCAGATCAGTCAACTATTTGATTTCTTCAGAGCTTTTGACTTCATAGAAACCTTCTCCAGACACACCCTCTATGTTAAACAAGATCACATGTACCAAACTGAAAGTTACTATCAGAGATTCTTCCTGGTCAAAGTACCAAGAATAAATGGTAGAGTGTTCAACCTAAAGGAGACATCTATATCAACCCATCCAATGTTCAAGGAAAGAATTAAGAACCAGAGGACATGGAGTTATGCTTTAATAAAAGACATCTTCCAAATATGGTATACCATTCTGCTCATAAACTCAATCCAGCTATGGTTAACTACACAAGAACTGAACAAGATAGGGAAGAGCTCATGAGGCCCCATTCCTGCCTGAGGGTCTATTGGCAGTTGGTAGTTTTTAGGGGAGAGGGTATCACTTTGTTCAGTAGTATATCCACTGAATGGTTTGCCCATGCTCCAACAAACAACCTCCCACCCAAGTTTATGCTAGCAGCCCTAACTAACCTCAGTGAGTCATTATATAATATATGAGTTTGTCAAATAATTAATTTGGTAATTGATTTTCAAAACTCCAGCATTTCTTCCAAGTCACACCAACACTCCTTTGTCCTTTAATGACTAAAAAAATTTCTTCTAATACCTGGAGTCTCACTTACTAGTTTCTTCCCTTCTATAGACAATCCTCCTGGTCCATTTTCATTTGTGCTTCCATATCCATTCTCCACCTCTTTCTGTCCTACAAGTCTTCCATCACTTGTAAGTCTACAGCATGTCAATATTCTTTCTTAAATCACTTAACACCAAGCACATTGCTGGAGGTAGTTCCCCTGTTAGAATCTCTCCAGATAAGCAATCTGAATTTTTTTTTCTTCTACAACTCTACTGCCTTGCTCTGCTTTGTCCTGTTATGATAGAATGCTTGAGACCTGGAAATTTATAATAGATAGAAGAGCATTTCTCATATTTCTGAAATCTGACATCCTCACGTGGTGTGAGGCAGGCAGAAAAAAGAAAGACAAATACTATGTCTTCACATTGCAAAGGAAGAAAGGGGAAAAATGTGAATATTTTGTCTTCATAATGCAGAAGAATAGAAATAGCAAGTTTTATCCTACAAACATCAATCTACTTATCATGACCACATCTAGTGACCTAAATACTACCTATTTAGCCTTCTTCTCACCACTTGATTTATTCATTATATTTCCAACATATTAATGAATACTGAAGGAGGAAAACATTCAAGCAATAACATCAAGTAATCTATGCATCAAAACCCAGTTTATACACAGGTCCTTCACTTTCTCAATAGAAGGTCATTCTTAATTCAGAGCTCAAATCTAAACCAATGTGTCTCATTATTTACAAAAAAATATATATATCAATCATATTTACAGACAAGTCAAGGCTCTTGGGGCTCTGCTCATATTATTTGTTCTCCTTAGTGCTAACACTAAAAGCCTCTTCTTGCTTTTTTTCTAAAACTCTTCTCTAAAATTCTAAAATAGTGTTTTTCTGGAAACCTCTGAAACTCTCAGGCTTAGGAGAGGTGAGCTCAGTCATCCTAACTAGATCAATGCCACGAGCTTCTCATTCCTGTTGCCTCTCTTTGCTATGAGTGTATTCCATAGGTCAGCCCTAATTCTTCTAGAATGTTTATCCAATTAGTTCTTTTACAATAGTAGTTCTTGGCCTAACTTACATGCCTCAGTGTCTTAGTCATGGTTTCTATTCCTGCACAAACATCATGACCAAGAAGCAAGTTGGGGAGGAAAGGGTTTATTCAGCTTACAGTTCCAAATTGCTGTTTATCACCAAAGGAGGTCAGGACTGGAACTCAAGCAGGTCAGGAAGCAGGAGCTGATGCAGAAGCCATGGAGGGATGTTTCTTACTGGCTTGCTTCCCCTGGCTTTCTCCGGCCTGCTCTCTTATAGAACCCAAGAATACCAGCCCAGGGATGATACCACCCACAAAGGGGCCCTCCCCCCTTGATCACTAATTAAGAAAATGACCCATAGTTGGATCTCATGGAGGTACTTCCCCAACTGAAGCTCCTTTCTCTGTGCAAACCCCAGCCTGTGTCAAGTTGACACACAAAACCAGCCAGTACACTCAACAACCCAGAATTCCTGTTCTCCCTTGCTATCTCCAGTCCTCTGGGTCCACATGGAACACCTGTCTTCCAAGTCATATGAAACAACCATTCCCCCATGTAAGCATAATTCAAGTTCAGTCCCTTACTCTAGCCAACTATATGAATCCCTAAGTTCCATCCCCCACCCCCCTTTTTCACATTTGAATAAGGGTTGTTTTCAAGAAGCTGGAGTCCGCATGACTGAAAAATAAACTTGCTACCTGGAGATGCCATCCATCATTCATGATGTGACAAGAGAGCTTCTGCTTGGAGAATGCAACCATACAAAAAGAAACATCTCCTGCTAAACAGCTGATGTACCTAAGCTGCTGCATTCCCCCCACAGTCTTTCCCAATCAAGCGTGCCTCCAGAGGCTCAGAAAAAACCTACATCAACATTCCTTTAGCAAAGCCCAATCCCTGCCGAAGAGAAACAAGCAGTCTCTGGCCAAAGCTTGATCTCCAACTCTGCTTTTCTCATGGGCTGCACCTGTGCCTGAGCCCTTGATCTCTCCCCAGTGAGGGGAACCAGAGAAGGAGCACAGACTCAAGAGCAACGGGAGCACCGGTGCTCTCTCACCCTTGCTAGCCAATCCCTCTGAATCTTTTCACTTAAACAGTCATTTATTAAACTCTGTGTGCCAGACTCTGTGACAACCCTTTCACAAAAAAAAAAAAAAAAAAAAAAAAAAAAAAAAACCAAACGTAAGTGAAGTTACCATCACTGGATTTGCAGATACTATTATCTGTAGAGAACTAAAGGTGCATCTTGTTATAAAACCCTGTGACATGTAGGATGTTTTTAAATACTGGGTGAATACACGTGAGGAAGTAATATATCCTCCCTCCCATGACAGTTGGTACAGAAGAAAAAAACTGGGGGGAAGTAAAAGGAGGAAGGAAAACAATAAGACACCAAAACAAAAATATTTTCAAGAAACAGATGCACCAAAACTGCTGCAGACATGTAAGAAACTCCATTTGCCTTGGTGAGAAGCATAATGCTTGGGTTCTAAACGCAAGAACGCCCTTACCATGGGTACTTCTAGTTTATGGCATGTAAGCTGAAGAAGAATTCCACTCTAAGTATCATGCAAAGACTAGAGCAAGGACACCAGCCCATCTAGATGAGAACTGGAACTGAGACAGAATCTTCACCTTGACAATGCTTCAGCTTGACGATGACATGACCCCCATAGCATGAACTACGAGTTGTCACAGTGCAGACTAGTTCAAGTGATGGTCACACCTGTGGGATGAAACTTGTGTTGCTCAAGCTGGGAACTGGTATTGATTTGACAAATTAAATTTTTGTAAAGTTTTTAAAAAAAAAATAGGGAAAGGAAATTCATTCCTATTGTAAATAATTCAAATACTGTCCCAAGGCTTTCTCTGTTTGTCTTTGAACCATTGGCTTGCTATGTAAAATTCTATATTTGTATGCACTTTTTTTCTAAATAAAGGACAAATAGCTGCTATTGGATTCTCACAGAATTTACTGAAAAGAAAACCAATAGAAATTTTTCCATAGATCACTAAGAATGAGATTATAGAACTGGAGACCTGGGTCAGTAGTTAAGAGTACTTGCCAGGAGATGCTGTGCCACAGTGCCCAGAGCTGATCCTGGGCCACAGTGCTCCACACCTAAATACTGCCTGGAGAGAACTGGACTCCCAGGAGTGCCAACACACACCAGTGAGCACAGGTACGACCACCATGTCTGCTCAAATTCCTGGCTCAAGAGAGACTCACCCAGAGACAACAGGTCACAGGAATCAAGGAACAGCCAGGAACAGGATCCTTCCAGTTTCCATCTGCAACCAGGAACTGACCCTGTGCCACAGTTCTCCATACACAAATTCCTACTGGAGGGAATTGGTCTCCCAGGAGTACTGACACACAGGCTTGCAGGAGAGAAAAGTCAGAGTCAGAAACAACAAGACCAGATATAACCAGATGGCAAGAGGCAAGGGCAAGAATATAAGCAACAGAAACCAATCTTTTTGGCATCATCAGAACCCAGTTCTCCTACCACAGCAAGCCGAGGATACCCCAAAACACCAGAAAAGCAAGACTCTTATTTAAAATCACATCTCATGATGATCATAGAGGACATTAAGAAAGACATAAATAACTCCATTAAAGAAATACAGGGGAACACAGGTAAACAGGTAAAAAAGCTCAAAGAGGAAACACAAAAATCCCTGAAAGAATTACAGAAAAACACAACCAAACAGATGAAGGACTTAAACAAAGCCATCCAGTGTCTAAAACTGGAAATAGAAACATTAAAGAAATCACAAAGAGAGACAACACAGGAGATAGAAAACCTAGGAAAGAGATCAGGAGACATAGACACAAGCATCACCAACAGAATACAAGAGATAGAAGAGAGAATCTCAGGTGCAGAACATACCATAGAAAACATTGACACAACATACATTGAGCAAAATGCAAAAAGCTCCTAACCCAATACATTCAGGAAATCCAAGACACAATGAGAAGACCAAACCTAAGGATAATAGATATAGAAGAGAGTGAAGATTCCCAACTTAAAGGGCCAGTAAATATCTTCAACAAAATAATACAAAACTCTCATAACATAATAAAGAGATGCACATACACATAAGAAGCCTACAGAACTCCAAATAAATTGGACCAGAAAAGAAATCCTCCCATCACATAATAGTCAAAACATCAAATTCACAAAACTCAGAAAGAATATTAAAAGCAGTAAGGGGAAAAGGTCAAGTAACATATAAAGGCAGACCTATCAGAATTACACCAGACTTCTCACCAGAAACTATGAAAGCTAGAAGATCCTGGGCAGATGTCATACAGACCCTAAGAGAACACAAATACCAGCCCAGGCTACTGTACCCAGCAGAACTCTCAATTACCATAGATGGAAAAGCAAAGATATTCCATGATGAAAGCAAATTCACACAATATCTTTCCACAAATCCAGTTCTACAAAGGATAATAGATGGAAAACACCAACAAAGGTAGGAAGCTACACCCTAAAAAAAGCAAGAAAGTAATCTTCTTTCAACAAACCAAAGAAAAGATAGACACACAAACATAAAAATAACATAAAAAAATAACAGGAAGCAACAATCACTACTCCTTAATATCTCTTAACATCAATGGACTCAATTCCCCAATAAAAAGACAAAGACTAGCAGACTGGATACATAAACAGGACCCAGAATTTTGCTGCATACAGGAAACACACTTCAGTGTCAAAGATAAACACTACCTTGGAGTAAAGGGCTGGCAAACAGATTTCCAAGTAAATGGTCTCAAAAAACAAGGTGGAGTGGCCATTCTAATATTGGATAAAATCAACTTTCAACCAAAAGTTATCAAAAAAGATAAGGAAGGACACTTCATGCTCATCAAAGGAAAAATCCACCAAGAAGAACTCTCAATTCTGAACATCTATGCTCCAAATGCAAGGGCACCCGTACTTATAAAAGAAACTTTACTAAAGCACAAAGCACACATTGCACCTCATACAATAATAGTAGAGGACTTCAACACCCCATGCTCATCAATGTACAGATTATGGAAACACAAACTAAATAGAGACACATTGAAACTAAAAGAAGTTATGAACCAAATGAACTTAACAGATATCTACAGAACATTTCATCCTTAAACAAAAGTATATACCTTCTTCTCAGAACTTTATGGTACCTTCTCCAAAATTGACCATATAATTGGTCACAAAACAGGCCTTGACAGATACAAGAAGACTGAAATATTCCCATGCATTCTATCAAAAACAACAGAAAGCCCACATACACATGGAAGCTGAACAATGCCAGACTCAATGATAACTTGGTCAAGGAAGAAATAAAGAAAGAAATTAAAGACGTTTTAGAATTTAATGAAAAGGAAGGTACAATATACCCAAACATATGGGACATAATGAAAGCAGTGCTAAGAGGAAAACTCATAGTGACTCCAGAAAGAAACTGGAGAGAGCATACACTAGCAGCTTAACAGCACACCTGAAAGCTCTAGAACAAAAAGAAGCAAATACACCCAAGAAGAGTAGACAGCAGGAAATAATCAAACTCAGGACTGAAATCAACCAAATAGAAACAAAAAAGAACTATACCAAGAATCAAAAAGCCAGGAGCCACTTCTTTGAGAAAATCAACAGGATAGATAAACCCTTAGCCAGACTAACTAGAGGGCATAGAGACAGTATCCAAATTAACAAAATCAGAAATGAAAAGGGAGATATAACAACAGAAACTGAAAAAAAAATCGAAAAATCATCAGATACTACTACAAAAGCCTATATTCAACAAAACTGGAAAATCTGGATGAAATGGACAATTTTTTAGACAGGTACCAAAGTTAAATCAAAATCAGATAAGCCCTCTAAAGAGTCCTATAACCACTAAAGAAACAGCAACAGTCATTAAAAGTCTCCCAACCAAAAAGTCCAGGATGAGATAGGTTTAGTGCAGAATTCTATCAGACCTTCAAAGCAGACCTGATATCAATTCTCTTCAAACTATTCTACAAAATAAAAACAGAAGGAACACTACCCAATTCTTTCTATGAAGCCACACTTACACTGATATCAAAACTACACAAAGACCCAACAAAGAAAAAGAACTTCAGACCAATTTCCCATATGAATATTGATGCAAAAATACACAATAAAATTCTCACAAACTGAATCCAATAACACATATAAATGATCATTCATCCTGATCAAGTAGACTTCATCCCAGGGATGCAGAGATAGTTCAATATATGGAAATCCATCAACATAATCCACTACATAAGCAATCTCAAAGAAAAAAAAACATATAATTTGATTAGATGCTGATAAAACATTTGACAAAATTCAACACCACTTCATGTTAAAAATCTTGGAAAGATCAGGAATCCAAGGCCCATACCTAAACATAGTAAGAGCAATATACAGAAAACCAGTAGCCAACATCAAACAAAATGGAGAGAAACTTGAAGCAATCCTACTAAATTCAGGGACTAGACAAGGCTGCCCACTCTCCCGATCTAGTCAATATAGTACCTGAAGTTCTTGCTAGAGCAAATTAGACCACAAAAGGAAGTCAAAGGGATACAAATTTGAAAGGAAGAAGTCAAAATATCACTAGTGGCAGATGATATGATAGTATATTTAAGTGACCCCAAAAATTCCACCAGAGAACTCCTACAGCTGATAAACAACTTCAGCAAAGTGGTAGGATATAAAATTGACTCAAACAAATCAGTAGCCTTCCTACACTCAAAGGATAAATGGGCTGAAAAAGAAATTAGGGAAACAACACTCTTCCCAATAGTCACAAACAATATAAAATATCTTGGTGTGACTCTAACCAAAAAAGTGAAAGAGTTGTATAACAAGAACTTGAAATCTCTGAAAAAAGAAATCAAAGAAGACATCAGAAGATGGAAAGATCTCCCATGCTCATGGATTGGCAGAATTAATATAGTAAAAATGGCCATCTTACCTAAAGCAGTCTACCGATTCAATGCAATCCCCATCAAAATTCCAAGTCAATTCTTCATATAGTTAGAAAGAGCAATTCTCAAATTCATTTGAAATAACAAAAAACTCAGGATAGCAAAAACTATTCTCAACAATAAAAGAATTTCTGGGGAATCACCATCCCTGACCTCAAACAGTACTACAGAGTAATAGTGATAAAAACTGCATGGTATTGGTACTGTGACAGGCAGATAGATCAATGGAATAGAATTGAAGACCCAGAAATGAACCCATACACCTATGTTCACTTGATCTTTGACAAAGGAGCTAAAACTATCCGGTGGAAAAAAGACAGCATTTTCAACAAATGGTGCTGGTTCAACTGGCAGTCAACATATAGAAGAATGCAAATCAATCCATTCTTATCTCCCTATACAAAGCTCAAGTCCAGTGGATCAAACACCTCCTCACAAAACCAGATACACTGAATCTAGTAGAAGAGAAAGTGGAGAAAAGCCTCAACCACATGGGCATAGGGGAAAAGTTCCTGAACAGAACACCAATGGCTTATTCTCTAAGATCAAGAGTCAACAAATGAGACTTCATAAAATTACAAAGCTTCTGTAAGTCAAAGGACACTGCCAATAGGACAAAATGGCAACAAACAGATTGGGAAAAAATCTTTACCAATCCTACATGCGATAGAGGACTAATATTCAACATGTGCAAAGAACTCAAGAAGTTAGACTCCAGAGAACCAAATAACCCTATTAAAAATGGGGAGCAGAGCTAAACAGACAATTTTCTCAACTGAGGAAACTCGAATTGCTGAGAAGCACCTAAAGAAATGTTCAACATTCTTAGTCATCAGGAAAATGCAAATCAAAACAACCCTGAGATTCTACCTCATACCAGTCAGAATGGCTAAGATCAAAAACTCAGGAGATAGCAGATGCTGGAGAGGATGTGGAGAAAGAGAAACACTCCTCTATTACTGGTGGGATTGCAAGCTGGTACAACCACTCTGGAAATCAGTCTCGTTGTTCCTCAGAAAATTGGACCCAGCTATACCACTCCTGGCCATATACCCAGAAGATGCTCCAACATGTAATTAGGATACATGTTCCACTATGTTCATAGCAGCCATATTTATAATAGCCAGAAGCTGGAAACAACCCAGATGTCCCTCAATAGAGGAATGGATACAGAAAATGCGGTACATTTACACAATGGAATACTACTCCACTATTAAAAACAATGACTTCATGAAATTCTCAGGCAAACAGATGGAACTTGAAAATATCATCCTGAGTGAGATAACTTAGTCACAAAAGGACACACATGATATGCACTCACGGATAAGTGGATATTAGCCCAAAAGTTAGGAATACCCAAGATTCAATTCACAGCCCATATGAAGCGCAAGAAGAAGGAAAACCAAAGTGTGGATGTTTCAGTGCTTCTTAGAATGGGGAACAAAATACTCACAGGATGAAATATGGAGACAAAGTGTGGAGCAGAGACTGAAGGAAAGGCCATCCAGATACTGCCCCACCTGGGGATTCATCCCACATACAGTCATCAAACTTGGATGCTATTGTGGATGCTGGGAAGTACTTGCTGATGGAAGCCTGATATGGCTTTCTCTTGAGAGGCTTTGCCAGAGCCTGACAAATACAGAGGCAGATGCTCGCCGCCAACCACTGGACTGAGTGCCGGGTACCCCATGGATGAGTTGGAGAAGGGACTGAACTAGCTGGGAGCAGTTGCAGCCCCATGGGGGAAGCAACACTGTCAACAAGCCAGACCCCGCCCCCGAAGCTCTCAGAGACTGGACCACCAACTAAAGAGTACACATGGAGGACCCATGGCTCCGGCTACATATGTAACAGAGGATGGCCTTGTTGGACATCAGTGGGAGGAACGACCCTTGGGACTGAAGGTGTAAGATGCCCCATTTTAGGAGAATGCCAGGGCAGGAAGATGGAAGAGGGGGGACGGTTAGGGGAGCACCCTCATAGAGGCAGGGGGAGTCAGGGATGGGATAAGAGGTTTCCAAAGGGGAGATCTGGAAAGGGGAAAACAATTGAAATGTAAATAAAGAAAATGTCCAATTAAGAAAGAAAAAAAGAAAAAAAAAAGAGTACTTGCTGCTCTTCCAGATGACCAGAGTTTGAGTCTCTGCATCCACCTCAAGCAGCCTCTGCCTGGCAGAGGGACCCCCCACACACACTGGGCGGGAGGCTACCAGCTTCACTTCCGCGACCTCTGTTCTGGTAGACTGCACTGAAGAGACAGGTACCCAGGCTCTTCCCAATATAACATCACTTGGGACACGGCCTGTTGGGGCTTCCGCCTGCGCCCAAGAACAGGACAGCGCTGTGGTCGTCTGGGTGCCAGATCTGCAGGCCATCACCTCTGCAGGGTGAGCAGCGCCACAGAGAGAGTGCAGAGTGCACTCTGACATCTTTGCTCCAGTGGCCAGGAAGTTGGGACAGCCAGGCTCTGAGACAGACAGGCATAATATCACTTGAGCCTCGGGCAGATTGTGTGTACATGGCTCCCAAGAGCTGAGCAGATCTTCAGTAACCAGAGTGCTATCTCTGCTGTGGGACTTCTGCCTGGCAGAGGGACGCCCCCTCCCCCCCCTAGGAGAGATCACACACCCCTGCACAGGGCAGGAGCCTACCAGCCTCCCTTTGGTGACCTCTGCTCCAGGAATCCACTACGCTGAGCCTTTGGATGTGCAAGGACTCCCCAATACAACATCACTTGGGGCAAGGCACATCAGGGCTCCAAAGTCACCCAGGAGCAGGGCAGGCCCCAGAAATCTGTGCCAGGGGAATCCTGGTAAACCAGGGGGGGCGGCAGAAATAGCTTTGCAGGCTCACAGGAGGTCCAACCAACAGCCAGTGACAGCAGGACCAACTAACATCAGAGGTATCCAGATGGCAAAAGGCAAACGTAGGAATGTTACTAACAGAAATCAAAGTAATATGGGACTATCCGAACCCAACTCTCCAACAACAGCAAGTCCTGGATACCTCACCACACCCGAAAGACAAGATCTGGATTTAAAATCACTTCTCATGATGCTATTAAAGGATCACAAGAAGGACACAAATAAATCTAATAAAGAATTACAGGAGACCGTGAATCAACGGTTAGAAGCCCTTACAAAGGAAACACAAAAATCGCTTAGAGAAATGCAGGAGAACATGGATCAAAAGATGGAGGCACACAAGGAGACAACACAAAAATCGCTTAACGAGATGAAACAACGGGTAGATGCACTCACAAAGGAATCACAAAAATTGCATAAAGAAATGCAGAAGAATATGGGTCAACAGATGGATGCCCATAAGGATGCAACACAAAAATTGCTTAAAGAAATGAATCAACGATTAGATGCCCTTACAAAGGAAACACGAGAACTGCTTAAAGAAATGCAGGAGACGATGGATCAACAGATGGATTCCCATGAGGAGGAAACACAAAAATCGCTCAGAGAAATGCAGGAGAACGTGGGTCATCAGGAAGAAATCCTGAAAGAGGTAATGCAAAAATACCTTAAAGAAATACAGGAAAATACAAACAAACAAGTGAAGGATCTCAGCAAATCCATCCAGGAACTAAAAAAGGAAGTAGAAGCAACTAAGAAATCACAAAGGGAGACAATTTTGGAGATAGAAAACCTTGGGAAGAAATCAGGAGTCATAGATGCAAACATCAACAATAGAATACAAGAGATGGAAGAAAGAATCTCAGGTGCTGAAGATTCCATAGAAAGCATCGACTCAAGAGTCAAAGAAAATGCAAAATGCAAAAAACGTGTAACCCAAAACATCCAGGAAATCCAGGACACAATGAGAAGACCAAACCTAAGGATTATAGGTATAGATGAGAGTGAAGATTTGCAACTTAAAGGGCCAGTAAACATCTTCAACAAAATTATGGAGGAAAACTTCCCTAACCTAAAGGGAGAGATGCCGATGAACGTACCAGAAGCCTACAGAACTCCAAACAGACTGGACCAGAACAGAAATACCTCCCGTCACATAATAATCAAAACACCAAATGTTCTAAACAAAGAAAGAATACTAAAAGCAGTAAGAGAAAAGGGACAAGTAACATACAAAGGAAGACCTATCCGAATCATATCAGACTTCTCACCAGAGACTATGAAAGCCAGAAGATCCTGGGCAGATCTCATGCAGACACTAAGACAGCACAAATGCCAGCCTAGACTACTATACCCAGCAAAACTCTCAATCACCATAGATGGAGAGACCAAGATATTCCATGATAAAACCAAATTTTCACAATATCTTTCCACAAATCCAGCCCTGCAACGGATAATAGGTGGAAACCTCCAATACAGGGAGAGAAACAACACCCTGGAAAAAATGAGATAATAACCTTCTTGAATCAAACCCAAAAGTAGATAACCACTCAAACATAAAGATAGTGTCAAGAATGGCAGATGGCAATAATCACTATGCCTTAATCTCTCTTACTATCAATGGTCTCAATTCCCCAATTAAAAGACATAGACTAGCAGACTGGATATGTAAACAGGACCCAGCATTTTGCTGCATGCAGGAAACGCACCTCAGTGTCAAAGACAAACACTACCTCAGAGTAAAAGGCTGGAAAACAATTTTACAAGCAAATGGCCCCAAGAAACGAGGTGGAGTAGCCATCCTAATATCAGATAAAATTGATTTTCAACCTAAAGTCATCAAAAAAGACACAGAAGGACACTACATACTGATCAAGGGAAAAATCCACCATCAAGAACTCTCAATTCTGAATATCTATGCTCCAAATGCAAGGGCACCCTCATTCGTAAAAGAAACTTTACTAAAGCTCAAAGCACACATCACACCTCACACAATAATAGTGGGTGACTTCAACACCCCGCTCTCTGAAAGGGATCATTCAGGAAAGCAGAAACTAAACAGGGACACAGTGAATCTAATTGAAGCCTTGGACCAAATGGAACTAACAGATATATATAGAACATTTCATCCTAGAGCTAAAGAATACACCTTCTTCTCAGCTCCTCATGGTACCTTCTCCAAAATCGACCATATAATAGGTCACAAATCAGACCTCAACAGATATAAGAAGATAGAAATAATCCCATGCCTCCTATCAGATCACTATGGAATGAGGGTGGTCTTCAATGGCAACAAAAACAAAAGAAAACCCACATACACATGGAGGCTGAACAATGCTCTACTCAATGATAACTTGGTCAAGGTGGAAATAAAGAAAGAAATCAAAGACTTTTTGAAAGTTAATGAAAATGAAGGCACAACATACCCTAACTTATGGGACACAATGAAAGCAGTGCTAAGAGGAAAATTCATAGCCCTGAGTGCCGCCAAAAAGAAACGGGAGACAGCATACACTAACAGCTTAATGGCACACCTGAAAGCCCTGGAACAAAAAGAAGCAAATACACCAAAGAGGAGTAGAAGGCAGGAAATCATCAAACTCAGGGCTGAAATCAATCAAGTAGAAACAAATAAAACCATACAAAGAATCAACAAAACGAGGAGTTGGTTCTTTGAGAAAATCAACAAGATAGATAAGCCCTTAGCCAGACTAACCAGAGGGCACAGAGATAGTATCCAAATTAATAAAATCAGAAACGAAAAGGGAGAGATAACAACAGAAACTGAGGAAATTCAAAAAAATCATCATATCCTACTACAAAAACCTTATTCAACACAACTAGAAAATCTTGAAGAAATGGACAATTTCCTTGACAGATACCAAATACCAAAATTAAATCAGGGTCAAATAGACCATCTAAACCATCCTATAACCCCTGAAGAAATAGAAGTTGTCATTGGAAGTCTTCCAACCAAAAAAAGCACAGGTCCAGATGGTTTTAGTGTAGAATTCTATCAGACCTTCAAAGAAGACCTAACACCAATACTCTTCAAACTGTTCCACAAAATAGAAACAGAAGGAACACTACCCAACTCGTTCTATGAAGCCACAATTACACTAATAAAATTACACTAATAAAAGCACACAAAGATCCGACAAAGAAAGAGAATCTCAGGCCAATCTCTCTTATGAATATCGATGCAAAAATACTCAGTAAAATTCTTGCCAACCAAATCCAAGAACACATCAAAACGATCATTCACTACAATCAAGTAGGCTTCATCCCAGGGATGCAGGGATGGTTCAATATAAGGAAATCCATCAATGTAATCCACTATATAAACAATCTCAAAGAAAAAAACCACATGGTCATCTCATTAGATGCTGAGAAAGCATTTGACAAAATTCAGCATCCTTTCATGCTAAAGGTCTTGGAAAGATCAGGAATTCAAGGCCCATATCTAAACATAGTAAAAGCAATTTACAGCAAACCGGTAGCCAGCATCAATCTAAATGGAGAGAAACTTGAAGCAATCCCACTAAAATCAAGGACTAGACAAGGGTGCCCTCTCTCTCCATATCTTTTCAATATAGTACTTGAAGTTCCAGCTAGAGCAATTAGACAACAAAAAGAGGTCAAAGGGATACAAATTGGAAAGGAAGAAGTCAAACTATCACTATTTGCAGACGATATGATAGTATACTTAAGTGACCCAAAGAACTCCACCAGAGAACTCCTACAGCTGATAAACGACTTCAGCAAAGTGGCCGGATATAAAATCAACTCAAGCAAGTCAGTAGCCTTCCTATACTCAAAGAATAAGCAGGCTGAGAAAGAAGTAAGAGAAATGATACCCTTCACGATAGCCACAAACCATATAGAGTATCTTGGCATGACTCTAACCAAACAAGTGAAAGATCTGTATGACAAGAACTTCAAGTCTCTGAAGAAAGAAATTGAAGAAGACCTCAGAAGATGGAAAAATCTGCCATGCTCATGGATTGGCAGGATTAATACAGTAAAAATGAGCATCTTACCAAAAGTAATATACAGATTCAATGCAATCCCCATCAAAATCCCAACTCAATTCTTCATAGAGTTAGAAAGAGCAATTCAAAAATTCATCTGGAATAACAGAAAACCCAGAATAGCTAAAACTATTCTCAAGAGTAAAAGAACCTCTGGGGGAATCAGTATCCCGGACCTAAAGCTGTACTACAGAGCAATAGTGTTAAAAACCGCATGGTATTGGTACAGTGACAGGCATGTAGATCAATGGAACAGAATTGAAGACCCAGAAATGAATCCACACTCCTATGGTCACTTGATCTTTGACAAAGGAGCTAAAACCATCCAGTGGAAAAAAGATAGCCTTTTCAACAAATGGTGCTGGCTCAACTGGAGGTCAACATGCAGAAGAATGCAAATTGACCCATTCTTATCTCCTTGCACTAAGCTCAATTCCAAGTGGATCAAGGATCTCCACATTAAACCAGACACACTGAAACTAATAGAAAAGAAACTAAGGAAGAACCTTGAACATATGGGCACAGGGGAGAATTTCCTGAATAGAACTCCAATAGCTTAAGCTCTAAGATCAAGAATTGACAAATGGGACCTCATTAAATTACAAAGTTTTTGCAAGGCAAAAGACACTGTCAAAAAGACAAAGCGGCAACCAACTAACTGGGAAATGATCTTTACCAACCTTACATCCGACAGAGGGCTAATATCCAAGATATACAAAGAACTCAAGAAGTTAAACTCCAGAGAGGCAAGTAACCCTATTAAAAAATGGGGTACAGAGCTAAACAAAGAGTTCTCACCTGAAGAATATCTAATGGCTGAGAAGCACCTAAAGAGATGTTCATCATCCTTAGTCATTAGGGAAATGCAAATCAAAACAACCCTGAGATTCCATCTCACACCAGTCAGGATGGCTAAGATCAAAAACACAGGAGACAGCAGTTGTTGGCAAGGATGTGGAGAAAGAGGAACACTCCTCCACTGCTGGTGGAATTGCAGGCTGGTACAACCACTCTGGAAAGCAGTCTGGCGGTTCCTCAGAAAACTGGGCATGACACTCCCGGAGGATCCAGCTATACCACTCCTGGGCATATACCCAGAGGCTTTACCTGCATGCAATAAGGACACATGCTCCACTATGTTCATAGCAGCCTTATTTATAATAGCCAGAAGCTGGAAAGAACCCAGATGTCCCTCAACGGAGGAATGGATTCAGAAGATGTGGTATATCTACACAATGGAATACTACTCTGCAATTAAAAACAATGAATTCACGAAATTCCTAGGCAAATGGTCAGAACTTGAAAATATCATCCTTAGTGAGGTAACCCAATCACAAAAGAACACACATGGTATGCAGTCACTGATAAGGGGATATTAACCCAGAATCTCGGAATACCCTAGACACAATTCGCATATCAATAGATTTCTAAGAAGATGGAAGGAGAGACCCCTGGTCCTGGAAAGACTGGATGTAGGGGAACGCCTGGACAGAGAAACGAGAGGGGGTTGAATGGAAAAAGAGGGAGGGAAGGGGGCTTGTGGGACTTTCGGGGAGGGAGGAAACGGGAAAGGGGAAATGATTTGGAATGTAAATTAAAAATAAATAAATAAATAAAAGACAAACATCCTGCCGCTGAGGAGAAGGGAAGGAGACAGGACTGGAATTTATCGGGCTCCATGTAAGGTCTTCCAAGAAGACTAGAAAAATAACGAATCCTGGCCGTGAACAGCAAGAGCTCTCTACCCAACCTATTCTGCCCACCTATTGATGAGATTCCTGATTTTAAAGAATGGTTCAATCTAGAAGGTTGGGTATGAACCTACGTATCAAGCCGTCTACAGTATTTCTTTCTGCAAGAAGTTGCATGTGGTCTTTTTAGTACAGAAAGAACGAGGAGGGGACTCCAGAAGGAGCCTCTGAGACACATTTTTCCATGGGTGGAAGGTTGCAGTGCTTTATTGCAAATCAAGAGAATCTGTAAAACTCTGGATCAGATGCTACCCACCCAACTATAAAACTGTCGACAATATGATATCATTTATACTCATGTCTCAAATACTGTTTAGAACTGCCTATATAGGCTGAACAGCTTCCTTTCATATCACCAGTTCAAAAGTTTTATCATTTATCATTATACTTGGGGTTCCTTTGGAATATCGGACAAGAGCCACAGTAGATAAAAGGAAAACGCAGTAAATTCTCAGAAGTTTGCAAACAAGAAAGAGCCTGCACTCAGTGTTCTGGCTCCCTTTCCACATCACATATGTTTGTCGTGTTTTATCTCATTTATCCTGGGAGGAGAGGGAATCCCAGACTGAATATTATAAATGTATCTCTTCTTTCCTTCTGAGCACCAAGATTTTAAAGGACAAAAAAACAAATATTGCTTATTACTAATATGTTTTACACAACTTCCTGACAAATATAAGTACATATGTATGCATATGTGCATATACACACACACACAAGCATAAATATGTGTACATATATATACATACATACATATATACATTTAAATATACATATATATGTATATATACACATGCATACACATCATGCAATTCAAACACAGTTCTGGTGTGACGGGTAAACACCTTCAGGTACTGGCAAAATCTTCACAAGGACTATTGAGGCTAATACCTGACTCAGCTGTGCTAGTCTCTCATCATAAAATCCACTTCAATATTCCCTTCTGACTCAAGTTTCATGCTGCTTCTCTCAGGCCAAGTGGGACTGGTCACTCAGCCGCTTGGTTCAGACTCGCACTATCAGATTTCCTTATTTCAGTTCATCTTTTCCCCCGTTTATCACCTTAAGTAATGAGTACTCTCTGGACAAAGTTCACAACTGACTGGAAGAAAATATGGAGAGGAATGTACCGTCTCTTTGTTCTCTCTAGACTAGACAAAGAATTCTAAAGACTGTTCCAAGTACTAGGAGACAGCAGGAAATTCTAGCTGGGAGAAATAGGAAACACAAAGGCCGAGAAGCAGAACCTGGCCAGTGATCCACAGGGACCATAAAGGATGCCAGGGTGCTTGGAGTTAAAAGAACTAAAGTATTTAAAGATTGTCAAGAAACGGTATGGGCCTTAGGACTAAGGAAGATTTTGAATTTCACAGCAAAAGACATAAAATACCCAGGAAGATGTAGAGTCATGAAATTTTCTCATTTTACCTTGGGAAGAATCCCTTTTTTATTAGGAAATAACAGAGGAAATGGCTTCCGAAAGAGAACTCCTGGAGCAGTACAAGGAGAAAGGTCAAGGCTGAGCCTCGATTGGTGTGAGCTGGGAAGGGGTAAACCTGCCAATGCACCCCAAGTGCTTAACATAGCATCTTAGAAGATAAAAACCCTTCTATATCCCGAGGCTGCCGTCATTAATATTGTTAATATTCGATCTTAATATAGGGCAAAGGTTGGAGATACAAATCATAAAGGTAGGTCTTTGGCATAAAAGTGGCCACTTTCACTTCCTTACAACATTTTAGATATGATTTTGGGAGACTGGAAAGATTTGTCTTATATTTGCTATATTGTTAAGTTGGTTGAAGTTGTACTATTTCTCTTCTTGGGGAGGAGGGGGCTCTACAAGGGTTATTTTTTCTTTATTCTTCACTCATATATACATTCTACCAAAACCCTCCTCTCCCTCCCCTCTTTCCAGTCTCCTCTACCTCCCCTCTTCCCTAGGTCCACCGCTCATTCATTTCTTCGGTGATTGCAACATGGCATAACAAGATGCAATAAGACTAGGGATAAACCCTCAGATCAAGGCTGGATGAGGCAACTCAGTAGGAGAAAATGGGTGCCGGGGGCAGGAAAAAGAGTCAGACACTCCCATTCCCACTGTTAGGAGTCCCACAACAACCAGTGTGTGTGTGTGTGTGTGTGTGTGTGTGTGTGTGTGTGTGTAGAGGGCCTAGCACAGACCCAAGCAGGCTCCATGGCTGCCATTTCAATCTCTGTGAGCCCCTAGGAGCCCTGCTTAGTTGACTCTCTTGGCTGTGTTTTCCTGGTATCCTTGACTCCTCTAGTTCCTAAAATCCTTCCTCTCCCTCTTCTGTGGGGTTCTCCAGACTCTTCCTAATATTTGCCTATGGTTTCTGAATGTGCTTACATAAGCTTCTGGAAGAAGCTTCTCTGATGATGATTGGGCTAGGCACTCACTGATCTACGCATATATCAGAATATCATTAGGAATCATTTCATTGACTTTTGTGTATGTGTGTCAGTTGTGTTTGGCTCTACTCTAGGTCTCTGAGTCATCCAGCTCTAAAAAGAGAAATTAGAATAAAATTTGTGGGTGGACTCAGGGTTAGGGAGATTGGAAGAAGAGAGATTGAGTGGGAGGGAGGGGCAGAGGGAGAGAGTACGGGAGAGGCAATTGGAATAGGTGGGCACTTAAGGAGCAAAGTGGAAATCCAATACAATGGAAACTTCCTGAAACCTATGAGGGAGACCCTAGTAAGGACACCTAGTAATGGAGAATATGGAGCCTGACTGAGCACCTCCTGTAACAGGCTAGGTTCCCAGTGGTGAGACTAAGACAGCAACTCAGCCACAAAACCTATGACTCACATGTCCTGCCTGAAAGATGGGTGGGACAATTGTGTCTCAGAGCTTGTGGGAATGGCCAAGTAATGACTGGTCTAATTTGCGGTCCAAACCATGAGAGGAAATCTATGCCTGTATGACCAAGATTTGGAAGCTGGATGGAGTAGTTGCAATATTTCTAGCACCAACCAGGAAAGTGGTCCCAGAAACTCTATGGTTTTCCTTTTGGGTCTTCTATTTTATAGAATAGATGCTGTCTTGTGTAATTCTAAATGTTATGGCAAAACACTATATGCCTATTACTTTAAATAATGTTTATTTTCTCACAATTCTAGAGAAGAGAAATCCTAGATCAATGTGATAGCAGATTCTCTTCTTATAGAGACTTTTCTGGGTTTCAGAAGCCATTATTTTACTATATACTCACATGGCCTTGCTTCTGTGCATCACCAAGGCAGTGATGGGGAACACAGCAAGTCCTCTGGAGCATCTTCTTATGAGAACACTTATATCAATTAGTTTCGTTCCAGTGGGACTTGACATGAGTTTGAGGCATACCTCTGAGAGAAGAAACTAAAGAGTGGTTGATCCATTCTGAATGTGTTTGGTACCATGCTAGGAATTATGGGCCCACACACACTTAGTGTGAGTCCACTTCCTTTACCTATTTCTCTAGAAATAATCCAGAAGTTCATTTCAGTCTCCTGGGTGATCCTCGATCCAGTCAAGTTGACAATGAAGATTAATCATTATGAGTCTGAATCCACAACATTCCACCCTTGCCTTCAGAGGTTCATGACCACCTTTTAATACAAAATCCCAATAGGAAAAGTCCAAGATAAACTCTTGACTATGAGCTCCTATTTCAAAAATGTACATATTTTCAATGTACAGTGGAACAAAGAAAACTTACCCATTCCAATAGGGAGGAATGAGGACACAGAAAAGCGGGGTAAGTTTTCCAAAGAAAGACGGAGACCCACCAGGGCAAACAATAAGTCTTCTTACACCATGTCCAGCATCCCAGACACTTGGTGTCCTGATGTGAACTCCAGTAGGCCTAAGTATCCTCATCACTATGGCTTTGCATTTTGCAACTTACCCACTTCTCTTTAGAGCTGGATCCATCTGCCTGCAACTTTGTTCATGTTCCTAACATGTCCAATATTCAGGGGTCTCCATTATGGCTTGGGCCTTTCTCATAGACTTATTCATTGTCCTCTCAGAGATTCTTCCCCAAAGAATCCAACTGTATTACACATCTTCTAGTATCTCAATTCTTCCTTAACTGTCTGAGGAAAGATTTATTGGTTCTGTAAATCTTGAGTTCACCATGTCTGAAAAATCAGCACTGTGCATATAACGCCATGTTCTGCTGTCATTCTGAAGAGTATGTGGGCTCCCTTGAACCATGTCTAATGTGACTTCTAAGTACCTGGGTAGCTGAACTGAGAAGAACCCTTTCTTTAGGAGCCATGGCAAAATGGAGTGCACCAGCAGTTTTCTCTTCTCAAGAACATTTATAGTTTCATACTCTTAAGTCCTACAATGAATGGGGCCATGACAGTTAATAAAATACCCTTGAAAGAAGGAAGACCAAAATGTGGATGCTTCATTCCTTCTTAGAAGGGGGAATAAAATACTCACAGGAGGTAGAGGGTGGTAGGGACTTGGGAGGAAGAGAGTGTGGAGAGCTTTTTGGCACTCTTTGGCAGAAATTTGACATTGAACCAGGATGAGGAAGTAAGCTCAGGCAGGAATCTGATTTTAGGCTAGAACAAAGAAGTAGTCTTCAGGAAAGAATATGACTTTGGGCTAGAACAGGATAGTAGACTCAGATATCTTGGTCATCCTGATAAGGCTTTAGAAACAGTGATCATGGGACTTTGTTTATTGCCTTGCTTGTTCCTTGACTATTTGTGTTTATTGTCTTTCTTGTTCCTCAATCTTAGAACTGACCTTATTACTACCTGCATGTTATTAAAATGGTATAAAAGCAGATTGGGGAAAAAATAAACCTGCCTCAGCCTCAGAATTGGAAGGGATCATGCCTGACAGAACAATGTAAGTGAGGAGAGATCTATTTTGGCTCACAGTTTCAGAGTTCAGTATGGCAAAGTGCAGAGCAGAACAATTCACAACACAGGTGGCCAGAAAGCAGGGGGAAAGGAATGCTGGTACACCCTGGCTCTTTTTTTTTTTCATTTTATTCTACTGGATCAATGGATGGTCCACCCACATTCTGGGTAGGTCATTTTCACTCAGTTAATCCTCTTGGAATGCCCTCACAAACACAGCCAGAGGTGTGTCCCGATCAGTGTCCTAGGAGATTATAAACTCCACAAAAAGGACCCAACTTTTATGACTTTATCTAAGTCTTATTGTCTCCAAAGACCACATCTCCAAGTAGCATTTGCATTACATGGGTTAGAATGTCAATATAAGCATTTGAGAAGGTGTAATGTATTCCATTGCAAAAAGACATATTTAGCCAATGTCAGTTCCACAAACACCCACTGACTAGCAAGATCTGATTGCTTGTGTCTCTGCTGGAGCTGTCATCCCTGGCTTCTCTACGCCCCCACCCCCAACACCACTACCACCATGAAAGTTCACAGTCTGTGTCCTCAAAGTCCATTATTCCTTAACTAGACATGATAATTAACACCGAAGAACAAGAGAATTCTGTCCTTGTCATCTCCCAGTTCTCCTTGATTTCTGAGATACTTCCCACCAAAACAGGGTGTTACCCCACCTCCTCTGCCAAGTAATTCCCCCTCACTTTGATGCCTTCCAAATGTTACCTCATAAATGTGAGAGAGCCCATCAGGGGCCAAGGGAGGGCTCCCCAGGAAGAGTTGCTTAATCCAATGTCATCTGTGATGAGGGGAGATCGATGGTTTACAGAAACACTCCCTGGAAGTTATGAGCTCTGGTTCCACATCGAGCTGGAGACGGGTGCTCCTTTTGATCCTCCCATCTTTCTCGAGCAAATTTCTTCCCTTCCTGCCTAAGGCCTTCTAAATTCACCCAGACCCGTGTTTGTTCATCTAGTTGTCTTTCAGGTGGTCTTGCACTAGAGCCTCACAAATACACAACAAAACCAGGTCGATTTCTGAGTGATTGACACAGAGGTCATTTTCTAAATCCATGTCCCAGCACCTGCTCTGGCAGCTAAGAAGAAGACAATGTCACCAACAGAGAGTGCAGTGCGACAGGCTCATTGAACTCTGGCATTCTAGTTGGGAAGTGGGGAAGCATCTTGGGATTTGATTCAAATTAGCTGAGTTGGAGCCCAGGCTTTGTTCTGCAGCCCATTAGCTGTGATCTTTGTCAGCTGCTTAGACGTCCCTGAGTCTCAGCTTTCATAGACATTTGTTAAACATGTGGTAATTTCATGCAGGACTCCGTGTCAGCACATAAGGTGGCACAGCCAAGCCTATGTCAGTCTCATCTAGGCAGTCACAGCCTATCAACACTGGCTGTCTACCTAGACCACACTCGCTCTGAGGGAAGTATTGAATTTGTTAACAAAAAGAGAAAAAGATCAGGCTTTATTATTTGTTTGCCTATTTTACAAGGAGTCACATATAGAAACGTGAGGATGCACAATGAATTGGAATTAATTTCTGTGTTGATATACAGGGTTCTAAATTCTATCATGTTCTTAGGAAAGGAAAAAAATCACATTTTCAATCTTAAGCAAACTCCTCCAGAATATTTTCCCTGAACTCACATGGAGAATCCAGATTAATGTTGCTACTAAAACTTGGGATTTTGTTTAGTTTAGTTTAGTTTGGTTTGGTTTGGTTGGATTTTAAGAAGCCATAATTCATACCAATATCCTCATGAACAAGCTATGCATCTGTAGGTAAAATTATCTCATTCACACTGGTGAGGGAAATGTAATTTGGAAAAGATAAGCAACGTTACCAATGGTACAGAGATTTTTAAATACAAACCTAGGCCTGCCAGAATTCAGAATTCCCACTCCTGAACATTTGCTCCAAAGTTAGCCTCGGTGCCTACTCACAGGCAAACATGAGAAGAGATCGTTTTTTACCTTGGTAATAGAAATTAGCCCTGGATGAACCTCTCTAAAAATCTAAAACCAGAAAAAATATCACAATACAACTAAGCCACAGAACCTTGGAAGATCCCATTCCCAGGATACATTTGTCACTCATTTTTTATTCCTTTCACAAACATGTCCCTGGGGACATGCTAGAAGTGTCTCCAAATCCATATAGTCCACATTTGTACATATTTCTAAAACATATGCTTCATCCAGGCAAGAGTATACCAGAACCAGGCTTGCCTAATAGAGTAGGGACACAGTCCAAGAGTACTGAGGGCTTTATTGTCTATTTCTCCATTTTCCTTACCTCTAGCTAGCACATACAAGTGCTTTGTCGTCAAGCTGTATTACAACTTGAGCATCAATACCTAATCTAAAAATACAGGTGGAATTGTAATGCCTTTTAATATCAGTTCATCTAGAGAGTGCTAATATACACATAAACATAGAATTACACACAAACACATAAATGTTCATACATAAATGCAGTCACACACATGTACATGTAGTAACAGATGCTCTCATTAATATGTGCATGAGCAAAGGAATACACAGACATGTATACATACTAGCATATACTCTTACCAAGACAATGCACACATTCATACACTCACACATATATGTGTATATACATATATGTGTGTGTGTGTGTATATATATATATATATATATATATATATATATATATGCTTGTATACCTGAACACACAAAAAAACACACATATGAGCATACACATATGTGTATGTTGCAGTTGACTGGACATTAGGGTCAGAGTCCCTGGATTATACATTACGTAAGTGTATAAAACTTCATTTGGATCTTAGGCTTTTGTTAAACATAGAAATAATTTATAGCATAAAGTCTCATGTTACTATTACTTTATATCATCTGTTGTTCTGAGCTTCCTATCCATATTAGTTACTTTTCTGTGACTGTGATAAAATACCCTGACAGAAGCAATGTAAAGGAGAAAGGGCTTATTTTGGTGTACAGTTCCAAAGAGAATACAATCAATACAGTACATCATAGGATGGAAGGTGTAATGAAATGAGCATGAAGTTAAGACATCACATTGCATCAGCAGTCCAGAAAGCAAGAAAGAACAGAAATCCTGGACAAGCTATAAACCCTCAAGAGCCACCTCCAGCAAAATACGTCTTCCCCACAATAATGGTTCCATACCTTCCCAAATAACACCACCTGCTAGGGTCCCAGTGTGCAAATGCATGATCATATTTATCAGCAGGGAGACATGTCTCATTCAAACCATAACACTAATAATAATCTATATATCTAAAATCACTAATAACCCTTGTGGCAAAAACTAAAGAATTTTGCTTGGCTATAGAACGACTTCTGCTTGTGTTATACATAAGTTTCTCTTCTGAAGAGATTCTACCAATATTATAAATCCCAAAGACACAACTTACTTCATTTCTTTCATGTTATGCCGAAAACCTCTTTCATTATTCCAAGTATTTCCCCTCGCCTTCCCATGGGATGACTGTTTCTCACTGTGGCTTGGGGAGAAAGAGAGGAAATCATAATTCCACTTATCAGGCAGATGCTGGTGATTAAACGACCACAATGAATTCCATATTGGTTATGCAAAGCAAAGGAGAAGCTGTCTGTTTGAGAAACACTAATCCCAGGTCCTTAAATCCTTTCATTGTTCAAGTTCTGAGAACTCCCATTCTTCACAAAATGAACATATGCAAAGCAGACTAGCACTAAAATTATAGATTCGGGACCTGGAAGAAACCTTGGAGATCATATGCTTCAACAATGCTATACAGATGAGAAACCAAGACAGAAGACCTTGCAGATACACGGCAGTAGAGCTGAGAAGCAATGCCACCTCAGACTCAGAGGCAAGGTCACCATGTGCTCTAGAAATATCACTTTTGTCATTTCTGTCCACAATCATTCTTGACCTCAATTGTTTCACAAGATTCTGTACTTTAGTCAGTCTCCCAAATGATGCCACTCCTGTAAGAGGATACTCATGGCTTTAAAGTGAAAAAAGCCAAAAGTTCTTGGTTGGCCCTCATGTCTGGAGTTGGGAAATGAACAACATTAATGGTGTGATATGAAAGAATTCACAGACTCTGATGCAGTGGACAACATACTCTCTAACTTAGAATCCAAACGGAAGATATTCTTACTGTTGATTTGGGTATACTCCAGCAATTCTCAACCTGTGGGTCATGACCTCTTTGAGGGCATCAAACGATCTTTTCACAGGGGTCACACATCCGATATCCTGCATATCAAATATTTACATCAAGATTCATAACAGTAGCATACTTAGTTATGAAGTAGCAACAAAAAAAATTTATAGTTGGAGGTCAGCACAACTTGAAGAACTGTATTAAAGGGTTGCAGCATTAGGAAGGTTGAGAAGCATTGGAATGTGCACACATGCCTGGGATCATGACAAGAAGTGACTCTGATCCTAACACTGAAAAGTAGACCGATGACAATATAAAAATACATGAAAATGAAATATCTTGCATTTGAATAACTACCTAATAAGCAGACAGTCAACCATTTTACAGAAGAACATTACTTTAGGAGACCATGGACATACGATGTCTCTCTCCAAAATTCATATGTTAAGGCCCTATCATCCAACACAATGCAATGGATCCATTCACATAAGAAAAAAATAAGAAAGGTGAGCTGTAGCTTGAAGCCAGTGATAGGGTATTTAGCTGTTAATGAGAATTTCATTCATAGGTCTAGTTACCTTCAGTCAAGGAGAGGGCTTTGCTTTATAAAAGTAATTGATTTGCATTCGGTAGATGCAAGAAGAAATCTTACAGTCGTTGGATAGCAGAAGCTAAACTTTGTAGGTTTGCTTTGTATCCTAAACTTCTAGTTTACAGAACTAATTAGTGGGGGAGAAAGGAAGAGTTAAAGTACTTAAGATAACAAATGAAGGGGAGATGAGGTTGGCTTTTGCATTTGGTGATTAAACATTTCCATGTTGGTTGATGGGTAAATGGTAAGGAAAGTGGTATGAATCAGACATGTTAGAGAGTAAGTTGAGGTAGTATAACTGTAGATGTCCCTAAAATAGTGCTGTTATTTTTTAATAGTCCAGTAATGATTCATTTTGGTAGAAATCCTGTAAATGGAGGGAGGCCTCCAAGTGATAAGAAATTTATAAAGGAGATCCATAGTATGGTAAGTATTTTATTTCATATTTGTGAGAGGTAATAGATATAAAGGAATAAAAGATACATGAAATAAATATCAAAGTCATGAAATAATATAAACAGATTTAGAAGTATAAAAGTTGGTTATATGGAAGCATAGCAATTGTTCATTCTATGTGAGCAATGAAAGAATCAGAGATAGGTAGATAGATAGATAGATAGATAGATAGATAGATAGATAGATAGATAGATAGATAGATAGAATAAACAGTTATATACTTATTAAAACATTTATATATTATATTTATAATATATTTATATAAGTTATAATTATATGTACTTTTTTACAGCTGTGTTCAGTTAATACTTCATCAAGCTCCAATTAGAATACATAGAATTATGGAGAGGAAGAAAAAAGTTAATGTTAATGAATTCATGAATTTGAAATAGAGTTCATGGTGGACCAACTTTTTGTCATGTGAGTATTGTACAGGTTTGGAGTGAAATCGCTTTAGTTTCTTCAGGTAATTAAGAGTGGATTCGTGGTAAATTTTATTCCTAGAGAGATGAAAGTTAATGTAAAGATAAAACTCTGAGTGTGACTTGGAAAACCATATACTTAGTTGTTTATAATTTAATATAACAAAAAACAGGAAAGCTATTGAGGCTCTTGCTTGTATTTGAAAGAATTTTGTGCCTATGGATCCTGTTCCTCTAACCGGGCTGCCTTGTCTGGCCTCAGTAGGAGAAGATATGCCTAGTCCTGTAGTGACTTGAGGTGCCAGAGTAGATTGGTACCCAGGGGAAGACCACCTCTTCTCAGAGGTGAAGGGGACAGGTGCGGGGAGAGGTTATATGAGGGAGAATTGGAGAAGGGGGGCTACAATTGGGATATAAAGTAAATAAATTAATTACTGGGCAAAAAGAAAGGAAGTATCTTGTTATTGCTTCTGTAGATCATGGGCTTGATTTACCAATGAGTAGAGAGGATATATCCAATAGGCTTATAGGTCCTAAAAAATGGTAAAGTAGATAATATGAAAGATTAGTGATTAATTAGTATGGGAAGGATTTAAACCAACATTTTGGAGGTATGTGCCCAATAGCTTAATTAGCTGACCTTGCTAGAATAGAATAAGGCATAATGGTTACAAGGAGATTTTTGAATTCTTAGGTACAGTTTCAACTCCTATTATCCTAGAAGTATGAGAAATTAAAGCTCTATAATTTACTCTACCAAAGTAACTATTTTGTCAGACATAGAGCTATACATATGGTGGGATGTTTGCTAAGAAAACTGGAATTGAGATGTGTCATATTCAGAATGTTAACGTCAGTGGAAAAATGTTTTCATAGTAGGTGGGTAAATTGATTATACCAGAAGTGTGGATAAAATGCTTGAATTCAGGGGAATAAAGTCGTTAAAAGTACTGTTTTTAAATGTTTAAATATAATGTATAGTAAGTCATCCTGAATTATGGGAGTTATCACAGGCTTCTAGAAATAAAATAAATTTATGAAAGATAATTTATTATAAGAACATTGGTCTATTTGACTATAAATTAGTGTGAATGGGCCAGCAGTGTGTTCAGCATTAAAATCTGAGACAAGTTCTGAGTCACTTTTTCTACTAAGTCAAAAGAGTTCAGTTAGTTTCCACAAAGGTGGAGATGGATCATATTACTGCTAGGGGTCAGGTGGAAATTAGAAGTCATAAAGGATCTTGGATTAAAAAAAATGACTGAAGGGAAAATGAACTATTTATGAGGAGGACTAATAAAAGAATAATAGAGTAACTTCATAAGGAGATTGTTTGGACAACTGCTTTGAAGGGCTCCAATAAGAGAATATTTAGAATTTTATGATCAGCCTGATCATAAAATTGAATAGACAGACTTGATGTTATCTAGAATAAATAGAACACCTAAGTTTACATTAATTGGGGAGTTAGGTAGTGGTGGGATAGGGGATTCACAGGGTGAATGCTAGTGTTAAGGATCAAGTTTGGGCAATAATATATAGTGAAGTGGAGTTTGTGAAGGTCCATAGAGGTTCTTTAATACATGATTTTATGGCATCTGTGAATGGCTGAAGAACTTGAAAAGGTCCTACAATGTTCATTCTTTCTGTGGTTATGCACAGCCTAAGAGTTTTCATTCAACTGAGGTAAGGAATATTCTGGCAATAAGTCCTTTGAGTGCTAAACTGTTGCTAATAGTTCTCCTACATTTATCTTGTTAAATTACTGCTTTTTAAAGCCAAGCATAGTGAAGCACTTAATACCAATTTGTATCTTAGCTGCCATGTATTGAGTAAATTAGAATTATTTTCATTAGTAGGTTTATTTTCAAGTATAAATTCGTTTTTACTTCCATTAAAGTTTATATCTTGAATACATTTTAGGTAATAATTTTAGTTCATCTATGACCACAATGGCTGGCATGAAATTTACCAACCCTACAAGGTGTGACTTACTCAAACTCTCAATGCTAAGTCCCATGGGACATGACTAGGCAAGGTCTCTGAAGCTACTTTATATATGCTCGAACCCTCTCCTTTTAATTTACTGAGTGAATTTTAAGGGATTTGACACCAGTTCAGTGATTTTTTTTGCATAAGTGATTATATGTCAATTAATTATTTAATTAATAATTTAAATTATTTATTAAATTATTAATTGCTTAGTAAATTGAAGTAAAATAAAACCTCAAAAAAGAGATGATAAAAGTCCATCTAAACATTTTCAGTGCTGTGCTTTATAATTAAGCTACATTAACTAAATATTGGTGGTAGGTAAAACCCACTTAAGAGTTTTTTGTGAAAATTAAGGTTTTTGAGTGTTAATATTTTTGACATGAACTAGAATTTAAGTTCAAAATCTAGGAACCTCAAGAAGAAAATAGAGTAAAAGATGCTCATTCACTAGATTTCTTGTTTGGGCAATTTGTCAAGAAAAAACTTAGTAAGGTACTTAATTTTTCGAAGACAGTAATGAACCAGGGTGGGGGAAAAGAACAATAGGAAATTTCAGTTAGGTGAAATGTCCAGTATTCATTTGAATTGCATGTCATGCAAGCACCAAATATAAACTTAACCATTCATGGTACGTGGATTTAAAATATTGAACCAAAATCCAGCTGCATGATCATTTGCCTCTCATGCCTTGATGGTTGTGCTAAGTCACAGTGTCCTGAAAATTAAAAAAAATATATCAAATACACAACACCATAGTTATGGTGGCCATGAGCCATAACCATCGAGATGTCTTATTTAAGGGAAAATATGATTCATTTAATGGCCCTGGAGTAAAAAGCAGATGTCTGATAAAGTTTCATCTTAGCTATTCCTAAGTTAAGATGGGCCTAGAGCAGGAAGAAGGGCATAGATAGTTAGGTTGTTGGTTTCTTAGAGGATGATAGATGAACAGACCAATGGGGAAGGGGATAGCCATATATATATATATACACATATATATATATATGGCTTTTTAAATTGCTTTTAACTAGGATGGTTTATGCAAAATAACACAGATATGTCTATGTATCATTGATATGATATGACATTGGATGATAATAGCCCTGTTAATGGAAATATTTAGTTGTATTAGAATGTTTAGTCTTCTGTATTTAGTAGTTAGTTCTTGATTATATGTTAGGGGAAAATAAATTAATATATGATATACATTAATGTGTTATATACTATACACTTATTATGCACTTCATGGCAGGAGCATAGGCAGTACACATAATAAAACAATATTTTAAGAAAATATCAGCTTTGGATGTAGATAATAGAGAATTTCTTTCTTCCTTGGTGTCTTAAAAAGATTATTCATTTTTGGTCTACAAGATCAAAGTAATTAATACACTATAAGGATATTAGGTTCATTTTAGAATTTTTATCTTCAATTAGGCTAGAAGTGGGTGTTAAAATTAGAATGGTGAAGAAGTGACTATGGAGACTAATTGACCAATAATAAATAAATGGGTGATTGACAGGCTGACCACCACATTATGTTAGAGTGGGGAGTTCAACTATGAAGATTCAGATTAGACCTTGGGCGATTGGGTGGAATATTAGGCTGTGTTGTTTTAAAGTTGTTTTAAAGTGAGTGAGAGGGAAGCTAGGGTAAGAACTGAGAGATCTGGGACTAGTGTATCTCCTAGTTGACTAGAGATTGACTTAAGGGTAGCATAGGCAAATGGGAAATACCATTTGGGTTTTCTGGTGAGGGCTGTTGAGAGGGTTAGTGGGAGTGTAATTAACAATGATTCTGAGGAGGTCAAGGAGAAATGGGACTAGAGTTATGAGAAAGGGAAATAAAAATGAAACATCTAGGATGTCTTTAATTGTGTAGTGATCTCTGATGGGATCATAGCCCTTGCCAAAGGAGGACCAAGAAATAGATCTTTCCTCCTCCTTCTCCCTATCCTCTTCCCCCTTCCCTTCCCTTCCCTTCCTCCTCATGCCTCCCCTTCCCCTCTTCCTCTTTCCCTTCCTCCTCCTCCCCATCCTCCTCTTCCTCCTCCTCTTTCTCCACCTCTTCCTCTCTTCACTTTCCATCCTTTTCATTCTTGTCTTATTATTGCTGTTTTCCCTCTTCCCTCCCACCCTTTTTTCTTTTCTATCTCCCTACACCAAGTTCTGGCACAGCATGAAGCAAGCCCTCATGAGACAGTAAATCTGCAAGTGTTTGGGTCTTGGACTTTTCATTCCCTAAAACTATGAAAAATGAATGGTCATGGTTTGAGCAATCCCATTGCCATCATTTACTATAGTATCCTGCAATGACTAAGACAGATGGCAAACCAAATAGATAAAGATCTGGAAATTAAAATTTCTCTACAGTCATATGCCAGTCCCAAGTAAACCACCAGAGTCCTATCTACTGCTTGCAAGATGGTCGTTCTATTTCCAATTTCCTACAAACACACATTTTTTTCCTGTCCACATTAGTGTGAAGTTCTTGCCTCCATATCGGACCACAATTGATACAATGCCTTATCCTTAGACTTCAGAGTTTTGCTGAAAAAATTCACATATTAATGAATTTTTGAGGGGTGAATAGAAGGAACAAAAATATCCATGTTATTTTAGATATTAGTGTTGTAGATGGTGCTAATAAGGATGACAGGGAATCAAAGGGCATCTTAATGAAGAGAATCTTAATATTTAATGACTAGACCCTGGTTCTTGTATACTTTGACTCACAAATATTTGACCATAGCTCTTTGAGAAAGCTACTGTGACTAACAGCCTCATGAGAATAAACTGAGTCTTGAATATCTCACCTACCTTGGTATCATGCAGTTGTATGAAGCAAGCAAGCATTGTTTTACTCCACTACCTATGAATGTCTGTTACCTATAGAGCATCCTCTGTCAAAGCATTTGCTTATGCTCAGGGTCCCTTTCCTTCTTGAAACTACTCAGTATTATTTGCCCTTGTAATTCCCATAGCACTTCACAATACTGATGGAAATCAATACAGATGAAAGAAAACCCTAGCCCTAACCTCAGATTTCACTTCAATCATTATTTTTAACCATCCATATTAAGTGTTCTAATAGCATCTCTTACGTGTTCATTCAACATGACTCCTTTTTTTTTTTGAAAAGCAAAAGTAACAGAAAGCAACAGTCACTATTCCTTACTATCTCTTAACATCAATGGACTCAATTCCCCAATAAAAAGACATAGACTAACAGAAATATTTTTCATGTAAATCTTAAATTTTATCAGAAAATGTTTGTAATTCCTCCTTCAATTAATTTAGTAAATTTTTATGTCTACCATTTTATCTGCATTATTTTTCATGATAATCTTCAATTTTAACTTGTTTTCCTATATATTTCTTCTATTTTATCAGAAATGTTTTCCATGTAAATCTCTGATTTTATCACAAAATGTTTTAATTCCACCTTCAATTAATTTAGAAAGGTTTTTTTATGTCTACCGTTTTATCTGTATAATTTTCCATGAAATAGTCAATTTTTAACGTGTTTTTCTATATGTTCCTTGAATTTTATCAGAAATATTTTCCATGTAAATCTTCAATTTTACCTGAAAATGTTTGTAATTCCATTTTCAATCAACTTAGAATTATTTTTATACCTACCATTTTATCTGTATAATTTCCATGATAATCTTCAATTTTAACATGTTTTTCTATATATTTCTTCAGTTTTATCAGAAATATTTTCCATGTAAATCTTAAACTTTATCAGAAAATGTTTATAATTCCACTTTCAATCAACTTAGGAATATTTTTATGCCTATCATTATTATATCTATATAAAATTTTCCATGATAATCTTCAACTTTAACATGTTTTTCTACATTTTTCTACAATTTTATCAGAAATATTTTCCATGTTAATCTTCAATTCTATCATAAAATGTTTCTATTTCATCTTTCAATTACTTTAGCAATGTTTTTATGTCTACCGCTTTGTAATTTTCTATGAAAATTGTCAATTTTAATGTGTTTTTCTATATATCTCTTCTATTTCAGCAGAAATATTTTCCACATAAATCTTCAATTTTATCACAAAATGTTTTTACTTCCTTTTTCAATAAAAGAACATGCCCCTCTTACAACACTCAGTGCTCATGCATGTATATGATTATTTGACTCATATCTTCTTATGTTTTTTTTAATTTTCTCTTGCATCTTTATTTCTGTGCCATTCTTATTCTTTTACAGCAAATATGGGATGAAAGGCAAAACTACTGATGTGATAATTAGCAAAGAATTCAACAATCAGTTTCTGATGTTCCACGCTGAGTCAAGTATGTGTCTGAAAAAAATCAAAATCCAGAAACCTGCTTCTTAAACCCAAAGCTTCGTGTGGTTCCCACTGTCAGGGAGCTTTCAAATCACCTAGAAAGACCAGCTCTACACTAGCTAATGTGTGCAAGATGAGTAGAAGAACACAGGAGAGACCAGAAGTTGAAATTACTAATCCTGTGATAAAGACCATGACCAAAAGCAAATTGGGCAGAAAAGGACTCATTACAGCTTATCTTGGGGCACATTCCATCACTGAGGGAAGTCAGGGCTCGAACTCAAGGCAGGAAGCTAGAGGAAGAAACGGAGCCAGAAACCGTGGATGCATGGTACTTACTGGCTTGTCTCTTCTTCCACCCCCTCCCCAATATCTTGCTCATATTGTTTTTCTTATACCATCCTGAACCATGCGTCCATGAACCTGGTGACACCATCCCCAGTGAACAAAGCCCTCTCACTCCAATTATTAATCAAGAAAATGCACTATAGAGTTGCCTAAAGGCAATCTGGTCTAGGCATTTTCTCACCTGATGTTAACTCTTCCCACATGACTCCTGCTTCTGTCAATTTGACAAAAGACTAACCAGGATATAGTAAAAATGGGAATGTTCATTTTGTGCACAGTCTCTCTGACCAGAATCTTCCAAGCAAAATGTTCTGTGAGTAGGATATCTGTTACTAAGTCAAGGTAAAACAGGTAGGAAACACATTGATCTGCCTTCCATGGTCTATGGAGACTAAGTCTGTGTGCCTTCTAATACAATGCAGATCTAAAGATAAGACAGTAATTACTTTATCCACATTTTCTAAGGTCTTAAAACTTTTTTCATGATACCACTCACCAACTGTAGAAGACCAGATAGATAGATAGATAGATAGATAGATAGATAGATAGATAGATAGATAGATAGATAGAGATAGAGATAGAGATTTAGATATAGATATAAAACCATACCTTCCTCTGGGTTAAAGACAATCTAGAGCCATCTTGGTAGTAAACTGTCAAGCCTGATGCATTGTCTTCCTGAGATTGATTCATACCTCCTACCCAGATATTCAAGTGCCACTGAAGTGGTTACAAAATAAGCATGTGTCTGTTTCCAGAAAACAGGAAACTTATAAGATGTAAAATAAAAGATATAATATCTAATTTAAATTCCAACATCTATGCCTTGGTCCAAGAGCCAAACAGTTTTCTTGAATTTGAATTTTTTTCTAAGACTACTAAATGTTGCAAACCTTAATTCTTATTTCATACATCATTCTCAGATTTCCTTGTTGGGAGCGCAGGATTTGCTTCCAGTAGGAGAATGCAATGTCTTCGGCTTGGACAACTTCAGCAAGAAGAGGGCTCTGTAGATCTAGCCATAGTTCTAGCATGAAACAAATGAACGGGTTACACAAAAATCCGTGTCAGACATAAACGACAAGGCCCCTGCTGAGAAACAGATTGGAGAGCAAGGAAGACCAAGATATGCTCCCTGCAGGTTATATGCTGTGTGCTCCAGTTGCCGTTAATGAGAAGAAGATGCTGAGCAGGAAATTATTAGTTCTCCAGCTTCCCACTCAATCACTGAGCTATTCGTCATGTGCTTGCTATTACCAAGAAAAAGCATGACAGGAACAGGCTAGAAACAGGAAAAATGAAAGAAAGACTATTGGATAAGACTCAGGCCTTACCCAGCTCTCGCTCTTTACCTACCTGGTGATACTCAATCCTCACCAATAGAATGATTTGACATATGAGGAAACTGAGGCTCAGGAAGGTTGAATAGCCCTTCACCCACATTCCTATAAGGGACCTCAATAGAAGTTATTGGTTTTTTCCAATATTTGCTCTGGTCGTACCCTCCCTTTGTTCTGTCATCAGTTCGCTACCTGGGATAAGAAGTTTATTCATGTCTCCCCAAAATATTGTCAGCAACACCATTCCTTTAATAGTCCTTTGTTCTTTTGTCTCTGTCTCTGTCTGTCTCTGTCTCTGTCTGTCTCTGTCTCTGTCTGTCTCTGTCTCTGTCTGTCTCTGTCTCTGTCTCTGTCTGTTTCTGTCTCTCTCTCTCTCTCTCTCTCTCTCTCTCTCTCTCTCTCTCTCTCTCTCTCTCTCCCCCCCCCCCCCCATGTGGTATTTTGATATTTGTTTTTGTCTTTTCTAAGCAAGGCTTATCCTGTTTAACATGATAGTCCCAATCCCATCCATTTTCCCACTAATGACGTAGTTTGGCTTTCCTTGTGGCTGAATAAAGCTCTACTGTGTCTCTGTAATACATTGTCTTTCTGGGACTAGGCACTCGAGCTGATTCCATAGCTTAGCCATTGTGCCCTGCAGAGTGTCTCAATAAATATGGGTACTCAGATTTCTCTGTAGTAAACCATCTTAATGTTTTGAGTACAAAAGTACCTTTTGATCATATGATAGTTCTATTTTCAGATTATTTTTTTTTTAGGCACCTTCATTCTTACTTTTTTCATAGAGCATATACTAATTTACATATCTCCTGAGATCGGTATTTTTAGTTGTCAACTTAACAAAATCTGGACATTACTAAAACCAAAGCTGCTGGGTATACCTGTTGATGCTGATGACCCCTCCCACTCTTTATACCCATACCCCCCTACTCTTTACACCCCTACCCTGTGATACCTTCCATTTTCCCATTTTCATCATTTAAAAGCAGCTTAGCCAAAATCACATAAGAGTGTTATATGGATGGACAACGGTGTTTTGTTGTAAACAGAGTTCAGTGGCTAAAATGTGTTTACCTCATTGGTAAGCAGTGAATAAAAATAAGGAACATACATGGCCTCTTCATATGTAAAACAAAGACAAGAGAGGAAGAAAGGATGCTTCCCAATATGTGTTTGTGTGGTTTCATCACAATGGACGTTTTTCATCATGGTGGTTTGTGGGTAACAGTGGTCTTTGTTTCCTTACAGATGAGATGAACAGAGAGATACATCTTGAAATGATCACTTCTGCAGAAAGGGAACATGATAGAAACCTAAAATCCTGTTCAGTTGCCTTTATTCCAACCTCCTTTTGTATGTATAGTATTTGCCAAAACACATTTAATCCCATAAAGCCACAAGATGTACATTTTTTGGCTCATATAGAGACAGCCTTGCTCTATTGGAAAAAGATGTTGCATATCTTCCATTCCAGAAGTAATCTTGTCAGAATGGTCTGGCTGCTAGGGGTCAGAGGAAACCCATAGAGCAAGGTCAAGGAACTTGTACCAGATGGTCCAATGACATGGGGCATGGGCAGAAAAAGAACTCAGGAAACTTCAGAAGATCTTGGGACATGATAGTGTGAGGTAGGCTGTGTTACATGACAGCTATCAGTCCCAGCCAAGAAGACAAAGGCCCTCATAGGATCTTACGGCCTGGGGAGAAACTGAGTCCTAAAAATGGAGACCTCTGTCTTAGAAAGACCACTGCCTGCTTCCCAGAAACCTACCACCAATTCACAGGGATAGAATCCTAAGGTTGATTAATTTTTCTCAGATGCACCCAAATTCATCCACAGAAATTACCTATCGTGACCATCTCCAAACACTGCTCTACAAAGCGTCACTCTGAAGGTCTCTCAACAAAGCGAATTAAAAGCAGGATTCTCCTCACGCTCCACTGACTCTTAAGAGCAAAACTGTTTTGTTTTGTTTTTCTCCTTTTTAATCTACTGTTACACCTTCTCAGTAACTGACAAACCCCCATCAGTGCCAGAATAGCCTTGGAATGTACCACAAACCCAGACTCTGACCTGCCTCCACACCTTGCTACCTTTGACCTCTCATCAACTTTCTCAGTCCACTTCTCTTCCATGGAATCTTAACACAGGAAAGTTTCTTCTCTCTTTGTTCGTATTCTTCATCCTCAAAACGCAGAAGCGGTGCTCCCTGCCTCACAGAACCAAGTCTAACCACGTTCATGCATCTAATATTGACATTTAATTTTATTTCATTTGATTTCTTTTTATGTATTCTTCTCTCATGCAATATATCCTGACCACAGGCTCCCCTCCTTTCATTCCTCCAGTCCCCCACCACACACCTTCTCTGCCCCAATTCTGCTGTTCCTCTGTAGAATACATTTTTTACTTTTTTTTTCTTTTTTGTTGTTGATGTCATTTGCGTTTGGTTCTACCCCAGTCTCTGAGCCATCCAGCTTCCAGATTTAATATTCTTTTTTTAAAGATCTATTTATTTATGTATATGAGTACAGTGTAGCTGTCTTTAGGCACACCAGAAAGGGCATCAGATCCCATTACAGGTGGTTGTAAGACACCATGTGGTTGCTAGGAATTGAACTCAGGACCTTTGGAAGAGCAGTCAGTGCTCTTAACCATCTCTCCAGCTGACTCCCCTGGGTTAATATTCTTAACACTGTAATCAACCCTCAGAGTGATACACAAGAACCAGCAGCCATTGCCTTTTTTGGTTATTTCTCTCTAATGGTCTCCAAAGTTCTCTCTGCCCCTTTACACAGTATCTTACGGACTCGCAATCAACAAAAGTTCATATTTTTCTAAAACTGGGAAAGAAGGGGGAAAGCAAGAGGGGAGTGGAAGTAACAGAAATGGGAGAGGGGGAAGGGTAGGCAATGAAATCCACTCATTTGTATAGTCGACATACAGGAAGGAGAACAAACACATCTAGATGCATAGTAAAACACACAGAGAAAATGATATGTGATGTAGTATGTGTTCGCATGACAGCCACCAGTCCCACTCAAGAAGTGGGTGTAAAGTTTGTGTAAAACCAACAAAGGGAGGAAGGACAGTGTGACAAACACCCCAGAATCTGGAAGTGCACCAGAGGTAGAAATGTTTGACTGGGCTCAGCCACTAACCAACTGTGCCTCAATATCCCCATTTCATAGTGAGAGAGGCAAAGCAGCATGTCTCCAAAGTCTTCCCATCTGTAAAATACGGATACTGTGAGGTCAGTTCAGCCTTCAGGTCAGTCAGGGGAGTCTCAGACAACCAGTGGAGAGCAGACACTCAGTGTGAATGCATGTGAGGAAAGAGTTTATGGGGAAAGGAAAGCAATCACAAGGAAAAGGTGAGGGACAGGACACAGGTAAAACACCAGGCATCAGCTCAGAGTCAACCCAAAGACGATTAAAGCAAACCAGCCGAACAGAGCACTGGCAACACTCCACACACAGGGCAAGATGGCCTCGTGTGGATTCTTTAGAACACTGGGATGAAAACAAAACCCTATGAGATAGGAAATATGAACAAGGGTGGTGGACCTCCATCTGCACTTGAATGCCTGCAACTCAGATGGGAAATAAACGGAAAACTGGAAAGATGAGCTCACACATCATTGCTGCCTTGGAGACGTGAGTGTGAAGGGAGGAGCTGCCGCAGATGGAACCATCCTGGAGCCATATGACATGATAATTGGCTTTTCTATGAAGGGCTGCTATTAGGGCCCCACGAAACTGAACCTCATGCCTAGAACACTAGAACACTTAGTACACAGCTATTGATAAGCTTTGGTAACCACGCCAAGAAGAGATTGATTGCTGAAGCTGTTTACTTCCAAGAAATCATACTATGATTCAATCTCAGCCTTCACCCTGCTCAGAAGCATCTCCCTGACTACTATGAACCCTTCTGGAGCCATAACCCATATCCACTGCCTCTGGCTATTGGAATTCAGCCAGTCCTCATGTCCCATCCTTTGCCTTAGAAGGATGTGCTTGTCAGTATTCCTCAGCTTCTTCCCAGCCAATTCAAAGTGACCTGAGTGGTCTAATATAAGCCATCCACCAGTAGCCTGAGAGTACCACACCTGCAGTTTTTCTCTATGCCCAGAGACCTTGGGAAAGCTCACCACTAGCTGTGGCCCTGGGCCTCAGACCCTATTGGATAGAAGAGTGATCTACAGACTCTCTTCCCAAATACTGCCGTCTAGTCAAGGTATAAGCCAGAGCTGAGTGAATAGGCTGAATGAGCAAATACCCTCCTGGTTGACAGAATCCACAGCAAGTACTCAGCAGAAGCCCGGGGAAGAATTCCTAGTAACTCCTCCAGAAGGTAGCTCACTCTAGAAGGAAAACATTCTTTAAGCACACTGGTATTCTTTCTGGGTATTTCATGCAACCTTAGATCGTCCCTCTTTCTGGAATATTCTAGTTGTACACCTTCACCTACTTTGCCCCTCATTTATCCATTAGAATCAGGCTGAAGCATCTTCCTGAGGTACCCTGCATCAACATGAAGTCTGAGGGAGTTTCTCATGTCTTCTCCTTTATTTCAGTGAGCTTCTGTCAGTTTACAAACCCTCCTACATCAGTGTGATTATTTGCCATCAATCTATCCCCTTTGTCCCCAACAACAGTAAGATTCATAAGGACACAGAGTTTTCCTTGCTCAACGCCTTTCAGAACTAGAAATTCATTGTGGTCTTAAGTGAAGCAGTCTAAAGTCAAGGATGCCTCTGGGGGTTTGGGGAGACACCTTCTCAAAGAATTAAACGAGGCCCTAAAGAAAGAAGTGTTTAATGAATCCAGAAGAGAAGAGAAAGACACTGCCCTTATAAGAAAATTCAAAGCAGGTGAAAAAATAAAAGAAAGAAAGAAACTGGTGTCATTGACTATCCACTGAGGTTTTTATTGAAGTGAACATGAAATTTCATTCAGCTCAGGATGATGTGAGTCTTGGGTTCCAAAATTACTTTCCATCTTCTTGGCTCCACCACAAAAGAAATAAAGCATTCCAGCACTGTTGGTTTAAGTTTATAATCAGTTAAAGGCTTTTCTGAAGAACCCAAGACCCAGAATGGGTATTTTCCATAGGAGTTAGCTAATTGATTTACCTTTCAGCTTTTGTTAACTTTGAGCCCAAAAGGCTTAGTTGATTGTATTTGGTTATTAGTTTGTCTTTTAGCTTTATGGATTTTGCTAGCTTTAGGCTGGAAGGGAAAGAGAAATTGCCAGTTTAAGTCCCCTCTTCTGGTTCACTCTTAACTAAGCAGCTTGAGGGGTTGCTAAAATGTTAGCATTTGAAAAGTTTAGACTGCCTCTTCTAGAATCTGCCTCCTTTTCCAGTCCCTAACACCTTGCCTAGCCTAATGTTTGCACCATGCAATATACATGAGCTCAACAGATAATAAATTAGTGAATAACTCAGAAAGATTTAGAAGGTACCTATATCGGTTAATGTAATAAAATGCAACAGCCATCCTACCAAAAGCAGAATGCAGATTCAATGCATCTATATTGACCAAAATTCTAACACAGTTCTTCACATATCTTGAAAGGAAACTTCTAGCTTCATATGGACACACACACACACACACACACACACACACATACACACACACACCCAGGATGGCTAAAATAATCCTGAAAAGTAAGAGAATTTCTGGAGGTATCACCAAAAACAGCATAGCATTGGCACAACAACAAGCACATTGGTCAGTGGGATTGAATTGAGGATCCAGAGATAAATCCATACATCTATGAACATATGTTTTTTGATAAAGAATCCAGAAATATGCACTGGAAAAGGGATAGCATCCTCAACAAATGGTGCTTGTCAAACTGAATGGCTGTATATAGAAGAATCCAGATAGACCCATACCCTGTTCAAACTCCAATAGATCAAAGACCTCAACAGAAAACCAGATATCCTCAATATTATAGAAGAGAAAATAGGGAACAGTCTTGAACTCTTTGACACAGGATGAGACTTTCTGAACAGAACACTGATAGCGCAAGCACTAAGATCAATAATTAATAAGTACGAAAGGACACCATCATTCAGATAAATCAACAGTCTATAGAATAGAAAAAGACTTTTACCAACTATACATCTGGTATGTGGATAATATACAAAATATATAAAGAACTCAACTGGAGTGGATGGAGGAAAAGTGGAGGGAACTGGGAATAACAGAAGAGAGAAAAACTGTAATCAGAATATATTTCATGACAAAAACCATTTTGAATAAAAGAAAAAGGAGGTACCTATATCACCCCCAAACTAGAGTTTCTAATTTTTCAAGGGTTGATTGTACCACTGTCCTGTGCCCAGAGTTTGATGATAAAGATGTTATGCAGATTGCTAGACCCACTGCAATTGACAAAGGAAGCCTCATACAGACCACTCTCTGGACCCTCACCATTTATTTGTTCAAGTTCAAAGATGCATGTCAATGCATTCTTAGCTTAAAGACTACTCCACAGAAAAACAGACTTAACTTGAATAAAATGCAGTTAAAATGTTATCAACCAAGTACCATTGCCCATATGAAATAATATACCAACAAAGCCTTGGAGAATCTCATCCAAGTAGACTGTTGGTGTGAACTGAAGGACTCCAACACCACCATTGTGGCACCTTAAGATTTTTCACAGACATTCACAACAATGCCAAAACTTTTCAAAATGTATGCATAAAAGCATAAAGAGTACTACTCTGGAAACACTTGATTCTCAGGACTCTCTGGATATTGGCTAGATCCTGTGTTCTTGATAGAATAGAAAAGCACAAGGCAGCTAACACTTGTCATTAATGAATAAAAATAGTATATATTGCAATACAATTATACATTGGAGTAATCTTGTATGAAAGATTATTTAGTAACAGTTTTAGTATTTATTTAATGATACTGCCATTTAGTAATTCCTATTACGACACTGCAGTCTGCAGAGTGGCCTAGAAGACTAGACACAAGACAAAAAGTTCACGTTGGAATTGCCTTTGTGGGATTTCACACTGGGAATAAGCATACCATCTCCCCAGAAACCCAACATCATCATTTTACTTCTAACTTAAGAACAAATAAATATTTTATTGTTCTGACTCCAGATAAAAGGATTGTCTTGCTTGTAGAAGTATGGTGTCTACACTTTTGAATACTGAGAATCTTATTCAGTGTGACAAAGTGGGAGAGCAATGTGTGACCCATAACACCATTGTTGCTCTGGGCAGAAGATACTCATCAGTAAAATAAAGAATGGAGTGAATTCAGCCAAACATCAGGCAGAGCTTGGGAAGTCATGTGGAAGAATGGGGGATAGGATTGAGGGAGCTGGAGGGTCAAAGACACCACAAGAAGACCTAGAGTCAACTGACCTGGGTCCATGGAGGCTCACAAAGACTGAACCACCAACCAAAGAGCATGCAGAGGCAGGATCTAGGTCCTCTGCATGTTTATAGCAGATTTATAGCTTCATCATCATGTGGGTCCCCTAACAATTAGGGGCAGTCTGTCTCTGACTCTGTAGCCTGCCACTGGATCCCCTTCCCCTAGCTGGACTGCCCAGTGAGGCCTCAGTGGAAGAGGATGGACCTAATCTGCTTGGACTTGATGTCCCAGGGCAGGGTAGTACCCAAGGAGGTTTCCCCTTCTCTGAGAAAAGGGGAGGAGATAATAGGGGAGGGACTTGTAAGCATGGGACTGGGAGGAGAGGACTGAAATGGGGATGTAAAATGAATAAACAAATTAATTAATGAAAACAAAGAATGGGTGAATTGTTTGTTGGATGTCATGCTGTTCAATTGCTCCTGCCCTCACACATGCAGTATCCAGGATATATACTGCACACAAATTATTTGTTCCCATGATGTGTGACTCTGGATCTCTATCGTTCTTCTTCATCTTCTGGTTCTGCACCAATGTAAACGAAAGTATCTCAGAACACAGAAATGAGGCCGAGAGACAGCTCAGATCTTAAAACTCTGACAGAGCAAGAATCTATGTTCGTATTTCCACAACCAAGTAAAAGCTGGGCTTGCTGTTTATGTCTATAATCCCAATATTCCTAGAGCATAATGAGAGGCAGAGACAGAATATTCTCCCAGAAGCTTGTGGGCCAGCCAGCCTGGAGTAGACAATGCAGAAACAAAAACAAGAGAAACCCTGAACCTAAAGGAGCAGAAGGTGAAAACTGACCAAAGTTTTTCTTTTGACTTCTACATGCAAACTGTGGCATGTGTATACCTGTGTTTTAGCACACAAACACACATATACACACATACTAGACATATCATACCACATAAACATAAAATTTTTAAAAAATAATAAAAGTCTCAGAAGCTGGGCTGTAGCTTAATTAGCATAGTGCTTGCCTGCCATCCACAAAACCCTGGATTCGATCTCCAGCATGTCATCATACATCTATACACCTACAACCTCAGAACTCTGGAGGTTAAGGATGGAAGATCAGAAACTCTAGGTCATCACTGGCTACAAAGCCAGTTTTATTCTAGCCTGGACTACATAAGACCCCATCTTTGACAAACCCAGAGGACTACAGCAAATATCATATCATATTCATGGTTTTGTGCCTTTCATAATTGAGGGGAAACATGGGGTCCTGATTACAAGTCTTCCCTATGTCATCCCTGACTGATATATCAAATGTAGAACTTGAGACAAAGATTTCCATATAAAGTACAGTTAGGAAGGCCCTCTCAGGAGCCACTGTGAGAGGAAACGATTCAGAACAGAAGCAAGCCAATGAGAGCATGTTGATGAGCATATTATTGTGATAAGCCAACAATAAGCCAATTGTACTGAGAACGTATGAAAAGCGAGGTGAAGGATTATTTCGGAATTGTCTCACAGATACATGAAGAGGCTACCGAAACCCCTGCCCCACAGCATTCAGAGTAGCTCGTGAGCATCAAAACCCTGGTACTCTTAAGCTTCTAGCCTGGCTTCACCCGGTGTCCACTCTCAGAATCAAAGCTTTTGTTGTACAGGCAAACAGTTTCTGCAGCACTGTGATTGATGTAACTAGGGTATGACGGGTGTCAGTTGCGCTGCGGACAACGTGCTGTGAGCATTGTTCCCTTCCATTCCCATGAGGCTGTTGTTTATATTGCCCTCTGTGATGGTTAATCTTGCTTGTCAGGTTGACTGGGTCTGAAATCAAGAAAAGGATTTTCTTTCACGTTATATGAAGTAGGAAGATTTCCTCCCCCCTCTTCCAACTGTAGGCAGCCACCTTCCTGTAGCACCCAGATTTAAAAAAAAGGGGGGGGGAGGCAGGATCTCAGAGATAAATATTTGACTTTTATCTATCTGCCATCATAGTTCTTTTTGTCATGCTGGCAAGTTAGTCCACCCTGTTTGTGTCTAGCCATGGGTGCGTTTACCTCATCGCCGCCACTGTCACTAATGTTGTGTTCATCATTGACATCAGAACCTAACCTCTTCAGCCTTCCAGTGTGGACTTCGGACCAAAGGTTTTCCAAAAACTCTCCAGGCCTTTGACACCAGTTCAAGACTGCCAACGTCCCCATCCTCATGGACCAAACACACTCCAGGGTCTTGACCTCCCTGTTTGGAAGACGGCCGTCATCGAGCTACCCAGGCTGCACTGTGTAAGCCCATCCAATAAATCCTCTTTTAATATGTCAGTTCTATTCCTTTAATGAATCCTCACTGAAATACCCTAGAGTTCCCAAATGAAAGAACATCATCTCTGACAGGTGACGTAACTTGCTCAAAGTCATGCAGCACCTGCATGTCGCCTGCTTCCAACCTCTATACTAAATTGCCTCTGAAGACCCGGAAATGAGGAACAACTTGCCTGAGCCACTCTCCAGCCACTTATGCCACAATCAGAAACAAAGAACATTGTCACCTTTGACTCCCTGCCATATGGTCCCTTCTGATCCTCTCCCATGGAACTCCCTGTTTTGTAAACACTATCTAGTGAATGACTTAACCCCAAACACTGGCATGTATTTTGTTTTTTTGTTTTGTTTTGTTTTGTTTTTGACTCAGCAAAGCAGACAGTGCTGTAAGTTAAAACACGTGTCATCTGTGCTGTACATTAAGAATTGGGGGTGTTCTTCTTACCCCCAGCTGTGTGGAAACAACCCAGAAGAGATCTCCTTGGCAGGCTCAGAATGTACTCTGCACACACCGGCGAGAAGGGACAGGGAACATGAACTTTGGCAGGCACTGACCCACAAAGGATTTTGTTTTTTACTGAAATTGTACTTAAGAGTCACGGTACTGACTCCACACCATGAATGTGTAACTTTAACAGAATTCTGAGCATCAAGGGATGAAGATTTGCTAGAACCAGGCTGGTCCCTGGTGAGACATAAAGGTGACAGGCAGTGTTTGGGGGGATCCATTAGAACAGGACAGTGATGGGCAGCTAGAGAACAGACTGGTAACAAGAACAGAAAATAACCTGCACCTTCAAAGACAGAGACTAAGTACTTGTGCTGCTCCTCTGGAAAAGATCTAGTTACATACATGACAAAGTTGAGAGGAAAACCAATGGCCACTTGAAATGACACAGGCTCAAAAAGTCAGAGTTTAGCTTTAACCCTCCAGTACACCAGAATCTAAAACTCATTCCATCACATCATGAGTTTCGTTGGTATCAAACGAGAACCCACAATATATGACAGGTAAGCCAATGTGCAGACAGGACTGTGGCTTGGAAAATGTTGTGGGCCCTGGGTCTAGCATAGTGCCAGAACTCTACAGAAAGAATAAGACCTGCATGCAAAAGAACGTGTTTGGAACTGTCATTGGAGTGGTTTGTACAAAGACCCATATGGGTCCCTGGGTCTTGTGTTTTAGACTATAAATGACTCCAATGTCCCCCACGCTAAACACTTGGTCACTTGGGGCCTGTGCCCTGGACTACTTGCCGCCAGACCCTACCTGCTCCTGGGGCTCAGAAGTGAGGTGGCGCAGAGTCAACTGCACAGACTCTAGGAGCAGGTGAGAAACATCGCAGCAAGCTCATCTGAATACGTCTCCAAGCTTCTTTAATACCCTCCACCCATGGCCCATTGGTCCTAAAAAAGCATCCCTTCTAAACAGCAGTTCATGATTGCCTGGCATTGTCTGTGTCAGCAATCTTAGATCTCTCAGGCAGTCTTCAATCAGGTCCTCCTGCAGGAGATGCTTTTGCAGCTGTGTGCACCCGGTGTTTATGTAGAAGTGGTTCTGCTGTTCCTGCTACAGTTACTCACCTATCGTACTATGTGGACGAGGTAGAAGCTTTAAGAGTGGAGGCTAGAAGAAATTTAGCTCCTTGGGAGAGTTCCTTTATTTTTTTTTTAATTTAATTTTATTTTATTTTTTTAATTTACATTCCAAATCACTTCCCCTTTCCCGTTTCCTCCCTCCCCGAAAGTCCCATAAGCCCCCTTCCCTCCCTCTTTTCTCCGTTCAACCCCCTCTCATTACTCTGTCCTGGCGTTCCCCTACATCCAGTCTTTCCAGGACCAGGGGTCTCTCCTTCCATCTTTTTAGAAATCTATTGATATGCTGATTGTGTCTAGGGTATTCTGAGATTCTGGGTCAATATCCCCTTATCAGTGACTTCATACCATGTGTGATCTTTTGTGATTGGGTTACCTCACTAAGGATGATATTTTCAAGTTCTGACCATTTGCCTAGGAATTTCGTGAATTCATTGTTTTTAATTGCAGAGTAGTATTCCATTGTGTAAATATACCACATCTTCTGAATCCATTCCTCCGTTGAGGGACATCTGGGTTCTTTCCAGCTTCTGGCTATTATAAATAAGGCTGCTATGAATATAGTGGAGCATGTGTACTTATTGCATGCAGGTAAAGTCTCTGGGTATATGCCCAGGAGTGGTATAGCCGGATCCTCCGGAAGTGTCATGCCCAGTTTTCTGAGGAGCCGCCAGACTGCTTTCCAGAGTGGTTGTACCAGCCTGCAATTCCACCAGCAGTGGAGGAGTGTTCCTCTTTCTCCACATCCTCGCCAACAACTGCTGTCTCCTGTGTTTTTGATCTTAGCCATCCTGACTGGTGTGAGATGGAATCTCAGGGTTGTTTTGATTTGCATTTCCCTAATGACTAAGGATGATGAACATCTCTTTAGGTGCTTCTCAGCCATTAGATATTCTTCAGGTGAGAACTCTTTGTGGAGCTCTGTACCCCATTTTTTAATAGGGTTACTTGCCTCTCTGGAGTTTAACTTCTTGAGTTCTTTGTATATCTTGGATATTAGCCCTCTGTCGGATGTAAGGTTGGTAAAGATCATTTCCCAGTTAGTTGGTTGCCGCTTTGTCTTTTTGACGGTGTCTTTTGCCTTGCAAAAACTTTGTAATTTAATGAGGTCCCATTTGTCTATTCTTGATCTTAGAGTATAAGCTATTGGAGTTCTGTTCAGGAAATTCTCCCCTGTGCCCATATGTTTAAGGTTCTTCCCTAGTTTCCCTTCTATTAGTTTCAGTGTGTCTGGTTTTATGTGGAGATCTTTGATCCACTTAGAATTGAGCTTAGTGCAAGGAGATAAGGATGGGTCAATTTGCATTCTTCTGCATGTTGACCTCCAGCTGAGCCAGCACCATTTGTTGAAAAGACTATCTTTTTTCCACTGGATGGTTTTAGCTCCTTTGTCAAAGATCAAGTGACCATAGGAGTGTGGATTCATTTCTGGGTCTTCAATTCTGTTCCATTGATCTACATGTCTGTTACTGTACCAATACCATGCAGTTTTTAACACTATTGCTCTGTAGTACAGCTTGAGGTCCGGGATACTGATTCCCCCAGAGGTTCTTTTACTCTTGAGAATAGTTTTAGCTATTCTGGGTTTTCTGTTATTCCAGATGAATTTTTGAATTGCTCTTTCTAACTCTATGAAGAATTGAGTTGGGATTTTGATGGGGATTGCATTGAATCTGTGTATTACTTTTGGTAAGATGCTCATTTTTACTATATTAATCCTGCCAATCCATGAGCATGGCAGATTTTTCCATCTTCCGAGGTCTTCTTCAATTTCTTTCTTCAGAGACTTGAAGTTCTTGTCATACAGATCTTTCACTTGTTTGGTTAGCGTCACGCCAAGATACTTAATATGGTTTGTGGCTATCGTAAAGGGTATTATTTCTCTTACTTCTTTCTCAGCCTGCTTATCCTTTGAGTATAGGAAGGCTTCTGACTTGCTTGAGTTGATTTTATATCCGGCCACTTTGCTGAAGTCGTTTATCAGCTGTAGGAGTTCTCTGGTGGAGTTCTTTGGGTCGCTTATGTATACTATCATATCGTCTGCAAATAGTGATAGTTTGACTTCTTCCTTTCCAATTTGTATCCCTTTGACCTCTTTTTCTTGTCTAATTGCTCTAGCTAGAACTTCAAGTACTATATTGAAAAGATATGGAGAGAGAGGGCAGCCTTGTCTAGTCCCTGATTTTAGTGGGATTGCTTCAAGTTTCTCTCCGTTTAGATTGATGTTGGCTACTGGTTTGCTGTAAATTGCTTTTACTATGTTTAGATATGGGCCTTGAATTCCTGATCTTTCCAAGACCTTTAGCATGAAAGGATGCTGAATTTTGTCAAATGCTTTCTCAGCATCTAATGAGATGACCATGTGGTTTTTTTCTTTGAGTTTGTTTATGTAGTGGATTACATTGATGGATTTCCTTATATTGAACCATCCCTGCATCCCTGGGATGAAGCCTACTTGATCGTGGTGAATGATCGTTTTGATGTGTTCTTGGATTCGGTTGGCAAGAATTTTATTGAGTATTTTTGCATCGATATTCATAAGAGAGATTGGCCTGAGATTCTCTTTCTTTGTCGGATCTTTGTGTGCTTTTGGTATTAGTGTAATTGTGGCTTCATAGAACGAGTTGGGTAGTGTTCCTTCTGTTTCTATTTTGTGGAACAGTTTGAAGAGTATTGGTGTTAGGTCTTCTTTGAAGGTCTGATAGAATTCTGCACTAAAACCATCTGGACCTGTGCTTTTTTTGGTTGGAAGACTTCCAATGACAACTTCTATTTCTTCAGGGGTTATAGGACGGTTTAGATGGTCTATTTGATCCTGATTTAATTTTGGTACTTGGTATCTGTCAAGGAAATTGTCCATTTCCTCAAGATTTTCTAGTTGTGTTGAATACAGGTTTTTGTAGTAGGATCTGATGATTTTTTGAATTTCCTCAGTTTCTGTTGTTATCTCTCCCTTTTCGTTTCTGATTTTATTAATTTGGATACTATCTCTGTGCCCTCTGGTTAGTCTGGCTAAGGGCTTATCTATCTTGTTGATTTTCTCAAAGAACCAACTCCTCGTTTTGTTGATTCTTTGTATGGTTTTATTTGTTTCTACTTGATTGATTTCAGCCCTGAGTTTGATGATTTCCTGCCTTCTACTCCTCTTTGGTGTATTTGCTTCTTTTTGTTCCAGGGCTTTCAGGTGTGCCATTAAGCTGTTAGTGTATGCTGTCTCCCGTTTCTTTTTGGCGGCACTCAGGGCTATGAATTTTCCTCTTAGCACTGCTTTCATTGTGTCCCATAAGTTAGGGTATGTTGTGCCTTCATTTTCATTAACTTTCAAAAAGTCTTTGATTTCTTTCTTTATTTCCACCTTGACCAAGTTATCATTGAGTAGAGCATTGTTCAGCCTCCATGTGTACGTGGGTTTTCTTTTGTTTTTGTTGCCATTGAAGACCACCCTTATTCCACAGTGATCTGATAGGAGGCATGGGATTATTTCTATCTTCTTGTATCTGTTGAGGTCTGATTTGTGACCAATTATATGGTCAATTTTGGAGAAGGTACCATGAGGAGCTGAGAAGAAGGTGTATTCTTTAGCTCTAGGATGAAATGTTCTATATATATCAGTTAGTTCCATTTGGTCCAAGGCTTCAATTAGATTCACTGTGTCCCTGTTTAGTTTCTGCTTTCCTGAACGATCCATTTCAGAGAGCGGGGTGTTGAAGTCACCCACTATTATTGTGTGCGGTGCGATGTGTGCTTTGAGTTTTAGTAAAGTTTCTTTTACGAATGAGGGTGCCCTTGCATTTGGAGCATAGATATTCAGGATTGAGAGTTCTTGATGGTGGATTTTTCCCTTGATCAGTATGTAGTGTCCTTCTGTGTCTTTTTTGATGACTTTGGGTTGAAAATCAATTTTATCCGATATTAGGATGGCTACTCCACCTCGTTTCTTGGGGCCATTTGCTTGTAAAATTGTTTTCCAGGCTTTTACTCTGAGGTAGTGTTTGTCTTTGACACTGAGGTGCGTTTCCTGCATGCAGCAAAATGCTGGGTCCTGTTTACGTATCCAGTCTGCTAGTCTATGTCTTTTAATTGGGGAATTGAGACCATTGATATTAAGAGAGATTAAGGCATAGTGATTATTGCCATCTGCCATTCTTGACGCTATCTTTATGTTTGAGTGGTTATCTACTTTTGGGTTTGATTCAAGAAGGTTATTATCTCATTTTTTCCAGGGTGTTGTTTCTCTCCCTGTATTGGAGGTTTCCACCTATTATCCGTTGCAGGGCTGGATTTGTGGAAAGATATTGTGAAAATTTGGTTTTATCATGGAATATCTTGGTCTCTCCATCTATGGTGATTGAGAGTTTTGCTGGGTATAGTAGTCTAGGCTGGCATTTGTGCTGTCTTAGTGTCTGCATGAGATCTGCCCAGGATCTTCTGGCTTTCATAGTCTCTGGTGAGAAGTCTGATGTGATTCGGATAGGTCTTCCTTTGTATGTTACTTGGCCCTTTTCTCTTACTGCATTTAGTATTCTTTCTTTGTTTAGAACATTCGGTGTTTTGATTATTATGTGACGGGAGGTATTTCTGTTCTGGTCCAGTCTGTTTGGAGTTCTGTAGGCTTCTTGTATGTTCATCGGCATCTCTCTCTTTAAGTTAGGGAAGTTTTCCTCCATAATTTTGTTGAAGATGTTTACTGGCCCTTTAAGTTGCAAATCTTCACTCTCATCTATACCTATAATCCTTAGGTTTGGTCTTCTCATTGTGTCCTGGATTTCCTGGATGTTTTGGATTACACGTTTTTTGCCTTTTGCATTTTCTTTGACTGTTGAGTCGATGCTTTCTATGGAATCTTCAGCACCTGAGATTCTTTCTTCCATCTCTTGTATTCTATTGTTGATGTTTGTATCTATGACTCCTGATTTCTTCCCAAGGTTTTCTATCTCCAAAGTTGTCTCCCTTTGTGATTTCTTAGTTGTTTCTACTTCCTTTTTTAGTTCCTGGATGGATTTGCTGAGATCCTTCACTTGTTTGTTTGTATTTTCCTGTATTTCTTTAAGGTATTTTTGCATTACCTCTTTCAGGATTTCTTCCTGATGACCCACGTTCTCCTGCATTTCTCTGAGCGATTTTTGTGTTTCCTCCTCATGGGATTCCATCTGTTGATCCATCGTCTCCTGCATGTCTTTAAGCAGTTCTCGTGTTTCCTTTGTAAGGGCATCTAACCGTTGATTCATTTCTTTAAGCAATTTTTGTGTTGCCTCCTTATGGGCATCCGTCTGTTGACCCATATTCTTCTGCATTTCTTTATGCAAATTTCGTGATTCCTTTGTGAGTGCATCTACCCGTTGATTCATCTCGTTAAGCGATTTTTGTGTTGTCTCCTTGTGCGCCTCCATCTTTTGATCCATGTTCTCCCGCATTTCTCTAAGCGATTTTTGTGTTTCCTTTGTAAGGGCTTCTAACCGTTGATTCATGGTCTCCTGTAACTCTTTATGAGATTTATTTGTGTCCTTCTTGTGATCCTCTAATAGCATCATGAGAAGTGATTTTAAATCCAGATCTTGTCTTTCGGGTGTGGTGGGGTATCCAGGACTTGCTGCTGTTGGAGAGTTGGGTTCGGATGGTCCCACATTACTTTGATTACTGTTAGTAACATTCCTACGTTTGCCTTTTGCCATCTGGATACCTCTGGTGTTAGTTGGTCCTGCTGCCACTGGCTGTTGGTTGGACCTCCTGTGAGCCTGCAAAGCTATTTCTGCCCCCCCTGGATTACCAGGATTCCCCTGGCACTGATTTCTGGGGCCTGCCTGCTCCTGAGTGACTTTGGAGCCCTAATGTGCTTTGCCCCAAGTGATCTTATATTGGGGAGGCCTTGCACATCTAAAGGCTCAGCCTAGTGGATTCCTGGAGCAGAGGTCGCCAAAGGGAGGCTGGCAGGCTCCTGCCCTGTGCAGGGGTGTGTGATCTCTCCTGGGGGGGGAGGGGGCGTCCCTCTGCCAGGCAGAAGTCCCACAGCAGTTCTGGCGCGCTGGTCACTGCAGATCAGCCCAGCACCTGGGAGCAGGTTTCACACAAGCTGCCTGAGACCGAAGCGATATTATGCCTGTCTGTCTCTGAGCCTGGTGGTCCCAACTACCTGGTCACTGGAGCAAAGATGGCGGAGGGCACTCTCCGTGGCGCTGCTCACACCGCTCTCCCTGTGGTCACGATGGCCCGCCGATCTGGCACCCAGACGACCACAGCGCCAACCCGCCCTCGGGCACAGACGGAAGCCCCAACAGGCCGTGTCCCAAGTGATGTTATATCGGGGGGAGAGCCTGGGTACCGGTCTCTCCAGCGCAGTCCGCGGGAACAGAGGTCGCGGAAGGGAAGCTGGCAGGCTCCCTCCCTGCGCGGGGTCCCTCCACCAGGCAGAAGGTCCCACCGCGGAACTGGCGCGCTGGTTACTGCAGATCAGCCCAGCACCTGGGAGCAGGTTACACACAAGCTGCCTGAAACCGAAGCGATATTATGCCTGTCTGTCTCTGAGCCTGGCGGTCCCAACTACCTGGTCACTGGAGCAAAGATGGCGGAGGGCAGTCTCCGTGGCGCCGCTCACCCTGTGGTCACGATGGCCCGCCGATCTGGCACCCAGACGACCACAGCGCCAACCCGCCCTCGGGCACAGACGGAAGCCCCAACAGGCCGTGTCCCAAGTGATGTTATATCGGGGGGAGAGCCTGGGTACCGGTCCGGGAGAGTTCCTTTATAGGAGATACTCGGAGCCTGGCTTCTTCCTGTCTCTGTTTCCTAGCTGTTGTGAGATGAACAGGTCCCTCTGATCTCAAGTTTCCACCATGATGAATTTCATTGCTGCAGGTGGAGAATGATGACCAGGTAGCCTCGGAAGCTATGAGCCAACATCTTTCTTATAAGTTGATGACCGCCCACACACACACACACATTTTATCACAGTGGCAGACAGCTGTTGACACACAAGGCATGAACCATCTCTGTGAAGCTTGCACAGAGACAACGAGTCTGGGAAGAGGGATAAAGATTACTGTGGCTGTGGAGAGAGGAGATTCCGGTGGAAGGATACAGACCCAGATCCAGGAGTGATCACATGTGTCAAGAGTGTACTCATCTGGCAAGAGCTGTGATATACGTAAGACAAAAACAGAGAGGTCAGGTTCACCCATGGTTATCATTGTCCATTTATAGGCGTTGAAGGGATAGGAAATACTGCCAATTTAATCCAATCCACACCTCCCAAATGCTATATATTTTCTCTGAACTATTGCAAAATTTCTCAACCTGATAACTCTTGGCCTTTAGGAGTGGGTCATTCTCAAGTTAATGCAGAGTCTTGGGAGACACTTGGTAGCACCCCTGACATCTACTACCACATGCCAACAGAACTTATTGCCAGTTCTGACAGCCATAAATGTCCTGATATTGCTAACTGCACTTTCCAAAGCAAAACTATTAAAGAGCTGTATGTTCTTATTCAAGCTTCACATCATGAGACGATTGCTATTGTTAGCTCTCTTTTACAGAGGAAGAAACTGAGGCATTGAGAAGGAATATAATGAGCCCAAGTTCACTGGATTTATAAGATGGTCCATCAAGAAACTTCAGTAGACCTGGGTGTAGTAGCATAAGGCTGTAAGCCTGACCCTCAGAAGGCTGAGGCAGGAGAATCTCAAGTTCAAAGGTCAAGGTTAGAGAGATGGCTGATGAATAAGGGAATTGCCACATAAGCATGAGGAGAATTCTTATTTTCAAAACCCACATAAAATCAGGGCAGACATGAGCAACTGTAAACCCGGGACTCGGGAAGCAGAAATGGGATTCTAGGGTCTGCTGGCTAGTCAGTGCAGTCAGAATCATTAAGCCCTGGTTCAATGGGAAGCCCTGCCTCAACAAACAAATAAAATGGAGAGTTATGGAGAAAGGTAGCTGACATCAACTTTGGGGACCCCATACGCACATATGTACATTTGTATACATGTGTAACCTCATACTCCTATGAACCCACACATATGAAAACATATTTTCACATGCAAAATAAGCCCTAACATCAAGTTGCCTTGCAATCCTTCCTTTTTTAGGAAATAACTCTCTTAATTACATATAATGACAACTCCTATTTATCAATTACATATGCCCTACATTGATGATAATCTTTGCCTGTGGTCTTCACCGTTGACCTGTGGTTATATAGCAGCACCGTGGACCACCATGACTCAGTCCCATCTTATGTCAAGTTAGGGCTACTCCCCCCTCCAGTTACCTCACAAATCTCCATGGTCTGTGATACTATGTTCATCAGAGAGGTTTAAACACCTCAAACAGAGAGCTTTGGAAATCATCAAGTGTGTAAGAAGCCTGCCATAAATGATAATCAACATTGTCATTTCCAATTTAGACATCAGGAGCAGTTCTCCAAATCTCTGACTTTGTCAGCAGTCTCCCTACAGGCTCAAGGATTCACCTTCACTGTCGATCCAGAGGTATGTCTATAAGCTTGTCTCCAGAAAGATTTAACTGAAGTCTAAAGACCCATGCTGAGTGTGGGTGACATCATGGGCTAAGGTCCAAGATCAAATGAAAATGAAAGAGAGAAGAGACCAGCTGAGCCTCGGCGCCCTACTTTCTATTTCATCACTTCAGATGCAATGTCACTCACCAGTCACCAGGGCTCCTGGTCTCCAGGCCTTCCCCACTGTGACAGACTCTGCCCTCAAACTGTGGGGCCAAAATATACTCTTCTTTAAGATGGTTTGCAATGCATTTTCTCACAGAAAAGAGGGAAGTGACAAATCCATCAACTTAAAAATCTGAAAAGAGGGCACAAGTGCCTGAATAAAGACTTAGGTCAAGCTGACCTGTGAGCCTGCCCAGAGACCATGAACTGAAGAACGTTGGTGTGGCTTATATTGCTGCCTCTGCCTTGTGCTTTGGTGCCATCTGCTGGCCTTGAAATTCACTGCGAGAAAGTAGCGCACACACGCAGCAGGCAGGGGAGGGCAGATAGAAGTGTCCTCTGCAGTAAAATTGACCCACAATTACACCCACCCACACCCAGGAGTGTGTGTGTGTGTGTGTGTGTGTGTGTGTGTGTGTGTGTGTGTGTGTAAGCTGAAAGAAAATCTTCCTGAAAGAGCGCTTAAAATTAAGCCTTTATTACTGAGACGCTCCTATGAGCAAGACTGTCTACGCGTTCCCTTGCTTAATGCCTTTACACTGGCAGAAAGCATGTGGATAAAAGGCAGGGGGCTGCCAGGCAGAGGGGGAACTGGAGGCCAGCAGTGGACAAGGATAGATCACTGCACACACATACACGGTTATGCACACTTCTTCTGGTGTGCTAAGAGATGGGTTACTTCCGGCTTAGGCAAATCCACATTCTGCACCTTTTAGGATTTGTATTTCACATCTGAAAAGTGTTGGTTGTTCTCCTGAGAGTGAAGGAACAGAGTCATGGCGGAAGATCTCCCTTCAGCTCCTCCTTCCCATGATTCATTTCGTCTAACAAGGTCGCTGTTTGAGCCCTGTTCCTTTAAGCCAGAGAAGCTGTGCTGCTGGTCCAGCATCAACACTAAGCTTGCTTCCACGACCAGTCTTTCTCCACCTCTTGCTCCACAGCAGGGCTTCGCCTCAGTGAGGTGCAGGCACCAGGGCAGGCGTTCAGAATTCCCTAGCTGTGCCACGGACACAGTGGACATCGCTTCACACTGCATCATCTGAGTCATCTTGCTTCGGCCTGAGAAGAGAGAAGGGAGACCTGCTGTCTCAGAGGAGGAAAAGGCTGGGTGCTGAAGACAAAAACCACACTGGCTTTCCCTGGACGATTCAGAGCAACTGAATCATCCAGTGAAAACAAGCAGTTTGCCATCTGGTCATCGCCCTGGGGCTGAGGTGTCAATCCCTTGTCCTTCATCCTGCCCTTCTTAGAAAAACACTGGCCCTGGGTGGTCCAGATGGCTGCAGGCCTTTGCACAATGAACAGAGGCTGCTGCTACACATGACTCCCTCTGCCCCCGGGAAGTCCTCCCATACAAAAATACATTAGAGAGGACGTTCCTCCTGAACGATTTGTTAAGAGTCAACCACTTCTGGGAAGGGAAACATGAAAGACCCCAGAAACTACACAAATCCACCCCCAGCTCCTGCAGATGAATGAGGCCAGCACACCCACAGCCTGCTATACTTGTCCCAACCCATTCGTCCCATGGAGATCCTCAAAGAGTTTCCCCATCAGAAGAAAAGGAGAGCATTGCAATAATGAGCTTTAATGAATCTCGAGCTGTTTCTTCCTTTCCCTTGTTCGTTCTTACCCTTGACACAGTTGTCTGCAGAAACTCTCTTCTTGGGCTCAATATAGTAACCAAGGTATTACCAATGCACTCAGTCTCCAGCAACCCCTGGGAAGGAAAATCCAATGGAAGAGTGCAGAAGTCACCTCTGAGTAGGAGTGATGGTTACTGCCTTCAAAGCCCTTAGCAGCGAGAACACTAACAGGAACCTCAGAAGTCCTCAAGGCTACCAGTTCGTTACTGGCTTAGTCCAAACTCCCTTCTGTCTACATGGAGAACTAGAAAAACATTAAACACAATGAAAAGTGGCCAAAAAGTAATATGTAAAGGCATCATTTAAATTTTAAACTATGGTACAAATTCTAATATATATGATTGGGGAGAGTCACCCAACTCTTCTAAGCCTTACCTTCACTACATATAAAATAACTTAGAGAAAAAAAAAACTATTTGAAGGGATTGTTCTCAGAGCCTGATGGCATGAGCGTGTGATCCCAGGCCATCAGGAGTCTGAGAGATCAGGACCACAAGCTTGTCTAGGCTTCAGAGTGAATTCAACAGCAGCCTAGGAGCATAACTTGGAATGCTTATTTAGCATGCATAAAGCCCTGGGTTCAATTTCAGTACAGCCAAATAAATAAAAGGGTTAGTTAGCATGGCGATATGCAATTCATGAAGATATTTACTGAGGGTTTGTTGTTATTGTTGTTGGAGGGACTTTTTGATTTTTAGTTTGAGGGGTTGTTGTTTGTCTGAGATGGAGTGCCCACAAGTCAGTCTGAACATTCTATGTAGTTTAGAATGACCTTGAATTTCTGATTCTTAAACTTCCATCCCAAGTGTTGGGATTAGAGGCACTCTCAGTTCTTCATTGATATATTTTCCTGACATGTAAGAATTAATAGTGAATGTTAATACATGATAAATAATGAAATGCTAATACTTTAAACTTTATGTTAACATTATTGACATTAATAGAGAACATTATTATTGATTTTATTGTTTATATACATATTACTACTACAGAAGTCAAAGTAATAAGTACAGGGTTCACATTTTGTCATTTATGGTAGGAATTCTCAATTTTAGTGCTATTGTTATTTTGAACCTATTGACTCTATTTGGTTCCAATATAGCTGTCCTGTGTGTTGTAGAGTTCTAAACAGCATGCATGTGTTTCTGCCTAAGATCCATGAACAACAGCTTTCCACCAGTTGTGACAAACAAAAATGTCTCCTGGTGTTGCCAACTGTCTCCTAGAGTAGGGCAAGCCCTACTCTACCAGACCCTGTGCTGGTCACTAGTGCAGAAGCTTAACTTGCACTTCCTTTAGTAGCCAAAGTAGAAAACATCAATTTACCATACAGATGACTCCTAAAGGAACAGACAGTTTCAATATTGGCGTGTTGTATTCCCTACAACTCTTAGTACATGACACATGAAAAGTCTGAGAAGCTCAACCTCTGCTGATTGCAGAGCTGAGCAAAACTACGTGAAAGGCGGGACCCAATCCCCCAATAACTGGAGCGGGGGCGTCCCTGAATTTGTTGCCTGCCTGTGAATCCCGCTCCCCTAACTGCCTGCCTTGTCTGGCCTCAGTGAGAGAAGATGTACCTGGTCTTTCCCCATTCCAAGGGGAAGGGGCGTGACACCCAGGGGATCTCCTCCTTCTCAGAGGAAAAAAAAAAGGATTGGGAACTGGGGGAGGACCTGAAAAGAAGAAAGGGGACTGATGACACGGCTTAGGGAAGCCAGAGCAAAGGCAAAAACACGAGTTATAACAGCCAAATGAAGAAGAGGGTGGTGCCCTAACGCAGGGTGCAGGCTCTGGCCAAAATTCATCAAGAGAAACAATCTTGGGATCCTTAACTCATGTGAGGCCAGTGGGAAGACAAAGAGACTGGAAGAACACTAACGACTGTCCAGGGTAAATAAACCTAGATCCATACCAGGAAATAGCAGTTCACCTGCTTGCATGGAATTTTTGCCTTGGGATGCAATGCATCTGGCTGGAATAAAGCAGTTATCAATGTGAGCCTTTTCACTGAGACTGGTTATTTTGGTGACTGAAAGCAGAAGGGAAGAAGGTACTTGTCGGTGTGGCTGTCGAAGGAGGAGAAAGTCAGCCCATTTCCATCCCTCTTCAAAGGAGGAGAAAGTCGGCCCATTTCCATCCCTCTTCTCATCCAATGGGTTTGGAGAAGAAAGACGGAAACAGGTTTGTTTCTTCTGCTTCACCTGTAACATCGTGGATGCTAAGATTAATTGGAAATGGAGTAAACACACTAAGACCTAACTCCAAGAATGATTGGTTGAATCGTTGTCCCCTGAATGGTTCATTGTCTCCTTCAAACTCTTTACCTGTTTATGCCAGGTAACACACTTGCCTTGAACAGCTGGTCATGGGATGTGCAGAAGAAAGAACACCTTGAAAAATAGGAACATCTGCCTCATTGGAAGAAGAGTCTTGACACCTTCCTCTATTACAGAACTGGGTTTTGAGAGCTTAGCACTAAGATTCCCAATCTGGGGGGAAACCAGCCACCCTGACCAATGAGAGCAGACACTCATGTGTTTTTCTGCATGATCTTGGAGTTCTGAAGCCTTACTCCTGTCCCTCCGCTTCACTGGAAGACAAATTCCTAGGAGGAGCCTTGGAATATAACGCTGTCTTACACAAAGACATAAAACCTAATTTTAGCTCAACACTCACTACTACTAAGCCTTGAAAACTCTAACTGTTGACTGATTCTACTCCCTGACTTGTCAGCAACACAAGACATGACGGGTATCCATCAGCCTGGGCAATGTGGGATTTAGAGAATGAGAGGAAACATAACCTCCTACCGACTCTAGGTAACAGGAACAAAATTGCTTTCAAATATAGAATTTAGAAAAATACAGTACATTTGGTTATGCACATTCCTCTTGTATCTCTGAATCCAGGAGTGGCCACAAGGGACATTTCATCCACATGTTTCCCATTCATTAGAAACTACCTTACTAAAACATAGCTAAGCCATATGAGGCCAAGACAGCTTGCAGGCTCCATCATTTATTAATTTTGTGGTAACTCCAGAAGCAGCAAATTCTATCTTCCTGAGAGCAAATCATTTGAAACCTCAAAATGTTCACAGTTAAGCCAAGAACAGAACTTCTATATAGAACCATAGTTGAATCATACAGAGAGACATAGCCTAGGTCTGGCTGTGGCAGGAGTTCTCTGCTATACCCAAAAAACACAGTATAATTGTATATTTGTGAAGAAAGGGATATTTCCATAAAATTAGCAAAGTACAGAATTGGCAGATAACAATATCTTCTTACTTACTGGAAATATGCAGATCCACAGTTCTCACACAGTTTTGGTTGGGGAATATATCAGAGCTGTAGAATATAAGATGTTTGTGTCCCGTGTGTGGCAGAGAACTACATTGTCTGGCCTCAGTAGGAGAGAATGTGTTTAATCCTATAGAGACTTGATGTCCCAGGGAAGGGGAATGTGGTGGGGGGTGAGGAAGTGAGGGGGTGGGGGGATACCCTCTCAGAGGCAAAGGGGAAGGGGGGTAAAGAACTCTTGGGGGTACCAGGAAGGGGGGACATTTGGAATGTAAATAAATAAAACAGTTTTTTAAAAAAGATATTTGTGTTCATCAAGAAACATTATAAAATATGAAATAGTATTTTATGAGAGTGACATTACCTATGTCTTTCTTTTTTTAATGTTTATTCTTTTCTCATACATTACATCTCAATCCCTCTGCACCTCCCAGTCGCTTCCGCCCCCCCCCCACCTCCCCTCTCCCCCAGATCAACTCCTCCATTTCCCTTCAGAAAGAAAAAAAAAAAAGAGCAGCCCTCCCAGGGATATCCACTGAAGATGGCCTAACAAGGTACAATAAGACTGTGCATTACCAAGGTTGGACAAGGCAAATCAGTAGGAGGAAAATGGTCCCAAGCACAGGTATAGAGTGAGAGACACACCCAACTCCCATTGTTGTGAATCCCACAAGAACATCAAGCCACACGACCATAAAGCAATGCAGAGGACCTAGGTTAGATCCTACAGGGTCTGTGATTGCATTTCAGTCTCTTTGAGCCGCTATGAGCTCTGCCTAGATGACTCTGTAGGCCATGTTCTCATGGTGTACTCAACCCCCCCCCCGACTTTTACAATCCTTCTTCCCACTCTTCTGCGGGGTTCCCCTGTCTCTGCCTAATGTTTACCTGTAGGTCTCTGCATCTGTCCTATCAGTTGCTGGATGATACTCCTTTAATGATAACTGGGCTAGGCACCAATCTATGAGTATAGCAGATAATCATTAGAAATCACTTTACTGACTTTTTCTTTTTGCCAGTCCTGTTTGGTTCTATCCTGGGTCTCTGTGCTGTCCTTCCTCTGGTTCCTGGCCGTCCACACAGAGTCAGATGTAGGCTCCTTCTCACGGCATAGGCCTAAAGTTCTGTGCCACCATTGCCCCAGCGCATCTCACAGGCAGGGCAGGTCAAGCATGGGTGGAAGGTTTTGTGTCTGGGTTCATATCACAGTCCCACTGCTAGGAGCCTAGCCTGGTTATAGAAGATGGCCAATTCAGACTCCATATTCCCATTAGTAGGAGACGTTGCTAGGGCCACTCCCACAGACTCCAGGCAGTTTCCACTGCACTTGGTTTCTACATTACTCCTAAAATACGGTCCCTGTAGTTCTAGAAAAGGTTCACATACATTTACCTGTGTTCAATAAATAATCAATTTGACCCAAGTTGCTGCAACATGGTGTTTCTTGTGACTACTGGAAAATCCAGTGAAGTCTTGAAATCAATGGTCACACGGTAAAGGGACAATTTCCACAGACAAGGCTTACTCTAAGGAAATTCCCTCAAGAGTGTGTTGGCTATTGGCTAATGGAGTCTAGGCCAAGCATGCTCATTTTAACATGTGTTTTCAACAACCTAAAATGACCTTCATCATCCTATATTCTCAGACAAATAAAAATGCCAAAACTTGTAATTTCACCTACATTGTCACCTCACAACTTCTGACTAATCCTCAAATTGAAATGGACTGTGAAAGGAAAGATGTCAGGCACCCCAGGAACCATCAGAAGCACCCAACTGTTTGAAGGAGGCCTCTGATGATAAATTTCAGAATGGCATTAATCAGTGATAAAGTGGGGTAATGTAGGATCTGCAGGGAAGGTATTAATTCATCATATAAGCGTTTATTGCTCATTCAAGTTACTTCATCATACACTGAGCTTTTATTAGCCCTTCATACTATAGGAAAGACCTAAGGACAGAGGAAAACTTGTTTGTCTAGTAGGGAAGCAAGTCATTCAAAGCAAAGGCCATCTCTCACTTCAGAATGAGTGCCTCCAAGTGACCTCCCAAGGAGCAGTGCATTGGTTTTCCATGTACATTGTCTATTTCTCCTGTGAACTCTCTGCTTCACCTAAAAAAAATTTTATATTAAAAGAGAGAGAGAGAGAATAGATAAGTAGATTAGATAGATAGATAGATAGATAGATAGATAGATAGATAGATAGATAGATAGATAGATAGATAGATGATAGATAAGATAGATGGATAGATAGATAGATAGATAGATAGATAGATAGATAGATAGATAGATAGATAGATAGATAGATAGATAGATAGATAGATAGATAGATGATAGATAAGATAGATGGATAGATAGATAGATAGATAGATAGATAGATAGATAGATAGATAGATAGATAGATAGATGATAGATAAGATAGATGGATAGATAGATAGATAGATAGATAGATAGATAGATAGATAGATAGATAGATAGATAGATAGATAGATAGATAGATGATAGATAAGATAGATGGATAGATAGATAGATAGATAGATAGATAGATAGATAGATAGATAGATAGATAGATAGATAGATAGATAGATAGATGACAGGATGGATAGATTATAGATATATAGATATACTGGTGAAGGTAAATAGACATTAACAGAAATGGATATGGATGGTTAAGAGACTTTGTCACTACCATTGAAGAATCTTTACAGAACATTTAGATAAAATCACTTCAGTTAAAACCACTTTCGTGTTAGTATTGCCCAATTTATCAATACAGCATGCACCTGCTCTGTTCCTCCTTTTCCTACTGACCCCTCCAGCTTCTTGTAATCACAGACAAGCTCCTCAATGATAACAGCCTTCTTTGTCTCCCCAATATACCTACCATCCATAAAATCTTAACTGAAGGTAAGATGTTCTGCTTGTTTTTGGACATTGCCTTGTGTCAATCAGAGCTGTTTCAGTCTATAACTGATGCCCTTTCTTATTTCCTTGTTCTTACTGTCAGATTTCAGTTTCATTAGCTTTTCAGTACAAATTTTCTTTATTTTAAGATGCCTCAGTTCTATTTGGAGAAAAAATAAATGTTGATTGGGTGACTGTTTAAGTTCTTTGAGAAGGGCCATGGTCCTTGGAGCGTGTTCTTCAGTGATCTTAGTAAATGAGACTTTTTCAATGTGTTTCTTCACTCTGGTCTTACAGATTTTAGGTAACTTCTTTTTCCTCATATTTTGTGTTCTGATTCATTTTTGAAGAGCTATGAGCAGCAAAGACTACACCTACATCTCAACTATATGTCATGCTCCTGGCCCTAGCCAAAGGGCTCCTCCCACACCAAGATCCTTAGCATCCACAGCAATTAAACTCCAGCACTTATGAAGCTCAACACAAATCACTTCACTCTACCCTTGTCATTGATGACCCTTTAAAGCATGCACAATTATCACTTTAAATTAAGGATACTGAAGCATGAAGAGGCTAGGTAAATCTTCCAAGGTCTTAAAGAGAGTAAGGGGTAGATACAAGACTTGAAACTGCTACCCAGGCATTTAACTGCCATAACCAGGTCATTTTTAAAGACCAGTAATCAAAATGAGATCTCCTCTGATTGTTCTTTGCTTCTCATATTAGAGCCTCCCATCAGTCATAATTGCAACCATTTGAGTGGATAGGTAGCATAATCCTTCATATACGCATGACCTTGCGTTTTCTTCTTTAGCCTCCATTCTATCCAAGCTTAGTAATTCCTCTGCCTGAGCCTCACCCATTTGTCCTAGGACACTTTTATGGTCACTTGGGTTTTTAGTGTATTGAAATATTCTATCACTAACTGCTTAAAGATGTGTCACATGGGAAAGATAAGTGTGGAAGTTATATAATGGTATTAATATTATGCTAAGCAGTTTGAAAAGTTCTTCTGTAATATCCAAGTGTTAGACAGCAGGTCTTTCCCCTAGCCTTACATCACAGTCACTTGAGAACATGGTATTCTCAATGAAAAGGCACGGCTATCCTTGTTGCACTAAACATTCAAGGAAAACAGACTGTGTAGCAAGAGCAAGAAATGAAGGACAGAGGCTGTTGGTTACGTAAGTATGATATCATAGCAAACTATAAACCTGATGGTCAGGTCCAGGTGACATTGGACAACCTGTGAGATTTTCATCCCCTCTTTCAAGGATGAAGGTAATCAAATTGTTTTGGGGATCTCCTGGCCTGACTGGGTCCTTCAGTCTGGCAAGGAACCAAGGAAGTCTCCAGAAGCCAAGTCTGCTTCCTTGGTCACATGCTTGGTCATATAATATCTCTGTGACATACTTTGAATCACTAGTCTGCTGTATAGAGTAGAAGAAAGTAAAAGCACTCTGACCATGTCTGGCCTTTGTTTCTGCAGATCTCCAGCACAGGCCATCCTTGCCAGCTCTGAAGATCGGACACATAAACATCAGATAAACATAAGTGCTTTCAGCACCAATCATGCAGTCATACACACATCAAGTCTCGTCTTTTCGCTAATTAAAATTGGATCACACTCTTCATTAAAGTATCAAATGTATTAAAGTGTTAAATTTCTCTCAGAGATAATTAGACTAAATATATTACTCTCTAGTGGACTTTGTGCTACCTGAATTAGTCTGATACACTGTCCAGCTTCCTTGAACATTTAGTACAACAAAGCTAGCCATGCCCTCTACTGCAAACACCATGCACTTAAGTGAGTGTGATGTAAGGGTATGGAATCAGATTTCCTATCCAACACTTGAGATAGATCATATTACATTAGCCTGACTCAGTCCTTCAATCTGTAACACCCTTGGCAATTAGTGTTTCCTACTAGTCCAGCTTCTCCCAAGTGAACATGCCCTTAAGAGACCAGAAATGCAGGGGAAAACACCATCAAGAATAAGTGTCCCAAGATCAGAGATATAGTTCAGTGACAAAGCACTTAGCTAGCTTGCACAAGTCCCTAGTTTAGATACACAGACATGATAAAGAAACAGAGTCCCATAGTATGACATTCAGCATAGTCAAGACATTTGGCATTCCTATAGCTACTGTCTCACAAGTCTTAGGACCCAGTGCACAGTGGGTTAGTGGTAAATGCAACAAGGGTTCTGATTACATCCTACTTCCCTCTGTGAAATCCTTTACTGTGTTATCTCCCTCAATGACTAATAATCACATTAATTTCCTTGATCTAGTCACTTGTCTCAAACAAGATCTTTGAGGATCCAGGTACCAAACGTTTTGGCATAGTCCTTTAGTGGGATCTCACCTCTGAAGCTATCAACTCTCTAAAAAAGTGACATATCTAGAGAAGTCATGAATGCAATCTAGATAATGTTGAATTTCTTTTATTGATTTCAAGGCTTTGTGTAAGCGAGCTACATGCTCTGTCACTGAGCTGTATCTCTTACCTTGAGATACTTATCCTTGATGGTGGGTTTTTTCCTACATTTCTGGTCTCTTAAGGGCATGCTCACTTGGGAGACGCCAGACCAATAGAAAATATTAACTGCCAAGGGTGTTACAGATTGAAGGATTGAGCCAAACTATTGCAATATAAACTATCCCACGTGTTGGACAGTAAACCTAACTCCTCACCCATACATCACACTCACTTATGGTGTTTACAATAGAAGGCACGGCTACCCTTGTTGCACTAAACGTTCAAGGAAGCTGGGCAGTGTATCAGTTCAGGGGAGGTAGCAGGAAAGTCTGCTGGAGAATAATAAATTTAGTCTAAATCTTTTTCATTCATCCTGTGGGCATGCATGTATATGAAAGAAAAGACATGATCACCACTTATACGCTCATTTCGAATAACTAATTATTATTCTAGGTACAAGGGATATACTGTCAGTTCCTGAAGATCTCATGGCTTAATGAAAGAAACTAACCAGAAAACAGAACACAATGAGGGAGCAGAGCTCAGTGTACTGGCCTCATAGCTTGGGGAGGATATTCAGAACAAGTTTCCACTGAGAAAGGAGTACCCAGGACGAAGTAGGGGTAGCTGATCAAAGCAAAGGAGGATAGAAAAATGGTTCTAGGCAGAAGAACACATGGAAAGCACACATGGATGGGTTCTGAGAATGACTCAGTCCTTGAATTCAAACTGGCCTGAGTGTGTGGCAGGTGCTGCATCAAAACCAAGTCTGAAGAGTTAAGGAAGGTCCAAACTAACCAAATAAGTTTGGCATACTTGGCTTTAATATGATGTCCTTCCATCTGTATGTAGAATTTTTGCCAGAATATATTTTGGTATGGGGAAATGCACATATAAGGATAATAGAGGAGGTTAGACCTAGGGCTGTGTGTGTGTGCGTGGTGTGTGGGGGGGGGGTTGTGTGTATGTGTGTATGTGGGGGGTGTGTGTGTGTGTGTGTGTGTGTGTGTGTGTGTGTGTGTCAGTGAACACATATGTATGGAACATCATTCACAGAAAAAGAAATTTTGAATTTGAAAGACAGCAAGGAAACACATGGGAGGGTTTAAAGTGAGGAAAGAGGAGGGAGTCATGGAAACAGTGTAACTATATTATAATCTCAAAAAATAAAAATGTATATTTAAAAAAATAGAACAGAGAAGGAACATGCTTAAGAATGCAGTTCACCTGAAGGCAGGCAGTAAAGAAATATTCCAGAAGAAACGAAACATCCAGAAAGGAGCCGTTGGAAAGTAGGCTGTGCCAATCATGCAGTGTTCCACACAGCAGAGAGCACAGTGTGTGCACCTCCTGACTTCATAGATCTGCCCTGTGATGTTGCTTCAGGAGACTAAGGGAGCCAGACTAAGGCAGACATGTTACCCTCATGGGACTCTCTTGCCATAGGACAGAAAACAACGCACCTAAGATGAAAATAGGAAGCAAAAGACACTTTCCCAGATCTCAAGGATCCAGATCCCAGGATCTCAAGCTGTGTCCAGGGCCAGACTCGGCACTTGTAGACCCTGCTGACTGTAGCTGTTCTCAGTGACTACTCCCAAGAGAAGATCCCCCATCTGGAGCTCCAGAAAGGAAAATCTAAAACAAGGTGCTGAGTGGAAGAATTTATGTCTCATCAACTCTCCATTCTCTATTGAGATAAATGTCTTTATCTCCACTCATGCAAAGATCTGGTCTACACCACTTGTCTGAAGATTGTGTAGAATTTAAAAGCCCTTTCCCAAAGATTTCATTCCAGAAACCCAAAGCCAAGTGAAATATGCAATTACTTCCAAGATGAATGGCTCTCCTGGCAAGCATTCCCACACTGCAGCTGTATGTCAGGATTCCTTGTCTCAGTGCATTCGTCAACTTTTAAGTCGGAACTTCAAGTTTCTTGTCTGAAGAAGTACCCCTAAAATTCAATAGACTAAAAGTATCTCCCTCAGATGCAGAATGACTATGGAGTTGGATGTGAGAACTTCTAAAACCAAGACAGTACTTTTTTCAGCCCTTGAGTTTTCCTGCCACCAAAAGGAAGCGCTATTCCCTAAGCTGGGAACCACCATCTTCTTCACAAGAAAGCTCCTGAAGTTTGGATTTTAACTCTGTCACTTAATTGTGAGCTCTTGGATGCTATGTCAGTTTCCTGAGTCTGGATTTCCTTGTCTTTGCTGACGATGTTTAATGACGATCCTTTCCTTTTTGCTTAGTGATGACAGTAGCAACCACAGAACCCAGGTCACCTGAGAGGTCACAGACCTCTCATTGTCTAATAAATTGGTATTTCTCTGCTGGGGGAAATCTTAGTTGGCACAAATGTATTCAAGAATCTGGTGGGTCATGATTCCCACTGAACTCTGATTCATTTTCATACACAACCTGTGGGGGCTCCCATCTGGTGATGCTCAAGTAAGCATAAGAGAGAGAATCAACCAACCAGTAGATGGTACTCACTCTTTAGCATAGGCACAGTAGAGTTTAACAAGTATTAAGTATAGCACACTTCACATACATGAGATTAAAGAGAACAACAGCTTGACACTTTGTAGCCATCCTCCTAAATTCCCCACCATCTTCCATGGGAGATACCCTAGCAGACAGTCAAGGATCGTCCTAAGCTTCTACGAATTTTTAATTTTTGTTGTTTTTTTTTCTACTTCAATTTGACCCTAGATAGCTATGCACATATAAATTTCATACACTTTCTTTCCCCCCCATCTCTGGAGTCCAGACTTTCTTCCTGTAATATTGCTAAAGGGTTAGTAAACATTTCTGTGGCAAAAAAAAAAATAAATCACACAATGACCTAGAGTGTTTTGTGAGGCTAAGCATGATCTCCTGACTGTCAGAGCCCTCAGATCTTCCTCATCCTGTCATCATCCTGTGAGCCTGGTCATTAAAGATCTAGAGTGATTTCTAGTTCAGGTACATGGGACATGGCTTGGACTCCACAGGTCTTTCTTCAACTAAGGAGAACTTGAATGTAGGGTCCAAAAAAGCTGTAGTGAAATTCACACACATGTGCATACCACACACACATAACCATATATACAGGTACACACACATGCACACACAAACATGCACATGCATATGTGAGTGCATGTACTCATACACATGTACACAAACACATAACACATACACAACATACATATAACATGTATACATACATACACACGTATACACATACATATAACACATAAACACATGTTCATAAACACACAAAGATACAACCTTTCTGCTTTATCACTTAAAAACTGACATTCTGTGCTACGGTGGAGATATGCCTAAAATCATTATGTTAACTGAAATGAACTAGTCACAAAAGGCTACATCTGGTCTGATTCTACTTACATGAAATATCCAAAATAGGTACATCAGTAGACAATGGACTAGTAACTGTTAATGGCTATGGGAGTGGGAAGTAGGAACCAAATGTTCAGTAAGTGCAGGTCTCCTCTGGAGATGATGAAAGTATCTTGGAGCTAGAGGTACTAGTGTACAAAGCTGTAAATGGGCATGATTCTTGTGTTCTTGAAGAAACTTGGCTCAGAAAACTCCAGTGGTTTCATTAAAAGTCACCTGTCAACGTGAGCCTCATATATTTCCCCCATTAGTCCTTCTCAAAGGCTCCTACCACACATTGCATTTTCACACAGACCCCTCACTGCTAGTCGAATAATTCCTCAGACTCCAGAGCTGTGTTTAGCTTTCTTTCTTTTCTTTCCATTTTCATCAAAATGCACCTGTCTTATACCAGCAAGAAGGCTCAACAAGTAAAACCACTAGCCATCAAGCTTGTCTTTTATTTCAACTGCTAGGACCCAAGAGAAGAAGGAGAGAACCAGCTCCCACAAATTGTCCTCTGACCTCACACATGCACAGTGGCAAGTGTATGCACACACAATCATGTGCTCTCTCTCTCTCTCTCTCTCTCTCTCTCCCTCTCTCTCTCTCTCTCTCTCTCTCTCTCTCTCACACATACACACACACACACACACACACACATACACACACACGTAATCAGTTTTTAAACTTACCTATCTTGATCATTCTTCCAATCAGAGCAATGTTTTGAAACATACACAGTAGGGGAAAAAATCAGAAAAGTAGGTGAATGTCTGCCTGAGTTTGGTTTGTACTAAGCATTAATTTCCACATCTGTAAAACCAATTATTGGGCATGCTTAGATGGGAGTAAAAACTCAAAACCTCTAAAGAAATCAATGTGAGTCGACTGACAGAGCAGACCTATTTGTCAAGAGCCCTGATGTCTAGTAATAAATTCTGTTAATGAGATAGTGATGCTTGTGTTTGCACCATGAGCCTTCAGAGTTCTAATAACATAACTCAAACAAGAGTCTTAGACTGTTAGCAAGTCTTTGTGGACTGTGCATATTGGGAAGGGATGAAAGCATGCTGGGAAATGCTTATAGAGATGCCTCAAATGAACTCTCCATGGGAATTCACGTGAATAAGGACAGATGTGGTTCACACAGAACCTTCTATTCAGAAACAGAGGAGTCCCCACAACCACCACCATGGCACAAAGAGATTTGGAGTTAGAAACGGAAAAAGAGGTAGACACATGAGGTCTGGCCATCCCACCTAAATACTATAGGTATTCAAGCTACTACCATATTTAAAGAAAGCCAGAGTGGAGGTAAGTGATCATCACCTACCAAATCCTTCTTTTCACAGAAGGAAATGTACAGAGGTAAAACTTCTTGGTCCGGTCCCTCAGTTGCAGATCTTAGACTCTTCTAGATGTGCTACTCACATCTTATCCTGTGACCTTTTTAACACTCAATAAAATATCCCATCCACCTAACTTACTTACTCAAGACTTCAGCTTCACAAGATAAAAAAAAGCCAGAAGCCAGTAATCTACTGTTCTGTTTCATGTGACTCTAACTGAAAGGGACAGTCAGACATGGCTACATCTTCAACTGCTTCCCATGTTTCGTTTGTTTATTGTCTGTTCTTCATTCAACACATTACCTTGGTGTGTACCCGGTACACAGCAGACACTGTTCTCAGCACTTAGTATGCCAAGATTCTGCACACACTCCTCCAGGAATTATCAGTTACAAAGAAGAATACTAAATAATCTCAATAGTGTGTTGCTATAACAGATTTACTTGCCAAAACCATGGCAATGGCGGATGGAGCACACATACACATCCACTGTGCCCACATATGCATACAGACATGAACATGCCCACACATCCTCCTCCACATTCACACAATAACTGAGAACAAATGAAAGTATCCGTAGTCCCCATAGCATACTGAGAATTTTATGTGACCCCATAACTGGCAGTTGGGGCATTGGTGGGAATTGAAGAAAAAAAAAACGGAAATGGAAGATTCTCAAGGCCTGAAGCTGACAAAGTATCACCTGTACCACATTGTGTTGGTGAAAATCAGTCCCCAAACCTTTGCTGAAACAGGGGTGACCTGTAGCCTGCCTCCTCTACGGAAGACTATCCAAGAATCATTGCTGTCTCTAAATCACTTGGGAGGAGACATCCAGGCCAACTAAGAAGGGCCTTGGGGACTATCCTAACAGGTTTGTGTTTTATCCTGTTTGCATTTTTCTTTTAAGTTTTATATTTCCCTAAGCAGGCAAGTTGATCAAAATTTTTAAGGATACTCACTCCTGAAGCACAGCAGAGAATTAATGAGAGCAGAGTCTGTTAATCAAAAGACCCGTGAGGAAGCTGAGTCCAGCCAAGCACATAGATTCCTGATTTCTAAGCTAAGGCAGGGACGTAGCAGCCAGGATCAGGGGAGACCGGCTGCTGGCTACACATCGGCCTGTGACTAACATGCATAGTTTATAAATATAACTTGAAGAAACCTTGGACTATAAAGGATGGAGAGAGGGAAAGATATTGTAGATACCCCTCAGATTTTAGCTTGGAAGATTTGAGTGTATGATGCCCCTTGCATTATACAGTGGAGATTCTCAACTTCTGACGGTTTATGGTTTCAAAGAGTCGGTGCACCCGTGTGTTTACAGCTCTGACCACAGCTCTCGCGCTGGGCTCTTGCAAAACCCTGGCTTTTCATCCTTACCACAGCCAATCCCTTTCCTTGCCTATAGTTCTGTAACTCTGCCCCGCTCTCTGTCTCCTTGCTCTAGGGAACTCAGCATGGCCCCCTTATTCATACGCAGTCAGTATAAAGCTGCAGTTTTTCATCTCTAAGTTCAGAGGTGTTCAAGGGCTGCTGCATATGAATTGGTCCACTTTCTGGTAGCCATTCCTGGGAATTCAATTCAGGTGGCTTGATTAGCTGCCAGGCTTGAAAACAGCTATGATAAATGACTGATTTCACTAGGTAAGGATGGTAGGTAATTGAACTTGAAAAGGGCCCTACTGGAACCTGAGCCATCCCTGCCCCGGTGCTTCTAAACAACCTCTGGTAACACAATGCATCTGAAAGCAGAGGGCATGGGGTCTGATGGAAAACAGGATGCTGCATTCGTTCCTTTCTGGTCTTTGACTGTGATCTTTTATCGGAGTCACATATGTTTTCAATACCCTCACATGTGGCTGCAGTTAGACCAGGAAACAAATTCCCTGCTAGTCTAAAGGTTTGGCTTCCCTTTCACGCCCACTGAGCATCAGTTTCTAACCTCTGCCGGGGAGACCCCAGAGAAATAATGAATCAGCCTCCCCATTTGCAGCCCTCCCACGGCTTGGGTCATAAGAAGTACAGCGAGTGTAACAGAGGACATAGTAACAGCCTGGTCACTGCCACCCCTCTCCAGCCACAACCACCTCTGAGGTCAGCTAGTTACTGCCACTACCCACTCCCAGCAGTGATTCTAAGGAAGAACCCTTCCCTTCACCAGCTGTCCCGGGGGCTTTTTTATAGGACTGCTGGGTCACTTACTGCCATTGTAAGGTCTACTCAAATGAGTATAGAGGGCAAGTTCACGGAGAACCTAAAACAAGACAGGGCTTTACTTTCCAAGCAGCAGACTCCATTTGCTTGCAGGGTCCCCAGATGCTCTTGAAATGAATACATTCAAACCCAGGCTATGACTGAATTTAATATAGGTGTCATGAGTCTGAACTGTAAAAAGAGTGCGGAGGATTTAAAGGACCATGGGGAGTGCTGTTTGGTTTTAGACTGTCTGCCTGACCGAATCTCAAAGATCAAAGCAATGAGCTAGAGATCTGGCTCAGTGTTTGCTGAAGAGGTAGAAAGACCTGAGCTCTACCCTATCTTCCCAGAACTGGGGAGATAGAGCCAGGCAGAGTCCTGGGGCTTACTGGTCAGGAAGTCTAGCTAATACGAGTGCTCCCAGTCTAGCTAATACAAGTGCTCCCAGCCACTCAGGGACCCTGTTTGGAAAAGCAAAGTGAGGAGCAAAACCCAAGGTTGGTTTTGGCTTCTATATGCATGAGCAAGTGCATAGACCTAAGGTCAAGTCAAGTGATTTCTCTGTCTTAGTTCCCGTTACACCACCCATCGTCCTAAAGGCCACTCTGTCCAGGTAGTCAGTGGTCCAGGAAGGTGAGAAGACACTCAGAAGTCCCATTGCCTTTTCTTCCGTTTTCTTCAAAGAAAGAATCTAAGACACACTTGATGGGGTAGCGGTTAAGATCCCTACCTATCACAGAGAGTTGACCCACCAAGGCCATGGGGTTTGCAGGCCGCTGAGCCAGCATTCAAGTCAGGCCTTCCTGCCCCTCAGCCAGGACCTCAGCTTCCTGACCGGTGGAAATGGCCTCCTAACTAACTGACTGACCTCCTGGCCTTTAGTCTTGTCTTCATCAATCCCACTAACTTCCTTCTTTACTTTAGAAATAGAGTGACTTTGTAGATTTTCTTGGGGGTGGGGGTGTTGTTGCTTTACATTTTAAAATACAGTTACATCACTCTCTCCAGCTCCTCCCATGTCCCCTACTCTCAAATCAATAGCCTCATTTTCTCTGATTACTGTTGTTACACACACACACACACACACACATACACACGTACAAACATGTAAGTACAACATGCTGAGCCCATTTTTCTTGTGTGTGTGTATGTGGTTTCAGGACTAATCTCAATACCATTTTATCTGTAGAATTTTCCATGAAAATCATCAATATTAACGTGTTTTTCAATATACTTCTTCAATTTTGTCAGAAATATTTTCTATGTAAATCTTCAATTTTATCAGAAAATGTTTAAAATTCCACTTTCAACTAATTTAGAAATGTTTTTAAGTCAATTTATCTGTATAATTTTCCATGAAAATCGTCTACTTCAGCATGGTTTTCTATGTATTTCTTCTATTTTATGAGAAATATTTTCCATATAAATCCCTAATTTTATCACAAAATGTTTATAATTACACTTTCAATTAATTTAGAAATGTTTTCATGTCTACCATTTTATCTGTATAATTTTCCATGATAATCTTCAATTTTAACATATTTTTCTATATATTTTTTCAATTTTATCTGAAATGATTTCCATGTAAATCTTCAATTTTATCATAAAATATTTCTACTTCCTTTTAATTTAGCAATGTTTTTTATATCTACCATTTTATCCTTTAATTTTCCATGAAAATTGTCATCTTTAATGTGTTTTTGTACATATTTCTTCAATTTTATCAGAAATACTTTCCATAAAAATACTCAGTTTTATCAGAAAATATTTATAATTGGTCTTTCAATTAATTTAGAAATGTTTTTGTCAACCAATTAATCTTCATTATTTACCATAAGAATCTTCAAATTTAATACTTTTTTCTATATACCTCTTCCATTTTATCAGAAATGTTTTCTATGTAAATCTTCTATTTTATCAGAAGTTAGACTCCAGAGAGCCAAGTAACCCTATTTAAAAATGGGGTACAGAGCTAAACAAAGAGTTCTCACCTGAAGAATATCTAATGGCTGAGAAGCACCTAAAGAGATGTTCATCATCCTTAGTCATTAGGGAAATGCAAATCAAAACAACCCTGAGATTCCATCTCACACCAGTCAGAATGGCTAAGATCAAAAACAAAGGAGACAGCAGTTGTTGGCAAGGATGTGGAGAAAAAGGAACACTCCTCCACTGCTGGTGGGATTGCAAGCTGATACAACCACTCTGGAAAGCAGTCTGGCGGTTCCTCCGAAAACTGGGCATGACACTCCCAGAGGATCCGGCTATACCACTCCTGGGCATATACCCAGAGGCTTTACTTGCATGCAATAAGGACACATGTTCCACTATGTTCATAGCAGCCTTATTTATAATAGCCAGAAGCTGGAAAGAACCCAGATGTTCCTCAAAAGAGAAATGGATTCAGAAGATGTGGTATATGTACACAATGGAATACTACTCTGCAATTAAAAACAATGAACTCACAAAATTCCTAGGCAAATGGTCAGAACTTGAAAATATCATCCTTAGTGAGGTAACCCAATCACAAAAGAACACACATGGTATGCAGTCACTGATAAGGGGATATTAACCCAGAATCTCAGAATACCCTAGACACAATTCGCGTATCAATAGATTTCCAAGCAGACTGAAGGAGAGACCCCTGGTCCAGGAAAGACTGGATGTAGGGGAATGCCAGGACAGAGAAACGAGAGGGGGTTGAATGGGGAAAAGAGGGAGGGAAGGGGGCTTATGGGACTTTCGGGGAGGGAGGAAACGGGAAAGGGGAAATGATTTGGAATGTAAATAAAAAAAACTTAGAAAATAAAAAAAATCTAAAAAAAAAAGAAAGAAAATGTTTATAATTCCTCTTTCAATTAACTTAGCAATGTTCTTTATGTCTACCATTTTATCTGTATACTTTTGCATGAAAACCATCAATTTCAACATGTTTTTCTATATATTTCTATTTTATCAGAAATATTTTCCACGTAAATCCCTAATTTTATCACAAAATATTTATAATTGCACTTTCAACTAATTTAGAAATGTTTTTTATGTCTACCATTTTATCTGTATAATTTTACATGAAATCATTAAGTTTAACATGTTTTTCTATATATTTCTATATATTTCTTTAATTTTATCAGAAACATTTTCCATGTAAATCTTCAAATTTTTCAGAAAATGTTTATAATTCCACTTTCAATTAACTTAGAAATATTTTTATGCCTACCATTTTATCTGTATAATTTTCCATGGTAATCTTGAATTTTAACATATTCATCTAAAATAATTTCCATGTAAATCTTCAATTTTATCATAAAATGTTTCTACTTACTTTTCCAATTAATTTAGCACTGTTTACTTATGTCTAGCATTTTATCTGTATAATTTTGCATTTGCAACCTGGGCTTCTGAAGGAAGATGGGGCATTAAACTTTCTCATCTCTTTGAAGACTATGGCTAGATTAACAGTATTCCTAAACTCTGACAAGTACTGGTTCAGCTCCTTGCCATCCTCCATCCACATAACCAAAGACCAAAGTCCTTACTCGTGCCTAGGTGAAGTTCCTCATTTTGGCTGGTCTGTGTAGATTTCCTTGTGGTTCACTATAGTAGGGCTTGCCCTGCAAACAGTATCTACTGGCCCACCTATAAATAAAACAGCATTCGATTTTTAATATTTGTATGTCACCAGTTTGTATTTTGTGTCTCAATAAATACTTATGTCAAAGTCAAAAAAAATGAAGATTTACATGGAAATTAACTCAGAGAAAATTGACAAAATATATAAAAAAACATGTTAAAATTGAAGGTTATCATGGAAAATTACACAGATAAAATGGTAGGCATAAAAATATTTCTAGTTAATTGAAAGTGGAATTATAAACATTTTCTGATAAAATTGAAGATTTACATGGAAAATATTCCTGATAAAATTGAACAAATATATAGAAAAACATGTTAAACTTGACGTTTTCTTGGAAAATATTTCTGTTGACATCCTAACATGCACATACGTGCATACATATATCCAAGCCAAAGACCCCTCATGCTTTAAATTTTTCCTTTTCTCCATTTATGATGGTAGCCTAGAGGCTGCAGGCCAGCAAGCTAACTTCATCACATGTATCTTATGAAATAATCTTGTTCATCATCATGAGGACATGTGCTACAGTGAGGAGCACAGCTTCTATCCACCCGCCAGAGTCAGGTAAGGAGGTAAATAAAATACATGGCTCAGGTGCAATTTCTTATGCAGAGAGTTAGTCAATGGCTGACTTTATGTGTCCTTTAAACTTGTCTGTGGTGCCTAGATGTTAGGTCAAACATCAGTCTACTGTTTCTGTGAATGTTTTTGTGATGGCTATTCTGGGTGGCCCACCTGACTACATCTGAAATTAATTAAAATGCAAGTGTCCAGGTACACCTGTGAGGTATTTTTCTTAATTAAGTCATTTGAAGTGGGAAGAGTCAACTTTAATCCATATCTTGTGAGTCTGGAAAATCCACCTTTCATCTGGGCACCACCTTCTGCTGGCAGCCTATGTGAAGGATATGAACAGAGAAGCTTGCTTGCCCTCACACTCTCTGGCAAGTCCACTCCTCCCCTGGCATTAGAGCCTACTTCTTCAGCATTCCAGTGTATACTGACAACCAGCTAAGACACCCACCCTTATGGACTGAACAAACTGCTGGGTTCTTGAACTTTCTATTGGCAAAATATATATTCATTCTATCTGTAGAGACCCCTGACTAATACAATGTTTTCAGATTTTTATTTTTTCAAGTTTGGGTGTTTTTTGTTTTTTGTTTTTTACAAATGGGAATAATTAAATCACAAGGTTGTTTTTTTGAGACATATGGTTTCTTATATAGTCCAGGCTAGTTTTGAATTTGTAGTAATCCTCCTGCCTTGACCTCTCCCTCGAATGGGATCATCAGTATCAATGGCCATGCCCAACTAAAACTGCAATCTTTTTAACTTAAATTTTATTTTTTAATTATGTATTTAAGTGCTAAATACAGGTTTGTGCACATGAGTGCAGTTTCCATGGCAGCCAAAAGAGGGTGCCAGAACCCTTAGATCTGGAGTTATAGGCACTTATACGCCAATTGAGGATAGAGATTTGGTCATCTGTAAGAGTAGCATGCAGTCTTAACTGCTGAGCTCTCAGGCCCCTAAGTCTATGATTTTGAATGAAGGTTGTTACTCATAATTCAGGTGGCTGCATATGATTTACAATATAGGGTGACAAAGATAAAAGGTTAGAAGAGATCCAGGAGATAACATTATTCACTGTGACATGCAGGCAACTGAGACCATGGAACCAATCATCTGAGCAAAAGCCATCCTGTACCAAGCAGAAATGAAGTCTGCCATCAGCGTATCATTACCCTTAGATTGCTCCTCCTCTCTGGATGTCCAGATGACCCCTGCAGACTTTAACAGCATTTCCACAATCACATAAGCTAATTCGTTAAAATAAAATAAGTCACTCCCAGTCCACCCCATCTGTCTACCCAACTCAGAGACATACATCCCATTTGAGGTATTTTTCTGGAACACACTGACTAATACACCTACCTCGAGAAACCACCATTACTCGTCAGATACCATGGATCCTGGGACGCAAACTTAAATGGTTTCAGACCATCTTAACTTCTACCCTGTTAGGATTCTGGAGCCAGAACTTAATCCAATAGCACAGAGGGCTCTTCTTAGCCCGGCTGCATCATCTCTACCCACTTATTGTAGGGACGACATATCTTTCAACCTCTACACCTGCTCCATACTCACCTTCCTCTTCTGTCATTCCTTTGATTATTGCTCTCCCTTCTCTATCCTCAGCACTAGGAGAAAACAGATAACAGGCAGAACAATGACACATAGACTAGGAACAGAACTGTCCTAATAACCTGCGTAGTAGAAGCAAATATCACACCTAGACCACCGGTAAGGAACAGGTTGAGAGCTGTCTACTCACTTGTCCAAGATGATTGCACACCCATTGGTGATAAAACTCAAACTGAGCTGGGCAGCACCACAACCATCTGTGCACCTACCCTGCCATGGAACATCTGCCCTGCAGGGAGTCCCACATTTAGAGGTGAGGCCGCCATCTTTGCTCCTATGACTGAACAGATGGGTGCAGCCAGGAACTCAGGGAACACCCGAGTGTAAGATCAATTGGGACATGACCCACCAGGGCCCCACCTGCACCTGGGAGCTGGGCAACCCCACAGCACTCTTTGCCAGGGGAAAGCCGGTGTAGTAGCTATTCCTGGTTGTCAACTTGACTATATCTGGAATGAACTACAATCAAGAATTGGAAGACTCACCTATGATCCTAATCTGGAGGCTCAGAGATACAAGTTTCTAACCTGGATTTTGGCATGGAGATCTTGAAGCATAGTAGCTATGAATTCCAGAAGATTAAGACAAGGAAATCTCTGAGTTCAAGGTCATCTGGGATTAAAGGGGCGGTTGGAACACACCTTTAATCTGGGCCACATCCTCTGCTGGAGACCTACATAAAGACATTGGAAGAAGACTCACTCACTTTGCTTTGTCTGCTTGCCTCATGGGACTGAGCAACTGCAAGATCCTTGGACTTCCATCCACAGCTACTGCTGACCATTGTTGGGGAGTTGGACTACAGACTGTAAGTCATCAACAAATTCCCTAACTATATAGAGACTACCCATACTTTCTGTGACTCTAGAGAACCCTGACTAATACAGCCAGTCACCCAGGGGTGCTGAGAAAGGCTTGCAGACCAACATGAGGGACAAGCATCAGACAGTGGAAGCAGGACCAACTAACACCAGAGAGAACCAGATGACAAAAGGCAAACGTAGGAACGTTACTAACAGAAATCAAGGCAATATGGCACCATCCGAACCCAATTCTCCCATAACATCAAGTCCTGGATACCCCAACACACCAGAAAAGCAAGATTTGGATTTAAAACCACAGTTCATGATGCTGATAGAAGGCTTCAAGAAGGATATAAATAACTCCCTTAAAGAACTACAGAACACAAATAAACAGGGAGAAGCCCTTAAAGAACTACAGGAAAACACAACAAAATGGGTGAAGAAATTGAACAAAACCATCCAGGATCTAAAAATGGAAGTAGAAACAATAAAGAAATCACAAAGGGAAACAACTATGGACATAGAAAACATAGGAAAGAAGTCAGGAGTCATGGATCCAAGCATCAACAACAGAATACAAGAGATACAAGAGAGAAACGCAGATGCAGAAGATACCATAGAAAGCATTGACACAACAGTCAAAGAAAATGCAAAATACAAAAAACTCCTGACCCAAAACATCCAGGAAATCCAGGACAAAATGAGAAGACCAAACCTAAGGATTATAGGTATAGAAGAGAGTGAAGATTTCCAACTTAAAGGGCCAGTAATGTCTTCAACAAAATTATAAAAGAAAACTTCCCTAACCTAAAGAAAGAGATGCCCATGAACATACAAGAAGCCTATAGAACTCTAAATAGATTTGACCAGAAAAGAAATTCCTCCCATCACATAAAAATCAAAATGCCAAATGCACTAAAGAAAGAAAGAATACTAAAAGCAGTAAGGGAAAAAGGTCAAGTAACATATAAAGGTAGACCTATCAGAATTACACCAGACTTCTCACCAGAGACTGTGAAAGCTAGAAGAGCCTGGGAAGATGTCATATAAACCCTAAGGAAACATAAATGCCAACCCAGACTGCTATATCTAGCAAATCTCTCAATTACCATAGATGGAGAAACCAAGGTATTCCGTGACAAAAATAAATTTACACAGTATCTTTCCACAAATCCAGCCCTTCAAATGATAATGAATGGAAAACACCAAAAAAGGAGGGAAACTACATACTAGAAAAAGCAAGAAATTAATCTTCCTTCAACAAACCCAAAAGAAAATAACCACACAAACATAAAAATTACATCAAAAATAACAGGAAGCAACAACCACTGTTCCTTAATATCTCTTAACATCGATGGACTCAAATCCCCAATAAAAAGAAATAGACTAACAAACTGGATAAGTAAACAGGATCCAACATTTTGCTGCATACAGGAAACGCATCTCAGTGTCAAAGACAAATGCTACCTCAGAGCAAAAGGCTGGAAAACAATTTTCCAAGCAAATAGTCCCAAGAAACAAGCTGGAGTAGCCATTCTAAAATCCAATAAAATAGACTTTCAACCAAAAGTCATCAATAAAGACACAGAAGGACACTTTATACTCTTTAAAGGAGAAATCTACCAAGAAGGACTCTCAATTCTGAACATCTATGCTCCAAATAAAAGGGCACCCTCAGTTGTAAAAGAAACTTTACTAAAGTTTAAAGCACACATTGCACCTCACACAATAATTGTGGGTGACTTCAACACCCCACTCTACTCAATGGACAGATCAGGGAAACACAAACTTAACAGAGACACAGTGAAACTAACAGAAGTTTTGGACCAAATGGATTTAATAGATATCTATAGAACATTTCATCCTAAATCAAAAGAATATACCTTCTTCTCAGCACCTCATGGTACCTTCTCCAAAATTGACCATGTAATTGATCACAAAACAGACCTCAACATATAAAAAAAGATCGAACTAATCCCATGCCTCCTATCCGATCACTGTGGAGTAAGGATGGTCTTCAACAGCAACAAAAACAACAGAAAGCCCACATACACATGGAAGCTGAATAATGCTCTACTCAATGATACCTTGGTCAAGGAAGAAATAAGGAAAGAAATCAAAGACTTTTTAGAATTTAATGAAAATGAAGGCACAACAAACCCAAATTTATGGGACACAATAGAAGCAGTGCTAAGAGGAAAACTCATAGCTCTGAGTGCCTCCAAAAAGAAGCTGGAGAGAGCATACATACACTAGCAACTTAACAGCACACCTGAAAACTTTAGAATAGAAAGAAGCTAATATGACCAAGAGGAATAGAAGGCAGGAAATCATCAAACTCAGGGCTGAAATCAACTAAATAGAAACAAAAATAACTATACAAAGAATCAACAAAACCAGGAGCTGGATCTTTCAGAAAATCAACAAGATAGATGAACCTTTAGCCAGACTAATCAGAAGGCACAGAGACAGTATTCAAATTTAAAAAAATCAGAAATGAAAATGGAGATATAACAACAGAAACTGAGGAAATTCAAAAAATTCATCAGATCCTACTACAAAAGCCTATACTCAACACAACTGGAAAATTTGGATGAAATGGACAATTTCCTAGACAGATACCAAATACTAAAGTTTAAAAAGGACCAGATAGACCATCTAAACGGTCCTATAACCCCGAAAGAAATAGCAGTGGTCATTGACAGTCTCCCAACCAAAAAAAAGCACAGGACCAGATGGTTTTAGTGCAGAATTCTATCAGACCTTCAAAGAAGACCTAACACCAATACTCTTCAAACTGTTCCACAAAATAGAAACAGAAGGAACACTACCCAACTCGTTCTATGAAACCACAATTTCACTGATACCAAAATCACACAAAGATCAAACAAAGAAAGAGAACTTCAGACCAATTTCCCTTATGAATATCGATGCAAAAATACTCAATAAAATTCTTGCCAACCGAATCCAAGAACATATCAAAATGATCACTCACCATGATCAAGTAGGCTTCATCACACGGATGCAGGGATTATTCAATATATGGAAATCCATCAATGTAATCCACTACATAAACAAACTCAAAGAAAAAAAACACATGGTCATTTCATTAGATGCTGATAAAGCATTTGACAAAATTCAGCATCCTTTCATGTTAAAAGTCTTGGAAAGAACAGGAATTCAAGGCCCATACCTAAATATATTAAAAGCTATATACAGCAAACCAGAAGAAAACATCAAACTAAGTGGAGAGAAACTTGAAGCTATCACACTAAAATCAGGGACTAGACAAGGCTGCCCCTCTCTCCATATTTATTCAATATAGTACTTGAAGTTCTAGGTAGAGCAATTGGACAACAAAAGGAGGTCAAAGGGATACAAATTGGAAAGGAAGAAGTCAAATTATCACTATTTGCAAATGATATGATAGTATACTTTAGCAACCCGAAAAACTCCACCAGAGAACTCCTACAGCTGATAAACAATTTTAGCAAAGTGGTTGGATATAAAATTAACTCAAGCAAATCAGTAGCCTTCCTATACTCAAAGGATAAACAGGCTGAGAAAGAAATTAGGGAAATGACACCCTTCACAATAGCCACAAACAGTATAAAGTTATCTTGGTGTGATTCTAACCAAACAAGTGAAAGATCTGTATGACAAGAACTTCAAGTCTTTGAAGAAAGAAATCGAAGAAGACCTCAGAAGATGGAAAAATCTTCCATGCTCATGGATAGGCAGGATTAATATAGTAAAAATGGCCATCTTGCCAAAAGCAATATATAGATTCAATGCAATCCCCATCAAAATCCCAACTCAATTCTTTGTAGAGTTAGAAAGAGCAATTCTCAATTTTATCTGGAATAACAAAAAACCCAGGATAGCTAAAACTATTGTAAAAGAACTTCTGGGGCAATCAGTATCCAAGACCTCAAGCACTACTACAGAGCAATAGTGTTAAAAACTGAATGGTATTGGTACAGTGACAGGCAGGTATATCAATGGAATAGAATTGAAGATCCAGAAATGAACCCACACACCTATGGTCACTTGATATGGTCACTAAAACAATCCAGCGGGGGAAAAAACAGATAGTTATTTCAACAAATGGTGCTGGTTCAATTGGTGGATAGCATGCAGAGGAATGCAAATTTATTCATTCTTATCTCCACGTACTAAGCTCAAGTTCAAGTGGATCAAGGACCTCCACATATAACCAGACACACTGAAACTAATAGAAAAGAAACTGGGGAAGAGCCTTGAGCACATGGGCACAGGGGAAATTTTCCTGAACAGAAAACCAATAGCTTATACTCTAAGACCAAGAATTGACAAATGGAACTTCATAAAATTACAAAGTTTCTGTAAAGCAAAGGACACTGTCAATAGGACAAAAGGGCAACCAACAAATTGGGAAAAGATCTTTACCAACCCTACATTCGACAGAGGGCTAATATCCATCCAAAGAACTCAAGAAGTTAGACTCCAGAGAGCCAAATAACCCTATTAAAAATGGGGTACAATCGCTTCTCGGCCTTTTGGTTAAGATCAAGTGTAAAAAATGGGGTACAGAGCTAAACAAAGAATTTTCACCAGAGGAATATCGAATGGATGAGAAGCACCTAAAGAAATGTTCAACATTCTTAGTCATCAGGGAAATGCAAATCAAAACAACTCTGAGATTTCACCTCACACCAGTCAGAATGGCTGAGATCAAAAAGTCAGGAGACAGCAGGTGCTGGTGAGGATGTAGAGAAAGAGGAACACTCCTCCACTGCTGGTGGGATTGCAAGCTGGTACAACTACTCTGGAAATCAGTTTGGCGGTTCCTCAGAAAACTGGGCATGATACTACCAGAGGACCCCGTTATACCACTCCTGGGCATATACCGAGAGGATTCCTCAGCATATAATAAGGTCACATGTTCCAGTTCATAGCAACCCTATTTATAATAGCCAGAAGCTGTAAAGAACCCAGATGTCCCTCAACGGAGGAATGGGTACAGAAAATGTGGTATATTTACACAATGGAATGCTACTCAGCTATTAAAAACAATGAATTCATGAAATTCTTAGGCAAATGGGTGGAACTGGAAAATATCATCCTAAGTGAGGTAAACCAGTCACAAAAGAACACACATGGTATGCACTCACTGATAAGCGGATATTAGCCCAGAAGCTCAGAATACCTAAGACACAATTCACATATCAAATGATGCCCAAGAAGAAGGAAGAAGAGGCCCCTGGTCCTGGAAAGGCTCGATGCAGCAGAGTAGGGGAATACCAGGACAGGGAAGTGGGAGGAGATTGATTGGGGAACAGGGCAAGGGGAGAGGGTTTATGGGTCTTTCAGGTAGGGGGGAACCAAGAAAGGGGAAATCATTTGAAATGTCAATAAAGAATATATATCTAAGAAACAATAAAAATAAAAAAATAAAAAACCTCAAACTGACTGAGTCCAGAGCTCAGTGTCCACTAAGATAGCATGGAGGAGATGCTCTCCAAACTAGCCATTTGCAGAAACAAAGTCTGGTTTGCTCATCTCCATCCTAAAATGACAGGCATTGTCTCCATAGCACACCAGAGCTGTCAGGGTTCAGCTCCTAACGCAGGCAGCACACATGGAAAACTCATTGGCTTTCTCTAGCACAGTAACAACTTTATCACCCCAGTGTAACCTGAGCCTGAGACTGCAGACAGAGCAGAAAATGGAACATCTGATCCTGACACACTCACCTTAAACCCCTCCTCTGGCTTCCCAACCTCCCACCTCTGTGCCAAGTGTCCACCCTGACCTGAGAGGCAGAGTTGGTTCCTCAGAGGCTGTGCTGGAGGGAGACGGGGGTAAAGTGGCCCTGGAAGCCCCTCTGGGTCAGTTAGACACGGAACCTTGGGAAACACAACACTTCAGAAAATGGGATGCTGTACCCTCCTGCTGGTAAGAAGGTGAACATTCCTTAGCCCTTCAGGGTCTGACCTAGGTTCTCTGTGTTCTGGTTTGTCATTCCCTTTCCAGGGACAAAGAAATATTAAACGACCCTCATTATCTCTCTCTCTCTCTCTCTCTCTCTCTCTCTCTCTCTCTCTCTCTCTCTCTCTGTCTGTCTCTCATTGTAAGTGAAAGCGCTACCGTCATACAATCAGGCCTTGTATTATAACTGGGACATTGAGTAGACTCCAGACTGACTCCAGAGTGATTTGGGTACAGGGGGGAGATTCAAAGAGCCCAGGCTTATTGCCAGATTCTGCCCTTGTCAAAAGTCAGCTAGTCCATTCTAACCAGATGTATAAGATGCTCTGGGATGAATGCCTCCTGGAAGAGGTGGGGAAATTTTCCCTCTTTAGATGCTAAGATTATAAGACAGTTATTCAAGCACAGAATTAGTCATGCAAACTGTAGAAACCAGATATCTGATCAAGCCAAAAAACTAAAAGGAAGGAGGAAAAAAAGAGAGAGAGAAGAAATGCCAGAAAGCCCTATTCCCTCTCTATGGTCCTTTTTAGTTACTGTGAAGGTCAGAGGCTAATTTCAGAAATCTGTTTGAAATACCAAGAGGAAGCTGTTTCAAGGATCTGGTGATTTGAAAAGATAAAGTAGACAAGACAGACAATGGCACATGTAGTTTCAGTTACACTTTTGCCCCTAGCCACATCCCAAGAAGATACCAGGGATCAAAATGTGGGTGCTGGGTGAACCCCAAAATCCTTCAAAACAGGAGACTGAGTGTTTTGAGAGTAAGTAAATTATTTAAAAGAATACACCACTTGTGAGCAGAGTGACATATTGTTGCACCAAGGTCATTTTCCTTGTATCTACCACAGGCTTCAAACCAGGCTACATGTGCGTGAGGACCTTGATAGACATGCCTGGGCACATGTGAAATTCAACTTACAAAGGGATGAGTTATGGTTGTACAATTAGCAAACATGTATTCGTTTATAAAATTGACCTATACGAAAAATCACCTTAATGCAGAGAGACAGTTATCTTTTCCCATCCACTCCTCCATTTTCACCCATTATGCTAATAATAATAATAATAATACTTGACAGCTACACGTACGATGTAAATAACTTGGACACAAAACAAAAGGACAATTCAAAATTTTATTTCCATGGGACAATATAAATCTCACTCTCTATTTATCAAGAAAGTTACTTCCAATATTTCACTTCTTTGGCTAGCAATTATTTATTAAAGTGCACAGTATGCACACATGTTATTTTGATCAATTATAAACTAATAATGGTAATGATAACTCAACCAAAGGATATTTGTTTTGAAATTTATACCCTTGAAGTCTCAGGGAGAAAAGATATTTCAATATTGAAACATATTTTCTTTTTGAAGAAATGTTTCAAAATTGATCAATAAAAGACCATCAGACCAAAGAACATGCTTCAGTAAGAGAAAACTCTGTGGTTGGAATAACATCAAATGGGACATTACATATTAAAAAGATACAATGTAGAATTTTCTAACATTAGGCTGCCATCTCCTTCCTGTCCGTCTCCCTTCTTTGGGATGCCCCAGATCCCACACCACCACCCCAGGGACTCTCCAGCCTGCCCATGTGGGACAGAGACTCAGGTAAGTCCCCCTGTGTCCCCCCCCTTTGCCCCCTCCATTGAGGCTACCCCACTGCCCTGTACTTGCTTGCCAAGGACTGTCACCATCTCCTTGCCCTCCCTTTGAAAAGCACCAATTCCCAGTCTATCCCCCACAAGGGACTCTCCAGCCACCAGCCATGACTGGAAGATAAGCCATCCCCCTCCCTTTGAGACTCACCAGAGCCCTGCCGCTGCCTGGCTTTGAGGTCAAGGACCAGCTCACACTGCCAGGGGAACTTGTTCTAAGCTCTTTAACCAAAAACAGGGAAAGCACCCAGACTGTCGCTGATAAGCAGAAGACCTAGGAAAGAGGCTATAGCCCCAAATATCTGACAAAAAAGAAGAAATCTACAAACCAAACCTAAGACACTACTGTGTCTTAACCCTCTCCTGAACATTGCAAGCACCCTTGCTTAAAGGAGGGTGATTTGAAGACAAAAGAAATAAAAACTTCAACCAACAAACTAACTCTGATTATGAAAATATCAAGGCAAAAATAAAAACACGACAATAAATAAAGAAATGAAAATAACATGTCTCCTCAAAAAAAACAGATATGATAAAGGTCCCTGTAGAAGCTGAGCTGGAAGAAGAATTCAAAGAATAATTATAACTGCCGTCAAAGAAGACAAAGAGAGAACTGAAGGAAGGAAGTCAACCCAGACATGAGAATAGAGTTGAAGGAGTTTTAAGAAAGTCTAAACCAGGAACGGAAGAGTTGGCTCAGCAGTTAAGACTAAGACTGCTCTTGCACAGGACCTGGGTTTGGTTCTCAGCATACACATGCTGAATCACAGCCATCTGTAACATCAGTTCCAGGTCATCTGACACCCTTTCCCTGGCTCCTGTGGACATGATGAATGCACATGGTACACAAACACACAGACACACAAAACATTGATACACTGATAAATAATATTTATTTATTTATTTTTACTTTTAGAAAGAAAGCCCAAGCACTCCGGCCAGGGAAGCAGGTAGTCTAATTGCAGATCTTCACATCTCCTCCAAATCCAACTCTTTAGTCTCACCCTGAGCTCTGCCAGACCACACACTGCAGTTTCAGCTCCCTGCTTGTCCCCCATCCCCAGTGGGTCACACAGATCTTTCCCTTCAGCCCTTCTCTCCATTCATCTTGTTATCCCAGTCCCCGGCTCCAGCAGGCACCCCCTGGGTACCCTAGCAGCCAGAGAAGCAAAGCAGGCAGGTGAGCTTCAAATCATCACCTTCCTCCTTGTCCAACCCCCTGGTCTCATGTCCAGCTCTGTAGCAGATGATTTGTTGAAGCCTCTCCCTACTCTCTGCCACCACTAACAGGCAACTAAGCAGGTCCTCTCTCCTGTGAACCCATTCAACCTCCCCCAGCCCATACCCATTCCTAAGTGTTTGCTTCCTATAACTAAAAACATGTTTTACCTGGCACCACCAGCAGCTACACCTAGCAGGATCCCAGAATTCCCTACTAGGCAACCTATAAGGAACCACACCCTCTTATGGGTTTGGGCTGGGGAAGGTTGAAGGGGTCCACAGGAGGGAGGAAAGCGGGGTGTTCCGCCAGGAACTGCTTAGTCACTGCTTAGTTAATGGTGGCAGAGAGTGAGGAGAGGCCTCAACAAATAGTCTTCCACAGAGTTGGACATGAGACCAGGGTTTGGATTTGGAAAAGACAACAGAAACCAAGAAGTAAAACATCCATCCAACAAAAACTGACCAGATCAAATTCCTCCCCCCCCCCTTTTTTTTTAGCAGTTCCTCTTGGAATCTATTTTAATTTGAAATCATGCACAGTTCCTGCTTTATTATACCCAAATTCATGCTGCTTGCCTTTTTTTTAGTTAGATATTTTCTTTACATTTCAAAACTCACTCAGGTTGGTGAGCAGATCAAATGCCTAACCCTCCATACTTCTCCCTGTCCCCTGTCTCCTCCAGCATCTGATCCTGCTGCTCCTGTTTCTCCCTCCCCCTCCTCTCTCCCTCCCAAAAACCTCCCTCCCTCTACCTTCAGTGATTATTCTCTGAGGAGGACAAAAAGTCCCTTCTGAGTAGGACTGAAGCATCCACACTTTGGTCTTTCTTTGTCTTGAGTTTCCTATGATCTGTGAGTTGTATCATGGGTATTCTGAGTTTTTTGACTAATATCCAATTATCAGTGAGTACATACCATGTGTGTTCTTTTGTGACTGGGTTACCTCACTCAGCTAGTTCATCCCTTTACCTTCGAATTTCATTAAGTTGTTTTTAATAGCTGAGTAGTACTCCATTCTGTAAATGTACCACATTTTCTGTACCCATTCCTCTGTTGAGGGACATCTGGGTTATTTCTAGCTTCTGGCTATTATAAATAAGTCTACTATGAACTAAATCACCAACCAAAGAGTACACATGGAGGGACCCAAGGCTCCAGCTGCATATGTAGCAGAGGATTGCCTTATTTGGCATCAATGGGAGGGGAGCCCCTTGGCCCTGTGGAGGTTCAATGACTTGGCACAGGGGAATGCTAGGGCACTGAGGCAGGAATGGGTGGGTAGGTGTGGGAGCTCCCTCGTAGAAGCAGAGGGGAAGGAGGTTTCTGGAGGGGAAACTGGTAAGGGGGATCACATGTAAAATGTAAACAAATAAAATAAGCAATAAACTTTTTTTTAAAAAATTGAAAAAGACCAGAAATCAGCACCTAAAATTGCTATCTTCCCAAACCCAGATGCCTAGACTTCAGCATGAAAATATAATCAATAACAGCAAAGACAATATGTCTCCACTAGAACCCAGCAAGCCTACTATAGTAGCCCCTGAGAATCATAATATAGCTCAAACAGAAGGAAAAGATCTAAAAAATAACATTTATGAATATGAAAGAGGTTCTTAAAGGGAGAAATATATGAAAACACAAATGAACCATAGAAGAAAATGAATAAGGCCATTCAAAACCTGAAAGAGTAAACAGAATCAATAAAGAAAACCAAAACTGAGGGAAATCTGAAAATGAAAACTTTAGAAACTCAAATGAGAACCACAGAGGCAAGCTTTACTGAAAAAATATAAGAGAGAGAAATGGAGAGAGAACCTGAAGGCAACATAGAAGAAACTGATACATTTGTGAAACATAAAAAAAAAAAATCATGGCACAAGGCATCCAAGAAATCTGGAACTCTATGAAAAGTACAATGAGACTACAAAGTATAAAATATAAGAATAGAATGGGCCAGAAAAGAAAGTCTCCTTGGCACATAATAATAGAAATATTAAACATACATAACAAAGAAAAATATTAAAAGCTGAAAGAAGAAAAGACCAAATAACATGGAAGCAAACCTACTTGATTTCCTCAGTGTAGACTCTAAAAGTCAGAAGAGCCTGGATAGATAAATGTTCTACAGACTTTAAGAGACCACAAATGCCACCCAGACCACAATATCCAGCAAAACTTTCAATCCCAATAGATGGAGAAAGTAAGACATTCCCTGATAAAATAGAATTTAAACAATATCTGTCTAAAAATCCAGCCCTACAGAAGGCACTAGAAGAAAATTTTTAAATGTGAGGAGGTTAATCACACACACCCCAAAAAACCCACAAGGAATAAATAATCCCAGACCAGCAAATCAAAAAAGAAGAAAAACACACACAACAAAAGCAACAAAATAACAGGAATCAATAAACACTGCTTATTTATAACTTTCAACATCAATGCTCTCGATTCCTCAATGAAAAGACAGACATATTAGAAGCAAAGACAGGACCATGTTTTTGCTGTATCAAAAAAAAAGCATGCTTTAACATCATGGATAGATATAACCTCAAGGTAAAAGGACAGAAAAACATTCTAAGAAAATGGACTTAAGAAGCAAGTTGGTGTGGCCATTTTAGTGTCTGGAAAATATAGAATTCAAACCAAAATTAATCAGAAAAGAGGGAAGGACATTACATACTCATCAAAGAAAAAATTCACCAAGAGGATATTGCAATTCTTAACATCTATTCACCAGAGACAAAGGCACCAAAATTTGTAAAAGAAGCATTACCACAACTTATAATATTCACCCTCAGATACTGATAGTGGGAGACCTCAATACCAGACTCTCTCCAATAGACAGTTAATCCAGAAAAAAAAAACTAAACAAAGAAATGCTAGCACTAAATGACATCATTAACCAATGAACAGGTTGGGGATTTTTTGCAGAATATTTTTAACAGATATTTACAGAACATCTCACCTGAACATAAAAGAATATACCTTCTCAGCACCTCATGGAACTATCTCAAAAATTAACCAGCATCAATTTAGATGGAGAGAAACTCAGAGCAACTTCTACTAAAATTAGGATGTAGACAAGTTTTTCCATTCTCTCCATACATCTTCACTATACTACTTGAAACCTTAGAAAGAGCAAATAAGACAACCAAAGGACACCAGGGGGATACAAACTGGAAATAAAACGTTCAAATTAGTTTTGTTTGCAGATGGCATGATAATATACTAAAATATTCCACCGGGAAACTCCCACAGCTGATATACATTTTCAGCAAAGTAGCAGGGCACAAAATTTACTCACAAGAATCAGTAGCTTCCTATACATAAATAACAAACAGACTGAGAAAAGAAATCAAAGAAACAAAACCTATTACATCAAACAATCTAAAATATCTTGAGGTAACTCTAACCAAGCAAATGAAAGACTCATATAATAAAAACCTTAAGATATTAAAGAAAAACTTGAAGAAGATACACAGAAGATGGAAAGATCTCCCATATTCATGGATAAGTAGGATAAATAGAGTGAAAATTCCCATTCTCCCAAAAACCATCTATTGATTCAACACAATCCCCATCAAAATTCCAACATAATTGTTTACAAATTTTGAAAGGACAATTTTCAGCTTCATATGGAAACATACACACACACATACACACACACACACACACACACACACACACACACACACACACAGCAGGATGTCTAAACATAAGTCCTGAGTAATGAAAGAACTGCTGGAGATATCACCATCCCTGACCTCAAGCTGTACTACAGAGCTTTAGTAATAAAAACAGCATGGTATTGCTACAAAACACACTGATCAGTAGAATCAAATTGAAGACTCAAACATAAATCCACACACTTATGGACACCTGATTTCTTTATTTTAAAAAAGGGCCAGAAACACACGCTGGCAAAAATACATTGTCTTCGACAAATGAGGGCTACATGTAAAGAATCCCAAATAGAGCCATACTCACCAATCACACTGCACAAAACTCAACTCCAGCAGATCAAAAAGAACCTGACAAAAGAGAAATTGAAGGATAGCCTTGAACTCATTGGCACAGGACAGAACACAAAGAGCACAGGCACTAAGATCAACAATTATTAAATGGGACTTCATGAAACTGAATGGTTTCTACATGGCAAAGGGCACCATTAGTAGGGCACGATAGCAACCTAAGAATAGGAAAAGATTTTCAGTAACTATACATCCAACAGAAGGCTAATATCCAAAATATATATCAGAAAACAAATAACCCAATTAAAATGGGGTACAGATCTAAGCAGAGAATTCTCAAAAGAGGAAGTTTTAAATAGCTGAGAAACACTTAAAGACATCTTTAGTCATCAAGAAGGAAATACAAATCAACACTACTTTGAGATTTCATCTGACACCTGTCAGAATAACTAAGATGAATAAAACAAGTGGCATGTTATGGAGTTGGGAGGGGAACAACCAACCATTTCTAGTGGAATTGAAAAATCAATGTGGCAGTTCCTCGGGAAGACGACAATTGATTTACCTCAAGTTCCATCTACATCACTCTTAGGCATATACCCAAAGGACACTTCATCCTACCACAGAGACTCTTGCTCAACCATGTTCATTGTTGCTGTATTCATAATAGCCAGAAATATTCCTCAACAGTGAATGAATAAACAAAATGTGGTAAATTTCCACAATGGAATACTATTTGACCTTCTAAAGAACTGAAATTCACATGTAAATGAATAGGACTAGAAAAAAATCTTGCTGAGTGAGGTACCTCAGTCCCTGAAAGACAAATTTGGTGTGTATTCTCTTGTATGTGGATATTAGCTGTTAAATCAATTATAACAAAGCTACAATCTGTAGACCCATGGAGGCAAGGTATAGAGCTCCCTAGGAAAGAAAAGTAGAATGTGTATATATAAATATATATATATGTATATATATATGTGTGTGTGTGCATGTATATACACATATATATGTATATACATATGTATAGTTATAGTTGTTATAGTTATAGAAGTTATAGATAGCTATAGTTATAGTAAGTTATAATTAATAATAGTTATAGTTATAGTTATAGCTAGTTATAGTTAGTTATAGTTATGGAGGGATGGGGCTGGGGAACTAGAACAGGAGGATTAAGTGGGGAGTGGGAGGGAAGAGGGGGATGAAGTAGGGAACAGAGGGAAAAACTACAGCCAAAATTCCAGGGCCATTTGATGGGTAGTATGGAAACCTAATATAATAGAAACTTCCTCCCAAAATATACACATATACAAACACAATCCACATGAGGTCACCAAATAATGGGGGAGACAGAGTTCCAACTGGACATCTCTTGCCATCAAATGAAGATTCCAGTACTGGGACTGAATTTATTGAGTTGTTGGCCAAAGGAGTCCCAAGGGAATCCCCCTAACAACCCAGACAGTTTCCAAGACTCTGTGCTCTCCACAAACTAATAGCAAGGCCCTGTTGCTAAAGACAACACCTACACAGCTCATTGAATATGGAGAAATAAAGATGGTGCCTGCATAGAGCTTTTCTTCCTGCATGCTAGTGTCTTTGGATTAGGAAGGTCCTCTGTATTCTACTAAAGGAGAAATGTAAAAACCAAACCAGCCAAAAACCCTGTGATCTACAACACTGTCTACTTGCAAGGTATGCCAGTGCAATAATGGCACAAAGGTTTTGGGAGTAACCAACCAACATGGAATTTGAATTAGTGCCACTTCTAGGAGATGGAACTGATACCCAACTGTGTTTTTGTATCCAAGGACCTGAGACTAGTATCATTTTAAGAAATATGTAAGGGAATATTCAATTTTTCAAAATTTTTAGGCCAAGAAAGATCAAAAACCTTGAATAATCACTATTTTTTTTACTTTCCTTTTGATAGAACAATACAATAAAAACCAACATGTGGTATTGAGACCCTTTCCCAATATTTAGTCATTATGTGTAAAAAAAATTAATATAAAAAGTCAAAAAATCATTTAAAAAAATTTATGTTTAATCAAAAAAAACAGAGAAAGAAACAGTGACAAACTGAGATTGAAAAAATATTAGAGTGTGGGACATAGCTCATACAAATGCTTATTTGTAAGCAATAAGACCTCTGTTTAATCCCCAGAGTTCACATTACAAATACATTACACCTGGGGCTGGGGAGATGGCCCAGCATTTAGGAACCCTGACTTCTCTTCTAGAAGACCCAGGTTCAATTTCCAGCACACACATGATAGCTCACAACTGTCTGCAACCTGTTCCAGGGTATCTGACTCCCTCCCCCATTGATCACTAATTGAGAAAATGTCTTATAGTTGGATCTTATGGAGGCATTTCTTCAACTGAGGCTCCTTTGTCTCTGATGCCTCTAGCTTGTGTCAAATTGACCCACAAAACCTTCCAGTACAGTACTTGTGATGGCTTCTTCTGTACCCATAAAAATGGCTTCATTTAAGCATTCGTGTCCATTTCAATCTGTCTGTATGTTATACAATCATCAAAACTATGCCTATAATTATTTTACTTAACTTCTATGTTGATCAAATTCATTCAATTTAAATAATCAGACTTTCACCTGGGTTCATGACTACAGCCTAACATGTTCTCTGGGGTTTCAAATCCAAAGGTGGCAAGTGTGTTTGATCTGTGTCCAAGGACATCCAACAGGGTATTCATCCTCTTGTGGTATTATAAGAATAAGTATTCAGGTAAAACTTCAGAGTGAGAGATATAGACATTATGTTGTCTGCCTACTAGCAGTGTGTGGTGTTGGATTGTATGTGTCAAGTTGATATGGCCATGGGTTACCCAACTACCTGATTAGATGTTGCTTCTGGATGTGTCTGTGGGGTATTTCTGGAGAAGATCAACACCTGTATTAGATACTTTTCACATTGCTATGACAAAATACCTGTGTTTGCAAACCAAAGACCCAAGACCACCCAGGCTTCCAGAACCTTCTTGAGAGCCAAGAATTTCAGATAAGTGAAGCTTCCCAGGAATTGCACACAAGCGGGTTTTCCGTGGACGAAGTGCTGAGGAATGAAACGACGGACGGTTGAGAGAAAGAGAACACACAGAGACATTAGTGCATGGCTGTACAAAATCTCTCTTTACTTGGGGAATAAGAGCGACAATATATGCACTGTGGGCATGACCCTCCCTCCCAGGGTTGTAGAGTCTTTTCAGCGCTTCTCAGCAGGCCCTTGGCTCCACGGTTCCTATCGGAAGTTGACCCCATAGGGTCTGTTACTCTGCGGGAGGCTGAGGTATGACAAAAAGGCTTGTTCCTGGAGCTCTGCCAGCTCAACCAGGTTGGGGGGAGGTGTAGTTCACTGGAGTCTGGAGCTGAATGATAGCTGCCATGTGATAAAGCACTTCAATATGACTCTCTACATCTCCCCCTTCTGTAGTTTAAACAAGTGGATAGTAATCTGTCCATGACGGTGGGCCTTTATCCAAGGAGTGGAACAGAGGCCTAATTCCCCTCATAGAGAACAAATAAATGTTTTCACATTATAGATGGCTCTTGGTGTCTTTTGGAGGGGAAGGGCAGAGCCTTAAATTAGTGGGACATCTTCACAGAGTGTAAGGTGGTCCGAAGACCAACACCAACCTTTATGCAAATCAGGCATGCTCCCCAGGGACTCCGAAACAGATAATTAAATCCTCCCCCATGCAATGTTTTGCTGTGCAACTCTCCTGATGTGTGTCCATGTAAGCAGACACACATAGATCTGAGTTCTATGTGGCTCCATGAAGGAGATCCATTTGTATAGGCTTTGATGCCAGAGTCAAATAGTTGTCAAATGCCATGCAAGTGTCTTTTAATCGACACGCCTGTTTCCAATTCAGGTGAGCCTGGATGGAGACAATTTGTTTAAAACGTAAGATAAAGAGTTAAGAAAGAAACAATGTTCAGTTGCAAATTAGCTTGTCTCTGGAAGGTCCAAGGTATTCAATTGTAAATTAGCAGTTCTTAAAACACAAAGCTTAGCTTCCCAGTGTAGGGGAAGTGGCTTTAAGAATCAACAGAGACCTGTTACTTCTCAGAAAGAATGGAGACTATATTTGAAATAAACTCAGTTGGCTGATAAAGATTATCAGCCATCTTCATAATTGGAATCTCCAATATTGGACTTATTACTAGACCACTTCATCATTGAGTAAACTGATCACATTAAAGGAAGGAGAAGAGTTATTATAACTCCTCTTTTAGATTAATTTTTTTAAGTCAGTTTAATAGTCTCCATTGTTCTCTGTCCCATAAGATCTAAAGCTTACAACAAGGCAGTGTATTTAATCTGAGACATAGGCAAGTAAAGTCACCATTGTCAGGGCACTCAGCAAGTTCACAGGTTGGCATTATTATTAGTATGTCACATTTATCATTTTAGCCACTAGAATGCTGTATTCTGTGGAAAAAAACACAAACATGTCTTCTTCCCCATATTAAATAACTGATCAGGATCATGTCATATGACAATAAGTGGATCCTTTCATTTCACCTAGGCATGAGTATGCCTAGTCGTTGGATGTAATACACTCAGCAAGGAGTTCCTTGGCATCCAAATTTTTAAAATTTTCTTAAAAATATAAAGTATAATTTAAATAATACAATTTCCCTCTTTTTTGTTTTTTATTTAGAAGATATTGTTTAAAGGTTTTACAGTATCTAGTCCTTGAGAATTATATTATATTAAATTGTTAAAAACATCTCAAATATTTGATGACTGTAATAAATATCCAGTTCCATTATTTGTTTTAATCTTAGTTGGAACACTAAGAATAGACAATAATATAGGCAATGACTATGTAAGCATAGAAACTAAATGTAGCATCTTTAGTTGTTTTTCCTGTTAAAAGGATAAAATTATTCTCAAGCCATTACCATTTTCATGATGTTTGAATCTTTTGAAGCAACAAATACTTAAAAAAAATTAAAGACCCATTGTTAAGAACAAGGGCCTGTAATAAAATTTTATGAATAATATACATTGAAAGATTTAAAGTCTTAGCTTTTTGTATTAGAGCAGAGACAAAACATTTTTTTTACATAAAATAAGGCTATCATCATTTCTTAACTCTTTAGAAGTAAATGCTTTTACAATTATCTGGATTCGCAAAGCAAAAATAACCTTTTAAATGTTTAATAATTTTGTAGGCCAAATTTTAATGCCTTCATAAGTTTTACATAGCTTCATTGATCTTTCATAGATCTTAAATTTAAACTGTATTTTAAACTATACCTGGATAAATCTCTAATGTAAATACCTTTTAATCTGAGCCTATTGTCTAAAGCCAGACCCACATCTGCCTGTATAGGACCATAGCCTGCAGCCAGCCAATATGGTAATTTGAGGACTCCCTTAAAGACTTTATTAAAATCTCATTGAAATCTCCTTTTTAATCTTGGAAAAATTTTACCTTTACAACTATATCTAATAAACATGTGAAAAAGTAGTAACAGGTTATATTGACCATAGCTATTTTTAAACTATCATTTTAGAAATTATCTTTGAGAACCATGAGCCTCTAATTAGACTGAAAACTGTAGTTTTTAAATGTAAATTTTAACTTTCTCTTGTAATATTAGAAAATATCTACAACTTTGAAAAGTAAAGCCCAATTTTAAACCATCTATTCCCTTTAAAATCAATGGCAAATACATTATTTGTACACTTCAAAGTTTGTCTGCCAGCTCTCATGTTTGAATGCATGACAGTGTAACTTATAATAGCTCATTAAGAAAACATTATTTTAAATCTTATTTCTTATATGACTAATCTCTTAGGATCAGATCCACATAAAACATTATGCCAATCTGGACGTATCTTAGAGGCCTGTATTTTTTGGGTTGGGTCATGTCACGTGTTGCTTAAGATGGCTCCAACCCTGAATTATCAGTTTTAAACTAATTTTTTTGTTACCGACATTACATCTTTTAAAAAACTTATGAGCCAATATTTTATAGTCAAAACATTTAAACATATTTATATCTTTAATATCAACTAGAAACAAGAATAAAATAACTATACAAATCTTATAAATTTAAATCAAACACATTTTTTCTTTTTTTTAGCTGTAATTTTAAGAGAAAAAGCACTTTGGACCCAATAACTATAATTATATAGATTTTTCTAGGATAAATAACCATAAACTGAGACTGCATTAAGAGATGGACCATCAGCAGACAAATTTTTTACCATTTTTCATTTTCAACATGAAACATAGAACAGCCATTCAAACAACGAGAAACAAATTGACATGTGGACAAATTGGTGCACCAAGGACAAACAAAAGACATACACCAAGGACATATAAAGCAAGGGAAACACGCTTTTTAATTCTCCTTGTGTCTAGGAGACTTTTAAAATCTATTTTCCTTCTGTCTTTCTCATGTTTCTAAAATCTGCTTTTCTCTCCTTTTTTTGTTTTTGTTTTTTTACTCATTTTATTTTATTTTATTTTATTTATATCCTAATTTTCTCTCACCTGAAGTATGGTTCTAGACTGCAGACAACTTGCCTGACAAAATTCCTGGTTTCACATCACTGTCACCCCTAGTTGATCTCAGCATTTGGCTACACTGATTCATCTAGTATTGTCGTATACCTTCTTTCTGTCCCTTGCAACTATAGCCTTTAAAACCTGACATTTTTAGCGCTAAAATTAATATTCTATGTTGTTTACCAGGCCCTGGATACTTAACCTTCATTCCTTTTCCATGGAGCTCTACCCTTGAGACAGTGTTCCTCAGTAGTTCTCTCCTTTTCTACGCCCCACGATGGGCGCCATCTGAAGCTTCCCGGGAATTGCACACGAGCAGGTTTTCCATGGACGAAGAGCTGAAGAATGAAACGACAGAGGGTCAAGAGAAAAAGAACATACAGAGACATTAGTGCATGGCTATACAAAATCTCTCATTACTTGGGGGATAAGAGCGACAATATATGTGCTGTGGGCATGACCCCTCCTCCCAGGGTTGTAGAGTCTTTTCAGCACTTCTCAGCAGGCCCTTGGCTCCACAGTTCCTCGAGGAAGTTGACCCCATAGGGTCTGTTGCTCTGTGGGAGACTGAGGTATGACAAAAGGCTTGTTCCTGGAGCTCTGCCAGCTCAACCAGGTTGGGGGAAGATGTAGCTCACTGGAGTCTGGAGCTGAATGATAGCTGCCATGTGATAAAGCACTTCAATATGACTCTCTACTGATAAGAATCTGTGGGAACATTTCATATTCAAACCATAACAGTGTGGAGGTCTGAATAGAATAGAACCAAGAATAGAAGAGATCTCTGAATAGCTGCAACCTCCCTCTGTCTTTTGTTCCATTTAGGCTCTGAAATGGAGGAATGCCACCAGTCCATATAGGAAGAGCCATATACTTTGCCTAGTAAGAGATGCATAGCCTCTCTTATTCAGATGCTATGATATTTAATCTCCATAATCAACTTTTGATGAGATTTAGAACCACCTAGAAGACAAAGCCCCCTGAGTGTGTTTCTGAGGTGAAGTGGAAATTTCTGGTTGTGTCATGATGGAGAGACTTATGTGATGTTTTGCTGAGGCAAGACCCATGAAAGGACACAAGATGCTTGGAGAGAGTATAAGTAAGACTCAACAGACAGTGATGGGGTGTTTGCATAGCCATGCAACTCTTCCTTGGTCTTGTATCTTCACTAATCTTCACTTTGTTGAGAGAGGCACAGCAGCATCTGCCTGTTCCTGGTCATTTCCACTGACTCATGCCAGTTCGGCAGAGGCCTGGCAGCTTCTGCTGGATCGTGCAACCACTAACTCTTTTGAACTGGACTATTGGTAGGCATCCTGACACTACTGGATCGGACTGCTGGTATCCTGACAACAGAGATTGGAATCGCCCCCAAAGAACTACTTCTAAACAGGTTCACACCCCCTTGTCCTATTTACCATCCTTTCTCCTTTACTTTCGGATGGTGGGCTAGAATGAGGGGAAAGGGGGAATCAAATCTTTTGAGAATCCTTATTAAAGTAGTTTTTGAAAAAAAGAATCTAAGTCTACAGTGAAGGTGTTTACAGAGAGACTTAGTTGAGTGACAAAGACACATTCTAAATATAAGTGACACCATGCCGTGGGCTGGGGTCCCAGAAAGAATCAAAAGCAGGAAGCAGATGGCCCTAGTGTCTGCCTGTCTCTCTCCCTTTCTCTCTCCCTCCCTCTCCCTCTCTTTCTCTCCCTCTCTCTCTCCCTCCCCCTCTCTCCCTCCCTCCCTCTTTCCCTTCCCTCCCTCTCTCCTCCCTTCCTCCTCTCTCTCTCTTTCTCTCTCTCTCTCTCTCTCTCTCTCTCTCTCTCTCTCTCTCTCTCTCTCTCTCTCTCTCCTTCCTGAATGGACAGGACGACCAGCTGCTCACACTCTCACTGCCATCCCCTCCTGTCACAATGACTGCATTCTCAAACTATGAGAAAAACAAAACACAACAAAAAAACCTCACTTTCTTAAAATGTTAGAATCTACACCACTGCCTGTTTGGTTCTTAGATCTTCAAACTGCACATTACCTGATGTCTTAGGTTTCCAGCTTGCAAACACTAGATTCAGGGATTTCTCAGCATCCAGTCATGTGAACCAATTCCCCAATCTCTATGTGTGTAAACATCATTTGCTCTGTTTAAATGGAGAGCTCTAGCTCATGCACAGCACTCAAGGCTCTTCACAGATGGATCTCAATCAGCCTTTCCAAAATTATTTCTCAAACCTACATTTGTGTCCCTTGCATGCCACCCAAAATTAAATTCCGTTATTATATTCTATCTAGTGTAATTATCATTATTATGTAGCATTTACAGAGAGTCTAAACCTTTATGCCAGGCATATCAATATTTTCAAAACTAATATTACAGGAAAGCTTTTAGGAAATAGTATATCCAGGTAAGAAAGGTCCTTCCTGCTCATATAAATTTGTTTGCTTGTTTAACAAAATTAAATAAATGTCAGTTTGCCTTTAGAGAAAGGGCTGTCTCAGAGCACTCTATTGGCTAATATTTAGTCTCTGGAATTTTCCTGGGATTATTTTCTTTTGGGGCTCTTTCTCCCAGTTGTATGTGTTTGCATCTGCAGAGCACAGCTTTTTCCAGGAGTTCCTCAAAATGCCCAAGCCACCTTTCGTCCTGCCCTCTTCTTACACTTCCCCTTCCTTATTGGCCCATCAATCATCCTAGGTTTGTCTCTAAGCAGCCAAAGCCTCACCATCCTTTTATGTACACACCTCTCTAGGGAGCCTCACCCTAGCTCTCTGTCTTTCCCACAAAACTTTCCCACAGTTCCCCCACTATACCCCTCCTCACATGTCACTTAATCCTGCTGTTCTGTTCCTATCTCCCTCACCAAATGGCAAGCAAAATCCAAACACTTGTACTTTATAGGTACTCTGCCAAAAGAAAACCATGACACAGAACATGTTCGGTTATTTTTTTTCTACTGTAATGGTTGACACTTCAAAGTGTAAATCAACAAAACTGAATTTCTAATGATCTAACACTTATGGCTTTTCCATTTATTGAGTGACCCTAAAAAATGCAAAATTCAATAAGCACTGGTATGTTGTGTGGAGACCAAGTTTCCTTAAGCAATTACTGGCAAGTAACACTGTGGAATAAAGGTGGGTTGGGGGAGCCTCGTTAATTCAGCTTAATACATTTCTGGGTAAGAAGTGGATTCATGCATCAGACCATCTCTACTATGGCACCAGTAACCACCTTATACAAAATATTAATGAAAAGCTGCCCTTCAAATGGCAACACAGGAAGGATCAGGCTTTAGCCCCTGCTAAGTTTCTGGACTAGTTGAATTTCTGTAAACCAGGTTGACATTAAGGTGAATGTTTGTTCTGGCTTGACATCCAAGTCATCACAAAAGAGAGCTCACATTTTCCCCTGCCTTTTCAATCCCTCTTGTGGCTTAATAGACATTAGAATTCAATAAGCCAGTGGTTACTTGTTGAGCAGTAACTATATACCCAGCACAACCAAGTACTTGCCAGTTTCTTTAAGAGTAATTCCAATAAAAATAACCATACAGAGACACCCAGATGGTGCCTGAAGCTGCAACTTGTCTAAAGTGTGCATATTTTTCTTCAACCTTAGAAACCATAGTGCAAGTTCACTAGAAGTTCACAGTGCATCTAGGGGAGAACCCAAGTTTCCTCACCTCCATTTCAATTGGACATAACCATGAAGCAAATTTTGGCCAAGGACAGCTGGGTATGGGTTTCCAGAACATTGGTTTAAAGCAGCTAATGAAATCAGGAAGGTTATTCCTTTTGCCCTCCCACACTCCCTCCCTTTGTCTTGCTACCTGAGATGCTCCAGTAATACCTGGAGCCCCAACAGCCATCTTTGATCAGAAGTAACCTTGAGATAGAAGTTTTACAGAAAAAAACTAGTCTCTTAATACAGCTGGTATACAGAGAAACCAGCCCAACCCTGTGTGCCTATATTGGTCTTCCTTCATTTTAGAAGGCAAACCTTTAAAAATAAATCACTACTTGACTTTTATCTTTTATGAAGAATTTGTCTCAACTGACTATACTGTAATACAATGTTCTGGGTAACTTAAGTCATCCATCCATTGTGTACAGTTCTAGAGGTTGATTAACAAGGTCAAAAATGCAATCCAGTGTCTACCTTCTTACAGTGTCCTCACATAGCTGAGAAAGAGCTCTCTCTTCTCTCCTCTTCTCTTTTTACTAGCCCACCTATCCTACTGGTCTAGGATCCCACCTTTAAGTGCTTATTTGACCTTGTTTACCTCCTTTAAAAGCCTCATATCAAAATACAGTCACATTGAAGATGCTGGTACAACAGATCGGTTTTCAGGGACACATTTCAGCCCATGTAGTCTAAATTGAATTTGTGTCCCATGCACTTGACAAGTGCATGATGCACTGCCACTTGGCCTGACATCCCTAGCCAGCATTATCTTGGGCTGATGCTGAGTCCTCCCAGTGCATACTGCCTACTTGTTCCTTACTCTTGTTTGGGGGTTGCTATTGGCCCCTCCCAACTTTGGCATATGCTTCAGGCCCTTTCATCAAGGCAAACACCTGGATTTCCATGTTCACATCTAGATCTCAGTCACCTACACTTCAATCTTGTTCATGGTTGTTTCCTCTGCATGCTGGCTTGGTTGTAAGGTGTTGTAAGGATGACTCAAGTGAGGAAATTGGAATACAGCTCATAACACTGCAAAGAGTTCTCAGCAAGGCTGAACTTTTGCCTTAACAACACTCAAGAGAAAGAAAATCTACAAGTCTGCCAGCAGGCAGGTCAATGCCATAGCCACTACATATAGCAGTGTAGGTTGTGTGCTCTACTGTTCACAACATGAACTATCACTAATCTATGTGTGGTCTATACTGTGGGAGGGATGTGGATATGTCTACTCATGCTTCTGCTAACAGGCAGAAGTCAGAATGCAACTTGGGCTATTGATAGACCCATTGACCCAAAAGAAAGAGGAAAAGGAAGCAGAAAAGGGAGATTAATGCTTACAAAGAGAAAACTGAGATTTGAGGACTTGGAGGGATAGGTATTGTTAGCATGCAGGTGTGAACAGTCATAGGGTAAGATATGAGGAAGTCATTAGTATCATTCATAGTGATTACTCTAATTGTATATAATTATTGTGAGACATTCGCCCATGTATCTCTTCTAAAACAGTTCCCTCTATGGTGGGAATTATTATAAATACCATTTAATAGCTGAATAAATGAGCATTTTTCAGTCAAGGAATTTCCCAAGAAGTGCTATTCTACTAGAGAAGAACAAGCTTTGACGCTAAGATTCCTGTCCCAAGGCCATGTTCTTGAGTTGGGCATGAGCCACGATGGTAGAGTACCTGCCTCCCAGATCTACACACCCATTGAAATATAGTCACGATGGTAGAGTACCTGCCTCTCAGATCTACACACCCATTGAAATATAGTCACGATAGTAAAGTACCTGCCTCCCAGATCTACACACCCATTGATATATAGTCACGATGGTAGAGTACCTGCCTCCCAGATCTACACACCCATTGAAATATAGCCACGATGGTAGAGTACTTGCCTCCCAGATCTACACACCCATTGAAATATAGTCATAGGATGGATGTTCAACATTTCCTCAGTTTCATTCATTAGTGTGAAAAAGTTAGAAAAACCTATAGACTTTCCCAAGGATGATGGTAGAAGCTGAACTTTGACCCGAAAACTGACTCTGAATCCCCAGCTCCCTCTGTCACCGAATGTTAGATTTCTTAAATAATTCCTGTTCACAGGTATATTCACACCTTCAACACTCACTCACCTAACACTTAACACTACCCTCAAATGCAGTTGGGGGACCGACATTAATTAATTCACCAGTGAAGTTGACCTGGTGGACTGGGTTGTTTGACCCAGTCGACAAATTGTTGAAAACAATTTGTGAAATATTACTTACTTCAGAAGAAAGACGAGCATAAATGACTTATTGATGTATTTCTGTACAGATGATGAAAGTGAGAAGCTGGAGTAGGGTGTACATCAGCCTGTAGACTCTGTGATCCATAAATAAGGATGGGACAGTTAAGTGAGGATCTGAATCAAGAACAATTTGCTTTAACCTCAGAATATTATTCTTTTCTTCAATTGTCTGTCTTCTCTCTATATCTTAATGTGTTTACAGTTTAAAGACACACACACTCTCCCTCACATACACATACACACACACTAACACATACTCACATATATACAATACACATATATGCACACATTCACACACACACATCTATACACTCATACAGACACACACACACTCATGCATACTCACATACACATACATACTCACTCATACATATACATGCACATATATACACACACTCATACACATTCATATATAAACATGCACTCATACATATACATATACATATACATGCACTCACATATACATACAAACACATACATATACACTCATACACATATACAATTGCACACACATACATACATACACACATACACACATCTACATGCACACACATACACGCTGGCACACACATAAAAGCACACGCACACATATACACACACATAGTCACACATATACATACACATTCACACACACAGTCACACACACTCAGACATTCTCACCTACACACACTCACATACACACAGACACACACACACTTACAAAGCCAGGTTAGATGAAGTAAAGGTCAAAAGGCTTTTAGAAAGCAAAGATCTTAAGGCAGGCATAGTGACACACATCTTTAATCCCAGCACTCCAAAAGTAGAGGCTGGTCACCCTCTGTGAGTTAGAAGCTAGCTAGCCAAGGCTACATAGTGAGACCCTGTCTCAATTAAAAATATATAAGCAAAGGCCTTGCGTGGCAGGTCTGTATAGATGAGACACTTGCAAACACTCTGGTGGCCCCAACAGCCTTTGTTGGGAGTTTATTAGAAGAGAATTTTAGGACTGGGGCTTTTTATTGGGTTTGACAGAGATAAAACCGAAAGCTGACCAGGAAAGCAAGATCAAACTATAAGATCACAGAGGCACGAAAGTTTGAAGCGTAGGGTCAGACCTAGATTTGCTCCAGCTAAAATTCCCCAGCTTCCCCTCATATGGACTGACAAGACTGAAAGAAGAGTCAGACAGAAAATGTAGGTGAGGACAGAGACCATGGCACTGAAAAGCCCTGAAAAGAAATCTGAGAAGTTTCTCCACCCAATCACGTTCTGTTTGGGTCCATTTCTCTCACTTTAGCCATTCTCATCTTAAGGGCTAGATCAGTGATATCAGGTAACTTTGTTAGCGTTATGGTCTAGCCTCATCTACTCAACAGCCATCCCCAGGGAGAAAGTGAGGTCCAGAAAGGTGATATAACGTTACCATGGATATCCAGACACTTCACATCTGCATCTAGAGTCTAGCACATGAGCATTTGTCAATCTTTTAAACGCTTGTAGCAGTCATTGGTTAAGTATCTTTTAGCTCACTGTGACTTTGTCCCAACCAGGCACCTGTCACCTTGGAGTCACCACTGAGTGTCTTTTTGTTTAAGTTTTGAAAACTAAATATATTATTGTAACTAGTGTGGGTGGAGTAGGAAAATATGTAGAAAGCAGAAGATAACTTTGTAGAGAGGGTTCTCTCCATCCACCCCCACATGAATACCCAGAATTGAGCTCAAGTTACCTGGAGGTCCACTTACCCTCTGAGCCATGTCACCATTGCCACCCAGTTTCTTAAGACTTGTCAACATGTGCAGAGTCTCCCTTGGGCCAGGCTATCAGACATGTAACAGAAAATTTAAGAAACATGTATGCATATTTTCTTTTGGACACACACAAAAAAAACAATCATCCACAGTCTAGGGGTGGTAAAGGAGCAAAATAAACTTGCCTGAGACCTGGACTTCTACTAGTGAGTTCCACTTAGCATAGCTCTGATTTTCAGGGCATTCGATGCCTTGCTAAAGCTCCAACCGACACCATTGGTCATAGAGTAAAAGTAAAGTAAGAAAAAAATAGATGCCTCCTCCTTTTAAGGACACTTTCTAAGTTTATTCACAAAGCTTACCTCACTGATCCAAACCAAACTCAATCAAAAGGTTTCTTCCCACTTGCAAAGTAGTCTTTTCCCATCTCCTTAAAGTTGGGAGGAAACAGATCTCCAGAGACAACACAGACTGGTGCCATAGACTCTAAGTAGGCATCCTTAGGTAGAGGAGAGTCAAGAGAAGTCACACTGGGGAGTCAACAGACTCTAATATGAAAAGAGAAAAGTGTGAAATGGCAGGACAAAGAAAGGAGAAATCTCACCGGCAAAGGCCTAGAAGACAGATTAAAAGCTAATGAAGCACATCCTGTCCCTCTGAGACCCGACCAGGTAGTCCAGTTAGGGGAAGGGGATCCAAAGGCAGGTGACAGAGTCAGAGACAGCCTCCACTCCAATTGTTAGGGGACCCACATGAAGACCAAGCTATACATCTGCAACAAATGTGTAGGGGGGCCTAGGTCCAGCCCCTGCTTGCTCTTAAGGGGAGATGATAGTAGGGAGAGGGATTTGTAAGGGTGGGACTCAAAAGAGAGCAGGGAGGGACTGCAATTGGGATGTAAAGTAAATAAATAAATTAGTGAAGAAAAAAAAAGTTCGTGAAGGTGAAACAGTTCAGTTCCTGGACTGATGCTATTGGAATACAGCCATGGGAACCAAGCACAGAGCTAGGATTAGGGAGCTTTGATAACTCTTCAATACTTACATACCTGAATCTTAGCTTCAATCATCTACTCAACCAACATTTATTGAGCATATACTATATGATAAGAACAATGTCTATATGAGTAGTAGGCCATGCAAGAGACATTAGATGCATTAATCTTAGACTCCAAAGAGGAAGAGAGCGAATAAACAAGACTGTCCTAAAGAAAGTTCTGTGCTGTGAACGTCCAGAGAAGTGACACTTAACCCAAGGTAAATAAAAATCAGGCAGCACAGGGGATGAAGGAAAGGCTCCTTCTGGTTTTGTACAATAGAGTCTTGGCTCTACTCTTGCTAGGAATGCTAGTAACAGTCACACTAACAGCTAGAGATGCTGAAAAGATCAGCCACTCCATTTGAAGCCGTTAGCATGATATGCTCAGTGGAGATGGGCTACTAGTAAGATAATAGTTGATAATAGTAAGCTAAAAATAAAAGTTAAATAGGAGCTGGTAGGAAACGGGGACATGGGGTTTGAGTCCAAAGTGTTTCCCGACAGGTTCATGTTTTGGGCACTTGGTCCCTAACATGTAGCACAACCTTGTCTATGTACACTTTAAGATGTAGAACATGGCTTTGGAAGTGTGATGTCACCAGGAGTGGACCTTTGAAAGTCACACACACACACTTCTAGTTCCAGCATGAACACCCTGCTTCTAGATTGTCTACATAGTGAGGAGCCAATGATTGCCCCACACTCCTACAACCATTACCCTTTCCATGCCTCCCTGACCTCCATGAGGTCCATGGCAGACTGGACCTCCCAAACTGTGAGGCAAAATAAATCTTATCCTAATTCATCACTATAACTTAGGGTTGTGGGTTGGGACTCACAACTCAATCTTTGAGTTGTGACTCCTTTGGGGCCACATATCAGATACCGTACATATTATATATTATATTAGGGTATATATATATATATTGCTTGGTTCTGTGCAACTGCTCTGGGCTCAGCAGGTAACCCAAGGATTGACTCCATAGTCACAGAACCTTTGATAAGTTACCTAACTCTCCAAGCTTCCATTGCCTCCTCTCCAAAATAAAAATAAGCATGTGTGTACCACATAAGATCACCTTGGTGATGGAAGCTTGCTGTAACAAAACAATAGGTCAGTTAGCCCTGTGTGCATATGCAACAAAGGCTACCAGGTGCAGAAAGCAAGGGAATAGGGACCCAGCTATGCCATGATCTGCCTTCTCAATTCGTTCAGAATGGTACTATCTTTTTAGGGACAATCATTTTCAAATTCTGACAAGGAGTCTCAACATCCCCAAAAAGAAGAAGGGCAGAGTGACCCAGATACTCTTTGTCCTTCTCATCACCAGTAAAGGACAGCTTTATCTGTTCTAAAATAGAGATAATCCCACTCTCAATAAAAGGCTATTGGAGAGCAATATTTGAAACCTACTCATCCTCTCGTGCCTGAGAAAGCTCATTAAATTTGAGATCAACAGAAATGGCCACCTATCCTTGATTTAACATTCATCAGCTCATTTTTTACATTCATTCACATTCTGCACATCTCTTTGAGCAGACCTTCAGTTACAGCCTGAGTAAATGACACAGATCCTAGGTGCCTGCAGCTCACTTTGCAGTGAGGGAAGGAGACAGGGAAACAGCAGCCCGGGCTCAGAAGCTGCATAAGGGAAGATGACAAAACCAAGAGTACCTCAAAAGTTTGGGGAGTTCAAAGAGATTACTGGGGACCAGAGGATACAAGCTGAAGAACTGAACACCAGTGTGGAAGATGAGAGAAGCTAACATGTGGTTTTACAAGGTGGATCCCCAATGACTAGAGAGAATGGTAAATGCAAGACTCTGTCTTGTCCAGCAATTTGAAAAGTCAAAAGAGAAGCAAGGAATCCAAAAGCATAAACATAAAAGGTGTGTGGAGCACACTCCCGATCAGATGGAGGCTTCAATGCACAAGGTCAGGTTCTGAATTCATATAGTAACGGTAACCAAGGTCCTGGCATCCTAATATGCAGTCTCTGAAGAGCAAGCTCCTGGACCACTCTATTTCTTCAGCATAGAATATTCTGCTATCGAGCAGCCAGCACATGTTGGAACAGGCCAAGACAGGAACGCCAGGAAGACACAGGCTGCAGCTACTCTGTATTTATCTCACCTTCCAGCAACATTACCTCACTCACTCTGCCAGAGAAGCCAGTTTCTGAATGATCTCACTGAGCCATGAAGAGCAGGCCCTGTCAAAACTGTTAAAAGTCAAGCTCTTCCCCCATCCAGGGATGGGAAATGGGAGCTACGCTGGTTGAGTTCAAGTTCCTGAAAGCAGGTGGGACAAGAGTGAATGCTCTCAGACGGAACAAAACCGTGGCTGATCCTCGTTTCATATGCTCAGAATCAGGCCAAGAGTCTGAAGGTTCACTTCTTAATCCATCTTAGCGAACAGCCAATGCAGGCCTCCCCTGAGACAGTAGTCTGGGCACAGAGTCAAGGAAGAGAAATGCTACTATCCTGATGATGCAAAGACTAGAACCACCATAAAGCAATAAGCAATATTCGATGAGAACATACTCTGTACTAGGCACTGTTATATGCACTTGCATAACTTAAACTAACTTACTGTAGAAACTCCAGAGTCAGTGGGACTACCACCCAACCGTACAGAAACAAAAGATGGACAGAAAGGTTATAAGAGATGCACATAGGAGAGTGACAACCCCTTCGAAAACTAAATAAGTATCAATGTTTAAATGTATTCCTATTTTTGCTGGAATAGACTAGGTGGGTCTCACTTCCTCATTATTAAGCACAGACTTACCCAAAAGGCTTCTGTGGCTATATTCAAATGAGTAATTCTAAAAGCCAAGACAGGAGTTTTTTTAAAAAATGTTATTTTTGTTACTCATAGTGCATCCAGCTAAAGGGTGGTGGAAGGGTTTGTGGGGGAAGTGGGCCTCCGGAATCTTGAAAAATGTGCAAGACACCAACCAAGGTAATAGGGAGAAACAAAGTAAACAACAGGAAAGAAGGCAGTGTCCAGGGAAGAGCAGGAAGTGGATTGTGGCTGACATGTGGCCCCAACAGACCTTAAACCAGAGCTCTGGAACTGCAACAGACTCTGAGCTACAGATCTACAGTAACTCCGTGCTCTGAGCACCGGGCTTATGTTGTAGAAACAGTTACATTCACTTCCTTTTTTCTTTAAATTATAGCACCAATTTGAGGAGAAAAGAGAGAAACAAGAAAGTACAGAGAGGGGAAAGGAGATAAATTTTTGTAAAATTTTTTATTGAATATATTCTTCATTTACATTTCAAATGTTATACCGTTTCTCGGTTTCCCCCATCCCAGAAAACCCCTAACCCATCCACCCATCCCCTGCCTCCAAGATGATGCCCCCCCACCCAACCCACTCCCACCTACCCCTCCCCTCAATGTTTCCAGACTGGGGCATCTATCGAGCTTTCATAAGACCAAGAACCTCTCCTCCCCCTGATGCCCGACAAGGCATTCCTCTGCCACACTTTTGACTTGGAACCGTGTGTACCCCTTGGTTGATGACTTAGTCCCTGGGAGCCCTGGGGCATCTGGTTGGCCGACATCACCATTCTTCCCATGGGGCAGTAAACCCCTTCAGCTCCTCCAGTCCACCCTCCAACTCTTCCATTGGGGACCCCACGCTCAGTCCAATGGTTGACTGCTAGCATCTGCCTCTGTATCTGTGAGGCTCTGGCAGGGCCCTTCTGGACACAACCATAACAGGCTCCTTTCAGCCCGCATTTCTAGTTATCCATAATAGTGTCGGGGTTTGGTGACTGTTTATAGGATGAATCCCCAGGTAGGACAGTCTCTGGGTGGCCTTTCCTTCAGTCTCTGCTCCACACTTTGTCTCCTTTATTGTTCCTATGAGTATTTTGTTCCTTTTCTCAGAAAAACCAAAGCACCCACACTTTGGACTTCCTTCTTCTTGAGCTTCCTGTGGTCTGTGAATTGTAACTTGTTTATTTTGAGCTTTTGGGCTAATATCCACTTATCAGTGAGTGAATATCATGTGTGTTCTTTTGTGATGGGGTTACCTCACTAAGGATGACACTTTCTAATTCCATCCATTTGCCTAAGAATTTCATGAATTTACTGTTTTTAATAGCTGAGTAGTACTCCATTGTGTAGATATACCACATTTTCTGTATCCATTCTTTGTTGAAGGACATCAGGATTCTTTATAGCTTCTGGCTATTATAAATAAGGCTGCTATGAACATAGTGGAGCTTGTGTCCTTATTACGTGTTGGAGCATCTTCTGGGTATATGCCCAGGAGTGGTATAGCTGGGTCCTCAGGTAGTACTCAGGTAGTACCTCAGTACTATGTCTAATTTTCTGAGGAACTACCAAACTGATTTCCAGAGTGGTTTTACCAGCTTGCAATCCCACCAGCAATGGAGAAGTGTTCCTCTTTCTCCACATCCTCGCCAGCATCTGCTGTCTCCTGACTTTCTCATCTTGGCCATTCTGACTAGTGGGAGGTAAAATCTCAGGGTTGTTTTGATTTGTATTTCCCTGATAACTAAGGATGTTGAACATTTCTTTAGGTGCTTCACAGTCATTCCAGTTTCCTCAGTTGAGAATTCTTTGTTTAGCTCTGTACCCCATTATTAAGATTATTAGGATTATTTGACTCTCTGGAGTCCTTTGTATACATTGGATATTAACCCTCTATCAGATGGAGAATTGGTAAAGATCTTTTCCCAATCTGTTGGTTGCCATTTTGTCCTATTGACAGTGTCTTACAGAAGCTTTGCAGTTTTATGAGGTCCCATTTGTCGATTCTTGTTCTTAGAGCATAAGCCACTGGTATTCTATTCAGGAAATTTCCCCCTGTGCCCATGTGTTAAAGGCTCTTCCCCACTTTCTCCTCTATAAGCTTCAGTGTATCTGGTTTTAAGTGAAGGTCCTTGGTCCACTTGGACTTGAACTTTGTACAAAAAGATATGAGTCAATTTGCATTTTTCTACATGTTGACCTCCAGTTGATCCAGCACCATTTGTTAAAAATGCTGTCTTTTTTCCACTGGATGTTTTTAGCTCCTTTGTCAAATATCAAGTGACCGTAGGTATGTGGGTTCATTTCTGGGTCTTCAATTATATTCCATTGATCTTCCTGCCTGTCTCTGTAACAATACCATACACTTTTTATCACTATTGCTCTGTAGTGATTCCCCCAGGACATCTTCTGTTTTGGAGAATAGTTTTTGCTATCCTGGGGTTTTTGTTATACCATATGAATTTGCAGATTGCTCTTTCTAGCTCTATGAAGAATTGATTTGGAATTTTGATGGGGATTGCATTGAATCTGTAGATTGCTTTCGGCAAGATGGCCATTTTTACTATATTAATCCTGCCAATTCATGAGCATGGGAGATCTTTCCATCTTCTGAGATCTTCTTCGATTTCTTTCTTCAGAGGCTTGAAGTTTTTGTCATACAGATCTTTCACTTGCTTCTTTAGAGTCACACCAAGGTATGTAATCTAATTTGTGACTATTGTGAAGGGTGTCATTGCCCTAATTCTTTCTCAACTTATTTATCCTTTGAGCAGAGGAAGGCTACTGATTTGTTTGAGTTAATTTTATATCCAGCCACTTTGCTGAGGTTGTTTATCAGCTGTAGGAGTTCTCTGGTGGAGGTTTTTTTGGGGGGGGGTCACTTAAGAATACTATCATGAACTCAAGAAGTTAAACTCCAGAGAGGCAAGTAACCCTATTAAAAGTGGGGTACAGCCCAGGACAGCCAGGGCTACACAGAGAAACCCTGTCTCAAAAAACAACAACAACAACAAAAAAAACCAACAAAAATGGGGTACAGAGCTAAACAAAGAGTTCTCACCTGAAGAATATCTAATGGCTGAGAAGCACCTAAAGAGATGTTCATCTTCCTTAGTCATTAGGGAAATGCAAATCAAAACAACCCTGAGATTCCATCTCACACCAGTCAGAATGGCTAAGATCAAAAACACAGGAGACAGCAGTTGTTGGCGAGGATGTGGAGAAAGAGGAACACTCCTCCACTGCTGGTGGGATTGCAAGCTGGTACAACCACTCTGGAAAGCAGTCTGGCGGTTCCTCAGAAAACTGGGCATGACACTCCCGGAGGATCCGGCTATACCACTCCTGGGCATATACCCAGAGGCTTTACCTGCATGCAATAAGGACACATGCTCCACTATGTTCATAGCAGCCTTATTTATAATAGCCAGAACCCAGATGTCCCTCAACGGAGGAATGGATTCAGAAGATGTGGTATATCTACACAATGGAATACTACTCTGCAATTAAAAACAATGAATTCACGAAATTCCTAGGCAAATGGTCAGAACTTGAAAATATCATCCTTAGTGAGGTAACCCAATCACAAAAGAACACACATGGTATGCAGTCACTGATAAGGGGATATTAACCCAGAATCTCAGAATACCCTAGACACAATTCACATATCAATAGATTTCCAAGAAGATGGAAGGAGAGACCCCTGGTCCTGGAAAGACTGGATGTAGGGGAATGCCAGGACAGAGAAGCGAGAGGGGGTTGAATGGGGAAAAGAGGGAGGGAAGGGGGCTTATGGGACTTTTGGCGAGGGAGGAAACGGGAAAGAGGAAATGATTTTGAATGTAAATAAAAAAACTTTAAAAAAAAGAATACTATCATATCATCTGCAAATAGTGATATTTTGACTTCTTCCTTTCCAATTTGTATACCTTTGGCCTCCTTTTGTTGTCCAATTGCTCTACCTAGAACTTCAAGTACTATATTGAATAAATATGGAGAGAGGGGCAGCCTTGTCTGGTACCCAACTTTAGTGTGATTGCTTCAAGTTTCTCTCCATTTAGTTTGATGTTGGCTACTGGTTTGCTGTATATTGCCTTCTCTATGTTTAGGTTATGGGCCCTGAATTCCTGATCTCTCCAACACTTTTATCATGACAGGATGCTAAATTTTATCAAAAGCATTTTCAGCATCTAATGAAATGACCGTGTGGTTTTTATTCCTTGAGTTTGTTTATGTAGTGAATTACATTGATTTATTTCCATATATTGAACCATCCCTGCATCCCTGAGATGAAGCCTACTTGATCATGGTGAATTATCATTTTGATGCAGTCTTGGATTCAGCTGGCCAGAATTTTATTGAGTATTTTTTACATCAATGTTCATAAGGGAAATTGGTCTGAAGTTCTCTTTCCTTGTTTGGTCTTTGTTTGGTTTAGGTATAAGCATTATTGTGGCTTCATAGAATGAATTGGGTAGTGTTCCTTGTGTTTCTATTTTGTCGAATAGTTTGAAGAGTGTTGGTATTAGCTCTCCTTTGAAGATCTGATAGAATTCCCCACTAAACCCATCTGGTCCTGGGCTCTTTTTGGTTGGGAGACTATTAACGACTTCTTCTATTTCCTCACGATTTATGGGACTATTTAGATGGTTTATCTGATCCTGTTTTAACATTGGCACCTGGTATGTGTCTAGAAAATTGTCCATTTCATCCAGATTTTCAAATTTTGTTGAGTATAAGCTCTTATAGTAGTAGCTGATAATTTTTTTGAATTTCCACAATTTCTGTTGTCATGTCTTCCTTTTCATTTCTGATTTTATTAATTTGGGTAGTGCCTCTGTGCCCTCTGGTTAATCTGGATAAGGGTTTATCTATCTTGTTGATTTTCTCAAAGAACCAGGTGCTGGTTTTCTTGATTCTTTGTATAGTTCTTTTTGTTTCTATTTGGTTGATTTCAGCCCTGAATTTGATTATTTCCTGCCATCTACTCCTCTTGAGTGTATTTGCTTGTTTTTGTTCTAGAGCTTTCAGGTGAACTGTCAAGCTGCTAGTGTAAGCTCTCTCCATTTTCTTTTTGGAGGCACTTAGAGCTATGAGATTTCCTCTTCGCACTGATTTCATTGTGTCCCATAAGTTTTGGTATGATGTGTTCTCATTTTCATTAAATTCTAAAAAGTCTTTAATTTCTTTCTTTATTTCTTCCTTGACCAAGCTATCACTGAGTAGAACATTATTCAATGTCCATATGTATGTGTGTTTTCTGTTGTTTTTGTTGGAACTTAGAGGTGATCTATAAGGGGTGATCTGATAGGGTGCATGGAATTATTTCAATATTCCTGTATCTGTTGAGGCCTGTTTTGTGACCAATTATATGGTCAGTTTTAGAGAAGGTACCATGAGGTGCTGAGTAGAAGTTATATTCTTTTTCTTTAGGATGGAATGTTCTATAAATATCTGTTAGATTCATTTGGTCCATAACTTCAGTTAGTTTCACTGTGTCTCTGTTTAGTTTCTGTTTCCATGATTTGTCCATTTCAGAGAGTGGGGTGTTGAAGTCTCCCACTATTATTGTATGAGGTACAATGTGTGCTTTGACCTTTAGTAAAGTTTCTTTTATGAATGTGGGTGCTCTTGCATTTGGAGCAAAGATGTTGAGAATTGAGAGTTTATCTTGGTAGACTTTTCCTTTGACCAGTATGAAGTGTCCCTCCTTGTCTTTTTTGGCAACTTTTGGTTGAAAGTCGATTTTATCCGATATAATAATGGCCACTCCAGCTTGTTTCTTGGGACCATTTTCTTGGAAAATTGTTTTCCAACCTTTGACTCTGAGGTAGTGACTGTCTTTGTCACTGAGGTGGGTTTCTGTATACAGCAAAATGTTGAGTCCTGTTTACATATCCAGTCTGTTAGTCTATGTCTTTTTATTGGGGAACTGAGTCCATTGATGTTGAGATATTAAGGAAAAGTGATTGTTACTTTCTGTTATTTTCATTGTTAAAGTTGGAATTCTATTTGTGTGGCTATCTTCTTTTGAGTTTGTTGAAAAATTACTTTATTGATTTTTCTAGGGGGTAGTTTCCCTCCTCATATTGGTATTTTCTACCCATTATGCTCTGTAGAGCTGGGTTTGTGGAAAGATATTGTGTAAATTTGGTTTTTGTAATGGAATGTCATGTTTTCTCCATCTATGGTAATTGAGAGTTTTGCTAGGTATAGTAGCCTGGGCTGACATTTATGTTCTCTTAGGGTCTGTGTGACATCTACCCAGGATCTTCTAGTTTTCATAGTTTCTGGTGAGAAGTTTGGTATAATTCTGTTAGGTCTGCCTTTATATGTTACTGGACCTTTTTCCCTTACTGCTTTTAATATTCCTTCTTTGTTTAGTGCATTTTGGTGTTTTGATTATTATGTGACAGGATGAAGTTCTATTGTGGTCCAGTCTGTTTGGAGTTCTCTAGGTTTCTTGTATGTTCATGGGCATCTCTTTCTTTAGGTTAGGGAAGTTTTCTTCTATAATTTTGCTGAAGGTATTTATTGATCCTTTAAATTGTAAACCTTCACTCTCTTCTATACCTATAATCCTTAGGCATAATCCTTTGATCTTCTCATTTTGTCCTGGATTTCCTGGATGTTTTGGCTCAGGAGCTTTTTGCATTTTGCATTTTCTTTAACTGCTGAGTCAATGTTTTCTTTTTTTTTTTTCCTTTTTTTTTTCTTTACATTCCAAATCATTTCCCCTTTCCCGTTTCCTCCCTCCCCGAAAGTCTCAAAAGCCCCCTTCCCTCCCTCTTTTCTCCATTCAACCCCCTCTCATTTCTCTGTCCTGGCATTCCCCTACATCCAGTCTTTCCAGGACCAGGGGTCTCTCCTTCCATCTTCTTAGAAATCTATTGATATGTGAATTGTGTCTAGGGTATTCCGAGATTCTGGGTTAATATCCCCTTATCAGTGACTGCATACCATGTGTGTTCTTTTGTGATTGGGTTACCTCACTAAGGATGATATTGTGGTGGCGCACGCCGGTAGGATTTGCTGAAGGAGGCAGGGCAGGAGGATCACGAGTCAATGTTTTCTATGGTATCTTCAGCACCTGAGATTCTTTCTTCTATCTCTTGCATTCTGTTGTTGATACTTGCATCTATGACTCCTAATTTCTTTCCAAGGTTTTCTATCTCCAGAGTTGTCTCACTTTGTGATTTCTTTATTGTTTTTACTTCAATTTTTAGATCCTGGATGGTTTTGTTCAGTTCCTTCACTTGTTTATTTGTGTTTTCCTGAAATTCTTTTATGGGATTTTTGTGTTTCTTCTCTAATGGCCTCTACCTGTTGACCCATGTTCTCCTGTGTTTCTTTAAGGGATTTTTGTGTTTTCTCTTTAATGGTTTCTACCTGTTAACCCATGTTGTCCCATATTTCTTTAAGGGAGTTTTGCGTTTCTTCTTTAAGGGCTTCTACCTGTTGACCCATGTTCTCCTGTATTTCTTTAAGGGAGTTATTTATGTCCTTCTTGAAGTCCTCCAGCATCATGAGATATGATTTTAAATCCAGCTCTTGTTTTTCTGGTGTGTTGGGGTATCCAGGATTTGCTGTTGTGGGAGAACTGGGTTTGGATGGTGCCATGTTGCCTTGGTTTCTGTTAATAATGTTCTTTCACTTGCCTTTGGCCATCTGGTTATCTCTGTGTTAGCTGGTCTTGCTGTCTCTGACTGTGGCTTATCTGTCCTGCAAGCCTGTGTATCTGTACTCCTGAGATTCCCTTTCTCTCTGTGCACACAGGTATGTAGACACTCCTGGGAGACCAGCTCTCCTGTGGTGGTATTTGTGTATGTAGCTCTGTGGCCCAGGATTAGCTCTGCACTCTCAGTCCTCTCCACAGACCTGGGAGGTTAGCTATCTCTCTGCACCACCTGGATATGGCATACTGTGGCAGAGGATAGTCCCCAGCCAGAGACAGAAACCGGAAGGCTACTGCCTGAGGGTTCTGGACCGGTTCCTCTGAGCAGCAGGGGTGGTCTTACCTGTGTTCCCAGGCCTCTCTAAACTCCTGTGGAGGAACCAAATGCTCTGCGTGCAGTGGGTTCTTTAGGATGTATCAGGACATGGTATCTTCACTGTGACAGACCCTGCAAGAGTCTGCCCCAGCAGAGAGAATAGGTGGTGGAAGGGGTGGAAGGAACAGAAGGGGAGTGGTATTCAGGAGGGTGGGGGTTTTGATGGTTGCTGTGTAGCTAGTCCCACTGGACCTCCAGTAGCAGCGCTGGGCCTCCAGAGGTGGGAGGGGGTTCTTAGCAAATGCCGTAAGTGCAGCTGGTTCTCTAGGATGTATCAGGAGATGGGGTCTTCACTGTGGCAGACCTGGCAAGAGTCTGACCCAGCAGAAAAGACAGACGGCAGGGGAGATAACTTTTAAAATGGTAAGTTGGGAAAAGAACATGGAGATGTTCAGTCAGGATTATCAAACCCAGCACACATAGTACCTAAGTCAAACATCACTAATAGTAACAGACATCACTAATAGATCATGGAATGATTTCCCACTCTATTCAGAGATTCAGAACCTTGAATAAATATAAATTATTTGAGGTATCATAAATGGTTTATTTTAGAGCTAAGCATTAAGAATGTGGGCTTCTTTTTTCTATCAGTAATCAAATGCCTGTTTCTTTGTTTTAACTATTAGCCCTAAAGATTCACTTGCTTCTAAATACTATCTGAATTGGGCCGTGAATCCACATCTACACCCCAGTTGCATCCAGGATCTTCCCTCCAGTGGGATCCAGTTCCTTCCCCAACATGTTAATCAGCAGGTAAAAACAAGGATTTGGCCCTTGGTCCTGGAAAGGCTCAAAGCCTCAGTGTAGGGGAATACCAGGACAAGGAAGAGGAAAAGGGTTGATTGGGGAACAGAGGGAGGGGAAATGGCTTATGGGATTTTCAGGGAGGGAACCAGGAAAGGGGAAATCATTTGAGATGTAAATAAAGAATATATCTAATAAATAATAATAATTAATAATAATAACAACAACAAGGACTTGTCTTGTGTCCAAAATGCCAAGTGGTAATGATTTTTTTCTATTAATACATAGCATAAAGTATCACTTGGATAATTACATTGGCGTGTAGAAATTTGGGGATCCAGATGCAGAGCAAAAGCTTAAGTCTCCTGGCTAGGAAAGACAGGGGATGGAGAACGGCTAGAAGCAAACACTAGCAGTGAGACAGGAGAAGGCAGCATGCTGAATACAAAAGTCTCCTCTCCGACTCCTGGTCCTGGAAAGACTGGATGTAGGGGAATGCCAGGACAGAGAAGCGAGAGGGGGTTGAATGGGGAACAGAGGGAGGGAAGAGGGCTTATGGGACTTTCGGGGAGGAAGGAAATGGGAAAGGGGAAATCATTTGGAATGTAAATAAAAAAACTTAGGAAAAAAAAGTCTCCTCTCCTTTTGAAAGGGGAGACAAACCATGATATGATAACTTGCAGTCCTCTGTCACTGTATGTGCTTGGGTAACTCATTTCACATCTCTGAGCCTCAGGGTTCTCGTGTGGATGTAATTGTTTCACCATGTAATCCACCTCATAAGGCTTATGTGGGGCACATGTAGTTGGTTTCCCTTTCTCTCCATAGCACCCAGATTTTACATGGATACAGCTTTGAAAGGCTTTCACACCAGGGTGCCTAGTAACCCTCAGTCCTCAAGGATTCGTGTGTTTCACGCTGGTTCTCTCATCACCTAGAAAGTTAAAGCTGAGCCCAGAAACACAAATTTAAAACTCACAGCAATATCAGGGCAAAGGCAGTGACCCAGGAAGCCTAACATTGCTATACAAGCCATCTGCTTCTGGAACAGCACTGGTCGGGCATTGTATGGCTTGCCTTTATGTATCTCCCCCATCAAAAAGAAAAAAGAAAACATTTTAATATTTAAGTGAGTTAGTTGGCAATATCCCTACCTGATATTGGGAGCATGGAATAAAGAGATAATATGTGGAAAGTTCTTATAGAAAGTATAAAGATTATGGACTATGGAGTATGCAGGCACTTAGAATTTTCCAGTATCAACCATCCAATGGTCATATTAAGATTGAAGCAGGACTGTTGTGTATGCCCTCTGCCCCTGGACACAACTTTGTCTCTGTCCTTGGGTGTGCAGGTAGGTGCACTGAATTCCTCACCATGTCCTCTCCGATACTTTCTGCTACTCACAGGCACTGATGCACCAGAATGCATCCCTTTACCATATAGCAGCCAAAGTTTCCACGTCTTTTCTCCACTTGATTTGCTTCCCCTCCTCCCTGATTTTTTTCTTGACAAGCTGATACAAAACAAAAGGCCAGAAGAAAAGCAGTGAAGGCCCCTTCAGTTTGTACCAAAAATCTGTGGGTGACAAACAGTGACAACTGGACACTTTGCAACTATCCAACTTTGCAAACAAACAGCTTGGTAGCTGTCCAGTTTTGCTCAGAAACAACATTCCAACTAGCCAGCCTTACCGATAGTTGTCTTTGCAATAACCTTTGCAATGGAGAGTCCTCACCATTCTGCAGCACAGCTCACTGGCCTTTAAACACTGGTGTTCAGTGAGAAAAGCTCTAGCTGAAATGTCAGGAAATAGTTTGATTCAACCTGGCTTCAGTGCTAGTCAGAATCCAGTGCCCATCTTTGATGCAAAGTGACAATAGAATTTGAGTACATCCTCATCTAGATGAGCATCTGTGGTGGTTTCAGGGGGAATGAGCCCCTTGGTCTCATATGTTTGAACACTTGGTCCCCAGTCAGTGGAACTATTTGGGAAGGATCTCGGAGGAGGTATATCATGGGGGACGCTTTGAGGTTTCCCCACTATACGCACGTTCTTCCTCCCGCTTATGGTTCAAGGTATAAACTCTCAGCTCTTCTCGCTGCCATCTCTTGCCTCAATCACTGTCACGGACAATTACTATTTGGAACTATAAGCCCAATTAAACACTTTCTTTTATGAGTTACCCTGATCATGGTGTTTTGTCACAACAATAGAAAAGTAACTAATACAGTATTTCCGGGACTTCTTTTAGACTATCCCTGATGATTAGTCTTCATTTTAATTTTACTGGATTTAGAAGCCACTAAGAGACACACCGCTGAATGCATCTATGAATGTGTTTCTACAAAGGTTTCACTGAAGGGGAAAAACCTACCATTACCATGTGTGGCATGATCTCATAGACTAGGGTTCTAGGATAAAGGAAAAAAGGGAAAAGGCAGGAGCACCAACATTCATCTTTCTCTGCTTCCTGACTGTAGATACTACACAAGCTGGCATCTCATACTCCTGGGGCCACAGCAAGAACTGTCTTTACCAACACCATCCTTGCCAGGATGGACTGTAGCCCCAGACCATGAGCAAAAATGAGCCCTTGCCTTCCTTAAGCTGCCTTTGTCAGCTGTTCTGTCACAGCACTGAGGAAAATGACTAACACATCTCGAAAGAATAAAATAGCACTAAGAACATCCATCTTTCTTCCTTAAGGAAAATACCAGATTCTGAAAGATACGCAATCTCTGCAACGAAAAGTAAACCAGACAATTTAATTAGAAACTGTGGGGAAAAAGAAATAACCTTGCTTCAGATTTTATTACAGAAACTACATTGGCTGAGAATTTTCCCAAGTGCTTGCAGCATGTTTGCAAGCTGTCCAAACATAGAAAGAGGCATCCACAGCACCGTGCTAAAACAAACTAATAAAATAAAACTGCCCAACATTACACAAATACATCCATCCTTGTCAGGTTAGTTGTCAAAATAGATCACTCTTGTCTCTACAAGCCAGGTTGTTTTAGCAGGAACCAAGTCTCCAGTTTCATTATGATAGAAAGGATAGAAAGCAACCTCAAACTTACAGGAAATTCTCTCCCTGCTGGCCATCTTACATGGTGCCAGAAAGCATTCTACTGGATATTGGAAGAGGAAAGACATCAATGATCTTACACTGAACTGGACTCTACTAATCTACTGGCAATGGCTGTATGAAGGTTGTAGGGCAAACAGCACTTTCTGTTTTTAAAGTTAATTAAAATATAATTACAGCATTTCCCCAACTGCTTTCTGATTGACTATGAGGCTGTTTCATTGGGTTGGGGAAGGGAATTTCACCCTAGAACCATAAACCTGGTCAAAAGCCAATGGCTGGGAATATCATAGGCCCTGGGGCAGTAGAAACCTACTGTTGTTTTGCTAAATGGTCAATTTGCCAAACTGCATTCTAAATATTTGTATTTGTGTCCATAGATTTGTGCATCTCTCAACTTTGCCAGAGATGCTTCTCTTTTTTTGCTCGAGGGTTAGTGGTTAAGGTGGAAACTCATACTGGTCAAAATATCAAGTGTAAGTAACTCTGAGTGCTCAGCTGTGGATGGCCATCTATGCCAACCATTCAAAGCTCAGAACTTTGAAGAAGAGGGAGTGGAAAGGATGTGAGAACTGGTGAATGGAAGGAGAGCTGAGAAATGTGAACTTCTGTTCACAGCACAGCTATTGCACGCATCAGCCTGCAGCAACTGTGGTTACCTGCACAGGATCAATCCAGTTAAATGAGGGATGAAGGAGAGCCCCTAAGGTCCCACCCTTATCAGAGCAGCTATTAGCAGTTGATAGCTGCTGGGAGAAAGGCCTTTTCCTTTGAGGGTGTGGCTCTTGGTAGTTTCTTATGCCCTCCCTCTCCCCAGTTATTCTCACACCCATGTGCAAATGGGCAGCTCTAACTGGGGATCTGAGGGTTAAAAGAAAACGTGAAGCTGGGATACTGAGGGCTATTAGGGAGAATTGGAGTGAGATAGTGGGTGAATATGACTATCTACATTGTATAAAACTATAGAACTTTCAACAAATCAAGAAAAAGAGAGGGGAGGGAGGGAAGAAGGGAGGGAGAGAGAGAGAGAAAGAGAGAGAGAGAGATTTCAAATTTGAACAGCATCTCTCTGAGATATGAAAGTGGTAAAGACCTCTTGTGGTTTAAGAGAAGAGACAGGGAAAGATGAGGTACCTACCCTTCGTTTGCTAGATCTTGATTCCAGAGTTTAGCCTATAAAACCAGAGCAGCTTCACCCTTCAAAGTCTGTGTTTGCTGCTCCTGAGACAAAACTATATGTCAGCCATGGTAGAAGCTGCAGGGATCTCAAGAACTGAACAGTCATGGCTCCATAAGGTTGGAAGTAGTTCCAAACACCTTGCTGCCACCGAGCAAGAAGAAAGCAAAGGGCAGAGTGAGCACATTCTCCACAGTTAGCCCAGTCAACTGTCCCCTCCTAGGGTGACTGGACAGCAGGCTACCATGGCTTCTGGAGGGCAAGAGAGGTATTTTGTTTGCATTTGGCTCCCCCTAGTGGAATAGTGAAACTGCACTGGGGGGCTGCTCTCTCCTCCAGGAGGGGTGTGAACAGTTGGAACCTCCCTCTAAGAAGTTCAAAACCAGCTGCCTTAAGGTGTGACTGCCTCTTCCATTTCTGAGAACATTGCAGCTGAAAAACCATCAACATGCATTGCACACCTACTGTTTACCCAACTTTGCAGGGCCAAGCAGTATAAGAAGAAACCATGTGTCTTCTCCCTCCCTCTCTCACCTCCCTCTCTTCCCTTCCCACCCTCTCCTCCCTCCCTCTCCACCCTCTCCTTCTTCCCTCCCTCCCCTCCTTCTTCTCCTTCTTCTCCCTCTCCTCACTCTCCTCCCTCTCCCCCCTCTCCTCCCTCTTCTCCCTCTCCTGCTTCCCTCTCTCTCTGGTGTCTATAGTCAGACGGGCAGAGCCAGAGCAAGGTAGCAAATGTACAATGATTATCAGACATTGTATGCATCATAACTCATGAATTCCAAATATAGACAAGAAGTTACATTACAATACAGTGTATCTAGGGGAGAGCCTTGAACCCAGGCTGTCTGGCTTCCTACGTTGGCTCCCTTGCCTCTCAGCTCAATCAGTGACCTTGAATGTGTCACTCAACAAACACACATTGGGCACCTACTGTCTAGCAACCACTGGTCTAGGAAATAGAAGTAAATGAGAAGAGATGAAAAATGCCTGCCCTAGAGCCAGGCAGTCTTCATGGGCACGGTGGAAAATGCTCCAAGCATATCTCCCATAGCCTTGCAAGATTAAATATGATAACCTCAGCATCATGCCTGGTACAAAGGAAATGCAGCAATGCCAGCTTTCATTGTCTTCATGATACAGCCTAGAGTCTTTCCTTTGCTTCACGATTTTTTGTCAAAATTGTTAAGACAAAGAAGCAGCCAGCCTGGGCTCACTGTGTGACTAGCTGTGAGTTCCAAACATCTGGAGGCCTCTGTGCTCTAGGGAATAATATACAGGTGGTTGAAGGGGCAGTATCAGCTCACTGAGCCATGAGACCCCAGCTGGCACTTTTACTAGATCCTATTAGTGATTGAGGAGCTACTTGTGCATAAATCAAACCCACCTCTTTCTCTTCGCTTAGTCCATGTCTCCACTGTACCTATCATCCTGATCATCTTGCCCCTTTCGTCATACAAGCATACAGCCTATAGTCCCTGTCCCCAGAAGAGTGGATATATCAAAGTCCACCAGGATATAGAAGTCTCATATAGAAGTAAGAAACCCAGAGAAGCCTGAGGATTAAACTGACTCTCAAATATTACTAGAAAATACCCCTGGGTAGTAGGGAGTACTGTCCATGCTGATGACAGTGCCTTACTGTGTATTTCTCACTTCCAAAAACTCAAAAGAAAGAAGAGAAACTCAATTAGCAGGACCCGATCCAGCTCAATCATTTACCTAAGTTATCATCCATTACCCCTGAATCAGAGACTCCTTTCTCTGGGATATTTTGGGTCCCTTGAGCCTTTATATTTCAATAGCAACAAGATAAGACAGGGGTTAGGACTGTGACAAGAGAAAGTGGAATAAAGGGGTAGAGACTATGACTGTTTTCAGGATAGTAATTAAGCATTAGAAACTAGCATTAATGTGGCAAACTTTATGGACCTTTTTAGATTAAAAGAAGAACATGAGACAGAGACTTAAAATACTCTGCTTTGCACTTGGCTCAGAAATTTAAGTTAAAGGACCTTTATGTGTTGGGACAGATGATGGAGCTAGTTACTAATGGTTCCAGGCCTTCTGGGCTCAAGGGACAATGCCCATCTTCCTCTTTAGATGAAATCACGAGCATTCTTTAGCAGATGAACTGTGAATGGAATCACTGTGACTCTTTGTCTATTGGACCTACTTAAGAAACTAGGCTTGATTCTCCATGTCCTGACACAGCTATGAAGGCACTTGTTGACATTCACTTGGCAAAACCCAGATTTCTGAGGAGCCATCACCTGGAGGACACCAAACGGCCCCCAGAATCACAATGGACTTCACACAGGTAATGAATAAACTTCTATATTGTTAATCCATGATAGTTTCAGTGTGTTACTGAGCATAACCTGGTCTTTCCTGACTGATTATAAGACTTACTTACTATAAGACTGATTATAAGTCTTACTTACTATAAGACTCCAAGTAAGCTACTCAACCTCTCGGAGTTTGGTTTTGTCATTTATAAGTAGGAGTTAGAACAACATTACGGTGAAGATTAGGGCTCTGATGTATCTTCAGAGATTTGTTAAACTGTAAATCACTTTTAAAATTAAGTAATTCGGTTTTTCATACATTCTTGAAGTCCCTCCTACAGTCTAGGTACCATTTTAGAGCCAGACAGACATAAATAAGCAATGTCCCTAACCCTTCAGAAGTTCACAGCTTTTGTACAAATCGCTGTGCTTGTCCCCTGTGCATCAGAGGTGAAAACACAGTCATGGAAAGAACACAATTGAGGAGGAAAAAAAAGACATAAGAGAAATCCCTCTCACCAGAGAATCAAAAGAACAGACATTGAATGGGATCATCCTGTCTACTTTCTTCAAGTCTACAAAAGAAGGAATGAATGGCTTAACAGCTTGCTACACACATGCAGCAGGACCCCTTTCAATTAGTCTTTGAACCCTAGTGTCTATTTTCACCTTGGTCTCGTCACCCCCTTTTCTCAATATGTTTCTCTAACCTTTAACTCAATATGTTTCTCTTGCCTGGACGTCTCTGGCAAACTCCTAAGGGGCACTTCTCACTCAGTTGAACACTGCCACCAAGATGTATTAAGAGAACCAATCTGTTGTTGAACTGTACATTTTGGCCTTGAAAGAACAGTCCCTCCTTCTCTGTGCACCCAATCTATGGGGCTGGAAACCTTTGTCCTCTTTAATGCCTCACTTTGCCTACCCAGAGTTTCCAGGTCCTAAAGATGCCAACACAAAGACATTCTGCTTTCAGTGCCTTCATGTCTGCGCCTACCGCCGCCCATACTTCTACAGCAGGGAAAAAGTGCAAATATCCCTCTTGAATCCACTCCACCTTCCTTCACACCCTTCAAATTTTCAGTCTTAGAACCTCCAAAAACTTCCCATTTCCATATAAACCAACTCACACTACTCAAGCAACTCCAAGCACTTTCTGGGTATCAGACGCATCCACCTCAAAATCTCTAAGGTTGCAGACATGTGAGATCACTCCATGCCCAGAAAAGCCTCCCATTTCAGTAAGAGATTGTGATGACCATGGAAACACATCTACTGGATCTTTGAGAGGACTTTCTGTAGTGAACATAGCTGGCAGACAGCCTGGACTTCCATGAATGCCAAAGTCATGCTTTGCCTAAGCTGAATCCAGCCAGTCACTATGATTAGCCCGTTCCTATCCATAGTGGGTTTTTCCAGAAATACAGTGCTAACCGATTACACCATTGGAGCATCAGTGAACGGCATTTACTCAGCACTATCCACTAGTGTGTCCAGGACACTCATGGAACAGTCTTTCCTCCTCTTTATTTCCACAGGAATCAGACTAGCAAGGCATCTGGCAATCTCATCTCCTTTACTTTTTACAGAAGCACGCCAATTAATTTATTGCAATGTTAATTTCATCTTGGGGTCTGCCCCAGAATTTACTGTAAGCAATCAGATAAATGTGGGATTCTCATTCAAGATGCTGAGTACTGAGTATTGAGCACTAAGAGTACTGAGTACAGGGTAAGATGAAGGGGAGCTTTGGGATGCCAAATGGGGTCTATCCTGAGCCATAAAATACAGACAGCTGTTGTCACTTGCCTCTATTTTCTGATATTTTTTTAAACATGGTCAGGCCTATCAAAGCAGTACGCCAGTCCCTGGTACCAGCTTCTGTCTTAGTTAGGGTTTTAGTGTTGTGAACAGACACCATAACCAAGGCAAGTCTTTTTTTAAGAATTATTTACTTATTTTATGTATGTACACTGTATTTCATGTATGTACACTGTAGCTGCCTTCAGACACACCAGAAGAGGGCATCAGACCCCATTACAGATGGTTGTGAGGCGCCTTGTGGTTGCTGGGAATTGAACTCAAGACTCCTGGAAAAGCAGTCACTGCTCTTAACCACTGAGCCATCTCTCCAGCCCCCTCTGATAGTGTTTTCAACCTCAAAATTAACATACATGTCTATATCCTGAAATTAGAATTCCATATATGCTCAAACTTTCTTTATCACAGGTGAGATCATGAAGGCAGCAACAAACTCCCATCATTCCACAAATTCAGTCTAAGGAGGACAGCAGAAATTAGAAGTAGAAGCTCAAACTATTCCTTCTACAGACAGGAGGCAGAGGTTGCCTGTGAGAGTCAAGTGGATCGTCCTGCTTTGGCATCTCATACGAAGCTTTAAGTTTTGTTTCCAGACATTCTGAAATGACTTGGAACAAAGCATAGTTGCAATCAAACTGAATAGCACAAGGTGGTGACTTTATTCTTCTCCTATAAGGGAAAAGTAGCTTAGGAGCCAGTTATTCTTTGCTTAAAACCAGTAGGAAGTCAATCAGGTTGCCTAGCATGACTTTCACCACATACCAGGTACCTGGTGATATCTGGCTTGAATTATCATTTCACAAAAGTTGTATGAGATTGAAGCAATGAGCATGGTTGAAATCTTCAGTCATCTAGAAAGCTGAAGTATCTTGCTTTCACATCAACCTGGCCATCTCACCAGCCCAGCTCCTGCCAGTCTTATGTCCTCTGGACAGCTTGCTCTTCCCAGACCTCATCTTCATTCCTCTACTCTGGCACCTGCCAAAGAAGAAACAGATGATCGTTTTGGCAGACCTCCTTGGCCACAGCAGGCATGTTGCTTCTCCTCTCACTCCTGGCATGACGTCAGGGAACCTCAGGAGCCAAGGCAAGCCCTTCCCAGTTAAGACTGACCCTCCTCAGAGTCAGGCATGATGTTCTCCCACCATCTCTGCCCAGAAAGTCCTTCTCTAATTCCACTCTGTCCCCTCCAGTGGCTTCAAATCCATGATTTGTAGTTCTTTCTCATTGATGTGAGCATGGCCTGCTGATGCTGCAATTCAAGATGGGGACATTTGTGCCCAACTCCTCTGCCTGGGCTGCAAGGTAATTGAGGTCAACAATAAATGAGAGATATTTGTATGCAGTGGAGGACACAAGTCCTCAGTGTTTCAAAATTCCACATCCCTATATTCACTGTGGCCACATTCTTCCTTCCATCATCTAGAAAGCCCTATGCCTTTACTCAGCCAATCATCCACTCACTCCTCCCCTCTCAATTCTCCAGTGCTAGCTTCTCATCTCTTCCAGAATGTGGTGGTGTGAATAGGTTTATCCCCCATAGTCTCATGTGTTTGAATGCTTGACCCATGGGGAGTGCCACTATTAAGAAGTGTGGCCTTGTTGGAGTAGGTGTGGTCTTGTTGGAGGAAATGCATCACTGTGGGGGTGGGCTTTGAAGTTTCCTATGCTCAGGTTTTGCCCAGTTGGAAAGAGACCTTCCTCCTGACTGTCACTGGAAGACAGTCTCCTCTGGTTTCCTTTGAATCAAGATGTAGAACTCTTGGCTCCTCCAGTTCTAAGTCTGCCTGCACAATGTCATTCTTCCCACCATGATGGCAATGGACTGAGCCTCTGAAACTGTAAGTCAGGCCCAATTAAATGTTTGCCTTTGTAAGAGTTGCCTTGGTCATGGTGTCTCTTCACAGCATAAAACCCTAACTAAGAGACCCTGTAACCCCACAATGCTTTGCACTTATGATCTGATCAGTTTCCTTGATCAGTGTTTGAGTTGAAAGATCACATCAGAAAGTGGATATCGGCATACCCTCAGGGTGAACACCAAAAGAGTGAGAGAAGCAGGGCTGAGCAGAGACAGAAGCTGAACTGGGAGACTATCAGAGAGTCACATAAGCCCTATTTGAGCAGAACTTTGAAGCAGTTCAATTCAAGAATAAGTACAGAATGGCCAGTTCAAGTTCTCTCAAGTTGAGACACGGGAGCCAGACCTTTGAATATTGCTCCAGTTGCAAACTGTGCTAGGGGAAGGGATCTTCCACCAATAGCAATCCTTAGAGAGTCATCTAAGAGCCCCAGTATCCAGCATGCCTAGTAACTGGAAGACTGAATGTATGGTCATTACTAGGGTTCTACCTGGAAGCCCTACGTATCTATTGCTCGCTTGCTACACTATAGTATTTGGTTTTTCATATTTCTCACTCAACAAATATTTATTAAAATTAAAAATCCCTGAAGATACATCAGCAGGAAAGTCTATGCTTTACTGCTGCAAACAGATGCCATGGCCAAGGCAGCTCTTATGAGGTCATTTAACTGAGGTAGTCCATTATCATCAAATCAAGAACGTGGCAGCATCCAGACAGACACGGGGCTGGAGGAGCTAAGAGTTCCACTTCTTGTTCCGAAGGCAGCCAGGAGAAGACTGGCTTGCAGGCAGTAGGATGAGGGTCACCCACAGTGACACACCTACTCTAACAAGACCATACCTCCTAATAGTACCACTCCCTGGGACAAGCATATACAAACCATCACAAGGTCCAAAATCACTTGAGAAATCTACAGGATCATGTGGGTGAGGGACAGAAGATTACTCTAACCAGTGGTACTAAATATTATAGATTCTGTTTGTAGGAAAGTAAGCAATAAAGAAGCCTGGACTAGGAAAGCCAGACAGTCTTATCTGCCTAGTCTTAAGTAGTATAGAAAAAAAATGTCCCTAAGTACAGGGAGAGACAAAGAAGAGTCATCTTTTCCAGGGTTCTAGGAAGAAGCTGAGTTGAACCAATCTCCTATGTGTCATCTCATGGTCGGTGATCAGAGGTGACTTACCCTCTTACTCTACAGAGGGCAGAGAAAAGCCAGGGAATACACAGGATATTCCAGAATTAAGAAAGATGTTACTTCTAGTAAATACACATAGGCCAGTCTTAACACTGAGAGCTGCATACTCCTGGATTTTAATGACTGTGGCTTGTTCCACCCGTAACTGCCATTTTTTCTGGGCCAATAAGTGTCGCTGCTGGTGAATAAGGACGTTTGGTAGGATTCATCAACAATCTTGATTTCTTACCTAATACAAAGTCAAAAACATTTTTTAAAGCAGAAATTGAGAGTATAAATGATTTAGGCTTATATCCACAGGGAGCAAATTTGGAGCCTGGTTACTATGGAAATAATTCTTCTCTAATATCCTGTCCTGTCTGTCTGTGGATAATGGTTTCCTTGGGACAGGAAGTAATGTCTGGCATGATGCCAGTAGCCAAATGCCAAGGAATGTCACCTTGGTGGTAATAGCAGTGCAGTGCTCTTGACTGCCTTGCAAGATTGAGAATTGGCAGTACTGAGATATGAATTAAATGGAATGAATGTGGGCTGTGTGTCAGTAATCAGATTGCTTCCCAGCACTGTGCTAGTGCAGGAGGTGCATTACTTAATCCCCAAAGAAAGAAAATTAAGCTTGTGCGGGTTCTAGTGCAGAGAGGGTGTGTAAAATAGCTTCTACTCAACCTTCCAAGCTGAGGAGAATCCAGTAGATATCCTCTCGGCAGTGGATTTCCAGCTTAGTCAGAAGGTTGGCCAAAGGCTTGGCTTCACACTTAGTGGGAGAAGCTGTTTCACATGTTTCTGGCTTTAATGGCAAGCAAGTGTTTTCCCTTCTGAGAGACTGGCCAGTGTTCTCATTCCTGTACTTTGGATTATAGTTGGAAGAGGAACTTCCTAGATCTAAATTATTCCCCTTGGCTCAAACTAAATCATAGCCAGGATTATGAGAACTCCTTGTTTAAATGCTCCTAATAACATCCATCTGTCTAGAGAAATATGGATAGAAAGACTACACGCTGTGACTCTGGGCTGTCAACAGAAAAGTAATAAGCATGTTAATAATTATTATATTAAAATTAGTCATTTATTCTAGACCTTATGATAAGATGCCAGGTAATTGTCTGTCCTAGGTCCATTGTGTCTTTCTGGACCCTTGGTTATAGCACTAAATCTTGTCTTAAGTAAGCACCAAAATCTTGGGATAAATTACTCAACCTGTGTGGATTTTTCATTTCCATCACTGATAAGAGATCATCTTACAATAATTTAAACAATTTTCCATTCTAAAATAGCATGGCAATGATAAGGGATGGTCTACTGCTATGCGTAAGTACTTGGTAAATGAAATAATGAATAGTTGAGTGATTGACTGAACAGATGAATTAATAAATGGAATTTCTGTCACTTGAGAGGAATATCTCCCCTTAACATCTATTTACAATCAAGTTTCTGCCAAAGAATTAGCCTTGAAGCCCTAAGGCATCTGTTAAATAAAATGGATCGACTTCTTTCTGTCCATCTCTAACAGCATTATGAATGCACTAACTTGGAAAGAATCAAGAAGACCACTCAAATAATGCTCTACAATCTGCAATTGAGTTGAGAATGGCTATAGTACTTTTGAATAGCCAACCAACTTCAGCAGCCAAAATTCAGTGTTCAGGAATGTTCTAATACTCTCCATAGATACTATATAATATCTAGTATGGCATGCTGTAGCAAGAATCTCTTATGCTGGCCACTATATCATGATGGGATCATGCAGCCAGCACTTAAAACCATACCCAGGAAGTCACAGCAGTCCATGTTGAATATTAGCAAGAAACAAAGACCTCAGCCCTACAACTGTAAAGCAATGAATTTAACCAAGTGTCATGTATGGATATAGTTATGGTCCTGCCCCATGTCCAGCTAAATTTTCCCTTTCTCTGAATATAGTCTTAAGTGGTATAGACCTTCTGGGGATTCTACAAAGTATTCCTTTGGATCAGTGACCTCCTAGTAATGGAACTGAATGGGCAGTATATGGCAACTGTCTTGAATCTTGTAGAAAACAAATCTAAAACCTAAAGGGTCGCCACATTGGGATAGTTGTTAGGAATGTAACCGTATATTGAGTCATTCCACTATTGATAAATGACAAATTTTTACATCCTACAAATGCTACAAGTCAAAAAAGAGATTCAATTGTCAAAACATGTCTTCAGGGTCTGAAAACATCTATTCTCACAACTCAGAAAATTTATCTGTGGGAACCCATTGTCACTGTGAAAAATTCCAGAAGCAACTTCTCAAAGACTAGTAGAGATGGACCGTAGAACCGCAGACATCAAACTGTGGGGCAGCTAGAGACTTGCACCATGAGCTAGGATCTTATCATAAGGTAAGTCAAGACAAATTTAATCTAGCAAGTGATAGAAGCAACATGATAGTTTACAGATGCTAATAGGGTTTGAGAGCACACACTTCTGACCCAGATCCTCACACCCACCCACAACAAGGTCAGGGAGCAAAGGAAAAACAGGTTGTCTTATGACCAGTGATGGAACAGAAAAAGACAAAGCATGACCTATATGAGTTGGCTCCTCTTGTACATCTAAGACTGATCAAAAGACGTCTCCCTGTGAGCCAGATTTCTATTCTGTACAAATAGAGGAGCATTGCAAGGCAAGAATATGGGAAACAGTCAGAGACTTGTTCATCTCTTTGCTTAGGATCTTTGAAATATCAATAGAAGATTTATCACAACAGAAGTGAAAACAGAATTGTGGGAGAAATACAATATGAGCCCATTCCCTCCGGCTACTCAAGCTACAACCACTACCACAGAAGCAAGCTGCCATCCAGAAAGACCAATGTTGAGCTTTCTGTATGGTTCCTGACTTCAAGATCATTAGCCAGCCACTTTTGACAGATTACAATGGATCTCTTTCTATATGAAGACACAAGAATAATACGAAGGAAATCAACACATAGTCCATGTGCAGGTTACCACCACAGCTGAGAGGCTCTTGGCCAGCACCACTATCCCAAAGACTTACCAAATATTAATGAGATCACATTCCTCTAGTCCAAGAGATGATACAGAAAAGAGGTAAGGCAATAGGCAGACAGCTCTAAGTACCCTTGTCCTGATTCATATCATACAACCCAGAAAATAATCTAATAGAACAAAAGGAAGGGAAAGTTAAGTGATGATCCACTTCTGATGAAGTATGACCTTCAGGATACTATGTTTTCTAAGTCATTGATCATTTCCTTGCTTCTCTGTATCCAGTAAGTATAGTATATGAGCCCAAGAACAAAGCATTGCTATAAGGCATGGCTCTACTTGCAATCACTCTCTATGATGAATCACACTCACTGTGAATTTAAAAAAAGTCATAATTAATTTTCAAGTGGATCATAGCAAGAATAAAATGTCAGTGGATGCTATTCTGTAATATCCAGATACCCCTTCAGGGCTCAGCTAACATATTACTTGATTTCTAGAGGAATTGACTGTTGATAGTTCATAGATACTCTCCTCTCTGGGTACTGCCTACCCTGTGGTCATATGCTCTCTAGGAGGCAGCCTGTATTCGGTGACTCAGTCCCTTGACTCCAGGTCAAAATTCCTGATGAAATTCTCCAGGAAATTTGAATTGTTCTGTTTCCCAGTGCTTATATTTTCAATTGGCCATTTGTTTCCTCACATCCTTAGAGGTAATATTACAGTCTGTATTCTCAAATAAAGCTGTTGCATGGGAATTTCCAAGTCAGAGTCTATTCCCACAAAACACAACCTAAGACATGTGGTGAAGAAATAGGAGATAGGAAAGGGAATGTTTCTAATAAAGGATACACTGATAAGTGGGTTACAACTGTGAATACCTGGATTCAAATCTCCTAGGTATACCCTGAAAGACTTTATATTATACAGCAAAGAAAAGGTCCCAAGTAGGGGTACCTAGGATATTTACTCACTGGGATAAATATTCTCTTTGTCTGACAGTTGTTCCTGGGAATTCCTGCCTCCTTGGACCTCAGTACATGAGCAGAGCAAGTTCTCTAAGCTGGGAAGCAGACTCAAACAGCCAGCATTGCCAAAATTCTCCATTCAGATCACTGGAAACTGTCCTTCCAAGCCTTCAACAATCCCCTATTTAGCTCAGAGTTTATGGATGGAACAAAGACATTATCTGCTAATCCTACCTGCTAACAGATAGTGGCAGATATATTTCTGAGGATTATTATGAGCATTAATTAAGCTTTTGTACATCACAATTATAATTACAAAATCAGGAGGAGATCAAAGGGTCAACAAACGGTCATTACAATTTCTCTTGTAATTCAAGTTCAAATTCAGCTGTCCTTCCCCCAGGAAACTAGACATAATAGAATTTTTATATAAAGTCTCTAGTTATTGGGAAGAACAAACCTTTTCAGAACAGCTAAGTACACATCTAAACTCAACAAGTGCAATCTCAATGTGAAAAAAAATGGACTAATTGTCTAGATTTGACTTTGGACAAACCACTTACCCTCCCTAAATATCCTCATACCCTTGTCTGATATGATATCATTAAATTAAAACAACAATGATTTTTTTCTACCTGACCATGGTTAATATTTTATTACAAATGAAAAATGTCCATTTTCTGCTCATCTCCTAGTTTTCCCAATCATTCTTTTAAAGGGGACTTCTCTGTAAAATAATGGGTAGTACTCCAATATTTATGTTCCCCAGTCAAAGTGGAATGGATTACCTGAATGGAAATAATGAACAAAGAAAGATGGAACTGTACAAGTAAGAGTAGAGTTGTGATATAGCTCAGTGGTAGGGTGCTTACCCGGTGTGCATGTGGTCCTGGGTTCAAGTATCAGCACTATCAGAAAGAAATGCTGATGAGGTCAGTACTATACAAGAATAACAATTAGAGCCCAAGACGTCAAGGATCTAGCATACCAGAGGTTTATATTTCCCACACAGCACAACCTAATGTGTGCTGAGCCCTTTCCCATGTTACAACTCTGCTATTGTGAACCATGTGGTTCCTAAATTCCCCACATTATGATGACTGAGTGAATCTCGAGACATGTTTTAAGAATGAAACCTTAAAATTTATTGTGAGATTATCTACCTGCAATCCCATGTCCCCAGCCACTCTGCAGAAGAGGAAATGAAATGAGAAATGACCTATAGATACTTGGTGTGCATGGACACACCTAACACTGGGGCTACAGCTCTTTCTGCAATCGTGTGGTTGGGATCTAACCTACATTCTACATTCAGTCCAGGTATTGTCTCTTCATGCTGCCTGTGACAGACACCTTAACAAGACAGTGACTCCACTGAATGATGAAAAGAGTTAACTCAAGACCTCCAAATGGGATATTGCCAGAAACTCCAGTCCAGCATTAGCAGGAACAAAGCTGATGACTTGGTTCCTGTTTGGCCCTGGTGTCCACTATCAGCTAAGTTATGGTAGGAAATGCAGAGAAGAGGGAGGGAGACATAAGGGTGGGATGTGAGGACCCAGTCTCAAAATTAAGGGAGAATGGCATATTGAAGAAATCTTGGAGTCAGATAACTGTGGCTTGGAATCTTTGTTCCATTACTGACTAGTGGAATAAATTTAACCCAGGTAATGCCTCATATTTCTCATCTATTAAGCGAATAGAAGTGACATTTACCATGGAGGATTTTTGCCAAGGGCACAATAAATAATTTACTCCTCAGGCTTCCTGATATCGTTACAATGCGGGGGATTAACTAGTACCGTTTAATGTTACCAAACTACAAAGAACTACCAACGGCAACAATTGTTGTTTGGCCTGGGTAACCACAAATGAGTTAAATGATAAACGAAGAATTTGGGAGTCCAAATATGATGGCAAGGGGAGAGGATTTGGATCCTTGTGGTACCAAAAGTTCACTGAGAATTCTTGCTATGGTTTCTTCCTCTAACAGGAGAAGGAAGGAGATGCCTGGTTTGGTTTGGTTTGGTTTGGTTTGGTTTGGTTTGGTTTTCCAGTGTAGTGCATAGTGACAATGACCAACCTGGTAATTCAACAACCCTGCATGTCCTTATCACTAAAATCACAAAGCAGTCTTTTGCTTCCTAGTGGCTCACAAAATTTCTTATTTTGCTAGTTTGAGTTAGCTGCTTTTAAAACCAAAAGGATAGGAGAACAAGTCCGCTAGGGGGCTTAGAATTGGTTTTCTGAGTGTGATTACCAAATCAAGGCTTCAAGAAGGAAAAGAATTTAATAACAGAACTTGCTATCTCCATACATGCTTCGGTCCCCAATGGTATATACCAGGATACATAACAGACATAAAAAGGCAATAAATCCCTAATCATTTCATCTCAAATTCAATGTGTTAATCTTTCTAAATGTTAAAATGCCTATGCTGTATAGCTATTTCCACCTGATTGAATTATTGCTTCTTGGAAAGTAAACCAAACTGACTAGGCTCAGGAAACAAGATTCACAAGGCTCCTCTTCCACACCATATAAGCAGAAATGACCGCTGCACTACCTGAAAGTCGCAAGTTGTATGTGGAGGGCCAGTGATGCAGCTCTCACGAGTCATCTCCCAGCTAGTATGAGCTTTTGCATGATGGTACTACCTTTGAGTCGCCTATGCTTTCGCATGTAACCTCAATGAATACACTGGTTCACTAATCTAAACGTGGGTGAGCTCATAGCTTTAGTCTGCCACCCGTACCCTACTGGACTGAAGAGACATTTGTTCTCATCTCCCTAGAAAAGGCTCACAACAGCCTACTTTGTGCTAAGATTAATACTGGTTTCTCCTGAAGACTCCCTTTTCTTCCTTGTTTCTTTATGTGATACTATGGCATTTCCTCTGTAGACCTTTACAAACATAACCGAGACACTGTGTGGGAGGCACGTGCTGCTCTGTCTGCTCTGGGCCTAGAACCTGATTTCATCAGTAAGTTGGCTCCATCCAGTCCAAATAACTTTTTCTATCCAACTCCGGAATCTCAAGGTTTCACCTTGAACTGTTTAATGTCCTAACAAGGTTAAGCTCTCTGTGCCTGTGGACTAAACTAGATACATTATTATGAACAGCTAATGAGTTTCAAAACAACACTGCAAATAAATAGGGGACATGCAAACTCTAAAATAACTAATAAAACCATGAGGGGTACAAGTTCTCCTAACAAGTGTTTAGGATTATGGCTTCCATGCCAGCAACTAGGTTATTCCAAGAGTTTTACATACTCTGAAGAGATACTTTAAAATTCTGCTCAAGTTCTTAGTCAATATAATTAGTGATGGACACAGGCAGATAGATACATATATAGATGATAAATTATTAGCAAATAGATATATAGGCATATAGATAAATGATTTATACATACATATTTATCTGTTTACCCCCTTCATATAAGCAGATGATAGACAGACAGATATGTGAATGAAAAGAGAAGATGATTTCATAATCAAATATCAATAGGCTACCTAAGCCATTAAAAGCTAAAATTTGTGTGCAATACTTGCGTACAAAGTGTTATTAAGGCATCTCCCTTACGAATATTATGGTCATCTAACAACTGTGATCCACGAAGCAGCATTCCCTTTTACTTACCCAACTTAAGCAGCACTTGGCCTCACTTCTGGGCAGCCTGCTCTTTGCAAGACTGTATCATAGCAACATTCATCTGGAGAACTAACTTCCAAGAGTGCCAGAGCATCCTTCCTGGAGGCTATGGTTAGTCTAGCAGTGAGACGAAACCAGGGGCGAGGGGGAAGCAAAGTTCAGCAGTCTAGAGACTAGATCTTAGAGACCCAGATCTGCCACAAGCTGGATGTAGCACAGACTGAATTCAATTAACAAAGCCTCCTGAACATCTGCTGAGTGCCAAGCTCAGAGCCACTGTGCAGGGACCAATCTCCAGTGTCTAACTGGAGACTCAGAAAGGTAGTTCTCCAGAAACGGAAGCACTTGTTAAAATAGCATTTCCCAGTGCAGACAAACCCTTGATCCTCATTGTTATGGTCCTCACACATACACCACTGCTGTGGGTCCTCCCACTGCACACTGAGAAAGGCCATGATAGAAATCAGTAAGGAGGGCCAGGAGGAGGGATGTGCATTTGTCGGGGGGGGGGGGTGGGGGAGGGCAGCGCTGAGTCAGCTAGACTCTTCCTAGCTCCAAGTCTGAGATGCAGACTCCCCCTCCTTTCTCCTCTGGAGAGGCACACCCTCTGGGCCACTTTACTGGCTACAGAAACCAATTAGCATTCTGCACACTGCAGGATCCTGAACCCTGGATCTCACTTGTCCCTTCAGCAAAATAGCAGGTGGAAGTGGAACGGATTTGAATGCAAAGGACAGTTATGTAATTTACCTAAGTCCCAGTCCACCTGACGCTGCTAAGATGCATCTTCCCTTTCACCCTGGCAAGCTGGTGCAGCCCTAGCAATTAATCACAGACAGGACATCTTGGCACCTGATGATGCTTTCTTCATGCACAGCTCCAAACAAAATCCCTTTTGTTTCTCACAGACACATGAAGGGCCCTGAAATGACGAAGTAGGATAAATTATAACCAAAAGGTCGCTCTTATGTTATATATTTGATCTAAACTTTTCCAGGACCCTGCTTCCTTCAGGGAGCAGGAACAAGCAGGAACTTACCAGCAACAGCCCCTCTAGCTCTTCCAGTGTAATGGAACCTCCTTCAAGCTGTGTTGCTAGGAGCTAAGTGCCCAGTCTTTCAGGGTTTCTTCTGCCTAGGTAAGAGAACAGCTTTCATCTACTGATGGCAGGTAACAAAACCTCGGATGCATGACCTCCTAAGAGGCAAGGAGAGTCTTTCCTGAGAGACAGGTGCATTTGTACAGTCCTGGAACCCAGAGAGACCCTTCCTATCATTTGTGGGAAACAAGCTGGTACCCAGCCAAAGCCTGTCTTGATCCAGGCCTCTGCTAATGATCCAGCAGCTAATACAGGCTCCAGATCTCCTCCATGGAATTAAACCCCTAGACTGTCATAACAAGTCATTAAAAATAACAGAATGGTGTTCTCTCACTATTCTGGAAGCCAAAAGTCAAAAGTATCAGCTGCACTACACTGTCTTCTGCGCTCTAGAGAATATTCCTTTCTTGTCTCTTCCACCTTGGGAAAGCTCCTGGCCTTGCAGACCTGGCACAGCATCACTCCAGAGTCTGCACCCTCTTCACAGAGGCGTCTCCCTGTGTTTCTGAGCCACAAATCTTCTGGTCCTGCTCTGATTAAAAAGATGGCCCATTGGCTACAGGCCATGCCTACATTCATGTTGCTTTCCTTTGGAAACAAACGCTCGTTTATGCCCATACAGCCCCCAATCCCACATAATATCATAGGATTCGGGGCTTAGAACTTAGACATCGGAGAGCACTGTTAAATTCATTACAGTCTCTAAGAGTCAATGGGAATTACTGGGGCCCCTTATCTCTCTTCCTCTGTTCTTAGATTGCCAAACACCAAGCGTTCTGCCAGAATACTTGATGGAGTGATGCCACCACCCTCCACTGTTTCGCCCCAGTTGTTCAGGAAGCTTAGACAAGAGTCATTCTCCTAAAAAAAAAAAAATAACTAAAATATCACTAGTAAATCTAAAAAGCCATCAACTCCTTTCTTCTCTATTTTCCTTCAGCCATTTTTCTTTCCTACATTAAGATGTACAGGCCAAGCCAGGCAGTGGTGGTGCACACCTTTAATCCCAGCACTTGGGAGGCAGAGGCAGGCGGATTTCTGACTTCAAGGCCAACCTGGTCTACAGAGTGAGTTCCAGGAGAGCCAAGGCTATACAGAGAGAGAGAGAGAGAGAGAGAGAGAGAGAGAGAGAGAGAGAGAGAGAGAGAGAGAGGATGTACAGGCCATCTTACTTCCTTCAAAGTAGTGGAGTGGATGTTAAATGACATCAAAATCAGAAAGCTTGAGGTAAGACTTCTCTTCTGAAATTGACATAGCCTCAGATTACACACTTCTGCCAAATAGAACACTTTAATGTCACACAGTAACCATGAGAACTATCTACCCAGACCTTCAGTAATGACAAGGCTTTCTCTTCCCATCAAGGAGGAGCCCCATACACAAATGAGTTTCACCTAGACACAGCTCTGGTGTCCCATCTAAGATACAAGAAGACATCCCCAACTCCCACCTATAAGTACCAACAGTGTACTTATAAGTACCTTACCAGTATCTTGATCCATTTCACATCTCCACCCTGTAAGTCACATACTGAGCCATTTCATGGCGAATGCTGGACCATACTCATTAAGTTGATGAGAGCATCCTATGACAGCCATCCAGAGTTGATCCCACCATTGTTACGTGATGGATCGCCATGGTTCCTTGTGAGTCCCATTGTCATGGAGACAGATATTTCATGCTCCCTATGCAACTTCTGATGAAGCCACACCACCACACTTTATCTTCTCTTATCCCCTTTGAACAGACTCCTCTGGAGGCCAGGCTCTCAGTAGCAAATCCCTTTTCAATCCTCACCTCTTCCCTGTCTACCCTAGACATCAGCTTCCTCTCCCTAAAGTGTATCTGTCTCTGTTCCACAGGCATCTCAAGTATGGGTAATAGTTTTCCACTCCATAACCCTGAGCCTCATGGGCTGGAGATGGGACAGAGACATTTGCTCTTCTACACTGTTTTTTCCAAATCATCTCTCCTTCGTGCCTCATTGTGAAACAAGCAACCCCATTTGAAGTTACTTTACCCAAATTTCTCATCACTCACTTTGGCTTCTCCCAACCCTAATCACTTCATATCCGGTAGAGAATGTCAACACTGGCTACTCCACCTTTCTCTAATTTCTTTTCTTATTCTGGGTGAGTTTAGGCTGTAAAACACTGGATTGGATCGCTCAGCCCTTTTATTCTTAACTCCAGTAAACTTCGACTTTACCCCAACACAGCCACTCAATTACATGAAATAAATCAGTAAGTCTCCATCAAGAGTGTCAAACAGAAAGCTGGCAGCTTGTGTTTGTTCTTCTATCTAATCATCTATCATCTATACATAGTTGTTTCTATTTACCAGGTTTATACCACCTACGATGGAAGACCTGGCCATCAAGCCCTGCCTGGACCTTTGAGCCTATCCAGTAGTAATAAATCATGACTGCCTTAAGCTGCCAAGTTTTTTGTGTGGTGTGGTGTGCATGTGTGTGTGCATGAGTGTGTGTGTGTGTGTGTGTGTGTGTGTGTGTGTGTGTGTGTGTGTGTGTGAATGTGAGTGCTGTGCATACCTGTACATGTTCACCTGTGTGTGCATGCGTGTAAGATGGAAGTAGGCTTCTGGTATTTTCCTGTACTGTTCTCTGCATTATCTCTGGCCACGTGGTCTCTCACTGACCATGTAGCTGTCCATTTTGCTAGGTTAGGAAGCCAGGGAGCTTCCTCTACCTGTTTCTCCTTCCCACCTGATAGCACTGGGGAATGATTTCACGTGAGACTCTGGGGTTTTAACCTAGCTTTTTACTGGGAATCCAAACTCGGGTCCTTCTGCTTGGGAAGCAAGCACTTTGTGCACTAAGTCATCTCCTAGGCCCACTGAACCACTGGGCTTTAGATTGCTTTGCTACCCAGCAATAGAGAGCTGCAATACGTTTTCAAAATGACTGTAAGGAGAGATTGTTCTGTACGGGTGTGAGGACAGTGAGGCTCCATAAAAATCTTAACATGTTCATAGGTGTGCAGTTATGGTGGATTCCAAGAGCCATCTAAGACGGAACTAAGCCCATGTCAATGACGGGACCCACATTCTTCCTACTAGACACGCGGTGTCCTGCTTAGTTAAGAGGCTCTGATGGAACTTGAAAATATCATCCTTAGTGAGGTAACCCAATCACAAAAGAACACACATGGTATGCAGTCACTGATAAGGGGATATTAACCCAGAATCTCGGAATACCCTAGACACAATTCGCATATCAATAGATTTCCAAGAAGATGGAAGGAGAGACCCCTGGTCCTGGAAAGACTGGATGTAGGGGAATGCCAGGACAGAGAAGCGAGAGGGGGTTGAATGGGGAAAAGAGGGAGGGAAGGGGGCTTATGGGACTTTCGGGGAGGGAGGAAACGGGAAAGGGGAAATGATTTTGAATGTAAATAAAAATATAAAAAATAAAATAAATAAAAATAAATAATAAATAAATAAATAAATAAATAGAGGCTCTGATGAGTCTGGCACCTGTTCAAATTACCCAGGGCCTTTCCTTTGCTGGTTATTAAATCTCTAAAATGCTATCCTTGCCTGGGAGCACAGAATGAGAACAGGCAAGAATTCTAATCAGCTTTGTAGATGTTGAAGTCTTCCAAGTGTAGGAAACAACCCCCTCCTCCCCCCCCACACCCCGGCCTTTGCTTTCCTGGCCACCCCAACCTGGCTTGCTCTAGATTTAACCAGCACTTGGGCCAAAGCCACAGAAGTGACAGCTGGCCCTACCAGGTCTCCATGGCATATCAGAACGCAACCAGAATCAGTTGACAGCGGGCATGGCCCACAGGCCAAACAAAAACGGTGCTGGCAGTCATGGGTGCCCTTTCCTCCTGTACCCCTCACCCTTTTCTCACGTCGTAGTTTTCACTCTCTGCTTTATTACTGTGCAATGCCCCCTCGGAGTGTCATTCCAGAATTAAATTTCCTCATTTAATTCAATGTTTTCCTCTTGCGAGAGAGTTTTATTTCCCGAGCTTGAAGCTGGACAGTCAAGGAGATGATTTTATTTTTCAAGACTCCCTTGTGTCTCCGTGGTTAAAGGCATGACAAATTCACAGTGTGCCCTACCAATCATGGAGACTCTGCCTCGATCCCAGATGGGAGGAACAAAATGATGCTGCATACATTTCAATCCGCTCATTCGTAGCGGGCCAGGCAGTGACCCAGTTCTGCTGGAATGGATGTTGATCCTTTAGGGCAAGGGATGAGAAGACTTGACATCAGTTTTTCCAAGCACTGAGGACATGGGGCCTTTGGGCCTTCGTGGCTGAATCTGGAAAGTACTTCCTTACCTGAGTCTCCTTTTCAGCAGGATATGTCTATGTTGGTGTCTTAGTTGGAGTTTCTATTGCTTCAACAAAACACCATGACCAAAACTTAATCTCTTACATTGCTGTTCATCACTGAAGGAAGTTGGGACAGCATCTCAGCAAGGCTGGAACCTGGAGACAGGAGCTGATGCAGAGGCCATGGAGGGGTGCTACTTACTACCTTACTTCCCCTGACTTGCTCAGCCTGCTTTCCTATAGAACCCAGGACTATCAGCTCAGAGATGGCACCACCCACTATGAGCTGGGTCTACCCCCATTGATCACTGATTGAATAAAATACCTCACATCGCGATTTCATTGGGGAATTTCCTCAACTGAGGCTCCTTCCTCTCTAATGACTCTAGCTTGTGTCACATTGGCACACAAAACCAGCCAGTACAGTTGGCATTCTCAGTTCAGCTTTTCTTTTTAAGGGAATGTTTATTTTTATAAGCTGAAGCTTTCAGTGGTTGGGAATCTACTCCCAAGAAACATTTTCCTACTGGTCCAATGCAAAAGCTCGTAGTTTCTCTTTGATGACCCGAATCTCTTTCCCACCTACAGTCGCTTGTTGGCACCCGTTCTGCAAGGTCAGATGCCAGCCACATCTGCTCACCTTTCCTTGCACACATCTCTTGCTTGGAATTCTCATTTTAAATCTCAGCAAATGCAGTGAGCAATAAAGATGCCCCAACCTGAATATGAGGCCGTCTTGAAAATTTCACCACCCAACAAAATTAATTCCATAACTTTTTTAATTCAGCTTCGTTCCGAATTTCAGGACATTGGCAGAATGCAGCCAGATTTTTCTACTGTAACAGAACATCAAAGGGGCCTCAAACCCCCTTTCTGACAGTCCTTGTTCCCTCCCCATGCAGTCTTGTGAGCATAGCTTACAGCTTTCTAAGGCTTCACTGGCTGCCATTCCAAAATCTTACATATTCCTCCAAAAGAAAAGTTAGTAATCCTACACCTAGAAAAAGAACTAGTTAGAACCTGGATAAGCTTATCAAAAAAAATATATATATATGTACCCCCCTATAATAATGCACTTCCCTCAATAGCCCACGCCTCCTAAAGCACCTATGGTCTTCTAAAACAGTGCCTCCAATTGAGTGTTCAAACACATGAGCTTATGGAGGACATCTTACATACAACTCAAAACTTGAATGAACTATGTATATGAAGAACTCTGAAGACCTTACACATCTTAATCTTTTCACTGCTAGGCTGTTGTTAATCATTTGCGGATCCTTGGAGTATCGGTGTATATGATGCTAATGTCTATTTTATACATTTTTATGTATGAATCAAATAAGAGGATGCATGTCAGTTACTAAGAATGGTTCTTGGAATCTGATATGTGCTCAGTAGCTACTAGCTATTCTGATGGTCATGGGGTGGCGGGGGGGGGGGGCAGGAGAAGTTCAGAGCATTTTTAAATTCTAAACACTGGAGGAGGAAAGGCCTTGTGATTACTACATACTGTTTAATTTCCTTTCATAGCATTGGGTGCTGACAGGAGGCTTTCATATAAAAGTCTTTCCTTACCATTTCAGCAAATTACAAATCTTATAGCCCATAAGCATCAGCCCAGAGATACAATAACTCCTATAGCTACAATCCCTACCCAGCTTTCCCTCAGAGAAATAAAGTATCAGTTGAACATTGGTTAGTTTCAAAGTCAAAGCCTGGTGTCATTGAGTTTCCAGGAGCTGTGGCCTGGCTCCCTGCCTGAGGATTAATGAACAATGGTCCCATGCTGCTCTCTTACATATGCTAGCTGGGTTCCTGACAGAGCACTTCTGCAAACATTGCCAGTTTACTCCTGAGTGCTTGTTCTCTCTCTCTCTCTCTCTCTCTCTCTCTCTCTCTCTCTCTCTCTCTCTCTCTCTCTCTCTCTCTTTCTCTGTATAAAGTAGAAACCAGGCTTGGGTGGGCAATCATGAGATGTCTCTCTTACTCCTTCCCCCCAGGGATCTCTGTCTTAATCTAAGAGACTGGCAGCTGTGCCAACCTCTAGCATCTGTCACCACTTCAGCAAGTGCTGTTCATATTTCCTCAGAGATAAATGCCACAGCATGTCCCCATTCTCCCCACATCTCTCACTGACAGAGAAGAATGTTACAGAGCTTCAGGTAACAATGGTGGATAGAACAGATGTGTTTGTTCCCCCCATCCCTTCAAAAGTCTCAATGAAAACATAGTAAACATTGTCTACAGGCATTGTATCAATGGCAGAGAAGACAGAGAAGAGCTTGGTGGGCTAAAATCTAGAGATCTGGAAAACATATAAGCCAGTAAGAACTCATTCAACAGACCTGAGAAAGCTGACTTCCAAGTCAACAGTGGGAAAAACTCAAGGAGCTGATTGATTTGCTCTGCAGAGTCCTGGGTACCATTCAACATCAAAGTGATGTAAAAAACAATTTACCAGCAATCGTTTGAAAGAGTACTCAAGACACAGGGAGACTTTTCAAAGTCTCCCATCCTATCCCTTCCCCAAGCCAAGCAGAGGTAAGCTCAATCCTTGAAAAGAATAAAGCATATTGGAGTCCTTAAGTCATGAGCTAAAAATCAGCCTAAGTGTCCATGTGACCAAATAACTAAGCTTATTAGCTAAACTAAATAAAGGAGAGCTTATAAGATTAAAGATAGATGTAAGAAAGAATCGAGAAGTTTCTTTCCGATGCTGATAGGCATGAGTTTCTAAACTAGAAGGGCACAGTAAATGTTAGGAAAAGCAGAGCAATTGCATATTAGGGCTAATTACCTCTAATTGAGAAGACAATGTTAAATTAAAGGTACAATACTGAACATTTCAAAAAGAACTCTTCAGACTCAAGATGAGTCTGGATCTCTCCGTAACTATTCTAGAAGTGAACAGCTGCAGATGAAAACAGCCCTAGGCATCTGTAGAAAGGGTCTATCAGTATAAAGAAGCATTACCTAAACATGAGGTGGAAGAAGAGTATTTCACGTGTGAAGGATCTCACTATGGCTTGAATCTCTTTTATCCATTAAGATCTGATGGTCACTTTGGTCCCTGGAGCAACAATTCATGAGGTGGTAGAACCTTTAATGGATGAGATCTGGTAGGAACTAATGAGATCGCTGAGGAGAGATGGCTCTCAGAAGCAATTAGTACTCATCTCATGGTTCTGGGAAGGGTGAGTTGTTTAATTCAGTCCAGTCTAGCCTTCTATATAGCCATATGGTCTCTCCTCATATATGTTGACATTATAATGTCATCCACTATGTTATGCCACAGCCAAGAGGCCAAGCAGCTGCTTTGTACCCGTACTCTTGAACCTCTAGAATTGGTTGCCTCTGCCTCTTTTTAAAAATAACAAAATACACAATCACAGGTGTTGTGTTGGTACAAACAAAAGGTTACCTTTCTAAAATTATAAGGTGAACCAAGAAAAAGGATGTGAGGAAGCTTTGAAATAAGAATATCAATCTGATAGTGAGAAAGGGGAGTCCTGGGGCTACAGGGAAAGGGGGTTTGAGTACAGTTGTGAATTCAGACTATAGTTAAGAAGCAGGGGAAAGTAGTCCAGGTAAGAACAGCTCAGATGGGCACAGGAAAGATGACCAAAGGATGTGATAGCATGTGTGATGCAAACTAATGCATTAAGGAGAGATTTAAACTAGTAAGCAGTTTGGGATGAATTAATGCCAGAAGTCAAAGTGTTTGCCATTGCCTTACAGAAGCTTTGCAATTTTATGAGCTCCCATTTGTCTGTTCCTTTTTTTAAAAAAAATTTATTTATTTATTATATGTAAGTACACTGTAAGTACATGTGTCTGTAAGTACATGTGTCTTCAGACACCCCAGAACTGGGAATCAGATCTCGTTATGGATAGTGGTGAGCCACCATGTGGTTGCTAAAATTTGAACTCAGGACCTTCGGAAGAGCAGTCAGTGCTCTTAACCACTGAGCCATCTCTCCAGACCCCCATTTGTCTATTCTTGATCTTAGAGCATAAGCTACTGATGTTCTGTTCAGTATATTTTCCCCTGTGCCCATGTGCTCAAGGCTCTTCCCCACTTTCTTTTGGTTTCAGTGTATCTGGTTTTATGTGGCAGTTCTTGATCCATTTGGACTTGAGTTTTGTACAAGGAGATAATAATGGATCAATTTTTATTCTTCTGCATGCTAACCGCCAGTTTAACCAGCACCATTTGTTGAAAAGGCTATCTTTCTTCCCACTGGATGATTTAAGTTCCTTTGTCAAAGATCAAGTGAACATAGGTGTGTGGGTTCATTTCTGGGTCTTCAATTCTATTCCACTGATCTACCTGCCTGTCACTGTACCAATACCATGCAGTTTTTATCACTACTGCTCTGTAGTACAGCTTGAAGTCAGGGATGGTGATTCCACCAGAAGTTCTTTTATTGTTGAGAATAGTTTTAGCTATCCTGGATTTTTTTTTTGTTATTCCAGATGAATTTGAGAATTACTCTTTCTAACTCTATGAAGAATTGAATTGGAATTTTGATGGGAATTGCACTGAATCTTTAGATTGCTTTTGGCAAGATGGCCATTTTACTATATTAGTCCTGCCAATCCATGAGCATGGGAGATCTTTCCATCGTCTGAGATCTTCTTCAATTTTTCTTCAGAGATTTGAAGTTCTTGTCATATGGATCTTTCACTGTGATCTTTCAGAGTCACACCAACAAAAGACACTGTCAATAAGACAAAATGGCAACCAACAAATTGGGAAAGATCTTTACTAACCCTACATCTGATAGAGGACTAATATCCAATATATACAAAGAACTCAAGAAGTTAGATTCCAGAGAACCAAATAACACTATTTAAAAATGGGGTACAGAGCTAAGCAAAGAATTCTCAACTGAGGAATGCCAAATGGCTGAGAATCACCTAAAGAAATGCTCAACATCCTTAATCATCAGGGAAATGCAAATCAAAACAACCCTGAGATTCTACCTCACGCTAGTCAGAATGGCTAAGATCAAAAACTCAGGAGACAGCAGGTGCTGGCGAGGATGTGGAGAAAGAGGAACACTCCTCCACTGCTGGTGGGATTGCAAGCTGGTACAACCACTCTGTAAATCAGTTTGGTGGTTCCTCAGAAAATTGGACATTGTACTACTGGAGGATCCAGCTGTACCACTCCTGGGCATACACCCAGAAGATTCTCCAACATGTAATAAGGTCACATGCTCCACTATGTTCATAACAGCCTCATTTATAACAGCCAGAAGATGGAAAGAACCCAGATGTACCTCGACAGAGGAATGGATACAGAAAATGTGATATATTTACACTATGGAATACTACTCAGCTATTAAAAACAATGAATTCATGAAATTCTTAGGCAAGTGGCTGGAACTGGAGAATGTCATCCTGAGTGAGGTGACCCAGTTGCAAAAGAACACACACAATATGTACTCACTGATAAGCAGATATTAGCCAAGAAGCTTGAAATACCTACAATACAATTCACAGACCAAACGAAGTCCAAGAAGAAGGAAAATCAAAGTATGCATACTTTGGTCCTTCTTAGAAGGGGGAACAAAATACCCATGGGGGGAGATTCAAAGACAAAATGTGGAGCAGAAACTGAAAAAAGGTCACCCAGAGACTGCCCCACCTGGGGATCCAATCCCATATACAGTCACCAAACCCAGACACTATTGTAGATGCCAACAAGTGCTTGCAGTCCCATAGGAGAAACTGCAATATGAATCAACCAGTACCTCCAGGGTTCCCAGGAACTAAACCACCAACCAAAGAGTACACATGAAGGGATCCATGGCTCCAGTTGCATATGTAGCAGAGGATGGCCTTGTTGGACATCAATGAGAGGAGAGGCCCTTGGTCCTGTGAAGGCTCACTGCCCCAGTATAGGGGAATAGCAAGACAGGGAAGTGGGAGTGGGTGGGTTGGTGAGCAGGGGAGGATGGGTTAGGGTATTTTCAGAGGGGAAACCAAGAAAGGGATAACATTTGAAATGTAAATAAAGAAAATATCTTTTTTTTAATTGAATATATTCTTCAAATGTTATACCCCTTCTTGTTTTCTCCCCTCCCCGAAAACCCCCAACCCATCCTCCCACCTCCTGCCTCCAAGAATATGCTCCTCCACCCAATCCACTCCAATGACCCCACTCGATTTCCCCACGCTGGGGCCTCTATTGAGCCTTCACAAGACCAAGGACCTCTCCTCCCACAGATGCCTGACAAGGCATTCCTCTGCCAATCTTTTGGCTGGAACCACATGTACCCGTTGGTTGATGGCTTAGTCCCTGGAAACCCTGGGTTGTCTGGTTGGCCAACATTGTCATTCTTCCCAAGGGGCTGCAACCGCCCCACCCCCAGCTCCTCCAGTCTGCCCTCCAACTCCTTTCTAATAAAAAGAAGAAGAAAAAAACAAAGTGGTTATCAACTCAAAGATATCCTGATGCTGTGCAAAACAACAGAAGTCATCATGCTTCAGTTGTGAATAGTTTGTGCAGATGAGATATTGTACTCAGTAAGGGTTAGCCTAAGCAAATTCCAAGTGGGATGATGGCTGTGCCAGTGTAGGGATGATCAGCAACTGTGCAATAGCTTCCGTAATCGAAGCTGAAATATACGGCTTAAAGTTAGCCATGCACTTAGCGACGACACAACGGTCGTGTCAAAACAACCAATGAGAAGTTGAATATGCTGGTTCTAGGAAGCAGGGAATTACGGGACTGGAAGTATGCTGGTTTTCAGCTGGACTTTCAAAATCGTTTGATCCTGAAAGTTACTACATGTAAAACTTCTATTAAAAAAAAAAAAGAATAGAATGAAGTTTTGAAGTGATCCTGCATCCACAACAAATTAAAAGATTGATTTTAATGTGAGTCCCCTTTGTATTGAGCACACATACACACAGAGAGAGCCATTTGGATGGTCTACTCTGCAAAGCATCTAAAGGCATGAAAATATTTCAGAGAAGTGTTAATGATGGCCTGCGCCAATCTGTCTTTTGTAAATAATTTATCAGTCAAGTATACTAATTAGAGATAGGAGAAGCAACTGACATAACAGACCATCAATCAACAGCATTTGCTGTTCATCTATTGAATACAGCAGTAGACACTCAACATTCTGGGACCTGAATAAAAGACAAGTATATGATATAGTTCCTGGCACCAAAATCTTATTATTCCAGGAAACATATGGGGCATGAACATCTATAAAGTTAGATGGCAGTCCAAATTTATAAATACCATGTTACTAAAAAGTTAAACTTACAAATGATGCCTGTAACTTTTGTGAAAGTAAAGAAATAGTATTTAGAAGAAAGATCACACATGATGCATGGAATGAACCTCTGCAAAGGAGGTCTGGAAAGGTCTAGAAAGATGGTATGGATTTGAATGTATGAAATGAAATGGGAAGACTTTAACATGTGGACCTAGGAAAACAAGAGGCAATCTTGGCACCATGAGAAGATTACCGGGTCTACACAGATATCTAAGGCAGCAGGCCTCTGCTCACCAAAAGGCAAAAGCAGATAGATGCTGGCCTGCAGAAAACAACTTATTCAGAAGCAAATAATTCTCTACAAGTCACCTCTAGTGAAGCCAAGACTCCAGTCAATTGTTCAGTGATGATGTGTGCCCATCATTTATTGACATTAGCAAGTCTCAGGGAAGTTTCTGATCCATGTGACAGTCCAGAGTTCCCTGGAAATAGCAATTGCAGAGAGTCTTCCATAAATACTAAAAATGCACTTGACAATTTCTGTACGTCAATGAAGGAACAAGGCTGTGGCATATAGGAAAAGAGGTCCATTAAGGAGGCGTAAATCTATATTACATAGTTAGAAAGTTCAAACACAGTACTTCCCCAACAGCCTTCCAACTAAGATTAAAGATAATTCAATTCAAATGAAGGAAAGAAGGACATAAACGAGTTAATAAAAGAAACATTTTTTTACATCTATGTAATGCTTACATTTCTTTAATAAAAACTATATCTGTGGAAAGTCAGACAATCTTATACAAAAAATCACCTCACTAAATAAAAAGTGTAACAAGTACTCAAAATACAACTGTTTGATTTATAATTGAAAAACCTGCATGGAAATACAAGTATATAATCTTCATGTCACCCAGATGTAACGCTGCTGTATCCATCAAAGCCCAGGAGAGGGCAGCCAAGAGCTGCTCCGGTGGACTCAGCCCCATACCCACGTGGCACCACAAAGGTCAGTTCCCCCTATGCACCGAGGAGCCCAGAATCAGCTTGTAAAGATGTAAAAGTTGGTGAAAGATGCAGACGTGGGGAACGTGGGCCAAAGGAACCCAAGGCAGATGAAGTGCCTGACCGAGAACCATGGAGAAAGCAGAATGGAAAATAAAGATAAAGTAGCCAAGGGGTGGAGGAACGTGTTCGGGAGGCCAGCAGCTCTGTTCAAAAGCTTCCCTGGGTTTTTCATTGTACCTTCAGGGTTCTGAGCAAACCATGGGTATTCCCTTATGACTTTCCTTCTCTATGTCTTTATCTCTCCTGTTTCTTCATTTCTTCATCCAAACAATAAGTCCGTGTCAGTGACTGGAAGCAAGGAGACAGGATGTAGCAGAGGAACATTTGCCTTCAAAGCGCCATGATGAGGCAGCCGGTAAGATACACGCCATGAGCTATGGAGAACACATCAAGGAGGTTAGAAGCCAAATCTGGCTGCTAGAAAAGGCTCCTCGGAGGAGGTGGCAATCCCCCTGTAGTCCCCTGGCCTCTCCTCTCAACATGTCTGATCTTTCAGGGCACAACTGGAATCATTTGTTATTTTCATCTGCCTGTCTGCCTTTTCTGACTGATTTTTTCCTCTGCCCTTTTAGAAATATGCCCCTCATTTTCAGTAGAGCTTGACAGATACACAGCTCTGGCCAAACCTTCGGTCCATGGTGGAAGAAAAGATGTTCAGGAGGTATCTCTCCAGATCAGTCAATCAGGTCTCTTCCCGGGACCCCGCCACCTCAATTAGGAATGAAGATAGCTCCCTCCTCTAGACTAGAGGAGTCAGCCTGAACAGCAGAGATGGTTTCAGACACAGAACCATGTCTTTTTGTCTCATAGAGGATTCTGAGATAATAAACTGGAGACAGGGGGGGGAGAGAGAGAGAGAGAGAGAGAGAGAGAGGCTTGACCCACTCATATCCAAGAATTCAGTGGCCCTGAATTAGGACTAGGTTTGTGCTCAGCTGCACAGCAAGAACCCAGCTCATCCGAAGAGATCTTTACTTCTCTTGAGAGTACTCAAAAGGCCAGAAGCAAGATCTGCTCCAGGCTCTGCAAAGACATCAAAGACCAGTGTCTTAGTGGAATTTATTAGGAGGATCTCATCACACTCCCAGGAGGAGACCACGTCCACATTCCAGTCCAGAAGGGAAAAAGCGACGTGCCCTGCCTGGCTTTACTGTCGTCTCTCCTCATGGCTGTGTGCTCATCCCCAAAGGAAAATCCCCTGAAAATAAAGGTTGCATTTCTTTATTGCAACCCACTAGCCTGATTATTGGTGGAATTCCATTGGCCCGCATGCTTTCAGTCTGACTACACAAGACAAAACAAAGCTCACGCCCCACCCCCCCTTTTTCTTGAGACATGCCTGTCGCAACTCATAATTAATCCTTACGCTGTCCTTCTACGAAAGCCAATCTCTCTTCACCCTACTGCATCCAGTATTTTCTTCTAGAAGGATCGAGAGTAACACAATCAGAGAAGCTTCCTAAGGACTACATGCAGTCAATAAAATAACTGTTAAAGCAATCTAGTTCCAAACCCATACTGCTCAGCCCACCCCCATGGTCCAGCGGCCCCACCCCTCACATGGTTTCACCTGTAACTGTGTGTCAGCTGCTACTATGTTTTATTGAGCTTTCATATCCATGTGCAACAACAAAACTGTACTGAACAACTAGTGGATGCCAAGTGTGTTAAACATGTAAAAGATCTTCCCAAGGGAAGAAGAGGGACTTGGGCTTCTGGGCAGCTTAGATTTTCTTTAACTGTGTATATTATTGCTTTTCCTTTATAAACACTTTTAGAAGAGGGTAGTGAAGGAATTTGGCATGTAATTTTCAAATACATGTATATTTATTTGAAAAAGATGAAAAATTGTATATACATACATAGTAATATATGTAATTTCATGTGGGAGAAATTTCTGAATGTGATGATTGCAGACTCTTACAGAATATATGTTGGTGGATGAAGTCTAGGGAAGAAATAACCTTTTGCTTGAGTTTGGAAACCACAGACATTATTAAATAATCTTCCCTTCACTAAGATTCTTTTCTGCGCTCACCCTTCTACACTCCAAAGTGAAGAGTCTTCTGTCCTGCGGCCCTTCCCAGGCCTTCCACCATTACCCATCTCCGCCATTATCTCATCTCTGCCCTGCCTCCACTAAAGTCTCCTGAAAAGCAAAGAAGGACCAGAGAGAAACAGGCTTCCCACAGCAGGTGCACCCACCGCTCCATTCGGTGACAGTGGTACCCCGTAACAGCACAGGGCAGCTACTTCCATTGGCAGTTTTAAGGTGTCAATCTCTAAGGACCCTGAACAAGGAATGTCACCTGTCTTCAGCATCCAAAGCCTTGCAAGAAGTAAGTAAATGTTGTATGTTTATGGTAATAATGGATGAGGGATGCTATCCTCACTCATAGAGAAGAATACACACACACACACACATACACACACATATACATACACATACACACACATACACACACATGCACACACATACACACACACATGCACACACATACACACACACATACACACACATGCACACACATACACACACATATACACATACATACACACACATATACACACACATGCACACACATATACACACACACATACACACACATACACACACATACACACATATACACACACATGCACACACACATACACACACATTCACACACACACACACACACACACACACCCCTAGCATGGTGCTTGCTTGCTGGTTCAATTGTCTACTCTTGTGTTCCCACCAAAACTTGCCTGTGTGGTACTCACAAAAGTATCTAGTGTCACTGAGAGACTGAACCTTTATTTTAATTAATTCCAATGTAAAACATTTAAAACCTAAAGTTCAGTTATAGGAGAACTTGAAGTCTATTTGAAACAAAATGAGAGAATGAATTTGTATTTTTTTTCAGCTTTAAGTTTTATAAACCTGAAATACAGATGAATTTTTTATAAAAATATATACTGTCCAGGTGAAATGACAGTAAAATTCATAGCGTACTCTGGGCATTTCACCTAAACATGCAAAATATCTCATTCACAATGTTTCTCTGGGCAATATGACAAATAATAATATCTTGGATATCTTGGTTACACTAAACATGTTATCAAAATTGATTTCACATGTTTCTGTTTCCTTTTTATAGTGTAGCAACTAGGAACTTTATCTGCCTGTGTTCATTACTTTTGTGTCCCGGGAACCAAAATACCTTCTCACAAAAACAAATTGAGAAAAGTTTCAACCCGTCCCAGTTCCTGACAGCAGAAGCTTGAGGCTCGGTGGAGATTCCTCATGCATCGCGTGACAGGAACAGACAGACAGAACAGGAACAGCAGAAAACAGACAGGTGTAATGTTTGAAGTCTTTTTCTTAATAACCCACTTCCCTCAGGCAAGTTCCACCTTCCAAAGTTTCTTCATTCCAAAGACAGTGCTTCCAGCTGACATACAAGCATTGAGGGCCTATGAGAGCCAAGTCAGACTGAAACAGACCACATGAATCCCATTTCTTTCGGATATTCTCATAGATAGGAGTCTCCCCAATTATTTCTCCAATTGTCTCTTGCATTTGGAAATGAGCCACGCCTCGAAGAGAGGCTCTCCCAGAATCAACAAGAGAGCATCTCTCCTGGTTCCATTCCTGTTGCTGTGACAAAGCAACTTGGAGGAGGGCTGGTTTATTTAGCTTACAATTCCAAGTTATAGCTTACCATTGTAGGGAAATCAAGGCAGGCACTCAAGGGAGTGGTTCATATCACATCAAAGATCACATGGAGGATAAATCAACACATGCTTACTTGCTCAAACTACTTTTTATACTCTATTCAGTTCTGGGCTCACCCCATGAAATGGAACCACCAATGTTCAGGGTTGGTATTGAGCCAACTTTTTAAAAATGCCTCACAAGTATGACCACAGATTAACTTTATCTAGGAAATCCCTCACTGAAGCTCTCTTCCTGGATGACAAAATAACCATAAAACATCTTCAGCAGTAACTGTTCAGTGTTCAGAGGTTTCAGCCATGGTAAGGAAGAGAGAAGAGAGAGGGATGGGAAGGACACTTCTAACTCCTGTCTGTCATATGACGGGTCCCAGCCAGTTGTTGGATCCTTATTGACCCACAATAAATCCTCTTGCGATCCAGGGATGAGAAATACAGGATCCTGGCTTTCCAGGGATACGTGACTCTGTAGAATGGTGGCATGCAGAAGCATCTAATTTACCCAAAGGAGAAGAGACATTCCAAAGACAAGGGAACATGGACTCAAGGCTGCAGTGACGTCAGGCATCTCTCCAACTGGCATTCATGGAAGAAGCTCTGTATAGTGTGGTGGAGATCACCCCACTGCTGATCCAGGTACATGAGCTTTGGTATCCGTCCCTCGCTAAGCCTTGGTTTCTAAACACTAAAAGGGTTTGAATAGTCTCTATTTAAGAGTATAATGACAGCTGCCTTTCTTCTGCATTACATTGGCAGGCAAGTGGGGTTCCAATCAGATCTCTGTCCAAGGCTTCATAGAAGTTCGTGTCTGTGTCTAACTCCTTAGTCCAAGACAGCTGAACTATAGAAGAAACATTCAGTAAAGCTATACAAGAAGGACTGCCAGAACAGGGCTTCACTCAACAGGATCAGTGAACACTAAGTACAGTCCACTTTCCCAGGATGTATTTTCATGCCTCAGAGAGTCCTATTTCTCTTCCAGGAGGCCCTGAGTTGGAAATGCACAAGGTGGCCTTGGATCCACATCACACATCATAAGTTCCAACAGGCCCAGAACATCTAGATGCAGCTTTCCAAGGTTCCAATGCTCTGGAGACGGGGTGAAACCAAGGAAGCAAGTAGAAGAGAGCCCTGCCATTCAACCCAGAAGTCCACAGACAAGATACACTCTGTGTGTGTGTGTGTGTGTGTGTGTGTGTGTGCGTGTGTGTCCCCAGGTATCAGCAACACTGTGAGTGAACAAAGAAGGAAAGGCTCACTTTTTCAAATCTTACATTCAATTCTAAGATAACCAAAGAGAAGCATTGATCAAGTTTCCCACAAGAACTGGGGTGGCATTCTATCAAGCTCGGAAGAACAAGTAAGTGCCAAGTATCCAAGAGGCAATGATCCAAGTGAGCCCAGGCTGCCTCCTCTTGGGAACACTGAGTGCTGTTCCAGATGCCTCTGTCTTTTGGGGCCTCTTCAACCACAGAAAGCTGACGCTGCTATGCTCTTGGGACGTAAAGCCCCTTCCAAATGACTCCATGCCTGGTTATCCCTCTACACAGCTCTTGCATTGTGACCATCAAAAACGAGAGCAATGAGCTGCTACTCTGCCATTTCACAGGCCTCTTCCCCACATCAGTCAGGAAACATGTTGAGGCTTTTCTCTTATCCCCTGCAAAGCTGCCAGGCGATCTCTAGATTGAAAGGACCCCTAACGATCATGGTGTTCAGTTTCCTCTGCTGTACCCCAGAGGCCTTTGCCACACTGGTGAGCATTTATCAGCCCTTAAGTCTGCATTGTTGCAGAGCAGGATATTAAAACCAATGTTTAGGTTGTTTTCTGTTGGAGGGCTGGGGGTCAACTGAGACTCCAACATAGCAAAAACTGTCCACACCCTATCTGTGAATCAGGTGTGAGTCTGCCGTGACTCCAGAGGGCATAGTAAAGAATATATTCTAGAATCTCAATATATCCACCTACAGGACCTTAAAAGAGTTAGGAAGGCAGAAAGAGGGACTAGACAAGGATCTAGGGAGAGAACAGCTAGTGTCTTGACCCCAGTTCTCATGTGAGGGAGAGGCTCTCTCTCCTCATTCAAACCTAGACACCAGGGTCTCAGCGAGGCCTCCTGTGTGATCCCCAAGAACACAGAGTCTAGGGAGTCCAGTGTCAGACTCACTGTGAAAAATCTAAAGGGCCAGAAATAATGACTGGCTGTTTGCACCAAGAGACAAAGGCTAGAGAGCAGAAGGACCTTTGACTCTCAAGTTTGTAGGGATGAAGCATGCCTAACAGTTTTCACAAACCAGAACTGACCTAAGATGCAAAGCGGCCGCTTGCCAGGGTCTTAAGAGAGACCAGGTGGAATGGAGACAGAAGAGACTTATAGCCCTGCTCGTGCAAATCGCATGTGCCCCAGTGTCAGAGAAGGTGGAGGTGCTACATGGATTATCAAAGAAGATGGAGGTGCTACATGGATTATCAACCAGAATTCCCATGTGAGAGACTGCTGTCAAATTCAGATGGCGAATTTCTGCCAGTGGAGTCACAGTCTGCCCAATCCTTACCTTTGCCTTCCCCGCCTAAATCCTGGAGGTGTCAGAGGAGAGGCCCAAGAAGCCAAGGGAGAGAGCAGATACCCGGGTGAAGAAGTCTAAGACTCAGCAGCCCATTGACCCAATGTACAGCAGGGGCCAGGTAGGTGTGGCCAGGCTGGGAAAAAAAGAAGCTTACTTTTAATCCAAATTGGAAGGGGTAGGTTTTCCCGTGAAAGGACATCATCATAACTAAATAAGGCCAGAGGATTTGATGCACCAAGAGACAAGATGGCTTTTCTCAGCTAAAACTGACTTTAAAGAAATCATAGATTCATGTCATATTTATCAAGAAATAGAATTTTAAAAAAAAGAAAGAAAGAAAGAAAAGAAAAAGAACAAACTTGACAGGAGCTCCGAAAAGCAACAAACTACAGCTCATTTCCGTTTCTTCCTACAGCTCCCTGCTTGTTCAATGTGATGGCAAAACACACACAATTTCCAAATTGGGATCATATGTTCCATGGTATTCAAATCTTTCCCTCAAAGAATAATACATCATCAAGTTTTTCTCTTGGAAGAAAATATTCATCTGCAAGTTGAGCATACCACCATCTGGAAATGCTGTAATTTATTTGCTCAATATCTTATCCAATGTTTGCTCTTGCAAATCAAGCTGAAATCAAATATCCTATGCATGAATCTTTGTATACATATTTGATTCCTTCCTAAGGATAAATTCCAAGAAGTGAGATTGCTAAATTAACAGATAGAAGTCTTTTTAAGCCATTCTATCTCTATCATAGAAGAGACTGGAGGTCTAGAAACACATTTCGGCTGAGTCAGGCTGAGTTGCTGGAAAAGGCCTTGCAGAAATTAAGGCTGTGCAGCCTTGCTGGGTGACAGGAGCACCTCAGCCATGACTGCTGAGGGGGTTTTCTCAAACACAGAGCTGTAACAGAAGCAAGAATCACATTTAAACCAGTCTACATTTGCGTTTTCTACTCTAAAACATGATCACAGAGAATTCATAGCGTACTGCGTGAGTTCATACACTGGGAATGCATTTCTTGAAGACAAGGTGGTCAAAACAGAGTGTTTATGTCATACACTTGGCCTTTGCTCCACCTGGCACTATCTTACAGAACAGGCCATCTCTGTATATCCTAAGTCTCATCATCCACAGACCTTCCAAATCAAATCGACTCTGAAAATGCTTAATACAATGTCAGGACATTTTCCACAAAAGATCTCACTAACTATCACTTTTTGCTCTTTGCTTTGACAAAAGAGCTGAAGCCACACCCAAAAAACCCAGTCATTTTTGGTTAATTGAGAGCATTAATTTGCCCACATCTGGGGACATTTTTAACTGTCACACACAGAAGGGACAAGGCCACGGGCCTCTCTGGAAAGGATCAGTGATGCTTCTAAACTTCCATGCATGAGAGGAAGACTCATGGAAACAAACCTTATTGCTATTGACTTATAGCAAGCCTGGTTATATTAAAAGCTGAACAGTATAGGGCATTAGGACTTTGGCCTTTAGATAACTTGTAAGTTCTTGGCTAATGGGAATGGGCTGACATGATAGTGTTCTAATTTTGACTCCCAGGAGGCAACTATAGTTTCTGTTTACCTCTCTGAAACCTTCCTGTGTTGTTACAATTCTGGCATTTACCTTAATATCAACTGTCTCATTCAGATAAGTCCCCATAGTGTTATATAAAGTATGGCATTTCCTTCTCACGGTCTGAGTTGATCCAGTGTGTGGAACACGTAGTATTAGAGATACCCTTGACCAGCATGTACAATCTGAACTTCAGAAGGACCCGATTCCCAGATATATGAGCAGGTGTTGACCACAGTGATGTTGTGTAACCACTGCGATGTCAAAGGCAAGCTAAGTCCACACTGAATTGTTCCTTGCAGCTTTGAGATCCCTGGGACAGTTCTGCTCCAAGTTCTTGATCATAATCAGCATTGCTCCATATGTATCTTATTTTCGAGCCAAGACAGGAGGGTTCTCATACACGGACTCTTTTCACAAGAAGGTTCCAGATAGGCAAGCAGAAACCATAGTTGTCTCCTGAGAATCAAAACCAGAATACTGTCATGTCAGTCCATTTCCATTAGCCAAGAACTTCAAGTTATCTAAAGGTCAAAGTCCTAATGCCCTACACTATCCAGTTCCTTTAATAGAGCCAGGCTTGCTATAAATCAATAGCAATAAGGTTTGCTCCCATGAGTCTTTATCAGAATGCAAAAGGGAAATGCGCACATCGAGCAATCTTCAGCATCATTCCAGATGTAGTGAGAGTTCTCAGACAGGTCTCTCATTGGGGTGAGATGGATGGATGGATGATAGGTGGATGATAGATGGATGGATGAGCGATGGATGGATGGATGGATGGATGGATGGATGGATGGATGGATGGATGGATGGGAGGGTGGATAGGAGGGTGGACGGATGGACAGATGGATGGACAGGTGGGTGGACAGATGGATGGATGAATATACTTCTCAGCCTAGTTAGATAGTTGGCTGCCTCCCAGTACTCATCCTCCTCTTCTTAGGAAATAAAACACAGATCTTAAACTGGGGTATTATCCTTCACCTCTCAGCCTTCCTTACAGATAAACATGGTGAGTGACTTCACTGCAGGGATGGCATGTGACTTCCATGTCTTCCTCTTGCTCTATGTCATCTGCTTTTATGGTAGGAATGTTAACAACCATGTCAGACGAAGAAGATGGAAGGTATACATAGAAGAATGGAAAGACAGAAAGTTTCTGAGTCTTTGAAAACTCATGAAATTGCCTTAGCAGCCCCAGAGTATCCATCTCAAAGATTATTTTCAAAAAGACCATAGACACCTTAAGGATGCTTAAGCTACTGTATTGGAGCTTCTTGTTTATAACCAGACTAAACCCTAAAGCATGCTTCCATGGGTACCTTGAGTTCACTGAGTGGACACATCTTTGTCCACATACATTAATCACTCATATTCTTCCAGAAGTTTGGATGCCACCACCCTGGCCTTAAATGCATGAGTTCAGGTCTTCTGAGAAACAGACACACTGGTGGAATAAGAAATGTAATGTGTGATTCCTTCCTAAGAATTTATCCTAAGGATAAATTCCAAGAAGTGAGATTGCTAAATTAACAGATAGAAGTCTTTTTAAGCCATTCTATCTCTATCATCGAAGAGACTGGAGGTCTAGAAACACATTTCGGCTGAGTCAGGCTGAGTTGCTGGAAAAGGCCTTGCAGAAATTAAGGCTGTGCAGCCTTGCTGGGTGACAGGAGCACCTCAGCCATGACTGCTGAGGGGGTTTTCTCAAACACAGAGCTGTAACAGAAGCAAGAATCACATTTAAACCAGTCTACATTTGCGTTTTCTACTCTAAAACATGATCACAGAGAATTCATAGCGTACTGCGTGAGTTCATACACTGGGAATGCATTTCTTCTAAGACTTAGGACTATAGGAAAAGAAGAAAACCTCTGACACCCAGCTCAATCTCCAGACTGCTGTCTCTAGCCTCTATTTCCATTAAAAAATGTAGAAGAGAAAGATAAAGTTTTACCACTAAAAAAAAAAAAGTTCCAGGAAATTTTTCTATGTTCAGTTGCCAAGCTTCCTAATAACAGGTGGACTCTATCCGGTCTCCTTCTGGGCAATATTAATATTTTACACTTGGAAGCCAAAGTCCTTGAGCACAGCTGTTACCCTCTACTGGTTCAAACTTCCCATTTTACATGAAAGATAACCCTTGAACCCACCTACCCAACCTCAGTGCCCATGGATGAACTTGGTTCCCTTCTCACTTTCGCAGCATGCACTGCTCTTCCAACGGCTGGTGTCCAACTGAGCTTACAAAGTCTCCAAATCAGCAAGCTGTCCCCTTCACTCCCAGACTCCATACATCAAATCTTTTGCACATCAGCTCCAGGCCCCCTTCCTACACCTGTCTCACACTAATCCAGTGTCACTGTGGAACAATTAGGCCTCCAGACTGTCTGTATCTTCCCTTGTTCATTCTTCCCATAGCAAGATTGAAGAGAAGCATCTAATAGGAGTTTTTTTGCATAGATGGAGGAATAGTATCTGAACAATGGCATTTTGGTTTTAAGCCTGGCATTCTTTGTTCACATGAACTAACATGAAGCTGTTTGTGCAAATCGGATAACATTATAGTGATTCATACAAGAGGGAGCTTGAGAGCTAGGACAGAGGGAAACCAGATTTATGACTGCTGTAGTCCATGCACGTTTTCTTCCTTCTTTAGCCTTCAATATTCCTCCTAGTCTTTGCATAGGTATACCCTCACTAAAATTAAGTCAATAAATAAATGCTATCATGCCTAGACTTTTCCTGGTCACTCATCTAAAATAACCCCTACTGTTGGTCACCTTCTCTTCCTCTGGGCTGCATTAGTTTGCATGAGTTCAGGTCTTCTGAGAAACAGACACACTGGTGGAATAAGAAATGTAATGTGTTCTGGGTGTGATGGCACATGCCTATGACAGCAGCCCTCAAGAGGCTGAGGAAGAAGGATCTGGAGTTCAAGGCCAGCTTGGGTTACAGAGTGAAATGGCGTCTCATAAGCAAACATGAAAATGCTTATTAGAGAAAGCACATAAAGAGGAAGGGAGGGGGAGGGAGAGCAATAAGATGAGCTGAGAGAGTTATCGGATGGCAATGGAGGGCACTCCTAAATAATGAAGAGATGGGGGAGAAAGGGAAAGAGAGAGGGAGGAAGAGAGGGAGGTAAGGAGGGAGGAGATGGAGATAATGGGAGGAAGAGAGATAAGGATGGGGAGGGGAAGGAGGAAGAAAGAGAGGGAGGGAGAGGGAGGGAAATATGATTGTCGTGCCACAATATACTTCTAAGGATCATGCAAAACCAGGCCTTGTGCCATCTGTCTATAATGCCAGTCCTCAAGAAAATAAAGCAGGAATGTGAAACATGCTCAAGGCATGACTGAGTTACAAAGCAAGTTCAAGGCTAGCCTGGGCAACTTAGTGAGACCTTATCTCAAAATTAAAAGTAGCAAAAAGACTGGGCATGGAATTCAGTAGGGGAGCACTTGCCTAGCATATGTGTGAGGTCCTGGGTTCAATCCCAGTAGTGACAGAGGTGGGGGAGGGAGGGGAAGAGAGAGAGAGAGAGAGAGAGAGAGAGAGAGAGAGAGAGAGAGCAGGAAAGAGGAAGGGAGAGAGAAAATTACAGCATGGCCTTCAAAAGACACTCAAGCCAACGTTTCCCATCAGTGAGTGTTCTCCTTGTTCTGTTTTCCCTGCCTCTGTCTGTCTTTGACAGGGAGCGTCCCCGAGAATGATGTCCCTGAGAGTAATCAGTGCTAATGCAGAGAGTGACTGGGTCTCCAGTCACTCCAGATCAGCAACGTAAAATTGTAAGTCGTGTTGATAGCTAAAGAGCAGGCCAAAGACCCCTTTCCAGCTAGCTTAGTTATATGGAGAAAGAAAAGACTAGTTGAGAAAGCTTCAAGAATGCTGTTAGCGTGGGAGAAAGAGGGGATTCGAAGAATCCACAAAGGTGGGAGTAACTCAGCTGAACAGTCAGGACAAAGGACGGTTCTTGGTCTTACATTGCAATCCATCTAGTCTGAGAGACTTAAATTCACTTCTCTAAAACTAAAAAGAAGCAGCAGATGGTTATGCAGAGTGAAAGATACTCTTGCCTGTCTTGCTTACTTCTATCATAGCTGTCAAAATACCCAAGCAAAACAACTTAAGAAAGGAAGAGCTTGCTCTGGATGGTGGTTTGGAGGTGCAGTTCAACACGGTCGGAAAGGCACAGAGGCAGGACCATGAGGCAGCCAATCACTGCATGTGACTGCACGGCAACTGTGGAGCACAAAGATGGTTCTGGCTCTCCACAGCTACACAGTTCTGGCTCTTCTCCTGCTTCTACCTCTCTGTTCTTTCAAGGACCCTAACCCATGCAGTGATAGCACCCACATTCAAGACAGATCTTCCTACCTCATTTAAATCACTCTGGAAATGCTCTCAGACATGCCCAGAAGGGTGTCTCCTAGATGACCTTCAATCTAGTCAAGTCAACAAAGATTAATCAACATGCCTCCTTTTTACAACGTGCACAGACTGGCCTTTAGTGTGTGATCATTAGTGATATAGATATGATTTGATACCTTCACAGCATCCTCCAGCCCGCTCCACACAGAATGTCTTAGTTAGGGTTTCTACTGATCCAACAGAATGCCATGACCAAAAAGGAAGCTGGGAAAGAAGGAGTTTATTCAGCTTCTGTTTCCACATTGCTGTTCATCACCAAAGAAAGAACAGGAATCAAACAGGGCAAGAGGCAGGAGCTGATACAGAGGCCATGGAGGGGTGCTGCTTACTGGCTTTCTCCTCATGACTTGCTCAGACCACTTTCTTATAGAATCGAGGACCATTGGCCCAGGGATGGCACTACCCACCATGAGCTGGGGTCTCCCTGATTGATCTCTAATTTTAAAAATGCCTTACAGCTGGATCTCACAGAGGCATTTCCTCAACTCAGACTTCTTCCTCTCTACTGATTACAACTTATATCAAGGGGACACAAAACCAGCCAGTACAAGGACACTCCAAGAGCAGAATAATATTGTGTGATTGCCTTTCCAGCTTGACACTATAACACATTGAGACCTGCCCCACTACCTAAGCACTGACATCGAAAGACAGTGGCATTCGGTCACAACTGTGTGAATACCTAGGAAGAAGCTAGTATCTCTGTAAGTCTCTATAGGAATCTAAAGTAATTTTCCTCCCAATTATTAAGAACAAATGAGACCAAAACCTGTGAAAATGTCTAGTCCTGGTTTAGAGAGGCTTTCCAGAATACATGGGCTCCCATTGGTATGATTTGTGCAACAAACCATAAAATTAATTGCATGTGATTATGTCACCAGGACTGCCAGTAGATTCTACAAAGCAGTCTGACCTCTTCAGTCCATGGCATCAATTTCAGCCAGGGCTCTGAGCACTTGCATAAATATGGAATCTTAAAATAGGTTAATTAATGGTCCTCAGCAGAGGAAAGGGCCAAGGAACACCAAGGTGTTCAATAAGTCTGAAGTCATAGAAGCAGCTAGTATGGTCAGTATCCATTAAGTCAACTGAGGGCTCTTGGAAAGGTACCTCAAAGCCTCCACAGGACAGGAAAGACTTCCCTGCAGGATAGGGGAGGTCTACAAGCACCCCATCACTTTTTTCCTTCCTTAACCAATGTACCATACTCTCACCTGGCATGTAGGGTAATCTCTGATGTTCTATCATGCTAACATGATAGAACATTTGTTTTCCCACCAAGAGGCTTCTTATCAAAGATGCATTTGCAGGTTCTCCACTCCATAACACTCCAAGTCTATCTCCAAAATGGGACAGATATTGGAGGCATACCCTTGACCATAGCTCTTAGTGGGAAAATTAATATGAAAGGTTGCTGAATTCTGACCCAACTGAAAACATCTTTCCTGACACTGCCTGGATAGCCAGGAACCAGAGTTAGAACAGCCTGGAGACATAGAATAGAACCAAATATGACTGGCAAACAAAAGTCAATGAAATGATTCCTAGTAAGGATATTCTGCTATACTCATAGATCAGTACCTAGTCCAGTTGTCATCAGAAGGATGTCATCCAGAAACTAATGGGAACAGATGTAGTTTGACCCACAGTCAAACCCTGGGCAGAGCCAGGGGAATCCCACAGAAAAGGTGGAGGAAGGATTTTAGGAGTGAGAGAGGTTGAGGATACCATGGCCAAGAACAAGGCCCACAGAATCAACTCACTAGGGTTCATAGGGACTCGCAGAGACTAAAGGGGCAGACACATGGACCCAGTATGGTTTTGACCTAGGTTCTCTGCATATGCTATGGTTGTGTAGCTTGGTCTTCTTGTGAGACTCCCAACAATGGGAATGGGGGCTGTCTCTGACTCTGTTGCCTGCACTTGGGACCCTTTTCCTCCTACTGGATTGCTTTGTCCAGCCTTGATATGAAGGTTTATGCCTAATCTTGCCATATCTTGCTATGTCCTGTTCAGTGGTTAGCCCTGGAAGGCCTCCTCTTTCCCCCTCCCCCGCACCCTCCCTTCTTAATGAAAACTGAAGAGTAGTTGATCTGGGGGAAAGAGAAGGTGAAGGGAAGGATTGGGAGGAGTGGGGGGAGGGGAAACTGCTGTTGGGATGATGTAATGTATGAGAGAAGAAGAAAAGTTTAAAAAAAAAGTCATCTTTCCCCACAAATAACTTACAAACAATAAAAGAAAAAAAACATTTAAGCAATGTGAATAAGATATGCTGAATTATTTACAGCATTTCACCTGCATGATACAGAATACCTTGTCCAAATGCAAGACAGGCATCAAGGAGGGGTTACTTTATTTCATGTGCCTAGAAATCTGGAAATGTCCCAGATCGTTTCTGTACTTGGGAACAGCATCACCATGGCTCTCTCTCTCTCTTTCTCTCTCTCTCTCTCTCTCTCTCTCTCTCTCTCTCTCTCTCTCTCTCTCTCTCTCTCTCTCTCTCTCTCTTCCCCCCCCCACCTTCCTCACTCAAAGTACAAGCTGTTGCAGCACCAAACATCACGTCCTTGTGAAACTACATTCCACGGCAGACATGAAAAGGACCACTCCTTTGTTGTCATGGAGAAAAGCTTCCTTAAGAATCCTTCTGCATGCTTCCCATATTATTCCTCCTCGGGGGCAGAATTAGATGATGTCCCTAGAACTTAGCGGGGGGGGGGGGAGGCGGATAGGAACTTTCAGACTTGGTCGACAGGGGCATGGCTGCAGGTAAGCACTCACAAGACCCAGCGTGCAGCAATGCTATAGCATATCACAGTGAGCTGGGAGAGGCACACCTTAGATAAAAACTGAAGAACAAAAGGCTGAGGATGCCAGGAGGAGGGTGTGAACTGTGGTTCCGCATAAAGGATCGACGTGAGCAAAAAACCCGAGAGTGCAGGAAGGAGACAGGGGAGTCAATTCAAGCTGATCAGCGCATCCAGCTACAGGAAATGAGTCTCCAAATGCATCAGAGGCCTGGTTACAAAAGCCTGTTGAGGCTGTGTCCAGAAGTCTGAACCTGCCGCTTATGCCAGAGATAACAAAGGAGGCAGGAGGCTAACTCCAAGTGCAGATGTGCTCCCCTTGACTGACACACAGTGCTTGCAGTCTGACTGTAACTGGCTAGGGGAGGAGCACTTTCTATCTGGCTGAGCACTGAGGCGGGACTCGTCAACTGGCAGCCAAGTCCTGATACATGAGCCTGTTGGGGTCATTCCATATTCAGACCATAACCATCTTTCTATTCTGTGTTTCCGTCTTGATTTAATTTGCAAACAGGATTTCTGCTCAGAGGACATGATCTCTGACAGCTTTAGCTTGAAAGTCAATTGTCTGGGCTAGAGAGATGGCTCAGCGCTCAAGAGCACTCTTATTGAGCTGGCTTGAATAAGAGGACCTGAGTTCAATTCCCACCACCCACATGAGGGTGACAATTATCTGTAACTCCAGTTCCAGGGGATCCAAAGACCTCTTCTGGCCTCCACAGTAACCACGCACATACATGGTTACATCCAGACAAAACTCCCATACATGTAATGATGATCCACATAAAATAACAGAAGCCAGAGGGAATATTTGATGGCCTGACTGGATCCTAATGTGGTTCATGTTCTAAAGTGCAACACTCATGACAGCGGAATTGTGGGATGGCCATCCAATGACTGGAGGATAGACTCAAAGGATCATGGGAAAAGGGAGGGAAAGAGTGCTTATGGTTAGGAGTAAAAGTATCAACTGGCGTGTCAGACAAGAAAGGGAACATGTAACAAAGCGTGGGTGACTCTTCCAATTGCAGCTGAAGAACATTTCACTAAAATAGAAGGCTGCTGTGTACTGACTTTGTAGCACATTGGGCATTAATGGTGTCACTTTGGGTAAGTTATGAGGACTTGGGACTGGTCCAGTTTTTGGCAGTGGTTGAAGCATGCATGGGAAAGAGGGAGCAGAAACAAATTGGACATGACCTAAGAAATTGAATGAGAGAGAAATAAAGAGGATACAGAGAAAGAAATGGAATTAAGACAAGCTAGGATAAGCACTCTGAAGTTAAGTAAAGAAAAGAGAGCCATCTTTTAAAAAGAATATCGAGGGCTGGAGAGATGGTTCAGCAGTTAAGAGCACTGACTGCTCTTCCAGAGGTTCTGAGTTCAATCCCCAGCAATCACATGGTGATTCACAACTATCTTTAATAGGATCTGATGTTTCTGGTGTGTCTGAAGACAATGACAGTGTACTCACATATATAAAATAAATAGGTCTTTTAAAAATTTAATATTGAATTACAGGTAGATATTACCACTAGAAATATCCAAAATCAGGATGTATACCAGCCGGACATCACTGAAGACTGTCTAAATCTTTTTTTTTTTAATGTCCTTGAGCTCCATGACAACTAAAGAACTAAGAGAATAATACTCATTCATGTATTCATTCAACACATTTTTAAAGCCAGGCACCAGTCCAGGGGTGAGTGACAGTCAAGATCACTGGCAGCAGCCCCACCCCCTCTGATGGCTGCTACCCTCTTGTGGCTCTCTCCCCCCTTGATCTATACACCTGGCCTCTGGCTGTCTCTGGGCCACAGGCGGGTGTGCTCAGGGCTCAGAGTACCATCTGGCTATGGAGAAGCAGCAAGGAAGAGAGTCCCTGTCTGTTCCAGAAACCGAGATTAGCACAATTTACTTAACTCTCTGTGTCCCACCTGGCAGCTCTAATGTCGTATGTGCAAGGAAAGCCATTCTCTTGACAACATAACTCAGTGTATGTCTTAGGACAAAATAACAGGCAAGGCTTGGATGCCTGCACAATGTACAAGCGAGTGTTTAAGACAGGGCAGCATCGCCTATTTTTCCCAAAATGAATCAAAGGCTCATGTTGCCCTAGATGAGAATGACTACTGCAGAATTGTTTTCCTTTTAATCTTGTTCCCTGTGGTGGAAATTTATACAAGGCGAGGAACATGTCTGTTCCTTTCTTGCACTGTGTCAGAAGGTTCCATGTTTACGATCATGATGGCAGTGCCACCCAGGCCCAACAGGCCTCAAAGGATTCAGCATTCATCTGGTAACGCTGAACAAGTCACATTTGTGGCTTCTCAGAGTTCAAATCCTGCCCGTGTGGTGTGGTTGTCTGAATGGACATGTGAGTCTGTCAATTACTATGTGATGGGATGAAATAGCCTGAGAGCTTCCTGGCGTTTTGAATGGTGGATCTAATTCTATGTTGAAGAAGAGGCATTTGGGAATGTTCTAAGAGGGGGACTATAACGTGAACTCATTTTCTGTGTTCGTAATGTCTTGCCCTGAAATTGTTCTGTCAGTAACAGACATCTATTTTGTTTGGCGATCAATTTTGTGATGTGCTGAAACATATTCACCAGTGGTCCTTATGGGGTTAAGGCCGTGATGAGTGAGCTATGACAAACCTGAGTGGGTTCACCCAAGTGGGATAACACCCAGCCTGCCCTCAGCAACAGTAGCCTATGGAGTGTTTATGGCCAGCACACTCAAGGGAAGGTTGGAGTTTTCCAAAGTGAGAATCTTATGTCCAACTGTGAAAGACTATTTAGAGAGTGGAGGGACAGCCCTCAGGTAGAGAAGTGTTTGGAAACCACATGTCTGACAAATGCCATATATCTAAAACACAAAGAATTCTCAGAACCCAACAGAAAAACAAACAATCCAATTTTAAAATGACCAGAAGACATGAACAGATCCTTCACCAAAGAGACAGATGGCTAGCAAACATGGGGAAAGTTGAATCATTGGCCAACAGGAAAACACAAATAAAATCTGTAAAAGCACACATCTACACATCTCTTAGAAAATTTAAAATAAAAAAAAGATAATAGTAAATGCTGCTAAAATAAAGAGAAACTGGGTCTTGCATACACTGTCAGCTGTGATATCTTAAAATAATACAGCTACTATCCTAAAGACTTGAACTATTTCTTATGAAACTAAATAATCACTTACTACATAGCTCAATCACTGCATATTTATCCCAGAGTAATATAAACAGATTCAAATAAAAGCCTATATATACAAATATCCACAGTTACTTTATTCATAATAACAAAATATTTGGAGGGTATTGATGAGTGAATGACAGAGAAACTCTGGTTTACACATTCAATGCAATGTTACTAAACTGACGAATAGTAACTACCCATGCGTGTAAACATTGGGGTGAATCTCAAAGTCTAAGGAAACAAAGTCGCAGAGGGCTGAACACCTTTCAGACATGCCTCTACTTTGTACAAGTCCATTTACCATGTCTATAGCAAAATAACCAAGGGTTGGTGCTTTACAAAGAAAAGACGTTCACTCGGATAACTCGGTAATGGCGGCTCAGGTGCACAGCCCAAGCTTCTGTTCAGCTCCAATGGAAGCTCCGCGTTGGACAGCGTCACATGGACAGAACCATTGGCAAGAACAGATGTGTGAGAGATCACACTGCAGGACAGGAAGCCAGAGAGGCAGGGGCTGATCTCACGGCCTCTCACTGTGCCCCACCTCTTAAGGGTCCATCACTTGTCACAGCACCACGGCACGTGACCCCCTTCCAATAGATGAACACTTAAATGGTACCCAAATCACAACACGGTCATATTGCCAAATAGCAAAACTATAAAAATTGAGCCGTATACGCCGGCTTTCCATCACTGTGGTAAAATACCTGAAATAAACAACTGGAAAGAAAAGATCTATTGTAGCTCCTGTCTTCAGACGCTTTAGACTGTAGCCACTGTCCTGGTCATACTGGGCCCATGGCAAGACAGATCTCATCATAATACGTTGTATAGTAAGGATGCTTACCTCAGGGTGCCAAGAGGGAATGAGAAAGGAGAGAGAGAGAGCTTGAGGGAGGGAAGAAGGGAGGGAGGGAGGGAGGGAGGGAGGGAGGGAGGGATAAAGAGGGAAGGAAGGAAATGGGGGAGGGAATAATGCCTCTTTTAAGGATATGCTTCCAATGGCCTACTTCCTCCCAAAATGCCCCTCCTGCTAATGTTCTGCCATCTCCAGCTGTGCCACCAGCTGCTAATGGATCAGCCTTTGAAGGACACTGAGGATCTAAAGCCCAGTAAGACAACAGGAAAGGGGGACTCGGGAGAGTAAGGCCACAAAGATGGAGCATGGCGTCTTTGTATACTGACAAGAGAGTTTTCAGTCTCAACTAGGATAATGATCATACAAATTCATACATGATAAAACGTAACATGTACACACATGCACACTAATGTATGTTTTAAGATGATGAGGTGGGATAATCCACTTAAAGGGGGAAATAAGTAAATAAATAATCATTGGATCAATTTTAGCTTCTTCCTAGTTCTGTCACTAATCAATGAGTTAAATACATCTCTGACATGGATCCTTTTTGACCTACAGAAGAGACATGATTCCCACCTTTGAAAATTATACATGAGTATGATTCTGGGACCCTAACACATTGCTTCATCTCTCCAGGTTTCCACATACACACCCAGAAATGAGGATAATAATAGAAACCATAACTTGACAGACCGCTTTTGTAGAGAACAAATGAGACAGTGTATATTGAACTTAACCCTGGGCTCTGGTCTTCAGTCCATGTTAGATGCCAGTCATGTTGATGGTGCTGATACAAACTGAACCAAGTCCCCTGGCCCTGGCCTTTCTCCAGTCCTTAGGTGAAATCAGCGCATTTAGTGCTCTCTGTCTTCCTCTGCAGGTCTTACTAGTTTTATGATCAAGACTATCAAACATCAGGTACCTTAACTCGGTTTACAAAACTGAGTTACTCACTGTTTCTAGGAGAAAATGTCAGTGTAACCCCTAACCTTTGGCAAAGATAAGCTGGACAGACCCCTTTTTAACACCCACATGAACTATACAGGAAGGACCCTGATGGGATTTTTAAAACTAACTGCTGATATGATTATCACAGCAATCATCCTGTTTTCTAGACCCAAACATGGACAGGACAATAATTGGAGCAAAAAACAGGACTTGTCTTTCATTGACTCACACCACGATACGGCCAACGACTGAGATACTACCATCAATAACGATATCCCTGCACATGCACTCAAAATAAATTAAATCTACCCAAGCGTGGACAATAACCATGAAATAGCCTAATAGCCACATTCCCTCTTGGAAAAAATGTATGCATCAAGACGGATGGAACTGTCTGTGCAAATGCTGTAACTTGTGGCTGAAGAGGAACTCGGGGCCATGCTCATACTGTAAATATGTAAATGTGCTGTGTAAATATTTATGCTCCATTTAAAAGAAGAGTGAGATCTAATATGAACAAACTAGACCGCCTTGTCCAGGTGTGGGCTGCAGCCTTCGCATGCATATCACCAGTTAGGGGCTGCTTAGATATGCAGAGCCACAAGAGACCTCCTGAACTGTCACTTGTGTTTCAACAAGATCCTCTGACGCTCCCAGTGCACATTAAATTTGAAGAGGCATTGCTCTAAAGAGTCACAGGAAGAGGTGTTAGTGGGCATATTTTGACTGGCTGTTCCTTTTGGTAAGGAAAACCACACTGCTGCAATAAACCAGGAGGGATGTTGGGGAAGAGAAACCATGGAATATTTCTTTTTCCAATGAGCATTCATTGTAGGCTTATTACATGTCTGGCACTACTCTATATGCTAAGAGCACAGTAATGGGGAAAGAATGAAAAACCACACCACCAAAGCATCAAATGAAAAACAAGGTAGGTATGGAGCTTCTCAACCGATGGTCAGAACTGTGAACGAAAACAAAATGTAATTTGAGGATCCAGAGATGCTCAGAGATTAAGAGAATTTATTGCTCTTACAGAGGATTTGAGTTTGGGTCCCAGAACCCACATGCGGCTCACACCTCTCTCTAACTCCAGTTCCAAGGGGTATTCTGGCATCCTCCAGGACCAAGTGCACACATTGTACATATGCATCCATGCAGGCATATACATGGGGGAGCACACACACACACACATATGGATAGATAGGTGATAGATAGATAGATAGGTAGATAGATAATAGATAGATAGATAGATAGATAGATAGATAGATAGATAGATAGATAGATAGATATAATGCCCACTAAACCTGAAAATAAAAATAAAGTGAAACTAGAAATGAAGAAAATTTGAAATCCTCAGTAGCATAGCCAAGCTATATTTGTGCAAGAATAAAATTCCTTTAACGGAAAAGCTATGTGGATGTTCGCTGGAACTGTGGCAGGTAAAGGGAACCAGAAACACAAAGACCCAAGGAGGGCAAGTGAAACCTTGTCTGTCTCCTGATGAGAAAGAGCCACTAATAACTGTTTACAGGATAAACAAAAACTCCATAATGCTCTGACGGCTAGGAGGGAGAGGAGGAGATTTAGTACAAGGAAAAAGAGTTCCATCCCAAAAGGGTACATAGAAAGTTAGAGGAGAGTAACAGCAGAAGAAGGCAGAGTGTGTGCCCAAAGATGGAGGAGATGGAAGTCGTGAGAGCTCCTCAGAGTCTGTCTCCTAAAATAGAAGTCAAGTTGGTCAATTGGAGAATATTAGCGGTATGGGAAGGTAAGGCAGGGCTAGAAATGACTGTGTGGAAGATGGACTAGACGAGACAAGTGTGTGCCTGCAAGTCGGCGGGGGGGACCCACACATGTCACACAGCAGCAACCAATTGCATTCCCCCAGACACATACAGCTCAGAACAGGAGAGGAGGAGATGGCTGAGATCTGGGTATAATAGCTGGGGTATCTGCTTCCACCTACCAGGAAGTGAAATCTTCTGAGGGTGCTTGCATGAAAGCGGTTGTATCAAAGGATCATGAAATTAGACAGACAAGCAGGGTACCAAGACTCAGTCAGAAAAATAGGCTCTGTGAAAAAGCAATCAGGTCACTGGATTATGGGTCACTGCAGTCAACACCATTGAGGTCAGGACACTGGCAATGTAGACAAAAATAGAGGTAATTATAGAGGAGTTTATTGAGTTGTATAGTCTCTGGGTTTGGTAAATTTTGGTGTGAGATTTTATTGTTTGTTTACTTACTTCACTGATTGATTTGCAACTTTTTATAAAGTTTAAATATTTTTAATTCAATGATGAGAGGCAGAGAAGACACTTAAGACTGGGGTTATGAAGGAAACAGTCTTCCAGCTGGGCTGGGCCATCCTATATGATAGGCACCAGCTATGTGAGCAGAGAGTAGGAGGATTGAGTCTGGGAAGAGATGGAACTGAATGTCGTTCAGGTTGGCTAGGAGGATTGAGTCTGGGAAGAGATGGAACTGAATGTTGTTCAGGTTGGCTAGAGGCAAGATCATATGGTAAAGTGCAAATGAGTGCAGATGGGAGTGTCACCAAGCACTGTGGTTTTCACGAGTAAGAGAGAGAAGATGGCAGAAAACTTAGTGCTAAAGCATGCGACTATGTTAGTTTCTTTTCTCATTGCGATGATAAAATACCAGACAAAAGCAGCCCAGGAAAGGAAGGGTTGATTTTGGCTCACAGTTCAAAGGTATAGTTCATTCGGCAGGAAAGGCAGAAGCACAAGTCAGCTGATCTGCCATCAGGAAACAAAGATTAATTAGTCCAGGATCCCAGCTATGGAATGGTGCTGTCCACACCAAGGGACAGAAAATCCCTCACAGATATGCCAAGAGATTTGTGTCTTGGGTAAGTCAACATCTGACTCTAGTTGTCATTTTGACTCCCAATTATAGAATTAAATTTAGGATTATTGGCAGCAAGATCTGAGAAAGAATGAAGAGTGTGAAGATGGAGAGAGGTGGACACATAAAATGAAAAGTCAAGAAGGGAGGCTGACTGTGGAGAAAACAAAATCTAAGAACTTCCTGTCCAGAGCAAACCCTCTCGACCTGCAGGAACTTGACCTATTGAAGTCAATTGATGTTAACCATCAAAGCGGTATGGATACTCTGCACTACCACAGCCATGGCGGGTTTCTTATAAGGCAGTGGTCCTCAACCTTCTTAATGCTTGGGACCCTTTAAGACAGCTCCTCATGTTGTAGTGACTCCCAACCATGAAACTAATTCGTCACTACTATGTTGTCACTGTAGTTTTGCTACTGTTATGAACCGTAATGTAAATATCTGATATTCGACCACTGGGGGTCATGACCCACAGGTTGAGAACAGCTGCTTTAAGGGACAAGGTGGGGCATGTGAGACAAAGAACTGCCTAGGCAGTGAGGAAAGAGGAAAACAACCTTTCTCTGCCACCCTGTCTAAAGCTGTTAGACGGAGAGGAAAAATTCAAGAGCCCGTCACATAGCAGATGCTCAGAACATGACACGATATTCCTAGCAACTGCAAACAGCTCCTACTAAAAGCTCAACAAATTGTAACATGACCTTGGGTGATAAATATTATTGCTCTTAAACATCCACTCGGGGAAGGAAATCTATATATTCAACCATAGGCTCCATCTGAAGCAGATGGAGTATTTCCCACTTTGTCCAACAACCGCCGCTAGCTTCCCTCCCTCAAAGGAGCACATGATACAAACCAACACTGACTTGACAGAGACATCCTTAAAATTCCACTCTCAACCCACCAGCACGCCCACAGGCTTGGTCTTTGTCTCTACTCCCAACCCTGAGACCAGAAACTGACTTTAAAGGGAAGTCTCCAGAGCAGGTATAGGAATACCCACTGTAGTCAGGAATGGAAAGTCTTTATCTAATGATTTTTTTTTCTCATTCTGAGTGCCATATGGTAATAAAAAGAACAAAAAAAACTAACATCTGGATAGGAGCTAATTAAGCCCATCCTTAGGGTTTCTGTGTATACGTTACTTTCTCTAGGACATCCTCTCCTCTGGTGTTCTCAAGGCTGTTCATGCAACTTCAACACACATTTCCCTGTCTCCGAGTCTTTCCAATCATGGCAGTTTACAATAGTGTTATGTTTGCTTGTCAACTCATCATGTGGGAGAGACCCTAAAGTGACCCCAGCGATTATTCAGGTGTTACCCAGTCACTTCCACTTGAGAATGAGCAAGGCCTGTGACCTGCTTCTAATCAACAAGGTGAGGGAATGTCACCCTCAATACTTATACTCTGTCACATAATATTATTTTGACAGACAAGGGAGATAACACCCCCCATGTCAGCTAGACAAAACAGATAGGTATACTGTAAAAGTCCATAGAGCATAGAGCTGGCAGGGAGATGGGGTGGGGTGAATTCCAGCTACCTCAAGAACCTAAGAGTGAATTCAGGGCCATAGTCATACCAGTGTAAGAAAGAGCATGCTCTCGGCAAGCTAAATGAGGTTCAAAGCCAACCTTCCTCCAGGCAAACTTTCAAATGAGAACACAGATCAGTAGGCTTCTTGCCTGCAACCTTCTCACACTCTTAGTAGGAAGCGAGTTGTGGCAGTTAATCGTCATTGTCAACTTGATTGGATTTGAAATCACCATAGAAACACACCCCTGGGTTTGTCTAGAAGGATATATCCAGGAAGACCTAGCTAAAGAGTGAAGAGCCACGCTAAATATCAACAGCACCATCGATTGAGCTGACTGAAGAGCGAGGGAGAAGGGGAAAGTGTGTTGAGAGCCAGCTTCCATTTCTTTCTGTTTCTCGGGTGCAGACACGGTGTGATGCGATGCCTCCCATTGCTGTTGCCCTGCTTTCTGAGCCACTAACTGAAGTAAACTTCCTCCCTCAAGTTAATTCTCATCAAGTATCTGGTTGCAGTAATGAGAACACTAACACATCAACTAAGCCAGGCAGAAAAAGAGAGAAAACTGCTCTTTAAAGCCTCTAGATTTGTCAGCACTTGTTAGGTGACAAGAGAAAATGAATGCACATGCCCCACCAGACTCTGAGCTCTGAGTGGACCATATCTGTATTATTCCCCACTATACCCCCAGCACCTCATGCTATCCCAGCACACATACACAACTCAACAAGTACTTATAGGATGAGTGATTGGATACATGGGCATTGTGCCTGCAGTATTTACAACTGCTTCATAAAGATTGTTTTAATTCATGTTTCACAGACAGAAAACAGTCCTGGGACACATAGGCTGTGACACATCCAGGATTCACATAAAAAAAAAGCATAGGTTTGAAACTGGAAGCAAATCCTGAACCCATTCACCCAAACCAAAGGTGTGAAAGCAGGATGAACTTTCCACCTAGACAGAGTCAACAGAAGCCTGACTCCTACCCACATTTAGAGCAGGCATCACTAATTGATCCCAACACTTTAAAGCAAAGTTCACCACAGCCCTTCTCAGCTCTGGGGTTTTTATAGCCCCAAGCCATTGGTCTCAGCTAGCCTAAACCAGGACACTGATTTATCATCCAGATTCTAAGACTCTAGTTGTCATTTTGACTCCCAATTATAGAATTAAATTTAGGATTATTGGCAGCAAGATCTGAGAAAGAATGAAGAGTGTGAAGATGGAGAGAGGTGGACACATAAAATGAAAAGTCAAGAAGGGAGGCTGACTGTGGAGAAAACAAAATCTAAGAACTTCCTGTCCAGAGCAAACCCTCTCGACCTGCAGGAACTTCCACCATGGTATGGCCGAGTCCTCCGGTGGCTGACTTCACTGGTCAGCTGACAGGGAACTCTTCAGTCAGAATCCCCTTCTTACCATCATAGTTGTGACACCCCCCCCCATCCCAGCTTCTTTCTGCCTGCCAGCTGTGACTGCAATGGGGGTGGGATAAATTGAACATTTGCTGCCATTAATATTTTTATTATTTAACAATAAAATGCATGTCTGCCAGAGGGATTGCAGATAGGAGATAGATAGATGATAGATAGATGATAGATAGATAGATAGATAGATAGATAGATAGATAGATAGATAGATAGATAGATAGATAGATAACATTAATCTCCAGAAAGAAAAGCTAACTGAACAAGTGGTGTGTGCTGCTATAATCCTGATCTGTCTTTAAAATAGGAAGCATACTGAAAGACGGGGGAATGAAGACAATGGCTTAGCTGTTCGGTTGTGACTTTCTTTCTCTGTTAATAAATTGACTAAGTCCACCATGCTCCAGGCATGTCATAGGACAGGGCTACCGAATATTATTGTGCTGACAATGCCAACTCTCTTGCCCATGGCAAGTATCACTAATTAATCACATCATTCTTTGCTCCCTGAGCCCAAGCTTTTGGCTTGGAAAGCATCCCATTATGATGCTTCAGGCAATCAATATCAATCTAATATTTGGGATCTTAAGAGAAAACTATGTGTCCTCAATGATGACAGACACAGCTCCCAGCTGCAGGACACTATGTGCATTGCAATAGAGTAAAGCTTTGATTGTTAAGTGGAGCTCAGACCCTGGGTCCACAGTGCCCACATCATAAGCCCTTCCAGGCCTCAATGTTGTCACCCATATAATGACTATGATACCACCTGCCACATAAAACTAAAAAGGTTTCAAATAAGCTAAAACATATATAGACCTTAAAAGAGTACAAGACAAATATCAACATTGGCTATTTTTCTTATATTAGACATATTATACAAGATATATTATATAATATGTAAGGCATATTATAACAATGGTCAATGTCTAGTAAGAGACAGTACAAACCAGACTCCAGGCTGGATGGTTTCTTATTATTACTTAAAACCCTTAATCATAAGCTATATGGATGAAGTACATATTTTAGAGATGACTAAATTGGTTTAAAAGCATTAAGTAATTTTTCCAGTGTCAAATGACTAGAAAGACATAAGAGCTTTAGTCAATAAACCCAATTTGGAATGCTTAATGGAAGCCCCTAGTCCCATCCTCCTAAGGACGAGTGATTCTCTCCACACTGGCCCTGGAGAAGCTCTATGAGCTCAGGTGACCTTAGTGTAGCCCTAACAAAGACCAGAAACCCGTCTGGACACTCATTTCCCTCACTCACTAGGGTTGAGCTGGTGCCAGTTTTCAATGCACATCCATGTGTAGATGCCATCCCTAATGTAAGAGTCTTGTGACACAGGGTAACATTCCCATCTATGACACACATATGGCAATAATCCCATGAGGCTATAAAAAGGCTGAAAAGTCAAAGTCCCCTGTATTGTACATACATCTTTCCTATGTTTACATCTGTTTTAACACACAGATACGTTCTACAATTGTTTAGAATATTCAAAACCTGTCAGCCAGCTTCCAGCCAAGAAACAATAGAATATAGGTTATGGATAGAGCATATGCTAGCCTTTCCCATCAAGGTTTTGTGAGCCTGTTCCAGAATGTTCACACAACAGCATTGCTTAGCAAGGGGGGGTCTTGTGACTTCCCTCTATGGTTAAGTGATAGATGACTGTATACATGAAAAGACACATACACAAGAGTGAGCAATTACTTCTCGGTTAGGACAAGCTGGGCATAGTGGCACATACCTGTCATTCCAATAACGGGAGTTGAGGCAGGAGGATTGGGATGTCTAGGCCAGCCTAGGCTACATAGTAAAACCTTTTCTCAAGAAAACAAAAGACATTCTGAAGAGATGGCTCAGTGGTTAAGAGCACTAAAGCTCTTGAAGAAGACAGGATTTTAGTGCATGGCACCCATTCCATGCTAACAACTGCCTATAAATCAGACCAGGGGATTTGATGCCTCTTCTGGCTTCTGTAGGAATCTGTATTCACATGCACATACCACACACACATACACACGTGCACACATGCACATATATGCATATAAAGTGTGGGACTGTGAAAGGCAGCTTGTTTTCTGGTCAAGCTAGGTTTAAACCCCGGAGACCCGCCAGATGATTCTGGAAGGAACGGAAGGCCGTTTGCCGTGCTCTCAGACACTAGGCTCCTGACACGAGGCCCCAGCTCCATAATTCTGTGGCCATCAGTCACATCGGGACATGCCCCAAACTCCTGGTATTCTGTCTGGATTCCACCACATGGTTACCTGGCAACAGCTAGGTAGGCCTGGTCTACTATAAAAGGGGCTACTTGACCCTCTTTGCTCTCTTGCTATCACTCCTGCTTCCCACTTGCTTCTCTCTTGCCCTCTTGGGCTCTTTTCCCTTCCCCCTCTCTTCACGTGGCCATGGCCGGCCTCTACTTTTCACTCATCACAACTCTCTGCCAACAATAAACGCTTTAAAACCATAGACTGCCTCTTCTCATCTGGACCCGCCATGCTGGAGCAATGGAACAGGTCTTCCTCTAAAGAGCCGAGTGAGTCTAGTCTCATATAGAGGGCTTCCCTGTGCTCCAAGACGTGGTTTCTGCCAAGCCAAGCCAAGCAGTCTAACAAGCCAAGACACTCATCCCCATGGTAACAGACTGGAGCTCTCCTTTCTCTCTTTCCCCTCACCCCAGGCTAGATCCAGCCCCTCGGGCCCCCACTGTTCTCAATTCTTCCACAGCATCCAGCAGCATCTACAGTGCCCAGACTGAGAACCTGTCACCTCCTCCCTCCTTGCTGCCCGGGATCCACAAACCAGCTTCCGCCGGTTTCCCCAGGGACCCCCAGACTGCCCTTCCCCACCCCTGGAGTGGGGTCCTGCGGCTTCTCACAGTCCGATGCCCACCCAACAGCGGCGTGGGGTGCACAGCAGTCAGACTTCCTGTGTCCACCTCGCCCAGCAGCCAGAGCCTTGGCTGGACAAAGGCCCCCATTTTAACCCACAATAAAGTAAAATTTTTTAAATAAGAAAGAAAGAGAGTAGGGAGGGAAGGAGAGAGACTCTGGATTGTATCTACGCCAAAGAACTTAGCTTGAGTTTGGAGTCTTGTACATGTATCCTTGGTAGGTCAGTGAACTAATTCAGGGGTTACAGGTTTGGGCTCATACAGTCTCACCTGTAATCACTTCCCTGCTTCCAAGAGAAGGAAGGTGGGGTGCCTACACCCCACCTCCAGGACTCCATCCCCTTTCCCTGTCTCTGAGAACAGGTTTGGGGAGAGTCTGGGTACAGGGGGCAGATTGCTGGAACTGAATGTCCTTTCCTACATATGCTGTATCTACATGCACATATCTGCCATCCTCTCTAAGCCTCGATTTCCTTATCATGGAAAGGGAAGGGAAGAGCAGTTTTGTTTTGTGCTGTTGTTACTAATTCAGCTCAAAGCTCTTATGACCTGGTTCAAACAAACAGATCCATGAATGGTGTATACTTACCGTCTGTGAAGAAGATATTGCAAGCTGGATTGTTAAATGAGAAACTGAGACCTCAATATGTTACTCACCCAAGATGACCCGAAACAGAGGAGCTCAGCTGCAGACAGACTGCTCAGTTCTGACCACTAAGCCACACTGCCACGCCTCTGAAGAAGCTGCCTCAGATGGCTGGAAATCATACCTTTGGCCTGCTTCTGAGGTCTTTAAACCTTGGCCCTCTGAACTTGGCATATGACAGGGACTTGCTCCTTTCAAAGTCCTGCTGATGATCACGATAACCCTACCAGGTAGCCACCACCGTGGCCCCCATTATGAACAAGCTCCCAGACGCTGCTTGAGTCTGTTTGGCATCCCTTCTGCAGAGCCTCCTAGAGTGCCATGCCCAGACAAGCACCTAACAGATCCCTTTGATGAAAACTTATGGAGATGTTAAGTCTGGAAAAGTATTCATTTTCCCTGCACCTACCTAACATTTGATGCCTGACACTGAGCTGCAGGAAGCAAGCCACAAGAATGAATTAACAAAAGCACATCAGAGCTAAAGGCAGAGGAGAGTGAATGAAAGGGGCAGCCTTTGCATGGACTCAATGCCAGAAGCCCAGGCTTTTGTAACTTTGATCCAGGAAAATTGTCACAACCCCTGTTGGTGGTTGGAGGACTATTTGTTGCCTTTTAGGGGCGCTTCCCATCTCTGAATGGCACCAATTGGGAATGCAGCTCTGAAGTTTTCATGCAACCCTGCATGAGTCAGGCTAGGGAGCTAAATGGGGTTTAGAGTCTTCCATGGTGTCCAGGCCCATCTCAGGCACATGAGGAGTCCAGGCAAGTCTCTGACACAGGGGGGTTGGGATGAGGGTGGAGGGGAAGTGACACAGGAGTGGGTGTTTGCTGACAGGCAGCTTCGTGCTTTGTGTGAATGCTTGCCTTGGCATTTCTCCATGCTGAATCAGGGAGAAGAGTTGGGCAGGATGCCTGTGGAGTGAGGGAGAGTGGAAGGGAGAGAAAAGGAGAGGGAGACAGGAGAATAGAGAGGAGGGAAGGGAAAGAAGGGAGGGAAGGGGAAGGAAAGAGGGAAGAGGGAAAGTGGGCAGGGAAGGAGGGGATAGGAGAGGACAGGAGAGGAGAGGCTGAGTCCCACGTGAGAAAGCAAATACCATAGACTTTAGCACTAAACAGAGCAAAAGTATTTCCTAATGGCTAAACAGGTGCTTCCAATACTTCTTTCCTATTTGTTCAAGGGACAAAACACTCAATAAGATAGAGAGAGAGAAAGAGAGAGAGAGACAGAGACACAGAGAGACAGAGACAGAGAGACAGAGACAGAGAGAGACAGACAGAGAGACAGAGACAGAGAGACAGAGTTAGAGACAGACAGACAGACAGACAGACAGACAGACGGAGAACCCATTTCACTTTGCACATAAAAACCTGGGGTTAAGAAAGACCCAGAACTGTCTGAAGCAGCACCCAAATTCAGATCTCAGTAAATGAAACTCTGATCCAAATCTAAATGATGCCAGGCACTCTCACACACCTAGCTTCCATCCTAGTCCACCTCAGGGACCCACTACTGCACCGGCTACGCCTGTGTCCCCTGGAGGTTGCAGAAAGCCAACCAAATGATGGATAAGGCAGGTATAGAGTGGCTTTCACCTCCCTAGACAGACCAGGAGAAAGCACGTCACCTCCAGACACAGGTTTGAATGCCCCTTGTTGAATCCTGAATGACATCAATGACACATCTGATGGTGCCCTGCAGAAAAAATATTCTAGAACTCCACATTCCTCCCTGTTGGTGGTAACTTAAGCCTCACTATCCAATAAAAATATAAGACAAGCTGTATATTGCAATTACAATTTTCATGTAACCATGTACTAAGGAGAAGGAAAAAAGTAAAATTAACTTCAATCATGTCCTATTAAACCCATTATATTCAAAACAGTATTATTTCCACTTGTAACCAACACACACGTTATTGCTGAGATAGTTTACATTTGCCTTTTTTACCCTAATCCTTCAAATTTAAAACCTGGTGTGTACACTGCACTTAAGCTGTGTCTCAGCTGACACAGATCTGCCGTAAGTGCCTTGTATTACTGTATTATTAGATGGGGCAGGTCTGCAGGATTTCAAAATAAGGCAACTTCAACCTCACTTCTAATGAGAAGCGGCTTTTAAAGTATCATGAGGGAAGGTGATGATTTGATGCAATGTTCTATAAATGTTGACAGATGTATAGATTGAGACAGCCACCATCGTAATCAGAACTCAGCTGTCTTGTCACCCCCAAAGGATTCTTTCTCTTTACAGTCAAACCCCCACTGTATCTTAATTCCTACAGTATGTAAACATACTGTCATACAGTATGTAAACATTTGACAGTTTTTCTTGTGTGTGTGTGTTGGGTGTGTATATGTGATTGCACACAGGTGTGGGTATGGGAGTGATTGTACATGTGTGTGTAATTGCATGTGCATGTAATTGCACATGGGCCTGTGATTGTACATGTGGGTGTGGATTTGTATGCGTGATTGCATGTGTGTGTGTGACTGAACATGTGTGTGTGTGTGATAGCACATGGGTACATGTGATTGCACGTGTGTGTGTGATTGTACAAGTGCATGATTGCACATGCGGGTGGGTAGGTATGTATGTGTGATTGCACATGGGTATGATTGCACATGTGAGCACATGGGTGTGTATGTGTGATTCCACATGTGGATGTATGGGTGTGTATGTGTGATTGCACAGGGGTCTGTGATTGCCCATGTGGGTGTGTGGGTGAGTACATGTGATTGCACGTGGTGCGTGATTGCATATGTGGGTGTGTGGGTATGTGTGATTACACATGAATGTGCACATGTATGTGTGGATGTGATTGCACATGTGGGTGGGTAGGTGTGTATATATAATTTCACATGGGTGTGTGATTGAACATGTGGATGTGGATGTGAGTATGTGTGATTACACATGGGAGTGTGTGATTGCACATGGGTGTGTGTGTCATTGCACATGTGGGTGTCATTGTACATGTGTGTGATTGCACATGTGGGTGTATGGGTGTGATTGCACATATGGATGTGTGCATGTGAAGGTCAAAGGTTATTGTTAGGTGTCTTCATCAAGCCACACCCACCTTATTTTTTGAGACAAGCTCTCTCACTGAACCTAGAGCTTGCCTATACAGCTAGACTGACAAGCCAGCAAGACTAAGGGATCCTCCAAGCCAGACAGGCTTCTTGAACTAGTGATAAGGCCCTTGAGGTTTCTCCAAGTTCATTGCACACACCATAAAACCATGCCCTTTTTTTCTGGGTGAGTAGTATTGCACTGGGTGGGTGTGCCTTGTCAATACTTTACCTGCTGAAGACATTTTCGTTGTTCCAGTGTGGGATGATTGTAGCTAGAACAGTTAGGAATACAGCTTCAGGTGCAGGTTTTGTGTGAACACAAATGACTTTTTCAGGGTAAATATCAAGTCTTGGGATTGTTGGGTGATGGAGTAAGATGATGCTCAACTTCCTAAGAAATTATTAAAAAGAAATCTCTCCCAACGACCTTGAAGCATTCTTTATTCTTATCAGGAACATACAAGAGTTCTACCTGTTCTTCACTCTTATCGGCACCTGACATTTTTGCATTGTTTATTTTAGCCATCATGATAGGCAAGTATTTGTATTCCATTGTGGATTTGATGTACTTTTTCTTGATGATTGCTCATATTAAGCACCTTTTTTATGTGTTGCTTTGCCCTTGAGACGCCCTCCTGGAAAATATTTCAAAGCCTTTCATCCATCTTTAAACTCAAGTCTGTAGTTCCTGAGCTTTGACTGTTCCATATATTTCCCAGGTGGTGGTGCACGCCTTTAATCTCAGAACTCAGAAGGCAGAGGCAGGCGGAACTCTGAGTTCCAGGACAGCCAGGCCTACACAGAGAAACCCTGTCTTTAAAAAAGGAAAAATGAAATTTTTAGATAGTCTTGATATAAATCTTTTACTGGAAATGTGACTCCCACTAATCTACTCTATAGTATTTCTCCAACTCTGTGACTTCATCTTTTCCCTTAACACTGTCTTTCCCAAACCATGTTTTTAATATTAGTGATATCCAATTAATCGATTTTTTACGTGCTGTGATTTCATTATTATATATTCTTCCTTTCCTAATACCTGGACGTGGAAATTTTTCATATTAAGCTTCTGATTAATAATTAAAATTTAATAGCATCAACAAAAAACCATGTTGCAGATATCTAGAGAAATGCAGCTATAGATTTTAGGTGTAAAAATGTGCATTGTTCATCATTTGTGTCATAATTAATAGATTGGAAACTTATAACTAGTCAAAAACAGAAATAAGATCTGACCCACAATAGCCCTGCCTAGACCAACAAAAGTAGAACAATAACCTACGTATCATTTGAGGCCTTCATTCTGACTTTAAACAAGCTTCATCTTGTAAGACAGAAACCTGAAACTTTGGAGATAGATGATGATCCACAATCATATAGCTAAGAAGTATTTCGAATTGGGGTCAGGTAATTCCAAAACCTTTAAAACTGAGTTCTCGATTTCTAGCAACATATACTGAAATGGAGGAGTGGAGGGAAGAAGGAGAAAACAGGGAGGGAACGGTCACAGGTATTTATCAGAAACAACCCAATAGCTAAACAGCCAGGTCTTAGAATGGAAGAAAATCAATAAGTTCAAACATACAGGAGCATGTATTTCCTAGACACAGTATCTTCCCAATGGCCCTTTGGAGTGAAACATCTTCAGCCATTTTCAGGCTTCTTACTTATTCACCCAAAACTGAAGTCCCCTGGAGAATACACCTGACTGACCTGCCGTGGTCACTGAGAATGATGGCTGAGACTATACAATGAGGGATATCTGCTCCACTCCGTGTTTGAGAGGAATATTGACATCTGTTACCATAGGAAAAGGAAAGAATGAACCCCACATCAGCACAGAACACAATGGTCTGCTGGCAGTGACTTCCAACACCTTCCCCATGCATGCATGTTGAGAACTGCACTTCACCACCATGTAAACACACACACGCACACACACACACACACACACACACACACACAGACACACAAATACACACAAAGTGAATGCTTCATGTGTGACAGTAGAGATCCTTAAAACATGTGACCTGTCATATCTCTTTCCTTTTTAAAAAAAATGGGGTTTTAACCCTTTTTACTAAAAAGTAAAACATAGGAAGTACTGTTCTCAACTATAAGTTTTATAGATAGATAGATAGATAGATAGATAGATAGATAGATAGATAGATAGATAGATAGATAGATAGATAGATTTATATTTTATATATTATTTATATTTATATATAATTATGTAGATATATAAAAGAAAAGAATACATATATATATGAACATATATTTTTTTTCAGGAGAGAGATTGCCCCCACAGTGAAATCATAGAGAACTCCATAATATATCCCCAGAGAATACTATCTGCTATGCCTCGCATAACATATGTACACATGATGATATAAAACTCCCTTGAGCCAGATAAGCCTGGAGAGATGCATACACTTCCCCCACAGAACTGAACTTTCACATAAGGGTTTGGGGCCAGCTGATTTATGTTGTAGGGTAAGCATAGAGGAGGAATGGGGGAAAGTAGCCAAAGGACATGCTAAGTGTGTGGTCACTGTGGACACTGGGTCTCCTGGCACAGGAGACACTCAGAGAACAGAGCGGGTCTACCTCAGAACCCATCAATGGCCATCCGAGCTACTGACTGCTGCCCTTCCATGCTGCGGATAGAGACAATGCCATTAACTTTCTGACCCTGCCTACTCTGTGTAAGGTTCAGCCTCCATGGGCCAAGGAACAACCTAGAAAGCAAAGACATACTGGAAGCCTAGAGTTATACATGAGTTGTCCACAGATGCTTTCTGTAACCCGAGAAGACACAGCTTGAGACTCTTTGTGAAATATAATTATGAGGAAGAAGCAGAAGAAGACTCCCAACATCCATTTGCAGCCACAAACACCAGCCCCACCACACCCAACAGATGGGCACAATTTGCTTGAGGCCATCACCTTAGAATGACCCAATGTCTTAAAAATTCAATGTCTTGAGTTTTAGTCACAAAGTGCTTCTCAGCCTGACTACCTGTCTTTCTGCCTCAGCATTGCTAAAGGGAGATGAGAAACCCAGAAAACAGTCTCTTACGTCTGACCTGGTCCTTCTGGTTCCCAGTTGGGGTGCCCAAGGATGTGCCTTTCTTGGTCAATGTTGTCTGTCAACTCATTTGGAAAAAAAGTTATACAAATATAGATATAGATATGGATGGATGGATAGATAGATAGATAGATAGATAGATAGATAGATAGATAGATAGATAGATAGATAGAGATAAAGAGAGAGATAGAGATCTTCATCCATCTCTTTCTCCTCATGCCCAGAAGAAGTCTCTCTTCCTGTCAAGGTACCAGTGAAGATAACTGAAAACATGGATGGGATCCAATGCAAAAACTTTTGATGAATCACCTACTGTACAGCTGACTAAAATGGTAACAATGGACTGACTTTGGATATCAGATCTAAGGAAGTGGGAACAGCAACAGCTCTAGGCTGAGGGTAGAAAAATCTTGTTCTTAATGCCTGAGGGCATCATGGTCCCCAGACTGCACAGCGACTCTGTCCAGGTATCTTCAAAGGGCTAGGGTTGATCCTAGACGTGTGTGTGTGTGTGTGTGTGTGTGTGTGTGTGTGTGTGTGTGTGTGTGTGTGTGTGTATGTGTGTGTTTTCTCCAAATTCTAAGGCACAAGAAATATAAAACATGATCAATAGAACAGGAAGGAAGGAATAACGTCATTTTGTGAGTATATGTTTTGTTGTTGGTGTTTTGATTCATTGAATAAACCCTTTGTACCTCATCCAATTCCCTCAGTAATTCTGTTTGCCATGACTGTACCCATCTCAAAAGTGGAAAACAGAAGCTTGGGATGGTCAATAAATGCATAGAAGTCCCTGCCGTCATGAGCAATAGAACCAAGGCTGAGTCTTTCACCCCACTGCACTGTCCTTCCATAAGACAGATGCTAAGAGTGGGGGAATGAAAATAACCCAAGACGCCGAGGCTGTCTCCCATAAGGAAACCATGGTGGTAGAGGGGAGTTGAGGCTGTTTACAGCACCTAGAAAAATCGATGGAGCTCTGAAGAGACCTGCTGTCTACCCCTGTGCCAGCATCCTCTGCACTGTCCCTGCGCTAGGGAAAGTCTCACATTCACAATCAACTAGTGCTGTATTCCCAACAGACCCTGAGCTGGGACTAGAAGCATCAGGCCAATCAGCTCCCATTTGAGAGCATCTCAATGTGGTTAATCTTCCCCATCTTTGCCTGGTTTCCCAGCTATATTCAGCTGGGAGAATAAGCTAACATCGCAGCAAACAGGCATCCCTGATTTAAGCAACTGGTTTCTCTATTCTGAGCCTATTTGGCTCTCTAATCCAGAAGCCCATATGGTTGAAGGGAGACCCTGCTGTTTACAGCCTCCTCTGGGACCCAAAGACAGGAGAAACCCTATCCATTTCTACTCTTCTGTGTTTGCTCCATGAGACTGAATTTTATTTAAGCACCACATTTGGACGAGAAAATGGAATTTCAGTCACTGCTTTCCAGGTTATGTTTTCAGCATCATTACCAGGACCAATAAATTAGAGAAGTCTTCAAACAGAGTAAGTCAAGACCCAAACCTCTAAGGCACACTGCTTCCCAAGCCCAAACGCATCTTCTAGTGAGTGTTAGAAAAGGGGCCCCAGGGACACTTCTTAGAGAGGAAAGGGAAACGGAAGCTAAAACCAGTGGAGGGCCTTGGCCAATATGACACAGAGGCTTTGACCTCACATCCTTAGGTCACGAAGTTCGCATCAAGGAAAGACAGATGAAGCTTGTCAAAGTGTAACCAGCACTCCAGGTCTCAGATGGGTTTTTCTAGGTTCTTGACCTCTTATCCAAAGAACTCAAAGTAAGGGCTGAACCCAATTGGCAAAAGTAGCAAGAAAACTTTATCCAAAGACAAGTGATAGACAAATCAGAGAGGAATGCACTATTAAGATTAACGGTGTCAGTTGTTTATTGTTTGTAGTTTCCTTTTATGGGGCTCAAGAGGAAGGGGTTGGGCATAGTAAGGTGGTTCTCTGTTTTGACTGAAAGGTTAGGTTTTTTGTGTCCTTTCCCATAATGCATCTGATTTTAATCGTACGCATACACAATTGTGCATAGGCATTCCATGGTAGAAATCTGCTTCTCCCTAAAAGTACATTGAGGTCCCAGTTTTGCCTTACTATACAGGAATCCAAAATGGATTCAACCTGAATCCACTGGCCTTTCTGGTCTTCAAAACCAGACACATTGAGAAAATATTTTAACAGAAACTAAGTTTGATTGTTGTTAGGAGAGGAGAAATTTATCCTGTTTGGAGAGGGTGCACATGTAGCCCTGTGCAGATGCAAGTCAGGGGTTGTTAGATGCACTGTTTAGGGAGGGATGTTTGCATACTACATGAAGGAAAAGTGTGTAATTAGAAGGAGGGTATGCATAATCCAAACCAAATAGAGTCCCAGGAATATGGCACTGTTCCCTTTGCTTGCCTGCTTCTGAAGGTGGGACAGAGTCAGCACTGAGGAAATAGTGGAGGTAAAACCTGTAGCCTCAGCCCTGACTCTGAAAGAGAGTGCTCCTTACAGTTTACCAGTCCATCTTTCTTAGCCGACTGATAGCAGGGTCTTCACATCACACAATTGCATGGGTTCAGCTGATACTGTCTTCAGAAAGGCAGGAAAGATAGAGCTGAACAAATCTTCTGGTTCCACTTGAACAGCAAAACCCAGTGCATTCATTGATACCTGTAGAATTTACTAAAAAGAACATCCCTAGAGACCTAGCTTTGAGAATTCAAAAGACTGAATCTGAAGAAGCACATTGATCAGAAAGGATGTTCCACAAACACTCTCTTAGTGTTCTATTGCCCTGAAGAGACACCATGACCACAGCAACTATTATAAAGGAAAACATTTAATTGGGACTGTCTTAACAGTTCATAGGTTTAATTCACTATCATCATGGCAGGAAGCATGGCAAGGTGGAGCAGATATGGTACTGGCAAGGTAACTGAGAGTTCCACATCTTGATCCACAGGCAGCAAGAAGAAAATGGAGCCAATAGGCCCGGCTTGACCATAGAGACCTCAAAGCCCGCCCCAAGTGACCAACACTTCCTCTAATGAAACCCCACCTACTCAACAAAGTTACAAACCCTAATAGTATCACTCCCTATGAGTCTATGGTGGCCATTTTCATTCAAACTACCACAGGGACCAAGGCCCTGGTGGTGTCATCCATGTGGCAGTCCTTTTTCTAAGCATGTTTTACTCCTCATAACTCAGTAACATGAGTCTGACTACTTTCTTTCCTATTGCACCTAAGAAACTAAGGGTTAATGAAGGAACAAACAAGTCACATGGCCAGTAAGTGGCAAGGTACAATTCAGCATAGTCACCAACCTCCCAGTGTTGCATTTCTTGACCGTTGACATCATCCTTTGCTTGGGGGCCAAGTATTGGATCGTTTTGCTCCTGAGAATCAGGGGCAGTTGAGCCCCGCTCTATTTCCTTCAGATGGGTGTGTCTGGCACACATGAAGTTAGTTAGCAACAGGCTAGCAGTGAGGGAAGAATCTAATTGCAGGGATGGGTGGACCCTTCAGGGAAGGACAGACCTCAAAGCTGAGATGTCAGAAATCAGGAAACATTAAGAACCTTGCTGGGGGGGAACAGAGATATCCACAAGAGCTCTAGAGACCCCAAACATCTCCATGGGAGCTTACCCTTCCTTCCTCAGGTCTGTGGAGTGAGAGGGGGAGAGAATACCTTCAACTACTTTTCTTGGAGGCCATTTAAAAAAATTGACTGACTTGAGACCTCCTTCAACTTTTGGGACCTAGCAGATATAGGTACTAGGGTTAATTCATCCTACTGTGCCTATGTGAACCTGCCTGATTTTCTCTGTGCCTCAGTTTCTCTATGTATACAAAGTAGAATCCACACCTGCTTTGTGTTCATGCAGGAATTGAATGACTAGCCAATTGACCTTCTACCACTTGCCAAGTGCTAGATCAACAAATGGTGGACCCGCTTGTCCAGGACACAAAAGGAGACTTAGGTCCTCTTTTAGTTGTTGTTCTTCCTTACCTATAGGCTTTTCATTTCATTCAGAGATGAAAACGACCTCTTTCCCAGGATCCTTTGCAGCTTGGTGGCCATAGTTCAGTTCTAGAAAATAAGATATAAGAAAAAGTGACTCTCCTCTTCTATGGACCTTAAACTGCCAAAGACTGTTGGGGAGATTTCCATGAAATGTGTTGCTTCCCTAAAATCATGGAGAATTAGCCCAGTCAGCATTTTCCTTTAACCCCTACCACCACCGCCCCCCACTCCTGCCCTTTGCCCACATCTTCTTCCTGTCTAAAGGCATAGTCACTGTCTTCTCACTGAAAGGACCAGCACACAGGAATAGAAGCCAGCTCTGGATCTCAAGCATCATTCTCTAGTTACCGACACTAACTTAAATTTTCTACCTCCTACCAGAAACCAACTTCTATTGGACTTCCCACTATTTGCAGTTCAACACACTCCTGGAAGTTACTACCCTCCATTTGATATATTGAAATAAAAGGATAGAAGTGCTGGGACATTTCTCCAAGATGATATCATGATTGGTGACCACCATAGGCCTTCTGAATACTTGAGTCTTAAAGTTTTAACCTGAATGCTCTCCTAGCAGATTACAGGAATTCACTTCCTTCTAGAAATTTCAGTAACCAGGTTTACTCTTGAAAATAACGGATTTCACTTTACCTTTGAAGAAGCCTTTTCAGTCCAGGGACAAATCCCACATGAGGGTGCAGAGAGGGACTATTGACTTACATCTCTACCCCTCCACAGACACAGCACATCTGTGGCATCCAGAAAACATGCTGTGGAATCACAAATACAGCTGTTGCCTGGGTGCCAAACCTAGAGACGGTCTTGAATTCAAAGAAAGATGCATTGGAACCACTACTAAATATTGTATAGCTTGAGCATTTGGGAAGTCAAGACTGAATAGCACTGTCTTCCACTTATAATTTTTGCATGGCCAAATTGTTTGGACTTTACCCTTCTTTGCAAGACTAAGGAAACTATTTTCTAAGTCCAAATAATGCATGTGATAAATAAATGTAGTTTGTTTGTGGTTGAGTATTTCTATCTACAGCAATGCTGCTGGATGGGAATTTGAACCATCTTTGGCAGTTTAGGAGAGGAGATTCACTCCTTTGCATAGAAAGACATGCTCCTTGGAATTGTTCAGATAGGTGTATGTACTCTGCTTAGAGCGAATCTCACCATTGGGCAGGCAGAATAACTTCTTACTGAGTCCTCACTGGCCTTGGATGTGCACACACACACACACACCCGTTTGATCCCAGTTGTGGCCTGATGGATAAGAGACTTGTGGATCAATCACCAATAGTTCTGAGCCCATCCCTCTCCAACTCTTCGAAGTAGAACCACATAGCTGACCAAACGTGACCACCAAGGCACAATGGCCTCATTAGACCAGTTGAAACCAGAAGCACCCTGCATCTGAACCAAACCACATCTCTAGCATTAAAAAGTAAGTGATGGTTCTTTTTAAGCTACTATTCTTGGTTGTGGTTTCCTTCATTGGAAAAGTTAACTGATAGTGATGGTCTTATAAGTCTCAGCATCCCTATTGGAGATAATGAAAATAGAAATTAAAAGACAAGCAGGGGCCTGGAGAGATGGCTTTGTGATTAAGAGTACTAGCTGCTCTTCCAAAGGGCCCAGGTTCAAATTCCAGCTCCCACATGGAAGTTTATAACTGTCTGTAACTCCAGTCCTAGGGGATACAGCACCTTCATACAGATATACATGCAGGCAAAACACAAAAGTACATGAAAATAAATAAATCTCTAAAGAAAAATAAACCCTGCCTCTTAACAAGTGTCAAGTGCCTGTCTCGTGTTAGGCAGTGCACAGTTGTAAACTACTGCAAACATTATAATACCAATATGTTACTTTAAATTCTTTGAATCTCATCTATAAATCTAGGAGCAATTATATCAAACAAGCAGGTTTATTGTAAGAATTGAGAAAATATGTGTGATATCAGCGCTAAGCACTATGTCAGATACTGTCAGAACATCAACAAATACTTATTATTTATGTGCTGGGTCAAATCTTAACTGTCTCCTTCTCTTTTTTGGCCCAAGCATAAATCCACTCCACCCGCGGTAGTCCTACATCCAATCTCCAGGGTTTTCTTGCCTTGAGGATCGCACTGGGCTCCAAACCTTCAGCCTCGCCGGCGCATTACCACCTTGGACAGCTATGGTGGATGGAGGCTTCAGAACATCTGGCGGGCAGAAACTGGTCCATAAACTCTCCCTTTAGCTCCTTAACCACAAGGGGGCAGCCTCGCCACCTAACCCCACAGAAAGCTGGACTTGATCTGTCCTGCGGGGCCTCTTTCCTTTAGTGGTTCCACTCCCACAGTTTTGGAAATTGGAAGACTTGCACCCCCAACGCCCCCTCCTCGTTGACCCAGGTCTGTATTCCCACTCTGATCATTCACCCGTTCTTATGTCACCTGCCCAGCCCCCAGCAGAGCAGCCCCACCCCCAGCCGCCTTGAGCTAACACCCATAGCAACAATTTCCTCCTGCTCAGGGCAACCTCTCTACCTACGTGAGTGGTTTCATAATTCAAGCCTGCCCATCAGTGGACAGATTTAGCCCACTGCCTGCTGAGTCTGGAAATACTAAATATTAAAATATCCCAGACGCTCGCCCTTCTGACGCCCCGGTGCTCTCAGATTCACATGCAGTTGGTTGTACAGACAATCCCAGGACGCCCATCAATTTGTCCATTAAGTGGGTTTTGAGTACCCGCGTACATGGATTGCTAGAACAAGGGAAGACGTTGAATGTGTGTGACCTTGGGGAAGTTCTAGTCTTCTGGCTTCAAGGCTGGGCCTTTCCTTCTGTATCCCAGGGCTCCTTCGACACTGCAGAGTTTTTCACGATGTTATTTGCAATGGGGTAGGGGGTGTGAATGGTAGTTGGAGGAATTTATTGACCAAAATACAAAAAGTAATACTATTACCCATTTAGGGCAACAATAGGGATGTTACCAGGAATTGAAACCTGCTGTCAGAAACGGAAAGGAAGCAGAGAGGAACTTCATCCTATGTGCTGTGTGTGTGTGTGTGTGTGTGTTCCCTTTACCAAAAGTCTAGCCGATTTCTCTCATGCACATCAAAAATAGCCATGTGTTTCTCACCTTCGCAGTTGAAGTGTTCTGAGTCTTTTGGTTTTTGTCTTTTAATTTCAAATCACAGAACATTTAGACTAACGCACACACGTTTAATAAGTACTGACCAATTTTAAAAGTGGATTTTGGATTTCTGAGAAAGGGGGGTGCTTCTCAAAGGATTCAAAACAAAGGGGGGGCTTCTTGAAAGTCTGCTGAGCCCCCAAAGCAGGCTCACCACTAGAAGAACTTAGCAGAGGCGTTTCCTCTATGTATGATTTAATGAGGAACAAAGGTGGTAGCCAGCAGCACCTACATATGTGGTCTTTTAACATGGGAACTGGGATGTGTCATAGAGTCCAAGTCTTACAGAGGAAAGATTGACATTCCTTCATCACCTTCAAGAAGAAAACAGCACATCAGATCTGAGTACCCAGCATAGAGAAGAGCTGGGCCAGGCAGGCACTGGGGATTCCAGCCTCAATCTCTGTCCACGATGGGGCTTGGTCTCCAATCCCTCTTGTGCCTTGTTCTCCTCAGTCATGAATTAAGGATGATGACTCCCACATCAGGGGATGCACACCGGCATCTGTCCATCATGGGTTAGATTTCACCTGTGACTTGGGCAACAGACTCTTCATTGAAGAATGAGTTAGTCAGAGACGACGCATACATTACTCATTAGATTAGCAAGCAGCTACGCAGAGCAGGATGACTAATTTCAAGCTAAGGTGGGCTTTGCCCACACACCTCCCCTCCCTGAGGGAGGCCACGAAGTCTTGAGTCTCAGAGTGACCCAGCCAGGAAACTAGAGACACATAATCATTTCCAGGTCCGTTGGATGACTTTGGGTTTTTTGTATTTGCTGTTTGGTTCTTTCATGGGGCTATTTGTTTCTGTTTGTGCTGGAACAGAACAGCTTGTCATGAATATCTTCGCCCATTTATATTCTCACCAAGTCTTTCTGTAGACCGGTTTCTCATGAGTAGATTTCCACTTGACTGTCCCAATGATGTCATGAAGCAAACAGAACAGAATTGAATCCCATCCTATCAATGGAGACACTGAAATACGAAAAAGTGAAACTCTTTCCAACAGACACACAAGTAGACTGGAGATAGGTCTAGTTTGAAATCCCCACATCTTCTGGATGTTACAACAGGGCCCTTTCCACAGGATCTCCTCCTGAAACATGAGTTACTAGATGTCTTTGTAGATCTCCATTTACTTCCTCTCCTCCATTCTCCCCACCCTCTGGCTGCAATCCTACTGATTTACACGCTCAAGACCACCTGCCCTATAGCCCCACCCACTTTTAAAAGCTCAGGAGAGCATGGTGTGGGATCGGGAAATACTCAAAACCAAACATCGAAAATGAGGCTTTAAGAAAAGTTGCATCCGAGCAAAGGCCAGCCTACTCCTGCTGCTGTTCTCAGGCCCTGTGTCCTGAGTCTATGAAAAGGAGGAGAGTTCATGCTCTTTTCCATGGGTAAGAACTTTAGTTGAAATTCCAAAAGTACATCCTGACTCCCACCACTGGACTACCATGGAGCTATGTGCAGATCATTGCATCTCCTCAAGCACAGCCTGCTGACTTGTCATTTGCAGGTGATAACAGCAATATCATCTGTAGAGTTGTAGAGATGAGATGAGATAATCTCACGATAGTCACAATGCCTGGTTTGTCCTGAGGGGTAAATAACTAACTAGTACTAGTTATTGCCAACCCACTATGCCAATGTCCTAAGGTTAGGTTGCCACAAGAAATTAGCCATAAACCTGGTGGCTAGCAATAGAAATTTATTCTCTCATAGTTTGCAGCCAGAAGTTTGAAGTCAAGTTATGGACCAAGCTTTGCTCTTTGCAGGAGAAATTATCCAGTAGAGGATAATTCATCTCTTCTTCCAGCTTCTGGAGGATGCTGGCATTCCTTGGCTTGTAGAAGCATGACTCGAGTCCTGGCTTTACATTCCCATCAGCATATCTCTACTGCCTATCAGCTAACACCAGACCCTTCTTAGGAAACCACCTAGAGGTGTGGTTTATAAATGTATACAGTTGGTCGGCTCTCCCGTCCATTCTCAGTGTCCCATCAGACAGTAAATGGCACAAGCACATTTTAATACTCTTGACCACCAAACCCCTGCCTTGCCTGGGTCCAGCCTTCACTACCTCAAGCTGTAGAATTCAAGGCTGCTTTCTTCTGCTTCTTTTTTCTTCCAAATGTGATCGTATGTTAAACAACTGTGAAGCTGTGCCAAGACAAAAGACAATTTGTCCCATTCTTTAAGAAGCCACAGGTGTCCCTAAGTATCTCCATACCTATCTGTCTCAAGAGGGATGTTGGGCAGGGTTTGAAGTCAATTAAACAGGATTGGGAATCAGCATCGGTCCCAAGACATATCACAATGCAGAAAAATCTCAAACCAAACCTCCACTTGGCATCAAACAGTGCTTACAGGGTTGAGTGTGCAGAAATCCTACAGCAGATGGCACAAAGTTTATCAGTAGCCTCCCAGTATCAGGACCACCAGGTCAGAAGGAAAGAGAAAGACAGGAACCTCATGGTGGGGAAATTGACACTACCAATCAGAAGTATGAAAGACTGGAGATTGGAGAGGGGGCTCTATATAAGGGGATGTTTACTTTTGAAAGATATTGAATAACATTTCCAATGATCTCTCTGTGGATTACCACAACTTAGAAAGGCAAAGAGAAAGACATGGCTCAGTCAGTCAAGTGCTTCCAAACATGAGGACCTGAGTTCATCCCCAGAAGTCAAGGAGCAAAAAGTGATAGTACACACTTGTCATCCCAGCACTGACCGGCTACCCAGCCCAGCCTACTCTATGCCTAGACACACATGTGCACACACAGGACATGTAGGAGGACTCTGAAGCAATAATCTCATATCATCCCAGCACTGACCGGCTACCCAGCCCAGCCTACTCTATGCCTAGACACACATGTGCACACACAGGACATGTAGGAGGACTCTGAAGCAATAATCTCATATCATCCCAGCACTGACCGGCTACCCAGCCCAGCCTACTCTATGCCTAGACACACATGTGCACACACAGGACATGTAGGAGGACTCTGAAGCAATAATCTCATATCATCCCAGCACTGACCGGCTACCCAGCCCAGCCTACTCTATGCCTAGACACACATGTGCACACACAGGACATGTAGGAGGACTCTGAAGCAATAATCTCATATCATCCCAGCACTGACCGGCTACCCAGCCCAGCCTACTCTATGCCTAGACACACATGTGCACACACAGGACATGTAGGAGGACTCTGAAGCAATAATCTCATATCATCCCAGCACTGACTAGCTAGCAAGCCTAGCCTACTCTATGCAGCTCCACAGACACACATGTCCACACACAGACACACATGTGCACACACAGAACGTGTAAGTGGACTCTGACGCAATAATCTCATACATCCCCCCTTTTTTTCTTATTGGGTTACCTTTTTAACTTTTTTATTGTACAGTCCTTTTCTCGTCCATTTAAAACAGGAGGGTAAGCTGAAGAAGCAATTTTGAGTGCCTGCACGAAAGACTGAGCTAACGAGGTGTTGATAGGAGCCTCAGAGCGACAAAGGCTCCACATTGTTCTCTGTGTCCAGTAATAGGCCATGGTCACATAGAAAAAAAAAGGCCTCTCAGCTGTTAAATGATTTGGAAAATGAATATATGACACAAGAAAGCTGTTCTCCATATATTATGTAGAAATGAATCAAGACGGGTGAGAAAGGAGAGGACTGTAATACTTTTCTCTTATCCATATATGTAGACATATAACAATATTATTCTCGATGATCTAGGAAGTGTCACTGGTCTCTATTTGATTCTAGTTTATTTACATTCAAACACTTCTATCATAAATAAGAATGATGGAATTATCCAAGATGCCCATGACATCTGTGAATCTCTCCCATTACCCAGAAAGCAGTTGGGCTCCTGTTTTACCTTGGAGGGCAAGTCCTGAACAGGTTTCAGGAGGCGATTGGAATGACAAGCAAAAATGCAAAGGAAGAAACAGGATCTCCAAGTCTCTGCCTGTGCAGCCTGCTAACCACAGAGGGAACTGAGGAAACGGGCAGAGATGCAGGTGGCCACACTTGAGCCCACCTGGAGCACAGCATCTCTGGCCAAAGCCGCCATGTTTTTTTCTTTAACACGTCTCCATCGCTTGATGGAGGTGACTTCAAGAGCTGATGTTACAGAGAATTGGGCCCAGAGCCAGGCACACTGGAGGGTACCAATGGAGAGAAGCCACATTAAATGCTGGAAGCAGCTTGGGATAAGAAGTGCAGCCCTGTATCTCCTATGAGCTGCCTCCATGACACTCCACAATAATAGCACAAGGCCATATGATTATTCCATCTTATGGAAGAGAAAATCAAGTTGGCACAACATCAGGTAACCAGTGCTCTGGCCTCATGCAACCCCTGAGCTGCCTGCCTCCAAAGACACTTGTTCCCATTCAGGACACCATGTGCTCCCGTGTTCTATAGAGTCAGAGATGCGGGACTAACATGGGCTCTCTACACAGTTACAGGCCACCTCATATTCAAGCAAGGCATTGGGGAAATCTGTTGGCTAAATGGAGCTGGAGAGCTGCACCTCTCAGGAAGAATTCATCCAGAAATTACATTTGTATAGGTAATGCTGAATCATGTTGCTACAAGCTTTTCTGCTTGGCAAGACATGCCATTCCACTCGATCCTGACAAGAAGGCGGCAAGGAAGGGGGAACAGGAGTTTAAAAAAAAATTACATTGTGTTTATTTATTTCTGCCAATAGGTGTGCAGGCATAAACACACAGGCAGAGGTCAAAGGACCACGTATGACAGTGAGTTTTCTCTGTCCACCATGTGGGCCATGAGACTAAACACCAAAAGATTTGGTGGCAAGCCAAGTTCCTTAACCCACTGAGCTATCACACTGACTCCTGTGACAAGGGTTTTAGTCCTGATGTTCAGAGAGAAAATTTGATTTGCTGGATGACCTTGGTCTAGACAGTCCCTTCTTATGGTCTTAGCCGCCTTTTGTGTCACATGAAGAGGTCAAACCGTAGTCACCCGAGCTGTTTTTCATGACTGTAAGTTACAGAACATATTACCAGATGCTGAGAGATGTTAGAACAAGACACTGAAAAGGGTTAGACTCTGGATGGCAACGTTTTGTGAACACTTTAGTGACATTAATAAACTAAGTCTGTCTTTTGCTGGGCTTCATGCTGAATGACAGGTCATTTAATCCTGGTTGAAGAAGAGATGCCCTCCCTGGCCCATGTGTTGGAACACTTGGTCTCCAGATGGTGGCGCTGTTCTCTATGGGGCCTTCTAGAGGTGGGGCCTAGCCACCAAAGAGCTACAGGAGCCAGGACTTCTTTTGGGTTACAAGCAGCGAGCTTCAGGTCCAGCCCCCTGATTCCTAATCCGCTAAATTATGAGCAAGCTGCCTTATGCACCCACCACCACAGACAGCACTGGGTCCTGCCACCTTGACTTCTGCCCTACAATGGGCTGTACCCTCTCTAAACCATGCCAAAGTAAATCCTGACAGGTATTTATTCACAACAAAATGAACAAACCCACACCCCATGACTCCTTTCCATCTTCCACATGAAACTTCTTATAGTTATAAAGAATTTATATGTTTATAACAATATGTTAATAGTGGAATCTTTGTGGGTGGGTACTGCACAAAAACAAACACTACATGGGAAACTTTTTTAAAGACTAAGATGTCACCACAATAAAAATGTCAGCCTGGGTTGGCACTGTTTTTCTGAGGATGTTTATAGAGTTGCAAGCAAAAATAAATAAAATGAAATAAAATTAAAAAATAAAAAAATTAGACAGAATGTATCCAACCCCTTTTCCCTTATTTTTGTAACAACAGCATTTCTCGTGTTGATACATTTTTCTTTGAAAGATTCTTCTAAATGGATGCAATTCTTTCATTTTTCATTTAGGTCAAGTCCAGCTTTTGCTTTGTAGGTAATGTTTGAGAAAGAGCAATGTTACTCTTGTTATCCTTTCCCCTTCCTTTAACTTTACTTTTAAAATATGAATTTCCACAAATACAGCTACAGAAAACAGACTATTAAGGCTTCTATTGTGCTTGAGAGATTTTCCCTCAAAGACTTTCCAAAAGGATTAAAGGTCTATCATTCCCACTAGCCATTCAAGAATGAACTGACCTCATTTGCATTTTTAGTAATGTAATTGTGTAAAATAAAACTTCAGTATTAACTTTACTCATTGCTTTGACTGTAGAGAAAGTTAAACGCATGCCCATATTTGCCTGCCAATATATATTCTATAAGAAGGTTTTCCCATGTCTTTGCCAATTTCTCTCCCTTTATGACACATGCTCTGGCCTTCAACTCGTTTCCCTTCTTAGACTTTCTATATTGTCCTGGCCATTGATTCACACAAAAAAAGCTCCCAAAGAAAGAGAAAATAAATACCCTAAGTCTTCTATAACTGTCTTGGCTGGTATGGTTTCTGCTAGTGTCTGTGACTATTGAGCACTTGGAACGAGGCTAGACCCTGGGCTGGAGAGATGGCTAAATGAATATAAGAGACTGACTGCTCTTCCAGAGGACCCAGGTTTGATGCCTATCACCTACATAGGGCCTCACTAGTATCTGTAACTCCAGCCCCAGGGCATCCAGAGTCCTTGTCCAGCCTCCACTGGCCCTAAATACACACACGATAAGCAGACACACATGCAGACAGAAAGCCCATACCCGTGAAGTGAAAATAGAGGTTAATTTTCTTAATGTGACTTGACCAAATCAAGTGTATAATGCACATAGATTTCTAAGAACCTGGCAGAAAAAAATATATAAAATACTCTTTAATCATTTTACACATTAAAAACATGTCTATCTGAATATGATGAAATAAAGTTCATTATAAATATAATAACATAAAATAACTTTCCTCCTTTTTTGACACTAGAAACTGAAAATTGTCACCATAACCTCATGATACATGTCCAGTGAACAGAGCTGCCTGGTGTAGGTACCAGTGTCTTCAGAGAGACACCTCAATGCTTGAGAACGAATGTGCAGACTCTTGAGCTCTTTGGTAATTTGGTAATCTGATCGATTTGTTTAAAAAAGAAGAAGCAGCTCAATGCCCTGGATCACACATAAGATCAGGGCTTGCAAGACTGAGGCAGGATGATCACTGAGAATTCAAACTATAGAAAGAAACCCTGTCTTAAAATCACAAAGGGGCCACTGAGACGGCTCAGCAAGTAAAGGTGATTGCCACCAAGTCTGGCAACCTGAGATCAATTCCAAAAACTGTGGCACAATGATCTCTCTCTCTCTCTCTCTCTCTCTTTCTTTCTCTCAGACACAAATAATATATCAATAAATAATGAAAATTAACCGGCTGGAGAGATGGCTCAGCGGTTAAGAGCACCAACTGCTCTTTCCGAAGGTCCTGAGTTCAAATCCCAGCAACCACAGGTGGCTCACAACCATCTGACGCCCTCTTCTGGTGTGTCTGAAGACAGTTACAGTGTACTTATGTATAATAAATAAATATCTTTAAAAAAAATAATAATAAAAATTAACAAACATGAACAATAAAAATTATCATGGGCAGTTTTTCATATATACATTCCTTTTAACAGTTTGTTGTCTCTGAAACTAATTGAAAATTTCATTTAAAGTCCCTATGATGGCAGAAAGACAAGTGTTAAATATTTATTAAGGGGTTTTGGAAATGGTTCGGTCTGTACAAGCATGGGAACCAGAGTTCAGATCCCTAGCAAGTGTAGGCATGGTATGGCAAAATACAAATGATACACTGCACTGTGTGCAGAAAGGAAAATCTCGGAAGCTCATTGACTATTCAGCCCACCTGAATCAGTAAACTCCAAGGTTCAGAGAGAGACTGTGTCTCAAAAAATTAAGGTTAGAGAGCAATCACGGAAGACACTTGAAATTGATTCCTGGCACCACCACACTCCTACACACACACAAACACACACACACACACACACACACGTACTGCCCTCATACGCACTAACATGTGGGCATACACATGAACATGAGCACACATTTAGAAACCCAGCAAATGTTTATGGATCACGCTTTCTAGAAACTTGGGATAATCGGGAAGCACAGCGAACACAGAACCTGTCCATGAGGAGCTAACATGGGTAAAGGGGCAGAGGCAGAAACAGCGAGCTGATGGCGTTACCTATGAAAATCTGACAGAGGGAATGGCAAAGAGAAACCAAGCAGGCCTGGAGGAAGATGCCGGCAGGAGCAGTCTGAATTGAAACACTAGGTTTCAGTAGAATTCATGCAGAAGGTAAGGTTTTAAGCAAACTCTTAAAGGGATCCAAAGCACCCAAGTGAGTCATTGCATAAATATGTTTAAGCAAAAGGAAAAGCTAAGTAAGGGGCCTACAGTGGGAACCAGTCAGGATTCCCAAAACCTTATCACCAGGCCTTGGTTTCTCCACATCTTCTTCTCCTTATATCCTGGCCAACTTGAACACTGAAATCCACCACCAGCATCCTCCAGGAATATCAGTACCCACCTGTACAGCAGCTAAGTCTCTCCTCAGTCCCACACACCCACAGAGGCTTTGGACCATCTCCCTGCCTGTCTGAGTTCTAGAAAAGGCCGCACCTAGAGCAGAGAGGAGGCGGGGTAAATGGAGACAGACAGCTTATTATAGATCAGGACAATCTGTGGGCTGCCTGGCAAACTTGGCTTATCTATAGGAAGAACAGCCAGTCACTGGGAAACAGAGTCCCTTGAGAGCAGTTTTGTTCACTTGGCAGCCCGCTCAGATCCATCCCCAGAGAGGTACTGAGCAGCCCTTCGGATGGAGGCCAAGCATTTCCTGGCTGGGTCCCCACTTCAGGGCTTCGGTTGTGGTCCTGCCTCTGTTCCCTCACATGGGTCTGATCGTGGCATGTCTGTGCTTAACAGTACACTTTCCAGTCACCGTAAGCCCAAGCAATGTTCTCAGCAGGTAAATGAACACCTCGGCCTGGTCCCAGCCAAATCCTCAAGCTTCCCATCTCCAGCTACCTAGACCCTCCTTCCGCACATCCTACTCCCCTTCATCGGCAAGACCCACTGTTTCCCAGCATGTCTTTGCCCCTGCTCCTCCATCATCACCTGGCTGAAGCCACACTCTCCTCATGAAAGCTTTAACCAAAATATACCCTTCAAGGTATAAATCCCTATACCTTGCTTCCTATCCACTTGCACCTATCCACTGCTTCCTAATACATGTCTGGAACAAGTTCATTGTCCAGTCTGTGGTTTGATTACCTCATCCTTAAGGAATAGCAGTAAATACTAACGTGTCTTCCTGGCAATGTATGTTCAGTCTTCATGAAGAGCTCATCTCATACCTGGTAGACATAAGCGATGTCGTTTCCATGTTCTAAAATGATATTGGCATTATTACTTTAGCTGGAGTTTCTCAGACCGTGGTAGCAGGAGCTGACTCTCAGCATCTCCGTAGATGGAAAGCAGAAAAGAGACTGGAAGTGAGACCCAGGGCAGCCAACCCACTTCCTCCTGTGAAGCCCCTCATCCCACAAACTACCCAAACAGCACCACCAGCTGGCCACCACGCATTTGAAACCCTGAGTCTACAGGTTCCATCTGAGCCCTATGAAACATTTGTTAAGGTTCCCTCTGCTCAGATGCAACTCAGACCAAAGCAGGCAGCAGTACCAAGACTGCATTGTGAGTGACCTGGGCACAAAATGGAGACGTGGAAATCCAACAGACAGCTAATGACTGCAGCAGAGGCCGTGCTCTCTGTCCCGCTGCCTATGGGAAGCAGCCTGGAACGATCCTCCAGTCAAAAACGAATGGGCCGCCAATTGGAGCTGTGAGGAAAGACCGACATTTTTGAAGATGGGGTCTCCTGTGCAGTCTCTGAGGAAGCCCTGGCCTCCTGGTAGAATTCTATGGATTCTAATTTCAGTTGAAAAACAACTCCTTTGTAATGTAATGAAAACGAGAATGTTTTTAAATGACTTGAATCACTAACCGGAGCTTCACAGAGATGGAGACGATAGGAGTTAATCTGGTCCTGAGTAAGGGATAGATAGGATGTGGGTGGGTGTAGAGAGAAGGGTACTGTTATTCCAGGAAATAATTCCCTTATGTTTCTGTAAGTGTTGTCTCCGCTTAGCACCGTTTCTCAGATATGTTTCCTTTAGTTTCAAGTACAAAATCCCACTCAGACAAGCTCAGAAAAAAGGACAGAGTACAGTTCCAGTATCATTTGTCTCCTGCAAGACTCCACTGAAATCCACCCTATTATGAGATCCTGTGATGGCATTATAGTATGGTGAAGGCTCTGTCCTGGTGAATGGATCGATCCATTTGTGTGACTTCAGAAGTCACGGATTAATAGTTTAGGGGGTTATCTCAAGGCTGGGTCCGCTATGAAGTTAACTAAGTCTCCCGTGCACTCATTCACCTGCCAGGTTAGCTCCTGCCTAGTCTCGGACACTGCCTGCAAGAAAGCCATTACCAGAGGCAATCATTCAACTTCAAGCCAAAACTATAAGAAAAACAACCAGCCCCCTCGTTTCTCTTCTTTTTTCTCTTCTTCCTCCACCTCTTTCTCTTATGCCCATTCTTCCCTTTGTGGGGGAGATAATACAGGTGTCTTGACAACAATCTCTTCAATTTCAAACACTCGAAAAAATTAACAGGTGTTTGGTGGTTGAAGCCCAAGCAATCCTCAGAAACCAATCTGATTGGCCCAACTTCACTCACGTGTTCAGCCCCAGCCAATCAACCTTTCAGAAACCCCACGCCCTAAAAGATAAGCACAGCTCCTTTGCATAATTGCCAAAAATGGAGGCCAGTATAAACTAGACTTCATTGATTAAGTCTAGCCATATCTACAAGAGTGGGAACATATATCATAAAGGCTTTTTCTCCCATAGTAAAAGATTCAGCCAAGATCTATGACCAATTAGAAGTCATAATTCTCTATGGAAAGTAGTATTGCCAGATTTGCTAAATAAAAATACGAGATAACCAATTAAGTTTTAGTATTTATGAAATGACTGGCAAAAGTGCACTCAATGAGATACTTAGGACGTACATTAAAATGGTTTTTTTTCATTGTTTCTATGGAATCCAATTTTAACTGGGCACTCTGAATCTTAACTGCCAACCCAGTGAAAAGACAATGCTTTCACATGACTCTGGATTCCTGACATTTCCAAAATAATAATCATATCTCTGGGAATGTCAATGCTGGAGACAGCTGTAGGGGTTTTCAATATGCCAAATTGAGGACACTGTGACTGAAGCTGGCACCCTGAGAACGAAGTAGATCTGCATAATTATCTGTGAATTAAATTGCTTTGTTGCAAAGAGTCAGCTTATTAAATATGCATTTCAGTTCTGGAGTGGATGGCTGAAGAATTTGCCTTATCAACAGATGGGAACTCCCTCACTGCACCAGTGACCTTTACCTGTCAGGCTGGCTCAAGGGACCACATTCAGGAAGACAGTATTCCTCCTAACACCATTCTCTGGTGGCTTTGGACGAGAGCATTGGGCTCTGTCAAGACTGGGCTGTGCAGGTAAATGGCCATTACACCCACCGAGATAGATAAATGATGCTCAGTGACTAAAGCCCTTGCAAGTACATGAACCTCAGGTCAGAGCCTTAGAACCATGTAAAGCCAGATGTTCTATTCCCAGTACCCCTGCAGGCATATGAGCGGCAGAGAAAAGAGACTCCCTGGAAACTCATAAGACGGCTAGAATGGAATATGTAGCCATATCAGGCAGTCGAGAACAACCTGTCTCAAACACGGGGGAAGGTGAGGACTGGACCCAAGGTTGCCCTCTGACCTGTACACACACGCACCAAGCACAGCATGGCTGACATCACAGACAGACATCCTGGCCAAGGGTACAGGAAGACTGAGACCCCTATCCACAGAATTATGGAAATCGCTTCCAAGTGATGGAAACAATAGCTTTTCATCAGGTGAAATGTAGCTTAACTTTTATAGCTTTCATTGAATGTATTCCTTGACCATATAATATAAGCATAAAGTAGATTCTGGCTACTGTAGCCCCCTCTTCTCTCTAGTCCACCTCTCACCCTTATTCCTCCCCACTTACCCAGAAGTCCCTCTCCCACAGTCTTGTCTTCTTTGTGAGAGCTGTGACTCTAACCAGGATCATCTATGTGGGAGATGACGTTTCTTTTATCCATCAGAGAGCTATAGACTTGAACATATAGATTGTCCCTGATGTCATAATTATTAAGAATTGTAAGAGTCAAAGAAGATTGGATAACACCAAAGAAACATTGCCTTCCAGACACAAGACTGACACATAGATGAACTCACAGAGACTGTGGCACCATGCACAGGACCTACAGAGGTCTCAACCATATGGAGTCCCAGTGCTAAGAGGAGAAAGTGGACATGAGCTCCCACCCCTAACCCAGAAGCTAGATCCAAGAGACAACCGCTTATAGAAGAAAAATTAGTGTTCTCCAATGGAGTCTCATTGAGTATGTAACCTTCACTTCAGGGAGGACCCATGCCCAGCGGTTGGCAGCCAATACAAAATGAACTCCATGGCAATTTGGAAGATTACTTTTTTGTCTAATATTGCTTTGTTTGGGCATTATTTATCATATTGGTCTTTTGGTTGTATATTATGGTTTGTGATTTGTAGTTTTATGAGTTGTACATTGTGCTGTGTGTGTGTGTGTGTGTGTGTGTGTATGTGTGTGTGTTTTGTGCTTTTGTTTGTTTTGCTTGTTTGTTTTCCAAAGACAGCAAGAAAAATGGTGTGGAGTTGGAGAGGTGGGGAGTTGGGGAGGATCTGGAAGAAGATGGGAGTGTGTGAAACAGCAATCAGAATATATTGTATGAAAAAAAATGTCAATTAAAAATAATACTGACATACATACAGACAGACATACAGACATACATACATACAAACCAACAACAAGAAGAAGAAAGAATCCTGTGGCCCAGAGCATCACATTTAAAGTGTAAAAATTAGGCTAGGGCTGGGGGTGTACTGAAACAATTGTGTTGGCTGTATGAGGCCCCAGATTTTATCCTCAGCACCAACCAAAACCTTAATTATAATAATGGTAAGCTCTAAGGAAGCCCAGCATAACTTAATCTGAGCCCCAGTTTCTCGTCTATAAGTTGTGGGCCATGGTGTAATACAGTCCCTCCAACAGCTTATCTTAATCTCTAAATAAAATCACATGTGAAGCTTTTTTTTTTTAACTCTGAGGCTTTAGACAAACCTAAAAAGACTTTTAATATTCTTCCTAATTACTTGTGTTTTTCTTTTTCCTTAATTAGTATCAACACTTTCACATGCATATGCAACAGACCAAGATGTCCATTCAGGAATAATTAAGAAAAAAAAAAGCTTTATTTTAGAAAGACTGTGGGATGCTGTTGGAGGGACAGCATGTCTTTTCTTTTTTTCCTCTTTTTTTTTTCAGGAAATCAGATGCAAATGAATTTATCTTCCTGAGGTTCCTCTGTACCTCATTTTAATGGAAGATTTCTTGCACCAAAGCAGTGTGGTTATGCTTATAATATAAATATAATAATATAATAGTGAATAATGACGATCGGGAAAGAGCTAGAAAGAGTGAGCAAGGGACAGAGACAGCATGAGGTTAGAATTGACATTTGGGGAGAAGGGAGGCTAGAAAGCTGGGAGCACAAACAAATACACCCAACACTCTCACACGCCGTCACACCCATTCACACAGATCACACTCGTTCACACTCGCTGGTGGGCGGGTGTCTTCTCTCTCTTCCTGCTTCATCATCTCTCCCTGTGTAGAAAGGTCTTTTCCTTTGGAACAAAAAAAAGGGTTGTGTGTTTGCAACACATGCAGAGTGCATGTGCATGCATGATTTGGGCGGTTTGTCCCGGAGCCTGTGGCGTTCCAGATTGTAGGATCAGCACAATCCCAGAAGCTTGCTCCACAACTCTCTTGGGGCACGCTAGAAGCTAGGGAAGGACCTGGCCTGCGTCCAAGCAGCAGTCTAAAAGGGGGAGAGCCAGCATGGGAGTTTCCTATGTGCTTTGAAGTAATCTTGAGTTGAAAGGAATCACAAAGATTTGCCTGTTCATGAACTCATAGAAGCCGTGATTGTTACCTTCAAAAGACCTGTATGCGACTGGTCCCACTGAGATCCCCACATGGAAGGGGGGTGGGAGCTCACAGGGCCCCATCTTTCCCTAGAGGAGTAGGCAAAAAAAAAATTTTTTTTAAAGATCATTACTGTGTAGTCTTTCATATTAAAAATACAGAAATTAAGGATGACCAGAGAAGGGCAGTGACTCACCTGGGATCACACCGGCTTTATTTTTATAAGTCTTTCCCTGAGTCTCTGCCAGAGGCATCACAGACTAGCACGTCACAGTCAGTGCCCGACCACATGAGGTCGAGTGAAGCAAGAGCAAATGGAAGAACTCGGAGTGCTGGAGGAGCTAACAATCACTTCTGATTCGGAAACTAGAAATACTTCCACAAAGAACGTGGCTTCCAAGGCTGTCACTAGAAACTCCAAGGATTCTAGCCACACATTGCCTACACAGACACATTTATCATAGATACCTGCTGTCTCAGGCTACTCCCCTTGGAAAGCCACACCAAGATAGCAGGCCATTAAAAAAAAATTAACAAGACAACAGAGGAACTGGGGGGGGGTAGGAAAAAGAAAAGAAAAGGCAAGACCAAAGACCAAACAGAAAGCAGTGACTTCAGAGTCTCCAAGAACAGCTCCAAACGTGTCATACCTGTCTGAAGATGTTATCAATTAAACATGCAAGAAGTACATCAAAGAGCAAGCCAAGCATTCCAGGACTCTGCTAAAAAGTCAGATCAGTTCAGTAGGGTTACCTAGGAGGTGATGTTGGAACATTGACCTCCTTGTGCAAGCCAAGTACAGACTGGATGAATGCTGAGGACACTGGGCCAGCTGAGGGAGCGAAGTTCAGATGGAAATATGTAGAAAGCCTAGAAGAAATGCCTAGAAATGATGTGCTCAGGGTGCCTCTGATGATTTCTTCGATCAATGGTGTGATACAGTGGAAGGCAGAGAGCAAAAGGATGTCGCTCTCTGACAGTGGAAGTGAGCAGACTGTGATCAGGTGCTGAGGACACATACTAGATACAGATAGCAGGGCAAGTTCCCACAGATGAAAGAGAACATCTCCCAGGCAGCTCTGGGCAGGCCTTTAGCCCTCAGACAGTTGGAGGTCTTGACTGGGAGCCTCACACCCTACCCGATCCCTTAGCCACACACCCTACCATTCCCCATCATCCAAATTAGACATTTAATTAAGAGATCAAATGTCCCCACGCACCCTTGTTCTCTGTGAATAATAACTTGTGGCTGATGACACCCCTTCACCCTAACTATAGTATACCAGGTTAGAAGACAGACTGACTGACAAGGGCGGGAATGGCAGAGACAGAGAGTTGAACGTAACAATAAAGGGACAGTAAGAGGCAGATCACTGAGTGATGGGATAGTTTTAGATCTCAACCGTGGTGTTATACAAACCTATCATGCCAGGCTACAGCCATGTCGGTTTCCCGCTTTCACTGCTGTGCAGTAGCTATGCAAAAATAAAATCACTGGGGAAGCAGATAAAAGTCACATGGTCCTCTCTGAATGACCTTTGCAACTCCCTATGTGTCTGTAATTATTTCAGTACTAAAATGTTCTTTGAAAATCATTAAAACAGACAAAAGAGGTTCAGCGAGATCCGAAGAGCCCTGAAGCAAGGACTCAACAGAACTGAGCTCTGTGCAGCCAGCACTCACCAAGATCAACAGGTCAGGAGCTAGTAGGAGCAGAGATTGTGGTTGCTGCAGACATGGTGCTAAGGGAGACTCTGTTCTTTGATGTTTGGAATTGTAAGACACAGGAGCCAAGAAGTCCCTGTAACATTTTTATCTCAGTTGATGCAAGAAAGTAACAGCTTTGGCCGCCATTGCAGGGATGAATGGAACATGTGGAAATGGATTCCATGCCCCAAAGCACCATGGTAACAGAGGAGCAAGACTGGAGCATCTGTGAGTTTCAGCGGGCGTTCTGGATAACAAATAGTTAACTCCAGACCCACCCCACCCCACCCCACCCCACCCCCAGGCAGGGCTGTAAGCAGGCTTGGTAACCTGCTTTTAGTTTCTTCCATTGTTGTGACTTTTGTCATTCTTGAACACCTGGTTTATTTTCCCCTCAGTGTCTGAGTCAGTTAAAGCCGTCATACCAGACAGCTTTAATAACCAGTGCCATTCGATGACAGTCATCTGTTTACATCATCGGCATATTATCTCACTTTGACTGGGCACACACACACTTACTAAGTGGATGCTATTATCTTCCCCTTGCAGATGAGCAGAGGTTCCAAGAGTCACGTCGTCGCATAAGTCCCACAGGTAATATTGGATAGGGTTGACTCAGACTCCAAACCCCGGGCATCTCACCAACAGGCTACACTGCTTCTCATAGGATGAGACCAGCAAGGAGGCAAAAGAAGCGGTGTCTCCGGAGCCAGATGAGTCCCATAAACAGGCTCAGTCACGATCTTGTTGCTGCTGGTGCTGGGTTAGGCCGAGGAAACCTACCCCTCAGAGAACAGTGTCAGGGAGCAAGGAGGTCTCTCCATTTTTCCCAGGGTCTCCCTTTTGTCACCTGTGAAGGAAGGCAAGCATCCTCCCAGCTCAAGCAAGACTCCTAACTAAACTGCTTTCTCAGAACACTCTGGGGAATGGCAGAGACGCAGTGCAGACCTACCCATCCTCCCCTCCCGTCAGGCAACCAGCAGGAGCATCCCGGCTGTACACTAAACGGACTCCCCATGGGATAGCCAAGGCCCTTAGCAGTGACTAACTACAGAATGAAGGAACTCAGCTGTGATATCTCTTTCTCCACCTTCTTAAGGTGTGCATCAGGGACACTAGAGAACAAAAGAATGAATTTTCCCTGCCTGAGGACGGTCTCAGTGAAAACTCAGCTGGAAAGAAAGCCTTCGAAATATACTCTCACAGAAAAATTTGAGGTCACCAGGCCAAGTTATTAGATTGAATATTCTGACGCCAAGAGTAGGGAGAGCCTTAGAGACACAGCTGGCATCTGCACCATGATGTTCAGCCAATGGACTGAAGTTTTGGACCTCCTGCCCACGTGACTCTTACAGGCAGTGCGAGGATTTTCAGGTTAGATGGGGAGGGCAAGTTAAGTGGGTCAGAAGACCCTCTGCCTCACCCCTCAAGCATGTTGTGGAGGACACCAACAAGGAATATTCAGTCCCTCTAAGATACACTTAGATACTAGACACTACATTTTTATCCAAGTGTACACTGCAAGCCCTGTACAGTATAATATATAGATTCATCTCATGGAAGCATCCATATGCCATACAGGGGAATGTAATCATTGCCCACGGTTTACAGGTGAGGAAATTCGGGCTTAGAGATACCAAACCAATTGCCTAAAGTCTCCCAGATAATCAACAATACAGTCAGGATTTGAACTCCTCCTGACCTGCACTTAACTGCTCTACTGTGGACTCCCACAACAGATGGTGGCGGGGAGGATGGGAAAAGAACAGATGAACCTGGACCCCACACCTGCCCAGACCAAAAGATCCTGGCTACTAAAAAAAAAAAAAAGATCCCATGGGGCTAAGGGCATAGCTAGACAGCAGAACATTCGCCTGTGATGCCCAAGTCCCTGGGTTCAATCCCCAATGCCACCAAAGTATCTGATGCATGTGGTTACTTGGGTGTAACATGTGTACAGTAACATGCTGCCTGACCCATAGAATATGTCCCTCCCTTCCCATCCCCACTCCCATATTTTGCTTCTAACATCTGCTTTTTGAACAAGTGTTTACAACATGTTCTTTGAGAATTGCATGCTCCGGATTGTGCAAAGCCCAGATGTGAGATGTACTTGACCCTTGGTGTTGGAATTCAAAATCTCCGTGATATCATGCATGCTACTTGCTTGTAAAGACTGGGAACAAAATTGTGAAAGAGATGGGTACTGTTAGGAACGGTCCTTCTTGAAGGAAAGGAGAGAGGTTCAAGAAACTTGGAGAGTTCAAGGAACGTAAAAGTTTATGGACACTCGTAAAGCTTACAGAATATTTGGACCCTTCCCCTAAACTACAAAAGACAGTCAACTGATTTGAGAGAGGAAACTTCCCCGTCATGTACTGTCCTCAGATTGTTCCAAGGACTCCAATGATTAATCCGTCACCCATCTCAAAGTGGACTTTGGGCAGTGCAGCTCCTGAATCACCCATCCTCCTGTAAGTAACCCTTATTCACACTTCTGTGAGAAACCCCAATAAACTCTGTGGTTTGTGATGCTAGACCTGGAAGGAGCTATTTCCTCCATCTGTCACTGCCTCTCTATCTAAATAGAAATAATCTTGCCAGGAAATGTCTCAACAGCAGGACAGAGGTCAGACTACCGGGAGATAATGTAGCTGATTCTCCGTAGAGAGAGACTTTCTGCCACGAGCCTTCCATACATGTGGACTGATCTTGTCATTGTCTACCTATCATGGTCACTGTAGACCTTAAAAAATTTAGTGTGTGAGCTCTGAGTCCTTACACATGCTTCTGAAAAGATAAACTTTAAACTTTTGTAGCATTCCCTTAATAGCAGCAATCCCACAGCCAGTGTGTGTGTGTCTGTGTGTGTGTCTGTGTGTGTGTGTGTGTTCATATGGAGGCCAGAGATCTACCTCAAGTGTCATTCTTTGGGTGTTGTCCATCTTCAATTTTGTGACAGTGTCTCTCATTGGCCAAGAACTAGCCAAATAGGCTCAGCTAGATGGACATCAAGGCCCAGGAATTAACCTGGTTCCATCTCTCCAGCACTAGAATTACAAGTTCACCACAACCAGATTTTTAAATTTGAGTTCTGGACATTAAGCGTGGGTCCTTGTGCTTTTCTTTACTGACCATATCATAGCCTTAGCTCCTGCATCTAGAATCTTGTCCTCCAGATGTGGTTGACATTGCCATAAATGGAGTCTGAGTTGACAAAGGCACTAAGTTACTCATGATGGTGATGATAAAAAAAAATATGGGAGGAACTCTAAGGTCTGTCACTGGAGAATGATTTAAGAAGATGTGGAAATGTATATGACAACATACTCTTCAGCCCTAAGAGTAAATAAGGGCACTCTGCCTCTAGAAATGTGGGGGACTGTGGGTGTAGAGATGGATGGCTAGAACTCATAGTACAGGAGGGAAATACAGCATGTGCATCATGCCGCCATTTGTGTAGTGTCAGAAGAGGATAAAGAATGCCTGTGTTTGCTTGGATGTGTGTGGATGGATGGATAAGAAATTGGTGCCTCTGCTCACTTTTAGAGAGGGGCTCATAGCTTGGAGGCAAGTTAAGATGGACTTCTGCAGCATTCCATTATGGTGAGACTATTTATGTGTATGTATAAGTTTTTCTTAGTATTGAACACCCTATACCAAGAAAAATATATATGCACACCTAAATAGCCAAGGGGATGCTCACGGTATCTTTATAAAGACAGTGGAAAGAGTATCAGAGATTCTGAATTTAAATGTTGTTTCTGACACTTCTGAAATTACTTGACATTCTTGAGTGTAGAAAGATTTCTTCAGTGATGGGGTGTAGGGTTGGGGTGCAACAATACTTTCCCAAGCCTGTCAAAAGGATGTACTTGTTTATTCTTGTTGAGGTTTGGGGCTTTTTTTTCCCCCAGTGCTAGGGATCAAACTCAGGCCCTTGCACTAACTAGACAACTCTCTACCATTGAGCTACAGCTACAACCCTAGGGTGTTTATTGAGTATTTGCTGTAAACCAGACCTGAATCAGTATCATGTTTTATCAAGATGAGTCCATTAGATCTCGTCTCACATCGTGTGTCTCGGGCATACAGCAGAATGGAGAACTTGGATACGCAATGACTCAGTAATTAGCCTTGAAGCATCATGTTGTCATGAGTGCTATACCAGAAGTGATTGTATGGGACAGAGAACACGGCAGGGTTCTCTCTCTCTCTCTCTCTCTCTCTCTCTCTCTCTCTCTCTCTCTCTCTCTCTCTGTGTGTGTGTGTGTGTGTGTGTGTGTGTGTGTGTGTACATGTGTGTGAAGGAAACTTCCACTTTTTTTTAGACAAATTATTTCACTGGCCTGGAGCTCACTGGTAGGTTAGACTTGCCAGTCAGTAAGTCCCAGTGATCTGCCTGTCTCCCCCACACCCCATCTGTACTAAGATTTCAAACACATACCACTACGTGCAAATCCTGATCTTCAATCATACTGTATATTCCGCTGGCTTGAAAAGTGGCATGTAAGCTCACACCAAACAGATCAAACAGACAATGACTTGGCCAAAAGAGAAGGGAGGAACATTCTAGACTTATAGTGTGAAAGTGTGGAGCCAGAAGTAAACCCAGAGAACAAGGAACCAAAGAGGCCTGACATAGCTCAGTGTGAGGAGGAAAAGTGGGGGTGGGGTGTAGGGGGAGTGAGGGCTTCCCAAGCCTCCAGGGCCCACATTGAGGACCCTGGAATGCCTTTCATAAGCAGTGGGAAGCAAGGAGCCTCCATTTCCCAAGGCAGAGACAGACAGGAGAACAAGTTCAGACAACCTTGGTTCCGATTCTGACTCTCCCATTTCCTCACTGGGAGCCTCCAGGTCTTTGTCTCCCCCTAAAGAAGTAAATTGTGCTTCTAGAGAAGCTGCTTTGACATCCCTGTGCACCCTAGGAAGAGCCAGCAACTCAGGATCTCTCAAAGAATGATTCCCCCAGAGCGCCATAGCGATAAAGGTCGTATACAGTAGGCCCTGGGTATCAATAGGAAATTGGTCTCAGGATCCACTCCACCTTTCTTCCAATATCCGTTCCCTTATAGAAAATGGCATAGGCGGCTGGAGGGCTGGCTCCGTTGGTAAAGTGTTTGTGTTCAAGATGAGTTCCCGATTTTGGATTTCCAGCACTCACATAAAAGCTAGGTGTAGCACATTTATTTCTGTTACCGCAGCGCTGAGGGCGAGGATGGGGCGGGATGTGGTGAGGGAGACAGGTGACTCCTGAGAGCTCATTGACTAGCTAGCACAGACAAATTAGTGCACTACAGACTTAGTGAAGGCACCTGTCTCAAAAATAAGTAAATGGGGTGGAGGCTCTCTCACCCAAACTCAGGAATCATTGCATAATGGGAGGCAGAAGACTGTGAGAGCCAGGGGTCAGGAAGGACTGGAGAGAAGCAACGTCTTCAGGACTTAACAGGACAGGTGCATCATGGGAGCCTGCAGAAGACCCGCACAAGATCAGTCCAGTCAATAGTCCACAAGGGAGGGGGGAAGATGATCCTAAGTCCATCCCCCAGCTGAGGAGCTCTTGACAGTTGAAGGCTTCTGGGGTAAGAGTAATTTATCTTTAAGGGTACGGTCCCAGGTAGTTCAACCACATCCTACTAGTTGACTCCGAACCCAGGAGTATATAGGCAGCAGAAATGGGACTCGGTGAGTTTTTTTTAAAAAAAAGGACTCAAAGTTGGGAGAGTTGAGGTTGAGAGGAGCTGAGGGAGTAATAGAGGATTAATATAACCAAAATACACTGTACACATATTGTACACATATACAAAAATACTGTACATTTAAAGGTAGAAAGCAATTGAGAAAGTCAGTCTGACATCATCCTCTGGCCTCTACACAGCTGTGCACACACATGTGAACACGTACACACACAAACAGGTATAGTGAATACACAACACACACATGCACAAAGGTACAAATAAAAATTTAAAAGAAAATAACATAGTATTTTTACGTGCTTCCCAAATCTTCTTGCACGGCATAAATCACCTTATGTCGTGTAGGGTGCCTCAAAGAACATCACCATGTGTAGTGGTCCTCATTCGACTGATAGTGACAAGAGAGATGTTGTTGCCGCTGCTCTCGGCACAGACACAATGTTTCTCTTGAATGTTCCTGATCTGCAATTGGTTAAGTCCGTGGACGAGAATGGCCAACTCTTGTTTCTGAGTGATTTATTGCTCTAGATGCACTGAGTGCGAATGTGCCACAGTATGTGTGTAGCAGTCAGGGAACAACTCCCAGGGAACAGTTCTCTTCGTCCGCATGAGTTCCAGGGATCAAGCCTCCACAGAAAACGCCCTCTGTGCTGAACCATCTCACTGGCCCTAAATGAGGTTCTTTGTTTGTTTGTTTGTTCTCTGTTTCTTGGTTTTAGATCAAATGAAAAACCGTACTTCATGTCTTATGACTCTTTTTGTAAATAAGACAGAGGGGCAAAGGAGCTAGGGAAGAAACTTTGTAGGAAGGTTTTGAACACACTGAAGGGTAACAAATCTGGGCCTTTGTAGTGTTTCTTACATCGGCCACGATGACTGTTCTCTGTTATATTAAGTCACTTTTCTCGGTTGTGATGTAGGCTCTAATGTCCTAGCTTTCTGGGACCCTTTATGGTAACAGGAGGATGACTTCAGACACTGCTGACCGTCGGGCAGATGACACGGCAGATCTGAAATGTTGGCATCCTCCATGGAAGCCCTGTGCTGCAAATATAAATAGAAGTCAGCCGTCCTCAGGAAGCACTTGCAAGCTGAGGTCATCTTCTCTGGCACTGTCACAGCAAGCCCAGACAAGGGCTGGGACAGGAGAGCAGGGAGAAGAGAGAGGGAAGCTAGAATGGGGCACGCAGCATAACTGTGAAAAAGTTAGACCAGTCTGGGTTATCCAAACCTGCTGCATGTTGTGGTTTATAGCTATAAACCTGATGACACTTTCAATTCCTGCTGTCCCCTTTGTTATGGGGGAGTGTGGGACTTTCAGGAGGTAGCTCTGCTAGCTGGCAGAAAGGGGTCACTTAGAGCAGGCTACTATTTTGCTCCAACTTTGCTCTCTGCTTCATTAACCCACTATTATATGAACAGCCTTTGCCAAATGTCCTCACTGACATGAACTCCACTACACATTCCCCACAATGATGACCCTCTGGAAACAGGAATCAAAGTCACTCTTCCCTCCCTCCAGTTGTCTGGGTCAGGTGATGTGAAAGCAACTACTGCAGTAGCTATCATGGACCGGGCTGCAACTGGGCACCGGGGGGTTGGTTTGAGGTCTTACATGAATTGATTCACATAGCCCCTCATGGCCGACATAGTGTAGTAATGAGTACTGTTATCTCTGCTTAAGAGAGGACAAAGAGGAGCATAAAGGTTAAGTAACTAGTCCAGGACAATACAATTAGTGATCTCATTCCAAATCCAGGTAGAGAGCTTTTGAATTTGGCCTCAGAGGTTTCTTATGCATGTGTGTTAACCCAGGGAAGATGTAAAAACCGCGGAGATTTAGCAACAATGTCGAGACCCCTAGGCATGGAAAGGTTTGTGCATAAGACATCACTGAGTGATCTGTTTGTTGCTTTCTTACAGTCCTGTGTAGCCTAGCACACTTGCCGATCTGCATGTACCATGAGTGCCCCACCATCGTCAACACCCACAAACCATGGGGTCTCACGGTACACACTGAGCACCTTTATGGGGGCTCTAGGGACCCTCCCCCAGCCCTGGGAGCCCAGAGAACACAGAGAGCCCAGGTCTTCTCCAGCTCCTGGGAAGTAATATTGCACCAGTTCATCTTTTCCACTTAAAAGTCAGCCAAGCCAGGCATGACGGCTCATGCCTCTGATTCCAGCACTCAGGAGGCTAAAACGGGAGGAGCAGAAGGTGGAGGACAGTGTGAGAGACACACTGGGACTCGGAAACAAAAACAAAAAAATAAATATAGATTTTATTGGAAAATGTATTTTCATGCAATAGATTTTGATCATGGCTCCCCTCCCCCAATCCTCCCAGATTCCCCCCACGCCTCTCTACCCATCCAACTTTGTATTCTTTGTCTCTCTTTCTCTCTGTAAAATAAACAACAAAAATAAAACAGACACACACAAAAACAGTCCCATAAAAAAATGGAAATCAAAATAAACAAGAAAAAGATCATAAGACAAATAAAAAAAAAATACCCAAACAAAGCGAAATGAGTCAAAAAGTATACAAAAATACCATTGAGTTCATCTTGTGTTGGCCAGTCGCTCCAGGACACAGGGTCCTGTAGTTAATATAGTGAGATTCCACTGGAGAAGACTGAGTTTTCCTTTGCTGATAGGTATCAATTGCAGATAGCTTCTTGGTTAGAGATAGGAGACCATGTCAACTTTCCCTGGTTGGTGCCAGGACCCTGGCTGGCTGAGACCTGTGCAGACCTTGTGCATGCTGCCACAGTCGCTGAGTTCATATGTGCCTCAGTCCTGTTGTGTCTGGAAAACACTGGTTCCTCGGAGTCATCCATTACCCCTGGTTCGTATAATCCTTCTGTCTCCTCTTCTGCAAAGATCCCTGAACACTGAGGACGGGTTCTGATGAAGATAACTTATTTAGAACCGAGTTCTCCAAAGTCTCTCTCTACTGGTCAATTGTGGGTTAAAAAACAAAATAGACTGGGCAGTGAAGGCTCATACCTTTAACTCCAGCTCTCAGGAAGCAGAGGCAGGCAGACCTCTGTGAGTTCGAAGCCAGCCTGGTCTACAGAGAAATAGACAGCTCCAGGAGGGCCAAGGCTATGCAGAGAAACAAAAGCAAAACAAAACAAAACTCATGTCCTGTGGGTACAGTTATCCGCATGAACAACAGAAATTAGACACTATGCCAATAATAATAATAATAATACTTATTAAACCTTATAGACCTTCAACTCAATCCTCTCAATGGTTCTGCAAGAAGTTAAGTTATCAGGCTCTGCTGCCCCTGATCTTTCACATGGGAAACAGATAGTGGAAGAGGTGAAATACACCCCATAGGCTCCCAAAAAGGTTGATTCAGTATAAATGTCCCACTCTAACCCCTATGCCTAAGCATGATGTCACAAAGACTGCCCTGAGAATCATAAGGGATCTCCCAGGACCAAATCAATGGATACTGATCACACGTGTGTGCACAACATTGTAGTAAGAGTTGACAACCCAATGATTGAAATAATCCTTCCCCAATGGAATTTAGAGTTCAATAAGGAAAACCACAGGATATATTTATCCAGCTACTAGTGAGCATCTGCTACAGCCCTGAGACAGATGTATGGAGAAGAAGAGATTTGGAAAGATTGTAGCAGCTAGAAGTGATGACTGACTCCAAGGAAACTGTCTTCTGGACATAACAGGACTAATGCACAGGCGAACTCACAGAGACTGTAGCAGCATGCACAGGGTCTACACAGGTCCCAGCCAGGCAGAGATCCAACACTGCGGAGGGGAAATGGGGCTGGTCTGCTAACCCTAACCAAGAAGTTATCTGCAATTGTTTTGTAAGTTTGAGGCTGGTGAGATGGTCCTTTGCTGGCAAGCCTGATAACATGCTTTCAATCTCCAAGATCCACATGGTGGAAGGAGAAAGCTGACAACTGCAGGTTGTCCTCTGACCTCCACGTACACTCCCAATTCCCACTCATCATACACACACACACACACACACACACACACACACACACACACACACATCAAACAAATGAGTAAATAGAAAGGGAGGAAGGAAGGAAGGAAGGAAGGGAGGGAGGGAGGGAGGGAGGGAAAAAAGGAGGGAGGAAGGGAGGGAGGAAGGGAGGGAGGAAGGGAGGGAGGAAGGGAGGGAGGGAAGGAAGTATGAAGGAGGGAGGGAAGGAGGAAGGGAGAGAAGAAGGGAGGAAGAAAAGGAAGGAGGGAAGGGGAAGGAGGGAGGAAGGATGGAAGGAAGGAGGGAGAGAGGGAAAGAGGGAGATAAGAAGGGAAGAAGGGAAGAAGTGAGGAAGGATGGGAGGGAAGGAAGAATAAAAAAGAAAAGTCTAGGTGTTTGGTGAATAGAAAAGGTCTTACCTTCTTAAGATCAGAGCATTCCAAGACAATGGAGGTGATCTTCTAGACAGAAGGTGGTCAGTCAGTTGAAAGGGGCCATACCCTCATTCCCAACCAGGTTATGCTAATTGTCCTCTGGTCCTCTCTCTAGCATCCGTCTGAAATCACAGATTCAGGTGTATCTTCACAATCACCTCCATGAGTTGTCACCCTGTAGGGCAGTGGCATACAGTGTTGTGTAGCTGATCTCCCACTGCACTGAACCCCAAGAATTCTGTACTGTTCACAAAGGGGGGGTCATGACATTTTCCTCACAACTGCTCTCAAAAGGAGATGAATTTCAATTCACCCAAGTTTCAAGAGGAGTTGTGTTGACGAGCAACATTTTGTCACAGGGGAAAGGGACAGAAGGAGGTTAAAGGCAACATGAATACACTAAATCTCTGCTCCAAGTGTTTGGGAATAAGGAGGCACTTTTTCTTAATCAAGTACCTCAGAACTGGGATGAGGAAGGGAAGGGCGTGATCAGAAACTTTCAAATGAACCAACAACAGGTTTCCTGTCTCCTGTCCAGGAAGGGTGACATGCCACCAAACCATGTTAATCAGAGGCCATCTGTGTTTAGAGATTCCCCATAAGTGGACCACTGTCAAGAGAACATCTTCCTCACAATGCGTGTTAGGGTATAGATGGTGCTTTTACTCACAAACTCTAATAGTCATATTTCTCAGGCTGGGGTTTAGACTTCAGAGAACCCAACATTTTACTTGGCCTTGTGTGCCCCAAACCGTTATGGCTACCTTCCTGCCAGGTGGCACACATCCCACAGCAACACAACGTTTCCTCTTGAAAATGACTCACATTGGAGAAAAGGATACTCGGTAAATACAGACGTAGGCAACACTGCCAGAGAAAACATGAACCAAGGCTGTATTCATGGCTAAAGATCAAAAACGCAGATCTGATCCGTCCATATCTTTTTCAAGTTTGAGGTAGAGAAACAGGGGGCCTAGAAAGTTGGTTCCCTAAGGACACAGCAGGCACACCCTCTGACTAACTTATTCAAGATCTTTCACCTGCTTCATACTTAAGAGTTTCAAACGATATGAAAGAAGTGGGATTAGAAGTTAGAAGTGAAGCTCTGAAATTCTGGTCAATGCTCCTGGGAATGCCTCTCTCTCTCTCTCTCTCTCTAAAATAGAAATAATTTGTAACCCTTTAGGAACCCAAGGTACATCAAAGGCAGTCCTCTTCCATGAGAATGTCTACACATTGTCCCTGTGGAAGAACAGCTGAGCAGATTTCATAAGACCGTCATACCATAATGACTGTCACAAGGCTCAGTGTGATAACCCTAGGGAACTGGTTTTCTAACAGTCATCCTTTAAGGGTTCTGCCAGCGGCACACAACTGAAAACCTTGGGTGTTCTCTGTGAAATTATCTCTGAGAGATTTAAAGGGAAAGAAAAGAAAGATGACCAACAAAAGACCGTAGGAGCTGAAGAACAATGAGGTGCAGGAACTCACACCTCTGAGTTTTTATAAACCTTGTATACCTGCAAACGTGAATGGGAACAGAAAAAAAAGTTAAAAGTACCAGTGAGACTTAATCAAACTTTACTCGGGACAAGGAACTTTTAGACAACTATCATACTCCGACCAAGCACCAACAAAACAAACAAACAAACAAAAAACCTATAATCCAGCTCCATCCATACCACATCTAATGAATAATGGAGTTGTCCACCACTGACAGGTCATAAAAGGCATACAAGGAAGACAAAATTTTCATAATCATCATTTCAGTGTAGTCTACAGGGGGGAAGTGGACTTTTGATTTTTCCAAATAGTCTTGGGGATAAGGAAGTTTTGACACAGACCATTCATGAGGTCACTTCAAGCCTCATGGTGTCAGTGGAAGCAAACTGTGAGCCTGTATGTCCAGCCTTGTTCAGAAGTCATTGCCAAGCAGAGCAAAGCATAAGCCATTGGCACCCAAGGGGTAGATGAGGAAGATACAGGACTAGAAAGCACATTGTTTAAGAAAATAATATTAAATTTCCCAAACATTGTAAAATGTATAACCATCTAGGTAGTGGACTGTCAAAGGTACCTACTTAGAGTCAAATGAAATAAGGTCATCTCTTCATGTGTTACAGTAAAAAACTCAGAGGTCAAGATAAAGAAGAGAATCTTGAAAGCAGCAAGGGGTGGGGCATGGTGGTCCACACCTTTGATCTCAGCTCTCAGGAGGCAGAGGCAGATGGTCTTTGGGGGGGTCTGAAGCCATTTCAGTCTGCATCAGTCTACATGGTTTACAGAGGGAGTTGTAGCCTGTTACTGAGACCCTGTCTCAAAAAAGCAAAACAGCACACACACACACACACACACACACACACACACACACACACACACGCAAAGACAGCAAGTAAAAGAGAAACTCTGATGTAAAATCCTCAACAGAAAAATTAAAAACCAGGGGACAATTGGATGATACATACTCAAGGTAAGGAAGGAAAAATAATAAAATCTCCAACTAAGAATTATGTGCCTAGAAAACTCTTCCCTTCAGAGATGAACTATAAAGACTTCTCTAAACAAAGAAAATCTGGTGTACTTTACCATCATTGCTGAAAAGAATCCTTTAAACCAGAAGAAAATAATGCTAACAAGTATACAAAAACATCTGAAACCTGAAACTACTAGTAGGCAAAGCATGGTGGCACATACCTTTAGTGCCAGCACTTGGGAGGCAAAGGCAAACAAATCTCTGTGGGTTTGAGGCCAGTTTGGTCTACATAGTGAGTTCTAGGACACATAGAACTATATGGGGAGACTCTATCTCAAAAAAGCAAACAAACCAAAAAAACCTCAAGTACACAGTCAAATTCAAAATATTTTAATAATATATGGAAGTTAAAATATAATACAGCTATTAAATTAACTTTGTAAAGGAATACTTGATATAGGAATGTTCAAATTGTCATGGCAAATTTTCAGTGTGACTAACGTTGAGGTTGTTTTTCTTAATATTTGTGTCTATAGTTTCTGTTCATTGTAATAGTATTTATAATAACCAAAACACTGATCAAAACACTGAGTTGACTATCAGCAAACAAATGGAGGAAAATGTGTGTGTACACAGTGAAATGTGAATCATTCATTGAAAAAAGAATTGAATTCTATTATTTGTGACAACATGAATAAACAAGTGTACATCGTGTTAAGTGAAACAAGCCAGGCACAAGACTGTCACATAATTTTCCTAGGATATGGACTCGTCGAGGCTTATCTCATGGAGGTAGAAAGTCAAGTGCTGCTTATCAGAAGTTACAGTAATAATTATTTCTTGGTCTCTAGGCTAGGATCAAGTGCATAATTACAGTGAGAAGAGGAAGCTGGGGGAAGTACTGGTCAAAGGACTTCCAACCACAGTTCAGAGGGACGTGTTCATGAGATGTCCTACTCAGTGCAGTGACTATAGTTAATTCTTTAAAAATGCAAAGACAAGAACAGGTGTGGCTTCACAGATCTATAATACCAGCCCTCTCAAGGTTGAGGCAGTGGGATTCTAAATTCAAGACCAATCTGACCTACACAGTAAGACTCTGACTCAGAGGGGAAAAAGAACAGAGTTACAATTGTACACATGTACACACAGAGGGGCGGGGAGAGAATGAAAAGTAATTGCATGGGTTTTTGCATGTCGTAATTAGCTATATTTAATCATTCTACAATTTATATGTACTTCAAAACATGTTGTTGTGTGTGATAAGAACATGCAATTCTATCTAATAATGTAAGACGTGCCGAGTGAATCCAGGTAGGATTATTGTGTATACACCAAAAAGCAGAGTAGCAAAAGCCAACAAAACGGAAAAGTAATTGGACAGATGCATAATGGGATTCGAAGACTTCAACAGCATCATCTCAACAATGGTGTTTTCAATCTAACTGGAAAAAAAATGCAACTTAATAATATGATCAATCAACAAATGGGACTGAATAGACATTTGTAGACCGTCTAACTCAAAAACACAAAGTTCGCATTTTTAGTGTTCATGAAGCACACAGTAAGTTAAGCCTTGTGATAGGCCACAAAGACTGTAACAAAGTTAAAACAATAAAATCCATATGTAATGTATTCTCCCAACCACAGTGGAGTCAAACTGCAAACTACCACATGAAGATAACAAATAACTTCTGAGCACATGAAAACTAAACAACGTACTTATTAATATGTCCATTTAAAGTTAAACACCACATCATAACATAGGGTTTCCCCCTTTCACTTTTATAAGCTGCCATTTGCCTATGCGTCACAAATGGTACTTTGGATCAACCCACACTGCTCCTCCCATCACAGGTTACTGTTTGAGCATAAACTTCCATGCTATCACGCCTACAGCGTTAGGTTCCATCGAGAAGTAGAAGCAATGGAGTGCAGCCATGATACGAGAGGGGTTCGTTGGGTTGGCTTACATGATAATGAATAGTCCAAGTAGTTGCCCAATCCAAGAAGTTGTATGCAGCAATCATAATCCTTGCTTAAGGCTGGGAACTCCCTGGAGCTCTGCGTGCATTGAATCCACATGGAGAGACTGACATAGATGGGGTCTGGCACAGGCTAAGGGCAGCAGTCACAGAAACAAAGGGGCTTGTTGGTGACGCTCACACGGTAGCTTCATTCTCATTCAGGCTGCCTGTTGGAAGGTGCTGCCCACATGCAAGGCAGGTTGCCCTTCGAAGTGACTGTGTGATGTGTCAATTCTCTCCAAAAATGCCCCCCAGAAGCACACTAGAGCCTTTCACCATCCCTGGACTTCTGTTCATCCAATCAGGTTGGCGATCATGACTAGCCATAACACTCGGTACTTCTTTGGCTCAAATTTGGGCAGGACCCAGTAGGGAGGACACAGTAGGGAGGACACAGTAGGGATGACTCGGCTCTGCTCTGCAAAGTATTGTCCACGTCACTCAAGATTCAGTACCCAGAAGCGACTCAGCAACCAGACAGCTCTGGAATCAACTGGCGTTACCGTTACTTCCAAGTCCCATAGTTGATGACAGACAGTGACGGGGTGAGACCAAACTGGGGCTGCGGACTCCTGCACCTGTCTGGAACCTCTCTCTGCTTGCAAAGGTGACCTCACAGTACAGCCACCTCCAGGGAGTCAGGCTCCTTACACGGTGGCTGCAGACTCTAGACCCTAGTTGTCTCAGTAAGCGAGCTGCTCCTTCTTTTCTTAGTCTTAAAATTCATGTGGAATTATTTTTGCCAAAGACTATTGGTCAAAGTGCTTGTCAATTTATCTAAATTCAGAACAGGGGAAATAGAAGGGGGTGAGATTATTTTACAAGGCCAACAATAGGAAGGGCATGTGCTCTCAGACACAACTAAGCAGTCAGTTTTCCCTGGAGCTTTCTTTACCTTCCATCCTCAGAACACTACTCACGTCCAGCACTAGGTGCCCTGACCTCTGAGTTCACATCTTCTTGATCATCCAGACAGCAGGAACATGAGATTTGTGTGACTTTCCCTGGGGAATTGTGAACAGACCTCTACTTGCCTTTGGTAAGGGACCAGTGATGAACAAAACAAACAATTCCACCCAAGTCTAGTTGGATGTTAGTTACAGAAGTGTAAGTAAGGGGTTAGCTAAAAAGTATAACTAATTGTTGTTACATATACATATGCATACTCCTAAATATGTAAATACAACCTGCTTACCCTGTATGTTACTTGTATGTGTACAATTTCAGGGATGACCACTGGGATTGCATAACCAAATTTTAAACAATTTAAGAAATTGACTTCTCTCCACCAAACAAGCAAGATGCCCAAAGGAAAGAAGGCCAAGGGGAAGAAGGTGGTCCCAACCCCTGCTGTCGTCAAGAAACAGGAGGCCAAGAAGGTGGTCAGTCCTTTGTTTGAGAAAAGGCCCAAGAACTTCGGCATTGGACAGGACATCCAGCCCAAAAGAGACCTAACACACTTCGTCAAATGGCCCAGCTATATCAGGCTGCAGCGACAAAGAGCCATCCTCTATAAGCGGCCCAAAGTACCTCCTGCCCTTAATCAGTTCACCCAGGCCCTGGACAGGCAAACAGCTACTCAGTTGCTTAAGCTTGTCCACAAGTACAGGCCAGAGACAAAGCAGGAGAAGAAGCAAAGGCTACTGGCCCGCGCTGAGAAGAAGGCCGCTGGCAAAGGGGACGTCCCAACTAAGAGACCACCTGTCCTCCGAGCAGGAGTCAACACAGTCACCACCTTGGTGGAGAACAAGAAGGCTCAACTGGTGGTGATTGCCCATGATGTAGACACCATTGAGATGGTGGTTTTCCTGCCTGCCCTGTGTCGAAAGATGGGGGTGCCCCACTGCATGATTAAGAGAAAGGCCAGGCTGAGGCGCCTGCTCCACAGGAAGCCATGCACCGCTGTCGCCTTCACACAGGTAAACTCGGAAGACAAGGGTACTCTGGCTAAGCTGGTGGGAGCTATTAGAACCAATTATAATGACAGATATGACGAGATCCGCCGCCACTGGGGAGGCAACGTCCTGGGTCTTAAGTCTGTGACTCGCAATGCAAAGCTGAAAAAGGCAAAGGCTAAAGAACTCGCCGCTAAACTGGGTTAAAGGTACACCGCTAAGTTTTCTGTACATAAATATAATTATAAAATTATCTTCCAAAAGAAAGAAGAAATTGAGGTTATGCATTTGAGAGAAAGCAAAGCAGGGTACACAGGAAGGATTGGTGAGAGAGAGAAAAGGAGAGAAGAAAATGATGTAGTTACACTTTACTTTCATATATATTTATTATATATTAATAAATATTTATATGAATTTCATACACATATATGATATATAATACATACATATGATATATGTCACATAAGTGACCTCAAAACAGTTGAATTACTGAAAAGCCCAGCCCAGGATGGGCAATGACCTATGGAAACTGTGTCCCTGGAATTTACAGCCCAACTTGCAGGTAACTCTTAGGAACTTAACTCCAGTACCCACTTTTTATCTGTACTTGACAAATATTATCTAAGAGCGTTCATCTGCTTAGGTTCAAGACCTGTGTGTGACTCCTTAACATAAGTTTATCAGTTTGTTAAGAAACAATTGATACTAAGAAATGGTTTGACTCTGAAAAGTAGTTGGCCCGGGCATCACAGAGCAAGAGGCCCTTTATCCCCTGTGCTGGATTGACCTGCAGTCTCTGAACAGCACATTCTGTGGAGTTTGGCAAGGAGAGTCATAGTATCTAGACAGAGGGTGTAAATATTAATGCAGGGAAAATAGCTCCCACTTCACAGATCTATTGCTGTAAAATGAGCCACCCAACTTAATCAACTACCATTCTACCATCTCATGACCCTGCTGGTGGGGTGGGTTGAGCTGGGAGGTCATGCAAGGGGAGGAAAGATTGACAGAAGGCTTCTTGAGAGAATATCACACTTACCAAAGGTTTTATTTAAGGAAGTATTTGCTTACATTATTTATTTGTTTATATTTGTTTGTTTATGTGGGCATGGGTGCACATGCAGACATGCCCCAGTGTGCTTGTAATGGCGGTCAGGAGACAAGTTGCAACAGTGAGTTCTCTCATTCCATCACGTGTGTCCTGGGGATCACAGGTCGTCAGATGAGGCAGCAGAAGCCTTGGTTAGCAGAGCCATCTTATAGGCCAGCTCTCAGTTTTTGCTAGCAAAGAAACTTTACTTTTGAATTCCATGTGTATTTCAACCAAATGAATATTTATCTAGGAATTTATCCTAAGAAAATGACTGGAATGATTAAAAAAAAAAAAGCTCAAGATTTTTCCATTGGAAACAACGGTAGTTACCTAATACCCAGTAGTAGAAAACCAATTAGCCCAATGTGGTTGAGGACAACATTTTAGAAGCCTATGCCCAGAAAACAGGTAGGATTACATTTCAATTCATCTATATCACGTAATAGCTAGATGATCTTGAGCAAGGTAGGTACTTACATTTGTGAAATCTCAGTTTCTCTACAAAATTAAGAGAAGGCAAAAAATAAATAAATAGTACTTTTTGATGATTCAATAAAATGGCACATGTAAAAGCAAAGTAATAGTAACCTATGTTACTGATAGTTCTGGTGTATTAGTGCAAATATTTCTCATTTTCCACATTGCCATGCATATACCACGTCCATGAACCCATGTGGCTAACCTTCCTTTGGTTCTGACCAACGATTTGTAAGTGAGAACAACATATGTTACCTCCCAGCCAAACATTTAACTGTCGGTAAAAAGTTATCGCACAACAATTTGGCAATGTTTTTTTTTTAAGATTTTATTTTTTATTTATGTTATGTATGAGTACACTGTCAACTGTCTTCAGACACACCAGAAGAGAGCATTTGATCCCATTAAATGAGCCACCATGTGGTTGCTGAAAATTGAACTCAAGACTTCCTTAAGAGTAGTCAGTGCTTTTAACCACTGAGCCATCTCTCCAGCCCTCAATTTGGCAATGTTTTGGCAATGAACTCTGTAGTTGCTTTGTCCTTGCGTGTCTATGATGGTATATCTTCTTGCCGATCCGTCATGGATATACTGATGTAAGGGCAAAGAGTAGATCTCTGTGATTGTAAGTTACTGAGATCCGGGGGCTATTTGTTACTGCAATATAAACTAGCCTGTTGTGACTGATGCAATGCTGTTATTCAACCTTGCAATAAACATTTTTATGAAAGCGCTAAAATCAGCAATAAAAAATATTTTAGACAGATGCACGGCACACAACTGCAAGTCAGCAGTTGGACAAATGCTGCAGGAAGATTGTGAGTTCAAGATCAGCCTGAGTTATAGAGTGAATTTGAGACCACCCTCTAACCAAACATAGGTAAACTCTCCAAAAAGACAGCATATACTTATTAAAGATGTATTTATTTTTATTTATATGAGTATACTATAACTGTCTTCAGACACACCAGACAGAAGAGGGCATTGGATCCCATTACAGATGGTTGTGAGCCACCATGTAGTTGCTGGGAATTGAACTCAAGACCTTTGGAAGAGCAGTCAGTGCTCTTAACCACTGAGTCATCTCTCCAGCCCAGCATATAATTTTTTAATGACAAAACCCAGTTACTATATGGGGAATATATTTATCTTGAAAAAATTAACATCACAGCCACATGAAATATTCTCATAACTTCTACATGGTCCCTTTATCTCTCATTCAATTATTGGCTCAAGACAACATGACTTCCTTTCACCTAACTTTACTAGCCTCATGTGTGTGTACGTGTGTGTGTGTGTGTGTGTGTGTGTGTGTGTGTGTGTGTGTGTGTGTGTGGCGGGGTGGTGCTGAGTGGGTGTTGGGAATTTGCAGTCTGTATAGAATTTGCTCCAGGCATCCAGAGGGAATCTTGGAATTTACATTCCATGAAAATGGGATGGTCACTATGTTATATATTAACATATTATCTTGGTCAAATAGTTTAAATTCTGCATCCCCAGCATGGAAAGTGCTGTGAGAAACAAAGTAGACATATAAAAAAACAAACTTAATAGTAGGGGCTGGAGAGATTGCTCAGTGATTAGAGCACTTAATCTCCTCAAGAAGACCCAGGTTCAATCCCCAACACCCACGTGGCAGCTTACAACTGTCTGTAACTCCAGTTCAAGGTGATCCAACCCAAGGGGATCTAACACCCTCACACAGACATACATTCAGGCAAAACACCAATGCACATAAAAAATAATAACAAAATAAAACGTTTAAAAAATCTAAACAGGAACGTGGGGGGGAATGTTTACATTGCCTTCTGCTGGGTGATACAATTGGTTGATTTCTATCTATTATTCATATAATTTATTTACTTTTGTTTATATATCATATGACATATTATATGATAACATAGTATGCTATTAATAATTTAAATACCATTAATTCATTTTAGTTATTCATTGTCTTTATATTTATCTAGTGTATGATCCCTTCAACAAGAACTGGATGAAATTTTTCTAAATATCAACAATGAATATATATTAACTTTTATATGAGAAGCGAGAATAACAGGTTATATTTTTCTGATCCCTCACAGTAGGTGGAGCCTGAAGGCTCAATAATTTGCATTAATTATCTCAACGTTCCTGAGAGTTGAGTGTTTACCATTGTCTCCACTTAACTATTCATAGCTAAGGGTTCTAAAGCACAAAGAAGTGAACAATGGAGCTAAGATTCAAATCCCAGAGCCTCTGTCATAGCTGTGATATAACCGACTGGTCGGTGGTACATCAGTATATCGTGATGGGTACTTAAGCTCTTGTAAGAATAAAGAGGTACAGTCCTATGTAGTTTCTTATAGAGTGCTCATAAAAATCCTTTAAAGAAGCCGGCAGGCACCGCTCCCCACTTCCAAGGCGGAGCTGCAGGCCCATATGCCTCCACCATGGCTTGGAGCACGTGCTTCTTGCTCCCGCAAGTCTTCTTCCCCCAACACCCAGCCATGCTGATCTATCTCAGCTCCTTTGCATATCTACTGAATACATAGTTCTGTTGCTGTATGTTAGCTGCAGGTTCTGTTTGCAAGCAAATCTGGAGGGGTGTGAACACCAGACAGAAGTTGGGAGGCTTGGGGTCTAGACTTGGCATCATTACCAGGAACCCCAGTCTGTGCACCTATAAAACGAGCGTGTCCGCAAGACAGAATCAGGCAGCAAAGGACCTGTATAGAGCTATTGTTCTCAAACTGGGGATCTGGGTGAGGACTGCCCAGAAGCAACAGCCTTTCCCCCGGGGGTTGGGGTGGGAGAACAGCCCTTGTGTGTTTCCATTTCAAGTAAGCAGAAGATGTATAGTTGATGTGTTTATGTTCTGGGGATCAAACCCAGAGCCTCACCCCCTGAGGCAAGCACTCTATCACTGAGCTACATCTGCAGCCCCAGAAACTCTTGAATAACAGTGGTTCACTTCACACATTCATTCATTCATTCAACAGTTACTTGAGAATCCACCCTGAGCATTGACAGCAAGTTGAATTCTAGAGTTATTTACACTGAACTAAACAAAGTTACTGCACGTATCATAGGGATACAAACGAATAAATGAATCAATAAGTACATAACAGGAAGCCACTGTTGCTGGTGGTAATCGTATCCACACTTCTGCAAAAAAAGAATACAACGTCTCTCCTAAAGGCTATACTTAGGGCAAAAACAAATAACCAGCTAGATATAGTGGCCCAGAAACAAGCGGATTCAAAGTTCAAGGCCAACTTTAGCTACATGGTAAGATCCTACTCCCCCTCACCCCCTACACACAAACATACACACACACACACACACACACACGACGATGACTTTCAATTATGAGACTAAGGTCTAGGCCAGGGAGATGACTCAGAAGATAAAACCACTTGCTGGGCAAGTAAGACTGATAGGCTGAGTTCCGTCCCTAGAACCCATAAGAATCTAGATGTGGTGATACGCATCTGTAAAACGGGAGGCAAGCCAGAAACTCACAGGCTGCTAATCTGGAGTCTTGAGCAACATCAGAAACAAGAAAGGCCCTGCCTTAAAAACAATGTAGAAGGCATATGCCTGTACACACACACACACACACACACACACACACACACACACACACAAATAATTATAATAATAACAGTAATTTTTAAATAAAAGTTTGGATTTAAGTCACAGTTCTGAACTTAGTCCATGAGTTTGAACTAATTACTATCATCATCTTCACAATCCTTCAACAGCCTGCTCTACAACTTGATGATCATGGTGGCTCTGCCTCCCTTATAAGGTTGATTCAAGGGCCAAGCCAGTCAGTAAAGTCAAACAGATAATAATCTCTGATTTCCTCCACTTCGTAAACTTTTGGTTGTACGCTCTAGGCAAGTTCAAGTTGCTACTAAGGCTTGTGTTATCAATCTGAAAACACGGTTAAGTCTCAGCTCATGCCCAAGAGCACTGTGGGATTCTTCTCAACACACTATACAGTGAATATCACTCTTTCCTAGCATAGGCATTGAGAAAAGGTTGAAGGTCTCTCATTCCTGACTCTGAAGCCACAAGGCAAAAGTTGGAGTTCAGGTCTAATACTAGCTGGAATTTCTGTGTGACCTTGAAGAAGTCTCTTTCCTTCTAAAGAGCTAAAAACATCTAGTGTAAAAAAGACAGCATTTTTAACAAATGGTGCTACATCAACTGGAGGTCAGCATGCAGAAAAATGCAAATCGATGCATTCTTATCTCCTTGTACAAAGCTCAAGTCCAAGTGGATCAAGGACCTCCACATAAAACCAGATACATTGAAGCTTATAGAGGAGAAAGTGGGCACATGGGCACAGGGAACATTTCCTGAGAACACCAATGGCTTATGCTCTAAGAACAAGAATCGATAAATGGAACCTCATAAAACTGCAAAGCTTCTGTAAGGCAAAGGACACTGTTAATAGGACAAAACGGCAACCAACAAATTGGGAAAAGACCTTTACCAATCCTATATCGGATAGAGGGTTAATATCCAATATATACAAAGAACGCAAGAAGTTAGACTCCAGAGAGTCAAATAACCCTATTAAAAATGGAGTACAGAGCTAAACAGGGAATTTTCAACTGAGGAAACTTGAATGTCTCTGAAGCACCTAAAGAAATGTTCAGCATCCTTAGTTATCAGGGAAATGCAAATCAAAACAACCCGGAGATTCCACCTCACACCAGTCAGAATGACTAAGATGAAAAACTCAGGGGACAGCAGATGTTGGAGAGGATGTGGAGAAAGAAGAACACTTCTCCATTGCTGGTGGAATTGCAAGCTGGTAAAACCACTCTAGATATCAGATATCAGAAAATTAGACATAGTACTATCTGGGGACATTTCTTAACCACCTGATCCTTAAATTCTTGTCATCCATACAGTGGGGACATTGTGATTGCAAGCAAAGGGAGTCTAAGGATTTGATAAGCTATTCCTAGCACCTAGTAAATCCTGTTTTCTGTTAGGGAAGACGGTCCTGAGAAGCAGTGAGGCAGGTCCTGCTGAGGTAAGATTGGGCAGGATTATGAATTCTGCCTCTGCATTCTAAGGAACTCAAAAAGCCTCGTTTCTTCCACTTGCCCATGCAAGTTACTACAGCTCTCTGTGCCTCTTCATCCGTGCAGTGAGCATGGGGCACAACCATTAGCAGAGCTTATAAATAACATGAGGCCCAGAGACTCTGCAGACCCCCCTCCCCACGCAAGAGCCTTTCGTGAAATCCTCAAAGTCAAACTTACTTTCATGAGGCTGGAATTTTGCTTGCTCTTTAGACTCCTTTTCTCTCACTGGTGTCTAGCAGACTGCACGACATGATATGACCTCATTTTGCAGTGCCTGGTGGAAAGCATGCCTGACAATCATTGTGTTGTGTTTGTTTGTTTCTTTTTGGAAGAAAAATAAGCAGACCTGGAAGAAGTTGTGTTAAGATAAATGAACCAGAGTCAGAAAGACAAATGTGCATGTTTTCTCATATACAGATTTCCCCCCCCCTAAGGACATGAAAATAGAAGGTGGAGCTGGCAAGACGGCTCAGTAGATAAAGGCACTACCTACGTGAGAACCATGGCACATGCATCGGAGCACACGGACATAAGATAGATAGATAGATGGATGGCTAGATAGATAGATAGATAGATAGATAGATAGATAGATAGATAGAGATGATAGTAGATAGATAGATAGATAGATAGATAGATAGATAGATAGATAGAGATAATAGATAGATATAGATAAATAATAGATAGATAGAGATAATAGATAGATGATAGATAGATAGATGATTGATAGAGATAATAGATAGATATAAATAATAGATAGATAGAGATAATAGATAGATGATAGATAGATAGATAGAGATAATAGATAGATGATAGATAGATAGATGATTGATAGAGATAATAGATAGATATAAATAATAGATAGATAGAGATAATAGATAGATGATAGATAGATAGATGATTGATAGATAGATAGATAGATAGATAGATAGATGATTGATAGAGATAATAGATAGATATAGATAAATAATAGATAGATAGAGATAATAGATGATAGATAGATGATTGATAGATAGATAGATAGATAGATGATAGATAACAGATATAGATAGATAGATAGATAGACAAACAGACAGACAGACAGATAGATAGATGAAAGAAGGAAGGAAGGAAGGAAGGGTCTGGGAAGGGAACCAGCAGGTAATGAAAGTTGTGACCAAAGATGACTATGATCAAAATAGTGTGTGTGTGTGTGTGTGTGTGTGTGTGTGAAATCAGTTGCTTTGTATAACCAATGTATGCTAATAAAATACTTTTAGAATTAATTTCAAATGTTACATATATATACATATATGCATATTAAATATATTCCCACAGAAATAAAAGTTGTGTGGGGTCCTCAATGATTTTTAAAGTCTAGAGAAAGTCAGAGATAAAACATTTTGAGAGCACACACACATACACTCAGGTCCTCAAGGAAGCCAAAGAAGGGAAACAGCTCTCCTATAATAGTTACAGGCATAGTTACAGGCAGTCTGTGTACTGCCCAGTCCAAGTGCTAGGAACTAAATTCCATCCCCTGAGTGCTCTTAACCACTAAGAGCCTCCTTTTGCTGTTTTTTTGCTTCAGCGTTGAGAATCTGATGCCTATTAAATTTTGGACCATTTAAAGACATCACAGCACAGAAGCCCTCACCCCTCCCATCTCTGTGAGATGTGCACCCTGAAGATACAAATCCTTCCGTCGGAGTCACTGGCTTCCCTCACCCCGGCTCTTCCCATGCTATCTAGATACAACCTGTTACCCACTGGGAGCAGGTGGCGATGAAAGTCTCCTTACAGCGAAGTTTCCTAAGTAATTGTTCATCAAGAGGAAGTGGAACCTCAAAATAGGAATTGCTTCTTTAAGGTTTAGGCAATTTCCATGGAAACAGCACGCAGAGTATACCTAATTTTAAAGGGCTGGGGGTGTTGGCGGAATGACCTGGAAGGGCATAACAAGATAAGTGGTGAAAAGTGTTGAGCCAGGGCCGGAAAGATGGGTCAGTGGTTAAGAGCACTGACAACTCTTCCAAGGGTCCAGAGTTCAAATCCCAGCAACCACACAGTGGCTCACAACCATCCGTAATGAGATCTGAGCCCTCTTCTGGTGTGTCTGAAGACAGCTACAGTGTACTTACATCTAATAATAAATAAAGCTTTGCCCCAGAGGGAGCAGAGGTCCTGAGTTCAATTCCCAGCAAGCACATGATGGCTCACAACCACCTGTACAGCTACAGTGTACTCATATACATATAATAAATAAAATAAAACTTTAGAAAAAAAAAGGGTTGAGCTGGTGATGAGTTTATGGTTTGTTCATTTGGCCTTTCGCTATTCTGGCATGCCCTTAAGTAGGGTGTCCTGATTACTATTGGTGTCGAGATGGTAAACGCTATGAGCAATTTGAAAGGTTAAAGGGTCTATTGGGATTATAGGTTAAAGTCCATCACCAAGGGAAGAGAAGGCGGGAAATGAAGACATGACCCTGGAAACAGACACTGAAGTGGAGGGCATAAGGGAAGCTCCTGGCTAGCTTGCTCAACTCGTTTTCTTATACAACCCAAGACCACCTGACCCGGAGTGGCACCTTACAGTAGGCAGCTTCAGCCCACACATCAACCAAGAAAATGCCCCATAGGTATGCCCACAGGCCAGTCTGGTGTAGACAATTCTTCAATTGAGGTCTCCTCTTCCCAAGTGTCCCTAGATTGTGTAGAGTTCACAAGAGTCACCCAACTCAGATAAACATCCCCAAATACTGGTGTTGGTGAAAAACTGACAAGACTCTCAGATCATAGGTATCAGATGAGTCTGAGAAAGACAGGACTTGATCCGGATGATCGCCACCAACAAAGCTCTGAACGGAATCCTGTTAAGAACCCCGTAGGATTTTGTCTCCCTAGTGAGAAAGGAAGCAATAAAGCCTGTCTGCAGCCAGAATCCGGTTTTCTGGGCTTTTAAACCTGTCTAGGAAGAAAAAGACCCAGACAGACCGACAGAGCCGGGGGGGGGGAGCCGGGGGGGGGACAGGGAGAAGAGAGAGACAACCCCTCCACCCTCAGCAATAACCCAACTAAAGCTGGAAGGCCAGTTAGAAAATTTGCATGTGCGCTGATTAAATAGAAAAAACTAATACGAAAGAAAAATGCCAGCAGAGGCTCCCCAGAGCCGTGACCATCCATCAGCCCCGCCCCCCCAAACCAGTCTTCCACTATAGAATGGGTCATCGCTATTGGTCACCCCGCAGCACACAGCCACCTGTTGCTGTCCTGGCGCCCCGAGCGGAGTCGCAAGCGGCCGCTAGAGTTCGTTCTAATTCCCCCGGAGCAGAGCCGGTTGGGAAGCCAGGACGCGACGCGCCTACTAATCCGCGGAATGGGAGGCAACTCGGCAGTCTTCAAGCCCCAAGCCCTCTGTTTTCTCCAGTAACTCATAATGTCAAACTCTGGGTCCCAGAGTTAGCCCCCCCTCCCTACGGTGGGCTCTAGCGCGCTCACACCCAACAAATTCCGAAGCGCCCCAGAACCTGCGAAGGGGAAAGGGTCCCTGAGAGCAAGAATGCACAACACAGGCAGGTTGCTAGGTCCCTCATCTTCCCTCGGATGCTCCCTTAGAGAATTTTAACCTTGCGTGATCGCCGGAGCACAGCAGTCGAGTTGCTAGTTCACGGTTCCCAAGACTGCAAAGGGCAAACACCACACACACACACACACACACACACACACTTTACACACACGAACCAACGGAGACCCGGTTTGCAGACCCCTCTCGCCGGGAACGCGGTTGTCCCAGCTCCGAAAATGACCCGTCTCGCTTCTGAGGGACGCCAGTGTGCGCGCTGCAGGCGTGTGCATTTTTCCGAATCTGACAATCGCTGCGAACTCGGGCCACACAAGTTTAAGCCAGCTCCCTGAGTGTCTTTGTTTGTTTTTGGGCTTGGAGGGAAAAAGTTTGAAGAGCTTTAACCAGACAGAGCTCAGGCGCAAGCGGAAATCCCCAACAAAAGTGATCTAACTTCAAGTGGTTATGTAAGCGGGGCGCCTTCTTCCCCGCCCTATTCCCAAGCCTTCTCATTACGATTCCGGGAGTAAAATGCATCTCGATTTAAAAAAAAAAGTTTTTAAGTATGTTATTATTTTCTTGCGCCAAAAGGCGGGCGAAAATGCAAGCAGAGCCCAGGGCGCGTGACGACCCCACCCGCGGTCTGCCCCCACGCACTGCAGGAGGACCTGGAGTCTGGGGTGTTGCTGGCGCCGGGCAAGCCCTAGCGCCCCGCGGTCTCACGGTCCGCCACTCCACGTGGTGAGGATCAACAGTTTGTTGAGCTCATCAGTGACACCTTGAACTTTTCATAAAGAAAATGGGTATTGCACCGATAGGGTATTGGCCGGGTCGTACTCAATATTCAATGATCTCGCTCGCGCCTCCCCCACCTCTTCCCGCAAAAAATTCCAATGAGTCCGTTACTGGACTAAGACTTTTAAGTTCATTTACTACCACCACCACCCCACCCCGGGATGGCCACTCATCTGAGCCTTTAGGGGTAGCCTCCCCCTACCCGCGGATCCCTTCTAAAAATGACATTTTGCCGGCGTCTGCGGAGGGGCCTGAATTTCACTTTGTAACTTTCTGCGGAACCCGAGCCGGGGTGGCAGCTCTAGTGGTGGTATCGTATGCAAATACGCATGCTGACGTTACAGATCATGTGGGTTTCGGCGTAGATTCCCCAGTGATCGAGGCATTTTTCCCCCTTTTTTTTCTTTTTTCTTTTCTTTTTTTTTTCTTTTTCTTTTTTTTTTTTCTTTTAAAATTTTCGACCAACCGTTCTCCGCAACGGGGGCTTTTTTTCTGTCAGTCTGTCTGTCTGTCTGTCTGTCTGCCAGTCTGGCTTTCACCCCCCCCACCACCACCTCTTTCCCACGGAGCCCGAGTTGGGCGCCGGGTGGGGAGTGGGGAGTGGGTGGGGGGAGCCAGCAGAGTTCCATTTTGGAACGCCCGTGCCTCGTCTCCGCGTTCCCAGCCCGGGTCCCCGCGTTCGCAGCCCCGGCGCAGGTAAGAAACTTCGCCCCGGCACGGAGCACCCGCAGCGGGCACCGCCAGCCCGGAGCCCGCCACACCGGGCGCCCGCCACTCCAGCCCAACTTTCCCACCGCCGCCGCAGCTCCCGAAAATGTGTTGTTAATGGGACTTGGCCGGGTTAGGAATGGGGGTGCGCGGGAGGGGGGGTTGCAGGCTTTTTTTTTTTTTTTGCTTTCTTTCTTTTTTTGCGTGTGTTAGAAATCCGCGGTTTCGGGGAGGGGGGCACGGAGATTTTTTTTTTTAATGAAATAGTTTTGATTGCAAGTTTGGATAAATGGAAGCCAGACCGAGGAGGAGGAGGAAAAACATGTCTACGTTTCCCTATGTCGACATAAGCCACAAAAAAATATGGCGTCCGCTTTCGACAGGGCGTTACGTAGACCCGACTCTGATTTTTATTTATTTATTTTGTGGCCGGCTTCCTGCCTTCTTGGTCAAACTGCGGCGCTTTGTGCGAACCGGGCAGGTCCCGCGGGGACTCCACCGGGACGTGGCCCCGTCTCGGCGCTTTTTGGAAGCCTGGGGGCTGCGTGGGGCTGCTCCCCTCCCTCCCCCCGCTCTCCCCTCTGCTCTCCTCTCCTGGTGACGATTCGCCGTAATGTGGTGGCAGGAAGCATGACGCCGTGTTGAGGCTGCCTCTCCTCGCGTCGCTCCCGGTGGCTGCAGGCGGCCGGCGCGCGGCGCGGGCGGCGGGCGAGGGACCTGCGGGCAGGGCCTGAGCGCGGCGCTGTGCCCACGCCCCGCACAGGTGCGCGGGGAGGGGGATGCGGGGGGCGCGCGGACCCCGGGGCCCTGCTGTCCCTGGCCTGCCGGGACCATCCGGAGCCCCGGTCTCCCGCCAGAGTGACCGTGGCGTTTTCCAGTCTGCCCCACAAGAGGTTAAGCACTGCTGGCGTTGGAGCGTCTTTGTGGCTTCCCCCAGGACTTGGGATCTCGAGCTTTGCAAACTTGCCCTTTCCCTAGCAGCTTTGCAGGAGGTTGCGGAAGACAACAAGCTCGGAAAGTTGGGAAACAGGAGCATCACTGGAACGTCCCTTTGGCCCCCTAGCTGTGCTGTGCTCGGAAGGTGGTGGAGGAGGATGAGGAGGGCTTATCCAACTGGGTGGGTGGAGGAGACCTGTCGCGGTAGCCTAGTCGTGATTTGCCCAGGCTTCCACCTGATTGATTGGCTTCAAAGCCAGTGGGGTCTCTGTGTTCCACAGTTCCGCGAAGGCCTTTTGTTGGGGGCGGGGAGGAGGAGGGGGCACCCCTCCCTCTTCAGAGTCACGGCTCAGCTGGGGCCCCAGGCATCACTGTCCTTTAAAGCCCAGAGTTCTCCATTTGCTGCTCTCTGAAGATCTCTTTCTTTCTGGAAGTGAACAGCTCCTCAGTTATCAGGCCTGCTCGGTGTTGAAGTAGGACCTAAGAGACAGGAATGCTTCCCCGTGACCCCTAAGCACTTGGACTTCCCACAACAAGCCTCTTAAACACACTCTCTCCTGCTGGCTGCTCTAAGAGGAGAGCAGAAATTAAGTGAAGAGAGTCTGAGCGCTCCTGGAGACTTAAGTCAAAAGGTGATTTTCTGTTTCTGAAGGCCTCCAGTTTAAGCGGTTCAGACCCAGGGCAGTAATGTCAAAACGCATTTGGATGACGGCCAAGAGGAATAAATATCTTGTTAAATGACCTGTTTGATAGTAAAAATAGACTAATGGGACCGGCAAGTGGTTCAGTGGGACCAACATAAAGGTTTAAGTTTAAAGTGAAAGTTACATAAAGCTGTTTACACTTGTTCTTTTAAGGCCAGGGGGAAACCTAAGAATAAGATTTAAAAAAAAAAATGTGTCCCTGACAATAATCAGGCCTGTGGTGTGTGGAATATTGTTACTGTTTTTTGTTTTGTTTCGTTTTTTAAATCTTGGACTCCATCACCGTTCTATGAACTTGGACCTTACTTTTTTAGCGGGTTTGATGTCAGCTAAGGATCTACCTTAGCAGATAATATACTTAAGGAGAAAATTCAGGAGGCCAAAGTTTTCGGATAAATCAGTGACTCATCATTTAAAGAGAGAGGTGGAGAAAAAAAAAGCAAATACACTGCAAACATTGGATTGTCAAGTTGAAAACTGAGGATCTTCATTTGTCCAATATTGATCACATCCCAGTGCATCAGGCCTTGGTGGTTATGAGGACACTGTGCCTTTAACAACATGGGGTGAGGGGAGGGAATCACGTTGCTGTTTGGTAAGTGTTCCAAGTACTGCTGTTACAGTATCTAGGCTTGCTAGATGGTTAGCATGCTTTTTCATGCAATCTTCACTGCTACCCCACAAACCAACTATTAGTATCGTCTTTAGATTCTGGTTGAGGAAACGGAGGCTCCTAGAGGTAAAGAAAACTTGGCCAACCCTCAGGACACAATGTAGAGTTTGTGTTGGAGGCCAGGTTGATGCCATAGAATCCATCTCTGATGCAAGGAGGTCTTTACAAACCACAGGGTAAAGTGCAGGCAGAACTGAGAGCGATAGCTATTGCCCTGGGTCTCCACTTGGGGATTCATTTGAATGTCACTTGTCTCTTCGTTTATTTGGCAAGTAAGTGTTAATGCATTTGTTCATTCAACAACTATAATGTTCCGGATACTAACAAGAGCCCACAGTCATTAAACACTTTGATATGCCAGACACTATCCTAAGTGCTTATTATTAGGCTATTTTGTCTTCATGACAAACAGGAGATATAGAGGCTCCCATTCTCTATAGAGGAAGAAGCACAGACCCAGAGAGGTCAACTCACTTGTCCTAGACCACACAGCTCATGAGTCTTGTGTCAGCATCCACAGCATGGGTGTTCTCACAGCTGCGATACAGGGAGTGCACTGCACCAGGCATTGTGGGGATGCTGGGGTGGGGGTGGGGGGCAGAGCCCCTGGGCTCTGCAAGAAGCTTTGCTCCGCACTAATGGAGATGCTGGCGGGATAAAGACCCCCTGCCCTCTAGGAGTTTGAACAGACAGTAGGAGTGCTCATTAGGCCCAATCATGCAGAATTAAGTAAGTGCTATAATTGAGGAAAGCAGCCATTGTGGATGCACAGGGAGGGTGTGATTGTGTTGCTCAGAGGGCCTCATGGGGACCTCCTAGAGGGGGTGGCATCTAAACTGACCCATGAATGAGAAAGAACAATGCCCGAGTGAGGTGGCATAGGATAGCATTGATTTAGCTGTGAGCAACAGAAATTCTGAAGACCCACCCGTGACATTGGGGGGGAGGGGTGGACAGGATGTTGCCTGAGCTGTATCATTGGGAACACAAACTGTGTCTTTTCGTTGTGTCACCCTTAGCATGTGGGTCTTAGACTTGAGGTTTAAGAAGGGGAGTGCACTGTCTCCAGGCCTCCGCCAAAGCTATGCTGTGTGGCAACCCAAATGGATCAGAGAGAGATTGAACAAGTGTTCTTAGCCAGGCACATTACTGACGTGAACATGATGTAGTTGGGCTTACAGGGCAGAAAAGGGTGAATAGCTGTTGATTTAGCAGGTAGAATGTCTGAAGTCTCAGATAGGAAGTTGAAAAGAGCTATGGGGGAGGGGCTGGAAACTGTCTGCAGCCTAGGAAGTGGAGAAAGGGGTGCAGGAAAAGATGTACAGATGTCATCTTTCTCTGTACAGGTGGTAAGATACTCTCTGCAGTGCCAGTAGCCATGGCAGGCTTCAGAGTAGGGACTGTCATGTATTTTAAGGAAGGTAAGAGAAAGGCTGAAGCAATGTACCTCGTACCAGCAAACCTGTTTGGTTCTCATTTGACCTAGAATGAAATCAAGGGCATTTTCAGACAGGGGCCGATGTTGTCTCAGAGAAAAAAGAGACAGCAGAGTACAATGGAGAGGGAAGGGAGGAGGAGAGATAGTCTTTAGATCCTGCCAGTAAGAATCTAAAATTAAGCTCTTGTACTGAAGAAATGGCTTGGGGGAGTTCATAGAATTCCCTGGCCAGACAGTCTAGCTGAATCAGTGGGCTCTGGGTTCAGTGAGAGACTGTGTCTCAAAAAATAAAGCGGAGAGTGATGGAGGTCAATGCGCATTTTTGCTCTCTATCCTGTGTGTGTGACCACACATGCATGCACACTCGAGCACTGGCACACTCACAGGCACACACACACACACACACACACCACCCCCCAAAACCAGAAATCCAAAATTATTTTGAGGCACTTTAGCCATCCCAGGATGTAGGTGCCTCTTTTCACAGTGATTCTGTGCATGGGACAGAGGCAGCTGGACAGAGGACTTTGCCAGTCAAGCATTTCATATTGTCTTCTTCCTGGCCTTTTGGGATTCCTGGGTCAGCACTACCTCTCTGCTAACAGAATGGCCTTGGCCTTGGCCCTACCCCACATTGCTTTAAATCAAGAATATATCATGGGTAGGTCTCAAAGTCACGTCAGTTCACTCACACGGGATACCTCCAGCAGGAACAAAGCTCTCTGGTTCTCTTTATTGCTTGAACAGTTACCTGCGTCTCTGAACGTTGAGGTTTTTGTCTGTCTGTTTGTTTGTTTGTTTTTGGTTGTTTGGTTAGTTTGACTTGTTTTGTCTTGAAACAGAACCACTTGTAGCTGCCATGTAGATTATTGTGAAGCTTAAAAAGTTTAGACAAGGGCTTAGCACTTCATCTGACACATTATCGGACTCAGCAAACCAATCCCACCACCATCAAGGATACTGCAGCCACCTCCAAGGAATGGCTTCCTTGTCCCTTGCACTCAGTGTTAACCATCCACCAGGGACTCTGCCTGTCCTCATCTCATCGTGTCCTCTTCTTCTCTGAACACAGGCTCTCAGTCTGTGGCAAATCTGTGTGGTCATAGCAGTGGAAATCCTAACGAGAGCCTGGTGCCAGTCATGGGCGTATCCTGTGTGGAATCATGGTCCACACCCTGGCAGGGCCGTACTGAGGGTCACATTGCTATTTCCATGCCCCTTTGGTAGATACCTAGGTGGGCATTGTGTGTAATTGATAAAGTCATTTTCTTGTGAACTGAAGAGGAAAAAAAAGAGAGAGAGTAAGACGAGGAACTGTGGTCCTGTTTCCCCTGGTCTAAAGCCCCCACCCTACGCTGAACAGGTTGTGATATTAAGAACATCCTCCCACAAGCTGTTTCCTGTTCTGTGCTTGTACTCAAGCATTTAAGAGAGGTTGATTGGCAATGGTGTATGTGAGAGAGACCCCCAAGGAGCAAAGCAATCTTAACAACACTACATCAGTATTCACCCACATTTCCCCAAGAAACGGGGAAGGACACCACCAGAGCCAGGCAGGCTCCCTGTGCCTGAGTGGATAGCCTACCTGCTAAAACCCTCAACTTATACCCCTTGTTCCTCCTATCCTCCCCTCCCCAGCCCACCCTACTTTCTAATATGAGAAGGTTCCTGGAGATTAAGTCTAGTCTCACTGTGTTTCATAGCAATAGCATTTAACACGGAATGCAATCTGCAGTGAATGAAATCTGTGTGATATTGGTCCACTGGAAGTTCAATAGCAGGGAGTGCGACTCAAGCGTTAACTTCGTAGCAAAAGGTTTATTGTCTGCCTTTGGGGTGCACAGACTTGGTGTGCAAGGGAAGAGTTAGAGGCCCGCGGTTCATTTATCTTACAGAGGGAACCTGTAAAAAATCCAGGGGAAACCATTTGCCATTCAGTAGGGGGCACTGATTTTTTTGTACCCCTCGGGTACTGGTATTGGCCAAATAAGAGTGAGCTCCTTCTTTGGAGGGGGAATCCTTCATGTTGAGGGTCTCAGGGCCCATTTGTGAAAGAGAGAAGCTGGCCTGACTGACGAGTTATGAGCAGAAGGCCCTGAGTTCAGGTTCTCTTTGGTCTGCTTGGATGCCTGCAGCTGCAGGACTCTAAAACAGCTGTGGAAAGTGTGGTGGTGGTGGTGCTGGGGGGGGGGGTGCTAAGAATTCTATGTTAGGGAGCAGGCGGCATGCATGGATGCATACGTCAGCTGCAAACAGGTGACAGTTTCAAACTAGTAATGCAGAAAGATTCCAGAAAAACTCTCCTCGGTGGGCCAGCTCTACTCCCACAGCCTTGTCAGCTCTGGCTGGCAAGACTGGACAAATGCAGAGAGCTACTGGCTCACCCTGACACACCACAAGCCCACAAATCAGTTCATCTGAAGATCGGCAGTGGCTACTGTGTGCCAGACACCGGGCTGAATGCTTCCCCTTTATTCTGACACTTAATCGGAGCAGGAAGGGTGAATGGGGTGCTGTGTGTGGTCCCACTGCAAAGACGGTAACGCTAAGCTCAGAGAGCCGAAGCCCTGGCTCAGGAACATGGAGGGGAGGTAGGAGAGTCAGGTGGCGCTCGTGCAAATCAGTTGGTTTTCAGGACTTTGAAACACTTGGACAGACGAGCTCCAAGACAGCCTGTAAAGAAGTGCAGGCAGGGAGAGGGGTTGGTTCAAACCTGCTTTGGTATTCTCTATCTGGTTACTTTGCTACTGCAGAGGTTTAGGGAGTGAACCAATATGTGTACCTGTGTGGATGCATAGTAGAATATGATCGGAACTGGGATTCTAAATTTTCACCTGCAATCCGTAGAAGGGTGCCACCCTGCCTCTCTCAGTGTATATGACAAATGCTACCCAGGGGCACCTCAATCCTCTCCTTGACCTGGACAGAAAGAATCCCAGGGCGTCAAAAGCTGCAAAGTTGGGACCCCCGAAGAGGAGCTGGGGCCTTTGGGATGCAGCAGGGCCTCGGTGGCCAATGAGGATCGGGGTGGGAGGAGCAAGCATGGGGGGTGGGGTGGGGTGGGGTGGGGAATAGCTGTGCGGCTGTTTTTATACAATAAAAGAGGATCATTGTAATTGGGAACCTTTGAATCATAACACGTCTGCCCATGGCTCTCTCCAGCTGCAGAGACATTTAGTTAAACAGCACACAGAAAACTCCTTTCAGCTGATATTACGTTCCCGCTGTTCTTAAAATAAGAGACAAGGCAGAATCGCTCTAACGACAAAGCCATCTCAGGCTCTCCCAGTCCCCGGGCCTACCCAGACTCCCCGAAGGATCTCCGTGGCCTGTGGAGGATGACATGTTGAAATTATTTTCATGTGCCTTCCTAGAAACAGATTCGAGATACCTGCACACTGCTTGGCCCAAGCCTGAGGAGATGGATGGTCGCGTTAGAGATGGCAGAGGATGGGCTGTTGGGAAAAGAGCACGTACCCGACTTCTTGGGATGCGTGTGCCTTGTCTTTTTCCTTTTAATGTCTTTGTGGTGGTGATGGGAATAGTGGGGATAATAGGGATTGGAAACTGGGGAAGGAGATTATCCTCCAGCCAGGACGGTCTGGAGAAGAGGTTGAGCCCCAGGCAAGAAGGGTCTCCACTTTAATCTCTTCAGTTGATGCTTCTCCTTCTCCTGAGCCTCTGGAACTGCCTTCCACCATCTTCTAGGAAACTTTGTGTTACAAAATTGATTCTGAGCAGGCAGGGTGTTGCTACCAGAAACCAGAGCTAACCGTCACTTCAAGGGTGAGTGGTGGATGTCCCGACGACCGACATTCTAACTAACAGCATGCAGTTGGACAGTGTCTGGCCTCAGTGCTTTTAAAAAAGGAGCCCTTGGTCTCAATCAGTTGAAAGGACACTCAAGAAAATGGGTTATATAAGGACACAGGGATGTTCTAGCGAAGAGAATTTTTCAAAGCCAAACCCAGTGGCACACACCTGCAATCCAGTACTGGGAGGCAGACACAGGAGGATGACCGCCTTGGTTGAAAAGGGAGTTCCAGGCTACCTGGGACATCATAGTGACATGATAAGGCCCTTCCTATCTGAAGGAAGGAAGGAAGGAAGGAAGGAAGGAAGGAAGGAAGGAAGGAAGGAAGGAAGGAAACTGGAGAATCTAGCTTGGAGAAACCTAGCAAGCTGGGCAAATCAGCCCGGGATCCCACAGTCCTAGAGCAGTGCCCCTTGTCGTCTGGCGCAGCCATTTCAGGCCTTTCTGCCTGCTTTATCAGTCAGCTCATCTCTCCCACTTCCACTTGCTGAGCACCTGTCAGAGTGACAGATCAATGTCCCTCCTCTCAGGAAGTCCACACACAATGGTGCTGAACCCCAGCCAGTCCAGACACGGAGCTAATCCTACTGACATCATGAGTTCAGTTCTATGCTTTTTGTGGGCATACTTCTGGCACCCCTAAGAGATATCAGGACTCATTCTTCTGCATTTGACAAGCAAGGCTTCAGAAGCCATGCAGTCTTAACACACCATCTGTCTCCGGGACTTACAAGGCTCCAGGTACTCACTGCTTCTCCTACCCTCTGTGCCTGGGGTTAACACAAAAGGGGGAACCGGACCTTGAATGCAGCCCTCTAGGACCCAAGGCCTGAAGAGTTTTATCCACTTCTGGCATGGTGCATTCAGTAGTTTGTTCTAGGAAGCCTACAGCAAAAGGGGCATGTTACTCAGAGGTGCAGAATCGCAAGAGACTCCTGGGTTTGTTCCTCAGAGTCTCCGAAGTGAGGAACATTTAGTAAGCTGAGGCAGTTAGGTAAGTAGCAGGCACTTAGTGGCATGGAAACCATACAGTTAGACTGATTAATAACGCCGGTGTCAGGCATTGTGCAGCTTGGGGCCATACGTAGAACCTCGCTTTCTTTTTTCTTTTCCTCCCTTCCTCTCTCCTTCACTCCAGCTCTTCCTTCTTTTCATTTTTTTCTGAAATAGAGTCTCAATACGTAGCCTAGGCTGGCCTTGAATTCACAATCCTTCTGCTGGGATTAGAGAAGGTGCAGCTAGTCCTCTGAATTAGCTCTGTTGAGGATAGCATATTAAATGAACCTACTTAAAGCATACCAATACCGCTCTTCAGTATATTTACATAATTTATGTAGCCATCACCACGATGTAACTTCAGAACATTTCCATCACCCCCAGACTGGAACTTGGAGCACCCATTAGCGGCCGCTCTCCATCACACTTATCCCCCTCCCCCACTTCACCCACTTTGGACGGCAGATCTATGCCTTTGCAATCATATAACCGGCAACCGTGAAGAATCATATAGCTTCTTTCACGTGACTTAAAGCACTCTCGGGTCATCTGCCATGTTGTGTGCATCAGTCTTTCATCCCTTGGTAGGACCGAGCAGTGCCACACGGGGAAGATATACCATATTTTGTTATCTATTCGTCAGCTGATGAGCACTTAACCTGTTTTCCCTCAATTTGAGAAGGCCACAGTGAACATTTCCGCACACGTGTTTTCATTTGTGCATGTGTTTTCGTTGCTGTTTTTATTTGTTTTGTTTTGGTTTGAGACAAGTTAGCCCAGACTGGCACTGAACCCCCAAAGTAACTCAGGCTGGTCTTAAACCCTTGATCCTCCTGCCTCTGACAACCTACCTAATGCTGGGATTATAGACGTGCACTGCTATACGTAATCTCTGTCAATATTTTCAGTTCTTTTGAGCACTTCAGTATGGGACTACTTAGAGGAGAAACTGCTACATATTTGCTACATACCGTCCTTTGGCCCCACTTTACAGGTGAAGAAATAAAGGCTTAGGGAAGGGAGGGTCACACTGCTCAAGGGTAGAGTAGCAGGACGCAACTTGCAATCTGTCCAGTGACTACCCAGGACCAAGACTATAGCAGGGTAGATAAGGCGTCCTGTGTGTAAAATTGAAGGACACACCCACTCTTGGCGCCAAGAAGCATAGAGTTAGCACTATAAAGTCGCTGCCTCTTTAAATTTTGCCTCGTATATTCCTGGTTTGCCATTGGTTTTATCTTGGTCCCAGTTCTTCCTCCTTTACAGAGTTCCGATCTCATCATTCTCATCGCTGGGGAGGGTGGGGAAATAAAAAGGATGACCACGCCTTTATTGTTCCTGCCAGATCAAACTTGCAGAGGCCTTACTAATGCTCCTACGTGGTTGTGAGAATTAAGAGGATTTAACCTTTAAAGCACATAGCTCGCCTGGTGCCTGGCACCTCGGCAGTGCCCTAGAGATATTAGCAGGCACTGTTGTGGCGGTGGTGGCTGACAGATCTCTGACCTTAGGCACTGAGAAGCTACCTGTGAGTCACTCTAGCTTAAGAGATCTCCTGATAGCTTTCTTGCTTGACCTGAAGTCCCATGCCCACTGCGTGAAAGGATGAAGTCACCGCCCAGTGATAGGCAGTTTGGGGGATGGATAAATCCAGATTTGATGATGATCTGTTAGGCCTACCTCAGGGGGTCTAAGTCCTGGCTGTGGTTCCAGCTCTGACCCTGTTTTAGTTCATATTCCACGACTGGCTCTGCCATCTCCAAAGCCAGCATGAAGCTCGTGTGCTTCCCAAATGGAAAAAAAACACTGCTCGACAGTACCCGTGAGGCCAGGGTCAGCCAGATATGAGATGCAATGGATTCTTCTTGTGGAATGGGCCCTGATGGTGACCTTGTTTGACACCTTCTCAGCCTCCTGGCCTTTCATAGTTGGAGTATGAAGGGGATGCATAACCTATAGGAGGGGACTTGGGGAATCTTCTTTGAAATTCTAGATAAAGAAAAGATGTATCAGATGTTCAAACAGTCGGAATGATGGACGTCTTGTTTCTCAGCTTAGCCCAAGGTCACATAGGCCCTGGGTGTGTCTTAGACTCACTCTCTTTTTTTTTTAAAGATTTATTTATTTATTATATGTAAGTACACTGTGGCTGTCTTCAGATACCCCAGAAGAGGAGGTCAGATCTTGTTACGGATGGTTGTGAGCCACCATGTGGGTGCCGGGATTTGAACTCAGAACCTTCGGAAGAGCAGTCAGTGCTCTTAACCGCTGAGCCGCCTCTCCAGCCCTAGACTCACTCTTATCAACAGAAGCTCAGAGGTCCTGCTCAGTCTTCCTCCTGTTCCTCCTAGCCTTGTGCACATAACATGCCTAGCATCTTGCAACTGGTGATCAGGACTATCTAGGGAGGTTCACCTCTGCCCACCAATGGTGGAGCTCTGCGGAGACCTCAAGCTAGAACTCTGGGTCATTCTCCTTTGATTCTCTCCCCTCCCCCTGCCACGAGCGCACCTAGCCTTGACTGAGTGGTTGCTCAATAAATAGTTATTAAACTGATAAGTGGAATTGAATGCAAGAGAGTTTCTGCATGTGTGCTATGTGTGTGTTGAAGCAGGAGAATGGCATAATGCTGGATCTACACTAAAGTGAATTTTTATTCTTATTTTTTATCTTTTCGGTTTTCTTGTTTGTTTTCTTTTGGCATCTGTGTTTTGTTTTCAAATAAGAAGAGGAAGTCCTACTGGAAGGGCCACCGATTTGTCATCTGTCACCAATCCCTCCCTTCCTGAGGTCCACTGAGGTGTGATTTGAAGACCCAAAATCCATTGGCTTTGACTAATCTTAAACCTTCCCTGGTCACTGGGTACCCAGAAGTTCAAACTCAAATGCTTCTGGGACTCAGCAGGTAGTATGACCAACTGAAGGGCAAAGTATAGACCAATAGGATGTGGGTATAGACCGATAGGATGTGGATCAGTGTGGTAGAGGAGAAAGGCATATGCCTTAATCCTTAGCATCGGCCTAGTTCTCCAGTTGAACTCTCCAGTCCACCTGCAAACGAAAGTAACTTCTGACCCATGGGGTCAAGTCCAAATTCCTGACCCTGGTACACTGGCTGTCTTGGAGCCAGTTTCTTCATAGCAGGCAGATTTCCTCTAATTGCTTTACCTCTTGTTGCGCGCACCCCATTTCAGTTGCTGCAGAGCCCTGGGCTCCCCACCCTTTCTCCCGTTTATAACTTTGCACATGGGGTTACTCTCCCCCCTCCATCCCCCATTCCCTAGACTCAGCAATGCCAAATTTGCTTTTCCTTCTGTGGTGATTCTTACCCCTCCCCCTGAGAGGCCAGGGTGACCTGAGAAGAGTCATCACTTTGTGGATTTTGATCTGTTTATGTATCTGTTTCCCTGGGGGAGCGGGGACCGGGAAGGGAAGAGTCGCTTTCTACCAGCAGGGAGAACTTCCTGTTTGTCTTCTCCTGTCTTCAGGCCTGGCCCACTCTAGGGGTTGAAAATGGAGTCTGCAGAGTGCCTGGATGACTGCATGAGTGAGCAAAAGGCCCTCTCTCCAGAGAGAGAGAGACCTCCAGGAGAAGGGTTGAACGGACTTGGCACAAGTGTTTTAATGAGGTGCTGCTCACTGCTGCCCCTGGTGGCCAGTCTGTGCCAAAGGCCTGAAGGACTTACTGGACAGTTTTCAAATAGGAGGTCATCAGGGCAGTTTTGCCCCAGAAGAGCTTTATCTTAAATTCAGAGTCTTTTGGCAAGCTCTGCCTGCCTGCCTGCCTGCCTGCCTGGTCCTAACAGGCTGCCTCATCTGGACACCTAGCCTAGGTACTTCCTGGATCAGCTTCCTGCTTTTGACAGGGTGTTATTCTTTCTTTCCTCAGAAGCACCGGGCCTTACCCTCCTGAATGACAAACGGAGTGTATTAGCACTGTCCCTGAGGGGTCTTTCTACAGCTTCCGAATTTAAACTTACAGAGACTAAATTGGAAACCTAATTTTAAGTTGAGCAATGGGTAAATGGGGTATTAGACCAGGTAGGCAGTGGTACAGAAAGGTGGTAATTCTGGCAGTCAGAAAACTGAGGCAGGAGGATCATAAGTCCAACTGAGGCCACCCTGTTCCTAAATAAACCAAAACAAAATAAATTCTGACGTATCAAAGAGAAGAATGAGCTTGCCAGACGCCAGCCACCGACAAGCATGGTGTGTGCTACACCCTTACTTAATGTGATTTAAGATTCCCCAACTTGGTAGAAAATTTACACCCATTTTCCATAGGAGAACACTGAGGCTACGGTACGTGAATCTGAGGAATTACACTGGAAATGGCAGAGCGTAGTTTAAAGCCACCTCTGAGTGACATCAGAGCCAGAGTTCTTTCCTATCACTCTGAAGAGTGACATTGTTAAGATTCAGCGTCACACCCTTAGCAAGAGGACAAGGAGATCTGCCCTGTCTTCCCCTAGTGTCCATGAACAACAAGATTGGGGTCAACAGGAACATCTTTTCTCTCCTGACAAAGGTGCTTTGGGCACTATTGCAGCCCCTTGTCCTCATGACACTCTTGTGGTTTTGTCCCCTGTCACCAGAGCCAGAAGACCAATAATCCTACTGGGCCAACCCTGTACAGTGAGAAACCTTGTCAGGTTTACAACCTAATACCTGCTTGCCTGTGTGTTTAATAGTGACTAACAGACCGTTCTCCAAGGAAGGTGTGTGAAACCCTGTGATGGTTATTTTTAATTGTCCAGTTGACACAGTGTGGAACCACCTGGGAGAAGACTCTCAAGGAAGGGCTGTCTAGGTCATACTAGCCTGTGGTCCTGCCTGTGAGAGTTAGCTCGATGGAAAAACCCACCCTGTGTATGGATGGCTGAGCCCTGAACTGTGTAAGAATGAAATAAATCGAGCTGAGCAGTAACTCATCTCTCTCTGCTCTTGACTGAACGTGGTGTGGCCAGCGGCCTCCAGTCCCTCCCGCCTCGAGCCCCCCACTATGATGGACCGTGGCCTGGAATTGTAAGGTGAAACAAACCCCCTTTTCTCCCAAGATGATTTCTGTTGGATTACTTAGCACACCAACAAAATAAAATTTGAGCAGACCCCCAGACTAGCCAGTGCATAAGATGTGGTGAAGAGACAGATGAACCCCGCTATCCCATGGGCTTAACAATCTGGGGTCTGCCTCTCAGGAAGTCGGTCCCCTGAAGGGACCAACCACAGCTCTCCAGATAGTTTCATTTCAAGCTCTGACTGGAGGGTCCAGGCTGGTGAGATTTTATAGCTGTGACATTTGAAGCCCCCGGCTTTCTGGCTGCTGTGTCAGAGAAAGAGAGAAGGACACAGAGCCGCTCTCAGAGTCACCACACCCGCTCACACGGGGAGCCTGGGCAATGTTTGGTGTGCCTGACTCCTTGTTCCGCAGCAAGGGGGCTCTGCCATCAGCGCCCTGGCTGTACTGCTCCAGCAGACATTGCCTGCAGCTGCTTTGTTTCATGAGATACCAAAAGGTTTCTTCCACCTCTGCAGGCTATGAGTCAGGACCCCAAAGACGTATTAGCAGCCAAGCCAAGGCCTAAACAGAAGCTTCCAGAAACTAGTCCAGGGGCCATCTTATATCTTTAAAGACAGCACCCAGTTTCCCTCCCAGTGATATGTTAAGGAGCCATCTTGGAAACTGAAAAGCTACCAAGTGATCGGTTTGTTTGTTTGTTTTAATGTATTACCTATTTGTCTTTCACATACACTTTGGAGCATACCATTACAGTTTAGGTTTGTACTGAACAGTCCGTGTAGCACAAAGGTTAACATTCAGTGAGCCCATAACTTACTGCCAAGCATCCCAATAGTACAGCTGACGGCCCCAGTTCACCCCAACCCCAACCGTAGGCAAGCGGCCCCTCTGCAACACTACTGTTATAGCTTCCACACTCCACCCGTGTGAGGTCATTGCTGCTTCTCCCCTCCTGAAAGAGGCCTGGGGAATCTCCATGGAACAAATGAGAAAACTGAGACTGAGAACAGCATTTAAAAGTAGGGGCCCAGCTGGGCCTCACTGTGCGGAGGGAGGAATGACTGACTCGGTTCGCAACACTGTTAGGCAGTGCCCAAAGGGCCAGGGCTTAACTCTCAGTATTCACAGGGTTTTATGTTCCACTCCACCCAGCCATTCTTGGGTCAGTCTGAGGCAGTTGGGATTCTGGGTGTTTGGCTTCTTTCTGTCTGTTGTGTTCCTGTAGGAAGCAAGCACGAGATTGGTATATGGTAGGTACGACATTAAAGGTTGGGCCTAGCGTAATGGTGAAATAAAACACTTCTTTCTGTTCAAGTCTGTTCATTTCTTCTTCAAAGGATCACTTAAGAACCTTGAGCTAAGCAGTCTGGTCAGGAACGGTTGGTTGTCTGTTCAGATTTTGGCTCTGAAAAGTCGCCCGGCAGATGGATTCCATGTGGGCAGCAAGCCTTCTCCCACCAGCCAATCCTGGGACTACCCAGCAGGCAATGTGTGTGTGTGACTGACTTTGCACTGGCATCTGTGGTAAGCAGTCAGCTGACCACCTTCAAGTTCATCTAGTCCGGCCAGCTGTGACTTTATAAGACGGGGAATGTGGACTCTCCCTAGCCTCTGAATTGTTCAGGGTCTCACTGCTGGTGTGAAATGTCTCCATGCTCAAGTTGGTTTCAGGGTAGCGCTTCTGTATAGATGGTACAGCGTTGCTTCCTCTATAGGGCACTGAAAGATTGCCCTGTAAATCACTTTTTGTCCTCTATGACACTTTATACAGTTTTCTTTTGCTCCCCCTCACTACCGGTAATGTCCAGGACTGACAGTGACCCAGGACTGTCTCCCCATCTGTTGGCAAGACTCAAGGGACCAAGCACAGCTGTACTATCTGTCTCAGAAGAACAGACTGTGTACAGCCTTAAATGTTTGCCAGTGAAACCTGGGTTAGAACCTTGTGATTTGTTTTCGTGTTTGGTTTCCAATATCAGAATTTCAGGCCAAGTTCTCTGCTGAAGACAGTTATTTACCTGGTGGTGGAGGTGTAGGCAGGAGGCAGAGGCAGGCAGATCTTTTGTGAGTTTGAAGCCAGCGTGGCCTACAGAGTGAGTTCCAGGACAGCCAGGGCAACACAGAAACTCTGACTTGAAGAAAGAAAGGAAGAGAGAGAGAGAGAGAGAGAGAGAGAGAGAGAGAGAGAGAGAGAGAGAAAAGAAGGAAGGAAGGAAGGAAGGAAGGAAGGAAGGAAGGAAGGAAAAAAGAAACAGTTATTTAAAACTATGGATGGGAAAGAGACTAGGGGAGAAAAAAGAAATGTGTTATTAATTATTTGGGACATCCTGAGCTACATAATGAAATCTAGGTCAACATAGGCTATAGAATAAGAGTGTGTGTTTTAGTCTGAGCGTGTACAGGTACGCATGCTTTGGAGATAAGGTCAATATCAGGAGGTTTTGTTTTTTTTTTTTTAAATCACTTCCTTTATTATTTGAGACAAGGAATTCTCAGCGTATCCTAGAGCTCGTTGATATGACTAAGCAGGCTAGCCAATGCTCTGCCCCACCCATCATCGCTGGATCATAGCATGTTCCTCCGCCCTTGACCTTTTACAGGGTTCTGGAGGTCCGAACTCAGGTGCCTGTACTTACTGTCTGCCAATTGAGCCATCTCCCCAGCCTAAAGTCCATGGGTTTTTTTTTTTATCACATGGTTTAAATATTAAAATTTGCTGCCCAGCTAATGGGACTGGTTTAATTACGCAGCAGAATCAGAGAACTCAGGCAGTCATCAGCCCCCTGGGAAGCAATGAAAGGAACCTCTGATGTCGGCCTCTCTCGCTGGCAAGCTTAGACAGTTTGATTGCATCCTCGGGCGTAGGAAGCAGTCTTGTTCCTAAGAATCTAAGAGAGTTCTATTCGCCTGCCCCCAACACCTTTACTTTGAAGGAGTAGCAGGAATCTGAAGGAGCATTTGAGAGCAGAAAATACTTTTCCTTCCTCCTAGCCCAAATGATACAGTTGGAAACAGCTGTCCTACAATTTATGTTCTCGAGGACTAAAGAAGCTGGTCACCATTCTGTCCCTTCCATCTTGGCCCTTGTCCCTTCCTCTGTCCTGGCTCTACACAGCAGCCATAACCAGAATCCTGGTGGCCCCAGCTTTTCTGCTCTGGTAGTCATCCCTAAGGCATCTGGTGACCTGCCTGTAACCCTTGGCCTCTTTGAAGATTAGCAGGAGTGTCTAAGTCCCAGACAGCACAGTGAAGCCCCCCCAGGCTGCAATGACCACCCTTATAGCAGGGTGGGTGCTTAGTGCATATTCATGGAATTTCTCAGTGCTGATGGACCCACCGTGACCCTTATCTGAGATATAAGCGGTTAGAGACTTGGCACACTGGTGATTTGTCCTGGCAACAGATGAGACATCTTTGTACCACGTGCTGTTGGTAACCCTAAAGGCAATGCTGGAGTTAATCATGAGAGTAGCTGGTAGCCAAGTCTATTCCCAGGAGAAGACAGAGAGGGAGGGAGAGTGGGGGAAAGGAGAGATGGGGGGAAGGCAGGCAAGAACAGAGAGTATTTTCCTCATTTCCGATGCGTGTCAGGGGCTTGCCTGGAAGACATGCAAGCAAAACCAAGCCCACATCTGGAGTTACTCTGCGCATGTAGGCAGGTGCACACTCTGCTAGGACATTGCTTGGAATCTCTGCACAACCTTGACATCAGCGGACACACATGGAACCTGGTGGTCTGTTTTGTGAGTTCCCGTTTGTAGACACCTCACTCTGTCAGTCATAACCTTTGGTGAATAAAAAAAGTTATACATTTGTGTAGCGTTTGGAGGCTTGCTTAATAGCAAATCTGTGAAACACCCCTAATCCTATGTTATCAGCCAGCAGTTCTTTATTGCTAATTATCCACTTCATTCTGGATATATGTAATAAGAGTCTCAGGACATATTGGACAAATCATCATTTTTAATAGAATAATTACTTAAGTAAACATATTTCTGCACCTCTCCCAAGATGACTCCTTCTGTGAGATGAAATGAATTTTATAGGTTGGGATTGACAGCTTTTCTAATGAGCAAGATTTTGATATGGAGTTTATTACATTTGGGGGGAGTCTGGGGACATGATGGGTGTTTTTATTTCAGAAAGTAAATTTAGGATCTTAGGACACACAGATATTTGCTGTATCCCCTCACCATCCCCAAATGCGTCTTTGAAGTGGGATGTAGCTAATGCCCCCATACTTTCTCTGTTTGGATGCGCTGTTGTGGAACTTTCTACTCTGGAGCATACAGCCTGAGAGAAGTTCCTGAGCAGGCAGGACTTTGGAGAACTGAAGCCAACTCCGCCATCCTGCTGCTGATTTTAAGCTAGTCATTCACCCCTCCATGGCCTCAGTTTCCCCCACCTGCCTTCTGGCTCTGAATCATGTTTCTCAGTGGGCTGCCCTCGGGCTGGCTCTGCCCACCCCCTACTCCAAGCTGTCAAGCATCTGCAGGTGGGAATAGCCTATCAGAAGCCCCGTTGACTCCCAGGTTCTTGGGAGTAACCATTTGACTTAAGCCTTTCTGGAATTCTTGTAAGAGAACTTGACTTGCCACCTAAACTGCCCCCGTGGAGCTGAATCCGTCCTGACTTTTCCTTGGAAAACCCACAATAGTGCCGAGCAAGCCAACTGCCCTGCATAGCTTCTGCAGGTCCAAGCCGGGGCGTACCAAAGCAGAGTCTGTAACCGATTTAAGGAGAAGGTGCTAGAAAGGGGAAAAGAAAGGGTGACGGGGAGCGGGGGGGAGGGGGGGGGACGGAAAAGGGCTGGCAGGTTCTCAGTCCCAGGGCCTGGATGGAAAAGTGAGCGGGTCACGGTAAGGGGAGGGTGGTAAGGGGAGGGTGCATGCGCACTGAGGAGCTGGCCACACGGCCCTTCCTCCTCTTCTTCAGGAATGCAGTGTGTATTTACTGCCCTGTGGATCCCAGTTTCTCTCAGGAAGTCATTTTTTTTTCCCCAGGGTTAGAGGAGAATAGCAGACTATCTCTCCGGAGAACTCCTCCACCACCCCGAGTCAGAACTTTTGGGGATCAAGGGGTGGTGGCTAAAGGGGAGCTGAGTCAAAAGATGATATTGAAGATATATAAATGACCCTTCTCCATTGACCTTACTCTTGCCCCGCCTCCTGCTGTGAGACTGGGAAGGAAGTAAAGATAGAAAACTGCCGGGCGGTGGTGGTGGCCCACGCCTTTAATCCCAGCACTTGGGAGGCAGAGGCAGGCGGATTTCTGAGTTCGAGGCTAGCCTGGTCTACAGAGTGAGTTCCAGGATAGCCAGGGCTACACAGAGAAACCCTGCCTCGAAAAACCAAAAAAAAAAAAAAGATAGAAAACTAAAAACAGCTTAGTAACTGCAATTTTCTCTCTTCCCAGTCCCAGAGAGATAGTCCCAAAGGACTATCTAGCAGAAGTATAGCCCCTCTCCTAGGCAGGCAGGTGGGGGACATCTTTTGCTGAAGGTTCCCACTTGAGAGTCAGGGATCTCCCCCTCTCCTTCACAGGCGTTTGCCGGAGCTTTCTCTACTGTGACATCCAGGTCTCAGCTCTCCCCCAAACAGGGTGCTCTCTAAAGGGTCCCTGTGCCATGCCCCTCCATCCCATAACCCATACCCAAGCCCAGGACTGCTTGGCTTGGGTGGGTCTTTGTTCTGGAGCTGTTCTAGTCTTCAGCTGTCAGCTGGGGTTTAGGAGCAGTGCCCTAGCCTCTGCATACCCCCCCCCCCGAAACTCTAGATTGTTTCTAGTCCCCTGGAAGTGTGAAAACGTCCCACTAAGACCCCCAGTCCAAATTACTCCCCCTTCTGTCTTCCCATCCCTCTCCACTCTCTGTAAGGGTCCTTATTTTTCCCTTGACCTCAATAGTTCTCTATCTGGCAGCATATGGCACTCACCTGAGAAGTTTCTAGAAACCTCTTGCATACCTGGCCCTACCTTAATAATTAAACTTGACTCTCTTGGGTGTGGGAACTCTTTGAAAAGTGTTCCAAATCATCCTGGAGGCCTTCCTGTAGGTTCTCCGGTCTCCCCTGGATAGCAAGCCACCCCAGAGAAAGACACATGGCAGGCTTTGGGTGCCACTGCCTTGTCAGCAGTTAGAATAATGCTTGGACCCTGTAGGGACTCGAGACTAAGACTGAGCGGTGAAGGAATGTTCCAGAAACTCCATTATCACTCATGGGTAGGTTCTCTTGAGGGAGACTTTCATTTTTTGTTACTCATCCAACAAACATCAAGTGTTTGCTGCTGTGCCAAGAGTGGTAGCCAAGGCTGGAGTGGGAAGATGTGGAGTGTGTGACCCCTTCTAGGAGCCTCCAGTGTCTAGCGCCAGGTGCAGATGGCAGTTAGAATGCAGAGTAAGCCAAGCCACCCCCACAGGCACCAGACACCCCACACCCTGTGGGAGGTGTTCTGCTCATATTTTCACACTTGCTAATCTGCACAGCTCTTCACAGTAGGTGCTGTTGCCTTTTCCCAGGGGAGAAAACTAGGCTCCAGGGAGTTACCTAATGCCCCCAGAGTCACCTGAATATCTGCAGGCAGCCTGGGCGTCACTTGTGGCAAAGCCGGGTCTGCCTCTTGAAATCATTCACTCTTTGAAGCATTCCGTACCATGTATAGAGGTGAGAATGGACCGGAGGCTTGTAGGTCGCCACGAGCAAGGTGGATGCTCCAAGGATAAACCCTTCCCAACCACGGAGTCAAGAAAGTCAACCCCAAGGCTCTTCTGTGCTCTGATACCAAGACTGTCTGGATTCGGGCTTCTTAGGATCAGACCGCAAGGCAAAAACTGGCCTAAAATAGTTCTTTGATAAGGGGAGGAACACTGGTGGCCAGCATGGAAGTCCAATAAGAGAAGGTAGTCTAGACAAGCAGGTCACTGTGCCATACGGCTAGAGTTAAATCCTGTTGTAGCACTGGGCACCACAGAAGACCACACTTCTCGGGGCTGTCTCACAAAATATTATGATAGATGTGATCCTTAATTATAGTGTTCCATTGGCCTTCATACCTTGGTTTTCCCATCTGTGGAAATGGACCCAAACAGAAACAAGCACTCGTTAGAGAAAACTCGTAAACACTACCTATCCCACGGAGTGTAGAGGCAACTGAGTCAGGTATCCAGCAAGAAAGAGGTGCTGTACACAAACAATGTCAAGAGACTTTATGAGCTGCTTTATGGACAGGCAGGGTGAAACAGGATCTACAAGAGCATTAAATCACACACACACACACACACACACACACACACACACACACAACCTCAAGAACTAGATGACAAGGCTGCAAGTTCTGCCTGAAGGGGCCAGAGGGAGATTGGCCTGGGACTCAGGACAATGACCATTCCATTTAAGAGTGGGTGTGCAGGCCAATATTGACCCGTGCCTACTGAGGCCAGACATCTCGCTAGATACACTGAGACATGCAAGCTACATTCACAGTGAGGGTTGCCCTTGTCCCATTCCGCAGGCTGGAAGCCTGAGGCTCAGGACTATCTTTCATTCCGGTCTCACAGTGGGAACAGAGAGCAGGGATCTCTACCCAGATGTCTTGGACCTTTGACCTTCATCTTGATTTCCTTCTTCCTGCCGTCAGAGCTCAGCCAGGAGATGGAGAGAGGCTGCTGTAGCCATGGCACCGAGGGTAAGGCAGACAGGCCATGAGTCTGAAGGGGGATCTGACCCGGAACAGCCTGCCAAGGAGATGCTCATAGTGTCACTGTTAGATCTTCAGGGGTGGAGCAAGGCCTGTTCCTCCAAGGCAGCCTCAGATACTTTCCATTGATCGAGCCACTGACCGATTAACTACAAATCAGACCATCACTCAGACCCTAAATAGCGCTGTTACCGAATAATGTAATTGAAAGTGTTATCCCTTTAAGTTTCCGCTAATGGAGAAAATAAAGTGTTTGTTCCTAAGGGTTTTTTGAAAAAACTCTATATATCTGTTGATTGAGGGAACCCTTTTTTACATTCATTCAGAATTCTAGACTGCATGCAAAGAAAAGCAGGAACTTTGCAATCAGGGCTTATCGTTAGAAAGAATGAAACAGCGTTTTGCGATCAAATTGATGTATGAGACATTTGGTGGTGACTTTGCTCTTGAAGTGAAGGACTTAAGGCTCCTGCTTATGGAGCCAAGGGTCCACGGAAAGTACACAGGATGCCCACAGTTGGGGGCAAGATCACAGTGCTAACGGTGCCTAGGGCCCACGGTTAATGGGAACATCCACTGGCTTCTCTCAAGACAGTTCCCTTACCTTTTTCCAGTTCACTCACTCATCATATAATGGCACTTATAATTCCACTTTCAAATACTCGTAAGACACTAATGGTCTTTTTTGCCCAACTCCTCTTCCATGTGAGGGCCACACAGCTATATCTGCACATAAGAAACATCAGGGTGAGAGACAGCAGCACCAACAGTAATAATACTACTCTAGCCTGGGCTTCTTCAGTGTTCCTACTCATAACCCCTTTCACCAAGAGTTCTTTCTATAACGCCCAATATGTAGGTATATAAAATAGATACACAAATCGAAGTTGCTGAATAAATCATGAAGAAATGTCTCTTACTACAATTCTTTAACATATATATTTATTTACATTTCATATATCGCTTAAAAACAAATCACACAGTGATGAGACAGGTGTGCTGGTTTATTCTTTCATACGTATAAAGATTTAAACCTTGTCTGAGAGTTTGATTTCTCTAGTCATACAACATCTTCAACGTTTTTCAGATACAGTAAATACACAAGACTAAGCGACAGGCAGACATTTGGGGGCATTTCAGAAGCTGTAGGGAACCCTGTCTTAATCCCAAGTGAAACTTCAGTTAACAGTTTTATATGAAGCCTGTCACCCACTCAGATAGTAACTTTTAAAATCCAACATCCTAACCTAGCACAATTCATTTGATGTTTAATGTGCTGAGCAAATATTAAAAGTCTTTGTTTTCTGTAATTACACCGTTTTGTTTCTGTGAGATTTGGATTTTTGCATGGATAATGGAAGACACTAGAATTCAAAACATGTAATCATAATCAAAATATACAATAGTCACTAATAAAGCTGGGTGTTTGAAGTGTGTGCAGTAGGCAATGCAAAGCATACATGTTGTATGTTCACAACCCAGGTTTCAGTGACATCATAAGATGCAACACAGGTGAGTGTAGCCATAAACATCTCATATTCAGTACACATCTGGTTTTGAGTTCATCTTTGGAAACCTTTTACTGTTGCTGATTTTTTTTTTGATCAGTGACATCACTACTCCACCCTATAGGTTACGAAGGTGGGTTCTAGAGAGTGCTGCTGCTATTCAAGAGGATTCACAGGCTATCTGCTAGCTCATGTAATTCCTAACTCATGAGTCAGGACGACAGCTGAAGAGTCAGTCGCAAAGATGGGAAGTGTGCCAGTCACCAAGCCAGTGTGTGAATGCCCTCAGAAAGATCTGCACCCAGCTTCCATGGGTTGACTCTTCTAACAAATGTTTTGCGATGCATACACATCTTAACAGTCATCACAGAGCAAAGGGAAGCTGTTTCTTAGAAAAATTAGATCTAGAAGGGACTGGAATGTTCTGGCAGGCATGTTTGTGTCCCAAAATTTATGGAGAGAGGCAGAGGTGAGTCTGATACCTGCCCTCTCCCCCACGACCCCTTTCATCCCCACCCCTACCCCACCACCCATCTTGGTCACTCTGTGTGGCCACTTTATTGTCTGTAAGCAAGGGTCATGGTTGTATAGCTGCTATCTAGTCTATCTGCATATTAAAGTGTTCTGTGCTTAAACAAGTCCTACACTAAAAATAGTAGCAAAGGGGGTTAGAAAAGATGACCTTTGGGGGAATGTGACGGAGGTGAGTAGGTTATAAACTGGTGGGTTTCGTTATAAACCTTTCCACCCTGGCCTCGTCTTTCTTTGCTAAAAGGTATTTTTAGACATTTTGAGAGATTATGCAAGTCCAATGCTATGCACAGTGCTTAGCAAGTGGTAAGCACTTAGTAAACAGAGCCCGCTCATTTCCATGCAGCAGGGTGATTCGCTGCCACCGAATGGCTCAGAAGGAACTTGGGGTTCCCGAATTCAACTGCTCGCAGCCCTAAAGCTCCAGAATTACAGGACAGGAAAGGGAATACACAGACCTAGGCAGAGAGTACCAGTCGGGCCCCCTGATTCCTTCTCACCCTGCTCCCGGAGCATCTCTTCCTTACTCCCAGTCCCACCTGCTAAAACGGGTAGGTGGGCACGTACCACAGTCCTGACCTAGTTGGAACCTTTACCAGAGTCAGCCTCTGGAGCCTCAGTCCTCTGGTTTCCAGACCATTTCTAATGCTGTGTTGTGGGACTGAAGGAGCAAAGAGGAGGTTATGAGACTCCAGCATGGGCTTGCCAAAATCAGGAAGAACCAGATTTACTTCATTTTTTAAAAAAATGTTTTCTGAGCTGCTGAATGATGAGACAGCAATAAATCACGTATCCCTGCTTTTTATCAGGGTACCTGAGGAGGCTAGTCATGACAAAATGGCCACACGAAAAATTGCAGATGGATCCCGATGACATCAGCTGGGTTGGGGGACCTGTTTGGGAGCTTGGGTTCTCTGGATTTACTGCTATTCTGTTCATGTTTTCATTTGTAGTTTGTATGCCCTTAAGAACTATCCACTGTTGTCCAGCTGGTAGGCCTCAGAACGTTCACTGGTACTTATGGCCTAAGGTGACAAGTGAAGGCACTTTACAATCCCCCAATGACCTGATTGCAAAACTGTAGGAAACTGTAACCCTGCCTCCTTGCTGACTTGTTTGGATGATTAAATGTAACAACACTGAAAATGATTAGCCCATTGCCTGAGTCCTTATAAGCATCCAGTACGAGGTCACTGTCATTTCTTTGTGGCCAGAGATGACCCGAAGTTGGAAGCAATGGTGTCTCAGCAGACAGGAAGGATGGACCAAATCTAGTGACTCAGACACGGTGGTAGGGACTCTGTGGATGCAGGTGCAGGCAGGGTCTCAGTGAATGACAGACATCTTTTAACAGTGTCCTATGAGTGGCTTTACTTGTTGCTGTAATAAAATACCCAGAAGAAGCGATGTCATGGATGAAGGTTATTTTGGGCAGAGAAGGAATAGCGTCAGAAGTGGCTGGCAGCTGTGGTAGCAGAAGCCTGGGACAGCTGGTCACCTTGCCTTCACAGTCAGGAAGCAGGGAAGCATGAATGCTGGGGCGCAGCTCTCTTTCTCCTGAAAGAGAAAGAGCCTAGAGCCCTGGCCACAGGAAAGTGTGGGCTACCCACATTTGATGTGGTTCTTCCCACTTCAATTAACATGATCTAGACATTCCCTCGCCAATGGGTCCAAAGGTCTATTTCCTGGGGCTGTCGAAATCCAAGCCAGTTGAGCATGAGGATGAGTCACGGCTAGCAAAGTGAAGAACTGACCCCTCCCTTCCCCTAGGAGTACAGACCCCAGCACAGACTTTCACTCAGCTTTGATTATTGTGGGTAAAGTGGAAATAATGTGTCAAAGGAGAGTGGCCGGGATTGCGAACAGTCTGGAACAAGGTGGTGGATGTTTTACTTCTTAAAGCTGTGAGTATTTGGTGTTGGAGTTTTGGGGGTCAGCAAATGGTACAACTCCACTAGCTGAGGAGCTTCAGAACCACGCCGGCAGAGTGGAGAGCCAGACAGCTGAAGATCAAAATACACACAGTATTGCTGATCATGGCAGACTTGAGACCTTGACCCAAGTTCTCCAGCCAACTGGCTACTCTGTCACACCCTGCCCTGGTGACCTCCATGCAAGAGCCCAACAAGGGAACTTTGAATCTTCCAGGCAGAGTCTTGCACAGAGCAAGCCATTGAGAGCTGAAGACAAACCAAGAAATATCTACAGGCCCCATCAAGGCAAAAGAGGGAGAGGGTCATTTACGGCTTATTCATTCTGGGCCACATCCCCTAGAATAAAAGTGGGGTGCATGGTACCAGGACAGGCCCTGGGTGTTGGATCAAGAGGCCTCCGTATAGAAAGAAGGCAGGAGAGTAACAATCCTGGCCTCTCACATTTAGGAAGGCTGCTGAGAATTTGGCCACCATACATCTTTTGTATAAGATGCTTACTGTTCATTCATCCATTGAGTCCTCAAATATGTGTTTCTAACTTGTTCTGTGCCAGGTGCTCTCCTTGGGTTTTGAGGAAGAAGAAAGTGAAGATTTTTCTTTTTTCTCTTAGAATTTACATTTTTTTTTGACCTGGGAAGAGACAGAGTAAAAGTAATGTTCGTGCTCAGTGGTAAATGATAATTCTATGCTAGAAAGTGGCCGTTGTTAATGGGGCAGCGAGAGAGTTGAAGGTAAGATGCTATTGGGGGTATTTGGGGAAAGATGCGTTCAAGAGAGGGGGAAAGTTAAGACCAAGGCCATATGGCAAGTGTGTGCCTGAGAAGACAGGGCAAACAAAGGCAATGGTGAATGTACCAGAATGACTGAGTTCCAGAGGACACTAAGGCTGGGTGACACAGTGCCACAGAGCCAAAGACTTCATCCATAGCAGCTCTGGTGACTGCGATTAGTTGACCTTTTTGAGACATGAATGGACTGAGATGTGTAGCCAAAATCCCCCTTTGTTTTACCACCAAGAATATTAATACCAAAGAGAGAAAAGCAACTCGTCATTGGCCACAAAATAAGATCCGAGCACTGAGCTGGAAGGTAGCTCCCCTGTTTCTCCGTCCAGAGTTCTCTTCTTCCATGTCTCTGCCCTGGATATGAACTTCCTATGAAGAAGGTGACTGACTGAGCCTCTCTGGAAGCTTCCTACATAGATGATGGGGCCTCTTAGCACTGTGTTTTTATGGCATGCCTAGCCTTCTCCAGTAGCAATAATAGAACTTATAGTCCTATTAGAACAATAATAGTCCTAGTGAGGGCTGTACTGTGGGACATCGTTATTAACACATCAAAGGTTGATGTGTTAATCAAAGGTTAATCAAATCCAGGGTGAGGGAAGGGAGACCACTGGCTTACAACACAGCAGCATTAATACGTCCTGGTGTGCGGGCCCTGCTTCCTGTGAACCTGACCCTGTTGCAAGATGTCGGCATCTGATGATCGTTTACTCTTGACCACCACAAGAGACAAGCTCTGTTATTTCCCTCATTTTAGAGCAGAGGGAACCAAGAACTGAGAAAGCTGATATAATTAGTCCAAATGCATGTCACAGATAAGTAGCTGAGTCAGCCTGGAAGCCTGGGCTACTGTCTTAAGCATCTGCCTTCTTGACACATCTGATCACAGACAGTGACCATACCCAAGGAACACTATACCAATGGCCAGGCTCAGGTAACACAGAGAATGTATCCATTCCCTATGAGGTCTACACTGGGGATCAGCCACCTTCCTTCTCTTGTCTTCTTTCCTGGGAGATGCTCTCTTACTACTGTCCATCCAGTTCAAAGACCGTTGGATTTTGACTGACAAGAGGACTTTGGAGGCCCCTGGGAGAGGTCTCTGGGTATATGTCTTTTCCATTCTCTGATGTACACTGTAACTGGGTCAAGCATGTAGAGAAACCAAACTGTAGAAAGAAGCCATCCTCAAGGACTAACGATAGATTTGGCATTTAATAACCTGGTAGTGATGACTAGGTGTTTAGTTAGGGCTTACCCACTTGTCGTAGTTAGGGTTTTACTGTTATGAAAAGACACCATGACCAAGGCAACTCTTATAAGAACAACATTTAGTTGGGGCTGACTTACAGGTTCAGAGATCCAGTCCAGTATCATCCAGGCAGGCATGATGCAGGCTGAGCTGAGAGTTCTACATCTTCATCTGAAGGCTGCTAGCAAAATACTGGCTTCCAGGCAGTTAGGGTGAAGGTCTTAAAGCCCTCAGTGCTACACCTACTCCAACAAGGCAACATCTACTCCAACAGGGCCACACTTTCTAATAGTGTCACTCTCTGCCTGAGCATCTGCAAACCATCACAGCACTCCACGGGGCTGTCGTGTCCAGGTTTTGCATCACTTAAGGCCCACAACTTCTGGCACGGAGGCCTCTCACCCACATCTAGAAGTGAGAAGCTGAGATGAATTCAGGAAGGATAACTGATTTGCTTAGCCACAACATCATACTGAAAGGTGGATCAAAAGCATGGATCCCAGTGCAGACGGAGACACCAGTCTTTGTTGAGTGAGCAGTGATGCTCTGAAAACAGTCTCAAAGTCCCTGGAGGCAATACATCACAAAAGCCCTTCTGTTTTCCCATCTTTCTGGAAAGAATCATGAAGAATTATAGCAAGTTCCTTGTAGTATCTACTTAGAATAAAAAGATACCAATGAAGCCAGTCTTTAGGGTTGGTTCTCTACTAAAAAGATTGTTTTCATTTTCTGGGAACTGGCCGGCTGCATCTGTTGTATTAAGTCAGGTTGTCAAGGGATTGACATGCGTTGGTCAGGTTTAGGAGTTTGTGTTGCTATTACGGCTGTGAAAAAGCACATATTGGTCCCCACCATCTATATGACTGTGACTGATTTCTTTTTCCTCTTTCTCTTCCATTTCATGCAACTTTTGCTCACAGCCTCGTTGGCATAATTGACACATTGGCTCGGGCCGCCAAGATTGCCAACTTGGAGTCTTGGATCAGTTAAATCAGTTATGACAGATGTGATTATTTACAAGAAAATAGAAGTCACTATAATTAGACCTTCTGAAGAGTACATTTGGGTAGGGAACGAGAAGCAGCACACTTTAATCTGGCACGAGGTGTTCGGTTTCAACCCTAAGCAGGTTCTTTTCTGTTCTGTTAAAGGAGGTGTCGGTTTGTCTGTCGCTCTCTTCCAGACTGCCATCTATCAGTTCTGTGTCACAGCTTCCGAGAGATGGCAGAGGCAGGTGGCAAAGCAAGCATCTAGGGCACCGGGAGATGTGGCTTCAGTTCTCGCTTTCAACACTCGTCCTCAGCAACAGTTGATTTTGTCAGTCATTAAAACGGGTTTTAAAAAAAGTCTCTGCCTCATCGTAGACCTGAAAAAATGAAGGGTAGCTAAGAAGGAGAGTGTGCAGTGATGGCTGGGTTCTCTTTGCACATACCACTCAGCCTTCATCCCCCACTTCCCTGTCGTAAAACACAGGCACGGCCATCTCAAGCCAGGGATGAGGATTGGAGGAAATGCAGGATGCAAAGGCAGCTTCCCAGCCGTCAGTGCTGACTCATGCCTCCTATTACTATATTTATAAATGCCTGTTTAGTTGTATACATTATACGCATCCTACTCTTGGCATTCTAGACAGTAGCCAGCTCCTCTGTTCGGTAGAGTAACGCCATGTCTGTGGTCCATGTACTTTTAAACACCCAAAGAACATTTAATTTTATTTCTTATAGAATCAGAAAGAAAGCAAAGAATACAAGAATGAATGTAAAATCAAGCATAAAAAATAGGACTAGGCATCATAGTTATATCAACCTGGATTGTATCTATGTTACAGTCGTAATACCTAATTTATGTTTCTTACTTATTTTATTTTGCCAGTGAAAAAATTATTTGTTGATATTATTTATGTGTGGAGGAAGAGACCGTGGAAGGCAGAACCGACCAGGGCTCACTTAAGTCACCACAAAGCCTTGGTTTTGGGAACTTTATAAACATTGACTCAATCGCTCTTGTGAAGATCTAGTAACTCTAACACTCCACATGAGAAAATTATCCAAATTATCAAAGTTGGGAGGTTAAGAAACTTATCCAAAGCTACTCAGCTAATAACTGTGGTGATCCAAAACTCAAAATGACTCAACGGATTAAGACTTTGTTTCTTGCTTACACCACCATTCTGATGTGTTTAACATTCTGTCCATAGTCGCTCAGGGGACACAAAGCCATCTTTCTTGTAGCCCCGCCTCCCTCTGGTTCAGAGAGCTCACACTGTTTGGTGGTGGATGGGGAAATTATGAGAACTACAAGTGGGGGACTTTCTATTAGTCAAGTCCGTAGAATTGGCCACATCACTCTATTTGGGTACCACTGCCAGAAAGCAGTTACAAAGTCACACCTGACTGCAAGGAAGGCTGGGAAATGTAGTCAGGAAATCAGAAACTGAGAGGTACAAGCAAGTTTGAGAGGTTAGCTAGGCCTCACACACACAGCACCCAAGTTCTTCCTGTTTCCCTGAGGGGCTGTTCTCAGTCTTAGCTCCGCTCCCCCCCTCTGACCCGCCCATAGTCTTGTAACCTCACATACTTTTCTCAGCACCAGACTTCTCTTGTGTGACATAGTTTCCATGTGAGACAATAGGAAGACAACTGCATTTGGGGAGTTTCTCTGATAGCTCAGGAAAGCTTAACCTGGCGTTGCGTTTTCTGTGACCCCAGACCCCAGGCCCACAGTGGCACCACTGTAAGGATGCAGAAAATGGTGGTGGCCTCTTCAGTACAGGACACAGAAGTGTACAGAGGGTTTTAGACAATTGGGCTGGAGACCTTCTCTTGACTGGACCTAGAGCAACCATTAGGTATCCTCAGGAAGCAGGAGATACTGATGGTCCTCCAACTCGAAAGCTCTACAGCGGTAGGATTCCAGCCCTTTGTCAGAAGTAAACTGTGTGTCTCACTCCTTGCTCTGCAGTGAATACTTCAACTGAGCGCCTGCCATCCTCAAAGATAAAACTGCTACACCAGCCAGTGGCTGATACTGTATGGACTCCTCCCTGTACCCGCTAGGCAGGCCCAGCCACCTTGGCAAGAGCCTTGTATTAAGGCTTTTTACTCCTCTAGATCATGTCAAGGCTGTTCGTTCAGAGACCCTCAAACAAACAGCATGTTTCTTCTCCCCCAAGAAGCCTTCATAGAGTCCTCGGCCCTCAGTGGTCCCTACCTCTCCAAAGCCCAGAGTATTTGCTGACATCTAAAGGGCCCCCTTCACTTGCGACATTTCACTGCCCACTCACTGTTTGGTTTAGAAGTACGAATCCAGGACAATGCTTGAAACTACATGAGCCAGCGGTTTCCCCAAGCATTCTATAGAGACCCAATACTAGCTGTCTTAGTTAGGGTTTCTAATGCTGTATCAGAGCACCATGACCAAAGGAAAGGGTTGATTTGGCCTACACTTCCAGATCATACTCCATCATTGGAGGAGTTCAAGACAGGAACTCAAGAAGGGCAGGAACCTGGAAGCAGGAGCTGATGCAGAGGCCATAGAGAGGTGCTGCTTACTGGCTCACATCACATGACTTGTTCAGCCTGCTTTCTTATAGAACCCAGTACCACCAGCTCAGTGACGTCATCACCCGCCATGGGCTGGGCTCTCCCCCATTGATCACTAACTGAGAAAAATGCCTTGCAGCTGGATCTCCTGGAGGCATTGCCTCAAGTGAGGCTCCTTTCTCTCTGATGGCTCTAGCTTGGGTCAGGTTGACATACAAAAGCAGCCAGGACACTAACCAACATCAAGTCAGTTCATTTAGACTCACATCCAGGTATTGGCTTGTAATCAGAAGAAAACTGATTCCAGGTTACCATCCGTTTGGTACCTGCCCTTCATTTAGGAGATGGAAAAGGCACACTGAGCAAAGGAAGAAAGGGGAAAAGGGCTACTTACAATTATCTGATATTTACAGCCTCACTCACCCTTCATTTCATGCCTTGTCACATGATCTCATTGTCATTGAGAAGACACTTGGCAAGGGGAGCTCCCCTCCAGGCCCTGCTTGCCCTTCATGAAAGTCCAAAAACGTGCTTTAAAACTGTGTCTCATGATGAGACTTGGCATCTAGGACTAGCCCTGTGAGGGACCCGCCTACGGTTTCTACAACAGATCCTGCCTTCAACTTCCTGCTCTGTTTTTTTTTGTTTTTTAATGATGATGACATTGGCATGAACCAAGATCTCCATTGCTTCGGATTCAGTCAACGTGTGGTTGTTATCTTCATCGTCGTCGTCATCATCATCATCGTCAACATCATAGTTGTCATGGTTGTTGCTGTTGTTGTGGGGTGTCGCTGGCTGTTGCAGGCTGCTGCTTTGTGTAGCTGACACACCGTTCTCAAATTTGTCACAGGCAGCAGAAGAACTATGGGGCTGGTGCACATGGTCACTATTTAAGGGTCTCAGGGGCCACCGGTCTAGCGTCTATGTCCAAGTGAAGAGAGCTCAAAGATAGAAGGTGTGTGCACAGTCGAAATGCCATTGCATGCTGGGAGATTTCTTCTGTTGGCCTAGTTGGTTCCAGGTGCTGGAGGAGGGGGTGTAGAAGAGGAATAGACACTGAAGACGTGGTCTCAACATACAAGGACCTTAAGAGCCCTCTGGACGGGCAAGGTATCAGAGCCTGTCAAGATACAATGACTATATACAAATAACAAAGACAGCACGTGTGAATGACAAGACCGAGACCTGTGGCCCACAGGAAGGTTGCGCTGAGAGAGGCTTGGGCACACCTTGCTTCCCTTTCCTTTCTTACAAGCTAATACCAGGCTGCAGGGAAAGCAATGCATGAGATGCTCTTAGACGGCTGGCACAGAGTATGCGCACCGCATTGGTCCTAGGCTGTTCTTAGTATTCACAATGCTGACTTCTCTCCATCTGAAGGAAGAGACAGCCAAATGGCCACAGGAAGCTTTCTAGAGGAAGGATTTGAACTTGGCTTGAGGATGTAGCTCTACGGGTAGAACGTTTGCCGAGTGTGTGAAAAGCTCAAGTTTGATCCCAGCAGCACATAAACCAGGCATGGTAGCAAACACTTGTAATCCACTCAGAGGTGGAGGCAACGGAGTTCAAGGTTATCCTTGGCTACTTGGGGAGTTCAGCCAGCCTGAACTAAAGACTATCAAAATAAAAAAAAAGTAAATAAAATAAAAAGACTCAAATTTGAGTTGAGACAAGAAGTGACTGGAAACCTGTAAAAGAATGTCGGCATCTGCGCCTTCTGCCTAGGAAACGCCTGTGTGAGGAGCAGACAGGAGCAGGCAGAGGGAGCGCTGTACTAGATCGGGCCTTGTCTGCTTTCTGGCTTGACTTCCAGATGCCAGTGAGGTCTCTGCATCCCACCCTTCCTGAAGGCCAGCTAGCTTTTCTTCTGGTGTCCTTAATGCATGCTAATGCAAGGTGAGAGCCAGCAGAAAATATCTACTTCCCCTCTGTCCTATACCCCTGTTTTAGCTGTCCCAGCCCTCTCTCCCATCCAGGACATCTATAAACCCCATTTTCACAGCCCTTAGGGGTTGGCAAGGCTGTCACAGACTTCAGTCACATCACGATGGAAACAATTGAAAACCACTTGGCAAAAGGAAGGAGGTGACCTAATGTTTTAGAACAAGATTCGTTTTTTTCTCCCTCACCACTCTGAGGAGAAACAACCTGAGACAAAACCATTGCTCTACCAGGCCAATGCCCCCGGGTCCTCTAGCCTGCTGCCTCAGAGACCTCTGCAGAGCAAACCGGGCGGAAGGTCAGGAGCTGTGGAGCTGACTTTGCCTCCTGGTTTGCCAGGGTTCCTGGGGCCTCTCGGAGGCAAGGATGTGGCACAGAGGCCTGTGGAAAGGCCCGTGTATTGAGTCAGGGGAATGTGGGCCTCTGGCAGGTGGCCTGGAATAAATGGCCTGTTCTGAGGGTGAACACAGCCGTATTATAAATACCTGCCTCCCGCCCGCAGCTCGCCATGTCTATCACCAGAGCGTTGATGGTTAAATTTAAGGGGACTGAGCAGGGCAACAAGGGAGAAGGATAAAGGAGATGCTGAGGGCCAGGTTGTATGAGCTACCTGTGCCTCCATCGGATGCAGGAAAAGTATGGCTTAGAGAGTGGCTCACAGTGAGGTTCGGCTTTGCAGCCATGCTTTGGGACTGGATTAATGTGCTCGACCCTCCATCTTTTTTTGTTTTTTTTTTTTTTTCGAGACAGGGTTTCTCTGTGTAGCCCTGGCTGTCCTGGAACTCACTCTGTAGACCAGGCTGGCCTCGAACTCAGAAATCCACCTGCCTCTGCCTCCCAAGTGCTGGGATTAAAGGCATGTGCCACCACTGGCCGGCCCCCCGTTGGATCTTTTATTGACACATCTTAAAGATTACTGGAGTGTGCAGAGAAGGCGAGCGGCGGAGATCAGTGGGGCGTGAGCGGGTAGCTAGGGTGGCCAGACTCAGGGTCACGTTCAGGGTCACGTTCGGAACGACCCATCTATGGCTACGGCAATGTGCCTCAAGGATCTGAGCTACATGGAGGTGGCTCAGAGGCCACCGCAGAAAGAGACCTTCCAAAGTTTCACCCCCAAGTCCAAAAGAGCAGCTCTCCTCTGACTTAAGTATCAGATCTCAGATCGCACCAGCTTAAAAATGGATTTCATGCTTTAAAAGGGAAAAGCAAAACCAATATTGTACTTGGTGCTCTTGTGTTCCGTGCTCAGTCGATGAAAGACCCGGAGAAGGAGGAGGAGCCTGGACCAGCCTGACTGGTCCTCCTTGCCTGGAGTTTTTGTTTGGTAAAGGGTTATCCTGGAAGGTAGGGAACAAGAAGGGTCCTAGGAACACCCTATCCATCCCCTTGATGTCACATCCTTCAGTGAGTGACATCAGAGGAACAATGAGGCTTGTTCCAGTACTAGAACTGCCAGTCCTAGGGCTTGAAGCCCTACTAAGTGTTCATCCAGAGTTGAGAGAGATGCTGTAAAGACTCTGAACGGCAGGATTTGTCCCATGGAACTGTGTGGCCGAGGAAGAGGCATGAGCTGAGCTGAGCTGATGCCTGGTGATGAGATGAGGCAGGGCAGAGAGACCAATGCTTCTCTCTCTCTCTCTCTCTCTCTCTCTCTGTCTCTGTCTCTGTCTCTCTCTCTCTCTCTCTCTCTCTCTCTCTCTCTCTCTCTCTCTCTCCTCTAGAGGTCTAGGGAAGACAGCAGCTCTTGTGGGGCAGCCTCTCCCCATCTATCTCCACCTCAGCTCCTCACTGAAGGGATGTGAGATACAAACCAGTGTCCTCACCGCCCTCCAAAGAGGGGCCAGGCCCCAAGCTTCTGGAGAGGCCTTCCTGCAAGACACAGCCCTGCGGCTCTGAGGCCTGAGGAGGGTGGGGGTGTGGTGTTCATTCTGTTATGTCCGGGCAGAGCCCTCAGGAAGGCTGCTGCTGCAGGACCTGAATGCATAATGTGCCTCGAGCAAACTGAGCTGTGAGGAAATCCAGACAGTCTCCTCTACACAGGAAAGAACCGACTTGGACAGGAGGCTTGCTCTCTGCAGCCTCCCCCACCCCCACTCCCGTGTATTCCTCAGGGAGAACATTAACAACCTTCTAAAACATAGTTTCCATGAATATGGGGTACGCTCAGCTGTGGTCCAGGCTTCTCTTCCTGGTCCTTGGATGTAATATGTAATATGTATTCCTTACATGAGACTAAAGGGACAATACGGATGGATAAAGATTCCCATAAATGTAGACCTTGATCTTCATATCTCAGACACACTAGAAAATAAGTACATGATCTTTACAGTGTGTTGTGCTGGCCGGATCCCTGGCCTCGGACTTCACTGCCAGACACTAACTCAGGTTCACCTGAACTAACCGGACAGAGTCCTTTCCAGCTTCTCAAACCCCACAGAATGTAAGTAAATTCAGAGCCATCAAGGAGAGTATGCACAGTGCTTTATCAATCCCAAAACTGATCCAAGTCATCCATACAGCTCATTTCCTAATGTGCACCCGGAGAGGTGACTCTTGCTTGAGACATCTTCCTTGCATTTGTCAGTCCCAGAGTCTCCATCCGGGCCTGAGAGCGCAAGTCTTGGAGCAATTATAAAGATTCCAACTTCCTTTTTCAACTCTGCACACTAGCCTCTCTAAGTGAAGTGAGCAGGGTCCTGTGAGCTCTGTGACAAGGGGATTCCTCCTGTGAGCCTAGGACAAGGGGGTTCCTAATCCCTTTGGTTTTGGAAACGGGACTTGTTGGGGTACGGTTGTCAACGGCTGTGGGAGGTGGGACACCTCTCTGTCCTCTTAGTCAGCTCTTCCATGTTTTCACATCATGATACGGTGGATTTCTTTACTGTTGTGTTACCGTCCACCCCACCCTCTTAATCCATAAGAGAACATATCCATGGATTCTAAGGGCTGGAACTGGAATATTTGAGGGATGGAAGGCGTGCACCCCATCATCCTGTAATCTGTGGTGGTGCACATCTTCAGGCAAATGCACAGAGCCTCTGTAACCCAACACCTGCTGCACCTTACTACCATTATTTCATAGCTTAGCAGCCAGTTTACCATCTAGCCAAGGTAAGCAAACTTTCCTCCCGAGCAGGGTTGGCCATCTTTGGTCCACCCGTCAGCACATCGCAGACATTTAATGACCCGCAGGTGATTGTGTCGCCCATCTTGCTGAGACAGAGATGCTCTACCTCCTCTTCACTGCTCAGGCCTTGTGGAGGAAAGACCCCAGCGACTTCCATATTTCCATCGGCTGGCATATTAGGATGTGATTAAATATTTAAAAACTGGAATATAAGAACTGTGAATCTATATTTAAGTCAGCAAGCCAAATGTTTTCATTTTAGTCATTAATTTTCTTATGTGATAGTTTCGTACAGCTACACAATGTATTCTGATTACTCACTCACCACCCTTTATAGCTTCCCTTATCCCACCATCCCTACCAACCGTCCATCCTCCTTACCTGTCCCTTTCCCAGATTCATGACTCTCTCTCTCTCTCTCTCTGTGTGTGTGTGTGTGTGTGTGTGTGTGTGTGTGTGTGTGTGTGTGTCCCATTTAGCTTAACCAGGGCCATCTGTGTGATAGAATTCTCAAATCTTGTTTTGTGAAGCAGTCTCTCGTGTATCTCAGGCTGGCCTTGAACTTATATATACATATGAGGGTGACCTTGAACTCCTGATCTCCCTGCTTCTACTTACTGAGTCTTGGGATTACAGGCAAGCACCACCACGTTCAGTTTATACAATGCTGGGAATCAAACTAAACAGGCATTATACCAACTGAGCCACATCCCCAGAACCCAACATGTTGATAGTCTTATGTTTAAAATGCCACGTGATATCTTGGTGCTATGCACTAGCCTATCACATGTTGATATTTCAACTCTGTGCATATTCAGGGCTTAGACTCCTCAACTTCTAGATCCTCTTTCTGCCGCAGCTTGTCTTAGTTGGGGCTGCCAAGCAGAACACCACAGACATTTGCCTCTCACTCTCCCAGCAACTGACTGGATTAGGTCCAAGATCAAGGAGCTGGCAGATTCTGTTCCTGCATAGGGCCCCTTCTTGGCTTGCAGATGTCTCCCATCCATGTGTCCCTAAGTGGTGGGGACAGAGTCTGTCCTCCCTTTCTCTCCTCAGGGCTCTCATCCCACGAAGATGGCGCCACCCTCATGACCTCGTATAAACCTCGTAATGTCCCAAAGCACCCCGCTTCCTCCCAGTTTGAACAAGCACCCGTTCAGCACCGGTCTGTGATAGTCCTACCGTCTGGCTTCCGGTAGGAACCATTCTGCTGTAGCCAGAGCAACCGTTTGCTTCCAGCCTCAGCTCCTGACTCCATCAGTGTCTCTGGTGACAGCCACCCTGACAGGTTCCTCCCACCCTCCCCTTCCTTCACAGAATCCAAAAGCAATGACTCCCTCTGAGGTCCACAGAAAGCAAACTGCCTTTCCTGCCTGTCGGGTTGGAGCTTGGGCCCCAGGTTTTTCCATCTGCCCCCTGATATATCCCCCCATTCCACACCAGGTAGGAGGAGTTTGGTTTCTTACTCTATCTCCAGTGAGTTCTAACTTTAAAAAACTCTGGTCACTCAGGGAAAGAAAATAGAAACAACAACAATAAAAAAAAAAACCCACACGCAAATCGTTGCAGACAGTCACTATGTTTAAGTGTCATGTGCAATTCTGTATTCTATTTTATAATAAAAAATACGTTTTAAAAGTCACAAACAAAACTGGGTAAACCTAGGACTGGGTCCTAAGCTAAGAGGCCTGCTTCTCATAGGTTCTTCCAGGTTGCTCTTGCCCCATCCCTTACTTCTTGTAAGATCTCTTGCTCACCTTGTCTTCCAACATCTAAAGCCAGGGCTGGTCCTTTGTGCATCCATTGACTTACCCATTTATCAGGTGGTTACAGCAATTCTACTCTACTTAAGGTATCCTGTATCCCTACATTGCCTTGGTAACTACACACAGTGGGATGTCGCCAAGAGTACAGGTCCAGTGTCTATCAGAGCTCCAAATTCAAGCATGAACTCAAAGTCTTCAATTCAGCCGCACACCTTTGACTTACAAAGAAAGAGGCCTGAGGCCAGGCTTGCAGGCTGGGGCCGGGAAGAGAGAACACAGAGATTAAATAAAAGAGAGGAAGGCGGATTTGGCAGGGAGAATCCCAGACTAAACGGTCCATTTGCCACCGAGTTCCAGCCACTGGTTCTGAGATCTCACGAGCTCTGGGGTGCTAGCTAGTCCATTCTTACCCTTTTGAGGAAAAGACATCAAGAAACTCTTGGTTTCTCAGAGACATACGCAAAATACTTCAAGTATGATGTATCCGAAGGCCCAAACCATCTTCAAGCAAACAATTCACAGGTGCTGGGCCAAGACGCCATAGGCTGCATAGAGCCGTCCTCTGAAAGGCAAGCATGTGGCCAAGCTGAGCCTTACCTTTGAGCCCGAATGTTCCTCTTCCACTGCCACTGAGGTTAAGCAAGATCTTAGGAGTCCTTGGGAGATGGTAGTTGCTTGATAACTATAAATGACTGTACCCACACATCTAAATGTCACTGCCTCCCTCCCAGGGCTCGTCCTGGGGTCCTAACGTACAACTTAGTGCCCAACAATGTATACTTATTATGTAACCCATGAGGTGCAACTTCTTTTTTTTAAAAAGATTTATTTATTTATTATATGTAAGTACACTGTAGCTGTCTTCAGACACAACAGAAGAGGGCGACAGATCTCATTACAGATGGTTGTGAGCCACCATGTGGTTGCTGGGATTTGAACTCAGGACCTCCGAAAGAGCAATCAGTGCTCTTAACCGCTGAGCCATCTCTCCAGTCCCGAGATGCAACTCCTAATGATATTTTGGCTTTGGTTATTAAATGAGTATAAGAGGTCCAGGGTTTGGGGCAAAAAGATGTAACATTTGGTAATGAACTGATGTCCTGAGACCTCTGAGAGAGCCCCCCCCCCCCACCGCCTTGGGCTGGGATTTATCTTCCTCTTAATGCAGGTAAGAGAAATGGAGCTTGGTAAAGAACTAGACTGTACCATTTGTCAAAAGCTGCACTGAGCCAGTCTTTCAGCCTAAATTAATTTACTCCTCCATGCTATAAATTTCTCCTTCCCATTCTCTCTGTTCCCTCTCCAGTTGTCTCTTTCTTGCTGGGAGGGAGGAGTTCACACTAACTGAAGGACACATCCCACTTACCAGGGGCCGGACTGGGGCCGGGGTAGCCTGAGAAACCCATTATTTCTGAATCTGCAACTTTCTAAGGGCGTTCGCACCTTCTGCAGCTGAAGGGAGTACAAAGGAACACTTGAGCCGGGTGGCATCAGCCCTGTTTTCTTCCCTGGAGGGAAAATGGACTATTATTCTTGTAGTACCCATTTCCCACCAGCCTTCCATTTAACTTCCATCGGAGAGAGGCCCCAGCTTCTCGCAGGTTTCCCTGCTGGACACTCCAACAACATATTAGCATATTTTGCATTTAAAAAGAGGCTTGAAAAATGAATCCAATGATTGGCATGGTGTTTCAAAAGGACTTTCCAAACTACTAGTAATTGTGTGGTTTTAAAATTCACCACTCCTGCCTGAAATGCCCTGTGCCTGGCAGCCGGCTTACTCAGAAACCTGCACCAGGCGGGGGCATATTTCCAGGTCCATGATACCCAGTGATTGCCCGCTCAGTACCTGGAGACCCACTAAAGAGAACCTTGCCCCAGTCTTCCAGCAAAGCTTGTGGTTTGTTTTCCTTCCTTACACAGCTGAGATTTATACCGACGAAAGTCTCTACTTGGGGGGCTATTTGGGAAGCAGAAGGGAACCAGCAGGAGGAGGAGAGGGGACCAGAGAGGGTAACAGAGGGAATGAGCATGATCGAAGTACTTGATATTCATTCGTGAAACCCGTTATTTTGTACAATGACTGGAAAATTTTGAAAGGCCCTTCTTAGGAGAGTCTGATCAGTCTTCTAGATTCCGCTGAGGTGCCAGGCGGTGTAGACAGGATTGGAATATTGACACAAATGACTGAGGCGCTGTGTGAGAGACAGGTGTTAGGGTGCATGCTTGTTCACAGAGCATGACTCTGTTCTGGCCAAAGGGTCTTTGTTATAGTGCAACCATCTTTGAAATGGAAATTTCTCAAACGATCTTATGGAAATGTTGTCCAGGGTCCGACTTTCTATTATAGGTGGGGAGACAGAACCCAGAAAGATGGTTACATGGTCTGGGTCATTGCTGTTCTGCGCTTTCATGAAGGTAAAATTTTGATCCCCTGTTCCTCAGTATAGATTTATCTTACAAGTCTCTAAAGGACATTCAGACAGAAATAAAGGCCTGGGCTGGACAGAGCTCAGAGGTCTGAAGAAGAGAGACTTAGAACCTGGAAAACTGTGCTTTGTAGAGAAACAGGACCGTGACTCATATATTAATGAGCACAGTAATAGTGACGATGATTGCTAACATCTGTGAGCTTTCTCGGTGCCAAGTGCAGTGTATGGATTATCTCACTTCATTTTTACAACTCTACAGCAAGGTGGTACCTGCTAACCATGCCCAGTCGGAGCATCTAAAATCAGAAATGCTTCCAAGTCCTAATTTTTTCTGAGCCCTGACATGACTCCACGAGTAGAAAAAAAATCCCACACTACAGAAGGTCGTTCCGTGCATAAAATGGTTTAAAATGTTATACAAATTATCTTTAGGCTACATATATGAGGTGTATATATAAAACATTGATGAATTTCATCTTTCAACCTAAGGTTCATCCTCAAAATGTCTTACTATATGTATGGAAACATGTCAAAATTCAAAAACACTTTGGATTCCAAGCATAAGGGATAACTTGGCTATACTAATATAGTCCTGTTTCATACTTCATTACAACACAGATCCGGCAGACTTTGGAATTGGAATCTTAATCGAAAAAGAAGGAGCAGATCTGTAGATAGATGGCTAAGAAATGGGGGGTTTTCCAGGACAGTGATCTCTGAAAAAGAATGTCAGCAAAATAGATAAGAAGACAAGGAAGGAAACAGCCAGAAGATGAACAGGAGAGTGTCTGAGGTCTGGGGAGCAGAGAGGCACAAAGGGGGAGTGGGGGTTCGAAGGCACCTCTACAAAGAGGGCAGTGGCAGTCAGGAAAGCAAAAGAGTACAAATACCCACCTGAGCTCAGGCGAGGAGGGAACTGTATTCCCTTAAATGACAGAGAGAGAAATGCCTGTAATGGGGGGAGGGGCTGCAGGGGGATGCATCTACCCAGGAGAGGTGTGGGGTGATAGCTCCTCACCCCAGTGGTGTCATGTGCAATAGGGAGAAGGGACTCGATGAGAAGAGACTCTGCTGGGCGAGGACTAGAAGCCGTGGGTGACCCGGGGCTGGTTCCACGGCTGAGGGGAGGGCAGGAGGTTGAGTCCACCTTCTCTGACTGGAGAGTCTCAGGGGGCTCGCTTTAGGCCACGAGAGCTCTGCCAGGCATTCTGACTGTGGGTGACTGTGCTGCAGAATGCTGGGCCTTCCCTCCCCATGTGGAGCCTTTGAGGGCCGGCTGTGGATTGTGCTTCCTGAGAGGATGGCAGGGCTGTGTCTGGGCCTTGGGAGCCTGTAGTGACTTTATGCAAAGCGCCTAGGATCTGGCAGATTACAACTCCTCATCCACAATTCAACTGGAGGGTGTTGATCTTTTTGAAAAGTCATTAAAACACCATATTGTGCCAAAAATATCGTTTGAGGAAATCATTTGCTTGACTCTGAGTCACAGATTAAATAGACTTTAAATAACTATGTTAGTAATAATGGATGTAAGGATAGAAGCCCTCATGGGTTATAACTGTATCAAGAATAATGGATATAAGAATAGATGCTCTCATGGGTTTTAGGCAAAACAAGGGATACACAGTCTTGTGTGGTGGTACACACCTATAATCCCAGCACATTGACTGGGGCAGGAGGATGCTAGGTTCAAGGATAGTACAAGACCCAGTCCCAAAACAGAGGGAGATGTATAACCTGTATGTGTCCTTACACTGTTTTAAGCTTTCATCTAAATATGTGCAAAGGCAGAGGTGTGAATCAGTCACTAGGGAGAGGCTGAGCCAAGCTTCCTCTTGCCGAGGGCTCCTCTATCATGACAGCTATACTAATCTATATAGTGAGTTTTCTCCTGTTCCCGTATTGTCACAAGAATTTGTTTGTGTCTTTTGTCTCTACCCTGTAAGTTCGCCTCCACATCTACAAATCCAAAATAATGTATTTGTAGCCACCAACGTTCACTTAAACACAGACTGTCACCTTTTACCTTTAAAGACATTCAAGAAATTACAATAGTGGCTAAAGTGGGTTGGGGGAAAAAAAAGATCATATTTTGTTTATGCTTTTCACATTTAATATTCCTTTTATAGGAATGTATACATCTGTATTAATTAGCAGGGAGAAGAGGTAGCTTGGGGGTTAAGAGTACTGGTGGCTCTTCCAGAGGGCTTGGGTTCAATTTCCAGCACCCATATGACAGCTCAGAACTGAAACTGCCTTTCCAGGAGACTCCAACACCCTCATACAGACATACATGCAAGCAAAACACCAATGCACATAAAATAAAAATAAATGGTTATTTTAAAAAAAAAGAGCACTATGAAAACTCCCCCACCGCATGGGAGGAGCTGGGAAAGAAAGTGCACAGGCCTCATAAAGACCTAGGACAGAGATCAAATGTACAAGTAAATCCTTGTAACAAACCTGCAAAGTGGGAGGAGCCTGGGCGCAGAGCACTCTGGGATTCTGTTTGTTTGAGAAAAGGCCTTGCAATGAATGTATCCAGGATGACTTCAAACTCTAAAGATTCTTGTTCTGGCAATCTCCGCTGGGTGTGGCTGTCAGGATTGCATCCTGAACACTGTCTCTGGCATGCCAAAGACGGAAAGTAAATAGCTGGAATTCATCTTGATAGCCTTTGTGACATCAGAGTAGCACTGGAAAGACAGGGACATATTGTGAAGAAGAATTTGCCTGGTGATAAAGATGCGTGTTCGTCACTAGCCAAAGAGATTCTGATCCTGCCATGTGAGGCCTACAGCACACACAGGCTCTGCCTGGAGAAGCAGTCACAGGAAACCACATCTAAGCATCTATCACAGGCCCCTTTGCTCTCTGCCTCCATCCCAGAAATCCTGGTGCCAGCAAAATTGTTTAACAAACAAGCTCTCTGCAATCCCAGTACCTTTCAAGAGGTAGCCCTCATTTCCAAAGCAGGGACTCCTGATCTCTCCATTTGCATTTTGTGATCAGAGCCCACCAGGGTAGGGTTAGCGGATAAGTTCATTTTACAGGCTCCTGGTAGGTTTCAGAGTTGTGGAAAGTGAGATGCGTCTCAGAAGTGCCAGCAAATTAGAGCCACATTTCAGTCCCTTGGGATGGTCACTGAGTAAACAGCTTGATTTCCATCCAAGCTGGAGGTACAGAAGTCAACTCTCACGGTTACTGGGAGATAAATGTCCCCATCTGAGTTGGTGCAAATGGCTTTTAGTAGAGTTGGCCCTGGGAGAAGGGAGCTGACTTCTTTGGGACAAAATGGAAAAAGAGGAGAGACAGTTCTGCTTGTCCTTCTCACATCAGTAAGCCACAGCCCTACCAACCCCCTTTCAGCTGATTCAGGTAAAGGAGGGCAGAGGCCTGTCACTGTTAGAGCACAATGGGAGAGCGGACAGATTTGCATTCCTAACCACACCAGCAAAGCACGCCAGACTGCAGGAGGCAGGAAAGAACCCCGCTGCATAAACAAATAGCTGGAGAAACTAGGGAAGATCTGGCTGGGATGTCAGGGACTTCCTGGGAACTTTCATGAGAGAAACACAGCAAGTTTAGGCACGCTGGCTAGCTTCTTCTCATGGACTTCTTAACGTTCCACCATGCAGTTCTCGGGTTTATCATTATTTCTCCATAAAAGAAGTAACTCTCTGCCTGCAGGGAGGTGGAGGCAGGAGGATCAGACGTTCAAGGTCCTCTTTAGCTATCTCTCAAGTTCAAGGCCAATCTGTACTTCTTGGGACTCAGCCTTGGAAGCAGCACCAGGCAAGTCTATCCCAGCAATATTTTATCCAGCAGAAAACAGGGAAGAGGAAAGTAATGTCAACTAAGAGATGAATTGTGTGTGTATGTGTGTGTGTGTGTGTGTGTGTGTGTGTGTTCCAATAAAAGATATACGTTGAAACAGAACATCATTATATGCCTTCTGCTTTCTCTCCTTTTCTTCTTTATTTTTGTCTGAGCACATGCATGTTCAGGGAAAACATAGGTGCTTCGCTCATTCAGGAGTTCCCTGACTCATGGGAACTGGGGCAAGCTAGGGAGGCCTGGGCATCACTCATTCCCCACCACTGCCCACTCATCCCTGAGCCCATCTACACTTTCTTAGGCTTGTTTATATTTTTAGCTCTCAGGCCCAATGAGTTCCATGTGTTTTCCACACCCAGTGCAAAGTGGCAGAAGCCTGCCCAGCTCGTGTCCTCATGTGGCCTCCTTTGGGCTTCAAGGGGTCCTTCCTGCTTACTACACAGAGGGACAAAAATAAGTCCGGCAGTGACCTGTTCCCATTAGCAACTCACACTCTCAGATGTCGTAGGGTTGTAGGACTTCCCTGTCAGAGAGACCTAAGAGACTGTTTAGACCAATGTTTTCCTAAAAGCCCACATGACTTCCAGAAACCATTGGCAACTATAAAAGATGCAGGGTTATGTGACTCCAACTACTTAAAATGTCACAGGGTCGTGGTAGGGAGAAGGACTGTTTTGGTTTTGTTCAGGGCTAGAATAAGATAAGAGTAGTTAGCTTGTTCAGCTCACAAACGCCAGTCTTTGTGTTTGGCTATACGTGTGTTTAGCTGGTTTGTCAATGGGAAGTTAACTAATGTATAAGAGACATGATCTTTTAAAATGTGCAGAAGGTGGACATCCACAGGACCATGCTTATCTGGTCCATGCTTGTGTTGGGAAGAAGGCAAGAACGTTCTAAACCTGCCTAAGTAGATGATACAATGGACCCAGAGCACTTGCCTGCTCACTCTGAAGAGGCTGCTATGTGGGGTCATTGGTCTGGAGCTAGATTGTCCAATGCTAACACCTAGTGTCTATGGGGCTTTGCCTACTGGGATGTGCTTCTTGAACTGGGAATAGTCAAGCAATCGTTGAATCCATATTTGCTTCAGCTTTCTTTCCCAACTGTCTTCAGCTTGGCAAGTGATTGCCGACTCCAATCGTCTTTCCTCCATCCCTCCATCTTCCCTAACTGGACACACAGAACTGTATGCTCAGCAAAGTGCAATGGAAATCGGTCAGCTTCAAAGATGATGGCCTAGGTTCAAATCCAGCCTCCCCCCTTCACCAACCAATAGTCCATGACCCCAGGGTTAACTCCTCTGCGAATCCATTTCCCCAATTTCAAGTGGGAATGATGTCTCAAAAGGCCTTTGTGAGGAGTAATCAACTCCATGAATGGAAAGTGTTTGCCAAGAGCATAATAAACATGCCTAGTGATGGTCCTCACGGTCTCTGATGCTACTAACAGTTTTCACAGAAAGTCAATGACCAAGCTATAGTATCAGCTTTAGATGCACTTTGCTTTGCTGTGCCGGTGGGGGCCAGCTCCTGCCTGTGCTGTTGGCTTTATCTTTAATCAAGAATGGAGAACTGCCCGCCCCTATTCTCTCAGAACCTTTCCAAGAGAGAAAGGCAAAGCACTGAGAACCAAAGCCGGCTTAGACCATCAGGGCTACCAGTCAGCTCTGTCACTAGGATGAAATACTGGAGATGATTAACGTATGAGGAGAAAAGTAGCTCACAGTTTGGAGGCATCTGGTTTAAGAACTATGGCTTTGGGCCTCTGATGGGCATACCGGTGGTAATGACCGAAGGGTTGATCAGAGTGGACTACATACCTCATGGTCAGGGAGTAAAGGATGACAGAAATCAGGGGGCACAGCCCTCTTCAACGGTGCATCAGTGACCTACGGTCCTCCCTATAAGCTCTTCCTTCCAACCTGTTCTTGACATTTCTTTATAGTACAACCCCAGAACAAGTCCCATCGCATGTGGTACAATGGATACATATTGAGCTTTGGGGCACAGGGGACAGTCAACATCCAGACCAGGACAAAGGCAGAGTGAAGGGAGAAAGTGCCAATTACCTGTCTACTTACCCAGGAGTCTTCACTCCTCAGGCCCTGGTATCTCTAGATGCCTCATCTGACCCTTCACACCGGGATATAGGGAGGGACAGGAAGAACGAATACCAGGAGAGCCTTGTCTTGGTCATGAGCACGCGCTATACACCCTGCACTTAGTCTCTGGTTTAGCAGCATAGGACCCTGCAGACTGCTGAGGGCACCTACCTCCTTCTGTGGCTCCTTCTTCTGTCTCCACTGTTCTCTACAGGAAACCATGAGCCAGACGATCTGGATGATTCTGGGTCCCTGCTGAGTAGTCAAGAGACTTCTACAAGTTTCTGCTTCTCCAAGAGACTGTCCTAGAAATCTCTGAAGTATCTCCCCGCCACCCCCCCCCGGAAGCCCCTTATGGGTCCTCCCTATCTGAAACCACCACTCTCTGGAGGTGCCGTACCTCCTGAGGATACAATAGCAACTCCATTTTCTGCCTGTAAACTGCTCAGTCTAGTACACACTACAAAGCAGACACATGTATAGTCTGGGCATCGGGCTGAGAGTGGCCCTTCAGGCCAGGGTTCCCTGAACAGGGGTCCGAGTTCACACTGGGTGTACGGCCAAGTTCTGATGGCTCCGAGTACTGCTTCTCACTCTGTCTGTGTTACAGATGGTTCTGGCAGGTGTCGTCACACATCCTCCAGTGACTTCCTCGTCTCTGCGTTCCTGGGGGCTGATGGACAGCACCGGACAGGCCTTCTTGTATACGATTGCATTTGACCTAATTCAGCAGCTTTGTCAGGGCAGACGTTACACCCATTTTACACTTACTGATACCCTGAGGGGATGAGCCAATCTTGCCCTTTTATGTGAGGGCAGATACCAAGCCCATCCAGGTGTCTAGGAAAAGTATGTATGCACAACGATGGGCTTCAGAGCCAGATCTTGGAGACACCAAGCAGGTGACGAACCTCCCTGGCTCCAATCCTAGCTCTGCCTGGTGTATGTCATGCAGACTTAGAAAAACCTTTTTTTTTTCCCTTGAGGACTCTGTTTCCCTAGCTGGCAAGTGAAGCCATTGGAGGAGATTCTATCCCACAGATCTATAGAGCTGAGGTTGAGAACACTTAGTACTTCAGTCTTAGGTCTCCAGTCTTGTCCTCTAACTCCACCCTTCTCCTCTGCTTTGGGTCCCTCTTACCACCTGAGCTTTCTTTTTCCAGTAAACTTACTGTGTGATCAATAAAGTTATCTGGGGAGCTTGTTAAAACATTCAGTCCTGGGCTCTACCCCATTACCTACTGACTCTACATAACCCAGAAGATAGGCCCCAGTAACTTACCTTCTATCTTACATACACCAAAGGAATCCTGATGACAAAGTCCAGTCGTCCTCAGACAGAGGTGAGCATCTCTCTCACTTGGGCCTTGTCAAAGGGCAGAGCCTGCCTTCAGGAGTTCTGCTTGAGCGGTGAGTCTACCAATCTTAACATTTCTACCAAGTCCTCATATAAAGTGGGGTCGCTCTTAGAGAGTCACTGTCTCAGCTCATTCCTTGTAAACCCACAAGTGGCAAGCCAGCGATGGAATCCTGGTTCACAGGCAGCTATGCATGAACTTTGAGACAGAAGCCTTCTAAACTACTGCGATAGGGTGGGAGATGGCTCAGTTGGTCAAGTATTTGTTGTGCAAACACGAGAACCTGAGTTCAGATTCACAACGCTAACAGAATGTGGGCATGGGAGCATGCGCCTATAACCACAAATGCAGGGGCAGATCTCGCTTCCAAGACCTTTTCAACTCTGCTGTAGCCTCTGTAACTTGCATTCATTCTATAACCCACATAGATATAGACATGTCTGCTGTGTGCTGGGTGAAGCATTCATGAGAGTGAATATTCTTAATTAACGTTACAATGAAGAACTTACTTTATCTTGATCAGGGTACCAAGATAGGTGGATTTCATGATAACTGCCCTCATGGACGCCTCTAAACTTTGTGAATTTCCTGTTATTTAATGATTGCTGACATTGTGGAAAGACACACACACACACATCAAGATGGGGAGCAATAGAAGATACTAAATGTTGAATGCTGGCCTCTGTATGCACACACATGGGTGAACACATATGCACACATACATGTGGACACACATATATACAACACACACAAACATACACACAACCAAATAAAAGTACTGAGGTAATCACAAATATGGCTGTTGTTTACCTCTAGCCCTATCTACCAGGCTCTGCTTCTATTATATCATCAATAGTTCTCATTGTTACTCAGGACTTGAAGATTCACAGGCCAAAGGTCAATGAGAATAAGTAGACACGCAAGGTTATACACATGACAAATGCAGTAAGAACAGCCTAGAACACAGTCTGGGATGTTTTCTATAGTCTGCCCGACCTCTCTTTGCCTCAGTTAAGGATATTCTATCGTGAGAATTGTGATTGGATTCAGAAAGGAGTCCTCAGGGTCGGGTGACGTTTCTGGTTTGAGGAAACCTTCCATTGCTTCACTGCAAATCAGTAGTGGCCTTTGACCTACATAGTAGGACAGCATTGATTGATAACTCACTATATAAGCCACTGTGAACGGGTCCCTGGTTCAAGGGAATGTCGGGAAGATGGATAATGCATTCCCAGCATACTTGCTTGGATGCAAATGCCAATGGTGGCCAGATCAAGCGAAACCCCTGGCCTTGAGACTTTCCATCCAGCCCGACTGGTGGTCTGTTTGCCTATAAGGGACTTGGGAAAGGATTTCTTGGCACCTGGAAACACTTACCCAGTTGATATGGAGGAGTTTGGATCATAATCTAGTGGCATGAATCATATGGGGGAGTTTCTCATTCCCTGATTTGGGAGAATTCCTGTTATTAAGAGGAACCTCATTGATTTGTAAAGTATAAGACCTAGAGTAATGGGGGAGAAAATACATCCTCTTTACACATTCTCTCTCTCTCTCGCTCTCTCTCTCTCTCTCTCTCTCTCTCTCACACACACACACACACACACACACACACACACACACACACACACACAGACACTGCTTACAGCTTTCACATCTGGCTGGAACCTCCATCATCCAAAGTGCCTATGCCTTTTGCAACACTCTCTCAAGCTATGCTCTGTTATCTGCAATGAATTGTCTGCAAGGAATAGGCAGCAGAGAAGAAGGACATGCCTCTCAGCTTCTGAGCCAGTGGAAGGCCCTGGCACAGTGACTTCTGAGTGCTCATTATCTTTCTGGTTTTAAACATAGACTCACATTGGTCCCAGATGGGCTGTGCCCATGCCTTGGAAGGCAGCTTGATAGAATTGCTGCTGTTGAAATTGCCATTGAAAGTCACAGACTCCAACCCAAGATCTGCCTCTTGGCTACATCGCCTTCTCTAAGAGCCTCTGGGTGCAAAGGGGTGCATAAAGCCCTCACTCCAGCCACTTTGTAATCTGAGCACTCACGAGGCTGAGGCAGGACCATGTGGAACTCAGTCATATTGTGAGTTTGCGGTTAGCCTGGGCTCAACAACAACAAACAAATACAGCAAGCAGAGGACAGTTAGAATACAGGGCCTCACCAGCAGTATGACCTTGGGTGAGTCACTTAATCTCTCTGCCCTCTGGTTTTCTCACCTCTCACCTCTTTGCTGTGCCGTGAGAACTAACAACTGTAAAACATAAACAGTGTTTAATACAGGGCTGGAGGGAAGGCTCAGCAGTTAAGAGCACTCACTGGCTGTTTTTTCAAAGGTCCTGAGTTCAGTTCCCAGCACCCACAGGGTGGCTCACAACCCCCTGTAATGGGATCCGATGCCTTCTTCCATATTGCAGGAATATATGCAAATAGAGAACTCATATACATAAATAAATAAATCTTTAAAAAAAAGAAGCGCTCAATACACGGACCGAGGGTAAGTTATCAGGTGCTGTTGAAGACGCAGAGATGATACTGAAAAGCATCACACCTTTGTCATTACCCTAGGGGAATGACCTGGCTGTTAATTTAAAGGAGATCTCATTAGGCCTGCAGTGACCTGACCTACGCAGACGGACTGTGATCTAGAAGTGCTTTTACTTCTACTCTGGGGAAGAACAAACATTGCCTGGGGTCCAAGCAAACCAGAACTTTTGCAACATTGTTGCTACTGTCATGGTAATCATCAGTAGTATCCTGCTTGGAGAAAAGCAGAGAAAATTGCAATACAATGCAATAACTCTGGAGTGATTGAGAGGAATTAAAATACAAAAGTACAGTTTCAAGCAGGTGCAGAGAGATTCATTGGTAGGGTGCTTCTCTGACAATCAGGTCCCAGTTCCTGGAACAGAATGGCGACAACAACAAAAGCCCAATAATACATTCTAGTCCTGCACTCAGTCTGCCAGCCCAGGGGAGGGAGTAGGGAGTATTCTGCTGATCTAGGAAAGAGGCAGATTCTGAGCTGGACAGACAGACAGGAGCCCCGTACTGGACCTTATAGGGCTGTGGAACGAGTCCTATGTTCAGTGATTCACGGGTTTCGGAGAGTGTTGTGTCTGACCTCCATTTTGAGATGATTTTTATTGGGGTGGGGGCCGGAGACGGAGAGGACAGCTGAAGTGGCACCACAGAAGGGGGGATGAGGCGGGGGTGGGGTGGCATGGGGGGTACGACACTGCAGGGGGCTGCTGTGGGCATGCTTGTCGGAGATGACAGCAACACCGGAAGAGAGAGCCCTGGGTGGATTTGGACGGAAGGCGAGAAGCAGCCCTTCCGGCGGATTGGATGAATACCGTTGGCCAGAAGAGTCTAGAAGCTTCTGGGTGCCAAGTTGGGAGGTGGTGGGAGTCTTGAGATGAACAGCCTTAGAGTCAAGTCAGACATTGCTGGAAGTTTGATAGGATGCCGCCGCTGTGTAAGCACTGAGCCGGCACGTGGGCACTTGGTTCCTCAGGGGAGAGCGCCCCATCCCCTGGCTTCTTGGAGCACACATGTCACTGGCCTGCTCCTGGCGTGGAATCAATGCCTTCTGTGAGGCTCTCAAGCCCAGCCCCCTTTCACCCTGTCTGTGAGGATTCCTTCCATCGGCTTTGAGAAACCCTGTGTTCCTTCTGTCGCCAGGGAGTAATTAATAACCACTCTCAGAATGCTGGGCTTGGAATCAAAACCAAACAAAAGCCCCGATGTCCTCCTACCTTCTAATGTTACGGCCTTTGGATAACTTTTCTCTTGTGCCAGTCTAAAGGGATCTTTCCACTGCTGATGCTTGAAAGGGATTTTTTTTTGTATTGTATTTAGACCTCGAATAACCTTTGCCTTGTGATGGCTTCTGTCTAGATGGAACCTACTAGTAAGATTACAGCAATGCCAACACCAATCACAAGAGATCGGAGTTCCATTCCACCCAAAGGCCCTACTGATTCACATGACTTGATCTCAAGAGCATCCCAGAGGGGCAAGGAAATGAGCGTCGTCTGAAGGCAGTCAGTGGTAGACAAACATGTACGCTTATGCTTTTCAAATCCAACGGCGGAGTAGATTAGAGCAGATGTTGCGGTCAGTGTGGGTAGTCTGTTGAGAGGAGCTGAGGCAGAGCAAAGGGGCAGGGCATACCCGCTTGCAGAAGGAATCCGTGGTTCAAAATGATGCTCGATTGGACAGGGCTGGGTTCTTCTGTATCCCTCTCCACCTCCAAAATGGAAAACAGAGGAACCGCTTTCTATTCTAAAGGTGGAACAGAATGTTTGCACACCTCCATTCCCGACACTCTGGTACTAGCCACTTTCTGCCCTCTGAAAGTGATCCCACTTGTCACATCTAAGGACAGAAAGTGGGATTGTCCCCAGTAGTAGCTATGTGTGTTTGGGGTGGGGGTGGGGAGATGGGTGTCAAAACACTGAACAAATTATTCCACTCTTGTTGTTTCTCTTTGCCTCCTAACTCCAACTTCGTTCCCTGGAGACAGCTCTGAGGGCCAGCTTCACACGGTCACCCCTCACTGAGGGACCTACGAACGCTCTGCCACAGGCAACTCCTTTGAGACAAGGCTTCTCTGTGAGCATTGCTTCAGATTGGTCCTCTGCATGCTTTGAGGAACAAATAACTCAGTGAAACCTCAGGATGTGGTGGTCACAGTGTGGACTTGAGAAGCAGTGTGTGTATGTGTGTGTGTGTGTGTGTGTGTGTGTGTGTGTGGTGTGTGAATGTGTTCACTTCTGTGTCCCTGTGGGATAGAAGCGATAGAAGCAGTCTGTTAAGCTAGCCTCACCCTACAGAGATAATCCCCTTTATGAAACAGCCTCTGGAGGAAACCCCTCCCCTCAGCTGTCCCTGGAAAAGGTGACCACGATCAACCCCTTATTCCTGTGCTGCTGCCTTCCCCCGTTGGTCCTACGAATTCCTTCCAGTTCAGCAGCTCCTTCCACTGAACCGAATTTAATTATTTTATTCTTTATAAATGGAACACAGCCCCCAATCCCATATTCTTACCCTCAACCCCAAATTAACTAAGTTGTCCTCATTAAGTATCTGCAGACATGGCTGTGTGGGGGAAGACATTTAGGTCTCATTCTCAGGCCCTGCTTGTTTTCAGTCTTGCTGTTCGTCTCTTAAAATAACAGAGATTTGACAAGCAGGGTCAGCAAAGCCTGTTTTCCCCGGGACTCCTGATATTGGGGTTTCAGTCTGGTAAAATATTTCTGTGAGCATCTGAGGGAAAATGGTGGACAATCTGTTTCTTCAGAGACCACAGCAAACCAGATGTGGCTAGTCCACCCTTCCTGCACTCCATTCTTGGCTTCATGGTCAGGGCACTAGGGAGGCCAAGAGACCTTCACAGTGGGGTTAGGTTGTGCGAAGAGGGTACAGTTTTGAAATCCAGACCCCACATGGATCGTAAGTGGCTGTCAGGAGTCCTGAGGCACCGGTAAAATCTGCTCTGGCCACCAGCGTCTCCTCCAACTGCCATGTGTTGGTCACAGCAGTAATCAACTAAACTCAGAAAACCCTACGCAACTTGGTAGCTGCCGGAGAGCATTGGGCAGCAAGATAGATGGACTGGCAATACAGACAAGGCCTTTCTGAGGTTTTCAGGGTGGGAATGTGGGGAGGGAGAGTGGGAAAGGTTTTGGGGAGCCCCACGGCTATCCTCAGGTCTGTTCTTCACGCTTGTGAATCTGAGTGTCTGCTCGCTTGCTGGAGGCGTGGAAATGACAGTGTCTGTCTCTGGGAGGAGCTGCCACACATGAATACCACACGTCCCCAGCAACGCTCAGGTGATATTTAGTGAACTCCTTTCCCTCTGGGTTTCCCCTTTGTATTTTACCCAGAGTTGTTGTAACCCGAGTGTCGTAAGAGAAGGAATGACTGATGGAGGGCCGTGTTCAGCGTGCAGCAACCATTCAGCATTCGCTCTTCCCATGATCCTCACGGGGCCTTCATTCATTCATAATTATCATCATCATTGCCAACTTTCATTCAGATTTCCCAAACTTAACATCTAAAATAAGCATTCTCCCACCCCTAATGGAACGTCTCAGAAAACGAGACCTCTGCTAACGTGTTCAGACAGTAACTCGCATCTTCTTCTTACCTTGCACGCTCCATTGCACGGACAAGGTTTGTCTCTGGCTGTTCTACTATCGGTCTGACCACAGCCTCCGGGGCTCCACTGTCCCCTGAGTGGGATGCCCTTCATGTTCTGATAGGTATGGGTGGTATCTCTGGGATTAGATAGCTTGAATTTGAGCAGCTAGTAAGGTAGTGTTTCTGGTTGCAATGCAACTCCAACCCTGCCCCCCCCCCGGGTCTTTCACAGTCACATAGATCACGGTAGCAGCCATTAGCCATCCTTGCCTCTCGCTTGCTTGCTAATCCCCACTCTCCAATTCCTGCACACACATCCCTGCTCTTCATAGGGAGGCTACAGGCGACAGCTAGTGTGGCCTCTTCCGTGCCTCCAGGAGTTGCTAAGTAGTCACTGAATGTTTTGTTAAGTGTTCAAAGTCAATATGGATGGGTGGTGGAAAGTGTGGAATGGTGAGGTGCCCATGTTGTGTTTCAGGGCAAGCACTGACCCCCACCAGGAGGATGGGGGGTATCTCTGAGGGTGAGGTATCTCCACGATCGTCATTTAGCATTCACACCAGGACAAGATCCCAAGCTGGTTCTTGAGTAGACAGAAGGATAGAAAATGCAGCCAAGTTCTGATCAATGGTCCAGACAGCAAGCTCTGTGAAGATTGGGGGTCAGGGGGGTGTATGGTGGCATACACCTCTAATCCCAGCACTCAGGAAGTATAGGCAGGAGGATCTTGTGCAAACCTGAGATCAGCTTGATCTCCATGACAAGTGCTAAACTAGCCAGGTCTATGTCGTGAGACCTCGTGTCAAAAATGAAATCAATTAAAGACAAGGAATAAAGCAGATTAGAGTCCACAAACGTCTTGTGTCTCTTCTGGGACACAAGGTGAGCATACCAAGACACCTGGCCATGCCATGGGCGTGTCCAATAAGAGATGAGTCTTAATAAGTAGTGTATATTCCTACGGGGGAAATAAAGAACATAAGTCAAATTCAGTCATCCCCCTGCCCTAAACCTTCCATTTGTTTCTTGTGTCGCTCAGAGTAGAATCTGCAGTTCTTCTGCCTCTCCCCTACCCTAGGCCATCATAAGCAGCCAACATCACTCTGCTGTGGACCCCTGGGCCTTAGCTAGTCCTGGAGTGCAGCACGCCCGTGCCTTTGCGCTAGCACTTTCTCAACCTGAACCATCCTTCTCCCAGCAATCCCTGTGGGCTTCTGCCTCTAGAAGTCAATTCTGCTTCAAAGCTGGCCTTCGTGACTTACAGGTAGTCATTGGTGGCTAAGAGAAAAGGCCTCACAGGGCCTCACCACTGGGTCTCTGGATGGAGAGTCATATTCTTCAGTGGTGTAGACACTGGTAAGGTGCTTGTGTTCCTATGGGTAACCCTTCATCTGTGCTCCTGCAAGCAACTCTAAAGAATCTCGCTGGGTCACGGAATACAAGTATGAAAGTGGAGATGGGATTATTTGGAATGAAATAGGAAATCATGAAGAATGGGAAGGAAATAAGAAAATATGAGACTCATGGAATCAAAGTACAATATATATAATTATATATAATATATATAATACAAAGTACAATATATATAATTATATATATAATATATAATAATGTATATATAATTATGTATAATTAGTGTAGGCTAATAAAAATAATAGGAAATGCTTCCCTCAAAGCAGCCCTTCTTGATCACTAGAGGGTCAGAGCTACTGAAGCGCCCATGAATCTCTTCCAAGCACCCATCGTAACTGACATTTGATACTTATTTGCTTGTCGAGTTATCTACTTGATCTGCATCTCGAAGACTCTACCAAGGGAGGGAGTTTGTGTTGATAGCTTTGGAGCCCCTGGCACGTATTGGAATCGCAGTAAATATTTCATAGCTACAGAAATTATTAAGGGCCAGGCTGTGGCTTTGCAGGAATTACCTCATATTTCCCAATACTCCGATGATGTCGGTGCCGTGAGGTCCCCATCTGTCAAAAGCTCAGGGATCAAATAAATCTCCTCTGACTGCCAACTAGTGAGGGTTAGAGCAGCTTCTGTGTCAGCTAGTGTTCGTCCAGAACTTGCTCTAACCCACTGACTGCCGGGAGGGCGAAAGGAGCAAAGGCCTGTGTGTGAGAGATTTGAAGATGGAGACACACCCACAGGCAAGTCCCAGGTCGAGGGAAGCTGTGTCCAGGGCTCTAAGCAAACCTCCCTCGCTCGTTTCTGTCTCCTTCCTGCTTAGATTTTAAAACGTTGAGAATAATGACCTGCATTGCCTTCCTGGGTGATGCAGCATGAGGGAGTCAGAGTCATCGGAGAAGCACCACTTTGTCACCAGCAGACTGCGGTAGTCCAGGCTACTCTCAATATGGCAGTGAGCTGCGCGTATGTCTTTTATCCCCAGCATGGACCCGCCCATCTTTGTGCCTACAGTGGCATATTGGTTGAAATACAAATATTTCAACGTCAGGTGACACAAAGAGCTCTGGGCTGGACTAAGTCACCTTTTCTCCTCCATTCGATCACTAAAACACCTGTGGCAGCAAATAATACAAGTAACTCTCATTTTCTTAATCTTAGCTGACTCGTTCCCAGCATTCTTTACTTATAACTAGTTTCTCCAAGTTCCTCCCGGAAAAAGTTAATCCCAGTTACTACTTCGCCCAGAGAGGTTCAGTAACTTTGCCAAGCTACACGGCTACAGCCAGATCGAGCTAGAGGGAGGAGGCAGGCTTTCTTCTGAGGACAAATCATCACTGGTTTTTATTGTAATTCCCAGCTTTATAAATTTGGAGGAAAGGTTCTTGATCACACTTCCCAGCCTGAAACGCCTATGCTTTTTGAGACTGAGAATGTGGTAGGAGTTTTGAGTCATTGGTGTGAATGAAGGAATGCAGACCCGCACAGCTGGGCAGAAAGGTCTGAGCGGCAGCTCCCTTTGATCGAGTTCTTGCTTGGCTCTTGCTGCGGCTACAGATTACTACTTCCCTTCTGTCTATGGTTTGTAGAGCCCCGGGCCTGCTTCCCCTCCAAACACTGCTCTGTATAGGAAAAGGAAGTCCAGAGTTTCTTGACCACAGTCTCAGATCTTTCGTTCGTTCGTTCACAGAGCCCTGTGTACACAGCCAGGGTTGTTAGCACTTTATAGACAAGTAAATAGAGACTGGCTTGGAAAAAGTGGTCTGACGCTCACCCGCTATGACTCTCCCTAGGCCCAGGGCTTTTTCTATGTCCCTGGGATAATCCCAGCCTTCCCTCCCACTTTTGCCACACCTTCGTGAGTATAGAGACACTATGACAATAGCTGTACTTCTCTAAGTGAGTCTGTGCGCCACAATTGTGCTGAGGACCCCACCCCCCACCCCCATTGATTTCCTTCCCATCCTCGATATACCCCTTTGGAATGCATAGCATTCGGGTGCCCATTTTATTCAGCAGGTACTTGAGGCCCCAAACCCTCCATTATACAAAATCACACAGCTAAGAAGTAGCAAGACCAGCCACTGGGGTTCCTGGTCCTATAGAAGAATGTCCAGATTCCTTGGTGTGGCATTCATACACCACGTGCCCACTGCCCATGCAATGCTCCCAGTGGGTGTGCTGGCACCTGTCCTTCCCCACGCTCTGTCAACCTTGCTGTGCCTGCCCAGCCACATCCTCCCTCGGGCCCTGCTCTCTGGAACTACTGGCTCACAATCCTCTGCTGACACTTGGTTCCACTCACCTTCCGTGTACAGGGCCAGCCCCACCCTCTCCAGACAGCATCCTCTACCTGACTTCTCCCTTCTCATGCTGTCCAAGGCACCCTCTGTGACTGCCAAATAGTGCCAAAAGCACCTTAACACCTTTCATATATCGGAGAGATGTAGGACAGTATCAGAGGAAGGCAGGTAAGGCGAAATGACAAAGAACATGGCCCTTGCCAAGGGCCTTTGATTCCTCTCTGATTATTTATTTATTATTTATGTATTTATGACGCAGGGTTTCTCTGTGTAGCCCTGGCTGTCCTGGAACTTACTCTATAGACCAGGCTGGTTTGGAAATCACAGAGATCCATCTGTCTCTGCCTCCTGAGTCCTGAGATTAAAGGAGTGCACCACAACCACCTGGCCCTTTTTGCCACATGGCGCCAGACCAACAAAACATGTTTGGCTGAAATGTGAACCATGAGCAACTAGTTTGAGACTCCTGCGGGTTCCTTGAGGCCTCATGTGTTCCTCTACTTAGATGGGGGAGGGAGGGAAGCTCTTCAGTAACATTTCGGCATCATAGAAGCTAGCTTTTTGTATCATTGGGCCTATGAAGAATGTCTTAATGATTCAAACCATGGGCTATCCTGTCAGATAAATTCAAGTTTAATGAGCATCTCAGCCACTTATTTCCCAAAAGATCTGAGGGAACTAGTGGATTTATGAGTTTTCAGAGTCTCACAGTGAATTGGAGACAATAATGTCATTCACACAGAGTTTGTGGATTTAACCAAGTTAGCGCACACTCACAGTGCCAGGTAAACCAGGAGCCTTCACCAAATGTGCCAAGCTGGGCCTCTGGGGGATTCTGGGAATCCAGTGGTGATAATACACAGCATTTTTCTTCCTCTTCCTTATTCCTCCTCCTCCTCCCCCTCCTCCTCCTCCTCCTCATTCTCGTCCCCCCCCCCCCTTCTTCTCCTTTTTAGTGAGCATGCAAAACAATAAGTTTCTTTAAGGCATTTTCCTACATATGACCTTAGGCTTTGCTCCTGTTTGCCCACCATACACTCTCCCAGCCCTTGCTCCGTTTCTGTTAGTCCAGTTCTTCCCTCTAATGAGCCTCCACTCTGACTTCATGTCACGTACACTGTTATCCTCCTCTTTCTCCTCATTCCCTTAAGATGTCTTACTTCCCTCGTAATCTCTACTTTCCTCTCTCTCTCTCTCTCTCTCTCTCTCTCTCTCTCTCTCTCTCTCTTTCTCTCTCTCTCTTTCTCATACACACACACATACACACAGGCACACATATACACACAGGCACACACACACACACATACACACAGGCACACATATACACACAGGCATACATACACATATACACACAGGCACACACACACACACACACACACACACACACACACACACACACTCAAGCATCCAAGCATCCTTCTATATACATTTAAATCCTGATTCCCCAAATGAGAGGAAGCATACAATATTTACTTTTCTTGACCTGGCTTATTTCATTTAGCATGAAGACCTTTAGCACAATTCATTTCCCTGATAAATGATATAATTGTATTCTTTGTAACTGGGTAAAATTCCACTGTGTACACATACCACATTTTCATTATCCAAGATGTGGGCATCTAGACTGATTCCAAATTTGAACTGTCAATAGTGTAGACTTCCAAGCCAATGTGTAAGTGTGATTTATACATTTTGGGTGGGGAATATATTCAGGAGTGGTACCGCTGGATCATCTAGTAGTTGTTTTTAGCTTTCTGAGGAGGCACCATACTAATTTTCTTAGTGGCTCCACCAGTCCATCAGCTGAATGTAAGGGTTCTGTGTTCCCAACGTCGACACCAAGATATATTGCCTTTTTATACATATAACAATTCTGACTTCAGTGAGATAGAATTCCAAAGCAGTTTGCGTTTCCCTGGTGTTTAAGGAGGTTGTGTGTTTGGTTTTTGTTTTCTCAAGTATTTATTAGCCATTTATATTTCTTCTTTTTGATACCTGCCTATTCAGTTCAATAGCCTACTTATTGACTGAATGATTGGATTGTTCTTAGTATTTAATTTTTGGAGATAGAAATGTCCTAGGTAGACACTAGATATTAATGCCCTGTTGGATATTTGGTTGGCAAAGACTTTCTCCCATTCTGCATGTAAGTTATCTCTTCGCTGTTCTGGTTGTTTCCTTTCCAGAGCTGCCATCCTCTGGTACCTATTGTTACTCGAGTGACAGACAACCAACAAGCCACTGTTTAGGCAATGAACAAATCAGTAGTTTGAGAATATGCTGTATGATATAGGAAAATTAAATAGAGAGTAAAACAAGGTTCTTGGGGAGGAAGTTAGAAGGAGATTAGAAAAGTCTTACTGGGGAGATGACTTTGCCCAGAAGTTAACAGTGATACAAGCCTCAGGCACAGAATTCCAGGTAAAGGTTAGAAGTGTGAGGGCCTGGTGGTGGGCACACTTGGCATTGGGCACTGCTATTCACGGTGTTTGCTGTGATTAGCACAAATGGCCTTTGCTGTGATTAGCACAAATGGTCTGCCACCCTCAGGGACAGGACTGCTGCGTGTCTCCTAGGGGGATGGAGATGCAATTCATGGCTGAATGATATTTCAAAATGGAGCAGCGGAACAAGGGCTGGAGAGAACTTGGGAGGGTGCTGGAACAGAAATGATGATCAAGGGAGGGGAAGGAGGAGAAGAGAGGGACTAGCCCTCCAGGGGAGGGAAAATTTGAGGAAGAATTTGGTATCTGAGGGACACTGGACTCTTAGGACAACCCAGGCAAGGAGGTCCAAGTGCCATTTGGATGACATCAGTGCTGGCTGACAAAGGCAGCCTCCATTGTCACCGCAGGGTGGGCAGGTTGTCAGCTCAAGAGAATGTTCTCCCCGCTCAAGATGTACGGCCTTGGGCAGAAATCCAGTGTGTGAGTCACTACCAGATGTACATCTTGTCAGGGAAAGCTGTGGCCACAGAGAAGCTAGTCATGGGTTCCCAGAAACTTCCTGAGGATGGGGCAAGGGGTCCCTGTGGAGGAGATGTGCAGGGAAGGGGGAGGTCCCAGACTGGTGACCTGATCTGGTTCTGTCAGGATCCATCACTAAGACCCTGAGGTACAGAGAACTGTACCATTGAAGCATCTCAGGATTGGCTGCCTTCTCTCCTTTTCTCATGTCATGACTGTAATCTCCTGAACTTCTCAGAAGTCCACAGAGTGCATGAGGAGGGATTGAGGGAGTGAGGGAAAGGGAGCACCCTGGCCCTCTCATACCACTACTGAGATCAATTCCAAGGCCTTCCCCCAAATGAAGCCTGTGTAGCCCTTGATTCCCCTCATCTACCTAGGTGACAAGAAGGGAGCTCTCCAAGGTTCCACCCAACTGGAACATCAAGGACCTCCCTTCCTGTCCCTCCTTGTAGGTGGTGGAAATCGAAACTTAGGCACATGGTCTTTGTCAGAACCAATCAGACAGACCCAAGGCTGGAGCACGGACTATGTCAGAACCAATCAGACAGACCCAAGGCTGGAGCACGGACTATGTCAGAACCAATCAGACACACCGAAGGCTGGAGCACGGACCATGTCAGAACCAATCAGACAGACCCAAGGCTGGAGCACGGACCATGTCAGAACCAATCAGACAGACCCAAGGCTGGAGCACGGACCATGTCAGAACCAATCAGACAGACCCAAGGCTGGAGCACGGACCATGTCAGAACCAATCAGACGCACCCAAGGCTGGAGCACGGACTATGTCAGAACCAATCAGACAGACCCAAGGCTGGAGCACGGACTATGTCAGAACCAATCAGACGCACCCAAGGCTAGAGCACGGACAATGTCAGAACCAATCAGATGCACCCAAGGCTGGAGCTCCCGCCCTGACCAGGTCCGCATGTCTCCACTTCATTCCCTTAGCTTCCCTCTTCTCTTCCACCTCTAGTCCTGAGGTGTGCTCTTCCACACTCCTCTCTCGGCCTGCAAGTTTCTCCTGCCAGACATGGGGGTCCAGTCACCACGGGAATGACCTTTCTGCCTAGTGAGAGTAGATTCTAACTCAGGACCAAGATGAGAATCCCCAGAGGCAGTACCATTAGGAAGTAAGAGCTCCTTCAGCCCCCTCTCCTGTTTGAATCCTGTGAGTCCTTTAGTCCAGAATAAATAGCAACCCTACCACAAAGCCCTTGTGGTCATCCTAGCCAGAATTGTCACCTTCACAGGCCCTCCCTCCCATGTCATTTCATGGACCCATAGTGGGTGCTTTCCCTTCTTTATTTATTCGTAGATTCTAGCTTCTCTATGTCATTCTGAGCTCATTGATAGCAAGAACCAAGCTGCACACACACACACACACACACACACACACACACACACCACCACCACCACCACCATCACCACCACCCTCCTCTTCCACACCTGATACAGTGTTTGTGCTTGAAGTGTTGGAGAGGGTATTTATGGAGTCAATCTTTCTTCCGTGCAGAAGGATTCTGCCTTTTTAGAAGAAATGGTGGGGTATTTAAGAGCTCCACCCCTTGTACACTGTGGGACCTGAGCGAGTTGTTAACGCTTAGGTGCCTCGGTGTCCTCATTTGTAAATTAGGGATAATCATAGCACCTGCCTGCACGGCCGTGATGACTTAATGAGTCATGCGGGAAGCACCTCCTTCTGTAGCCGGCATACTCTTGGCAACATCTGTGGAGTTGCCCAGTTTAGGGGGTGGTTCTTGATACAGAATTTTACTTCAGTTTTAAAAAATATGCTATATTGCCTTGAAGCTCAAGTTTGACATTGGTCTGCTGAAAAACCAGTCCCTGAATTCTATTCCCTACAGTTACTATGCATATGCACTTGCCGATGTGCAGCGTGCCCCCCAGTTACACTCTAGCCCAGGCAAGACCAGGGGAATGCGGGTGGGACAGAGTAAAGCCTTCAGACTCCAGTTTGGGGCTGGCCACCACATCAAGCACTCTTTACTCAATTAAGGAGACACCAAGTCTCCAGCCTTGAGTCAGCAGGGTGCACACACAGACCCACACACACACACACACACACACACACACACTTTCGTTTTGTTTTTAGAAAAATGAATTTAGTGAGTATTATTTATGAGTGCAAAGTGAAAACTGCAATTTTATTTCGACCCTGAAGGCAAGTAATATTTAAGATATTTAATAAAGGGCTGGAGAGAAAGCTCAGCCAGGGGAAAGCCCACAGGTAGTTGCTTTCTCTTATCCCTACCTACTCTATTAATCACTCATAGGACAATGGAATTGCTATGGGCTTCTCTGATACCCTCTGGAAATCCAGATTTTTGTTAGATGTGGTCAAACAATAAGGGATGCTCAGGAGAAGGGAAGCAGACTCACATTCGTTAGGTGCTGCCATGTACCAGATAGATAGTCAGTGCCGTGAGTTCACGCAGTAGCTAGAATGATGAGGGCAGAACAATTATAATCGCAAACCTAATTATAAAATTATTTAATCTCCATCCTATTCAGCCTTATAGATGACAAAATAATAAAATAAAATAAACCTTGTCTCAGACACAAAGCTCTTGAATAAAAGACACTATCTGTCAGTCTCTAGGCAGGATCATACCATCTCAGTGGACCAAAGACATTAGGGCCTGCAGCCAGGAGGGAGACAGCGAGACCCACTCTGAGGTTGATGCCTGCAAGTCCTAACCCGTCATGACCTCCTAGGAGACCTGTATTCTAGCCTCCTCCATTGTCCAAGTTTGATTCTCGTTTCTTGGAGATTATGAAAACATTCCCAGTTGATGCTGTCTCTGACGGAGCTCTTTATTTAAAGAAAGAAACCACTACCATCCCTGGGAGTTTGGGTTTCCAGCTCACTTTTGTTGTCTCTTGCAAGGTTCAAGGTTCTCCTGGCTTCCCAGCCTTGCAACAGTGCTGGGAGCTGTAATCAGAGGTGTTTCCCTCACTCTCTCAGCCCCAGCCCCAGTCCCAGCCCCACACACATCTGCCAGCAGCCACAGTGGAGCCAGGATCCCCCGGGGCCAGACAAAAGGAGGCTGGAGCAAGGAGAATTCTTCTCTACAAAAATCAGAAAGCACTGTGCTTGCTCTTTCTGAAGATTTCAGAATTCAGGAAAGAGCTTCTCAAATTATAGGGCACCCAGATATAGAGGAGGCAGAATTCCACTCGACAGACGCTTCTGACTAACTCTGAGTCTGGACCAGATCCAGAATCCAAGTCATCAGTGGCCTCTCTTCTCTCCCGGGTGAACAGTCAACTCACTGGAGGGCTTTCAAGGCCCAGAGAACTCCCACCCTCTTTTGTTGCCTTCTCCACCTTAGACCCTCTGGTTACCTTCCAAGCTTTGGGAGAGTCATGTCTCTCCCACGGTAGGCACCCACCCCCTCCTTCACACAACTCTCCCCTTCTCCATCCCTTCCCTGTATGTCTCGTGGGACTCCCCTCAATCTGGGCTGGCCTCATGTGTCCTCCTTGCAAGTTTGGCCCCAGTTGAACCCTGCTAGGATTAGCACAATAATGGCTTTGATGTCTTTGTCCCCTTTCTGGTAAAGCCAGGGTTCACCTTATCCACAGCTTGGCCTGGAATCTGTGCCCCTTGTAAGGAGGCGGAGAAAGAACAAAGGAACAGCTTGGGACAAAACCTTTGTAGCCCTCCCTGGTGTTGAAGAGAAGCACGTTCTCCCTCTTTCATTGTGGGCATGCATGTTTGTATGTTCGTGGTTTTGCAGATGCACCGATGCATGCGTGCATACATGTGCAGGCACATGTCTGTGGAGGCCTGGAGTCAACCTCTAGTACAAGCAGTTCAGCACCGTCCACCTATTATTAAGATAGGGACTCTCATTGGGACTTGGGTCTCACAGGTTAAGCTAATGAACCCCATAATCTTCCTGTCTCTATCTCTCCAATGTTGAGATTACAAGCATAGGCACCGCCATGCATGGCTTGGCATAGAATGATGTGTACACATGTTCCATGTATGTAGGTGCATGTGTACACATGGGTATGAGTGTGCATCTGTATGTGGAGGCCTGAGATTGATGATCAGGAAGCTTTCTACCTAATTCATAGAGGCAGGGTCTACTGGTCAAATCCAGAGCTGGATTTGATACCACCTACTCCAGGGACCCTGTCTCTACCTTCTAAGGCTGGAATCAGAGACAAGCCGTGTACAGCCAGCATCCACTTGGGTTCTAGGGATTTGATGTTATTGACTGAGGTAGGGTTTCACCTGGAACAGGTGATGATCATAGTACCAGGCCAGGGCGTGATAACGAAGTTGAGGCTCCACGGGAGCAGTGTGTGGCCTCCTGTCTTCTTCAGTTTCTCCCCCGCTCCTGGACACAGTCTACTTTGGGTCCAGCCAGAGCCCAGGCCTCCCTCTTCTGTGCCATGTTTCTCTGTATAAGCTTTTACCTTAGGGTAAGATTACATGTTAGGAGAGTAGTTTCTTACTGCCCAGTACATGTTGACTGAATGAACATAGAATGGACTACATTAGAGGAAGACATCCTGGGGGGGGGGGGTCTCTCATTTACAAACATTTAAAGTAGACTCTGTCTTTTTTTTTTTTAAGTATGTACAGTTCCTATAATACTTTGGGAATTTTTTTTTAACTTTTATTTCATGTGCATTGGTGTTTTACCTGTGTGTGTGTGTGTGTGTGTGTGAGAGAGAGAGAGAGAGAGAGAGACAGACAGACAGACAGACAAACAGACAGACAGACAGACAGACAGAGAGACAGAGACAGACAGACAGACAGACAGACAGAGAGATCCTCTGGAACTGGAGTTACAGACAGCTGTGAGCCACCGTGTGGTTGCTGGGAATTGAACCCAGGTTCTCTGGAAGAGCAGTCAGTGCTCTTAACATCTGAGCCATCTCTCCAGCCCCAGTTTTTAAAGGGACAAGCAGCTTTAACAAGATTAGAACAGGCCCAGGGACAAAACCGTGAGCCATATAAGGAAATTCTGTCTCCATATTTTTTTTCTCAGTAACATTTTGCTTCATAGGGCCAGTGTGGCAGGGGTTATAGGCCAGGAAGAGAGGAAATGTGCATATTTGGAGATCTAAGGATGCTACAGAGCCTTTCATTCATTCATAGTCTCTCGTTGAGCTCTGTCATTCATACACAGAGCTGTAGGCTCCACTGGTATACACTAAGGCAATTCTTACAATTGCTATCCAGCATCCCTCCCACGCTGGAGAAGGAGGCAAGCTATGTGCATAGAAAGGTGCACAGAAAGAAGAGATAACTGAAGACAAAGAAGGAGCCATGCAAGAGCTGCAGGACTAGACTTGAGACCAGTCAGTGCCTTCTGTCTCAAGCACCACACCATTTACCATGGTGGTCAAAACCAAGCTCCATCTGGAACAGTGGTTCTCAACCTGTGGGTCGCAACCCCTTTGGCAAACCTCTATGTCCAAATTCATTAGGATTTAGAACAGTAGCAAAATACAGTTATGAAGTAGTAATAAAAATATTTTTATGGTTGGGGATGGGGATCACCACCACATGAGGAAACTGTATTAAAGGGTCACGGCATTAAGAAGGTTGAGACCTACTTCTCTAGAAGGATGGAGAGAAGCTGTGTTCATGGATTAAACCAAAGCACGGAACTGATTCTGTGAGCCTGGTCTCCAGGTCTAAGAGTCCCTGCTATTGGGACCCCCCACCAAATCACTGCGCTGTTCTGTGCTGGAGTGGCTGCCTACTCGCCTGTGAATAACAACCAGTACTGTCAAAAGTAAGAAGGACCATGGCGACACTTACCCAGGTCTACACTACCTCCATCAGACGTCAGGGTGAGATGGTAGTAATTAGGGAGGGAAGGAGGGCAGAATGTTTGAGAGAGTGGCCTGCCATGGGGCTGCCCAGAGCACAGGAGCTGGAGCTGACAGACATCATTGAGTCGGAACACATGGATGGAATTCTCATCCATTTTCTGTAAAAGGTAGATGTTTAGGGGAGGCAGTTAGAGGATTGGGGCTAAGGAAGGGCTGACGTTAGCAAGTTGAAGAGAAAGGACAAGTCACCGGAAATCAGGTGACTGAGCAGGCACAGGCTTCAGCAGGGTGGAGCCGACGTGGACAGCTTTGTACAGCCTTAGCAAGGGGAAAACCTTCTGAAACTACATGTGACCACAGCCGAGTCAAGGAGGTGTGTGGACAGGCAGTGTGGTGTGCTATGGTCACCTTTCAGGACACTTTGCACCCCACTGCTGGTGCTTGGTGGGGTAGAACATTCGTGTGAACCAAGGAAACATCTGCATCACATTAGCATGTGCCTTAGTTAGGGTTGCTATTGCTGCAATAAAATATCATGAGCAAAATACAAGTTGGGGAGGAAAGGGTTTATTCAGTTTACACTTCCACATTGCTGCTCGTGACCAAAGGAGGTGAGGACTCAAATGCAGGATCCTGGAGCTGAGGCAGAGGCCATAGAGGGGTGCTGTTTACTGGCCTATGTCTCATGGCTTGCTCAGCCTGATTTCTTATAGAATCCAGGACCACCGACCCAGGGATGGTACCACTCACCCTGGGTTGGGCCCTTCCCCATTGATCACTAGCTGAGAAAATGCCTTTCTGCTGGTTCTCATGGAGGTGTTTCTTCAACTGAGGCTCCTTCCTCTCTGATGACTGCAGTGTGCTTGTGTCAAGCAACCAGTCAGTACACCATGGCTTCCTGGGTCTTAGAGGAGGATTTTAATACTGAGATAGGGTTCTGAAACCAATTCTTCATGGGAGACGAGCCTAATTTTAAGTCAAGGATGCCAATGGGCTACTCGTTGAGAAAAGTAACAGCCGTGGACTCCCGTATGGGTTGTGGGCTATCTCTGCCTTCATCCATGAGTCCCATAAAAACCCTCCTTATAATGTGAGTTTGGAATCAAAACATGGAGTAGGATGTCACTAATCAAGAGCATTAAAAGGGGACAGGGCTGGAGAGATAGCTCAGCGGTTAAGAGCGCTGTCTGCTCTTCCAGAGGTCCTGAGTTCAATTCCCAGCCACCACATGGTAACTCACAACCATCTGTAACGGGATCCGATGCCCTCTTCTGGTGTGTCTGAAGACAGCAACATTGTACCTGTATACATAAAATAAATAATTCTTTAAAACAAACAAACAAACAAACAAACCTCTATGGGACATCCCTTTCCCCATCCTTTTGCCCACAGAACCCTATTCAAGAGGGAGAGAAGGACTGTAGGACACCATAACCATAGGAACCAGAGGACTTGAGGACACCATAAGACCACGTCCCACAGAATCACCTAAGCAGGGCTCACAGGGACTCACAGAGAATTAAGTGACGATCATGGAGCCTGCGTGGGTCTAAACTAGGTCTTCTGAAAACCTGTTGTGGTTATTTAACTAGGAGTTTTTGAGGAACTTCTAACAGTGGGAGTGAGGTTATCAGCGCGACTCTTTTGCCTGCACTTGGGACCCTTTCCTCCTACTGAGTTGACTCATCCAGCCTTGCTATGAGGGTTTGTGCCTCATCTTATTGTAACTTGTTATGCTTTTGTTGGGTGTTATCCCTGGGAAGCCTGCTCTTTTTTTTCAAAGGTGATGGAGGAGCAGGGGATGTGGAGGAGCAGAGAGGTGGGGACGGGGGACTGAGAGGATGCAGTGGGGAGGTACTGTGTGAGAGAACAAATAAACTATGTGTGACATCCCTTCCCCCATCATGGCTAGCTAGATGCCTCTGGTCATATACCTGGACTTGGAATGAGAGAACAACCACCCTCACCTGCTTGAAATAGCACTTGCCAAGGGTCACTCACTACCTGGTCTCCTTGGGGAAAGGGAGGGCTCTTCTCCTGGAGAGGCCATTTTGTGGGCAGGGACATAAGACATCTGAATCCCTTGGAATCAGAATCAATTAGATGCTGCGACTCCATGCAGAAGCTTGTGTTCCCATGAGGGGAATGGTCCGAGAGCTGGGAATTTTGACACAAGGGAGAAGGGAATATCCACCTCTGGATTTATGCTGCCCGCCCCCCATTCTCAAAGAATTCTAGCCTAAGATCACCGCCCCTCCACCCCCCACCTGCCCACCCCCCACGCCCCTCACACACACACACACCCCACCTCCCCACCCCCCAACCCCACCCCCCTTCAGTAGACTGTTCTTCCCCAAGCCACTCTTACTAAGCAAGGCTTGTCTGGCCCTTCCTTTTACTCCCCCACAGATAGTGTGGTAGAAAGGAATGCAGTTTCCAAAAGCAAGTGGAAATGGTTTGAATCCACTCTACCCCTCACCAGCTCCATAGCTGGGGCGCCGATTGTGGCTTCACTGGCTCATTTCCTCACCTGGAGATGGCCAGAGACGTCCTCCCACGACTGAGAGAAAACAAAGCACGTTTTACAGCCTGCGCTCCCGAGTCTCCTGTGACTCTTGTTAAAATGCAACTTCTGAATCCACAGCACTGAGCCTGTCTTCCCAGCAAGGCTCTTTGCTATTCAAAGGAAAGTCCGAACAGCAAGAATCCTGCTCAGGTCAAGAGCAAGTGTGTGGGAGCGGGGAGCGTGCTAAAGATGTGATAAACACTAACTACAACCCTGATGATTCTCTTTACTGGGGTCAAAAGGTGTCCCCGTGAGAACAGAGAAAATTTCAGTTCACTTGAGAGTTCATAAGGAAACAAGAAAAAAAAAAAAAGGAAAAAGAAAGACGTTTGGTTTTGAGGATCCCAGGCAGGGGGAGCAAGGGGAGAGAGTCCCCTTGTGCTCACAGGGTACCCCACACTGGCAGGTTGCAGAGCTCTAGGGTCTAGGTCTCAACTCACCATGCTACAGCGCATCAGCAGAGCCCCCCCCCACACACACACACGCCCTGTTCTGTCAGATACAACTCTCCAGAGGAATTTTCAAAGCACACAGGGTGTGTTCGGCAGGAGTCTCTCCATACACGCACGCTGGGGCCTTTTGCTTTAAGGACTACATTATCTTTTCTGCTTGAAGCCTAAGCTTCCCCCTTCACCGGTACCATGAAGAGACCCTGCACAACCCGCTGCTGGTGACGGGCAGGGATGGTTTGAGGAGACACTGGGTGAGGTTAGAGAAGCCCAGACCCCTTTCCACACCCAAGCCTTTGCTTTCACACTCCTAAAAATTCTTTTTTTTTTTTTTTTGCTACAAACTGCTGACTCATCCAGAGTGGGGGGGTACCCTCCCCCCACACACACACTTTTTTTTTTTTGTTCCTCTTTTTTCCTCTGGCTCAGAATTGCCACAAAGCCTGGAGATTGTGAAGTTGCTTCAATGTGTCCCCGGGTCCTTATAGGGATTTATTTTTTTCCCTTCCCACCTCTATCCCAGTTTCCCAAGGGCTTGGGCCCTAGTCGGAGAGAGAGCTGGTTTGCTCTGCCCCGCTTCTTACATAGAGTCTCTCTCTCCTTTCAGGTCTCCGTGCACTGGCTGCTCTGGGAATGCAATGGGGTGGCGGCAAGATTCCCAGGATGTAAGGAACTCCCAGCACACACTGGTAAGTGATACAGCCCTGGCCTGTTGTTGCATCTGGCCCAGGCTGATGTCAAAAGAGGGTAGGAGGTGCAACCTTGCAACTCTGTTTCCATCTACCCACACCTGGACACAGCACGGAGCCAAACTTCCAGGTGTAGACCTTCTAGAATGTGCTGGCTTCCCAACAGGGCTCCCCTAGACGCCATGAGCCCGCAGGTGGCTGGCTCTTCCCTCTCTGCACGGATGACAGCAACTCAGACTTCCAGGCTGGGGATATACTTTTAGAGTTATGTTCAGAGGAAAAAAAAAATGTCTTAGAGTGTGTAGCACCTGGCTTAGCCAGTAGGCAAAGCCACCCTAAAGCACTGGCCATGATAAGAGCTTTGGGGGGGTGGGGGCATTGTTGATGGCTTGATCTAAGCAAAACTTCCTGACAAGAGATATGCGCAAAACGTCGTGAAAATAGTGAGTTCCCTGACGGTGGTGGAATTCAAGGCGAGGCTGGACAAAAGTCCACGGAAAATACTGAAGGGAAACTCTGGTAAAGCAGTGATTTTCAGTCTCTTCTGTGATCGTCTAGAACCTTTGAGGGGCGGGATGTATCGGAAGAGGGTGGAGGCTGAGGATAAGACCGGTGGTCACTGCAGAGACTTCTGAGTAAGGAGACCTCCGGTCTTTCCTGTGCCCCAGTGTCACCAGCTGATGCCAGGCAGCCCACATACACATCTGTCATCTTAAGCACCTGGTGTACATGATAGATGAAGAGCATGCAAAGCATGATGGGAGGTTTTCCGGAGAATGGCTCAGCAGTGACTACCCAAAGAACTTCCTGCTAGTCACACCGTCAGAAGATTTAGTCTAAGATCCTAACTGCACAGAGTGAAGGCCTAGGGGGCATGTAAGAAGAAGGGGGTTGGAGTGTCACCTACTGCCCAGTTCACAGGAGGAATAAGGGGATGCATGGGTAAGGCCCAAGTAGGTAGATGCCAGAGAATATGAAACGGACTTTACCCAGAAGCTTGGGTCCTTTGACAGGGGCAAGACTTATCCCACTCACTCAAGTGACCAAACCCCTACCTGCCAGAGAGGAGAAAAGCTGGGCTTCTGACCCAAATGAGGACATTAGGCAGGAGTGAGTTCAAGACCAGGCATAGTACGAGTGGCTAGTGTCTGTGCTCTCAGGGTAGTGATGGGAAGTCCTGGACTCTGTCTGAGGACAGAAGGGGAGAGGAAAGAAAGGGAAAGCAGTGACTCCAAGTCATGACCCGTGACGTCCTTAAAGCTGAACTGTGAGCATAACTGTGTCCTTGTATGCGCAGGCCCTGACACATAATAGGTGCTTAGCAAATGGTGGTCAAATAAAGTCGTGAAGGGAAATACAAGGAGAGAGCATCTGTGCAGAAGGGCAGGGGCCCTAGAGTACACTGCCACGTTCAAGCCCTGGCTCTCCACTAGCTTTGTGGCCTTGGGCAAGTTTCTGGTCTCTCTATGTTTCCGTCTCCTCATCTGATAAATGGGAGCAGGGTCATAAGGATTCAGTGATGGGTATAGAGCTGTGCCAGGACACAGCAAGGATCTCATCATGGTCACACCATCATCCGGAGTGTCGTGTGGGTCAGAGGCCCTGCTGGAGCTACATGGTGGAACCAGGATGTAGTTACTTGCTCTGAGGTCGTTCTCCAATCTGGAGATGTTGGATATGGTCTACTGGGTGTGCATCTTTCCTGCTGACGCCTTCCTGTTTCTCACCCTGCTCCAAAGCCAGTTACCAGCTGCTGACCCCAAGGAACACAGTGTGGCTCAGTGTCCAATTCCTGCCTCCTCCTCCCTCATACCATCTAAGAATCTTGATTGGGTTCATTTTCTCTGCCAGTTAAAGAATTAAAAGGCAAGGGAAAAGATCTTGGGTGCATCACACAACCAACAGAAATCAGCCAGTAAAGGCATTAATGGGGTGGGGCATGCAGAGAAAAAGACTGCAGAGGTGGGACTCAGATGCCAGAAGTCAGCCTCTCCTTGAAGGATGAGGGTTCTCTCTCTCTCTCTCTCTCTCTCTCTCTCTCTCTCTCTCTCTCTCTCTCTCTCTCCAACCCACTTTTTTGGGGAGAGGAAGGGAGGCTTTATATCTCCTTTTGCTTTGTCTTCATTTATCCTGTATTTCTTCCTTAGGCAGTACAGCAGGGACCAGGCATGTCTCTCCCTGTGTATATGGAATGTGAGCTAAAAATGTTTGCCTGTGTTTATAACTGCGAAACAAAACCCAAAAACTTGACTCGTCTATGGAAATTGTGTATTGGTTCATTTTCAGTTGCTAGAACAAAATATCTGAGTCTGGATAACACACAAAGACAAGAGGTTTATATAGCTCATGGTTTTAGAGACTACGAGCTCAAGATCAAGTGTACTCTTGGTGGATTTTAAAAGCATGTGTGGAAGAGACATGTGACAAGACAAGAAGCCAGAGATGAGAGAGTCAAGCTTGTTTTCATTGTGTTGCCTTATTCTCCCTAGAACTAATAAAGGCCCTGAGAGAACGACCTTAATCTCTTCCAGGGGTGGCACTCCCAATGACGTAATCACCTTCATTAAGCCACGCCTTTTAAAAGTCCTGCCTTGTCAGCAGCACAATCCTGGAGCCCAACCTTCTAGTATGTGACAGTTTGATGGATACCCTCATACACCAGACAGTAGTGTCTGACCACCATCTGGCCCCTTCCATGGAGAAGATACTGACCTCAGAAAACACCTGGGCAGTGGACAGGACCCACTGGGCTCTTTCAAATGTGAACGTGCCTTGAAATAGTCCTTCGGTGGTGTCTTCGACGACCTTTGCAGCCAGAGCTAAGGTGCCCACAGCAGTAACAGGCCAGCGGAAGATTGGGTGGCTGGGGTCTGAGGCTTTTATTTGTTGTCTCTCACCTGTCCTCAGACACAAAGCCAACACAGCTATGGTCCTCTGACAGAGGTGAAGTACAGGTTTGGGAGAGCGAGTCACTCCTCACAGTACACGGAGCGAGGATTTGACCTGGGCAGCCTGCTTCTAAGCTTCTTTACCTTGCCTCTCTGTTGCTGCCACTCGCTCTCCCTGTGAGGGAAAGATGCAGTGCCCCCACCCCCTGAATTGCTTTCCTGGCTCTTTTCCCCCAATTTTCTGGCAAAACTCCTTCCCACTATAAAAGGGCAAATGAAAAACAGAAGATCTGTCAGAAACAGTGCTAACACAAACAGCTAGAATTTATTTTCCAGCATTCCTTCATTTGTTCACCCATCTACCCATCCATCCATCCATCCATCCATCCATCCATCCATCCACCCATCCATCCAACAAGCACAACTCAGCCCCAGGACCTCACGACAGCCTACATCTTTGGCACCAGAAACTGCAAAAGTTCCTGGATCCAGATAGCTCAAAGGGACGTTCACTGCATAGTGCAAAGCACTTGATTAATATGCTGCAGTTTGGGCAACGCTAGGCTGTCCCAGCTCCCCCACCCAACTCTGTTACCATGACGACATTATTTCAACAAACAGCTCTTTAATATTTAATGAAAATTATACTCTGACAGGCGGGCAGAACAACCACACTACAGAGGGTTTAGAAGGGTCCGCGAGGACAACTTTGCACAAAGCCATCGGTCCCCTGATCCCTGTAAGCTGTTTGTCACCAGAAAATTCTGGGTGCTCTGGGGCCAGGAGTCACTGTGATGCCAGACATGGGTCACGCATAGCAATTGAAGCTTGTCAGTTTTTTAAATGTAGGATGTCACAACGGTTCCCTGAGGACGGGGTAGCGTGATAGCATTATTAAATACTGCTTTCTACACCAAGCTGCTGAACCCACCCCCAACCCCCAACTCATCTGGGGCTGCTGAAAGCCTTGTCTGCTTCCTGGGCCTTGAGTCAGGCTGAATTGTCAGACAGCATGCGCAGAGCCTAGAGTGAGCATGCCAGGCCGCGAATCAGCCTGTGCCTCCTCGTCGAAGCACCATCTGTCCAAGCCAGCTGACTCAGTAGCAGAAGGTGCAGAGATTAGGCGATCTAGACCCCTGCCTCAAAGGGGTGTGTCACGACAGAAAAGACCCCCACCCTCTGGCCTCCTCCAGCACTGAATTAGGTCTGTGTGCCAGGCACTGTACTAAGCTCTTGAAGGCAAAGAGTCTTTCCCCTCTAGATCTGCAATGAGAAAGATGGATGAATAACTAAAGTGGAGAGAACAATATGGTGGTCTCATAGCTGTATGTTCTTGGGTGAGCTATTTAAATTCGCTGTACCTCAGTTTTCTCATCCGTAAATTGGGAATATAGCACAATCTTCACGGAGAGCTGCTGCCATGGGGTTCAAAATGTAATGAATACATGAGAAGACCTAGAAAAAAGTATTTAAAACAGGGAGACAGAGGCATGCCAAATATGAAATAGATGCTAGTTAGGACTTCTTTTAACATATTACCAAATAGATCGTTATAGGAACTAACATGTACCAAATGTTTCCTCTGCTGCATCTCCGAGGCTGAGTTGGAGCTGTCTCATCTCATTAAAACGTCACAGGCAAGTCTGTGAGACTATACTGTCCTCATTGTCCTCACTTTGCCAGGGACGAAACTGAGGTGCCGTGGAATTCCAGGATCTCTAGATGAAGTCTTAAAAACTCCCTAGGTAAAGGGCCACGGCCACCACGGAAGCCACATATGTCCACGGACAGCATGGGGCTCAAGCCAGGAGGAGTCACTGTTGAGGAAGAAGCCTGTAGCAGCAGACATGAGCTGTGTCTGAGGGAGGAAGCAAGGTCTGGCTCGACTGTTGAAGAAGTAGATTCTTGGCACCAGCAGAAAGCTTGTCTTAAACAAATATAACCTGTTTATTCAGAGTATATATTGGATTTTTATTAAAGTAAATAGATTGTGAGAGGAAGGGGAGACAGAAAGGAAGGTATAAGACATAGTTTTCTCTTCCTCTTCTCAGGATTTCATTGAGTGAATCACTACAACATGTACTGTATGGGGAACGTAGGTGCATGCATGCACGTGTGTGTGTGTGTGTGTGTGTGTGTGTGTAAAATAACATCCCCTGTCCACTGTATCCCAGAGCAAAGAAACAAGCAGAGAAAGGAAAGTTCAAATTGTGCACGAAAATACAGGCAAAGTCATGAAGGAATAGCATGCCCCAATTTTTTAAATCCCTTCTCTGGCTATCTTGGTTATTTATTACCACAGCAGTACTTTGTATCAAACAACCCCATAAGCCTTATGGAGGACAGTAGGACATGTTTAGTCAGCTCCTAGGTCTGAAGGGTGAAATCAATGGCCTCTCTGGTATGAGATGGCTGCCATATTTGATGTCAGTTTAGGGGTTTGAGGACTTGACTGTCATGTCTTTGAACATTGACTGTGTGGTGCTTGACCAGGGTAACCTCAACTGGGATGACAGACGACAAAGCTGTATAAGTCGTTCACCCTGCACAGGCTTACCTTGGCATGGCTTCATGGGAGGGACAGTAGAGCCTACAAAGAGAAGATAACAGGACATGTAGAAGCCTTAGTTTATATCACTAACCAATATCCACCCTCCCAAAGCCAATCAAAAGGCAGAGCCCCAGTAAAGGAGCTCCACTGAGCTGTGCCACAGAGAGTGGGTCTGAGGAGGCGTCATGACTGAGGTATCACCCCAGCGTGGCCACTGTACTTACAGCGGGAAGAGCCCAAGGTTCAGGACAATGTGTGGCTTCCAGAGGTCCCACTGTGGTAGGGCTGGAATGTGGCCACAAGCTGAATGGCTGGTCCAAAGCTGGTGTATTTTCCAACCTCTGCTCAGTAGGAAGATGCTCTGAAAAGGCACTAAAATACAGTTGCTATTGTCCTTCTGAAACTAGAGATCCAGCTGCCCCTAAAGGAGAACAGGACTTGTGGAAGCCGTGCCAGAGAAACCACATCACAGCGCCGCGGGCATGCAAACCCAATGCCGTTGTGCCGTCTGCTCTCTGGACTGTGGGAATTCAAGCTAAGAGGTCCCATGTGCCTCCAAGCAACAACCAAGAGGGGGAACATTCCAATGAACAATTCGAGCACTGTGAACCTGAGCAACTCTGTCAACTTGTAAAATCACCTAAGAGACATAACGCAGGGTGTGTCTGCAGAGATTCACCTGGAAGGGAAAGACCCACCCTGGATGTGGACAGCACCATGCCCCCGTGGGCTAGAGGCCCAGACTGAAGAAAGGGGAGAAAGCCATTGGCGCACTGATGTTCCTGCCCCTCTACTTGTAGTTGGAAAGCAGACCCAACCAAGAGGGTATCACGTTCTCGCTGCATGCCTCTCCACCATGTTGGACACTATGCCCTTGAACAACCACTCAAACTCTGAGCAAAACTCGACCCTGCCTTCTTTAGGTTGCTTCTTGCCAAGAACTGGGTCACCACAAGTTAAGTCACTACTATGCTCAGAGACCTGCGGCATCCTCTAAGTCACAACACTTGATATTGACACCCAGTGGCCAACTTGACCTAGGTCTTCCGAGGCAGGTGTGACATTGCTGACAGAACATTTCTGCCATGTGAGCCCAGGGGAAAAGAGTAAAAGGAGCCAGGCTGGAGTGATCAGCCTCCTCTGTGAGCACAGCCGGTCTGTCCACGAAGCCCTTTAAGCACCTTGGCGTTGTAGCCTTTTCCCTTGAGGAGGAAGAGCATGGCAAAGATGAGCTTCTAAATTGTATGGAGAGGAAAACTAAGACCACGTAAGTTAGGTTGTGGTAACCCACCCCTAGAGGAGGCAAAAGTGATAGACGGGTTACACTAAGTAATCAGAACCAGGCATCCTTCTGCACCCCAACAGTAGCTGTCTGTGCTTCCTAAGCAACTCAATCACTTCTCTATGTCCATTCGCTCCCCGGGAGACCGGGTTAGCCATGCTTACATCTAAGAGCACTCAGTGAGTCACTGCACATCAAGCGCTCACAGCAGCACCTAGGTAAACTCAGGAAACGGCACCGGCCTGGCATTGCTGCCGAATGTTGGAGCACAATGTTGGAAACGAAACACTTTGACAACTGGCATCTGTGGCGTGGGGTAGAGCCATCCAAGCTGTGTCATGTGACAAGAAGATGAGGAGTCCTTTGGGATGGGTCACTTGCCCAGGATCAAGCGAGAAGCAGTGTGGAGACTAGAAACCCGCTCTCCCCAATCTGACTCTCCTGAGAAGGGGCTCTGTCCCCACATAAGTCACTCATCTCTCACTCCATGATTCCCCCTGTTCAAAACGTCTGTATTCACAGGTCCAGTGGACACTCACACCTCCTTCCCACTTTAAACTCCTAAATGCAATCATGCTATGTACTCAGACCTATATTAGCTATGTAAGAAGGATACAGTGTGTATCCAAGAACAAACACTTCATTAAGCCCTAGATTTAATTAACTTAAATCAATCTCTATCCCAGTTCCCATGTCCCTCTTGAAGTAGAGAGCTGTTTTAAGTATAGTTCGTAACTCTTAACTGGAAGGTCTGATTTTAGTGGTTTTGAATCAGACTCAACATTAATAGCTCACTGTCTTCATCTGCCCCCGAGGTTGCTTCCTCCCCCATGTGATTAATTTCATTTTTCTCTGGCCTTGTTTCAAACACAAGCTTCGCACGCACTGTATTCTTTTATGTTGTGTCTATTGTTCCATTAAAGGGAGAGTTGGAAACAAGAGCCTTTCCTCACATCGTTCTATATGTGTGTGCACACAGGCACACACATGGCCACACAGAGAAAAAGCTGTATGCTTTTGCAAACTTTGTGACCATTATGACCATGGTCCTTTGCCTCCCAAAAATCTTTAGTTTCATTCGAAGGTTTTTTCTTTGTTTCTGTAATGACCTGCACAGAAACTGACACTAATGAAACACCCAAAATTCATCTGTAGGTCCCTAGAATGTTCTCTTCCTCCCCAGATACAGGGACAACAGTGACGCCATATTTTTCTGATCACTATTTTGGTCCAAGGTACAGACCCTTCCATCTCCCATCTGGACACAAGAGACACATTAGTTGCTTCTGTGCCACTGTTATTAAACACTATTGCTAAGCCAATTTATAGAGGAAATAGTCTATTGGGATTTACAGTTCCAGAGGGTTCAAGCCCATGGTGGCAGGAAAGCTTGGCAGCAAGCTCTAAGCATGGCAGATGAATCATAAAGTTTAGTGCTCACACCCTTAATTGCAAGCATGAACCAGAAGAGGCAAGGAATCTTCAACTCCCAGAGCCCATCTCCAGTGCCATACTCCCTGCAGCAAAACCACGCCTTCTGAACCTTCCTAAATAGTGCCACTAAGGGGAGTTCAAATTTTCAAACATCTGAGCATAGGGGAGTGTCTTTGTCAGGGTTCATATTCCTGCACAAAACATCATGATCATGATCAAGAAGCAAGTTGGGGAGGAAAGGATTTATTTAGCTTACACTTCCACATTGCTGTTGATCACCAAAGGAAGTCACAGGACAGGAACTTGGAGGCAGGAGCTGATGCAGAGGCCATGGAATGGTGCTGCTTACTGGCCTACTTCACATACATGACTTGCTCAGCCTGCTTTCTTAGAGAACCCAGGGCTACCAGCCAAGGGATGGCAACACCCACAATGGGCTGGGCCCTCCCCCACCCCATCACTAATGGAGAAAATGCCTTACAGCTGGATCTCACAGAGGCATTTCCTCAAGGGAGGCTCCTTTCTCTGTGATAAGTCCAGCTTGTCTCAAGTTGACACACAAAACCAGTCAGTACAGGGAGATAGTCTCATTCAGACCACTAGAAAGTGTCTCCCCTGTAAAGCAATAGAGAAGTCTAGCTGAGTACTAGGTAGCCAGTCAGGACACTACGATACATTTATTCTCTTTTTGTTTTTGAATGCAGATGTCATGTGATTAGCTGTTTGAAGTTTCTGTCTTGACCTACCACTAATTGCCTCTAACATAATCTAAAATCACATGTCAAATAAACTCTTTCATTACCTGTAAAAAAAAAAAAAAAAAAAAAAAAAAAGAAAGTGTCTCCCCACTCAAGGCCCAACCAATCTGATAATTCTTAAATTATGAACCAAAGCCAGGCATGGTGGCTTGTACATGACATCCCAGCATTGAAGAGAGTGCAGCAGGAAGACTTAACAGCATGAGGTTGAGGCCAACGTATCCTGTCTCAAAACACTAATAAACAAATAAAGTCAAACCACGTACTTCCCAGAACCTGTACCCATTTATACTTTTGATCAGGTTTGACTTCTAGACTTTGCCCCGAGCCTGGGAAGGTCTCACTCTCCCTTCCTTTCCAATCTCATTTCTAACCACATCTCTTCTCACACCCTAGACCCTAACCCCACTGCTTGTCCTTCAGCTGCACCAAGCCTGAGTCCTTGACAGAATTATGTACTTACTGCTATCCCTATGTAGATTCACTCTCCCAGCCTAGGGTCCCTCAAAAACAGAGGCTGAGACAAAGCTTATAGCTTTGCATGATACTTAAGACAGGAATGGGAGGGAATGCTGTATAGTCCTAGATAAGAACGAGAGTAAGGAAAGGCAAGAGGGAGGAAGAATGCAGATCCCATGCATGCAGTGTTCAGCCACTCTGTCGCTCTATGAGGAACAACCCCAAGTTACTGTGACAGATGGAGTCTTCAGAGTGGCCATGTGGAGCGTACTTGGTTGCACAATAGTGCAGGGTGTATGTCCCTCAAGGCAACATGCCCCAAAACTGCATGAAAAGTCACAGGGCCATGGGGAAGATGTGGTTAGGAACATAGTGTTGTGAGCAGGAAACCCAGGTGATCCTAACAGTAGCATGGTTTTACAGGTCACCTGTGGTCTAGAAACACACAAATAGGACCAGGAGTGTGGCACCTTGCTTGGCAGAAAGGCCAGTGACAAAAGTGTCACCTTATAAATGACTGTGAAGTGGCAGAAAGACAGTGGAATTGGACCAGAGTTACTGTGAATGCTGTAGCTGTTAAGCCATCAGGTAAACTGAGGCAGCTGGCATGTTTCTGAGGTACGCATGCATTTTGTTGTTACCTTAATGTGCCTCTGAGATAGCCACCTTCTACCATGTGACTAATCTCAGGAAGTAGTGACGACATTATAGCATCCTGTATGCTAAAGAAGGAAGGAGACAGTCTAAGGCCTTGGGGTCAGTTTTGTGTATTTCCTGCATAACACTGTTCAGTCAGACAGCTTTCTCTGAGTACATCTACTCTTTCTCGCTGCTGAAACCAGGCGCAAGCAAAAACTAAACTCACATAGTACATAGCTACCCTCTAATTCATCAGTCACGTTGGAACAATGTTTTGTTTTCAAGCATTGTAGCCCAACTCTGCTAAGTCATTGGGAATGGTCGTCTTGCACAGGTCATAGTTCCTCCTCCTAGCAACACCTCTCCTTTGCAATGGTGGCCCTAGTGAAGCCGGGACCCCAGGCTGTCGTCGGTGGGACCCAAGCAAAGAAACTAAGACAAATCCCGAATGGCAGGACTCATGTTGCCCATGGTAGTTCGGTCCTCACAGGAGTGGAAGGGTTGTGGAAAACTAGAGATGGAGAAACTGAAGAGTATAAGAGGGCCATAGGGATCTAGGTGACATCCGTACTGGGTCTTGACCCACCTTTCCTGAGCCTTGCATGTCCAGCCTCTGGTTCTTTAAGTTTCAACTTAAAGACACCCCTTCAGAAGGCAGAAGCAAGGGCCATGAGCAAAGTGGAAGGGACATGTAAAATTCACCTGCATACAACACATGTGGGAAGCCATTGGCACCAAGGAGACATGATCTGACAGATATTTTTATTTTATTTTTTTTGTTGTGTGTATATGATACATTTGTATATGTGTGCGTGAGTGCAGGCGCATGCACACTAAGGCACACACATGGAGTTCAGAGGTCAACCTCTTGTATCAGTCTTTACTTTCCACATTGTTTGAGACAGGGTCTCATTTCTGCTGTTCCCCACTGCATACACTAGGATAGATGATCCAAGAGCTCCTGAGGAGGCTTCTATGTTGCCTCTCCTCTCCCCATATAGTGCTGGAACCATGGATGCATGCTACTTTGTCTGGCTTGATGAGGGTTCTGGGAATTCAAATGTAGGCTCTCATGCTTGGATGGAAAATGCTTTACCCGCTGAGCTCTCATCCCAGCACCTGACTTACTTCCTTTTTTCATATCACTCCAGAGCAATGTAAAACTGGACCATCGGTGGGTTTGGGTCAAAGCAGGAGACCAGGAAAGAGACAGTGGTAACTGGGCTAGGATCAAAAGAGTGGGGCTGGTCAGACACACTGAAGCGGGAGTCATTACAGAGGAAGAGGTACCACCAGATGCTGGAGGGTGTGAGGGAGAGAGAAAGATCAGGTAGTAGCCTGTCATGATCCTAGTGCTGAGACCTTTTTGCTCCAAGGAAAGTCCCTGGACTGTAGCCAGTAGATTGGCTTGACCCTATTTTCTGAATGATGTTTGGCAAACTACTGAAAACCTAAACTCAATAGCATGTCAAACCTGTCATCTCTAGAAGCAGCAGTCAGAAGCCAGACTGCATTTGATTGGAATCAAAGTAAACACACCCAGCAAGAGTGACATGTAGGGGGTGTGGAGAACTGCCAGCCCGTCCTGACGATCCTACATAGACAAGAGGACTTGGGTTGCACTGAAAGTTCTCATGACATACGATTTAAAAAAAATGAAACATAATTCTCAGCCACTAGAAGAGAAAGGAGCAGCCCCCTCCTTAAGAGACAGCTGTCAATGGCTGGACACGTTTTGGATTGTCACAGGATGCTATTAGCAAGCTGTACAAAACCTATCGAACACACACAGTTCCCCCTCAATGAAAAGTTTTCTAGCCCAGATGGCAGTCTTGTGAAGGTCAAGAAACCCTGACATAAAAGCACCATGACGCATGAGCACACACTGGTGTTTGAAAGGTTGTAGGGAGGTAGACATACCACATCAGCTGGGGACTGCAGCCCATGTGATGCGACTGCCCACATTCAGGGTAGGTTCAACCCTCATAGATACCCAAGAAGTCCAGCTCGCTAGTGACTACGAGGCCCATCATCAACCGTGAAGATTAGCCATCACGGCTCTGACAGCATGCCTAGAGCTTGGTGGAGGAGTCAATCTTAAAAGACTGCACAAGGGTGGGATTACACTATAATCTCAAAAAAATAAGAGAAATAATTCAAACCACTTAATAAAGTCCCTAAGAAAGCTTCACACTGGATAATTCCTACTGCATAAGGTTCTGTCCCAAACAAAGCCGTGGCAGTAGAAGAAGATCAGAAAGGGAGGAAACGGAAACGGGTAAGCAGGTAGAGGACAGGGCTTTAGGGGAGTGGAACTATTCTGTGTGACAACATAATGGATACGGTGACTGTGCGTTCGCCCAAACCCAAGAGAATCATCAGCACAAGAGGAACTCTGGTATGAGCCGCGGGTGTTAGTAGCAATCTGTGGTGCACTGGGAGGAGAAGGGGAAGGGTTACTTAACCCCTTCCGTGCCTTCTGCCATCTTCACTGGAAACCTGAAACTGCTTGAACCATCGGTCTACTGAAAATGCTCAGGACCTAGTCTGTGGGTACAGCCTTCAATCCTAGTGTGTGAGAGCTGGAAGCAGCATGATCAATAAGGCCAGCCTCAGCTACCATAGAGAGTTCAAGGCTAGCCCAGGCTACCTGAAATCCTTCCTGAAAAGGAAATAAGTACAAGTTTAAATGATTATGATCAACAGAGTTGAGATAATTGTTATAATCAGCATAAGGTTGACAGTCGTTGCATAATTCCAAAGAAACTAACACATAATGCGTTGTTAATTGTGTCCTTATTAGTGCACAGATATACCAGAAGGAGGAGGGAACTGTCCCATCTAAATAGCATTTACTCAGGTCCAAGCAGACAAATTTCTGAGACTTATGCATCGAGTCCCCACTGCCAGTCTAGGAGAGAATCTCAATTATAAGACAAGGAAATGGAGACTTGAGGAGGTTAAGTTACATGACCAGAGTCAGAAAGCATCACAGGAAGGATTTGAGTCAGATCAATTGTTGGGCCAGTGTAGCTGACACTATGTTCTGAGAGTGTGTGTGTGTGTGTGTGTGTGTGTGTGTGTGTTTGTGTGTGTAGGTTGACCAATGAATGACAGAGATAGAGAAAATGGAGGTTCTAGAAGGTAACAAGTAGACGAGACAGGTACCTCTGAGCTGTCTTGAGCCACTAGATTGGGCCTTGGGCTGAGGGACCCTTCCTAGCTGGCCTGTCGCCCTGTTGTGTCTGGGTCTCTTCATGTGGGTGCTGCCATCTTGCCTTGCTTGCCTGCCAGGGCTCATCATGGAACAGTGTTCAGTGGTGGCCTGAGTTGAGCAGTATTTCCCTCCGACTCTGTTCTGCAGGTGAACCGGTCCCAAATCACTTGCCTCCTCCAGGTTGTTCAAGGATTCTAAGCCCCACAGGGGAACCACTCCATACCCTTCTGCAGGGTATCCTTCACTCTGATGACAAGGCAGGCCTATCCATCCTTAAGCTGGTAGGGAAGAAAAGACTCTGGTTTTGCAGGTCCACCCTGTTGCATATTCAGTCCAGAAAGACCCTTTGTATCTTAGACACTAAAATAAACTTCTCTGAACCAGAGTTTCCTAGGGGCCTGTACTGACTGGTTTTATGTGTCAACTTGACACAGGCTGGAGTTATCACAGAGAAAGGAGCGTCAGTTGGGGCAGTGCCTCCATGAGATCCAGCTGTGGGGCATTTTCTCAATTAGTGATCAAGGGGGGAGGGCCCCTTGTGAGTGGTACCACCTCTGGGCTGGTAGTCTTGGGTTCTATAAGAAAGCAAGCTGAGCAAGCCAGGGGAAGCAAGCCAGTAAGAAACATCCCTCCATGGCCTCTGCATCAGCTCCTGCTTCCTGACCTGCTTGAGTTCCAGACCTGACTTCCTTTAGTGATAAACAGCAGTGTGGAAGTGTAAGTTCAATAAACCCTTTCCTCACCAACTTGCTTCTTGGTCATGATGTTTGTACAGGAATAGAAACCCTGATTAAGACAAGGCCTCTGATTAGATCACCTTAGACCAGCTGCATACCCAGTCACTCACCTCCCACTGTCCATAAAGTGATGACCTCTAGACATGAGGTATTTATTCCCTACACCCCACCCCACTCTGCCCTACCCCCCCAGCTTTAGCAACTTTCCAAATCCTGCCTTCCCTTTCCACCCATCATAGGATCATGTCTCCTCTCTCCTCCACCCACTCACAAAGATACCTAGCCCAGGACATGGTTCTTGTCACAGTAACTTCTGTTCCCCTGTGTCTGGTAGAGTGCCTGACATAGAACATGTTGTCAGGAGAGTTTGAGACACACTTAGTAGAATCAGAACAGGGACATTTTTTTTTCTCAGTCCGTTCCAGAATTTTCAGCGAAAGCCTATTTCAGTTCTCATATTGTTTTTCAATCACCACAATTGATTCCCCTCTTCCTTGTCCCCAGTGAACTGTATTAAATTGCAATTAACGTTGATGTGGGTTTTCCCTCTAGCTCTCTTCCCTGCCTTTGAAGGGAGCACACAGGTGGCAGCCAACTGAAGGGCCTAATCCTATCCACAGAGAAAGGAGGAGCTCATCAAGGGCATTTGCAATTAAATTAGGTGACACTTCTCCCAGTGGTGAAAAGGCTCTCTGAGAAAGGGACCCCAGCAGGGTGATGCCCGCTTGCAGGGAGCTGGATTCTGTCCAGAAAGGCTGCAGGAGCCAGGGTTGCATAGCACAGGAAGAGAGTTGACCGCTGGGATCATTTCCAATGTAATTGGCTTCGTATAGCTCAAGTTTAAGCAATCGATTTCTATAAGCTCTCTTACAGTTGGAATTCATAAACAAATCTGTGCACTCTCGCCCTGAAGCGTCCTGTTTGATTTCTGGTCCCTTGCTCCTTTTACTGATGCCTAGATTCCCGTGTCACGCGTATAGGCCTGACAGTTCACACTGGCTGTGACTGCTACCTTAAAAGACTGAACAGCAAGGAGATAGAGAAATGCTGGCCCTGCCCTTGAGGTATCCCACGCCCTGACTGAGATAAGAATATAAAAGAAGGATGTTCTGCAATTTGACTGTCAGAACCATCTTACAAATCTCCTGACATCCCCAGCCAAGCCAGACCCATCCCTGAGAAGGAGCTCTATTAACTTCAATCAGCTTATACTCATAGGTTTTTTTTTTCCCTCTCCTGCAATCACTGATTCATCAGCCTGCAATTCATTAAGATTATTCTTATTGTCAGTCGTAGCACAGCTGGGCACTCTGTCTCCAGGGACCCTGGGCACTGACAGAGAACCAGTGCTGAGGTCAGAGGTGGGGAGTCTACCTTACTGGGACTGGGATGCCTCTCAAAGATGGAAGACTCTGAGGGGAAAGAAGATTACCTGCCAGGCTAGATCCAGTACCCCAAGTCCCACAGGTCACCCTAGAACTTGCCATGGCTCCTTGCTCTGACTTTATTTTTTTTTGTAAAGCTTGATTTATTCTTCATTAGAAAACAAGTATAATAATTTTTGTTTTAACATCCTAACAGAATGCTTTTATCAATTCTTTGAGAATTTCATGCAATGCATTTTGATCATATCTACCCTCACTTTCCCCAGATTCATTCCCTACCTCCCTAGTTACCCCCAACTTCCTGTACTCTCTTTTTAATAGATGTAGCCTACAGATTCTAGTTTGTGCTGCTGAGATACTTGTGGGTGTGGAACCATCCAATGGAACCTTTTAGACCTACCAGGGGCCACACCCTTAAAAAAAAACCTGACTCTTCCACCCCTAAAAGACCTTCAACTGTCAACAGCTCTTCAGTTTCGAGTGAGGGTCTTGAACTCCTGCCCACTCCATGCTAACACACTGTCTGGCTTGACCTCATGCAGATCTTGTGCAGACTACCACAACTCCTTTGAGTTTATTGGTGGAGCAATCCTGTCATGGCCAGAAGACCCTGCTTTGATCTAGTCTTCCCTAACCTGTGACTCTTTTTTTTTTTAAAGATTTATTTATTTATTTATTATATGTAAGTACACTGAAGCTGTCTTCAGACACCCCAGAAGAGGGTGTCAGATCTCATTACGGATGGTTGTGAGCCACCATGTGGTTGCTGGAATTTGAACTCAGGACCTTAGGAAGAGCAGTCAGTGCTCTTAACCCCTGAGCCATCTCTCCAGCCCACCTGTGACTCTTACAATCTTTCCACTATCCTCTATGATGATCCCTGAGCCTTGCAGGGTTTGGAGGGGGTGATACAGGTGTCTTATTTGGAGCTGAGCATTCCAACGACACTTAATCTATGCACTTTGACCAGATGTGTGTCTCTGTATTAACAACCATCCACTGCACAAAGAGATTTCTCTGAGAAAGGTTGCACTAATTGATAGGCATAGAGATACAAATTTAGAAGACATGTTAATATCTCCATTTAGCAAAAATAATAGTAGTAAGTTCAACGCTGGGACTTGTGAGTTCCCCAACCATGGGTGTTTGTCCAGATTTATAGTACCAGGCATGTGTTCCCTCTTGTGGGGCAGATTTTAAATTCAATCAGAAAGCATTTGGTTACCCCCATAACATGTGTGCCACTATTGCACCAATAGACTGGTAGTTATAAGACTATTGATGGACTCTTTTCCCCCAGGAACTTCCGTAACAACATCCAGTACTCTAAAAGCTAGCAGCAAAGATGCTTGGTCATTACCAACTTGGTTTCTTTATGTCCTGTAACCAAAGTGTGTCATGCCTTTAACAAGAAGGTCTTGCTATCAAGTTTAAGTAGATAATCAAGAGCAGTGATAATAGCCTGTTTTATTTTGGGTCCTTTACAAAAGCAGTATGTACTCTTACCTGCTGAGCCATATGAGCCCCCTGATCTGATTCATTAAAAGGTATGCATTCTCCTCAGAATTATTTTATTCCTTCTTAGTTTTCTCTTGGAGAAAAATAGGCATTACAAGACCTATCTCATAAGATTCTTGGGACTGTGCAACAGAATAATACATGTAAAGGTCTAAAACACATTAATGAGGGTACAATTGTCTCAGAATCTGCAAGGGATTAATTCCAAGGGTCCAGAAGGTAATATATCCTTGAATGATGGCATTCCTTATGTCTGTGATGTCATATTTGCTAATAACCTATGTACATCCCCCATTTTCAATCATCTCCACACTACTCAAGAGTACTGAGTACAATCTAAATACTAGGTAAATAGCTGTAGCGTGTTAGCTAAAGACAAAATGATAAGGAAAAGCTTGTACCTACTTAGTACAGGTGCAGTATGTCTTCTTTGTATACATATATATGTAGTTACACATGTATGTATGGGTATAACTGTGTAATGGGCACATGTGTATTTGAGAACGAGTGTGCATGCATGTAAACATGCACACAGAGGCCAGGAGACAACCTTGGGTATTAATCCTCAGGCACAGAGCACCTTGTTTTTTTATTTCAAAACACTGATGTGGAACTCACCAAGTAGGCTAGGTTGGTAGCCAGTGAGGTACAGAGATTAACCATCTCCGCTTCTCCTGTGCTAGGATTACAAAGCTTGTCACCACACCCAGATTTTTTTTACATGAGTTCTGGGAATTGGATTCAGGCCCTCACACTTACAGGGTAGCATTTATACTAACTAGACCATCTCCTATTTGGTACAATGTTTCTATGAATATTTCTGGTTCTTAAATAGTTGGCTCTCTGGGTATAAAACCTACAGATATTGAGGGCCCTCTCTAACTGGCATCTGGGACATGAGTCTATCCTATGCATTGTGTATACCGTAGCTTATTTAATCACTACAGAAACACAATGTCTTAGTTAGGGCTTCTATTGTTGTGAAGAGACACCATAAACAAAGCCCACCCTCATAGTAATGCACTTACTCCAACAAGGCCACACCTTCTAATAGTGCCACTCCCTGGGCCAAGTATATTCAAACCACCACATTTCACTCCCTGACCCCCATAGGCTTGTTCAAACACATAAATCTATACCTAAACATAGCATAATGCAAAATACATTTAGTCCAACTTCAAGAGTCCCCATAGTATGCAACAGTCTCAACAATGTTAAAAGCCCAAAGTTCAAAGACTCTTCTGAGATTCATCTAATCACTTAATTGTCAAAAAGCAGATCACATAGCTCCAACATCACAGGATGTACATTACCATTCCAAAACATCATAGTGAGGAAATACTGGACCAAAGTAAGACCAAAAATCAATTGGTCAAAATCCAAACTCCACAACTTCATGTCCAATGTCAAAACACTCTTCAGATCTCCAATTCCTTTCATCCTTGTTGATTGCTTTTGACAGATTTGTCATTCAGCAGCAACAAACTTCTTTATCCTGGGCTGGTTCCACCCTCCGTTAGCAGCTTTCCTCAGCATGGCTCTGGCATCTCTAACATCTTGAGGTCTCCAAGACTACTTCAATTCCACAGCCAATTGTTCCAATGCCTGGGATCCACACATGATCTTCTGGATTCCTTCAAAGGGTTTGGGTCACTTCTCCAGCTCTGCCCCTGTAGCACTCTAGACTCTGATTGACTCCACTCCACTGCTGCTGTTGTTCTTGGCGGTTATCCTGTGGTACTAGCATCTCCAGTACACTAGGGTCTTCTGATACAACTAAACATCACTAATAGTGTCTCATAGGCTCCCTTCATGGTGCCAAGCTTCATATTCTTTGCATGACCCCTTCAATCCTGGGCTATCAACTGCAGCTGAGGCTACCAACAGCTTTTCCTGATCTCTCACAGTGCCAAGCCTCAGCTGCTCTCCATGATCCCTTCATACCTTCAAAACTAGTACTAGCTAGGCTATTCATACACATTACCAAGTCCGGCTGCTGCACAAAGTACAACTTTGGTTATCTCTGGAATACAGATTCTTTGTGTTCTCAGAAAACACTTCCCAGAAGATTTCACCTGTTTTTAATCACCATTAGATTCTTAGCTCCAGCTAACCAGCATCAATTGTCCTAGTGAACTCTTCTACCCTTGACTCTGAATCCAGAGCCACATGGCAGAAGCTGCTGAATTCTAATGCTTGCTGGGGCTGAAACATGGGTCCGCTTGTTCTATTACATTATTGCCAGCTTTCGGTTTTCCAACTCCTTTACTGCCTATGCTTGCCTATCCTGGAACTTGCTCTGTAGACTGACCTTGAACTCAGAGGTCTTCATGACTCTGTGTCCCAAATTCAGGGATTAAAGGTATATACTAACACACCTGAACCTAAACTTTTCTCTACTTGAAGCTTGCTCTGTTCGAGGCTGGCCTTAAACTTGTGATCCTTCTGCCTCCACCTCCTTCAGCAAATCCTGTCAGCATGTGCCACAACAATTTGGTGGTATCTTGCCCCAAGATTATCAATCCCTTACTCTTTTGATCTCCTTATGTTCAAGGATTCAGCTCCATTCTAATTCCTGGTGCCCCTATAATACTTGAACCATACATTTTGTATATTTCCTTTCTAAGCTTGCTACACTTGATCAAAATAATCTTCAAGACAATAAACTAGAGGATAATGTCTATGTTGGGCTTCTCTGAGACATCCTTTGTTAATACAATTAATTGAAATCTCTTTACCTTAGCCTCAGGCATACTCTTCAGACAAGGGGAAAAAGCAGTTACATTCTTCACCAAAACATCATAAGGATGATCTTCTGGCAACATACTAATATTCATCTCCATTGAAAACCCTTTAGCAAAGGCTGTACAGTTCTAATCATCCACAGCAGTAGTGTCTTTCTTATTCCTACTAGGATGGTCCATTAAGCCCCACATAAAGCATTCCACTGCTTCCTAAACCCAAAGTCCCAAAATCCACATTCCTCCAAACAAAAACATGGTCAGGCCTATCTCAGCAATACCCCACTCCTGGTACTGACTTCTGTCTTAGTTAGGGTTTCTACTTGCTGCAAAGATACATCATCAACAAGGCAACTCTTATAAAAGACAATATTTAATTGGGGCTGGCTTAAAGGTTCGGAGGTTCAGTCCATTATCATCAAGGTGAGAAACATGCCAAGTATCCAGGAACTGGAGAAGGAGCTGGGAAGTAGACATCTTGTTCCAAAGGGGACCAGGAGAAGACTGTCTGATGCAAAGCTAGGAGGAGAGAATCTCAAAGCCCACCCCCACAGTGACACACTTCCTCCAACAATGCCACACCACCTAATAATGCCACTCCTGAGCCAAGTATATTCAAACCACCACACACAATGAGGTGATTTTTTTTTTTCCAGTGTTGTTCATCTATTCATTCTATAAAGTACTGATTGGGCCAGCGAGATGGTTCCATGGTTAAAAACTCTTGACATGCAAGTCTGACAACCTGAGTTCAACCACTGGAACTTACATGGTAGAATAGAAGAACCCATTTTTGAAAGCTGTCCTTTGACTTCCACATACATATCACACAGGTATCTGTACCCATACCTGTGCATCATTTATATGAACACAATAATAATAAGTATGCCAAGAATATTTATTGAGCATCTACTATGTACCAAAGAGTGTGCAAAATGTTGAAGCTCCATCCATGTACAAAACAGAAAAGTTTTTTGCTGACGTGGAACTCATGTCCTAGTAGATGATGTTATACCATTTTACAAGCCAGGACACTAGGATTCAGAGATGATACCTCACTTGGTCAAGGCTCACATAGTCACCTTTTTGGCTCTCAACAGCTGTCCTCACTGATTCCTTGGATCATAACACCAAAGAGATGTGATGGAAGTTTTGCTAAAGTCTAGAACCTACATGACCCCATCTTGGTAGTGTTTAGACAGGGTTATGTGTCCTCCAAGAGATACAGTATTCAAGAATGACACAATATTGTATACAACCTGTTTATATGATTCATTAATTGTGTTTGACCTTAAAGGAGGTTTTACACCTTTGAGTCTTAATTTCCATAGTTGTAAAATGGAGTATGAATATGATAGTCAAGCATTATGATCTACTTTGAGATGACTAGGCTAAAGGGAATGTACATAAGAATATAGGTCAGTGCTGAGGACTGCTAGGATGTCACAGGAACTTGTTTGAAGAGAATCCTGAACTATTTCCAGTACTGGGCACCTGAACACCTTCATCCTAGTTTTCTTTAACTATCAACTTGACATAGTCTAGAATCTCTTGAGAAAGGACTCTAAAGTGACGGACTGTCCAGGTCAGATTGGCCTGTGTGCATGTGTGTGGAGGGTTGTCTTAATTGTTGATGTTGGAGGACTCAGCCCACTATGGGCAGCACCATTCCCTAGGCAGATGTTGCTGGGTTATGTAAGAAAACTAGCTAAGCATGGGTCTGTGAGCAAGCCAACAAACAGAATTCTTCCATCATTTCTGATTCAGGTTCCTGATTGAGTTCCTGCTGTGACTTTCCTCAATGATGAACTGTAATCTGAAATAAACCTTTTCTTCCCCTAAGCTGCTTTTTTCATTGTTTTATGGCAGCAACAGAGATGAAACTAGATCCTTAGGGACAGAACACGGTTAGAGTTCTGGCTACCCCCCCCCTCGCCCCTTACCGGTAAAGTTACCAATCTCACTGTCTCTCAGTTCTGTTACCCATCTCACCTCTCTCTTTTGGGTGAGAGATCTAAGTGATCTTTTGAGGTTACAATAACTACCATGTGTCCATGCTTTGAGCTCTGTGTCTTTGTTCTTTTCTGAAGAGTTTAACAGCAAGTCGTTTTAGGTCTAAGACATCTGCGATAGCGGTTTCTTGTTCTAAAAACTCAAGTCTAATTGTTTCTGGAAAACATTATCATCCTCTCTTTGGTTTTTGGATTTATCCCTTTCAGCCTGGGAAGTTTTTGTTTTGACTGTCTCTTTTGTTTTGTAAATGTGGCATTCGGAAATTTAATGAAGCAATTTAATTTCCATTTGCTAAAGTAGATTGTCAAAGGACTAGGAACAGGCAAGACAAAGTTAGGATCCCAGGATGTTGCCTCACACATGATGTGATTTTGTTTTTCACATAAAGAACAGAGAGTTTGTTTTTCCATAAGATGGTCCATGGCAAAGCTCTTGTCTCATACTAGGTCAACTCAGTGTAACCAAATGTCTGATCATGGGCCAAGAAGATGACCCATCTAAAGACAGGGACAGATCCTTACTCTGTGCCCAGACAGAGTCATCCTGACTAGATGCGTTAGCCCACATCACTGGAAGGCCTCATTTTTGTCTTCAATCTTTTGAACATAGTGACTCAACCTAAAAATTCAAATTTGTGAAAGTATGGTGGGCATTCATCTTTAAATAGTAGAGTATTGCCTAGAGAGTCCATTATAAACCAGCCACCACTCATTGAAGTCTCCGATCACAAGGCACACTTCCCTGAGTGTTCCCTCCACACTTTGACCAGAAACTAACCTTCAAGATGAGGAAACCTACTATCATAGAAGTGAAGTGACTTGCCCACAGCCTCACCACTGTGACGTACGACATTATCAAAGAATTCCTCTTTATTCCAAAGCCCTTGTCGTTGAGGTAATATACCGGGAGAAAAAGAATAATAATTTTAAAAACACCTTAGAGAAAGTTGAGGTGGCGGAAGGATGGAGGTGGAGCTGATGGTACCCATCAGTGGAAAGGCATTGCTCTTCCTGAGAACAGTGATGCTCCTATGTGCAAAGTCACAGAAGACCTCCAGCAACCACGTCATAGATGCATATACCTCTCTGCTTTAAAACATAGAAGAAGGGCATGAGGCTTGCAGGCATGAACTCTGAGCATTGGGGTGGGGTTTTCTTTCCTGTCCTCACCTATTATACTCGCCATATTGCAGAAATACTATGTAGTTTGGGGTCAGATATGAGTAAGTGATACGGTCCAAATGTGTCCCACTCACAGAAAAGTAACAGCAGCCAACACAAGTTGAGCACTCTTACCCGGTAGTGTTCTAAGTATCTGCCTGTATTCAATCCTTAATGCTTCCTTACCTCCTTTACAGGTAAGGAAACTGAGGCAGAGAGAGACCGGGTCACTCAGCTAGAGAGCAGTTACACTGGGCTGCGCGTCCAGACAGGCTAGACTCTATTCTGAGCCTTTGTCTTCCAGCTGCTGCTGTCATTTTTGCACAGACTTGTCCAGCACTTGCTCGCTTCAGGTTCTCACAAGGTTATTACCACAGTTCTGGACGGAGCCCAGGGTTATTAAATCCGTCCTGGATCCAGGTCCTCATTTGAATATTCATAGAATTCCAAGTTCCCGGGCTACCAGCCAAAGTGCATCTTTCTTTAAAGACTGTAAGTCCTGCCTCCATCCTACCACCCTCCCTCTCTCTTTTCCTTCCTTCTTACTGATACTCAGAGCATTCCCCTTCCCCTCCCCCCAGGCATACATTTAGTAGGGTGTCTGTCTATTGTTGTGATGAAACACCACCCAAAATCAAGTTGGGCGGGGAAAGGGTTTATTTCCTTAGCGTTGTAGTCCATCATCCAGGGAAGTGGGTGGGAACTCAAGGATGATATCTGAGGGCAAGACCCCACACTGAGGCCTTAGAGGAGTTCTGCTTACTCATTTGTTATTGATGGCTCGCTCAACCTGTGTTCTTATAGAACCAGCCCAGGGGTGGCACTACCCCGTGGTAAGATGGGCCTGCCCATATCAATTATTAGTCAAGATACTGATCCACACACTCACCCACAGACCAATCCTATGGAGACATTTTCTCAGTTAAGATTCCTTCTTCCTGGATGGCCCCAGCTTGGGTCAAGTTGACATAGAAACTAAACAGTGAAGAGCTTCTTTCTCAGTCCCTGCTCAAAGGCTCAGTTCTTTGACCCCGATACATAGACCTGCCTGGCTCATGTGTGCTCAGTGCTTACACCTGTTTGGCTCCTATGTGCTCAGTACATAAACCTGCTTGGCTTCTAGGTGCTCAGCACATACATGCTTGGTTAACACTCACACTCCATATTGTCTTCCTCCCCACCCTCCTGCTAAGACAGCATTTCTCTGTTTATCCCTAGCTGTCCTGGAACTCACTCTGTAGACCAGAGATCTGCCTACCTCTGCCTCCCTGTCCCTCTGTCCCTCTGTCTCTCTGTCTCTCTCTCTCTCTCTGATTCTCTCTGCCTCTGCCTCTGCCTCTCTGCCTCTGCCTCTCTGCCTCTGTCCATATTGTCTTTTCAACTCAAGCCAAACAGGAATGGTTAACAATTGTATGCAAAGAAACTAATGAAATAGCAAGCCCCTTAAAACTGTGGTAAAGGTGTATTCATTTACAGTGCTCCCCAAACATTTGTCCCCCTTAAATCCCAAATCTGTCCCAAAGAGAAAGTCTGTCACACGATTTGGGGTTTGGGGACTTTGGGGGATTGTTCTATTTGTTTTGTTTTCCTGCATCTGTCCTACCTGGCCCCGAGAATGTTGTCTTAGTTCTCCTAACCTACAGTCACACCTCCCACCCCATTTCCCTGTCTCCTAACTCATGTGGCAAATCGATGAATGTCAAATAGACACAGCTAATACAGAGAGGTTTCACCTGAGGTGGGAATTATGCAGGCAGCATAATCAGAGAGAAAGAGGGAAAACAAAGTGACAGAAGCGCATGGCCCCAATCCTCTGGGTTTGTGGCATGGCAGGCCCAGTGAAACTGATACAGTGTCAGATCTAACCTTTGTGGGAAATGATGTAAATAAGAAGCAAGAGTGGGTGTGCTGTGGACACCACTGCGCATGCCTCTGCCTGCTGCCCTTCCTGCCATTACCTAAGATTCTAAGAGCCGGAGGAGGAGAAGGGAACTGGTTTCTAGGGAAAGTCACTTTTGCTCCTCAACCTTGGCTTCTGAGTTCTGATGTTCCGTGACATTCAAACTTCATGGGTCCTTAGTTTTGTCCTAGTCACAGCAGTCATCCTGCCTCAACCTCCTAAGCCAGGTTTACAGGAGTGGACTCAGCTAGTGGCTGGAAGCTCACACTAAGCTCATGAGGCTGACTATGCCATGTTGTCTCTTTGAGGCATTTCCTATAGTCCTTCTAATAGATCTAAGTCCCTTGATGGAAAGGCCCCAGTCCTAATCACGTCTGCCTCTTCACCACATCTTCTTCAATGCCTGGTACAGAAGAAGGCCATTGTCCATGTTTAGACAAGTTTCCCGAAAGTGATACCCTAGCCACCCAACCTATCCACAGACATCTTGGATTTGCATCTCAAGGCTGTATAAAGTGGAAATGTGACGACTCCAGAGTGTGGTGAGGGGAAGGGTTTTATTGCAAATCTGAGAGCGTACAGCCAGAGGCATCTAGAAGAGCCCAGAGCAGAGACAGAAAGTAGGACATTGAACATGGCCAACAAACTGAACTTAGCCATGAGAAGAGAAGGAAAGAGAGAAGAATTGGAGAGAAAGACAGAGAGAGAGTGCCAGCAAAGGAAAGAAGGAGGGGTGGGAGAGGGGGGACCAAGAGGGAAAGACAACAGAGAGAACCAAGGGGTGGGAGAGGGGGGCCAAGAGGGAAAGACAACAGAGAGAACCAAGAGAGCACCCGCCCAAATAGCGTGGTTATATGGGAATGAGAAGCTGGGGGAGGGAAGCCTATAAGAACTTTAGAGTAGTGAGTGGGGCGGGTTGATAGGAGCCACAGGGACTGACCACCTAGAGGAAAGCATGAGCTTTGGTGTGTTTATAGGCACCACCAGAGCCATTTGTCCCTTAGGACAGTCAAGGGGAAAGACTCCTTTTGTCAAGGCAATAGCCCCCAGAATTCAAGAGATTGGAGTTTCCTCTGGACCTGACGAAGACCTGTGAGTTTGTTGGCTCTTCTTCCTCTTCTAGGAAGCAGGGAGGCTCCTCTTATCCCCAAACAGAGGCTCTGAGGTTCCAAAGCACTGAGCACAGGCAGCCGGTGCAGTTACTGTTTCCAGCGTTCGCTGATAGACTATGGTTGCTTGCATTATGCTGCGCTTGCTATGTGTGCTGTGTGTTGATGTTCAGGCATGGGCACATCCTATTTATTTTCATAGCTCTGTAGTCTTTAGGACTGTGAAGAAGGATAACTGGCCAATCAACCCCATGGCTTTGTGAGAATTGTTTAGAAAGGCACTAGAATTTCCGAAGGGATTTGGTGTTTACTTTTATTCTCCTTTGTTGAAAATAGATTTTTTTTTTTACATAATGTATCCTGATTATAGCTTCCCCTCCCTCTGCTCCTCTCAGTTCCTCCCTAGATCCCCTCCAATCCAGACCCACTCTCTTTCTGTCTCTCATTAGAAAAACAAGCAGGCTTCTAAAGAATAATAATGAAAGACAATTTAATATGATTAAACAAAAACTAACACATCAGAAGTGGAGAAAATAAACAGAAGGAAGAGAGCCCAGGAGAAGGCACAAGAATCAGAAACCCACTCATTCCCACACTCAGGCAACCCATAAAAATACCAAACCGGGAGCTATAATCTACAAAAAGGACCACGTACAGACCCATACAGTCTCTGTGCAGGCTGCCTTGCTCTCTGCGAGTTCATATATGCTTTAGCCATGCTGATTTACAGGGCCTTGTTTTCTTGGTGTCCTCCATCCTTTCTGGCTCTTAAACTCTCCACCCCCTTTCCACGGGGTTCTCTAAGCCCTGAAGCTAAAGATTTGATGGAGACATCCTCTTTAGAGCTGAGTGTTCCAAAGTATCTCGGTCTCTGCATGATGTCTGGCTGCGGGTCTCTGGATTTGTTCCCATCAGCTGCAGGAGGAAGCTTCTCTGATGAAGGCTGAGCAAGGCACTGATCTATGAGTACAGCAGAATGTCACTAAGAGTCATTTTATTCCTGTGTTTGCAAAACAAACAACAACAAAACAAACAAACAAACTGTATTATTTGGTTTTACCTTGGGTTCCTAGGCTAACTAGTCTCAGGTTCTTGGTCACCCAAGCAGTGTTGGGTGTGGGTTCCATCTCATGAAATGGGCCTTGAGTCAAACAGATATTGGCTGGTTACTCCCACAAGCTTTATGCCACCATTGCACTAATACATCCTGAAGGTAGGACACCATTGTCAATCCAAGGGTCTGTGGCTGGGTTTGTAGTTACAGTTCTTTTTTGGTAAGGTGCAGATTACCTTCTTGTACCAAAGACACTAGAATGTAGGGGTGAAGGTTCTATGTAGGCACCAGCTTGACATCTCCAGGTTTAAGGAGTGGTGTAGGTGTTGTCTTTAGTAATGGGCCTTGCTGGCAGTTTGTGGAGAACTAACAACCTATAGTCTTGGCAACAGCTTGGGTTGTTTGGAGATTCCCATGGAACTTCTTTGGCCAACAACTCAATTAGATGTAACTCAATCCCAGGACTAGAAGTTTCTAGTGATAAGAGTTGTCCATTTGGAGTTCTGTCTCCCCAATTTTTGGTAATTTCAGTTAGATCACCTTCATATATGTATATATTTTAAGGAGCTTCTACTGTATTAGGTTTCCATACTACCCCTCAAATGGCCCTTAATTTTAGCTGTCTCTCTCCTTATTCCTTTCTTTTTTCCTCCCTATCCTCATGTGTTATAGTTCCCCGACCCATCCACAGCTCTCTGTTCTATTTATCTCTCCTAATGAGATCTTCCTGTCCCTCTAGTCCCTTACTCTATACCTAACCTCTGTGATTCTAAGGATTTTAGCTTGCTTATCATTCACCTAACAGCTAATATCCACATAGAAGCAAATACATACCATATTTCTCTTTCTGGGTCTGGGATACTATATTCAGAATGATTTTTTCTAGTTCCACCCATTTAGATTTAGATTTGGTGTTCTCTTTTAGTTTATTAAGAGGTAGATCAAAGGCTAGAGAGATGGCTCAGGGGTTAAGAGCACTGACTGCTTTTTCAGAGGTCATAAGTTCAATTCCCAGCAACCACATGATGGCTCACAACTATCTGTAATGGGCTCCAATAGCCTTTTCTTGTATGCTTGAAGACAGCTACATAAATAAATAAGTCTGAGAGAGAGAGAGAGAGAGAGAGCTAGCTCAGTGATTAAAACACTTGCCCTTCAACAGTGAGGACCTGAGTTTGGATCCCCAGACCCACATAAAGTGTAAGCCTGTAAGCCCAGCACTCCTGTGATAGGATGCAGAAGTTAAGACAAAAGAATCCCTAGAAGCTCACAGGCCAGGTGGTCTGTCATACACATAGAGAAGAGAAACCCTGTCTCAAACAAGGTGTGAGGAGAGGAACAAACCTCAAAGCTGCCCTCTGACCTCCCCAGGCTTGTATGACACATGTGCAACCTTACCCACACACACTTACATGCACATACACATACACAGACATACATATCACATAGACACAGACAGACAGACAGACAGACAGAGACAAGGAAGCAGAGGAAATTTTTAACAAGTAGCAGGGATAGTATATGCTAATAAAGTTGGATAAGTCAAGTGCCAAATTTCAGTTAACATTTTAAAAACCACTGTGCCCTGTCCTGGGCACCTCATTGTGTCTCCCAGCTCTGGCCTGCTTCTGGAAGAGGAAAATGGTAGTGTTGTAGATATCACCTCAAGATTCCCACTTAACCTACCCAAGAGAGTCTGTTTCCATGGGTTTGAGGGGAGGCCTGGGAATCTTCATTTTAACAAGTTTCCCAGCTGTCTGGGAAGAGGGCTCAGACCTTCTCAAATCACTGTTGTAGAACATGCTTCTAAACTAACAGGCCTTACTCTGGCAAAGAATGTTCCTTTCCTTCTCTCCCCTATGACCTATGCTGCTCTCTCTCACACACACACCCAAATCTCATAAAACCCAGTTTAATTGTTGAGTGGTGCCTCCTCCTTCAAACTACTGGTCCATGCCCAGAGGGAGCGGTCTGGCCAGATGAGGTCTCTCACCTTTAGCACTGTGGGCTAGCCGATACTTTATCACATGCATTATTACCACGCCAATTGTGGGAATGGCAGCCACATTCCTGGCCTTTTCTGACTAGATACTACTAACACATACACAGCCCCACCTTGTGACAACCAAACATGTCTCCAGGCATGTCCCCTGAAGGGACAAAACTACCCACTCCTGAGAACCTCTGGGCTAGGCTGATGATCATCTCCCTTTGATAAGGCTTTCCCATCATGCCTGGTGATGAGAAGGGATTTGTTCCTGTCCCACTGCTGATGCTAACTAACCAGAAACTCACGCCAGAGGTGAGAAATGTGCTATTCTAGGAACTGGTCATGGCTCTCAGGCCAGCTTACTTGGCCTACGTGTCAGAGAACAATAAGAGACCCTGTGACAAAGAAGGTGAAAGGCAAAAGCTGCACTCTGATTATTGTCACATGTACTGTGGCGTGTTTACACCTAAACACTCTCCTACTCTCCCCCTCCCCCCTCTCTCTCACACATACACACTTTTTTTTTTTAAGCAAAATAGGAGTAAAACCTTAGCTGTGTCCAACTGAAGAACCCAGCAACATAGAAGACTTTTAGACAGCACCATTTTGTTCCAAATGTGCCAGAGAAAACCATGGCCTTGACTTCACCCCACCAGCAGAAGCTAAGTGAAGGAGGAAGCCAGTCTTACACTGCACTGGGCCGTAGCAAGCCCCACCCCCCTCTTCTTTCCTTCGACACCTTTCCTTCTGACACTGGTGTGGTGTCCAAGAGTAAGATAAGTACAGAGTAGAATCTCTCACTACCTCCCAGAAGTCTAAACCTATTGGTTGAGTGGAAACAGAAACTTGACGTGCGCAGCTGCTCCAGGCGTGGTTGTGGAAACCGCCGGGCTGCCCACCCCTTCCAGGTAACAAGGAGGCTGCCCACTGAGAGTCCACGAAGACCATCCCATGAGGGCTCTGAGCCTCTCTTGGAAGGACCGAGTCGGCCACACTCCCTTTTCCTGATACAAGAGTGTCGAAGAAAGCAAGCCGAATCGAACGTCCGAGTAAGATCCCATATTTCGTAACGAGGTTTTAATTTCAACATAATCCATCAGGACTATCTCACAGTGAGTTATAAAGAGACGAGAGACAAAAGCACTAACATAACAGGAGAGTAAGAACTGACAGTGGTTACAAAGTGGACGTTGTAAAGTAAAAACGCTTCAGTGAGAAATTAGAAACATACTTCCCAGACGTGAACAAATGCAAGATCTCATCAAATGTATGAATAATAGAAAAATTCCTGAGGACATTTTAGAACTGGAAAAAAATAAAACGAACAAACAAACTTCACCCAAACAGAGGGGACAGACAGAAACAGCCATACCCTTGAAAATGCATATAGAAAGGTTAGGACCTGAGAAGACTGCAGAGACTAAGATAAGCAAAACCTTGGGGACCCGTGTGGCCATCACAGAAGGGGTGACAGTCCTGTCATCGTTGTTCCAGACAGGAGAGAGACAATAGAACTGAGATCCACTCAAGCGGCCATAGTTCCCCTTTCCCTGCCAGGACGAGTTCTGAGACCCCTTGTGCACTGGAAATCGTGGGTAATTTCAAACCATGTATACTAACAGCACAATACTATGACATCAGTCTGATAACTCAAATGAGGCCGCTACACGGCTAAGAGGCAGGTAGCAGATACAGTGTGATTTCCCGAAAGAGACACATCCCTTGAAAAAGTTAGGCAGGCAAATCTCTGTGGAAGGTGCCCAACCAGCCTGAGGTTAGGGCTTTCCTACTGCTTGTTTGGATGCCTGAGCTCTCCCGGTTCAGAGGAGGCCCTCTCAGCTAGAAATCAGTGGCATGCCCTGAAGACTGACCGAGACTGGCGATCTCCACAGTGTGGGTCCTAAGTACTATATCAGAAGGGTTAGTGCTGGCCACTTTGGCAGTGGAGAGCTCAGCTCCAGGCCTGGGACAGCATTCCAAACGCGGGCAGGTTCTTTTTATTTGTTTATCTCAACCAACCTGATTTTAATGCCTTGTGCTGCGTTTCTGTATGATGTCCATATGGTTTAGGGTTTTGCCTTGGATGTCATAATAGGACTAAAGGACGAATGGCAGAAGATGCAAGAGCTGCCCCTATCCTGGCCTGGCCTGTGATTGTAAATCACTTCAGAGGCCCACAAGTTCTGTACGTGTGCTAGTCAGCTTTCTGATGCTGTGACAAAATGCCAGAGGAAATCGATTTTAAAGGAGAAAAAACCATTTGGCTTCTGAACTCAGTGGTTTCAGGTCACTGTCACTGGACTCAGTTGTTTATGGGCCATGGTGTGGTTGCATATCCTGTTGAGGAATGTGGTGGAGGAGAGCTAGTCACCTCTCAGAGGGAACAGAGGTCAGTGAACTAGCTTCTTCCAACAAGCCACCAACCTCCTAAAGCACCAGGCTGGCCACAAAGCCTAATTTAACACTCAGTCTTTGGGAGACATGTCCAGACCAAGATGACACAAAGGACTTCTCAGCAAGCAGCTGCGGATACACACAAAGTGGGCAGGGAGCGCTTCTGCGTAAACCGTAAACCGGAAGACCCGCTAGAGAGGGAGTCCCTGGCTCCGGTTAACTTCCTTTCAGTTTGGCCTGCTGCTGTAATGAATGTTTCCCCCGGCTCCCTAACTGCACTCAGGAATCAGAGACTGAGGCTCGGGAATTAATTGTTAAGAACACTCTGCTCTGAAGACTGGCTCACACCTTCCAAAAATGAAGGTGGTTCTTGGTGTTGCTTCCAAGTGTATATGGCTCTACTCCAAGTATACTTCCCAGGCCTCCCTGAACTCCGTGGGCAGCTGGGAACTTGCCTGACCTGGCTGGGCTGAAAGACGAATTGCAATCTCAAGTTTCCTGTGTGGCTTCCTCCCTTCCACGGCTCGCTTGGTTCTAACTTGCTCTATCATTTAAAACTTCTTCTCCTGGGTTCTGGAAATCTGTGGCACTGAGCCAATGGGGGGGGCGGTTTAGAACTTACCTTTGTGGTGGTGGCTTAAATAAAGCTTACCCGATTTGAATGAGCTCTGTAACCAAAAGATCTAAATTTAGTTGAAAACAAATAACATTAAAAGGAGGGGAGGGTTGGCAAATTGGTGCATATTCGTTACTGTTTACAGATTTGTATACTTGGGAGTTTCTAAAAATAATTTTAATATCTGCCATACTCAGTCACCTCCTGCCCCCTCTTCCTCTTGCCCCACCCACCCCAACCTGATTTTCCTCCTGGTTCCCTCTTACCCAAGGCAAGAGCCTGGGAGGTATACCATGTGGTGTATTCTTACCTCCCACACCCTCTACTGTCTCTCTGTAATATAAGCCACCACACAAATCTTGCCTCTGCCAGGAGTTTTTCATTTCTTCCTCCCATATATCTTCCTTCTGGGGTCAGGGAGATCTTTCAAGACATGGGTTCTGTCTTGTCTGAGTCCTTCTTATCTCCTTTTACCATTTATGCACCCTAAAAGCATCTGTCCTCCCACTTTGGTGAGGTACCCTTTGGAATCTGATACCTTCTGTCCTTGTCCACCCTGTAGAGCACCTCTTCTGAGCTCCTCAAAACCCAGTTTTCCCTCCCACACCATAGGGAGAAGCAGTTCCCAGTGAAAGCCACAGTGCTCTAGAAAATGATCATTATTCAGAGCTCAGTCCTGGGTGTTCCATGTGATCCTTAGTCCCCAACACAACTCCCAAAGGATGTCCTCATGTTTTACGGATGGAGGTTGGTTTAATGCAGAGGTTGAGAGTTCAGTGAGCTGCCTCAAAACACATAGGGACGTAATATAGGGTTGGTGTAAGGACTTCAGACTCTCTGATGGTTTGTGCGTCCAACAGCTCAGTGTTCTGCTGACAGTGTCAAGGGTGGTGCATGTGTTAGCATCATACATGTGAAGTCAGACAACATGACCCTGTGGGCATCAATACCATACACTCTATCCACAGAAAATGTACTAATGAGCAATTTTTAACATATGCAGAGTCGTGTGGCCACCACCCAATTTTAGAAGATTCTTATCACTCCAAAAAGAAATCCTTGTTCCTTCCACTCTCTCTGCCTCAGACAGCTCCTGGAGGCCAATGCTCTCTCCGCCTTTACAGGACTGGATGTCACAGAAATGGAAGCAGACCATATGGAGTCTTCCAGGACTGGCTTATTTCACTTACCACAGCATTTTTGATGTCTCTACACATTGTTACATAGTATCGGTGCTTAGCTCCTTTTGCCAAAGAGGGTGGCAATGTGTGTGTAGACCACACACTGGCAGACACTTTGTGACTATTGAGAACAGTGTGGTCCGGGAACACTGTATACACCTGTAGATTACTTTATTACTTCTACCCCTGTTAGCTCCCAAATGAATGACACTCAGACTGTGATTTATTTATTTAGCTTTGGCACAAATTACTGGGGAACTACCCCTAGTCTATTTTTCTATTAGCTACTTCTCTAGCTGTGCTCCCCAAATACTTGCTGGATTTCTCTTTCTCAGGCTAGATTTGCTCCATCTACCATTTCACTCAGACACGTGCTCCTGGTCCATCTTATCTAATGGAAACCTCCTGTTCCTGCCTTTTTCTTCCTCCTTCCTTCCTCCTTTCTTCTTCTCCCCTCCACATTGCCTCACCTGCTACCTGCAGCCTAGTAACTCAAACTCTACCCACTTTTATTCTCCCCCAAATTGTCTGTAGCCACTTTTATTGAACCAATAGCTTTAAATTTGGGAGCAAGGTTTGCATAGCATCACTTCATGTACTGGAGGTTCTGCTAGTCAGGGACAACCAGATCTGGGGATGGGGAGGGGGATACATTTGAATATATAGTAACACCAGACCAACCTCCAACATATGGCTTTGTGTAGCAGGGACTTAGATTTGAACCTGTTTCTTCCAAAACCTATTCCAGGCCCTTCTTAGCAGTTTCCATGGCATAAATGATAGTCCTACGGAAGCCTGCCTGCCCGACTGGCAGAAATTAGAGGGAAAGAGTTCATGATCGTGTATCCTGCCCCAGAGGTTTCCTGGCAACTCTAGCTGTCTCTGAGGCCTGGGTGTGAGTAAACCGAGGATGATCTCCAGCACTTTTGCTGTTCTCCATGCAGTAGCATGCAAATAAAGAGGGCCCAGGCCTTTGGACCTCAGCAGAGCAAACCCACCAGGTTCTGAGATGCACATAAAAATCTGGGTAGCATCCAAAATGGAAGGTTACGTATGACGGGCTTCAGTCTCAGACTTGACCACAAGGCTTGTACTTCAAGTCACTTGCGGCTCTTTCCTGAGCCAGTTGCCTCCTTCTCTGGTTCTCTCAGGACAAAGAAAGTGTTGTGACACCGTCAGTTGTTGGAAGAGAGACAGACAGAGACATGCACCAGAGTCCAGCGATCTGTCAGTTCTATTGGGGGAACCATTCTTTAACTACAGCCTTAATGCATCAGCTGACTCAGGGAGCCAGCCCCTATTGGATGCTCCGTGCTCTAGTTGCTGAATGACACTTTCTCCTGCCTTTTAAAACAGGATTCAGACCGATGCTTCTTCTCTTGTCTAACTTCTTATCACTTGAATTCGGGAGGAAAGATTGCATGTTGGTGCGTTCCAAGTAAAGCCCCTAGCAATGCTGAGGTGCTCAGAGATGGAGGTAGAAGGAAGCAGGCAGGCAGCCAGCAGCACAGGGATGCTGCAGCTCTCACCTGGCTGCCTGGTCCTGGCAGTGAGTCCCCTGCCAGCTTGGCAGGGTGGAGATGGCAGCGCACACTAAGCCAGAGGGGACAGAAAAGCACTCTCAGCACTTGAGTCCCACAAGCCGAGGTCACGGTAACAAATGGGGACTCTGGTAGAGAAGTTGACAGTCAGCGACAGCTGGCGCAGATGGCATTTGTCCTCAGCTCACAGAGCACAGGGGCTTGTCACTTATTTCCCAGCCATGCCTTCAGCTCTCCCGCTCTGCCCTGGCCTCATTTCAGCCTCATTGCAAGCTGCTGCCATTTATGGGAGCAAAACATGGGTGTCCTGGGCTGCTGGGTTCTTCCCTCTCCGGCCCTTCACACACACACCCATTTGTCACCCATTCACACTTAACCAAACCCCAGCTAATTAAAGCTCACAACCTGTTTCCTTTCCTGAAACAATGGGTTTCTCCTCGCAGTAGATCTTACAGCTAATTCAGACACTTCCACCAGAAGATGCTTCCTCCTCCCATAGCTTTGTCATCCTAGGTCTTCAGTCTCTGTGATTAAGTCATTGCAAACTGCTCTGGGGTGGGATATCTGCCTGTAAGACTCTCCCAAACAGGAATATCCTGTCTTCCTTCTTTGCTTTCTCCAAATCTGGATATTGACGGGATTTGTCCAGTCTGGTTCAGAAGCATCCCGGAGCTCTCTGCTTTTTCCACTGGCTCTGGGAGGTTCTGATGATCCTGGCTGGATACCTTCCTCTAAGTCAGTGGTTCTCGACCTGTGGGTCTCAAATGCCTTGGGGACGAATGACCTCTCCACAGAGATCCCATATCAGATATTTTTGCATATCAGATACTTGCATTATGATTTATAACAGTAGCAAAATTACACTTATGAAGTAGCAATGAAATACTTTTGTGGTGGGGGGGTCATCAGAGTGTGACGGAACTATATTAAAGGGTTGCAGCATGAGGACGGTTGAGAACCACTGCTATAAATGGCCATAAGCACCTCAGAGTCCTATATAGTAGATGCTGAAGCTAAAGGACAACCCTACCAACTATGGTTTGAATGTGTCTCGCAAAGGCCCAAGAGCCTTAGTCTCCAGATGTGTTGAAGCATTAGAACCTTTAAGGAGCTAATGGTGGGAGCTCAGTATAAAGTAACTAGGTTATAGGTCTCTGCCCTCACAAAAAAATTAATGCAGGCCTTGCAGGACACATTAGTTCTCACAAAAGCTGGTTGTTATAAAGTAAGTCCACCCCACCAGCTGGGTCCCTTCTACCTGCAGCCATTTCTCCATTCTTCTGTCCAGCCATGTTGTGATGCAGCCAGAGGGACCCTCACCAGAGGCTCAACAGGTATGGCAACCTGATCTTGGATCTCCTGATTCTAAGCCCTCAAGGCAAATAAACCTCCCTTTTTGTGGGAGAAAGTATCCAGCCTTGGGCGTTTTGTTCTAACAACATAGAATGAACTAAGACACCATTTAATTAGACCCCAGGCCCAGAGTAGATCAGAGCCTGCCCCGTGTGGTCCTTAAGTAGGTACCAGGAGCAGTATTTGGGGCTTCTAGTTCCTTTCCACGCTGTGCCTTCCTGTGCAAATGTGTTTCCAGAGATAAGTCAAAAAGGCAAGAACCAGCGAATGAATGACCGGCTGCCTTTAGCTCAGCTGTGTCCCACTTCCCTCTGTCTCTTGGATTTGCTCACCATCTCCATGTTTCTCAACTCAAGGGAGTAGCCTGCTGTCTTTGATCCTGTAGAGCCCCCTAGGTCTCTTCCTGGTCTAATTTTTGGGAAGCAGTAAATAGATTGTGAGGAATTTCGTTAGAGTCCTGTTCTGATTATTTGGGGATTGTATTCAGAAAACCATCCATTTCTTTGCTCCTTTGATTTCTTGGGTTCACCACTGGACAGATTTTCTCTTCTAGTGCAGGGCGACAAATAAGAGACACCCCATCATCCATTCCATTGGAAACGGATCCATGGTCTTGATTCTGGGGAAGTCTCATTTTGTGAGGCCAGTGCCAAGGCTGGCATGCAGCACTGGCTATGCCTTCCCACTACACAGTCATCTCAAGACCGAAGAAGCTGATACAGAATAAATACTACCGAGTCCGACCAGGAACGGGGGATGGAGCCTGACGTCTCTGACTCTTCCCTGAAGCAGGTTCCGGATCCTGAGGATTCTGTGGTTGGATCTTCTCCTTGCTATCTTCCTACTGAACGTGGCTGACCAGGCCCAGGCACCTGGGGAAGGGCAGACAGGCCTCTGGCCTCAATGAGTTTCGTACTGCCAGCCTTGAAGTGTAAAGGCAGGTGCCGGCTCCCAGCCTTTCAGAGCATCGCCTGACTCTTTTATGAGATTACAGGCCTTTTCATCTTGGCTTTGGCCCGGTTTTCCTCCTTCCTAGCAAGGCTCCAAAGACAAGAACAAGGAGGGGATGCTCATTCACAGCAGAGTCCCCGCTGGGCACGGTGACCTGGCCTATGCATCTTCCAGCCATGTGCTTTTTAGCAGAGCAAGCTGAGAAGGCGCGCAGAGGACAGGGTTAAGAGGGGTCTTTCCCCGGGCACCAGGAGGAAGTTGCATTGCATTCTGGGAATGCTCTGATCATGCCTTTGCTTTGTGTCTTCCACTTCAATTCATTGGAAAGCGGCTTTGGGGCCTTTTCTTTCTCTTTTTCTTCTTTCCCTAGAAAGGCTCTTTTTAAACCAGGGCTGAGAACACAACACACCCCTTGCGTCCCTGCTTTCTGAGCGCATGAACACGCACCGCCTTCGTTCTTTTCTGTGTTTGTTCATCGTCTTGCTTTACAAGTTGGCTTGCCTTCAAAAGCACAAACGGGGTTTCCTCCCCATGTTGCTCTCAATGAAACACCAGGAGCTCTGCCCTCTCTGAAATCCCAATTCATTCCTTCCACCTGGCTGTCCTATCTTTTAGCGGTTTTTCTGGGCAGCATCCCTCCGCTGGCTTGCGGTTCCAACATCTAGAAACAGAACAGGATGGAAGCAAAACAGAATCCCTGCTCTTGGCATCCGTGCTTCTTTCTGATTCATTTTGTACGTGCACGCACACACACGCACACACCCACACACACACACACACACACACACACACACACACACCCCAGCTCCATCTCTACCAATGTCCCCCCTTAGCTCCACCCACCCCAGGCTGTGCATCATAGTTCAGCAGTTGCTTTTCCGTCTATCTCTGCTTCAGCCATAGCACTTCCCCAACAGTGCAGCCTTACTTTTCAAGATCTACTGTTTCACAAGGCTCACCCTTTACCTCTGGGAAGCCTCTGCCTCTGTACCTTCTGGCCAGAAAGGCCCTGGGTCTGCACTATGAGCACTCAGCCCACATCGAGTATGATTAGGAACCATGCTTCGAGGGATGTCCAGCCTCAGGCTCCAAGTTGGGTACATGGAACTTGTCACGACCCACTGTATACGGCTTCTGGGTTCTGATCATATCTAGTCCCTAGTCCTCAGAGAGCTCTACAGGTGTCCCTCATTTTATAGAGCCACCAAATCACCTCCTAATCCCTCCAAACTAAGGACACTTAGACTCATGCCTCTGCCCTAGAAGCCACACAGTAGTTACACCATACTCTGATGCAACCCATGACACTTAGCATACCTCAGTCCAGAGACTCTGCTGTACTGTGGAGAAGCTTTGTCTTATCCCATCCCTGCCCCATGCGGTCATCTACCACCGTCTCCAGAATTCTGTTGAGACAGCTCTGTCTGTTTCACTTTCTCTCTTCCCCACAGACTCAGACATGGATCCTTGGGACCTGGGCCAAAGGGTGACCTGATAAAGATCAGACTGCAGGCCACTGTCAGACCTGTATTTCCATCTGATGGTTAAAACCCTCGTGTATTCAAATCAGGCAATTGCCTTGTCTATGGATGTGTTACTTGCCCCAGACAACCCTTGGGGCCATAGACATCACAAAATTACAGTCCTGCCTGTCCTACTACAATTCTCAATGTATCCTGACATGTCTGAATCCAGAAACAAATAAAACATAGACTAAGATGGCACACACACATCATTGTCCTTTCCTTAGGTGGCGCGCGCGCGCGCACACACACACACACACACACACACACACACACACACACACACACCATTGTCCTTTCCTTGCCCAGAGCAGACATCAATAATCAATCACAACACAGATTCCACCTACGAGAGCCAAGGAATTCACATACATAGACTTTACCTCCACTCTGAGACTTTCCAGATCTCCTCAAATAACTCTATAGTGTTTTCAAGGGTTTTTGTTTCTTTCTTTGTTTGTTTGCTTGCTTGTTTTCTCATTTCGTGGTCCTCAGGACTTGGCTACTCCTCCCTGAGCTCATCTAGTTTTTAATAATAAAACTGATAGCCAAGATTTAAGCTCTTATCTTCCTTGACTCAGAAACTATTATTCTGTGTCTCTTATTAAGCTCACAGGTTATTTAATCCTCACTGTCATGTGAAGTCTGTACCATTATTGGCCTCATGTGTCAAATGAGGAAACTGAGACCCAGGAATTATTGTTCTCAAGTCAGAGCGATTATCCCACCTACCTGGACATTTCAGTCGTGTAGGAACCTTTTTTATTAACTGCCCCTCCCCAAGCTATTTGTTGATAACTGCAGTGGGCCCTGAGAAAAAAGGAGAATCGAGCACTGTGCTTGAGGTAGCCAATATTTATTTTGAGAACTTATTTTGAGGGCCATGTTCAGGGAGAGATGGAAGATAGAGCCCAGCTGAACAATGGGCTGTTGAATTGGACACTGAAGGAATGTGTTAAAAAGGAAGGAGAAAAGAAAGAAAGCTGAAGCGTATGTGCCTCTTACTCCTGTGGGATCTTCCTCCTCCCTCCTCCTTCCTCCCTCCTTCCTCCTCCCTCCTCCCTCCTTCCTCCTCTCTCCTCCCTCCTCCCTTCTCTCTCCTCACTCCTCCCTCCTCCCTTCTCTCTCCTCCCTCCTCCCTTCTCTCTCCTCCCTCCTCCCTTCTCCTCACTCCTCCCTCCTCCCTCTTCCCTTCTCTCCTCACTCCTCCCTCCTCCCTTCTCTCTCCTCCCTCCTCCCTTCTCTCTCCTCCCTCCTCCCTTCTCTCTCCTCCCTCCTCCCTTCTCTCTCCTCCCTCCTCCCTTCTCTTTCCTCCCTCCTCCCTCTTCCCTTCTCTCTCCTCACTCCTCACTCCTCCCTTCTCTCTCCTCCATCCTCCCTTCTCTCTCCTCCCTCCTCCCTTCTCTCTCCTCCCTCCTCCCTTCTCTCTCCTCCCTCCTCCCTCCTCCCTCTTCCCTTCTCTCTCCTCACTCCTCACTCCTCCCTTCTCTCTCCTCCATCCTCCCTTCTCTCTCCCCCCTCCTCCCTCCTCCTTCTTCCCTTCTCTCTCCTCCCTCCTCCCTCCTCCCTTCTCTCTCCTCACTCCTCCCTCCTCCCTTCTCACTCCTCTCTCCTCCCTCCTTCCCTTCTCTCTCCTCCCTCCTCCCTTCTCTCTCCTCCCTCCTCCCTCCTCCCTCTTCCCTTCTCAGCACTCCTATGCTCATCTGACAGAATCAGAGTCTCCTGAAAGGGTCAAAAGCCTCCCTGGCTGTGGGCACCCATGCCCCATCACGGGGCTCCTGGCAGGAAGAGCCCTCACCACCAGGCTCTCCTGAGCCTCATTGTTCCTGCTAAGACAGCCTCTTCCAGTCTTACAAGGAGTATCAGAGACACAGCAGGCACGGTCCTACATATGTTTGCCTTTCAAGAGGATGAATTTCAGAGTGTGTGGCTTACATTTATACATACCCCCCCACACACACACACATACTACACATACAGCCTTGGGTCCTATGTCTATGGGTTCAACTAACCACAGTCAAGAATATACTAAAGAAAATATCCGGCCGGGCGGTGGTGGCGCACGCCTTTAATCCCAGCACTTGGGAGGCAGAGGCAGGAGGATTTCTGAGTTCAAGGCCAGCCTGGTCTACAAAGTGAGTTCCAGGACAGCCAGGGCTACACAGAGAAACCCTGTCTTGAAAAACCAAAAAAAAAAAAAGAAAAAAAGAAAATATCCTCTGTAGTGACTATATGCAGATCTATTTTCTTGTCATTCTCCAAGCATACATTATAAAACACTTTGCATAATCTTTATAGGGCATGGGGTTTAATGAGTAGCACAGAGATCATTTTAAAGTGATAGGAGGTAGTGTGTAGATTCATGATACAGACATGATACAGTTTCATGTCAGGGACTGAATCATTGATACTCTTTGGTATCCACCAGGGATTCTAGAACCAGTTGCTCACAAGTAACTCACCAATTTTCTCAGTTATTTTCAATAACTCTTTATATAAAAGTTGGAATCATATGTGTTTATATATGTACATGCATGTACACATACATATACAATATATATGCATATATATATATATATATATATGGCATGTAGCTGCAATTTTTGCCTTTCTACTTTAAGATGCGAATTGAACACAATAAAATCTATGCTTTTTCAAGTGCAATTCTACGAATTTTAACAAATGCCTGTTATTGAAGACTCACTACCAAAACCAAGATGTAGAACTACTCTGGCTGTCTCACTCCACCCCCAATACCCCGTTGTCCCGTCATGCTGTCAGCCCTGACCCTCGACCTCCAGAACCCACCGACTCTTCTCTCTGTACTGTGCCTTGTTCTCAGTCACATAACTGGGATCCCAGCGTGCCGTTGCTTCAGTTTTCAGTTGACGCTATGTGCATAGGTCCCCGCGTCATTACATATTCTTCAAAGGGATGACTTTTTAATGACTGCCTGCCTCTCTCCACACTGCAAGCCCTCCAGCTCCCTGCAGCAGTCTCTCTCAGAGAACAGATCTGAGAGAGAGGCAGGAGGTCATGTTGGAAAGAACAAGGGCAGGTTTGATCTGATTACTGCTCATCACCTTTGATGGGAGGTGCTGGCTCTCCCGCCATCAGTCACAGCAGATGAGCGACACGGAAGCCAAGTGGACAGTGACAAGCTCCCTGTGACAGTGACTGCCCCAGCTTCATGTTATTGGAGCCCTGGATGACAGGGGCACCTTCTGGACTCATGGGTGGGGTTCTTGTTAAGGAGAAAGAGGAGGATTGCTTCTCCTCCCTTCAGACCCCCGTGTGGATGGCAGTGGATAACTGCCTGTGAGAGCTGAGACAACCACAGGGCCAGGCACACAGGGTTTGTTCACCATTCTCCTATCCCCCCAACCCCCAGCCACTAGCTTCTCCTGGTGTCTCGATCCACAGACTGTAAGTTCTACCACCACAAAAGAGAGAGAGAAAAAAGTACCATAAAATAGGAGGGACTGGATATGCTGATTGGCTTCATAGCATCATGTCTGCGTCAGAACGCCACAGCGTGCACTGCAAATACATAGGATATTTATTTGCCAACTACATCTCAAGAAAGCTGGGGTGAGGGGCAGAGAGACAAGTTGAACAGCCTCGTACACTCTCAAGAGGGTTTGAAGACAGGGGATGGAGGGAGGGAGAACTTCAGGAAAGAACAACTCCATGATAGGTTAGGCTTCTAGAACTTTCCCCCATGGATATAAAAGGCATATGCTCAGTTCATAATAGAAGCAGGGAGTTGGGGTCATAAATAACAGCTGTTTCTCCTAAAATTGTTCGATGCCTCGACTGCATTCGCTGAGGGCATTGGAGTTGTGGAAACTGTCCCCCTGCCCCCCCCCAGCCACCCGGCATTGTCTTCTCCCTCTCCCTGGTCTCAGAATTCTCCCAGCTAGCAGAGCTGGTATCCTAGTGTGTTGCTATGGAAAGAATGGTAACGTCACTTGGAAGGCAGTGAAAAAAAAGGGAGGCAGGGGTGAAGGAAAAGAGGGGGAAAAACGGGACAGGATTTCTTTTTAAGTGTTTCTGAAGTGGAAGAAAAATGAAAAACTATATATAACCATGTCCAAAGTCAGCAGGCGTTAGGGTATGTCCCTGTCCTGCAAGAAAGCCTTCACGGAACGTTTTGGTACCCACTGCTCCCATGCAGTTCTGACATGCTGTTAGATTTCCAGGTTTTCTGTTTACTAAATGGACCGTGCAGTGGCCATTTTGAGAAATTGATTCCTACTTCCTGTGTCTTTTTTGTTGGTTGGTTGGTTGTTTCGTTTTATTTTGTTTTAAGACAGGGCTCATATAGCCCAGGTTGCTCTCAAGCTCACTATGTAATTGAGGATGCTCCTCCTGAGTGATGACCTCCACTTGTGGCTTATACAGAGGTGGGGATTAAACCCAGCATGCTAGGCAAACACCCTACCAACAAAGCTGCTTCCCCAGCTCTTGCAGGTATCTTTAAAGATTTATTTATTTTATTTATATGAGTGCTCCTTAAGCTCAGGAAGTAACCAACTCAGTGGCCCCAGGAAGTTCCTGAAACTGACCAGATTCATCCCATACCCCACCTCTCCCTCTCCCTCTCCCTCTCTCTCTCTCTCTCTGTCTCTCCCAAGATTGATTGAATGATTGATTGATTGATTGATTGATTGATTGATTGATGATTGATTGATTATTTACTAGTAAGTACACTGTAGCTGTCTTCAGACACACCAGAAGAAGGTATCGGTTCCCACTAAAGATGGTTGTGAGCCACTATGTGGTTGCTAGGAATTGTACTCAGGACCTTTGGAAAAGCAGCCAGTGCTCTTAACCAATGAGCCTCCTCTCCAGCTCTTGTGGAGAGGTGCCCTTCATCTTCCTCTTTTGTTCTCTCTCATTTCTTACATCCGTTTACTCAACTTCAACACCCATGACTTGCTTCAGAAAGTACAGCTTAGAGCCTGGGTTCAAATCCCAGCTCAGCCTTGCTCAGCTCTGGTCCTCTGTACAAATCAGCAGATATCTCTAAGCTTCTGCTTGCATTGACTATTTTCAAAGACTGTGATGTTCAGGGATGACATGTGACCTGTGTAACATCGTGGCATGCCCAGAGCTGTCCTTAGGGACCGCGGGGGTCACTCTGTCTTCCATCACACAGACAAGGCTAACCAGGTAGCCCCATCAGACGTGGGCTCAGGCTGAGCCATTCTGTTAGGGGTTGCATGTCAAAAGCCTCCACTGAGCCTTGTTTGAACAGTGGTCCCTGGTGTTTGGGGGCACTGTTCGGAGAGGTTTGGAATCTTTGGGATGGGAGACATGGCTGGTAGAATTAGATCACTAAGGGTAGGTCTAGGACCTTCATTCGGTTACCATCTCTGTTTTCTAGTTATGCAAAACCAATACTCCAAGCTTCCAAAGCCACAAAAGCTGCCCCAGCCACCGTGCCTCCCAGCCACATTGGACTGTACCCTTTAAACTGTAGGGACAAATAAAGCCATCCTCCATTAAACTTTCTGCCCGGTATTTCCTCACAGCAACAGGAAAGGCTAACGCAGCGTCCTTCAGACCTTGACAGTCTCTGAGTCCAGATGTAGTACATCTTCCATGCCCCTGGAAGCCTACCAGCTCTGTCTCTACTCACCATGAACTATGACTGCACAGTGACCTATACGGAAGCTTCGTGCTGTGGGGCTGGAGAGACGGCTCAGTAGTTAGGAGCACACACGGCTCTCACAGAGGACCTGAGTTCCGTTCTCACACACACGTCAGGATGCTCACAGCCACCTGTTTGCAACCCCTTCTTCAGGACGCCATGGGCACCCAAGCCGGTGTTCACAGGCCCACACAGAGATATGTGTACACACATAACAATCGCTATTATAAAAATAATCATTACTTTATGTTGGATGCTGCAAATTGAAGTGTATTGTTATGTCTTAAGGTTCTTCTGTGAGAAACGTCAAGGTGTTTGGCTTGTCTACACTCCAGGAGGCCAGAGGCATTCACTGAGGTGGGGCGAGAACACACTGTGGCTAGACAAGCACTAGATAAGTTGTTTGGTCTTCCTCGAGACGTAGTGGACACCGAATGGTCAGACTTTTGACTTTCCCAAGTAGGCACTGGTGAGGAGGTGACTTCCCTAGGGCTACCAAAAGAAAGTGCAAACAATGGATGGCTTAGGAGAACTGTCTTGCTTTCTAGTTCTGAAAGCAAGACATCCAAATGTGAAGTGTCTGCAGGTCCGTAGTCTTTCTGACAGTTCCATGGCAAAATCCCAGCTTCTGGTGGCCCCGGTCTGCCTTGGCTTGTAGATAGCCATCTTCCTCATGTCTCCTCACAGCCTTTGATCTGTGTGTGTGTGTGTGTGTGTGTGTGTATGTGTGTGTGTGTGTGTGCTCGCGCGCACGTGCATCCAGACTCCTCTTTGTAAAAGGATACCAGTCATGTAAGCTTAGAGCACACCGTAACATTTAACAATTTTGAAAACCCTATTTTCAATTTTACCTTAATTCTGAGGAACTGGGGATTGGGACTTCACTGTTTGTTCATTTATTGTCAATTTTGTACTTTGACAATTTCCTACATGTGTGTAGCGGACTTTGATTACTCTGTTCCCCACACCCTCTCTTACCTTCCCCCCTCATCCGTATCAGGCCTGTCCCTCATCGATACCAGTCACTTTTCCAGATTTGTGACTTTTACTTTGTGTTTAAACCCATTTAGTTAACTGTGGCCATCTGTCAGCTTTTCTTTTTGAGAAGACACGGTCCATAAAATGTGGTGAACAAATGCTCATCTCCTGTCATGTCATCTGTCTCTAAGGCCACGTCCCAAACCTAGGTGAGAGCAAAGGTACTCTCAGATACAAGCCCCCCAGGGAAACCCTAGTGCCTCAAACAGTGCAGAGATTAGACCTTAGCTATTAATACCTATTTTCTTGAGTGGGTAAGCCTAACAGTTAACTAGTCAGTGAACGGCCAGTGCCCAGAGGGTCCAGCAGAAGCTCCTACATATCCGGTCCTAATTAGGGTCTCTATTGCTGCGAAGAGACACCATGACCACGGCAACTCTTATAAAGGAAAGGATTTAATTGAGGCTGATTTATAGTTCAGAGGTTTAGTCCCCATTATCATCATGGTGATAAACACGGCAACATGCCGGCAGACATGGTGCTGGAGAAGAAGTCAAGACTTCTACATCTGGATCTGCAGGAAGAGGCAGTGAGCCACTAGGTCTGGCTTGAGCTTCTGAAACCTCAAAGCCCACCCTTCGGTGACACACTTCCTCCAACAAAGCCACACCTATTCCAAAAAGGCTGAAACTCCAATAATGCCAGTCCCTCTGAGTCTATGAGGGCCATTTTCATCCAGGTGACCACATAACCTTTGGCTCATTCGCCAGGCACAAGTAGCCAATGGTAGCAGGTCTCTGGGTTGTGGTCTCAGTAGTTACTGCTGTGCTTATTCTGCTGGTGGTGACCCAAGTGGATCAGCAGGCCTCACCCCCTCCTTTGAAAAGGAGCCCACAACTTCCTGCTATCAAGAACGATCTAGAAGATGCCGTACGATGACCGCGCTGTCAGTCCAGAGAACTCACCAGAGTTGTAGGCATATTCCCCAAGGTGACTTTGGAGTCAGTTGGACTGAGTTGGATGGAGCTTCGTGTATGATTGTGGAATGAAGGACTTGGTTATTATCCCTTATGAAACTGGGAATTGCCTAAGTTCTTACCGGCCCTGTCTTCTGTAAACTCTGTGAGATGCCCAGGAGATACAGGCTTGGCAGAGGCCGTATTGAGCATGTGTGTTCAATGCTAAGTGAGTGCTATCTGGGTGCCTGCTGAGCAGGCACGGTTCTCCAGGCTGGGGAAGATATGGGACGAAAAGGCAATAACTGTGCCCACTGGGAAAGCCACACCCATACAGGTGGCTCCGATAGGTCTCCGAAAAGACGAGTCACATTCCTCCAGAGTAAGGGAGGGCATAAAGAGTCTCTCAGAGAGAATCCAAGCAGATCGTCATGAGAGAAAGGATGTGAGTGAGGCAGCGCAGGGTAGATTGGCCCTTGGTAGGAAGATTCTGAAGGGAGGTCTTTCCAGACAGACAGCAGCTGCCAGGAAGGTGGGAGTGGGATACAGCAGGCTCAGAAATAACCGTTGGGAGCTTGCTAGAGGGTGTAGGCAAGGAAGTGCAGCGACTTGTACGTCCTTGGCTGGAGATTGGCCCTCCTTTATCAGGAAAGGTCCTTAGACCTGGCACTCAGCATCTGGAAGGATACCTGTGAAGTCGGTGAGGGGGATGGAAACGCCCACCAAGTCAACTGGATCAGCCCTGGCAATTAATAAGATAGCAGGTGTCACGGTCAGATTGGCCTCATAGTCTAAAGAATGCATAGACTCATGTTCGCAGCACACACGTACACTCTTCTGCTCCTCACTCTCCAATGGCTTCCATTGTGTCCAAAATGAAGCCGGGAAAAGCTCCTGCCTCTCAATCTCTCTGTCTCTCTGTCTCTCTCTCTCTCTCTCAATCCCTCTGCTCAGGTGGTCAGCACCTCCATAATGCTCCTGCTCCTTCACTACTTCTCCAAGAGCCTAGCTAGCTCTAAAACGAGCGCCCCCCCCCTTATGCACCAGGAGAAAGCTGACATTAAGTGGCTGTTGTGATATGTGTTAAGGAAACTCCTCAGCGATGGCGGCTACAAGTCAGACAGCCTCGCCTCTGAGAACCTGGACTTGTCAGAGAAAACCGGTCTGCTTTGTTCTCTGCCTTGTCTACAGTATCTAGACTAGAGGCCTGGCTGTTATGTCACCACAAGTATGTGGCAGTAAGGAGTGGGGTGCAGAGAGACCACGAGACACAGTGTGCGGTTCAGTAAGAGCCCTGGAATTGTGTCTTGGGAGATTGAGGGTCTGAGAGAAGAACTGGAATGGGATTCAGGGGGAGGATAAGGAACCAGCATTGGTCACCTCTGAAAAAAGAGTCAGGGGATGGAGAGACTTGGAGAAAAGGTGCTCAGGAAAAGCCAGAGTGGAAAAGCATGTTATATGATTTAGATACAAGGTCACGAGTTGGAATTATATTCTTGTTGTGAGGTATTAAGGAAAGCAGAAACTTAATCTGACTGTGGCCTTTAGAGGTGGGCTTTGGAGAGTGATTAAATTTGAAAGGTCATTAGAGCAGGGCCCTCGTGATTAAATCCTGGAGGGTTTATAAAAAGGGGAGAGAGGAGCCGCACGGCTATGCATGCACTCCCTGCCTCTTGCCATGTGATTTTCTTCCCTGCCTCTTGCCGTGTGATTCTTTGTACCACTTCGGGACTTGGTCAGTGAGGTCCACGCTACAGCTGGGCAAAGTGGTGGACACCTGTAATCGGAGTACTTGGGAGGTGGAGGAAGATCAGGAGTTCAGTGTTAGCTACATAGTGACATGAGTTCAAAGCCTGATCGAGCTGTTTGAGACGTCTCAAGACACACAGAAAGCAGGGGAGGTGGGGAAGAAGGAGAGGTTCAGAGGGAGGAAAATGCTATCACCACTTGTGGGCCCCCTTGACCTTGGATCCCCAGAACTGTGACCCCAAAACCTCCTTTCTTTAGAAAGCACATGGATATTTTGTCATAGTAATACTAATAATTAAAAAACAGATTAACCCATCCTAAAAGGAAGCAGTGTTAGTCTACGCCTGCAATCCAGCAAGACGTGAGGATGGCTTGACCTCTTGTGGAACCATCTAGAAGGTTATGTCCAAATAACAGAGCAAAGGAGGGAGTATTCCAAGTGACTCTGTGTTGTCACCCTAAGTGACAGAGAGCTTGGGGTCCCCACAGAACCAGAAAGTGGGGCTATGGTTTTACTTAGGATAAACATAGGGCTTACCCGAAGGACCACACACTTTTTGTTGTCTTATTAGTAAGTTGACAGCATGTGTCCTATATGCCAGGTTTCGTCACATGCTTTACCTCAATCAACCACAGTATTTGACTCCCAGAGCTATCTTGTGAGTATTCATTTCTTGTTCTCCTTGTGGAGTAGATGCGAAAATCCAGGTATCTTTGTCTCTGACCCATTCTTTTCCTCAAACAAGCTAGACCTGTTTCTCTCCTGTGTGTGTGCGCGCGCGTGCGTGCGTGCTGTCCTCAGCCCTTGGCCCTTAGCCATTCTTGCTTATTCTGTCAGGCAGGGACCTGGCTTCAGTCTCTCCTCCAGGTCAGCAGGTGGGCTCAGCACTGAGTCTCATGTGCACACGGAAGGCACTGGCCTTCCGGTTGGTTGGCTGCCCGTACAAAGCAAAAACGACCAGCAGAGAACGGGTGTGAGGAAGCTCTGAGATGGATCACAGCAGAAACCTGCTTCAGTCTCCCTCTGGGGCCTTGTGGAGAAAACAGGTTCCAACATTTTCTGCAGTGTTCAGCAGGCAGGGTCCTGGGCCTTATGCAAATGGATATGTGTGTGAATACGCTCTGTGACCTCTGGTGCGGCAGAGGCCTGAGGGATGCCTTTCTGACAACACCATTATTGTTACTGGTACTGAGGAGTGAGGGCCGCGGGCCCAAAGGAATAGGAGATTTTCCACAGGAGAGCGGTGGCTCTCACAACCACTCAGAGATAAAAAAAGAATTATGCAGGAGCGGACTGCCTGCCTGCCGGAGGTTCTTTTCCAAGTTTAAATGCAAAGCATCCCTGTCTAACATGCGTCCACGATGGTCTGGCAGGGGAAGAATCCTGATGAAGGCGACCATAACAAGGGGGTATTTCCTTCCTGCTGAATCTAGGCATGTTGCTGAAAACCCTCATGTGTTTGGGAATAGGGAGAACATGAGTGAGTTCAAATAGGAAAGAAACCAGGCCTTAGGGAGGCTCCAGGCTTGGTCCATTCACCAAGACATCCATTCAGCAAAGTCCACTAATGCCACCCATCACCTACCTGTCCAGCCTGTAGTTGGTTCAGGTGCCATCATAGACATCCCTTGCTTACTAACCTGGTACCTGCCTTTGGTTGGATCGGCCCAACTCAATTTTTCAATAAACTGCCAGAGGTCACCTGCCAAAAGCCTCTTGGCCTGTGTATCTATTTGTGGACCGTGACTCCTCAGACACTCTAGTCTCCTCATTTAAAATGAGCTCTGATTCAAGATTTATAAGATCCTGCCTTATAAATAAATTAATAAAAAAAAAAAAGCCAGGTGAGGCCCGGCAGCGAGGTGGCATATGCCTTTAATCTCAGCACTTGGGAGGCAAAGGCAGGTGAATCTTTGTGAATCTGAGGCCAGCCTGATCAACAGAGTGGGTAGCCCTGTGGAAATAAAAAAATTTTAATGCAAAAATGGGAGTTGAAGAAGGAATAAAGAGAAGGAGGAGGGAAGGAGTGGGGAGGAGGCGGCGGCAGCACCTTTGAGCCCAGGATTTCATTTGTTCCTCTCCAAAGTCCTGAGACATAAGAGAAATTTGTCGGCTCGGCTTAGACGCAGTTCTGGCTCTAACAGTCTCCAAGCCAGTCCCTCCACCTCCCCGAGCAGCCATCCGCGCAGGGCTACAGCCAGGGGCACCCGCTATGCACCCAGTCATTGCTTTCCTGTTCAAGCCTGGGAGACTCCAGGGTTCCTATCCCCACTCAACAGGCGTCTCCTGGAGATCCCCAAGAAGTCCAGTCCTGAATCCGAGACTCCAATGTCACAGGTCTGGAGGTGTTCTGAGTACCAGAGTATATCACAGGCGTGCTTTCCAATTCCCAAAAATCTTTCTGGAGAAACAGTGAATGGGGGAGGATGGAGTATATGTAAATCAGAACCCAAGACAGATGAGGCAGAAGGTCCAGAGAAAAGTCAGCATGGAGGGCAGCAGGTGTGGGAAAAGAAAGAGAGAAGAGTCGTGAGGCTGGCTTGGAGACTGAGGGAACAGGACAAGCTAGGGCACATCTCTGTGGAAACTGTCTCCCTAAAATACAGAGCAAGGCACCCACTGGCCCTACTGAGGCAACGTGTGGGGGGCTAAGGTGACAGACCTCGGCCCTGTGGTTCTGGTCAAACAGGGTCGGGAACGCTAGCTAGCTCTGTGCTCAGTCGTGGGAAGCAATGGTGGTGTCACCATGGCTGGTGGGAGCCCAGCCTCTGCTCTGCTCTGCCTGGATGCTGGAGAAGGTGTTTCTTCAGGCGGGCAAGGCTGCAAAAACATCCCAGGCTATTGGCCAAGGCTTGGGTTCAGCACACTCGTGGGTTCATTTCTGTGGACACAGAATAGCCGCTTAAGTGTAGTGGCTCAAAAACACTTGTGGGAGTGGGAAGTTGAGGGTCAGATAGCCTAGACTCACATCAAGGTGAGGCTTGTGAGGACCAGGAGGAGTCCTTCTTTCCTCTTCCGTCTACTAGCGACCCCCTTGCATACCTTAGCTTGCAAGACCAGTTTGAAACCATGGCAGGAAATCGTGTTCCCAAAATATAATTTTCTCCCACGGTTGATTCTCCTTCCTCTCCCCTTTCTGAACTTTTATACCTCCCTCTGTCTTTCTCGGGAGGACATTAGTGGCCACATATAGGACCCACCTAGGTAGTCCAGAACAGCCCACCCGTCTCAAGAGACTCGGTCACATGGTCAAAGCCTCTTTTCCATACAAGTTATGATTCCCAAGTCCCAGAGCTTAGAACCTAGATATCTTTGGGGGCCGTTTTTCAGACTCCCACCCCTCTGGGTCCTTGGCAAAGCAATACGAGAACACGGCTCATGGATGTAGTTCAAATCTGCGTCGTTTTTTTACGTGAGCGTTGCTATTGAATGAATGGCTTTGTGGAGGACCTTTAATCCAAGAATAAGTGTAAACCCTCGGCCTTGATCCTGAGTCTTTGTGATGAAGGAGGGGAGGATGAAAGGTTTTGGGAGAGAGCTGTAGGTTCAGGAGAATGCAGAGGATCCGCTGGAGGGGGCCAGGGTGGGAGGAAGGGAGAGATCTGACAGACAGAATCTAACAGCTGCTGAAAAGCCCTGTCTCACCCTGACGCGTGCCTGGGGAGAAGAGAAAGCACACTGCTCTCTGGCTCCAGGAAGATGGAGTGTGTGCCGATCCCCCCGCAAGGAGGGAAATGAAAAGGTTACACCGGGATTGTCAATAGAACAAATCCCAGGAGCGTCTCGGCCTCTCTAAATGTTTTGATAGCAGAATGTGATGGGCTGTAAATCAGAGCAGGCCCGTCTTAAACATTTGATCGTGCCTTATTTATTTATGTATGTGACACATGCAACTAGAATTGATTCCCTCTCCTTTCAGTCTCAGGGAGATTTTTTTTTCTTTGCTCCTGCTTTAGAAACACATCACTCCTCTCCTGGCCCTGGGGGTGGAGGTGTCTTGGACACAATGATAACTGCTAGGCTGCTTCCTTCCTACACAGAAGGCTTTGCCTTGGGGAGAAAAAGATCAGAAATTAGTTGCTTCAAAATATGACTTCATCGTTGTGTTGTTTCTTTCTTTCTTTTTTAAATGAGATTATTGCTCAGAGAAAATGGGAAGGGGAAGGTGTTCAGTGTAGAACAGTGTCAGACGCACCACAGGATAGTTTCCTTTGAATGCGGAGTCAAAAGCCACCTAGACCTCTTCCTAGGGGTCCAGGTTAGCCTCTCCTTTGTCATTCCTTTCAACAGACATGACAGACTGTGTGTTTGCTTCATTGGTATCGAAGTCAGCTGCAGAGCATCTCAAATACCCAGTGTTCTGAGGCAGGTGCTTATACGCAAGCCTGTGACATCTCTCTCCTTTGTGTAGCAAACCCCACAGGCCAGGACTCTTGCGTCTCATTTCTGAGTGTCTGAAGCAGACTCTGATGTAGCACATTTGACAATAACATGGGACTGAGAAGAATGAAGAATGAATGGGCTGCATGCGTGGTGTGTGTGTGTGTGTGTGTGTGTGTGTGTGTGTGTGTGTGTGTGTGTGTGTGTGTGCCTGTGTGTCTGTGTGTGTATATACATGTAGAGGTCAAGGGTCAATGCTCAGTATCATTCTTGATCTAACGCCCCTTATTTTTTTTAAGATTTATTTATTTATTATACTAAGTACACTGTAGCTGTCTTCAGACACTCCAGAAGAGAGTCAGATCTCATTACGGATGGTTGTGAGCCACCATGTGGTTGCTGGGATTTGAACTCAGGACCTTCAGAAGAACAGTCAGTGCTCTTAACCGCTGAGCCATCTCTCCAGCCCTCCACCTTATTTTTTGAGAATCTAGAATTTATCAATTGGCTAGATTGGCTGGCCAGTGAACCCCAGAGACCTGCCTGCCTCTGCCTTCCAGGAGCTGGGAGTACAGGCATACTTGGTTATGTGGGTACAGGGGATCCCAACTGATCCCCGTGCTCCACAGCAAGCACTTTACTGGCCAACCCATCTCCACAGCCCCAGGTTATTGCTTTAAGATGATCTTTAGGAGCCCAACTCAGCCAAACCAACTCAATTCCAGCGGGTCTTCCTGAAGTGGTGGGCCATCCTACCATCCAACGCCCGGCATTCTGCTTTCTACTCTTTGGTGAGGTTGTTATGCTTTCCTCTGCGTCCTCCTCCCAGTCGCCCGTCATCCCCCTCAAGAGTACCATAGTCCACCCTAGTGTCACCTCAGGACACCTGAGCTGCTTCCAGGCTCCCCTGCATCTGCATCGAGGAACATCACTTTTTCACAGGACACAGTTGGCCTCTGTCCAACCAGCAGATGCCAAAGGATGCCCATTTTCTTGGCCCTCAACATGACCGCTGCTTAGGAACGCAGGTCCTAAGGCCATGCTGGAAAATGTTTTGGGGTTGATTAGTTTGGACTGAGTCTCAAGAATTGGCGGTTTTTCAACCCCCCGCCTCCAGGTATGTTGTGATGGTGCAACAGACAATTTGCTGACCTACCCATAAAACTCAAGTGTAGACTTAAGATAGAGTGGAAAGAAGTCAGAAAATTAAGGGATGAACTAAAGGTCACTGCTGGACTACTGACAGCAATTCCTATCATGTGGATGAGAGAAATGGTAGTAAAGACAGAGAAAGATGAATGAGTTGGAAACCGGAGCTTAGAGACAAACCCAGGACCACTAATGTCTGCCTCGAACTCCACCCACCCCCATGCTAGCACTGTTTCCCCCAAGACACCTACTGGTCAGAAAACCTTGGGATAGATGGTAATGTTGTGACTTTAAAAACACAAAGGAGCAATGTCTGTTCCCTCAGAAATGATCTGCCCTTGATGAACTGTAACCCAAACTGCTAAGAGCTCTGTCAGAAAACCCAGCAAAGCTAAAAGCATCCTTCTAGACTTTGATGTCTTTGGGAGAAGCTCCCTGTCAAAGCTCCCAGACAGCCCTGTTATTTCCTTTGACAGCCCCACTGCAGGTCCCTGGAAACGACAGATGGCTCCCACGAAGGCCCCAGGTATGATTACCTCAAGCTCACCCTGGCCTCTGAGCATCCACGCCCAAAAGGGGCTTTTGCAGAGCCTCCGCCTGAGTCCCCCATACTCCAGCAGGGATGACTCACTCCCTCTGGTACCTTCCTTCAGAGGTCAAGAGGTGACCCTCGAGTTGATGTCCAGGCTTCTTGTCAGCCACGTAGAGCAGAGTCTCCAGGGCTTCTCTGAGGCCTTTGGTTTTCTTTCCTTAGGAATTTCAGGTCACAAATAGAGAAAAGTCAGGAAATGCCACCATGGTGACTAAGGACATGAGGGTAGGGAGGAGAAAGAGCTGGAGCGTGCTAGGCTAGAGGGTCTCAGAGAGCCTCACTACTCAGGGTGACACTTACCTCAGCAGAAGTATTGTTTCCAGGAAAGCAGTAGTAAATTCAGAACAGCAGGACCTGTTCCACATTTACTGACCATAATCCACCCTTTGAAAGATCCCCACACAGTTTGTAGATAAAGTTTGTGTTCCGGTGCTACTGCTCTGTGACGCTGACCACTGCTCCTTAATCTCTCTGAGCCTTAGCACCCACTTAAAGTCTTAGGGCAATGAAACTCCGTCTTTGGTGTATACTAATCCCGTAATGAGTATCTACTGTCCTTTGCTGGGGAGATGAGCATGGAAGAATCTGGCGGCGCCTGCATCAGAAAGCAACACTGAATGGGAGAAAGTTCTAGATGGAAAAGCGAAGCGCTCTCAGCAACTACTCAGAGAAGCATGGGAGCTATGGAGAAAGACGTCTCACAGCCACCTGGATCCTGGCTCATGATAGAGACCCACCCAGAAGGTGTGAAGGCTTTGCATCAGCAGGTCACCTGCCTCACAAAATGAAATAGGAACAGGCTTCAGGTTCAAAACATCCTTTTTCACTCATCTTTACAATGCCCATGTGCTCCATAGTCATCTTCTTGTGGAGCGAGGGTACCCCATCCTGTATTCCGCCCCTTCCTGCTCCACTCTTCCACATGGTGACCTTGACTCGCTGCTCACAGAGAACCTCAGTACCTGAAACCATGCCTGACCCTGACAGGGGCCTGGCCAGTCTGCCCCCAGAATTCACAAGTCACTTCTGTGTCACCGAAAGGTTTCCAGATGGCAGGGCCTGGCTCCAATGTAATGTGGTAAACTGTGCTCAGACCCCTAGACTCACATGTTGAACCTTGCTCAGAGTGTGGAGAAACTCTGGATGAAGGAGATTAGTGTTGAATTATTAGGGTGGGCCCTAACCCAGTGTGGTGGTGCCCTTCTATGAAGGGTAGTTGACCCTTCTCTAGTGAAATTCACTGAGTTTCTCCTCCCCTCTTCTCTCCTCTCACACACACACACACACTGAAGCAAAGACAGTTAGTTCATTGTTTTTGGGTTTCTTTTTTTTTTTGAAGTGAAGCACTATCAGTGTGTTGGGGGTATGTTTGTGCATAGTTCAGGCCCTTAGAGACACCAAGACCACAACTCACAGCTGTTCTATTGGGGTATCAGCCACCCATTCCAGATAGGACTCTGTATCTCAACATGCATTTCATCCATTCATTTACTCATTTCTATTTTTTTTTATAAGATTCTTTTTTCTTTCTGTGCATGCATGTGAGCCTGCGTGTGCATGGATACACACCACATGTGTGTCTGGAGCCCACAGAACGGAAAGGATATTAGATTCCCTGGAACTGGAGTTTACAGGTGTTTGTGAGCCACCGTGAGGATGTAGGAAACTGAACCTGGATCCTCTGAGACCCTGGTAAACCCTTTTAACGTCTGAGCAGTCGGGTCTATCCTCCAGCCTCAGATTGATTTCTATTTTTACCAGCTTTGACCAGTGCATCTCAGGCTTTACTCAGAACACTTTAGCTCCTGTGCCAGTGAGTCCCAGACTGCACGGTGACAACCTTGACCATGGCTCACATGTTTAGACAGATACCCCCAAGTGCTTGGCTCTACACACCCCCAAACCTTGCTGTGCCAGGATAATTCTCCCCAAGGCAGTGTTTCTCCAACCCATCCAGAGAGACCCAAGAGATGAACTTCCCAGAGGCTCCACATATCAGGGGCCCTCTCTAGTTTCAACCTTCCCCCCGCCCCTTTAATCCACTCTGGCTTTTGGGCTTGCTTACTGAGAACGTTTTGGAAGTTAGTACATGCTTTGAACCAGTCTTGGAACCCAGAGAAGTGGAACGCCTATTTCATTACCGTTTGCCTTCTCTCTCGGACTCACTTAGCAGATTAGAATCATTCTGTAGAAAAAGTCCTTTCTCTCCCTCACCCACCTCTGACTGGTGTCTCTGTTCTACATAAATGACGTCTCTGTTCACTCCCTCTTGCAGGAAAATTAAAACTCAGATGCTCCACACCCCTTGGCCACTGGGTGAACCACACCCTCCTGTGTCAACAGTGCCCGTGCAGATTGTTGGAGACTTCCCCTTCCGGTATTCTTCCACTCACATAGCCTAGCACCCACCTACTGCATGCGTGCGGACACACATGCACCCGTGCATACACTGTCAAACGTTCCTGAGAGCTTTTACCACTCTATATGAGTAGCTCACTACAATCCCCACAAAAAGCTTTTCCACTCTTCCCATGCGGTTATCAGACTCATTTAGGCCAAAGCCTGGCCCTGCCAGCCCTTAACCACCTAGGGTCAGCCCCCTGTCCTCGACAGACAGCAGTGAGAAGCATGCAGGGGCGGGGGGGGGGTGAGATTTATTCCATGCAACCACACTGAGAAGAAGAACAAGTAGAAAAACAAAGCGGACAGAAGTCTATTGTGCCCAGGTTCACATTCAGAGCACTCATGTGAGGTCCAAGGGTTTTTAAAAATTAATTAATTAATTTTTATTTTAGGAGCATTGGTGTTTTGCCTACATGTATGTCTGTGAAAAAGTATCAGATCCCCTGGAGCTGGAGTTACAGACAGTTGTGAGCTGCCATGTGGGTGCTGGGAATTAACTGAACCCTGGTCCTTTGGAATCACAGCCCATGTTCTTAACCACTAAGCCATCTGTCCAGCCCAGAGGTCCATGTTTAAATAAAGGGAAAGAAGTGTGCACAGCTAATCAGTCCTAGTGAAGGTGTGAGCTCACCTGTACATTTGGCTCCGCCTTTGTGTCTATCCCACAAGCCATCAGCAGTATGTGATAGCTCTTTCTAGGAGACATGCCTTGCCTCTAACTGACACCAAGGCCTCACCCATTCCATTCTCGTATGCACTACTCTAAGAAAATTCCAAGCCTCTAATCCTAGCACTTCAGAGGCAGAGGCAGGAGGATCTCTGAGTTCGAGGCCAGCCTGGTCTACAGAGTGAGTTCCAGGGCAATCAGTGCTACACAGAGAAACCCTGTCTCAAATAAATAAATAAATAAATAAAAATAAAAAAAAATAAAAAAATAAAAAACAAAACAAAAAGAAAAGAAAAGGAAAAAAGAAAAAGAAAGAAAATTTGCAGTTCCTTAGGGTACATTTCTCAACAGGCTGATAGTCAAAGAGAGGCGTTATAGGCATGGAGTGGAGTAGGATATTAAGTGTCAGTGCAAAGACTAGGAACAGATAATAGAAACAGAGACTGTTTATTAAGACATTGAAAGCACCCCTGAACCTAGAAGCAGGACTGGAGAGAGCTGGAGACAGTTACCAGCTCAAAGTAGTGTTCAATTCCCACCCCAAGAGTGGTGAGCCTTTGTGGGTCACCCACATAGTACCCACTGTCTCCCACATTTCTGTCTCCTGTACCTTCCCTGCACATGTTCTCTCATTTATATATAACCCTGACAGGGAGAGGTTCGTAGTCTTCTGACAACTGGTTTCTCTCATGTCAGTCTTGATGACTCCTCACCCGACTCTCCTGCCGCAGAGAGGCACAGTGTTAACTCTTAAGAATGTCTTCCCCCCTCTCAGGACAGTTGTTTATGGCCGTGAGACTGTCCCCTGTGGTGGTGAATATGGCAACTAGCCCACATGTGGCTCCTGAGCCCCCTCACTTTAATTAAGTGCAAAGAGCCCTATGTAGCTGGTGGCTCCCATATTGAACAGCACAGACCCAGAGCGATATGCACTCAAAAAGCAAATGAGTAGCTATGCTCTTAAACACAAAGTAGAACAATGTAATGTTATTGGAAAATGCTTTGAAAAAAAAAACAAAGAAAGAAAAGAAACAGTATTGGGGAGAAGTTCACTTCCAAAGAAATGATAGTCAGGCATGCCCTCTGAGAGGGTGGGGGTGGACTTGTCAGCAGAGGAGAGAGGGCATGGGTCGTGATGTGCCCGAGCTTGCAGGCTGTTACAAAAGAGTGGAGTTCATTGTGGTGTGAAACCAGAGAAGCTGCGAAAAGCACCCAGGACCAGCTCTGATCTTAACACGTCCCTCTGTTGCTCCGGAGATGTAGCAGGGGATTTGTGGGTGGCAGTGGTAGAAATCCAGGCTAGAGATAATGGCGGCTTCGCTCAGAGCTAAGAAGGTGCCTCTCTGAACAGGAGAGTGGATAGGACGGCTGGTGAGTCGGCTGTGCGGATTTGAGGCCCAAGTGGGCAATGGTGGAACCCTGACAGACTTGAATGCTCATGTGGACAGCACGTGTTTGAGGGGATGAAATTCAAAAGGAAGTGAGGGGTTAGGAGAAGCCGGTGTCAGCTTCCACTAAAGGCTTCAGCTGCAGCTCCAGCATTCCCAGGAAACCAGTCTTGCTACCCATCCCAACATGCCAATCAAAGACAAGAGAAGTGGAGGAAAGCACAAAGAATTTTAATCATTTTATTTTATTATTTTATTTGGTTTTTCTAGACAGAGTTTCTCTGTGTAGCCATGGTTATTCTGGAACTCACTCTGTAGACCAGGCTGGCCTCCAGACTCAGAGATCCATCTGCCTCTGCCTCCTGAGTGCTAGGATTAAAGGCATGCGCCACCACTGCCAGATGAGAGGTACTAATCAGTGTGTTGGGAAGAGTGAAATTAAGAGTCTAGCGACCACAGGTTCATCTTCTAAGAATTGATACGAGCTTTGGGTTTAAAAGAGAGAGAATTGGGGAAAAAGGTTGAAGTTAAGCAGCCCTGGTCAAGTATGGTGCCACTCGCTCATCACTGTCGGATAAGTGATATAATAACAAATTTATCTGTCAATCACTGTTTTGGTCAGAATCCCTTCAAGATAATCTATGCAGCCTCTCCATCAGAGATCTCACCTTAGGGTGCCCCCCCCCGTAGGATTTGCCATTACTGGAATCCACGGTGACTGCAGCTTTAAGATTATGACTCTTTGTACCTTAAATCTTAAGGGAAGCGGACACGGCTCAGGTAGGTACACGTCTTAATGATGAGCGTGCCTGGGCCGAGTCAAGTGGGAGTCTGAATCAAAGTGAAATAGACACAGAAGGAAGACAGTCCAGCGTCCATCCGATTTCCGTTACCTTTCGAGCCTGAGTAAGCAGTCAGTGTTTCTTAGCAAAATCAGCCTCTCGGAGTCTCATGCAAGTATAGCCCACAGAAGGACGTGGTCACCCCTCTGCTCTGCAGTTCCTAGGGTGTCTCTTTGCTGCCACTCCTGAGGGACACGCACCCACTCTTGATGGCGCGCTGCCTCCAGAAAACACCAGTGACAGGGAGACCAGGCTTTTGGGCTCGCCAGGGGGCACTGGCCCTTTCCTGAGTCCTGTACAGTGTGGCCCTGAGACTTAGTGTCTCACAGAGTTGCCCCTTACATAGGTTCCTCACTTCTGTCCTTGAGTCCTGCCTTAGTGGGACTCATAAGCCAACAAGTCATCTCTTCCCTTCACTTCTTCTAGATGTGAGATAGCCTTGTCTCCAAACACCCTAGTCTCCACTCTAAATACAAAATTACAATAAAAGTAGCCAAAAGTAAATGGCATTAAGATGCCAACAGTGGCCCAGCCCAGCAGTTCTCTAGAGTTCTGGTGACCACACCTTTAATAAACAAATTGTTCCTATGGCCAAACTAATGTTGTTTGATGCAGTTCCAATCAAAATTCCAATAGGATTGTATTGAATCAGTTGATTCTGATTTACGAGAATAATCAAAATACCCAAGAAAGAGTTCTGGGGGTAGGGAATGGAGGGTGGGAGGAGCAAAGAGGAACCACCATGATGTTAACACGCACTCCAAATATTTAAAAAATAAATTAACGGTAAGGCCCAGAAGCTAGACCAGATGTACGGACGGGGTACCTAGGAGCAAGCTATAGTCAATGTAAAATGTTGTATGTGGTGAAGGTGTTTCTTACACCCTAGGTAACACGCGCTTGCTGAGATAACCGGAAATTGCTCAAGGAAAAACAGTTGTACTTAACTCGAGTGTGTTGTACTTAACTCATAAATTCAGTACTGGTGACTCAAATGTAAAGGAAAAACCACTAGGGTTGGCAGGACTGGGTGGCAGGAGACCTGTAATGCCAGCACATAGGAAGCTGGGGCCGGAAGTCTACTGGGGGTTTGAGGAAGGACTGAGCTACAGAGCAAGTAGCCAGCCATGACTGAAGAGCAAGGCCCTGTCCTAAAACTCAAAAGCAGACAAACGAACAAAACTAAGCCAAAAGGCTCTGAAGAAACCATAGAGTCCTTATTAGGAGTCACTATGATTTAAGCGAACGGTCAACATGTAAAAAGAGGAAACATGGATTAATCTACATCGTCTAAAAGAAAAAACAAATAAACAAGATTTCCAAATATGAAATCATAATGAAAGATGCCACAAAAGGAAAATAAAATGATAAATTTGTTATCTAGAACTTAAGATTTCTACATGTTAGACTTAGAAAAAATACTCTCATAACAGCTGAAAGGCAGACTTCTAAATTTTGCAGCCGGCGTATTAAAGCACTTGTACAAATTAGTAAGAAAACCAACAAACACCACAGTAAGGGAGGGACATAAAAAGACCATTCACAAAAGAGAGACTATAAATGACCGGGGAGCCTTTGAAAACAAGGCAGCTTTACCAGCGATCAAATCCACGGGAATAGGTAAGGGGAAGGCTCGCAGGCAGGTAAAGCGCTTGCTGTGTTCAGATCCCCAGAACACACATAAAGCCCCACATGGCAGTACACATCTGTGATCTCCGTCCTCCTACGGTGAGGTGGAAGATAGAGAGGAGAAGTCCCAGAAATCCTCAATGAGCTAGCCTGTCACATGGACCCGCGAGCAAAAAGAGACCTTTATCTTAAGCAAGTCGAAGTCAAGGGCTATCTTCCTGAGTTTGTCCTCTGATTACTGTACACATGCAGTAGCAGTGCACGCACACACACACACACACACACACACACACACACACACACACACGGGGTAGGGGGGTTGTTTGTGTTTTTAAAGCATAGGACCTAGCAAGGTGACTCAGCAATTAAGAGAACTCGCTGCTATTCTACAGGGCCAGAGTTCGGTTCCCAGCACCCACATTAGGTGGCTGACTGCCTCTCCAGCTCCAGGAGATCTGATGCCCTCTCCTGACTCCTGCAGGTCTCCAGACACATAACCACGTACAAACACACACATAGGAATAAAATAAACCTTTTTTTTTCCCTAAATCACACAAGCGTATCGAAACGGTTTCCCCTATCTAATTGTCAAGGCCCTTTGGTGGCAATGCTTCATGTAAACCAAGCTGGGAGTCAGAGCCTCTCAGGCCCTGCCAGAGGAAAGGCCATCTGAGGCAAAAACTGCAGTCACATGAGTCAGGAGAACCATTTCCAGGCCTGTGGCCAAAGGCAGTTTATTACCACAATTGAGCCAACCATGAGAGCACAGGCCTGCGATCCCAGCACTCGGGGGACTGCAGCAAGAGAAGCAAGACTTCACAGCCATCCTAGGCTGTGGTAGGTAGTGCAAGGCCACTCTGGATTAGATGAGAGACCCTGTCACAAACATACAAAACAGTGTCACGTCCCTGTAATGTAATCCCATGCTGCCCCATTAAGTGGAAATGGGGTACTATTTGAGAGAAACGAGGAAAGTACTGCCCTTGGGCTGGTAGTTTACATTGTTCTCCTTTATACACAGTCAGTCCTACATTTTCTATACTTGTGTTTTTATGATGAGAAGCAACATGTCCATATCTATTTTTATTTTTACTGGTTTTTTGGTTTGGAGGGAGGGGTTGTTGGTTGTTGTGTTTTGGGACCGAATCTCACTATTTAACCCAGGCTAGTCTTGAAATGAAACCCATGATCTTAATGGCTCAGCCGTCTGTGTGCGTAGATCACAGGGACGTGTCCCCACACCAGGCTCTCTTACCACATTCTAACGCCATGGAAACCCATTTGCAGGGCCCAGTTAGGTGTCTCGCCTCTGATGTTCCGTAAATAAAAAGCAACTCGCAACACCTTGCTTGTTCTGTGCACCCCACTCTGCACTTCTGAGGATCCTAGGATCTTTGTTCTCTTTCTGTCACTTTGTGTCTCTGAACGTGGAGACCCTATCCTTGTTTGCTTGCCTGGCTCCACTTTTTTCCCAGAGAAAAGGAGAGCATTGCCTTTCATGTTTCTAACCCACTGCCCGCCCGCCATGGGTGCTTACATGTGTGTTTGATTTGGTGCCAGTCGGGGTGGGTCATGGGAACAAAAAAGCTGGTTTCTTCTGCATTGCGAGGAGTCGCTGAGTCTGGCTCTGTTCTTGTCCCACAGATATGAAGCTGCCTGGTTTGCTCAGAGATTGCTACAGTTACAATTTTCCAGTGCTGAAATCCTTCTGAAACACTCAAACAGAAGAAGACTTCAGCTTCCAAGGGAAGCCAAAGGCGTCTGAGAGGTAAAAGCCAAAAGCCACGAATCTCACCGTCCTGTACCTACCTAGCCACTCCACAAAGAAGCCATCGCTCACAGGCAGGCAGCATGGCGAGTAAACGGAAATCTACAACCCCGTGCATGGTTCGGACATCACAGGTAGTGGAAGAAGATGTGCTGGAGGAGGCAGACAGGGCCAAAGACAAAGGAACGGGCATGCCACCGCCCGATGCGATAAAGGACACCTGGGCCACAGAACTTGAACACTCGTCCAAAGAAAATGAAGTGGTTGAGGTGAAATCTATAGGGGAGAACCAGTCCAAAAAACTCCAGGGTGGTTATGAGTGCAAATACTGCCCTTATTCCACACAAAATCTGAATGAGTTCACGGAACACGTGGACATGCAGCACCCCAACGTGATTCTCAACCCCCTCTACGTATGTGCCGAATGTAACTTCACAACCAAAAAGTACGACTCCTTGTCTGACCACAACTCCAAGTTCCATCCAGGGGAGACCAACTTCAAGCTGAAACTAATCAAGCGCAATAATCAGACGGTTCTAGAACAGTCCATCGAAGCCACCAACCACGCTGTGTCCATCACTGCCAGTGGTCCCGGGGGGAGTGATAATGACCCTGGGGTCTCCGTAGGAAAAACCCCCACGATGAAGACAGGGAAGCCGAAAGCAGATGCCAAGAAAGTGCCCAAGAAACCTGATGAGGCGGCCCCAGAAAACCACACGGAAGGGACTGCCCGCCTGGTGACAGACACAGCTGAGATCCTGTCCAGACTTGGGAGCGTGGAGCTCCTTCAAGATTCACTGGGACACGTCATGCCTTCCGTACAGCTGCCACCAAATATCAACCTTGTCCCCAAGGTCCCTGTCCCGCTGAATACTACCAAATACAACTCTGCCCTGGACACAAACGCTACCATGATCAACTCCTTCAACAAGTTCCCTTACCCCACCCAGGCTGAGCTCTCCTGGCTGACGGCGGCCTCCAAACACCCCGAGGAGCACATCCGGATCTGGTTTGCCACGCAGCGTTTAAAGCACGGTATCAGCTGGTCCCCGGAGGAGGTGGAGGAAGCCCGGAAGAAGATGTTTAATGGCACTATTCAGTCAGTACCCCCGACCATCACTGTGCTTCCTACTCAGCTGACCCCCACAAAAATGTCACAGCCCATCCTCCAGACAGCCCTACCATGCCAGATCCTTGGCCAGCCCAGCCTGGTGCTGACCCAGGTGACAAGCGGGTCAACAACCGTCTCGTGCTCTCCCATCACACTTGCCGTGGCTGGAGTGACCAACCATGGCCAGAAGAGACCTCTGGTGACTCCTCAAGCTGCCCCTGAGCCGAAGCGTCCACACATCACCCAGGTGCCAGACCTTCCACCCAAGGTGGCCAATACCCCGCTCACCCCGGCTAGCGACCGCAAGAAGACCAAGTTACAGATTGCCCACCTCAAGGCAAGCTTCTTACAGAGCCAGTTCCCTGACGATGCCGAGGTCTACCGGCTCATCGAGGTGACGGGCCTTGCCAGGAGTGAGATCAAGAAGTGGTTTAGTGACCATCGCTACCGGTGCCAGAGGGGTATTGTCCACATCACCAGCGAGTCCCTTGCCAAAGACCAGATGGCCATTACTGGCACCCGACACGGTCGCACCTACCACGTATACCCAGACTTTGCCCCCCAGAAGTTCAAAGAGAAAAACCAGGGACAGTTGAAAACCCTGGAAGACAGCTTTCTGAAAAGCTCTTTTCCCACCCAGGCAGAAGTAGAGCGGCTGAGGGTGGAGACCAAACTGAGCAGGAGGGAGATTGACTCCTGGTTCTCAGAGAGGCGGAAGCTTCGAGACAGCATGGAGCAGGCTGTCTTGGATTCCATGGGGTCTGGCAAAAGGGGCTCAGATGCGGAAGCCCCCAATGGTGCTCTAGCTCGACTTGATCAGCTCTCCGGGGTCCAGTTAGCTGCTTCTTTGCCCAGTCCCTCATCAGCAGTTGTACAAAATCAGGAACAGGTTCACCTGCTTAGGAGCACTTTCGCAAGAACCCAGTGGCCCACTCCTCAGGAGTACGACCAGTTAGCTGCCAAGACCGGCCTGGTCCGAACTGAGATTGTGCGCTGGTTCAAGGAGAACAGATGCTTACTAAAAACTGGAACGTTGAGCTGGCTGGAGCAGTACCAGCGGCATCACCCGTCCGATGACCGTGGCCATGACGCCGAATCAAGAAAAGTGGTAAAACAAGTTGCTGAGAGCCCAAAGAACGGAAGCAAGGTGGCTCACCAGTATGCCAAGGACCCCAAAGCGCTCTGTGAGGAAGACTCCGAGAAGCTGGTCCCGAGGATGAAAGTGGGTGGTGATCCAGCCAAAGACTGTTTGGCAGGCAAGCCCTCAGAGGTCACCTCAGACAGATCAGAGGGCAGCCGAGATGGCCAGGGCAGCGAGGAGAACGAGGAGTCAGGCATCGTGGACTTTGTGGAAGTGACGGTTGGCGAGGAGGACGCCATCTCGGAGAAATGGGGTAGCTGGAGTCAGAGAGTAGCAGAAGGCACAGCCGAGCGGGCCGACTCCGACTCCGACAGCAACCCTGCGGAGGCTGGCCAGGCCTAGACAGGTAATTCTGCCTGTTTACTCCAGAGAATGGGCGAGTGCAGATGTCCTTTTCTTATTGGCAGCATTAATATAGACGATGGGTTTCAATAGATTGACAAAGACAATGTACTTTTTAAAAATTAATGTATTGGTTGTCCATATATATTGACACAAATCATCCACATTGATTGGCAAGGTGTGTTCCAATAGTCCTTACCAAAAACCACAAGGGACCAGAGTACTTCAGATTTCAGATTTGTTTTTTCCCCAGAATTTAGAATATTTGCACATACAGTGGGGTATCTTGGGGTTGGGACCCTAGTCTGAGTCTGAAAATATTTATGTTTCATATTTATATCATACACACAGCCCAAAGGCAACTCCATTGCGTCTTTCATCGTCTTGTGCATTTCGTGGTGCAGTAGTTCCCTCCTCGCACCATGCTCGAATTGGAAAGCTTCGGATTTTGAAGCATTTAGTAGTTTAGAATTTCACATTCGGGATGTTCAACCTGTGTTTATATGTATATTTATCATATACAGTATGTGTTGAAATATATACACATAATGAAATGGCTCAGTGGAGCTCATTTTATATGTACTACCTCACACACACCTGTCGGGGTGTGTGTGTGTGTGTGTGTGTGTGTGTGTGTACCTTTATTTGTAAGACTGGTCTCAGCAGGAATGCCCTGCTGCCTGGGCCTGTTTGGACACCTACCTTCAGGCCTGCTCACACTTGAGTCCTCTCAAACTGTTAGACCAACACACCCTCTGTGTGTATTATGTTCACAGCTGGAGAAACACACACACACACACACAAACCCAAGAAGGAAAGGAGTGTATCTTTTCCTTTTTTGTTGTATTTCAAGTTTACCAAATTGGAGATTCAAGGTTGTTGTTTTGCACCTGAAAGGCTTTGAAAATACTCCCTATTTGCTTTATGTGGCTCAGGGAAAGGTGCCTTTCTGCTTACATCCCAGTAACTCCTTCAAATCTGGACAAGACCTGTGCAGATTTAGACCTGAGGAACCACAAAAGCCAGGGAAGGGAGGTTACCATGGTTACTAATGGCCATGTCATCCACATAATGGGACAGGCCTTGAAGCCCTTGGTGTGTGTGTGTGTGCTTCCCAAGAGGTCAGTGTAAGCCAAACCCCAGCGTAGCAGCTGGCTTGTCTGAGTGAGGAGAAAAGGAGGTGGGAGGAGGGGCTGCTTTGCTGAGAGATCACCAGAGCAGCCTGAAACATAAGCCTGAAATGCCTACCCGTGATCTGACCAGGTGACCTGCTCTAGAGGTCACGTCAGCCGTGGAAGGGGCCTCCCAAGCTATCCTTTGACATAAAGACTAGAGTCTCTCTAGCATGATGTGTATGATCCTGGAGGAGCCCCTAGAAATTACACACCTCATTGTTGATGAACTTAAGCAACTTGGGCCAGCCATGTTGCTCTTTATTAACTCCATTATTGCATGATAAAAACGAGGTGGCCGGCAAATCAGTAAAACCCTAGCCAGTTCCAGCAAGAGTTTAATGTGTTGACAACCCCGGAGTGCCATCACATCTTTTTGCGGAACTGCCAGTGAATCCAAGCAAGGATATAGCCCAAAGAGGAGGTGCTGGTGATAGGTGGGAGTCCTGAGATCAACAGGATTATCAACCAGCCACTTCTGTCTGACTGGTACCTTGGTGTCTTCCCTCTCTCTGACCATTTCCCCATCTTCTTAGTAAACGGCCTGCCAGTCTAGCTGTCTTCCCTATGGAAATAGAGTAGTTCTGTCTTGTCTTATCTTGGTTTTTGTCCCTGAGGATGCTCTAGCTGGCCCTGAGCATCTCTTCTTGATCCTGACCCATGATCCGTGATGTGAATTTACAACGCTGCTATTTCTTACCACCTTAAAGCAGACAATAGGTTCCATCCCGTTCAACAGTGTATTCTGAGCATTCTGTGGCCGCCGTGGTAGATACCAAAAGACGATGGAAGGAGACAGATGGTGCGGTTCCCATTCCCAACAGAGCTGAGGGCAGAGACAGTACTTTCCATTACTAGCCAGTGGGACATGTGACATGATGGGGACACCCACGGTGGGTGCTTTTAGGAGAGCCAAGAAATTAGATAAAGAAAAGAGTTGTTCAAGCAGAAAGAGCAGCATGGGCCAAGGTCTAGAGATGGCAAAGGGACAGTGCATGTGAGGACCAGAAGAGGATTGTCATTGCCAGGAAGTACTGCGGTTCTGTTAATGATTAAAAGAAGCAAACTGAAAGCAAAGCTGTCTTCTCTAGGATGCCGAAGTGACTCTGAACTAGCTGAATTGGCTGAATTGAACATGAGGGTACAAGTACCCCAGCACAGGCTACGGTGTGCTCACTCATCACACACAGTGGGCGGGGGGGGGGAGGTAGCAGGTCAGCTACCTGCTGTCTCCAAAGAGAGATGGGGCCACCTGTTGGCATCCCTTCCCCAAAGGTATACACCATCTGAGTAGGCTATGATGGCCTCGTTCCCTGAGGCCTGAAGGAAACAGAGCTGCAAAGATCACAGGACGAATCCTTGGGGAAGGAGAAAGAAAGACAGGTGAAAAGTGAGCCTCGGATAGCATGGAACTCTCACTCACGGTTCTCTATTCATCCTCCAAGTGAATCCTAGATTTCTACTCTTCCCACTGCTATCGCCCTTCCTCTCTCCATTTAATAACCCTCCACCATCTACTCAAGGGTAAGGAGAATGTCCAGAGGGGTTGGAAGTTGACTGTTGAATTAACATCAGACCACTCAGAGATGTGGGAAACTACCTGTATCCCCATTTTCTGTTTATGAGGAAATGTCTCAATTGTGAACTGCAGACACTCCTAAACTAGATACTGGAGCTGTTCAGCATCTGCTGGTATCACCTATTCATGATAGCCTCTTGACAGTTCAGGGAGCCACGTTATAGAGGAAGGGCCTACAGGCCACACAGGCAGAGCATCTGAAAACCAGCCCAAAGTCCTAACCAGAAGCACCCCTGAGAGACGTCCTCCAACTTACAGGGTGGAAAAAAAAAGTCTTCCTAAATTGTGGATCTCTTGGAATCCACGGATACTAATGTGTGTATTGGGACTGGGGAGATGGTTCAGTTGATTAAACTGATGGTTGACAGTCCCTGTACAAATCTGAGCACAGCAGTGGCACGTACGGGTAATCCCAGCACTGGGGAGACAGAGACAGGAGGATCTCAGAGCTCACTGGCCAACCTACAAGCTCCAGGTTCATGCATGAGAGATCCTATTTCAAATCTCTGACTTACAAACACACACACACACACACACACACACACACACACACACACACACCCAGATATATCTAGGAAATTGCAGTTATCTGCAATGGAAACATATATCGTAATCCCAAAAATAATTGATGGTTTTAACCTTATGAAGGTGTTATATTAAACCCAAGATGGTGGAACAATAGCAAACCTTGAGACAAGCTACTCCACAGGCTCAAGGATTAGATCCCCCCCCCATAGGACTGAGTAACTCCCCTCATCAATTCCTGAGCGTGAACGTCTGCAAGCTCTGTGGCCGTGAGTTCCCCACACCGGGCTCACCTCAGCCTTATAGTTGAGCACAACCATCAGTGATCCTTCCCAGCCCTTAGGTAAACTTGTATTGGTCCAGGCTTAGGGTTTGCATGACTTTTTATTTATCTCATTGATAGACATTGTTTAGAGAGAGGTTGGGAAAAATATACTTTTTTCCCTCTAAAACTGAGTCAACCTACTTAGGCAAGACATTCTTAAGCTTACGTCTGAATGTACGATCAGTTGAACTATCTTCTTATTGCTGCTGCTGCATCTGATGATGGTGGTGATGATGTTAATGATGGTGGTGATGGCGATGATGTTGTTGAGAATGGTAATGATGGTGTGATAATCATGATGTTGATGATGTTAATGGTGGTGGTGATGATGACGGTGGTGATGATGCTAATGATAAACTTCCATTCGTTGTCATATACGATATGCTTAGCTTTCTCTGAAACATATCTAGTACGTCCTTTGAACCTTCCCACTATCTAGGGAGGCAGGCACAGCTTTTCCTCCATCTCATAGAGCACAAAAGATGGTAAAACTTGGAACCACTTTTCATCTATCAGGCCAGTGTCTAATCACCGGGGACAGCACCTGCTTCAGTGGTGGTGCCTTTGCCTTGGCCAGGCCAACAAATAGAATGCAGGCATAATGTGCTTGGGAATGGAAGCTAGGATAACGATCTGTACTCGTTACTTTCGTGTTACTGTAAGAATATACCCAACAGGGACAACGTAGGAAGGGGAGATTCATTATTGGCTCAGAGGAATAGCATGGGAACAGGGTCACCTCCATCCCCAGCAGTGACTTCATCACAGTGTGGCCCAGGAGGCAGAAAGACAGCTCAGAACCACAGAAGATAGAATCTTCAGAGGCCTGCCCCCAGGGGTTCACTAACACCAGTCATTTCCTGCCTCTCAAACACTCGGCGACCTTTGTAAGACTGCCCTGAGGTGAGGAATAAGTCTTAAAACGCGTGCATAGCACATAGCTCAGCAAGAGTCTCAGAGAGAACTTCATGCCAGGGTCTATGAAAGCGCACGGCTTTGCCAAAAAAGCCAAGACACAGCTCTACCTGGATCTCAGCCTCAAAAGGTAAGGCATACATAAAGCAGAAATCTGTCTGGATTGTTCTTTTTAAAGACTTTTTTAATTTTTGTTTTAAATTACAAAGGGTACAGAGAGGGTGAGGGTTATACACACGGGGCAAAGGAGGGCAGAAGAGGGTGTCAGATTCATTGGAGCTGAAGTTACAGGCAATTATGAGCTGCCCATCTTGGATTCTGGGAACCAGACTTGGGTCCTCTGCAAGAACATTATGTATTCTTAATCACGCAGCCGTGTCTCCAACCCCCTCCATCTGGACTGTCTTATTAGAGCTATGCGCACAGAAATTGGAGGAGCCCTGAGGGAGAAAGGTGGCTTTTCTGGTAAAAAATCATGTGTGCAAGTTTTCTTCTCATTCAAACAAAGGAAACACAGAAACCCAAAGCAAGGCCCCACCTCACTTCATCAGTCCCTGGTTCCCTGCGCACAGCTGGAGGAGACGCTCAGTCATGGGTGTCTCCGTTGTCCATCAGCTAGTAAGGCAGGCTGGACGGCCTTAAAAGAAAGGAGGCTGATTTGGGCTACACTTCTGGAAGTGCATGGTTGAGTGACCATCTGGTGATGACCTTCTTGCTGGTAGAATCCCAAAACAGTTTAGAGACGGGAATCATGGAATATGTGCGTGGGTGGGAGAGAAGGGGGGAGGGAGGAATCATGAGAGAGAGAGAGAAAGAGAGAGGGGGGAGGGATCATGGAGAGAGAGAAAAAAGAAGGGATCATGGAGCATGTCTGTGTGTATGTGTGTGTGTGAGTGAGAAGGAGGGATCATGAAGTGAGGGGTGTGAGTGTGGAATCTGTGCATGCATGTGTGTATGTTTCCTGATATCTCTCTATCTTGTGTTTTAATTATAATTGCTAAAACCATGTTATTTGTGCAGATTTATGGTTTCTTTATGGCATTCCTGGACGTGCTTTAGTTATGCCCCCTTCACTTTCACGCCTTCTTCTTACTCCCTCCTAGTCAGTCTTCTGCTCCCAAGGCCAGTGCAGACTTGTTTTGCTCTCTTTGCTTTTGCTGTTCGTCTTTCTGTGTCTGGGTTATTTCTCTTGACACAGTGAACTCCAGACCCGTCTGTGGCAAGATTTCGTTCCCCTGTATGATGAAATGCTCCGTCGTGTTCCATGCACAATATTGGGTTCTGTCTGTCTTTTGATAGGCATGTAGACTTGCTGCATATAGACACATGACTCTTGTAGGCCATGCTGCAGTCAACATGGCTATACAGATATGTCTAGTATGTGTTCCCCTTGGGTCCTTTGGCTATAGAGCTAGATCAGATAGATTTTCTATTCTTAGGTTTTTGTTTTGTTTGATATTGTGGTTGAGGATGGCTGGATTTTGTTATTGTTGCTTGTTTGTTTCTAAGGAACTTCCATACCTTATAAACAACACTGTTGCATATTGTAACAGTTACCTTTCTTCTTGCAGCCAAATACCTGATTAGAAGCAATTTAAGGAAGAAAGGGCTCATTCATACTTACAGTTCCAGGGGATACATCTTATCATGGTGGGAAACTCACAGTGGCAGGAGCAGGGGCCAGTGGGTCACAGTGCATGGGCAGTCAAGAAGCCAAGAGAGATAGGATGGGACCCTGAATTAAAACATTAAGGGCCAGACCCAGCAGCTCACTTCCTCCAACGAAGCTCCACCTAGCAAAGCTTCCACAGCCTTCCAAAACATCATCGCTAGCTGGGAACCAAGTACTCAAACACATGAGCCTATAGAGGACACTTGACACTCGAGCCTAAACACATACTTAATACAAAACAGTATGGTCAAAGTGTGGCTTTTTAATACCTGTCTTAGTTAGGGTTTTACTGCTGTGAAGCGACACCATGACCAAAGCAACACTTATAATGACAACATTTAATTGGGGCTGGCTTACAGGCTCAGAGGTCCAGTCCATTGTCATCAAGACGGGAGCATGGCAGAGTCCAGGCAGGCATGGTGCAGGAGCTGAGAGCTCTACATCTTCGTCTGAAGGCTGCTAGGAGAAGACTGTCTTCCAGCCAGCTAGCAGGCAGGTCTGAAAGCCCACCCCCCACAGTGACATACTTCCTCCAACAAGGCCATACCTATTTCAAGATGGCCACACCTTCTAATAGTGCCACTCCCTGGGCCAAGCACATTCAAACCATCACAATGCCCTAAGAAAGCCAACACTCTCACATGGCTTGCTATATTGGTATATTTGTCCTGTTGAGGTCATCTAAAACTGAATCCGTAAGATTGTCAAGGGATGCTTGTATGATCGACTTCTCAGGAAAGTCCTGTAGCTCCCCAGAAAAGGGGACCATGTTCAGCAGCATCTGTATCCCTGCTGAGGAAGTCAGAGTCTATGAGTGAAGGGAGAGAATGATGGTGGACATCACCAAGGTATGCATTGCAGCAACCGTTGAGTTGCTATAAGACCCAGTGAGGCTCCTCTAACAGAATCCCAGAATGCTTAAGTGACAGATTGTTTCCACAGTTCTGGAGGCTGGAAGTTCACAGTCAGGATGTCAGAGCCACTAGCATCCTTGGTTTAGGGAAGGCCACCTTCTCAGTCCATGCTCATGCAGACTCTCCACTGTGTGCTCACATCCCCAGGGTCTTTTTCCTCTGCTTACCCAGTCCTATTAGATTAGGATTTAATTGTTCTATACTTAATTACCTACTTAAAGGTCTTATCGGCAAATACAGGGCTGTGATAGACACATACAGTTCAGTCTGTAACACTTAAAGAGCTCTCTGCTGCTGCTGCTGCTGCTGCTGTTGAAATTAAATGAGATAATACATGAGAGCCCTTAGGCGCTGGCATTAAGAGTGGCAGCACCTGTTCAGTAGTGACGCCTGTGAACTTTTTTCTGCCTCTCCATATGGTGACCTTGGCTCATTATTTCCTGCCTTTCCAGACATTTTCTGTCGTGGACCCGACTCATGCAAGTTCATGCCATCCACTCACTGTATCTCAAGAGGGGTGTGCGTGAGAGGCCTGTGACGGCAACATGGGCTGGCATTTGCTGGGTATTGACCGTGCCAGGCACTGATCAAACACCTTACACGTGTACTCATTCATCCTTCACAGTTAACTCTGCAGTCAGCGTGAGTTTCTTCATGTATGGCCCATAGAAAAGAAGCAAAGAGGGCTGGAGAGATGGCTCAGCGGTTAAGAGCACTGACTGCTCTTCCGAAGGCCCTGAATTCAATTCCCAGCAACCACATGGTGGCTCACAACCATCTGTAATGGGATCTGATGCGCTCTTCTGGTGTGTCTGAGGACAGCGACAGTGTAATCACATACATGAAATAAATAAGTAAATCTTTAAGAAGAAAAGAAAAGAAAAGAAAAGAAGCAAAGAAAGATGACTCACCCAAGGTCATCCAGATAGAAAGTAGTTTGGGATTCAAACCTAAACCTTAGATGTATAACCCAGTTGGCCTATGGGCATGTTTGGGTTGTTAATTGATGTAGGAGGTTCCCGCCCACGTGAACTGCACATCCCAGCTATATAAGAAAGCTTAGTGACTATAAGCCAGAGTAAGGACCAGCAAGCAGCCTCCTCCAGGACTCCCGCCTTGACTCCCTTCAGTGGTGGACTGTGATCTCGAATAGTAAGTTCAAACCCTTCCTCCCTTAGGTTGCTTTTGGTCAAGGGGGGTTTTCTAACCAAGCAACAGAAATGAAACTGAAACCCCACTTTAAGAGTCTCCCCGGTAGAACTGAGGTCTGATTCCACGGTAGTTAGATTTTCTTATGCCCCGATGGGCTCTTCCAGCCAGTGGAAGGGAGAAGAGGGAGCCATACGGCCCTCAGATGTCAACCGCACTTGAGCCCCCCTGATCAGCCTGGGGTGGGGGGTCTCAGCATGTTCTCCTACCCAGAAGCCCGCCCCCCAGCCATCCTATAAATGAGAGCTTTGGCCGGGTAAGGCAAACTGGACCCACGTCTGGTCTGAGGTCAATTTGGAATGAGTTTTCTAGTCCCCTTGGAAGTTGCTTAATCCCCTTTCATGTCAACTTAAGTTCTCTTCCTCAGTTCTAATTAAAGTCAGACCATTGCCCTCTGCCCCTCATAAGACAAATGACTCAGAAATGTTATGGAGAGGTTTAGACATAGACAACAGAATGATGTTGGGGGAGCTTGGGGGTCACACTGTGGATAAAAAGGTGCAGTATCTTTTAGAGATCTGCTGTCCTGTGGAAGTGCCTCTAGACCCACAGTGAACAATCAGGTATTATAAACTACAAATATGTTAATAGGGCAGATTTCATATTAGGTGTCCTCACCCAGTTAAAAAAAAATAAACAGGGAGAAAGCATTGTGGCAGAGGCCAAATATGTTTATTATTGGGTTAGATGACACTATCATGAACACGTGTACATCCAAGGTCACCAAACTGTATACATTGTTATGTGAGGTTTTGAATACCAGTAGTGTGGGGGAGGATTACTGTCAGAATGTCATGTTAGAATCTAGCCTCCACTCCGCCATCCCTACAGCAGCTTCTTCTTTCCCGCACTCTCACAGACAGCAACAGGCATCCTGCTGAGACACGGTCTCTGGGCCCCTAAATAATAGACAGTCCAGTGCCAGGGGAAGTGAGAGAACATCAAAGCAACACATCCTGCTCTCCACCCCCTCCCATGCCTCTGCCTGGGAATCTGAGAGCATGACTGCAGGATCTTGCAATGAAACCCATCCCTATCTTCAAAGCTCTATGAAGAGACTCCCTCCTCTGCCACACGGGCTCTGACTGTCTTTCAAGCCCTGACCACACTGCCTGTCTCTATCTCTAGGTCCTGAGCTATCCTCAGAGTCTCCTCTGTGCTGTTGCCTTTCTGTCTGTCTGTCTATGGCTATTAAAAAATACAAAAACAAACAAACAGAAAAACCGTTTTCTAATCCACCCTTTATTCCCCCAGTAATCTATCTCTGCATCCTCTTGAACCCACCCGCATCTAAAACCTAATGATGACCTACAGAGGAACCACAGTTAAACTGAAAGCCAGTCTCTTCCCAACAGTAACAGAGAACCCATGATAATGGAATAAAATGGTTAGCAGAGAACCAGCCCTCAGTGAGTAGGCAGTTTACTTGCTGTCTTAGTCAGGGTTCTCTAGAGTCACAGAACATATGGGTAGTCTCTATATAGTTAGGGAATTTGTCAATGACTTACAGCTTGTAGTCCAACTCCCCAACAATGAATGGTCAACAGTAGCTGTGGATGGAAGTCCAAGGATCTAGCAGTTGCTCAGCCCCACGAGGCAAGCAGACAAGGAACAGTCCAAGAGTCTTTCTTCCAATGTCCTTATATAGGTCTCCAGCAGAGGGTGTGGCCCAGATTAAAGGCGTGTGCTACCACGCCTTTAATCCCAGATGACCTTGAACTCAGAGATCTCCCTGTCTTAGTCTTCTGGAATTTATAGCCACTATGCTTCAAGATCTTCATGCCAAGATCCAGGTCAGAAACTTTGTATCTCTGAGCCTCCAGATTAGGATCATAGGTGAGCCTTCCAATTCTTGATTAGTTCATTCCAGATAGGGTCAAGTTGACAACCAGGAATAGCCACTACACTTGCTTAACCTATTGTCTTAGGGTTTTACAGACACCGTGATGAAGACAAGTCTTTGGTTTTGTTTTGGTTTGGTTTGGCTTTTGTCTTTTTCAAAAGGAACTCTGGCAAAGTTTTATTAAAGGACAACTTTCTTGTTTACTTCTCACAAGTCTGTTCTGGCATGCTTCTAATAATATCAGAATCACCTGGGTCAATGACAGCCAGTGTACATACTCTGTAGTATTTTCCACATGCTATACCTAATTCAATATTATTGCCACTGTAGCAATGGACACCAACCAGTTTTAGCCAACATGGCATAGTACTCAAAGCTGGGCGGTTGTTGGCGGGGATAACCAACTTCACTTTGCCTTGTCTGATCATCTTCAGAGTCTGTTTGTACCCCAGCACGTACTTTCCACTTTTCATAACAAGCTGGAGCCTAGAGTTCATCGACTCCAGAGACTTTTTCGTCTTCTTTGCGGCCACCATCTTCCTGCCTTAGGTGCGGGACAACCCACAACCAAGACCAGCAGCCAAGATAGCCAGGGAGCGAGAAAATAGAAGGCAAGTCTTATAAAGGACAACAGTTAATTGTGCAGGCTTACTTGTTCAGAGGTTCAGTCTATCATCATCAAGGTGGGAGCACGGCAGCATTTAGGCAGGCATGATGCAGGCGGAGCTGAGAGTTTTACATCTTCATCTGGAGGCTGCTAGTGGAAGATTGACTTCCAGGCAGCTAGGATGAGGGTCTTAAAGCCCACGCCCACAGTGACACACCTATTCCAACAAGTTCACACCTCCAAATAGTGCCACTCCCTGGGCCAAGCATGCTCAAACCAGACACCTATCTACACGAACAATTTCCAGGTGAAAGACCAAAGCCAGGCTCCTGGGCTCAGTGCCACCAGAATCAGGATTTGTGGCACGTCAGTGTGACATGCATTTTAACATACATGCCTTACTGCAAACCTGACACACTTGCTATTTTTTTAAACCCTGGATGTGTTGGAGTCAAGCCTCCCTTTCTGCTCCCTCACTGGTGAAACAGAGTCCCAGCCTACATAGCTGTATGGCCCTAAGATGTTTTAACCTTTAGAGTCTAAGGGATATACCTGCCAGCTTCAGATAAAGGCACAGTGGCTCTCTGTCCTCTCTGACCCCACAAGGAAAGCATCTTGCCTTAATGAGTGTGTTGAGAGAGGGTTGCGGCTGGCTTGGATGATGCCCACCACATGGACCTCCCAAAGCATCCACGTGGAACTCAGCACTGTTCGGAGGAAGGTGGACCGAGTACAGTGTGAGGACTTTGAGAGGAAACGGTACCAGACCGGGGGAAGCTTTCATCCTTGCTTCGAACGGCTCCTCCTTGGAATGTGATGGAAACGATGAGCTGTGAGTGGACATCTGCACATCACAGAGGACAAGGGACTCACTTATCTTCGGCCTCACAGTGTCATCAGCAGCCAGTTATCACTGAAGTAGAGCAGTGGGGGAGTTTGGGAGATGGACAGATAGACAGAATATAAGAATATGTTATGGGAATATGGGAAAATATTCACCATCTCTCTCAGGTGGTGCAAGTTTTCTATCCCAAGTTCTGGGGGGCGGGGGATAGAGAGAAAGTCCCATGGTGAAAAAAAGAAAAACAAACAAAAAAAGAGCTGTCACATGATTCTGGGTCTTCACACACACACACACACACACACACACACACACACACACACGTTTCACCAACATGTAAGAGTACTAGGGAAACAGATTTTGCCAAAGAATTAGTATTTTCAACATGATAAATTACCCTCAAGGCAGATGTGAGAGGTGGGGAGGCTTCCTGTCCCTGGTTTATATTAAGGTCAGATTTCCTTGAGGTAAAGCCTTTCCAACAGAGGCTATAAGAAAGTGTGCCTAGTGGCCTGGCAGCTTCCTCCAAAGCTCTGGGGGTGTGGTGACCCACAGGGCATGCTCTGCTGGGTGGGATCCAACCCCGCGATAAGACTCCCTAGGGAGGTAGCAAAGGCCACACAGACATAGCACAGCGATAGGTTACAAAGAAAACAACCAAGGCTCGGGGTGAACTTTGTCACTCCCCTGTAACAGTTCCGCACTCACTGCTCCCCTTTTCCACTCACTAACAAATGTCTGTTGAGTATCCCATGTGTCCACTACAGGGGGATGGTGGCTAGAGTGAACACTATGGGTACCACAAATGGCCTGGCTGTCTCACACCAACATACAATCAACCAGACAACGGAAGGCAGTATGTGACGGCCATACTGGAAGGTGTCTTGGCTGTGCGACTGGGGGAGAACTCTGTGTGTGATGAAGCCCAGCAAGCTGGTGAAATGAAGGAGAAAAGACAGAATATCCCCCAGTTACATCCGATCTCATTCCTGCGGGGCCTGAGGCTTCATGGAGACTGGGCCTTGTCCCCAGGGCAGCGTGCAAAGGGGATACAGAGAAGAAACAGAGTGGCTCAAGAATGCCCCTCGATAACGTGGAAGCAGGACCATACCCAGTGTGCCAGGGCCTCGGATCGGGAGCCTGATGCTGGCATGTGCTGACGGAAGAACGACCGCTGCAGATGGCGAAGGGGACTGCGGCATCAGAACTAGCTTTGTCTACCCTGCTTCCTTCAGTGTGCACACAGCAGGGCTGTGAAAAGCACAGACCATCCACTCTCGCTTTACACCTCGGGCTGATGGGGCGCTTGCTGGCCAGCTGGCCTTTAGGTGTGGGACCATGAGCTCTGACACCTGTAGACAGGGGTCCCACTTCCAGCCTCACTTTGACAGTTCTGCTAGTTCCACAGCCTGGGCCCTACCATGGCCACACCCTCTGGGAACATCAAAGGAGAATTAAGAGTCCAAGAGATCTAAAGAACGCTTTCAGGGTCTGGAGCCGTGCGCATGTAGTTGGGATAACTGAAGAAAGAGGAAAAGAGTTGGGGAGGTGGGGCTGCGGACCCGTGCCAGGAAACTTGGTAAGGTTGAGAGGGTTGGAAGCTCCGGAACCTCATACCAGAGGACGGTAGGAGCGTCACCTGCCTCTGACCAGTTCTCTGTCACGTGACCACACTCTCTACATTGGAACGTGACCTATGGTCACCTAGATCAGAACTGAGTTCTCCACGCTAATGAGGTATCTAGAGGCCCTCAGGGTTTGGCCAATAAGTTTCCCTCCCCGGGACATTCCTTTCTGAAAAAGGTATTTAATCTCTGGTCCACCCTGAGAAGGTGGTATACATCTATTTCTCACGATGAACAGTCAGTAAATGGTATGGATAAGAATGGACTGTCTCTTTCATCTAGAACCATAGGGAGAATAGAGGAAGCCTTCCTCCCGTAGAAGGCCCCTCCATGTTCCCAGACAATCACCCCTAAACTAAGGACAATCACTGATGAGCTAAGATGGGGTTCCCCATTCCCACAGCCCTGGGTTCATTGTTCTCAGCCCTCAGGCCTCCACAGTTCCCAGCTCCCCAAGACCCAGCAGTATCTGGAAGTCCAGGAGCTTGGGAGCCCCCACCCATACTCCTCATCGTAGGCTGTGTTTTCCCATCACCCAACAGCAGGGGCATAGGATAAATGCAGCCTAGCATTCCTCTGCCTGACTGAGTTCCTACACCCCAGCAGAGGGGTAAAACTTGGAACCGCAGAAGGGACTTTGTCTTCCTTTTTCTGGGTCAGACTTTTGGCCTGTCAATTAGCCCTAAGGACTCATTTTATCCTCATTGCTCAACATTTTATCATCATCATCATCATTATACCCATTTTTAAAATCTATACAAGGAAGACTGCTAAGATAGGTCAGCTGGTAAAGGTGATTATCAAGCCTGAGTTTGAACTGTGGAGGGGACATAGGATGGAAAAAAGAGAAGCGATGCCCACAAGTTGTCCTGTGACCTTCTACATCACACACATACACACACACACACACACACACACACACACACACCTTGTCAGCCTACACCAATGCCTCTAAAGTTACTCCTAAATCAGGAAAAACAAGACCACATCTCTTGAGACCCTGTAGGTCAGAATTTTCATGAATATAGCAGAATACCTGGCAAGAGTGACTTACTTGGAATTTTAGTTTACAGTTCAGAGTGGTTCAGGCCATAGTGACTTGGGGCTGTGTTTCTGGGTCTGGGGTGTGGCAAAACATGACAACAGTGGGAAGGAATGTCTGACTGACAGAAATCAGAAAGAACCAGAAGCAGTCAGGGATAACATACCCCTAAGAACCTCCCCAAGTATCCTGCTTCTTCCCCTTGGGCCTTACCTCCCAAAGTATCTATAGCTTCCCAAAGTAGCCCAGCAGCTTGGGATCAAGTGTTGAAATACAGATAGGTCATGGGGGGCATTTGAGGTTCAAACACAGCCCCAACTTTAAGGGCATCTGTCCCTCCATCAAACGCCATGAAGGCCTTGGAAGGAGTTCCCAACCTGCAGGAGGCCTACGAAGAAGCCTTCCCCCCCAAGAAATGGCAGTCGTCTTTCTGACATCCCTTTGGTTTGTGTCATCCCTCTAGGGCAGCTGGTCTGAACCTCTGCACTGACAAAGGAGATGCTCTGTCTTTGAAGAGAGAAGAAAGCCCCGCCCCAGCGGCTGTGGGCCACCTCACCAGCGACTCTGAGCGGAAGTGCTTCCGTGGTGCCCGGAGGCCACAGGAACGCTGGAGTTCTCGATGCCCCTCCCAGAGGCTGGGTGGGAATTGTTCATAGTGCCAAAGTCCTACTACTGCGTTTCCAATGGGTCCCTGTACATAGTCTTTGCCTTTGCTCCAGTCCCGCCTCTTGCTATACTGGAACTGATTTATACAATGTGGGAATTTTGTTACCTTTTTAACCGAGGGCAACTTCCTCTTCCAGCACTTCTGGGGTAAGGCATTTGCGTGTTTTTTTTTTTCTTACCCACAGGAAGGAGGGCTAACCACATTGCATTTCTTTTCTCTTTCTTCCTTTCACTTTATTAACGAGGGGGAGGGAGCGTTAGCATAAGTACCACTTTATCTACTGGATTTTAGGTAGGACAAATTTCTTCTTTCAGGTAGTTTGATATTTGGGAGATGTCTTGGTGGGAAGGGCTGAGGTTGGTCCCCTGGCTCAAAGTGGAATGGGCTCACAGATAGCCTTCTGCATCAAACCCTTCCCAGTTCCCCAGCTGCCTTTCGGGGGACCCTACCTCAGCCCTATACCATGAGGTGGGGCTGGCTTCTCAACTGTTTTCGATAATTGGGGAACAGGTGGCTGCCCTCTTTACAAACCTTTTTAAAATACCAGCAGAAAGGGCCCCCACAGCGGATGATGCCACCATTACTCCTGGGAAATTAAGAGAGTGGTCTCCCTGGCTAGGGGGTATCAACGTAAACATCTCTACTTTTCTTTTCTCTTCTCACCACCTTTTCTTGGTGTGGCTTTTGACAAGATTTCAGCTCAAAGCCTCACTATGGATTGATTTTTTGTTGTTGTTCGCGCGCGCGCGTGTGTGTGTGTGTGTGTGTGTGTGTGTGTGTGTGTGTGTGTGTGTGTGTTGGGCCAATTTTAGATACCTGAGTGCACTTTTTTTTTTTAGTTAGTCCTAGCATTTAAAGAAAGAAAGCCGAGAGCTATATCTTGCGTACATGTCGAGACACGGATTCTGTTTTCTGTCCTTGGTCCTGTCTCCCACTCTGCAGACCCTTGACCCCACTTGAGTACACTGCACAAATTAAACGCTAGGGAGTTTGAATAAAAAGCAGTTTTTCTAACTTGTTGCTCATTTGTTGTAACTCAATAAAGCAAAGACTAAACGTTTTTATAACCTTCCCTCTGTTCCTTGTTCTTCACTGTTGTCTGGTTCCTGAGGTCTCACCCCGCAGTCCTGACTTGGCCACCTCCCACTGCCAATCCAGTATGGCCATATTTTTTTAAGGCTTTTTTTTTAAGTGTGTGAATGTGTGTGCGTACACATGTGTGCAAACTCACAGACATGTATAAACTGTTTTTGGTTTTTGTTTTTTTTTTTTAAATTATCCCTTTTGTTCATATTCCTATGACCCAAATTTAAGTCATGGTAACACATGGCTATAAGAAAATCCAAGAATGAGCAGGAGGAGTCCTATCCCTAAGAAGAAAGAGGAGTGGACATCATGGTCAGACAATCGACCACATGGAGATTCAAACATATCTGAACTCAAGTCCACCTCCCTACCGAGTTAGATGAGCTACTTTGCATTGATTGCATCCAGTTTAATCTGAGAATCATGACCAATGTCATCCTGAACTTAGAACATATTCAAGACTCTCCAATGTCAAAGTCAACTCTTACCCATGATGTAAAATGTCTAGTGTCTAGACCAGTCTGTCACATACACCCTTGTGGTTGCTATCATTACTGAGGCTTCTCCCCACAAGACAGCAATGCCCGTGGGTTGGTAAAGGGTATGGAGACAAAGAATTCTGGAGTTGATCTCAGGGAACAGTGCCTGCTTCATTGCACACAAACAGCCACTTATACAGCGGAAGCCTATGCACCGTGGTTGGACAGTGAGCGCGCACACCACCAGAGTCTCTATGTGGAAGAATCACAGAAAAGGAGACACGTAGAGCTCAGACTTACCCGAAGGCAACTACCGACTGCTCACCCTACTTCAGAATCCAGTGTTCTGACTTCAGGACCCTGGCGTGCCATTCTTATTTAGAAGCACCATGTGCCGTGTAGCCTGGCTGCCACTTCGTGCCTGCAGAATGCCTCCTACATGTCGTGACAAGTCGAGCTTGAGGAGGCCAAAGGCTTAGGGGTATGATTAGAGGAAAAGCTCTTGAGAAAGGAAACCAAAAGGGGCATTAAGAGTCAGACCTAAGCAGGGTTCCTCTGAGTGCCACCCAGTCAGGTAAGAGGACAGGCAGCCTAGAACAGGGGCTACAGGCTCACGTCCAGCCACAAGGAAGGGAAGGAACACTTCCCAACGCCACTGAGGCTGGTCTCCATGCATCTTTCTTCCTCCTGAGTTCCTGGGGTGTGAAGAGATGAAGGGGAGGTGGTTAAGGGCACACTCTGGAGGACAAAACACCTGAAGCCAAGTCTCCTTCCTGTTACTCTCTGAGTTGCCTTTCTATTGCTGTGATGAAACACCATGACCAAAGCAACTTATATAACAGAATTCAAGAGAGGGGTGAGGGAGGGAGAGAACGGGGAGGAGTAGGAAGGGGAGGGGAAGGGAGGGCAGGGGCAGGGAGACAGGGAAAGGGGGAGGAAAGGAGGAAGGGAGGGAGGCTGGCATAGCTGACTCGTTCTGGACCCTGCACTGTTTTTTCTCTGTGTCACCCGAACCTGGCCCCTGTCACCCCGATACTGTCCTGTCCTTCCCATTAATGAGTGTCTCCAGCGCATCTCCACAGGTGGCTGTGCTTCCCTCCTTGCAGTTAGGCTTGCCTCTCTCAGAAGCAATTTAAAGGAATCCTTCAAGCAAGTCCGTGGGAGCCACCATCCAATGCCTAATGTCTGTAGCAGCCGAGGAAAGAGCCCCGATAGCAGTCAGGAACGAAAAGCACAGGCAAGATGGCTATGACCTTTTAACCACCTAGCAAAATGTGTCAGGCTATTCTTCTCCAGCATGGTGGACCTAGGAGAGAGACTGTGCGGGACAGGCAGGGTTCCTGAAGAGGTGGGGAAGAACAGCAGGTAGAGTGGCTGCTGTTTCTATCTACTGTGGGCCCTTTGCACCCCCTAGCACTTCCTTCAAAGGGTTTCTTTTCTGTGGTTGGTCTTCTGTTGAGGGTGGGAGCAGCCCATCATAGGAATTCACTTCCCCCACCAGGGGACAGCCATCACACTCTAGTGCACCTACACAGATACAAGGCTACACACAAAACCCAATCTGGATCGATCAGGTTCTAGGAGAAAGTCTGCTTCTTCCAGTGTAGACGGTGAGGGTGATAATATTTGCCAGGAGCTAGGTTCTGTAACTTTTTATAGGACATATGAACAAATATCTACGCACCCAAGCTAGGGCACCAACAACAGACCCAAACGAATGGTCCCTCCAAGTTTAGCAGGATAAACCAGTAAGTTTTGTAGGGATTGCTTACAAGAGTGTGGGTAACTCAGGCATATGTATCACCTAGCATCTATTACCTACCACCTAGCCTGGGTGATGACTCACAAGGCCTGAGTCATCGCAGCTCTCTGTGCACCTTGCTGAGGGCCTTTACTTAATGCTTTTTCAATCTCAAGGGGAGCCTTACCTCCTGAGCCTTGTAAGTTTCCTGAGATTCATAAGCATTTTTCCTCCCTCCTCTCTTTCCCTTGTCCTCCCCCTCCTCCCTCCCTCTTCCCTCTAGGAGAGAACACTTCAAGCCAGAGGAGACAACCATAACCATACAGCAAGCCTCCCAAGGTCAGAGGTCTTGCCAGGAGAGGAAGCCAATGTTCAAGTAAAAACTCCACGTGGCCCAAAAAAATCAAGAAGGGAGTGGCATCGGGAAGGGTGGAAGTGATGCTAAATGGTGGCAGTGACATCCTTTGAGTCCGTAAAGGCCACAGTTCCTAAGACCATCCATCTCCCTGTCCCTCCATTTATATAAAAGCAACACATTTCCCCTTTTGACATGAGCTTAACAAAGTCGTGAGCTGGGTTTCTGTTGCTAAACCAGATGACAAGAGAAAAAGCAAGGAGGATGAAAATGCATGTGTAAAGAGACACATGGGGCTAGTTAGTGGCTACAGAGCTGCGTGGTGCAAGGCTATGTTGTCTACATTCAAATGTGGTCCCTGGGGCTGGCGAGATGGCTCAGCGGTTAAGAGCACTGACTGCTCTTCCAGAGGTCCTGAGTTCAATTCCCAGCAGCCACATAGTGGCTCACAACCACCTGTAATGGGATCTGATGCCCTCTTCTGCTGTGTCAAAAGTCAGCGACGTAATCACATTAAATAAATAAATAAATCTTTTTTTAAAAATGTGGTCCCTAGATCTCCAGCAGCAGAAACCGGACAGGGTGCCCGGGTGATCAGCATGTTCATTAAAGGTGAAGAAGCCACACTGACAACATTGGATAGCTCCTCCCCACTTCCTCCAGCACTTGCGGGTGAGTGCTAAACCCAATCACGCATCACCCCGTCTTCAGTGTGTAGACCAACGGCCAGGAGAGAAGAGAAGCAGAAGAAAGTAAAGGAGGTCAAGTGTGGTCCAGCAGGCATGCGCACACTTATCTATCTAGCACACTTGCGCTGCCACAGCACCTGGAAACAACAGCTCTCAGTGGCCTGACAGGACGGAGCCAGGAGTGTCAGCTCCCCGTGTAAAACACCTCATAGCACCTCATGTCTATGAACCTTGGCTCCAGTAAGAGTGGGAGGGATCAGTACACATGATTAAGAACCACCTGAGCACATTCCATAAGGCCTCGGAGTCGGATATCCCACAGAGTGGAAGAGGACTCTGGTTCCTCTCAACTTTGAAGAACTTAAACTTTAATGGGGAGAATAAGGTTTCCCCCAGTCATTCTAAACCCTTCTCCATAAACGAGAGCCTCAAGGATTAGATTTTGTTTGGATCCTTGCAGGAGAGGTGGAGCTTATACCGGGTAACCTGGGGGCACTTATTTAAGCTACTATTACAAAGGTGTAGGTAGGGTTTAGAAAAACAGCTAAGGAAGGGTGCTTGTCCAGAAAAAGCAAGGGACCAGTAGTGGACAGGAGTACAGAGTAGGCTACCTGAAAGAAGATACAATGTAAGCCATGGCGGGTATGATAGGAGATACAATGTAAGCCATGGTGGCTATGATAGGAGATACAATGTAAGCATGGTGACTACCTCAAAGGAGATACAATGTAAGCATGGTGGCTACCTGAAAGAAGACATGAAGTAAGCCATGATGACTCAGCAGGGATAAGGACACGGGAATAAACATTCTCAGATCACCCTCTGTTCCGCTGTTCCCTCAAAACAGCCATCACCAAGCCCAAGTCCCAGCACAAAAGTCTCTGTTGATCAGATCCTTCTGACGCTCCAGGAAACAAACCAGTCCACAGAATGGACTCAAGGTGGCAAATACACACCAACCTTGCCATTTTGCCACATTTCCACACTTACAACGAACAATGATTAATCAACTTGATCTTTACCTGTCAGCTTCATAAGAATTAACGTAGTGCTCCATCATGGTTCTGACTTCACAGTGTGAGATGAAACATGTGTGGGCCCCACTGGCCATCTGGCTAATAGCTTCTTCCTTTCTTTGTTATTTTGTTTTGAATGTGTGTGTGTGTGTGTGTGTGTGTGTGTGTGTGTGTGTGTGTGTGTTAGGGTTAGGGTTTGACACACTTGTTCACAGGTGCGTCACACACACACACACACACACACACACACACACACACACACACACGGGTCAGAGATCTATATCGTATGTTTTCCTCTATCACTTTCTACCATATGTTTTGAGACTGCAGCTCACTATCTCTACTGGACTGGCTGCCTAGCTGACCCCCAGACCTTGCTTGGTTTTGCATTTCCACCCCACCCCTCTTCTTTTTAACCAAACAAACATATTTCTCAGTAGGTGAGGAACTTGACTTCCCATCCTCCCTTGCAGCTAAGATGGCTACTAAGAAGAGCCCTGTCTAGCAGTCATTCTCCTTCCTCTCCTCCTGCCTTGAACAAGTTAGTGACCATGAGACGGGGGCAGATGCCTGCTTTCAAGCTTTTTTATGTGTGAGAAATGTAAATCATTGTTTGTTTAATTAACCTTATATTAGAGTAGCCCAATATTTGCAATCAAATGCACTCCTAGCCAGCACGAAACCTGAATACCGTCCCTGCAGGACATAGAAATCTCTTCATTCAGATGCCTATCCATCCATCCCTGCACTAACGCCAAGGTGGGAGATGAGTTAGATGTAGTTTGTTTCCTAGTCTAGGAAATTGAAGAACTGGTCGGCATTTGTCAAGTAAATAAATCAAAGGAAGACACAGGAAGCAGAGGTGAAAGGGATATTTCGGATTTTTAAGGAGTAAAAAAATCTAACAGGCAGCAAAGTGTAACCAAGGAAGAAGCCAGCAAGTTTGAACAACCACTTTTGACAAGCAAGTTTCCCTAACTCCAAGCCCTGCAATGGCACCAGGACCACAATGGTCCCCTGGGATCATCACTCAGCTGGTGGCATGCTTAGACAGCACACAGAGTCCTGGGCTAGAGCCCTGGCCCCTCAGGCAACCAGGCTGCACACTTGCCATCCTAAAACTCTTATTCCTGGGAGGTTAACGGAAGTTCAAGGTCACTTGATGCTACATGGGCAACTTGAAGATAGCCTGGCCTCCGCAAGACCCTACTTCCAAAGAAATTGTTTATTTAGAAAGAACCTGAAACACAAACGTGGTTTAGGACTTTCCAATACAAGGAAAACAGCATATGGGAAATGGGGAAATGGATGGAAAGGGGACACGGTATGTTTGGAGCCTTTTACACTTGGGATTGCTTCCCTTGGCTGAATTTATGTTACAAGCCCTAGAATCGGGTAACTCGGTGCAAATCGACTTCCCAGCTCCTTACACGGTCTGTGGCTGGGGCCGATGGATAAATGGTCTCTAGGCTGATACAACAATTCCCCTTGAAATGTTCACACCTTCCCCATTTCTTGACTGGAAACCCAACCTAAATGCCACCAGAACAAAGAAAGGTACACAGGAAACGAGGAAGAAACTGGATTTAAGGATGAAACACATCCAAACTGGCTCTCAGAATGCCCTGTACTTTTGAAGTCCTGGGTAATCACCAGCATCAATGCTTAATTCTAATCCCGTGAGCATCGTCTTGCTTCTCTGTCTTGTGAGGCTCCTGTAGGTTTTCATCTCCCCAATATTGATGTTCCCCTTTATTAACACACCCTCGCCCCTTCAAAGTCTTCTGGAGCCCTGTTCTAACTATTGCATATAATATTGGCATGGCACCACACGGAGTATGACCCTTCTGCCCATGGGTGGTCATACACTTCAGACCTAGCCAGTAACAGCGTATCTCTCACCTCAGTGAACAGTCCAAGAGATAGATGTGTGACCCAAACTGGGTCAGCCATTGTTAAGGTTTATAGTCATTGAAAGAGGGATAGCTTCAGGAAACAGGGTGTGAAGAAACTAGGCAATGAAGAGTACACACGTAAAGTATTTAAGATGTGCTGCCCTGGGCTAAACATGGAAGCCTGTTTAATGTCTCTTAAGAAGACAAGATAAAAATAAATCCCCTTTTAGTGTTGTTTTACTTGCTTAGCCTACGCTGCCAGGATGGACTGTGTGATTATATTTTCAACAGAGTTCCATGAACAAGTTCCAGAAAATGAGAAATGAAGCTAAAATCCAACTGGAGCCTTACCCCTGCTACCCCTGACCCTAGCGCATGCCTTGTTATCCATTTTCATAGATCCTGTGGGTCTCCACAGCTGCTCATATGGCCTTCCACCTTGTAGGAACCCTTACGAGGCCTAGAAGAGATAGAAAGATGACTAAGGTTTGAAGAGATTGAGTTTGTCACAAGGGCTTGCTATGACAAAGCCCACCCACCTACTCCAATGAGTCAGAGGTCGCAGAATTCTGACCCCAGATTTACCACTAATGGGGTTCACGAGCTTGAGAAAGTCAGTCATTCTTCCTCCTTCAGCCACTGCCTCTTCTTTTGCAAACGAAAACCAAGAGTTTAGACCTTTTAACTGCCACTCCAACTATGAGATTTGATGGGTCCAGGAACCTGTGCTATCACCATGAAAAGAGGCTCCAGATTCCAAAATTCTACATCTACCCCAACCAAAGTTTTTGCTGAAGTTTCCTGGGACAGTAGAGAGCTGAGTGTACTTCTAGGCAAAGAGTGTCGGCAAGTTCCCCTGGAGGACTCTGGAGAAGCATGTGTCTGTAACACCAGGAAGTGTTTGTAAAACCCCCGAAGACCAATCAGGAGCTGTTCTGATGCAATCACGCAAGGGTTTATTCACAGTCCCGAGCTTAGGCTTAACTCACCGCCAACCCACAGGAAGCTTCCGGTGGAGAAAAGCCCCAAACACTCATCGGGACAAGGTTTTATAGAAAATGGCAAGTGAGGGGTGAGTGTCTCTAGCCTGGCAAGCATCTAATTGAAGGGCTACTGAGGCCTCGAACATAATTGGCTGGTGCCGGAGTCAAACCATAAACTTAACTTCTGCTTTCCTTCTGATTGGTGGTTGTTAGGCAGGGGCGGGCTTGTAACCTGGGGGTGCAGATCTGTGGGGAGAATAATCTGGAGACTGGTGCTAGAAGCAAGTCTTGTTGGGGGCGGGTAATCTGGAGACCCAAGTCTTCTTGTTGTTTGGGGGGGGGGTTTAACCTGGAAACTGGTGCCAGCCTTTAAGTTTACTTGAGTTCAAACTTAGGTCAGGTTCTCTAAGATGGAGTCTGAACCCAAAAATTTTGGTCTCTCGTGTTCACAATGTAGAATTAAAGACGAGCAGACCGTAGGGTGGAAGAGTGCAAAGTGGACTGTTGAGGAATATTTATCTAAGCCCAGAACGTGCCATTAGGCATCTCTCCTCTGCCAAGCGACAGCCACAGTGGCGCCTGTTAAAAACAACAGAGGACTTTTGTTGGAGTTCATTTAACCAGCTGCCCTAGAAAGACAGCTGCCCCGGTCTATGTCTGGATGCAACCTCTACGCTGGGGAGATGGGTGAGCCTTCCAGACACCATCACCAGAACCAAGCTAAAGGCTGAGCTGGCCTTAGTGGAATTGCTTTCCCCCTAAGGGATATTTTTTCAGTCCCCATGTGCTCCGAGGGATGTTTTGCAGGGTGCCTTCAACTCCCTTGTGCGGCAGAATGGCGGCTTATTACGTAAGAACGGCTAGGGCTCTGGGACGGAGGATGTCCGTGGGACATTCGAATTTTGATCCCTCCACACTGGGAAATTGCATCATTTTCCACATTAAAGAACTGAAGCCTGGACTTCAGAGTTCTTCAAGATTGGATTCAGGAAACTTCCCAAAGCCACACATTTAATGAGTGTCAGAGCCAAGATTTCAAGCCAGGTTTCTCAGAAACCAAAAGCTGAGCTTTTAAGCAAGACAGTCCAGTCTCTCATCAAGTGATTGTCACGCCTGGGAACCGATGACCACACTGAAAGCAGCACACGGGCACACGGACATTCAAGACGGGCTGGCACATGGTGGATGTGTTCCGAACACTGTGTCCCCCAGGATTCTTCCACACACTCCCAGTCATGGAAAAGCTGACAGAAATGGAGGCTATGGCTGGCATAGAACCTTTCAAAGAACTATGAAGTAGACTACAAACAAGACTTTAAACAACTAGAGTATGTATGAAGATTAAGAATCACTTCCTGTTGATTCATAGAGATGAGGAGACTACAAGAATTTCAAATCTATCTCATGACCCACAAAACTCTACTTTATGTAACTGTTAATTCCATCTGAGTTCTCAGCTGAGCTTTCTTTCTGTCCTCCTCATGAGTAGGAAGCAGCCTAGTGGTGGAATGTCCGACCTTCCTCTCCAAGCGCATGCTACTTTATAATGATTCATCTGAGGACCTATTCTCATTCACTAGCCTGTGTGATCCCGGAGGCAATGATAGGCCTTTGCTCATCTGTACATCCCAATGTCCAGCCTAAAACATCACAAGGTTATTAGTAAATATTGAGGAAGGAAGAAAAAGGAGGGCACATGCACGTTCAAGACGGGCTGGCACATGGTGGATGTGCCAGGAGGGAGGGGAGGAAGGAGGAGGGAGAGAAGGAGAGAGAGAAGGAAAAGGGAGATGGGAGGGAGGAACAGAGGGACAGAGGGAAGGGGGGGGGGACAGAGGGAGGGAGGGGGGACAGAGGGAGGGAGGAGGGACAGAGGGAGGGAGGAGGGACAGAGGGAGGGAGGAGGGGACAGAGGGAGGGAGGAGGGACAGAGGGAGGGGGGACAGAGGGAGGAGGGGACAGAGGGAGGGAGGGGGGACAGGGGGAAGGAGGAGGGACAGAGGGAGGGAGGGGGGACAGAGGGAGGGAGAGAGGGACAAAGGGAAGGGGGGACAGAGGGAGGAAGGGGGAACAGAGGGAGGAAGGGGGGACAGAGGGAAGGAGGAGGGACAGAGGGAGGGAGGGGGAACAGAGGGAGGGAGAGGGAACACAGGGAGGGAGGGGGGACAGAGGGAGGGAGAGGGGGACAAAGGGAAGGGGGGACAGAGGGAGGAAGGGGGGACAGAGGGAGGGAGGAGGGAGGGGAGGAAGGAGGAGGGAGAGAGAGAAGGAAAAGGGAGATGGGAGGGAGGAACAGAGGGACAGAGGGAGGAAGGAGGGAGTAAAGGACTGGAGCATTAACAAGGAGATAAAACAAAGATCTGGCAAATTCATGTAAAATTAGCCCTCCAAGAATAAAACATAAATTTTAGGTTTTTATTACACAGCAACAAGGTGAAATACATGGTCTTGTCTGGCATAAGCAGATTTATTTTAAGAGACATTTGGAGGCAAATAGAGAAATCTAAACGTAGATGACGTTGGGAAACTATTGCTAATCATATTCGTTAAGTATTTATTGATGGAGCTCCATAAGAAAATGTGCTCTCCATACATTCTGCGTAGTGAAGGAATGAAATGTAATTATATGTACCATACACATAATTTAAATACTTGAAATGTTTCAAAACTACAGGATAATAAATGACCCTCCTTCCTCCCTTCAGGAGGACATCGCTATACAACAAGCCTTCAATTATTCAACCAATCCTTACTAATAGTCCTACATATTTTTTTCCAATTTCTTTGTTGCCAGACTCTTTGGTTCGTTCTCTGTTTCTCATGTATCTGATTATTTCCTTAGAATGAATGCGGACCAAGCTCTGACTGTGGAGATCAAAGCCAACAGAGCCTGCCTGAGTGACAGCCTGTGTTATGAAGCCTGTTGTCCTTTCCTTCCTTCCTCACACCCTTTCCCTGAACAGAAAAAAAAAAAAAAGCTCCTGAGGCAGCTGCTTCCTGCCTGATTGAGCCGACCCTGCCAAGCGTGAAAACTGGTTCTGCTAACCACACAGCCATTATTACCAAGACAGGTGACCTAAGACAATCGCTACATGTTGACATCTTACAGACATCAAATTGGAGCTTATGGAGACTACTATCCTGTCTAATAATGGAAAGGTTTAGATGCCACTTCTGCCTAAACAAAGGGAAGGACAGGGGCCTAGAGATGCTGCAAGCCATCAGAAGAGTGAATAATCAGCAACTGCAGCAAGGCCTTTAGTACACTGCTGGAAGCCAGGTGGTTCACAGCCCGTGATGGGGACAGGTCACTTCGCCTCTCCAACCGTGGTTTCCTTAGGTGTGGAGTAGAAAGCTAATATCCACATCGTGAAACTGTGACTTAGATGTCAATATGAGGCATTGGTGTAGTATTGGGTTTTCAAGACTCTCAAGAAGTACATGCCTGTAATCCCAGTACCTGGGAAGTGGTGGCAGGAAGAGTTCAAGGTAAGCCTGGTACCAAGTTAAAAGTCAGTCTGACTACACAAGATCCTATCTCTAAATAAAGAGTCCCAAGAAGAACACTCATCATAGATTATACTATATCAAAGGGACTTTGGAGGCAGATATAGGCAGAGCTGAAAGAATATGCAAGAGGTGTGAGGAGATAGAGATTAGCAATAGAAGAGCCATTATCAGCATCAAAGCTAAAGGAACAAACAGAGGAAACAGTGTTATCAGAACCCAGCAAGAGAGAGACACAGAGAAAGGTCAGGTCACATAACGAGAGCCATAGCTGTAGCTACTGCCAGCCACAAAGCAGACAAGACCAAAGACACATTGCCTGGGGAAGATGGAATATAGGAGAGAATGGGATGGATCATAAGGATATAAAGAAACAATAAAGAAGCTTACTACTTTATAAGCTAATTCACAAAGTAATTTTAAAAAGGGTTTGAATAAGTTGTAGCACACATGCTTTGGATGTAAACCAACAGCTCTCTAATTGGACTTTATACCCACTCAACAAGAGAGAAACCATGCCTGGTACTGGAAACCCAGCTAATTACTCAGCTCTAGAGAAGTCACAGTTCTTGGAAAAGACTCCACAACCACTAATTTACCAAGCCAGCATAATCCCTAACAACAATTTTAACCATTTGTCCTTACACCCAAAGATAAGTGGACATTTATGTCACCCCTCGTCAAGGAAACTTCTCTTTGCAACAAATGGATACCGCTACAGAAAACCACAACCAATCAAAATGCAGAGTTGCTGAGCCCAGTCCCAATAGGATATCTATAAAATACTCTTACACCAAAGACTCGGGAAACATTGTGGAAGGAGAGATGGAAAAGATGTAAGAGACAGAGGGTCCAGGAGTTTGCTGTGAGATTATGTCTCCTAGTATTATCAGAAGCTATACTCACCAACATGACTGCCTAATTATGAGCTGAACAAGGAAGACACCAATAGACAGAGTTGAACAATGAAGACACAATAGCCATGCCCAAGTGGATGAAGGAAACCTACACACTGGTTTGCTGCCCAGACTCACCTATGCAGGAATGAGACTACTCACAGTGGACTCTTCATCAATTAGCATTCAAGAAAATGCCCACGGGCCAATCTGATGAAGGTAATTCCTCAACTGAGAGTTCCTCTTGCCAGGTGCATCTAGGTTTATGCCAAGTTAACAGAAACTAACCAGCACACTCCTCTAGCCCTGTGATGTTAAAACAAATTAGACTTATTTTATGTGTATGAATGTTTGTGTGTACCATGCGTATGCTTAATACCTAGAGAGGTCAGAAGGCATCAGATTCCCAGGAACTGGAGTTACAGTTGTGTAGATGCTGAGAATTGAACCTGGGTCCTCTACATGAGTGATAAGTGTCATCACTCCAGGCAACTCACCCATCCACCCCACACCCAAGACATTTTTTTCCCCCCAGAGCTGAGGATCTAACCCAGGGCCTAGGCAAGCGCTCTATCACTGAGATAAATCCCCCAACCCCAAGAGATTCTTAAATAAACATTCTTTACAGCTCTTCACCCAAGTTGTCTTTGGTAGACACCAAGAATCTTGAAGTTGCTAAGCCACAAAAGTCTAGTTGCCCCTTGTAAAATCTGCCCAATCTAAACTACAAGAAACTGGGATAGTCTCTTTTACAAATTTAAGCAAGAAAAGTGAACAGTCTTCAGAGCTCAAAAGATAATGAAAGGTTTGGGGGTGGTAACTCAGCTGCAGAACTTATACTAGCCACTGAAGACCCCAAATCCCAATCCCCAGCACTGCCAAAAGGATACTAGTAAGAAACAATCCTTCCTCCACATTCAAATCACAAGCCTAAGTTCAAGTGGAGGCTTGGTAGGAAAGAAGGGGTATTTGTTGATGTCATCACTGATCTATTCACTTAATCTTCTCTTGCTGAAGATTGTATTTCTGAAGCTGTATTTCTTAACATGGATTCAGCATTGCTTTATATTCTGTGATTGCCAAGTAAAAACAATACAAAATTGTCTTTGAGCATTCATCTCGCATTTCTTTAACCAACCCCCCCAAAAAATCTCCATTCACATCAATAACAAGCCCATACATCTTGCAACTGATGACACAAATCACCCTTCAGTCCAAGAATGTGATTGGATATTTTTACAACCGTCATCTGTAGATTCGAATGTGTGTCCTTATCTTGCCATGGAAGGGAGACAATCACTGTTTCTGATTACCTATTGCCCTTTATACAGATTTCTGTTATTGTGTGCATCCCCTGGCTTCACCAGACAGAGCTCTTCAGGGGAAAGAGACAGCCTAGTCTCCTTTATAACCCCTGTACCTTTATGTACTATGTGACATGTACCAGATATTAAATATATGTTTATAAACTAAGTGAATGATAGATGGATGGATGGATGGATGGATGGATGGATGGATGGATGGATGATGGATGGGCTGAATGAATAGGTTGTGTTCATGAGTGGATTAGTGAATAAATGAATGAGTAGGTAAATCAGAAGATACATAGGCATTTGTGTGGAGCAACAGAGAAGCAGGTATTTGAATGAGTGGTGAGGTGGATATTGGGTAGATGGATAGATGGTTGGCTGGTTAGATGGATAGGCGGACGATGAGTCATCAAAAAAGGTATGGTGTTGTGGTTTGAATGTGAATCATCCTCCGTAGGCTCATGTGCTTGAAAACCTGGTCCCCAGCTAGTGGTGATATTTTGAAAGGCTATGGAATGTTTAAAAGCTAAAGCCTTGCTGGAAGAAGTGAGTCATTGAGGGCAGAACTTCTGGTCCATTCTTTGATTCCTGACTACAGGCACAGTGTGGCCATCATGCCTTTCTCTCCATGATGGATCACAACCCTTCAAATAGTAAGCCAAAATGAGTCCTTTCTCCCTAAAGGTGTTTCTTGTCAGGTTATCTGGCAAACAGCCAGAACAGTAACTAATAGAAATGGCTAAATGATTGAAAAGATACTCGCCTTTCTTATAGATTCAGTATAAAGCATATCCTATCTACCTCTCATGATAATGACACATTAAGGAAGAGGATACGATTCTAAATACACAGTGTGTGGGGGTTGGCCAGCATGGTGTCCAAGGCCATGGTTCTAGCTCCATGTTTCTCCTTGTAGTTGGATACGGCTCAAACAAATTCCCAGCTTCTGTGGGCCATGCTCTGTGCACTTCAAAGAGACAGTAACGCAGTAGCCAGTGTTCTGTAACCTGGTAGCCACTGGGATAAGGCGCCATGTATATATTGGTGCTTTGTCACACACTTTGTCACAGTTGTCATCTGGTTGGTGTCCACAGAGTGAGAACATAATGTCTCCCATGCTATTCCAAACCCCAGCCCTCTGGTTTCAACATTCCCAACTCCCTAGACTAGAGGCAGTCTCCTATCCCACAAGCCACTATCTTCTTCCCACAATTCCATTCCCTGCCCTTTCCTGCAGTGCTCGTGCCTGTGGGAAATGGGGAGAATCCCAGGGAGGGCCCCCAAAAGTGCAGCTGGCAAAGCCTTGCTGCTGAGTCACCTTCTGAAGGAAGCACTCTTGCTTTCCTTTGGAATTTTTTTTTTTTTTGGAAAGCTGAAAAATACATCCACAGTGCGAAACTATTCAGTCAATATTTACTTACTGAGGACGCACTTTGTGACAAGCACTGTAATTTCTAGGTAAATTCAACTGAACGATATGCTGACCCCTCCCTACCACCAATGGGAGGGAAGCCTCATTAGTCTGTGCCTCAGCGAATTGTAAGCCACCCCAGGACTTTGTCCAGTCCCCTCTCTGTCCATTCAGAAACTGGCACAGGGTGAGCGCATTGGTACCATTCACGGCTGTTGAACTTCAACTTGGTATGAAGCAGGGAGGCAGACATGTTAATGAACAACTGAAGCTGGACACGAGACAGAACTGCCAAAGCAGCCGAGAACTGGATGTGACACTAAGTGGGGGTCACAGGGATCTTCCCAGAGAAGGGGAGGCCAGCCAGCCAGAAGCCAGAGACAAAAGCGAAGAAGAAAAGATGGGAGGGGTCAGAGTCAGACACAAGTGAGATGATGTTTCTCTTCCGGCTTTCTCTGATATTCAACTTCAACCTGCCCCTCCCTGGGCACTGGAAGGGGTTTTAACCCCTGCTAGGTAAACAGCTTCCAGGGAATCTCACAGATTGGTTTGTGGGGTTTTTTTTGGTTTGGTTTGGTTTGGTTTAGTTTGGTTTTTTGTTTTGTTTTGTTTTTGTCTCCTCAAAAAAAAATTATCTATCTGAAGCAAATGAGGAATTATGGCAGGCACCTGCTAGCCTGTCAAACCCAGAGGAGTGAGGACATCAGATTGTGACGGTTGCCAGGACCAGAAGGCAAGAAGAGAGAAGAGAGATGGCAAGGGCAGCTTCCATGCCTGCAACCTCTCTGCGTGTGCTGTGAAGTGCAGGGCTGGGGCAGAGCATGCTCGTCCCAGGGGAAGCCGCTCCTCTAAGCTCATGTTAACATTGGACAAAGGAACACAGCCTTGCGTGCCTTGGATTTAAGAGCAGGTGGCATGGCCACTCTTGGCACCAGATGCCTGTAAATCAGCCTGGAGCTGGGCTCCAGGCCAGCCACCTCTCTCCTGGGGCAGAGAATGTGCCGTCCACACTGATAGGGACAAATCCACTACCTGGCAGCCCAGCCTCTCTCTCTCTCTCTCTCTCTCTCTCTCTCTCTCTCTCTCTCTCTCTCTCTCTCCTTCCACCCCCTTCCGCTCTGTATTCACCTAGAGTTCCCCCAAGTCCCCCACAGTTCTCATTTCCTGACCTTTACAGACACTCCCTTAAGTACCTCCCTTCCCTGCTCTTTCACCTGGCTAACTCTTAGCTTCTCTTTCAAATCTCAGCCAAGAAATCCAGCTTTTCAAAATGTCCAGTGTTCTACCTCCAAGTCTGGATGAACTCTCATCTTTGAGGGAACTTTGCCCCCTCTACATCCCTAGAAATGCCTCTGTCATATAGGATCATAAGAGCCTTCACACATCCCCCATCTCCTACTGAACAATATCTACTGTCTGTATCCCCAGCATCCAACACAACTACAGAGCAGACCTAAAAAGCATGCCCAGTCAAATGAACAGGCATGAGCCACTGAGATGGCTTCAAAGCTTTCTGGTGGGAGTCTAAAAATGTCCTCTGCATGGAAAACCAAACGGTGTTCACAAACACCTACTTGACGTCTTTGTGGCTCTTGAAGTAGATGTTAATCTATTAATTATACAGGTGAGGAAACTGAGGCCCGGAGAGACATGCGAGCGCTTGAGAATGTACCTTGGAATGTCCAGTGGCAAAGGGTAGGGCTACCTGACTCTAAGACCAGCCCTTCTGATAGCCCTTTTGCTCTCCCACCACACACTCCAGGCCTCCAGCCTTGCTGGGTTTGTCTGCCAGCCTGCAATCCTGCAATCTAGGCACGCAGTCACTGCTCACAGCCCTCCGGTGACAGATGAGTCAGTCATTCTTCTGGTGATCCTCAGGACTGCCTGACCCCCCTCTCTGTACAGAGTGGATAGCTCAGTTCTCCTAGCACTTACAAATACAGCTATGGAAACCTCCACCCCATCGTTTCCACCTGTGTGTTCAGTACCTGTCCATCAGCAAAGGAGAGTGGGTGATTGCAGAGCAGATTGGGAAAGCCACATGTGCACATGGTACTACAAGCCATAGCTTAGGCACCTAAGCCACGGTGACACTATTGCCAGGAAGAGGACTTCTTCTGCCTATTGATCCTATCTTACCCTATTGACTCTCTTACTTACCTTCGTTTACAGAAAGATCTATAGGAACCTAGGAAAGTCAGAGATAGAGAGTTTCTCAGTCTTTGGAGTAGAGGAACACATATCAAAAGGCAAAGGGTAGTGCTAAGTTTCTAGCCTGGGACAAATGGCTGAGGCCTATTTAACAGATCAAAACTGACCTGGCCTCCAGCCTCCTCAGTCCCTAACTGTTACAGGATAAGGGTGGCATGCTCTGCCCTCTACCCTGGTCTCCCCAGCCCAGGGTTCGGGCTGTCCTTCCCCCAGAGTCTATTCTGTATATAATCCAGACATTTTGGTTACCTGCTCTTTTTGTACCTTTGGCCTCCTGGCTCCCCATTCTCCCTACCTTCCCCCCCTTCTCCCCACCTTCCCCCTCCCCTTCTCCCCACCTTCCCCCTCCCCTTCTCCCCACCTTCCCCCTCCCCTTCTCCCCACCTTCCCCCTCCCCTTCTCCCCACCTTCCCCCTCCCCTTCTCCCCACATGGCCCAACTCAGCCTGATCATGTCCACTCTGGACTCTCCAGGTGTCCCTACCACTGCCCATTTATCTATAATAAACTTTCCCTTCCACCATACCCAGGAGCAGTCAAGTCCTTTCCTTCTTATTTCTTTTTCTCATTCATGTAGGTATGGGGCTGAATGCCAACAGACATCTATTACAACATTAGGGCCACAAGAGAATAAGGTCGTCGCCCCAAAAGGTCTTTGTTACAGTAAATACTTTCACGTTTTAAGGCTCTGTTGTACCCTTTTTTACAGCCCTCTTACATTTGAGGAACCCCTGTCTTCTATCTCCAGACAGAAGTTATGGTCTTTGTCCACCTTTCTTGAAGTTCAGAATGAACACTGACTCCACAAAGCAGGAACTATCGGAACGGAAGCGCCCGTCAATACCCATGTTGGAGAGGTGGCAGAGTTGGCTGAGCTCCTATTGAAGGAGGCCTTGATATTGGACTAGTGTGACAGCTAACCTTAGGTGGCATCTAGACAAGCCTAGGAACTTCAGCTTAAGAGCTGCCTCCATCAGACTGGCCTGTGAGCATGTCTGCAGGGCATTTCCCGTGCGACACGTCTGTAGGAGAGCTCTTATCATTGTGATGGTGCCATCCCCAGGCAGGTAGCGCTGGACAGTAGAAAGTGTACACATTTTGAGTGATGGCAGCTTCCCCATTCAACCAGTTCTGTAGCAGAGTTGGTATTACTCGCAGGAGTAATACAGCCTCATTCTTCTGCTTTCCCAATGACTCTCTTCGTTACCCCAATCTTTTAAATGACAGAACTAAAGGATGACCTCACAGAAAAGTACACCAAAAAAAGAAAATACAGCCCAATAAACTGTCATAAAGCGAATCGCTGCCCATAGCAGTAAGTAGATCAGTACCCCTAGATGGATTCCCATTGGCCTCTCCCAGCAACTGCCCCTCCCTAAATATAATCATTAGTCTGACTTCTTACATCAGAGCCTTGATTTTCACATCAATGGGCCATGCAACAACATATTGGTTTGTGTAAAGCTTTTCCTACTTTACCCGTCTCAGATGTGTCGGTATTTCTTCCTCTGACATCACAACTGATCAAACTCCTAGATATACAGGATTTGCTTTTATGGTGGACAAGAACTCAGACACTCTGGGATTGTTGGACACTGGGTTGTTTCTCATCTGGCTTTATTTACAGATGCTGCTGCTGTGTGCATTCTCACACGTGTCCTTTCTGACCACTGGGGTGTGAGTTAGTCATATGAGAAACAGAATTGGGGCTCCTCGGATTTTGATGGTGGACTATGATGCCCTGGGCACACAGCATCCTCTGTAATTGACACCATATCAACATGGGTCTGGCATTAAGTGATGACACTGCTCTTTTTTTTTTTTTAAAGATTTATTTATTTATTATATGTAAATACACTGTAGCTGTCTTCAGACACCAGAAGAGGGCGTCAGATCTCTTTTCAGATGGTTGTGAGCCACCATGTGGGTGCTGGGATTTGAACTCGTGAACTCTCTAGGATGCCGAAGTGACTCTGAACTAGCTGAATTGGCTGAATTGAACATGAGGGTACAAGTACCCCAGCACGGGCTACAGTGTGCTCACTCATCACACACGGGGGTGGGGGGACGTAGCAGGTCAGCTACCTGCTGTCTCCCAAGAGAGATGGGGCCACCTGTTGGCATCCCTTCCCCAAAGGTATACACCATCTGAGTAGGCTATGATGGCCTCGTTCCCTGAGGCCTGAAGGAAACAGAGCTGCAAAGATCACAGGACGAATCCTTGGGGAAGGAGAAAGAAAGACAGGTGAAAAGTGAGCCTCGGATAGCATGGAACTCTCACTCACGGTTCTCTATTCATCCTCCAAGTGAATCCTAGATTTCTACTCTTCCCACTGCTATCGCCCTTCCTCTCTCCATTTAATAACCCTCCACCATCTACTCAAGGGTAAGGAGAATGTCCAGAGGGGTTAGAGAATATAACTAAGAAAGGAGAAAGGGCCCGCCTCTCAGCTGCCCTTACTCCCTGCAAGCTTCGGTTTCTGCCCAGAGAAAGGTCCCCAGTGGGAATCCAGCCTGCACACTAGAGACAGGAGCATGGTAGGCTGCCTATGTACACTCCCACAATCCTCTGGGTCTTTGTTTCTCAGGTGTGTATATAAACAAACACACAGAGAGAGAGAGAGAGAGAGAGAGAGAGAGCGCTCTGTACAAGAGCTCTTCCCACCCCCCTCAGGAAAGCCATTGTCAAATGCACATGTTCAAAATATTAAAATGCTAAAAAGACTGCTTTTTTTTTTTCAAGAGCCCCTTCCTAATCACAAGAGGCCACTTCTCGTCTGAGTGGGACCCAGTAATGTTGATTAATGATTATGTGTTTCTCTTGAGAGACAGGAAAGCTCAGGCCTCTGCATCTCCCTAGGTGCAAGTTAATCAAGGCCAGGCTATGGTGAAGTTAGAACCTGGACCATTAACCCATCCACAGGAATCTCCAGGTCCCAGCCAAGGAGCTACAGCTAGGTTTCCTGCAGGGTCTAACAGCCCTGCACCATGATCCTCCTGCAACACCCCTCCCTGTCTTTCCTTACAGGACTGTGGGCCCTCTGCCTCCTCACTCCAGTCCTCCCTTCCTCTGATCACAGCCCAGAGGGTTTGAATATTAGTAAGAATCTACTCCCGTCAGGTATCTCATCTTAATGGTCTTCAAGAGCTTTTTGGTAACTCCCCTTCTCTGTGTAGCAGATACAAAAATCATCAGTGCATGAGAGATCCCAGCTTCCCTCCCCACCATCTCTAAAGGAAACTGATCTTCGCTTTTTCTGGCCTCCACGTCCTTCCTCACACCGGGCCTGTTCTCTAACATGGAGCTGCATACTGGAATGACCGGGAAGTCACCAGACTAGAAGACAGGAAGAATGAAGGGGGTGGGTTGGGTTCCAAAATTTAGGATGTGAGTCCTTTTTTTGAGGTAAGAAGTCAAAGCTTCTGGCAGTGCCTCAGTTGGCAAAGTGAGAAAGCGGGATAGAGAGCAAGGGGCACCAGAGGGCAAACCGCCACCCGACAAACTATCATCACAACACAGGCCCGTCGGGAACCTGTTAGATGCAAGACCAGCTAGGAACCGGTTATTTTCCTTATTTTCTAGATTGATTTACATGTGTGTGAATGTTTTGCCAGCACGCATGTAATCTTCACCACATGCATGCCTTGTGTCTGCAGATGTAGGAACAGGGTGTTGGATCCACTGAAACCGAAGTGACAAATGGTTGAGGGTCACCCTTGGGTGCCCCAGGTCCTCTGCAAGAGCAACAAGTGCTCTAAACTGCCGAGGCCTTTTTCCGGGCCCAAACTTCTTTTTAAAAATCATCTCTTCTACCAGATAACCCTATTAAAAAACGGGGTACAGAGTTAAACAAAGAATTCTCAACTGAGGAATACCGATTGGCTGAGTGAGAATCACCTAAAGAAATGTTCTACATCCTTAGTCATCAGGGAAATGCAAATCAAAACAACCCTGAGATTCTACCTCACACCAGTCAGAATGGCTAAGATCAAAAACTCAGGTGACAGCAGATGGCTGGAGAGAAAGTGAAGAAAGAGGAACACTCCTCCATTGCTGGTGGGATTGCAAGCTGATACAATCACTCTGGAAATCAGTTTGGTAGTTCCTCAGAAAATTGAACATAGTACTACTGGAGGACCCAGCTATACCACTCCTGGGCATATACCCAGAGGATGCTCCAACATGTAATAAGGACACATGCTCCACTATGTTCATAGCAGCCTTATTTATAATAGCCAGAAGCTGGTAAGAACCCAGATGTCCTTCAACAGAGGAATGGATACATTTACACAATGGAATACTACTCAGCTATTAAAAACAATGAATTCATGAAAATCTTAGGCAAATGGATGGGACTAGAAAATACCATCCTGAGTGAGATAACCCAATCACAAAAGAACATACATGGTATGCACTCACTGATAAGTGAATATTAGCCTAGAAGCCTGGAATACCCAAGATACAATTCACAGACCAAATGAAGCTCAAGAAGAAAGAAGAACAAAGTATGAATACTCTGGTCCTTCTTAGAAGGGGGAACAAACTACCCACAGGAGGAGATATAGAGACAAAGTGTGGAGCAGAGACTGAAGGAAAGGCCATTCAGAGACTACCCCACCTAAGGACCCATCCCATATATAGTTACCAAACCCAGACACTATTGTGGATGCCAACAAGTGCTTACTGACAGGAGCCTGATATAGCTGTCACCTGGGAGGCTCTGCCAGTGCCTGACAAATACTGAAGTGGATGCTCATGGCCATCCATTGAACTGAGCACAGGATCCCCAATGGAGGAGCTAGAGAAAGGTCCCAAGGAGCTGAAGGGGTTTGCAGCCTCATAGGAGGAACAACATGAATCAACCAGTACCCCAGAGCTCCCAGGGACTAAAACACCAACCAAAGAGTACACATGGAGGGACCCATGGCTCCAGCTGTATATGTACCAGAGGATGGCCTTATCAGACATCAATGAGAGGAGAGGCCCTTGGTCCTGGGAAGATTCGATGCCCCAGTGTAGGGGAATGTCAGGACAGGGAAGCGGGAGTGGGTGGGTTGGTGGGGGGGGTGGGAGGGGTAGGGGGTTTTCAGACAGGAAACCAGGGAAGGGGAAAATAAAGAAAATATCTAATAAAAAATCAAACCAAACAAACAAACCATCAAAAAATGACCTCTCCCCTAACCTGGGAGGGGGTAGATATCTTCATGAGCACATGTACATACAAACACCATGGTACATGTGTGGTCAGAGGGCAGCTGGCAGAAGTTGGTTCTCTCTTCCACTGTGGGATCTGGGGCCCAGGCCATCAGATTTGCATAAGCACTTCTACCCTGTGTTATCCCACTGGCCTGGGAAAACTACTGGTTTCCAATAGCTGTGACTATGGCCGAACATGTTCATACCTTAAACTCTGCAATCTCACTTCTAGGAACTAGATACAGTACAGAACAAAGAGACATGCATCCATATGCTCTCCAAAGGATGCATGAAGACTGCTCGTGGAGACACCGTGTACCATGCCATAGATCTATCCACTAGCCACAATGGAACAGATGCATGCTTTATTCGCGCCCCGGAGTACAACAGCAACAAGAATGAAGACACCAGAAACAACGCGGTTAAGTCGAGGGAGCCAGACACATAGGAACACATGGCACTGTCCCTTTATACGGAACTCATCAAGACTGGGCAAAGCCACACTTGGGGCTTCCTGGTGAAATACAGTTCAAGAGGACTTCCTGGAGGGCTAGTGATGTCTACTCTAATGGGACTGCCTGTTCCACAAGCACGACCAATGTGACGGCTGAGTGTCAGATTGACAGCATCTAGAACCCCGAGACAGACCCCTGTTCTTGACTATGAGGGGGTTTCTAGTTGACACCGACTAAGGTGGGAAGGCCCACCTGGAATCTGAGTGGCACCATTCTCTGGCCTCAGGTCCTGGGTGCGTGAAAAGGAGAAAGGTATGCTGAGGGCCAGCTTTTGCCTCTTAGATGCCTACAGGACAGTGGCAGCAGCTGCCACGCACGCCCTCTCGCCATGATGGGCTTCCCTTCCAATTGTGAGCCAAAACAAGCATTTACTCCCATAAGCTGTTTTTGTCAGCCACAGCGGAGAAGTAACTAAGACTGTAAAAAAAGCTCACAAAAATCCATCACGCTATATACACTATTTTCTGAATGTACAATATATAAATTTCTTAACACAAACGGCATGTTTTAAAAGTCACTCTGTAGCAGGTCCGAGTAAGGATGTGAATGTGCGCCTCACCGTGCGACTGGCTAAGTTAATCAGGGGAAGGTGATACTGTACTGAGACAGTGTCTGGCTTTCTCTAGCCTTTGATTTTCTTCCTATGTACATGAGCTTTACACTTCTGAGTTACCTGTGGTTGGCTGGGACCATGTGAGGTGCTCTGGCCGACTGATGGTGGGCAGAGGGGTGTGTGCTACTTTCAGTCTGGCCATTAAGGTATTCTTGTACATTTCTCTACCAGCTTTCTCTTCCTCGGCATGACCCCTACTAAAAAAGACTCAGTGGGGGGCCTTGGGTCCTGGAAGGTGGAACAGCTTAGAGTTCTTAGTGTAGTACATAACAATGCTTAAAATCTCTGCAGTAGATGAAGGACTCCTGGTCCCCGAAACCTGGAGGGAGCCCCATACTCACTCCTTTCTCATCACTGCACCCAACCCCCCATCCTACTTGCTTACTCATAGTGGACTGTAATTTGAAAGGAGATAAAGCTCTAGTATGATAAGAAATGGAGATCTGGGGGCTGTCATAACTATTGATACACATAAACTTACGTAGGTCCTGGGTCACCCCAGAGGCACCTTCTGTCTCATGAATGGGAATAGAAAGGAACCCTCTTAGGAAATAATTAGTATTCAGCCCCTGAATTTCCAGGGAAGAGAAGCAATTTCTCCAAATGGAAACAGAGGAAACCTCTAATTTTTCTTCCCCATGAGAAAGATTTGGTAATTGGTAAGGAACTGAGCGCGGAGTTCTGAGGAGCAGCTGGACTGACTCTCTTTTCCCCCCATTTAAGCAGCAATTGACTCTGGACTTACCCAGCTGTGCCAGTGGCCAACGGAGGCTTTCAAAGCTTGAAGTTCGGTTTCAGGATCTTCACACAGTCACAGCCCTAAGTGACAGCTTCTCTAGAATGATGCTAGTATTTGCTCTCCATTGAATAACTGTTTATTCGCCAAACTATGGAGGAAAAGATGAGCTATTAGCTCCCTGAAAAATCTGAGGTTACAAAGATATCCTGTACAGTGGTGGCCCAGAAATGAAGCCAGATTAGAAGAAATCTGTATGTGTGCATGGATGTACACACATATACATAAGTATGTACTAGCAAGCGCTAGGCTGGGTGTGCACATGTGGTGGAGGCTAAAGGTTGACTGACCACCATTCTCTCACTGCACCCGGCGCTTCACCAACTGGCTAGGCAGCCTGGCTGGGCAGCCCTCCTGGATTTGTCTGTCTCTGCCCATCTAGAGCTGGAGTTAGCGGTATATGCCGCCACACCTGGCTTTTAACCTGGATCCTAGGACTCTGAACTTAAATCCTTACATAGCAAGTGCTTGACTCACTGAGCTATCTCCTTCACCCAGAACACAGTGACACGTACATGTAATCCTAGTTAATGACCCACCTGGACCACAATTTAGATCCACTCCACTCATCTTTTACCCAGTAAGAGTGGAGATTTCCTTAGAGCCCAGAGTCTATGTATAAAAATAAGTATGAAAATCTGATTTAGGTACCCTGTACTCCTAACAGTGATCTATGACACAGAAGACTGACACTAGGCTGCAGAAAGAAGCCTGTGGTCAGCTTCTAAATTAGTTTAAAAGTTCTTGAGGGAACAAAGAGAAACATACAACCTTAAACAATGGTGGCCAACCACTGGTGTGCTGAGTGGAGTTGGAACATGGCTCAGTTGAAGAGAAAGGAGTGTTTGAGGTGTGTCAGTTTTCTAAACTTGCTGTGACACATAATCAGTCTTGATAATATATAACAACACAATGCTTTTCTTAGTTCTGGAAGCCAGAACTTAGAGAGTAAGGTATCGGCAGGACTAACTTTCCCTCCGCATTGCTAAGAATTCAGTTTCAGCTTCCTAATGGTATGCCTTGGTTTGCGGGCACATTGCCCCAGACCTACCTTCATTTTCATACATACCACCTTCTCCTTTGTGCTTCCCCCACCCTCCATGTGTCTCCTAAACCACTCGCCACTGGATCCAGAATCACCCAGATAATATAAGATGACCTCATCTCAATAGCATTTAATTGGCATCTGCAAAGACCTACTTTTCCAAATAAGGTCACACTCTGGCTTTTGGAAATCTAATTTATATGTGTACACATAATTTTGGCACCCCTCTAGAACCCACTGTTCGGGGCATAGAGGAATCTTGGAGACTAGATCTGTAGGGAACCGTAGTTTAACAGAATTCACCTGCTTCCCTTATTCAACCTTTGTACCTGATGAACGGCTTGTTAGGTGGTCTTGAGACAGATGGGTCTACAAAGTCTTTGTTTTGCTGGGTAAAGGCTTGAAACCAGAGCTAAATCAACTAGATCAGAGGGGGCCGTGCATGAAGTAAGGAGAGAGAGAAAAAGAGAGCCGGTCATAGCAAATAAGAATTTAGGTTATGAAATATATTTCTTCTTTCAATAATTCAAAAAGCCTATAGAGGGAAGGCTCTGACAGGGCTGTGATGAGAGACAGAGACAATACTTACCCTCAACTGCAAGCTACTCAGCTTCTGATGCTACATAAGCTCCATTTCTGCCCCTCCCCTAGAGAATTAGAAACTGTACACTCTGCTAACCTCTTGGTAGCCCAGCTCGAAGACAGGGAGGGATACTATCTCGTTTCCAGGCTAGACTGAAACAAAGCCAGAGGCTTCTCCCAGGAGGCCAGATGTGTGGTACACATACCCAGTCGGGGCTTGTTGCCTAGCCAGTACCCACTTCTTCCTTCCGGTAAGAGCACTCTGATGAGCTTTTAGACAATGACCTCTCCCCCTACTGTGGGTAGTTGTAATGGGACTGCCAGTCAAACGTTTTCCTCTGAATTTAAAGCCAGGAGAAAAGTGTCTAATCTGGGTCAACAAGACTCAGGGGTAGAATCCTAAACAGAAGAACAGACTCAATCATGAAATGAATGTAGCCCAGCAAGAGACGAGCCCAATGCTTACTTCCTGGACGCTAGCTTCCTGCCAATGTGAGAAGTTTCACCAGGTCTATACCCCTCCAATAGAGTCTCTTCCAGCTAAATTTAGCCAGCCAGGGTCCTTTTTTTAGGCAGAGAGCCTATATGAAGTCTCATGACTTAGTCTATATGAAGTCTCAGAAACCGTGAAGTCTCAATCTCCAGGAATGGGTCCAGGCACCTCCAAGAGAGAAGCAGGGATGCACTCTTGGGACGCACTGCGTCTTCAGAGCTGGGTCTACTTCTTTATCAAGACAAGTTCAGCCCAAAGCCAAAGGCTCCCTCATGCCAGCAGTGATTGTTCTTAATTAACAAGGGTTCCCACTGTGCCCATGGCAGCAAGCACACTGAGGAGAGATCAGATTCATCTGGCTCAGGTGAAGGGCTCCAATGAGGCCTGCTATTCTATCTAAGTGATCCTATGCCCTGTACCTGAATTCAGTTCTGTACTCCATGAGGTCTGTGTGTTCCTGACATCGAAGGGGCGTCTTCTCCCTAAGTACACTGACATTTGTACTGGCCCCAGGGGAATTTCTTAGAGGAGAGCAAACAAAATTTCCACCTTCAATTACTTCCCACATGTTCTTGCTTGCCTTGAGCCAGTACAGTCTCCGTTCAGGCCAACCACCTCAAGTCCAAGGCTCATTAGCATGTAACTACACCCTGTAGATGGGCTATTTTGTTGCTTTTAAAAGAAAGACTTTGAGTGCATTCTTCCCATTACTTCCAACCTCTTTTAACACCCTGCATCAGAAGTCTACAGCTTTTATATGAACAACAAAATCTAATGCTCTGGGGGGGGGGGCAGGTTCTTAGAGCTCCCTAAAAGCAGGCCAAAGTCTCTACTCAACTCAATTCAAAAAACACATCACAAGGCTAGAGAGTCAAGTCAGTGGGTACAGTGCTTTCCTAGCATGCATAAACCAGACAAGGGTGGCACATGCCTATAATCCAAACATTTAGGAAACAGAGAAAAGGATCAGAAGTTCAAGGCTATCCTCAGCTACTGAATGTGACCAATATTGGCTACATGAGATTTTGTCTCAAAACCAACCACCTAAAAATCAAAACAAACAAAACCCCACAGACCACCTGCATTTTATTTGGTGAGCCTTTGCTGTTCTTGAATAGCCTTGAATGTGGAATGACAGTTACCAACCATGGAAAAGATTACGCAAATGACTCTAAGAGTGTCACAGGCACAGATCAGGCTGGGGGTGGGGAGGGGCACATGGAATGGTACTTAATTTTTCCCTGCAGGTAGGTCTCTGTCTCCTTGATGAAATACTGCCTGAGCTGGGCCCCACAGGATGGTACAGGATCAAAACAGCTTCTCCTTCACCCGGGCCCACAGAGCCGCCCCACTCCCAGCAAGAGGTCATGTAAAAAATATTCATCTTTAAATTTTTGATGGGTTTGGAGTTCATGAGGCCCTTTTTCTACAAAGAAAGATGTGTATAAATGATGTCTGAGTGTGGGGTTGGTCATCCACCACCTCGTTATCTATGATGTACTGCACCAACACTGCCTGTCCCACTGGAAAAGTACCCTGAGCCAGGATGTCCAGTGGAAACCATTTAGCATAAACAATCTTCTTGCTCATTAAGTCCCAGCAATTCTGCAATTGGTCTGTCTCTCTCAACCCAGTCCTTGTATCCTGACCTCCCCCAACCCTGTCCGAGCACCTTGGGTCAGAGCGAGCCTTATCATAAACTGCACCATAACCATCAACACAGAATTTGGCCAGTTTGTCTTTTGCTTCTTTCCCTAAACTTACTTCCCTCCAGACTCACTCTGCTGAATTTGGATTTTCAATAGCTCATGTTGCCTACAGACTGCAATTCAAACTGGGCCACCAAAGGTTAGAGATCGGGTCTCCATCTCCCTGCTCAGCCTTTCCCCATCCACTGCTTTCTAAATGTCCAGCCATAAAGTCCTCTCAGCTCTAAAAGTTCTTGTGTGGCTTGGGCTGTACTTGTTAGTATGGGTGTGTGCACTTTTGCATCCATTTGTGTGCATGGGTGTGGAAGCCAAAGATGGACATCAGGTATCTTGCCTGGACTACACTCCACCAGTTTTTTTAGTTTCTCACTGGACCTGAAGCACATCAATTAGGCTAGGTTGGCTAGTCAATGAGCCTCAAGGATGTACTTATTTCTCGACCTCCACGCCCAACACCAGGATTACAGACACGCTGCTACACCTAGCAGCCTAACTTCTGAACCATCTGACCTTTGTTGCTACTCTTGCTGATGCCTCTAACCCAGAACAAATGGCTTCTCTCTACCTTGGCCTCCAACTGCCTACCATTTCCTTACCACAAAGCTGCTCTTTCCTAGTACTGCTATTCTGGCAGCTTGCGGAAGTGTAACTGTGTTTGCTTTCCTAACAAGTACGGGGTGGCCTAAGTGGGGCAAATGGGCTGCCTCAGTAGAAAGCACACATCCTGAAGGCAGACCACGTCCTGCTGGCACCTGCGTTGGTTTTCAATCACGAACGGCATAATGTTAGGTTCTTGTCTTCGGCACTTAGCTGCATAACTTAATCTTTGAGTCTTTCCTTATGTGGAAAAAATACTTCAAAATTTGGTTTACAGAATGAAGGACGCAAGAAAAAGTCACATGAAAACCTACTACTTTGTTAGCCAACTTACACACACATACACACACATATATGAGTTAGGAGGGTTAATAAGCCTGAATGGCTCAATAATACTGAAACCAACAGCCAGGGTTATCAAAGCAAAACCCCAGTGCCAATTATGAGGTATCTTGCTAGACATATGTTTCTGGGCTCTGTGTAAAGATTATCCTTGTGTTATTCAAATGCTGATTTCTCTGCCCCCATATCTTGTCAAAATCCGGACATGGCACTGTAATGCTTATTCTAAGAATCTCCTGTCTCAAGTTTGTGTAAACATTGCTTCCCATTTCTTCTCAGACTTGTCCATAAAAGCTATTCAGCCAATGGCTGGGCAGAAGAGAGAATAGGGCTGGGCTTCCACCAGCCAGGGAAGGGGAGAGAGAGAGGAGGAAGAGGGAATTCACCATAAGAAAGGTATCCAGAGAAACATCATGGAAAAACACCTGAAGCCCAGAGAGCCAGACCAGTACTAAAATGTAATTATCTTGGGTATTTTGGCTGGGAGGTAGTCAAGATTACTTTAGAGGACTAATGACTGCCCAGGTATTATGTAGCAAAGCTTAATTAAATAAATCTAAGAGACCGGTCTCATTCATTTGGGAACCATACAGGGACAGAGAAAAACTGCCACTTTTAAAAATGCATTTACATTCAGCACCCCTTATGGGGGGCCAACTATTGGAGTATTTACTTTTCTGGGGGGATTAGTTCACCCCCTTTTACTCCTGAATTTCTACTGGGGTTTCTACCCCACTTCTTGTTTGTACATTCCTAAGTAAACAACAAAGAAACACTGAAATTTATTAAAAAGCTGTTGGCACTGAGTTGGGCAGGTTCTGGGCTATACTAATCCCTCCACCTGTTAAAACCCATGCAAATGCCAGGCACTTGCCAGCCTGATGTCTCCCAGGTTGCTTCTGTTCCATCAGACTGTCCTCGGTGTGCACGTCTCCCAGCCACGTGCACCTGGTGCATACTGTGTCCAGGTGACCTCCTGCTCTCTCCAGTTTCCTTTCTCCTCCCCTGAGATCTCTGCCCATCTTTCTCTCTCTTCTGCCCAATCTCAGGCTTTAAATTTATTGACCACTAGCTTTAGATTGGGGAGCAAGGTTTACACAACAAAGACCAGTACACAGGAATGGACTCATCTGGACAGCAACCAGATCTTGGGGTTCAGAATTTAGTATTTGTATACACAGCAACAGACTAACCCCCAACATACCTTCTTATGGTCAGAGAGTTTCCAAGTTTCCAGTACAATATAGGTTCTTGCCATTCTTCCTGGCTGCCCTTGAGAACTAGTTGATAAAACCCTATGACTAAGACACTATATACATTGGGTATAAAATACAGAGAAATCAAACTGGATCTGGACTTCAGGCTTCTTCCTTGATAGCTAGCTTTCAGAGTATCAGAAGATACAATGTAAGCTGATGAGTGGCCTTACCCAGCCAAAAACCTATAAACTACAATACCAACCTGCAAAGTTAAGATGTGCCCACTAGTGCAATCATGGTACAACCAAGCACTCTCTCTGGTTTTGAGGCCCATTCCACAAGAAGGAATCCATGCCTGGCACTACAAAAACAGTTAAAAACTCATGGCTGAAGTTTGACACCCTAGTGAAAACTTACCACTGTTGTTTAGCTAAATTGACACAGTATCAAGCTGCTTCCTAAAAACTTTATAATAAAAGGTAGCAAATAATAAAAAAAAAAAAGCTGCTCGAGATACTAAGTTATAGTCAAGGGCTTAGCTCTCATATCAGGACATCCATATCACTCCCTCTAAAGTTCCAGGCACCACGTAGAAGGAAGAGAAGAATGTTAAGAACAGCAAGACAGGGCGCTCTAGGAGACGTGGGTATGACAGAGCGATTGCAGTCGTGACCTCACAGCAGCAGCTGCCTGCAATGGGCCTACACTAGACGGGGCCTGTCAAGTGTCAATCACGGATCAAGGAGCCCACGTGACCCTACTTTCTTGAACTATGAGCTACTGATGCAGTCTGGGGGAGTGTAGACACTGTCTTCAGCTGTGTGCCCCTGATGAGTTCACCATGCTCCAGTGATTAGCAGCAAACCTATAAACACACAAGTAGCCCTGGTTACACGCTGGGTCACAACACCAAAGTCCATGAATGTGTGAAAAGGTGAAAGATGTGAGAGGGGATGAGAGGAAGAAGGTGACAGTAATCAGAACATTATAGACACATATGTGAAATTATCAAAAGAACACATTTAATAAAAGAAAAAGAAGTTGGTTTAAACATTGGTTCCCAAAGTCTAGTGATTATCAGAATCACCAGGAACTTTAAAAACACGTAGAAAAGGGCATGACAAGGTCATCACTCCCCTCCGATCTCAAACGATCCTCGATTCTCATTGTGAAGCAGAAAGGAAACCAGAGTCTTAAAATATTCACAGTGGGATAGAGCTGACTACATCAGGACAGATAGGAGCAAACGTGACAACTGATCTGGGAAAAGAGAAACACCTGGGCAAGTGCCCTGTCGTTTCCCCAATCCCAACCCGGAGCCACTCTGGAAAGCAAATAAACTGCCAGCAAGCATGCTTGCCCGGGCCAGGCTTCTAAGACACTGCCTGTGAAAAGTCCAGAAAGACCTGTACCTTCCCCCCAAGGGTTAGCAAGTTTCATTATCTAGTACTGTTACTACTGAAAATGTAAAATGGCAAGGGACCTCACGCACAGTTGGCAATGAAGACGCTGACAGCTGCAACACTGCCTATTATTAGCTATTCCAAAGACAGTTCAACTACCATGAGACTGGCAATGTCCTCTTTCCAAATCAACAGGGTCTTTCCTTCATATTGGTTCATCATTTCTCTACGAAGATTTAGGTGCACAACCCTGCTTCCCGTTGTTGACCTATCTTGGGATAAACGCATCACAAGGTCAGGAAGCCACACTCAGACTGCTCACCTTTAAGATAAAACCTTGGTATGTGTGTCCTAGTCTGGTGTTCTTACCTACGGAATGGTTTATCTAGTTTCAGAGTTCCAAAACTCACACTCGTGCGTGAAAGCTATAGAAATGCTATAAAGCACTGAGACTCCTAAAATTTGGAAGCGTCCTGCTTCATTAAATAAAAACAAAGCCAAATGTAGTGGTATATGCCTAATTCCAGAACTTGAAAGGCTGAGACAAGAAGACTCCAAGTTTTGCAGACAAGTCTAGGTTATACACCAACCTCCCCCCACACATACACACACAAAGTATCTCTCTCTCTCTCTGACACACAGGCACTACAAATACCATCTTTTTCTCTCTCACACACTCTCTCCCCACACCCCCTCACACCCCCTCGAGCAGGTTCACGGGTGCACACACACAAAGGAAAACTCAGTCCTAATTTCTTCCAGGAATTCAGACAGTCTCTAATACATGAACATCAATCACATATAAAAAAGCTTCCTGTCCTGCTAGTCAAAAACTACTGGAGATCACGTAAAACTGATCCAGCGAAGACAGTAACGTAAATTACATCATATAACACACCACAGCAGAGGTACGGAAACTTAAGCCTTCAAGTTGCACATTTTAATTTACAATATTCACCAGTAAAAAGGATTAGTTACAAAAAGGAAAGCTGTCTGTACAAAATAAGGGGTTTTTTTTCACATTCATAAAGAGAACCCACTGTGAATTCTTACCTTGGGAAGTCAACACTCAAACAGCTCACTTTGGTAAAACTATCCTGGAAGGATAATAAAATTATCAGCTTCCTAATCATGTCCAGGAGAAAGAATTTTATGAACATTTGCCTTGTACAGAAAAGTTCTCCATACTTGCAGACCCTTAGAAAAGCCAGTGCTCCCAGAAGCCAGCCGGGTACCAGGGCATAGAATAATCTCTTTCCAAATGTGAGCCTCCACCTTGCACAGGGAGTGCACATGCAACGCCACAGGAAGGTCGGCTTGTAGAATCCTACACACACACATTTCACCACAGCCTCGGGTCAGGAGAGCCAGGAGGTTTAGGGTCAGCCTCTCTCCACCCAATAGTTTATCATATAAATTAAATATGGAGAGGTACAAACTTATGAGAAAGGGAGAGCTCTTTTTCAAACTCCCCCTTCCTAATATAATACACATCACAGTTTTAAGGAGCAGAGAAAGACAAATCACACTGTTAGAGCACATTTCCTCAAAGGAAAAAGCAAAGTATCAAAACCCTTCAGACATCACTCAGAGCATACCAGCTACATCACATGCAGCCAGCGGTCTGACTTCAGAATGATAACATAAAGTAACTATATAAAGCACTGTGGCCTTCAGAAAACTTTATTTAGTGATAAGCTGAGCTCTGCTGGCAAAAGCCCACCTATAAAAAGGGAGCAGGTCTGATTCACAAAGTGTATACATGCATGACCCAAGATAATAAAGACCTTCAATCGCAAATGATCCTAAAGCTATTGGAACCTCTAATTATGAGTGGCTCATTCAGATGTGCCTATTAGCCTTAAAAACTGATTGACACACATCTGAAGAGCTGCACTTCCCTTACCATTAACACAAACACTTGACCAGAAAAGACATGGGACAAAAGACAATGAACAAAAAAATTTAGAGTCTGACACTCTCTTCACCGCCGACTCAGTGAACACGAATCAGTGCCCCGAAGCGCGTCTCCAGGGACGTGTGTCTGGCCAACGGGATCTGGAACCTCCTAACGTAACACAGCGCAGCACAACTGCTCTGGTCACACTGAGCCAGTTCACCCACGGAAGAAACACGGGATCACGGTAAACCACCCTGTGTCAGGAGCAACTCCACTATGGTTTTGATCACTTGGCTCAGAGGGAGAAAAGTGCCTAGCAACAAGTCCTAAGCCGCATCACTTCCAGTCTGGCTGTCACTGACTCACTCAGTGGTGCCTTTGTGCATAAATATCTGAGAAGGCTGACCGGTGGATGCAGGCCCCACAGCAGGGAAAGCTCTTCCTCTGCTGCTCCAATCTTCTCCTACTGTTACAGTCCTGCCTGTGATGGCCGAGAACGATGTGTGTGAACCAGCTCTTGGTGACCAAGCTTTGGCAAAAGTCAGTAAGCAAGTTTGTCAAAAGCAAAGCCCTTCTGTGGACAACTCTAGCTGCAACTCTGGGGACATGTGTGTGAGAGAGGAAAGAGTCCTCTGACAGGATTTGGTTAATCAAGCCCTCTTGCCCAGCTCATTATTCAGATTGAAGGGGAGGAAGAGAAGACACCAGAAAGTGAGGCAGTTTTGAAATCTGCACAGCTGATATTTGTTCTTCACAGCAGTAAGGACTTGAATGAGAATCACGAAACTTGAGGAACACTTGTATTTTCCTTCAGGATTTAAAAATGTGTCTTGTACTGAAAGACTACATTCAGTGTGGGTCAGGTCCAAGAGCGGCAGCGAGAGCTCGGCCATTGAGCGTGCCCAGCACTGGGAGGGGACTGTCATCTGCTTAGCACGGCCGGTGAGCAGGCCAGGGCTGCTCCTCACTGGTCTCCAAGTCGGAAGCCCTGGCCCCAGTTGTGTCTCCCGCCTCCACCATTCTGATCCGCAGCTCGCCTCATGCTAGCAGGGGGCACACCAAACCCTGACACCCCTCCTCTCCTACTGGGCAGCCAGCGGTACCTGAAGTAAAGAAAAGAAAAAAAGACAAAGATGAGAACAGTCACTTGTATGCCATCTCCGGTCATTTGGAACATCTCCCTCTCCTGGAGGTTCCAGGACATTTGTCACATTGAAAGAGGCCAGGGACACTGTCTTCTTTGGTTTTCTGTTTAGCACTTACTGACCACAGATGGATGGCATTTGCTCTTCATGGTTTTTAACTTTATCAAGCTTTCAGTTAAATTCACGCTAAATTCACGCTCTCCACATTTTCCCCACTGATTATAAGAGTAATTCATGCAGAGCAATATGGAAACAAACAAATTATATCCACAGCCCAACAGCAGAATGGTTTCTTGGTGTGTCAGCCTATGGGTCAGACTGGATCAAAATGACTCACTTTCAGAGGACAAACCCACAAGCAGCAGGTCTAAGGTCACGGAGCATCTCCCGGCTCTGGGCTGAGACATGCACGCCACAGGCTTTCTGTTTGGAAGCTATGAGTGGATGTCTAGGTTACTCATCACCTGCCTTCCAACTGCATCCTTCCCATCCCAGACACATCAACACTGCAGCCCAAATACGGTCCCATAATGTCTCACCTTACAAATTAATAAACCAGACATCACAGGATAGTTAACAAACTTCAAACCCTGTCCGTGTAATTCTCAATTCCCAACACTTCTCTTCACTGTCTGCATTACTAGTAAACTGACAATGTGTTTCTAGGGTTCTAAAGTTTACATTTCTGCTGGAAGGCAAAGAGTACAAACCGATACCCTGCTTTTAAACCCCTTGCACCCAGAATAAGTCACATCGCAGCCAATAACACAACCTAAAGCTAAAGCAGCTCTCTGTTCAAGGAGCACCTGTGCTGTCACGTTTAAAAACTCACTGAATTGTCACAGCAACCCTGTGAGGACATTACACACACACACCTTTCTCTTCCTTTTTGGCTGCTCTGGGGTAGAATCTAGAACCTCAGGGGTGCTAGGCAAGTACTCTACCACTGAGCTCACAGCCCCTTTTTGTAAATTTTTCTTGCAACAAGGTCCCACTAAGTTGCCCAGGCTGGCCCTCAACTGCAAAACCTCTGAACTCATCCTCCCAAGTATCTAAGGTTAGAGACATATGCCACAGTTCCCAGCAATCGCGCTTATTAAATCAACAAGAGAAGGGAAGCAAAACTGAGTGAAGTCCTTCAAGCCTAGGCACCGTGGCTCTAAGCCAGTGCCTCTCCTCCTTGACATGCTACAATGGTTGTTAGGACTACTGTTGTAACAACAGGTAGCAGCTGGCATCAATTTGTAACATTTTTAATACCTTCATCCTCCTTCCCTCCCAAAAGAGAAAAGACCCTTTTTAAACAGAAAATTAACTCTTGGAAAGAACTGTATAAAAAAAGATATAGCTGCTTTTTAAGTGGAATACAGAATATGAATCATCTTAGAAATCTGTAAGTCAACTCCTCTCTCTTAAATACACAGTCAAACATGGTGACCCACACCTATAATCCAGGCACTTGGGAGGCTGAGGCAGGATGACAAACCCCAGCCATCAGTGGCTACACAGCGAAACTCTGTCTCTAAAAAATAAAAATAAAATGATAAAAAAAAGTTTTATCATTAAATCAAAGTGTTGTTTCCAGGTGCCAAATTGTCACCATCTATGACATCTTGCACAATAATTCTCCTCTAAAGTGCATAATAAAGCACGGTACTTGAGAAGGCACTGGGGCTGTCTCCTCTGCTGCACACTCAAGACAATATAGAAGCCGGCTTCAGTGCTTACGCTCTGAGTGAAATTAAATGCCAGTAATTAGAATAAAAAGACACCCAATTATACATAATCAACAAAAATTTATGGTAATTCCAAAGCAGTTACTGCTTTCATTTTACCATCTGATCTTTATGCAAAATGTAACAGAAGGGCATTCACCAACAGAGAAAGCGCAAGTGGAAGGCGAACTCCAGTGTGCGGCCGTAATTTTACCATTGGAATTTTCTACACTTTTGTCCACAATTCAAAAATATCTGTAAGCTGTTAAGTCAGAAAATAGCCATTTAAGGTAAAGTAACTGTTGGCCTCTCCCCAGAGCACAGGCTTTTTAAAGCTGATGCATCTGCCATCCTACTTGATAAACCAACTCCCAACCTGCTGCTACTGTGTCCTTTGTAACTAGAAAACAGACTGGTCATTTGGTTTTCAGCCTGAAAGCAACTGGAGGCACAAAGAGAAACAAATTTCTTTTTATTCTCTTTTAAAAACAAACAAACAAGCCACTGGATTTTTCTGATTATAGTTCCCAATCAAATGTCTTCTATAAACATACCCCAACCTGGACAGAGCTGGGTGGAGGGAACTACTAAAGTGTTTCCGTGTTTCCGCCGTCACCTACTCCTTGAAAAGAAAAAGAACTGCAAACATTAAAGGAACATCTTGATTCAAAGGGGTCCCGTCTTTTAAACTCTTAGATGCAAGTGATTATACCATATCCCTCGGGATAAGGCGTGACTGTCAGGCAGGCTGGGACACCCATATGGTGATTTGACTGGTCCCGATTTCAAGTCTTTTGCTTCACTGACAGAATCCAGTGTTTGAGCATCTCTTCTCAGCCACCAGCCCTCCCCAAGACATTAGGCACAGGGCTTTTATTAACCCAGAACCCAGTACTATGCCATTAACCCACAACCCACCATTATGCTTCCAACAATGAGCCTTGGTCTACCCAGTCCTGTGAAACAGGGACAGTCTTTCAACTCAGACTTATGAACAAAAAGTTGGAAGTTTTAATAAGTAACTTCACCAGTATCAAAAACAGTACACAAAGGGAATGGCATCCAATCCCCAGAAGTTACTGCCCTTAGCCTCTTCTACTTAATTAACTCTAAAAAAAGAAAACAACCAAGCCACCTACTTTCAAGGAGTTGGGACTTCTCCACAAATCTCAAGCCTCTCATTTAAACTTTAAACAATCTAGAAAAGTTCTAGTCTATAGCATTTACTATAGGGTGGTGGCATACCTATGGCTCTAGCACTTGGGAGACTTAGGAGAAGGATGGAGAGTTTGAGGTCAGCCTGAGCTATACACCAGGGATCCTGTCCCTAAAACAAAAACACATTTTTATAATTGGAAATAATAAGCTAACTTACTCAGTCAACATTAAAGGTGAAACCAATGTTTCAAGAAAAAAAAGTAGTGTTATCCTTTATGACCTTTGTCCCCCGAGCCTACTGCTTGGCACTTTAAAGAAGCACCAAATAGCTCAGCCTGCTCAGCACAGGCGGTCTCTGTAACGGTTTCCCTACCTAGCTCAGCACAGGCGGTCTCTGTAACGGTTTCCCTACCTAGCTCAGCACAGGCGGTCTCTGTAACGGTTTCCCTACCTAGCTCAGCACAGGCGGTCTCTGTAACGGTTTCCCTACCTAGCTCAGCACAGGCGGTCTCTGTAACGGTTTCCCTACCCTACCAGATGCCATGGAAGGCACTAAGCTGTGGCATCAATCCCTGGCCTCCTGACTGAGACCACAGTAAGAACTTTATTGGCTCACATTTCTTCCTTAAAGAGGGCAGTGAAGTATCTTCCTCATGAAAGTGTCTCCTATCAGGATACTCAAAACCACAGGACAGCACAATGTTCAATAAGAGAAGAGAAAAAACTTACAAAAACTGAGGTGTGGACAGAAAATTCCTTCCTCCCAAGTCCATAGGGTATCTGAACATCAGGAAGAAATAAAGATGTCCAACAAGGTTTCCGATGAGCTCATTGATCACCCTGCAAAGAGAGTCAAGTCAGTGCAAAGACACCCAGGCAACAAAGTGAGCTGCAGCAAGCTATAACCAAGAGCATGGGAAAGAACCGCTTGCCCTGTTGTCCATTACAGGCCCGGGAGTTGGCGACAGCTCTACAATGGGCCCTTTTACAGTGAGTGACAAATGTATTCTGAGGGAGAGGGAAATCAGGCCTGGAGAACTAATGAGGCCCCCAGCTTCAAGGCCAAAAGCACCTCTGACATCTCTTCCAAGTCCCCAGTCCATCCTCAAAACATTAGTTTTGTTCCACTTGTCTCAGGAGGTGGGAAGGTGCAAAGCAAGTTAGTTTCTGAGTTCTTGCCTTCACACACGATGTCTGTAAAGCAGACAAATAAGCAGACTACTGAGAAGAGCTTGGGAGGGAGGAGGACGGACAACCGCTGCTCCTTCATTTCTGGAGCTGTGATCTGTATCTCTCTTGCATCCTTGTCAGTGAGATGGGACACACAGAGGACAGCTGAGCCTTGCCCTGCATCCCAAAGTAAGTCCTGACTCTTCAGGTCTCCCAGGCTCACACAGGCACCTGCAGCATCCGAGGCTGCTATTTACATATCCTTCTTCCATCTTTACCCACAATGTGATTCTTGTCGGAGCAAACGAACACCTGCAACTTCCCACATCCTGCCCATGTGGGTGGGGGAGCGGAGAGGGGGCTGACCAATGTCAAAAGGTGCTAAGCTCTACACTGTCCTTCTCTTCAGGTCACTCGCTTCTCTCTGGAAATACACAGGAGTAGTAAGGACCATACAGCTACCAGATAGGGTCCAGTTATGTAGCCCTGGCTGACCCACCCGCCTCTGCTCCCCAAGTGTTGCAATTAAAGGTGTGTGCCACCATATCAGGCAGAAGAAAGCTCTTCTCATTCTTAAAGATTTAAAAAAATTATTTGTAATTGTTGTGCATGCCTATGTGTACACACAACATGGGCACAAGTCCTGAGGAGGCTGGAGATATCAGATACCCCTGGAGCTAAAGTTACAGGCAGTTGTGTGCTGCCCAACATGGGGGCTGGGAGCCCGTCCCCCCAGACAGCTCCTTCTAGATGGTCTCTCTCTAAACTTAAGACTGGAAACATGAAAGGTTTTCCTGCATCTGGAGTACCAACTCCAGACCAAGGGAGGAGAAATTTGACCCTGCCTAATGAAAGTTCAACACCATCAAACCATGTACAGAATATAGAAGTACTTCTCATCTGAGAATCTCCATTTCTATGGCAGTAAGCCATTTCCGAGACATTCTGGGAGTGAAAAACAAGCAGGAATCCTATAGATAAGACAAATCAAGGCAAATGAGTTCTGTATTTGCTCAGTATGAATACTGAATCCAGATAGGCATACATGTATTCAAACAATAGGTCTAGAAACACAATGTATCTAGTGACAAGCTAACAAAATGAGAGTCATCCAATGTCAAAGGTGCTTAAGTTCTGCAGTGCAACCAATTGAATCCAAACATTTTTCTCTATAAGGTTTTTAACATATCAACACTTGGTCTTTAAAGTCTTTAAAGGCCTAAGAAAGGAAAATAAAGATGAATTAAGTTTCCCAAGGGTTAGTTTCCAGATAAATAAATCTAACATTACTTACGAGCCTCCAATGATATAGTTGAATCCGAGAATAACCCAAGGCAAGTAACAGGCCTAGAAAAGAGGACACAGATGTGAACAGCCGCCAGAGGAACTGAAAATGGGAAAGGAAATAGTGACTAGGGCTTTACAGAAATCACTAGGTCACTATAAAACTTCTCAAAGCTAGGCCAACCCTACTGCACTTACATCTTCCTATCTAAAACTATACTTATTTGTACACTTATAACTTCAAGGAAAGGGTCCTGCTGAATTAATATTCACAAAGAAACAAACAAGTATCTTATGAATGACTGTAAAAACACCCCAAACAGAACCACTGGAAGACTCCAAAAGCAGATTGTTACAAGTAATTAATTTGAATTTTTATCTAACATTGTGTATGAATGTCTTGAACTAACAGTTTCCTAACAGGATATTAGGGTTCCAGATCTGACATCCTAGAATAAACTTAAGCTGAGTAAACTTCCAGGGAACTTGAAAAACTAGTAAAAGAAAGCTTATAAACAGCCATAAGTCTAACTGGGGTAAGTACTAGCCCGAGGACTAGACAAGTCTAACTCCAGGCAGGAGACTCAAGCAATATTCAGCTCTATAATGAATAGGCATTACAGGTAGAAAACAGTAAGTTCAGGTAGCATCTGGGGATACTATTCTAGGTATAGTATGTAGCACCTAACAGAGTGCAGGAGTGACAAAAAGATCAGAAATCAGCTGGGCTCCTGTATGTTATCTCTCTTGTAATCCCTCTTGGGTGTTCATTCTCTTTGTTTCTCTCTCTCCTCCCTCTCCCTCCCTCTCCGCCTCTCCCCCCTCCTCTCCCTCTCTCTCCCTCCCCCTCCCTCTCTCTCTCTCTCACACACACACACACACACACACTGAGTGACATATCCCTGAAGAGGTTCAGAGGGTTTGGAAGTAACAACAGCAAGGGATGCTGGGATGGCTAGGAGCAGGACTGAGGAGGGGGAGGAAGACACCTGCCTATGGTACACTACTCTGCAGTGACCCCTTCTGGAAGTGTCAGAAGGTACACATCTGAGCTCAGGCAAGATTACCACAAAGACTGAGCTCTGTTCCTCTGAGGTAAAATACCTTAAATCGTGTTCCAAACCAAAATGATACAATCAGGTCTCTGTTCAGCTGGGCCCAGACGTAAAGTACTGACATGATCAGAGGAATCATCAGCAACTGCAAATGAAGTCAGGATATGAAGCTCAGCTCCAGGAGCACTTAACAAGGGCTTAGTGTGACTGTCTATCCTGCCCACCTCCAAAACTCCACAAAGGAAACCCTAATGTTACATCACAAACTAACTGCATTGTTTATCATGCAGTGAGTGCCATAAAAATCTATGATCAATACATTAAGTCAGAAACATCAGTTCAAGCTGTTATGTGAAGGAAAAAAAAACTTTCCTTAACCATCTAATCTGCTGTCAATGACTACAAACCCCACCCATGCCCAGGAAATACTGCATAACCATTTCTCTGAGCATAAGCCAGAAATGCACAGGAAAGTCAATGGTTTAGATGATACCTACAAGAGCCTCAAAGGCTTAGCTAACAGTATATTCAGTTCTCATTCTATGCACGCAATGTGATACCCCAACTTCTGAAACACACAAATAGTTGAAAGCCTTACCTGCATATCCATTACTAAGCCAGTAATCTTGGTTTGTAAAGTTAAAGATCATACGCAGAAAGTATTCTATAGATACCAAGGTTGAGCTGACCATTTCCCTTCAGTGGACGTCATTACACTGCTCCAAAGGAAAACACTTTCTAGCAATCAGATTACTTAAGATATGGGAACACACAAAACATCTGATCACTGCAGAAATATGCCAATAGCCTGTACAGTCGGTCAGTAGAGCAGAAGACACGGAATGAACAACCTCACCATGACCTGGCCACCTGGCATCTTCTTCTATGCCCTGCTACTATTTCACTATTTAGCATTCAAGTACGGGATGGAGAGGTCTGTGCATTTGAGACTAATGCTTATATTCAGGGACAGCTTTATTGTTTTTTAAATTCCATCCTCTTAAAGGACAGGGTGTGTTCTAGGCCCTCAATGTTTCTGGCTCTTGGCCAACTTTAAATAGTAGTCAGGTCCAACCGTTTGCTTATCAATTGTGCCTCACACAGAGAGAGAGACTATGCCCAGAGTGGGGTGCCTGATGGACTAGATTATTATTTAGGACCAAAAGATGGACAGCAACAAGTCATAAAATAATGCTGGCTGTAAATTAATTTTCTGGAAAGAACCAGAAAGCTGTCTTGTGGCATGGAGTTTCTGTGCTTCAGTCAACAAACTGTCATCCCAGAGAACACAAAGTACTGGGCTCGAGGAGACAGCAATAAAATTCCACTGAACATGGAGAAAAATTCCAGAGATGACAGTCAGAGGAGGGAGCCCCAAAACAGAGGACTTACCCTAGCTTTAAAGACAGAATCTGATATTCTCATTACTAACTATAGTTTTTAAAAGGTATAAAAACTGATTTAATTATTTTTATAGAATATTATTTCCCAAAACCTTACAAGGGGGTAGGGTGCTCATTTCCAGCCCGCAGCCCTGAAGGATACGACGATGCAAATCCAGTTAAAGAGAAGCATGAATAAATAGTCCGCTGGTCTCCCATCAAAGGCTCCTGGAAACAAGCACAAGACGAACAATGTCAGGCTTCAGAACTGGGACGAAAGTAGCCTCTCCGGAGAAAAATACTTGAAAAAATTATCTTGAAAGCACTTAACATCACTTCTTCAAAGAAAAGTGTGACCTTAAGGACATATGAGCGAGCACCGCTCTGGACCCCTGTTTGCCTACCCAGGAAACAGAGGGTTAAGCAGGATGGTATGGAAGATTCCTCTCTAGAGCAATGCTCACAGCAGAGTTAGTCACAGCAGCCATGAAATGGATTACACCCAGTGCCCATCAGCATTATCTCTATATATAATTAGACAATAATGAGGAATGAACTACATCTACACGCTAGATAGAAGAACCTAAAAACATGACACTAAGTAAAAGAAAGTCACAAAAGACAACAGATGGTATGATGTCATCATAACTAGCACAGGCAACTCTGAAGAGCGGAAAGGGAACTGAAGTTTCCTATGGCTTGCATGGAAGATGGATTGAAAGAAATGGGAAATACGAACAGATATAGACTGTTAGAGGCAAGGAAATGTCGTACACTGATTATGATAATGGCTGCACAATTCTACATACATACTAACTGAATTCCTTTAAATTCAAATGAGGAAGCTAGATGGGAGGTGATCACTGTCCTCCACTGAAACCCATGGAGGGCGGAAGCTAAGAGCTTCCCTGTATACTAAATCCTACAAATACCCACAATCCTTGGAGAAAATGCTATAATATTTGCATAGAATCTACATATTCTGACACATATTCTGACTGTAAGATAGATCACATTAACTATGGTCCCTTTCACAATGTAAATTGTGTGCAACCAGTTGCTACAATGTGTTGTTTAGGAAGTAATGCAAGGGGAAAACTGTATGAGTTCAGTAGACTTGTTTTCCAGATATTTCCAATTTTTCAGGCAGTTGACTCAGGATCCAGAACCCACAGATAAAGAAAGCAACTTTTTTATCTCAAAGAAACTGTTTCAAGAATGCCTCTCAGCCTGAACATTTCAAAAGTGCTCTGACTGGAAAGAAAGGGAAGCAACTTCTAAGGATAAAAGCAAACGAACCCAAGAGTCTCACAGTGCAGGCTCTCTTACCTGTTTTCCATACACGAAAGAGTAGAGCCGCTTGCGTATCTGACCAAGTCAATGAGGTGGGCAGATGGATGCCAGAGCACCGAGGAACAAGAGCAGAAGGTGCACAGACCCCTGATCTAGCTCCACAGCAGAAAGAGTCCTGAAGGCCTGACTGCTGAGCTCTGCAGGGTACCAGTGAGTGAAACTGAATTACATGTGGCATTCTGTTTCAAACAACTGGGGCAAGGGCACCCGATACAGACAAAACAAGACTGTGATGGAGGGTGACGGTCAAGGAGACTCACACCCACACATACCACAACAAGAGTGAACTGTAACAGGAGTCTGCACTGACAAAGCCAACACCGAGTGAAAGAAACTGGTTACAAGCTAATATTAAACATGGCCCACACAGGCAAATCCACACAGAAAGTAGCCTGGCAATAGCCAGGAGCTGGGGGCGGGGGTGCTCTGGGACTACTGCAGGGGTGCTGATGAAAACACTGAAATTAAATTGCTGTGGTGGTTACAAATACATTATAAAAACCAGTGAATCGCAGGCTCACAAAGGGCTAAAATGTGATGTGAGATGAATTTTTCTCAGTAAGAAAGAAAAGGTTCACCGACCTTTTTCTCTAAGAAGATCTTGCACATGTTTCAATGTTTCCATAGTAAAAGCTTCTCTACCCTGTCACGGATCATCTGCCCTTCACCCAGAATGCACCACACTGGTGTTTACAGTAAGAGCCACTCCAACAACGAAACCATCAAGTAGTTAGACTGGAAGAGCAGAGCGCTCTACTCAGCTCTACCACCAAGAACTGGACAAAGGAAAGTGAACCCCAAAGGTTCTGGGAGGCAGGAGAGCCCTGGTGCGGCTCAGGAGAGCTCTGGGGTGGTGGTTGAGGCCTAGCACATTTATTTGTGTGTGGAGGTGGGTATGTGTGTACATGTGTGTACAGACATGTACATTAGAGTGCATGTAAGTAGAGGTCAGAGGATAATTTGCTGGGAATCAGTTCCACACTTCCACCGTGTGGGCTTCAAGAAATTGAATTCAGGTTGTCAGCCTCGGTGGCAGCAGCTGTGAAACAGAGGCGAATTTTCAAATACTTGAGCAGAGTCTTGAGGACAAGTCAGAAACCTGACCTAAGTAAGAACCAGCAGTTTTATGAAATCTCTGAAGTCAGCCAACCTTTGCAAATCACTTACACTCAACAAAAGTGGATCTGTATTTTGACTAGGCTATCAATTTACTGCTTTCTTGTATAAGCAACTCAAACTAACATATAAGGTATTGTAGAAATACTTAATTCAACAAGACACTCTTAAAACATTATATTGCTTCTCTATTAACTCATACATTATATTTGAAAAACTACCACAGTACAAATCCTGCCTTAAAGTTGTTTTCTACATGTATATATGTGTAGAGTATGTGTGTGTGTGTGTGTGTGCGCGCACATGTGTGAAGGTCAGAGGTCACAATCAGTATCTTCCTCTATTGTTTACCACCTTATTTTTTGAGCAAAGCCTCTGACTGAAACTGGACCCCAAGAGCTGACTCCTCTAGGTGGAGAGAGCCCCCAGAATCCTTGGGATCCTGCCTGGTCTCCAAGGACTGGACTGCAGGTGCACAGTGCCACACCCAGCTTATCTGCACTGCTGAAGGGGTCTGGACTGCATCCTCAGTCTTGCTCTCTCCTCACTGAGTCATCTGAGGAGGAGACAAGCTCTGAACGGCCTCGCACTCTTGTCTGAGAGACGCATACATACAGTCTAGCCTGGTTTCACTCTAGTAGGACGAAGACTAGTAAGCGTGAGAACACAGCCCAGACACTCAGGAGATGGGAAGACATGCAAAGTTTTGATCTGATGTTATTTTCTTCTATAACAAATTACAACTCATTCTGTGATTAAAAGCTCAATCAGGCTAGGTGTGGTAGTGCATACCTTTAATCCCAGCACTCAGGAGGTAGAGGCAGGTGGATCTCTGAGTTGGAGGTCAACTGGGTATAGCCAGGGATAGATGAGACCCTGTCTCCAACAAATGAACACAAAAACAAAAAACAAAGCTCAAATAGTCTACTAGCCTAATACAGTCATGACCCAGTGAGCATGCAAGAACTATCAATACACATTTGCCCTCAAAATCCAAGTCAACATAAGTTAGAATGAAACAACACTTGAACAATGATGTAACTTACCTGCTTCAAGCCGTGTAGAATACTGATATAAGAAATATAAATTGACCAAATAAAGAAATCCAGTTCCTGGACCCACGGGGAAATAAAAGGTGGCAGTGAACGGCCTCCATATCTGAGAAGAGCAGACAGACAGCTGTCAGTTCTCTGACCCGGGATGAGCGCTTCTTCTTATTTAACCAAACCAAATCACACTATGCAAAGCCTCCCTTCAATGAGAGCTAAAGTTACATTATCACCACAGTATGAGGAGACAGTAGTTCCTGCTGCCTTACATAACATCAATTCACAGATCAATGAAAGAAGGGAACATCTAAATAATCAGTAAATATTTTTAAACAAGTTAGCAAAACTGATACTGTACTGTCTGGAGTTATCACAGAGAAAGGAGCGTCAGTTGGGGAAGTGCCTCCATGAGATCCAGCTGTGGGGCATTTTCTCAATTAGTGATCAAGAGGGGAGGGCCCATTGTGGGTGGTGCCATCCCTGGGCTGGTAGTCTTGGGTTCTATAAGCTGAGCAAGCCAGGGGAAGCAAGCCAGTAAGGAACATCCCTCCATGGCCTCTGCATCAGCTCCTGCTTCCTGACCTGCTTGAGTTCCAGTCCTGACTCCCTTTAGTGACGAACATCAATGTGGAAATGTAAGTTGAATAAACCCTTTCCTCTCCAACTTGCTTCTCGGTCATGATGTTTGTGCAGGAACAGAAACCCTGACTAATACTATGCAAATGTATGGCTAATCTTGCCTGAGATCAGGATTACAGATAATCCTAAAGTAAAAGTAGCCTTCTCAAACGCTAGAGGTTAACAGGAATCAGAACAAAGTGCTAAATGAGCATATGGGCTCAAAAGGAAATAACCCAACACACACACACACACACCATGAAGAGGGATGTCCTAACTTCAATCTCCCAATGTTATTTTCAGCAACAACTAACTGCTTTCCTTTGGGGGTAACCCTGTGAACTGAACCCAGGGTAGGTTAGGCACTCTACCACTGAGATCCCTCCCAACTCTCTTTTGACATTTTGAGAGAGGAAGGACTCACTGCATTGCACAGGTGGCCTTGAACTTATCCAGCACGGATAGTTCTTAAACTTTCAATCCTCCTGCTTCAGCATCAAGAGTTGCTGGGATTACAAGAGTTGCCTGTTCCACATGATCAAGCTTTTGGGTTTTTATTTTAGTTTAGTTTAGTTTTTGTTTTTGTTTTTTTGAGACAGGATCTCTCTACCTAGGCCTGGCTGTCCTGAAGCTCACTCAGTATGTAGACCAGGCTGGCCCAGAACTCAGAAATCTCCCTGGCTCTGTTTCCCAAAAGCTGGAATTTAAGGTGCACAACACCATGCCTTGCCTTTGTTTTTAGGGTCTCAAAGCCCAGGCTTTCCTGACCATTCGATCGGCCGGTCTGCCTGCCTGCCTCAGTCTCCTGAGGGCTGGAATTCCAAGGGTATCCGTGCATGCACGGCCCGAGTCCTTGAAAGCTCCGCCATTATTCCTCCCTCCTCACCATGCTTTAAATCACAGTTTTATGTCTTCATTCCCTTGACAAAATATTTCTATTGGCTTCACAGTCTTTCTTTATGTGGACAGCCAAACTTCGTTTAAACTGTTATGATGCCATGATGAATATTCTTGTATATTCTCTACACACACACACACACACACACACACACACACACACACACAGAATAAATGCCTGAAAATCAATCTGTTAGATCAACAGACATATGCACTTATTTTGGTAGATATTGCCAAATGTCTACAGCAATGTTTAATTAATTTATACTTCCTCCTAAAATGTAGATGACTGCCATCTTTCTACACATATTCACCACAGAGGATATTTACAGTCACTAACCTAAAAGCTAATTTTTATTTGATTTGAGAAAGCTGAGCATCTTTCTTTATTTTAAAGCCGTTAGCATACCCACTGCCCTGATAGATCTGCATCTCTGTATATATTATGGAAATTTTCTTGTTGCAAGTTATTTTCTGTTCTGTCATTAGACTTATGCTTTTCCAGTACTTTTGCTGTATTTTACACAGCAATATCTATTTTATAGTCTATCTATTCCAAAATACACTGACTTTATAGGACTTCTGCTGTGTAGTCAATACAAAAGTTTAACACACAGGTAAATGTACCCATGCTATCATGCTTGCAAAGTCTTCTCTAAGATTTTTTTCCAAGGATAGAAACATGTTCAATTTTAAAGCCTACTTTTAGATTAGATGATTTAGAATGAATGATAAGGAATTAAAATACTAAGGTAGTTTAACTTCTGGTTTAATAAATGTATTTTCCTATCTAAGGAAATATAACATTCTTCCTCTCCTTTCTTTTCAAATCCTTTTCCTGGCTAGTCTTGGTATTATTCTAAAGTAAATCAGATCTAACATCTCTATCTTTTTATCCCTGTGACACTGACATACTCTTGTGTAATTTTCATGGTTTTCTACAGAGCTTTCTCTTTTTCCTTTCGTAATCAACCACCAAAGCAGGTAACATTTGAAAATTGAACCTCGTGGCCTTCCCAAACACACAAGTCTACTGGGGGGGGCGGGGGGGTAACCAAACAAACAAAAAAGAATCTTCTTTCGCCCCTTTCACCCTTACCATTCACTGGCTTATATCTCAAAACATTATTGATGACCCCTAGACTTTGGAAAACAAGATGATGCTGACCTTTGCCTTAAAAGCTATGTGTCTTATGGTGCACGACCATGTGCCAAGCAGGAAAAGCATGGCTGGGTCAACCACGGGGAGACTGTCACAATGAGCAAGAGCTGGCACGAGGAAGGGAAAATAGACTCTGGGCACAAAGCCCCCAAGAACTGCAAGAGCACAGTAAACAGAAGAGGGCTGCTAAAGACGAGGGGCTGCTAGAATGGAAGGCCACAGTCACAGACCCTGCCGCACACACAGAGCGGCCAAGCCTGTTCTCCATGGTCAGAAATGAAACCTCGGAGCTTAACGCTCTGTGTAGACTACATGTGACCTTCCCAGACCCCCCGCATGGAAGCAGCAAAGCACCAGGTTAAATCATCTCCATTCACAACCTGACCACAGAACAGCACTGTCTCAAGAAAAGGGCACTGCAGATGACAAGAGAAGCCCTGGAGGGAAGTTTCTGGAACGTTCCCATTCCTCAGCCCCAATTTCAAATCACAAGGGGAGAATCACATACAGCTGCCATTGGCTAATGGGTTTGTTATTTGTTTAGGGAGCTCTGGAGATGGAACCCAGGACCTTGAATATGCTGGGCAAATGCCCTAACAATTGAGCTGTATATATCCCCAGGCCCTGATCAATGGCTTTAAAAAGAAAAATTGGGGGGCTGGAGAGATGGCTCAGCGGTTAAGAGCACTGACTGCTCTTCCGAAGGTCCTGAGTTCAAATCCCAGAAACCACATGGTGGCTCACAACCATCCATAATGAGATCTGATGCCCTCTTCTGGAGTGTACTTACTTACATATAATAAATAAATAAATCTTTGGGTCAGAGCGAGCGGGGCCAGAGAGAGAAGAAAAAGTGTCTGAAGACAGCTACAGTGGCATAGAATAAATAAATAAATCTTTAAAAAAAATGAATGAATTACTATGCTACTCAACTTATTTACACAAAATGATTCAGGTGGGTTTTATAGATGAGGAAACAGCATTGGAAAAGGTTACATGATAGCTAGGGGCTGGTGAAGACAGAATTCTGTCCTAACATGACTAGAATTCTAAGACTAAACCCTCCTCTCTATAAGGTCACTCAACAGAGATAGGCGTATTACAATTACATTTAGTAAAATTTCTGCTTTCCTTGTTGTGACCTAGGAACGAACTGAGAGTAAACCCATCGATTCTGCCTCCCTGTTTGCAAAAGCAGCGACATCAGGGCAGAAGCAGGTCCCTAACCTTGGAGGTTTTAAGTGTAGACTCTTGAGGTGGCTTTTTTTCTGCTTACCCAGTGAGTGACATGTATCCTCACGGTTTAAATGACTGGACTCAAGGAAGTGAATTGAAACGTGCTGTTTAGTGTTTTAAAGCATATATGGAGGTGTGCTACTATTACAACCTTTCAGAAAACACCCACTGACCTGGTTTTTAAAATTCACATTTCACCTACTCCAATATTCCTTTAAATTACTCAATGCCTGATTTTAGGGAAAAAAAAAACCCTCAGGCTTTTTTCCCCTGACTACATTTTCTCTAATGCTGATGACATAATACTATTTTTAGCCACTGTGTGCACCTGTTCTTTAGAAATCAGTGTCTGTCAAAATACCTCACTCCTCTTCCCTGTTCATTAAGCTTACCCTTGAGTTATACTTGCTTTCATTCATCTAAGAGACTTATTTTTTTTATTTAAAATTATAATTTGAAATCACTAGGCACTGAGTTTTTTCAGAAGGATAGAGTGTTTATTTCTGAAATCCCCAACAGCCCCTTCTTTCCTCTATCTGACATGTAAACAGGATAAGGAAACAGGCTTTATTTGCAGGGCCGTGAATAGAAAGGTACATTTAACTCTGGAAAGCCAAAGCATCAGGAAAGATGAAAAAAGGCCAACCAGCCTAACCTAAGCAGTAAGCCTCAGCTCCCAGTGCGAGCCCTTGTCTCTAAACACAAGGTTGACAGCTCCTGAGGAATCCCACTCAAGGGTAATCCCTGGCCGTTGAATACTTGTACACTTGTGCATGCACACACATGCAACACACACACAGACATGCATCCACACGCACTGCCACATGCATGGCTCTCCAAGCAAGCAAGATGATGGTAGTAGCACCTGTGTGCTGAATGTTACTTCCATGTCAGCCTACAGTTCAAGTTCACTCTCCTTCCAAATAAATTACACACACACACACAAACACACACACACACACACACACACACACACACACACACACACAAAGCATAACCCAAATACTCTTAAAACAACCTGCTAAGTTTGCAGCCACTGGGTTAAATGTGACAATATCTAATTCTGGGAAACAAGCTAGAGTCTGAGAGCTCACATCTTTCCATCCTAAGTCTTTTTGTTTTGTTATTCGTTAGTTCGTTTTCCTTTTTTCCTGAGATAGGCTACTCTTGAAGCTATTTTATTAAATCAAGTACGACCTCGAATATGTGATCTGCTCTCTGCCTCTCCAGTGCTGGAAACACAGACACAGGCTACCATGGCTGGCTTTATGTGGTACTGGGGAGCAAACCCAAGGCTTTGCGAATACTAAGCAAGCACCACACCAACTGAGCCACACCCCAGCCCTCAGTGGCCTTTGTTGTTGTTGCTCTTGCTTACTTTTTACTTTCTTGGGATGACCCTCACTCTGTAGTAAAGCCAGCCTGAAACTTGCTATATACACCCCAGCCTGGCCTCTGCTTCCCCAACACTAGAATTACAGGTAGGCTGTAATTCTAGTAAATTGGGATTCTTTGACAGGGATTAAATAATAACAATAATTTATGAATTATATTTCTAATTCAACTTAATATTAAAATCTTATGTTATTACTAATAAAAATGGTCAATCGTTTCAATAGTTTTAATAAACTATTTATTGGCTATTATACAAACAATTTTCTATGTGTTACATCATTATATCATCACTGCTTTTAGGTAAAGATATTTGAGGTCCAGACAGATAAATAACTTGGTTCACAGCACACAACTTGTAAGGGTCTGAGCTAGGCCTTATGTTAGGAACTAACTACCTGAAATACTTGAAAGCCTGCAATCTTTCTGTCCTAGATAAATTAACCACTTGATGCCTTATAATCTTCCAGCTCTACGAAAAAAGGAAAAATCATGTTCTATAACTAGTTTGAAGAAATCACTTTTCAAAACACTTTGCTAAACACTTTGGGGATAAGGGGTTAGTAAGGGATTGAAGACAGCTTAGATCACGCCTAACTAGGTGAGACAGAAGCCAGCTGTAGTTGCTCATAAAGGAATCAGCATGCATCTCAAGCTGGCTGGAGAAACTGAGGGAGCGCACGTATAGGAACAGCAGCACTGACAAAAAGGGAGTGACGCTACTTTGTTTTTAAAAAATGAAATATGGTACAGGCTCCCCGGGAGGCTTGTCATCTCAGTGAATAAATACTAAGGCATCGGGAAACTGCCGCCTCCCTTTAATCATTGGCCAATAGGAAGACACTCCATCACTGAAAGTGTGTGATAAGGAGAAACTGTGGACAGCCAGGTAGGGAGTCTTAGCCCATTTGTTGCATTTTGTTATCCAAACTGGAGAACTAGCACTTTAAACTTTATAGCTTTAAACCATCACATTACACAGAAGTAAGGAAAAGTATCGCTACTTCAAATTGTGAATGCACAATTCTAAATCAATTATGCCAGTTTCTTTAGGCTGACACAGATGGAGTGTCTAAGGAGAGGCGTCTCCTGCAGAAACTGTGAAAGCACACCTTCTGTGCTTTTCCATCATTCTTGCATTGTTTCTACTGGGTTTGCTACAATCTGCATCTGACAGGCTGGTGTATCCATACATGAGGTGTGGCACAAATGATGTCTCTAGTGGGCTCCTGTTTGGTTTTTTTTCAACATCATTACATCTGCAGCTTACTAGAAAAGCTTTTGATGTTGGTTATTCTAACAATCTGGCTACACACAAGTGAGCAAGATTTCACAAGGCTCAAAGAGTCAGTTTTGGCCACGTTCTCATAAAATGATTTACAGCCAACGCTCCCCATGAAACGCTCCCCATGCACTCACATAACCCAACAAGCCACTGAGTACAAGGTTCACAACAGCACTCTGCCAAAACGTATTTATTAATGCAATTATTTTCTTAATGCATAATTTATTAGCACAACACTATACATGGGCTTTAGACTCATGTTCTTACAACTGCCACAGGATGTCTCCACTAGGATGCCTGGAAAACACCTCAAGATTTAGCTCTAGTTAAAGCACACCATTAATCCACACTTCAAACCAAACCCAAGCCCCACTAAGCATTCCCACTCTCAGTGAAGTAAATTTATATGTCTGAGTCCATTACCCAGTGCTCCCAACACACTGACTCCACTCCTCCGAGTGGGCAGTCAACTTTCAGTGTTTTGTTCAAATTCTCCCAGGCTTCACTGGTGCTCTCAAATAAAAGTCGGAAGGGAGAGTATTTGCCTAGCGTGCGCAGTGCCTGAGGTTCGATCCTTACCACCATAAAAAACTTAGACTGTTAGCCTCTTACCATGAAGTGAAAGGCTCTCTGTACAGCACAAACCATGGGGGAACTCTGTCCTCATCTACCAGGCTTCCCACTTTGGTTGGCTCTCTACTCGATACCCAGTCTTCTTCCTAGTCCCACTTTTTGCTTAGTTTCCCAGTTTACTATTCTTTCTACTATTCTTTTTTGGGTCCAAAAAAGCCAGATTCAAAGACATTTTCAAGTGTTCTCTTGGATTTTTCAGAAACACTGGTACCTTAAACACTGTCCTTAGCAATGTGCCTCCCTCTGTTTTTCTCACAGCATCAGGAACCCCTGTCCTAGTCGCTGTTGTAGACAAGTGCCCAGCGCATAGCAAGCTCCCAGTAATTTCTATGAACTCAAGCAATATATAAGCAGCTGCTATGTGCCCAGCACTTGTCTAGGTTCTCGATGGGAAGTGAACAAACACCCACAGGCGGCATGTAGCAGGAAAAAGGGAAGGGAAGAGAAACAGTGAAGGAGGAACACTGACGGACAGCAATCGAAGAAGGCCTACAAAGTAAAATGGCATCTGGGCAGAGACCTGAAAGACACAGACATGAGTGAGTGAGTGAGTGAGCGAGCGAGCCGTGACTATCTTTTCCAGGAGAGATATAACATGTGCAAAGGTCCTGGGGTCTACTTAGGTGCTCCAACAGCAAGCCCTGGCACAGACTCGACTCATCCCATTTCACAGATACTAGAGGGAGTCTCGGGAGACTTGACAGGACATGATTTGGTTTTAACAGGATTGTTCTGGTTGTTCAGTAAGAACAAAAAAGCAAAGCCGACGTGATAACAGCTTGCAATGGAGAAAGGCCTGTATTCTGGATACAGAGGTGAGGTAGAATCAGCTGTCTAGCTCACAGATTCTGGGGTGGGAAAAAGAAGTCAAGGGGCTATAAATACAAGGTGTGTGTCTCGGTGGTAGAGTATTCGGCTAGCATGTGCTATGCTCTGGGTCTGAGTCCCAGCACTAAACAGTAAAGCCAAAAAACGAACTCAGGGATGTCTCTGACTGTTAGCTTAAACTCCTCTAGCAAGCGCAGTTGCTATTTGCAAAGACAAAAGGGAGATTTGATTATATGTCTACTGGTCACCAGGTGGTGATTTCCACCACTACACTAAAGATACTCCTGTATCTGACAGTCTCCTGATCATGTATTTATGCCTCTGTGTGATAAAGAGCTAAGTCCAAGGGAGCAACTGCAAGAAGATCCTATAACTGATTCCTAGAGCACATCCGAACCTTTACGTCAGGAAAATGAGAAGTCAGCAAAGGAGACTAGAAAATAAACATCCAGTGGAGAGTAGAGAAGGTCAAGGAATGTGCAGAAATCCAGATCTAATATTGGGATCTGAGCGTTCCTTGATGAAATTTTTATATCACAGAATCAATAAAAATAACCTCTAGGAAATTAACGTTCTTTGGCTTAGAGTAATAATCATGACTGTTTTCCTGGATGCTTAAGGAAATTAACATCCCCGTTTCCTGAGTACCTTATTCATTCACTGATAACATATGCCCAGGTGATCTGCCCGCAAGAAATGCAGATAAATTCATTCTTATTAATCTTTGCCTTTAAACCACTGCTTTAGGGCGGAGAAAGAACCTGTAAACATGCAAAGAACCCATGCAGAAGTATGTCAAGTAGACACCACTGATTAAGATGGCATCTCCACCCACGACAGTGATAGAGGGAGGGAGGAGGACATCAAGGCCGGTGGGCCCAATCTGCCAACAGAATGGCAACTTACCTTCTCACTATTTCCTTCAGAGTGCGGAAGGCGGGAAGTACAATCTTGCCAGACAGGTATCGTGAGTCACTTCCCAGCAGGCCAATCAGCGACTCTAAATTATCCAAGCCTTAGCACTAGACCCCCAAGACCTCCCGGGACCCAAAGGACCCCAGCCTTAAACCCCTGGAGCCGGACGCACTACAGATCCCACCAGCCCCAGCGCGCCCCGCAGCCCAGCGAACCCGTTCCGCCGCCGCGGGGACACCTGGGGACTGTAGTCTCCACTGCCCGACGCCAGCTACTACCTGGAAGCGATAGAGGAAGGCTTCGGGCCAGAGGAAGAAGTAGGCCGGGCTGATAATACCGAGCTTGCCGATCAAGGGGACCGCGACGGTGGCAGCAAACCAGTAGCGCGTGATGGCCGGGATGCTCCTGAACCAGTCCCCGATGTCCGACATGGTCGCCCGTCAGGTGACCGGCTGCGCAGCGCCGCGCGTCCTCCCGTGCCCACCCTGCGCTCCGCGGCCGGCTCGGCCAGGGAAAGTGGAGGCGCAGCCCGCCGTGCAGGAGGCGGAGACCGACGGACGTGGCGCCACCGAATTCGGACGAGCCAGACAGAGATCACAAGAGAAACTTCCCCTTCCGGTGGCCGGCGGGCCACGTGACTAGAAGTGCCCTTCGCGGCTTAAAGAGCCAGTGCTGTGTTTGAAGCGCGGGGGTCTCGCGGTCCTGGGGTGGGGCCAAGTAAGAGAGGCGGGGCGACGACTGCACGTCTTTTGGGAAACAGTGGTTGCCCAGAGCAACGGCCAGTACTGCAAGCCAATGGGACTGCTACGTGTCCTTCACCCAGTTCTCGTCGGAGTTGTAATCCGAGTCGGGCCTCTTGAATATTTATTTAAAGGAGAAGGAAGCCGTAGTGCTTACAGTTCCTCATTTAGTCACAATGTCAGCAATTTGTTCACAACTTCAGGCGGATTTCTAGACACTGGGGATGCGGCGGCTGCTGCACGGTAGTGGTACCTGAACTTTGCAGTCTCAGGGTAGACAGAAAAACAAATGAGTAAGGAAGAAAATTTTCAGAAGATAAGGAAAAGGATTAGAATGATGAAGGGTAGAGTCACAGCGGAGGACCGGGAAATCTTGAGACGCATTTGAGACCGCATTTAATAACTGGACATAATCTGGTTCATTGGGAGCTTTAAATTAGAAACAGAAGAAGATGGTTGTTTTAAACACCCGGTGGAAAGATAACGATTTCACTAGAACTTCTATTGCGTTGCTGTTGTTTTGGAACTATGGTTTAGGCCCAGTAAAGCCTTCCGTGTAAAGAACATAGGTGTAAACTGACCCGTAGTGAACACAGTGTTTGAACTTACTGCGATCAAAGAGATTGCTCACCGAAGAACCCTGGAGCCATTTCGCTAAACAAAATCCGAAATCATTATTTGGATGGTGGAGGAAGAGGAACTGTTGGCCAAACTAAGAGGCAGTGCGTTGTGAACCCAGAGCAGAGCAGACCCGAGTGTAAGGTGATTACCGTCAGGTCTGGACAATAAGAAAAGAAACAGACACAGTGCTCTCATATAGGAAAAAAATTCCGAAAACTTAAAAAAAAATGTGAAATTTGGGCTCTGAAAAAAACTATTTAACTTTGTAAAGGAATTGAAAATCTTAAGTCCGAGTGGCCCACGTGACTCACATGCCCCAGGCAAAGATAGGGTCCGTGTGCATTTCCACATACTTTACAGTGTTCCATTATTTCAAAGAACTTTGGTCACTACCCTTTTGATGTTAAGAAATGCACATTTTACAAAATAGAAAGATAATGAAAGGATACATAATTTGGGGTCCGTAAGAACATCAAGTACAGAAAGTCTATGAGGAAACGTCTTCATACTTAGCCAGGAGAGTTCAAATGGTGCAACCTTGCAAGAAAGTCGTTGTGCTTGCCTCCTTCGATCACTGGCAGGGACATTTTAACCAAGCTATAAGGAATAAGAGAAACTGGCTATCCAACATAGCTATGGAAAGTTCCATTAATGAGCTAGTCAACGTGTGTGCATGAGAAAAGAGCAAAAAATGTCATGAAGCCCGATCTAGACTGTTCCCAGATTCGCCAAGTGAGTGGTCTGGGTTGACTGTTGGCTTTAGAGACACTGATGTGTATATTGTGACAAACCACTTCTTAGCAGTACCATGTTGTGAACGTCACTCGATCTCTCTTTGGTGTCCTTGTCTTTAGAAGGAACTGATGACTGGGCTGCAGAGATGGCCCAGCTGGGAAAACTCCTCAAGCTGTGGCATCCACATAAAAGCACAGGAAGGAGGTCATGGTAGGCAGTGGGACAGGCCTGCAGCCCCACACTAAGGAAGCCTGAGAGCAAGAGTTTCAGGCCACCCCGAACTGCACAGCAAGATTCTGTCAAAAAAGCAAAAGGAGAGAAGAAAAGGAAAAGAGGATGGAGGAGGAGGAGGGGGAAGGAGAAGGGGGAAGGAAGAGGAGGGGGAGGGGAGGAGGGGGAGGGGGAAAGAGGGGAGGAGGAGGCTGGGGAGATGGCTCAGCAGTTAAGAGCACTTTCTGCCCTCCAGAGGACCTGGGTTCTCTTCCCAGCACCCACAAGGTGGCTCACAGTCATCCATAATTCTGGTTCCAAGGGATCTGTCTGATCCTACCTCAGTTTGGTAGGCACCAGGTATGTACATACACCATCTACATACATGTATGCAGGCAAGACACTCATATACATAAAAATCATTTTTACACCATTTTTTTTTGAGACAAGGTTTTTTTTTTTTGTGTAGTCTTTGCTATTCTGGAACTTGTTCTGTAAATCAGACTGGCCTCAAACTCACAGAGGTCTGCCTACCTCTGCCCCACGGGCTGAGATTAAAGGCATTGCACCACCATACCTGGCTTAAATTTAAAACAAAAACAAAAACAAGACATTCCCTGTTATTTCTCTCAAAAAAAAAAAACCTGAAATTAGAAAAAATTGGAGACAGGCCAACAGTCAAAATCACAAGGCTGGCTAGTGCCGAAACTCTATATGATTTTATATGACTTCCTGATGCTGACAGGCAGGGGGCTAGTGACTCGGAGAGTCTGTCACAATCGATATCCAGGAGCACTGTCCTAGGGGGATACCTGAGAGAGGATAGCATATTTCTTTAAGAAGTTCACAGCATATTGGCAATATGTAATTAATACTTGTGTTGAATAACAGCCCGGTTAGCACCACCTTGCAAATGAAGTTGCCATGACAACAATCACGCCATATCACTGCCGTTCCCAGCAGAACCAGTCCAGTCCTGTCTTTATAGTCACAGCCATGGGAAATTTCCAAACATTGACACTCCGGACTAGAAGGGCGGCCTCACAATATATAAAGTATGTATTTAATTACTCTTGATGTCTTTGTATGTGTGCACACATACTAACATATCCATGTATGCCTATGTGCATTATAAAGTCAGTCTGAGGCTGTGGTGGTACATGCCTTTAATCCCAGCACTTGAGAGGCAGAGGCAGGCGGATTTCTGAGTTCGAGGCTAGCCTGGTCTACAGAGTGAGTTCCAGGACAGCCAGGGCTACACAGAGAAACCCTGTCTCAAAAAACCAAAAAAAAAAAAAAAAGTCAGTCTGTTGAAAAGCAACCTGAATTCCATGCTTTCTTCTGTTGTTGGCTGTTTGTGTGGTGTGGACAATTCACTAAGCTGATTCATCCCTCCCCTGCCCCCCCCCAAAAAAAGTGTATTACCTGGTGTGTACACTGAGATTGTTTGCTTTAAGAATCTCCTGTATACCAAGTTCTGCACTTGCACTTGGCATATATCATCTTGCTTAACATTAATACCAATAGATGAGTACTATAATTATGCAAACTGGAAAGCAGATGAAAGTTCTCAAAGTCACATCAAATGTTGAGATCACAGTTGTCATCAAATCCATAGAGTTGGGCACAACAACTCTGCCTTATAATTCCAGCCATTGAGAGGCTAAAGCAGAAGGATTATGCAAGTTCAGTGCTAGCCTGGGCTACAGGGTGAAACCTAATCTCAAAAATCTAAAAATCACTTGGTGCCAAGTTTGATAGTCTGGGTTGGATATCTGGAACCCCCACATGCAAGAAGAAGAAAACACCCACCAGTTGTCTTTTGTCACTGTTTGTCACATGTGTGTCATGGCAGACACACACAAATATAAACACAAACAAACTTTTAAAATTTAAATACAAAATTGAAAATTCCACTTAAGTCTGGCTAAAGAGTCATTTTTTTTTTCATAGCTGTGCCTTGCCTGCATGACAAATGGAAAGACTATAAAGTCCAAAGCCTCTGGTGGGTCCCAGTTGTATTCTGCTTCACAAAAGGAGAGCAGGAGGCATCCAGTGTTCAACAGATGGATCCATCAGACTGCCTGAAACAAAGAGTGTGTGTAGAAAGTATTGGGAAGAAAATAGTTTCTAAACTGAGTCTAGCAGTACACAGCTGTAATTCTGGTACTCGGGATGCTGAGGCAGGAGAATCACAAGTGTGAGGACAGTCTGGGTTAAATAGTGATACCGTCTCAAAGGGAGTGGGGAGGGAAAGAGTAGGGGCGTGTTGGTGTAAGCTTTTAATCACAGCATTCAGAGGCGAATTTGAAGTTAGCCAGGGCTATGTATCAGGTTTCAGACTAGATAGGGCTGCACAGAGAGACCCTGTTTCAAAGAAGAAGAAGAAAACATAAACAAGAAAAACAAAAGCAAACAAGCTTACCATTTGACTTCTTTTAAACAATTCCCTCGAATCCAAAGAATCAGAATACCGCCAATTCAAGCAATAATTTAATACGCATCAGCCCATAGCTTCCATTCATAAATAGAACAAGAATTACCAACATTCTTCAATTCCTAGCCCCAGAGCTCAGGTCTATCACCCTGTCTCAAAAAACAACATACACAAACAAAACATATTTAGTTTGCTGTGCCCTATCAAGAGCCTATGTAATATTTAAACCATGATCTATTAAAGCCAACGGTGGTACCTGTTCATTTATTTATTTATTTAACAATGTTTTGTTCAAAGCGTGCTATGTACAAAGCACTCGTCTAGCTAGGGACCCTTGACAGTTACTTCTACCCCTTTGGAGCCTTTGTACAACAGGCCGAGAGGCCACTGAAAGGCATAAACGATGTACAACAGGTGAAGAGATGGGTAATGCTGACAAGAAAAGACAAACACAAGGAAGCTTGTGCTGGTCAGGAAAGACCTCAGTGAGACCTCAGGAGATCTTGTAGGCAAAGCCTCAAGCAAGCAGGCTGTGGACATTTGGTGGGGAGGTGTACTGGCTGGTTTTGTGTGTCAACTTGACACAAGTTGGACTTACCTCAGAGAAAAGAGCCTCCCTTGAGAAAATTCCTCTGTGAGATCCAGCTGTAAGGCATTTTCTCAATTAGTGATCAAGGGTGGGAGGGCCCACTGTGGGTGGTGCCACACCTGGGCTGGTAGTCCTGGGTTCTTTAAGAGAGCAACTGAGCAAGCCAGGGGGAGCAAGCCAGTAAGCAGCACCCCTCCATGTTTTCTGCATCCACCTCTGCCTCCAGATTCCTACCCTGTGTGAGTTCCTGTCCTGACTTCCTTTGGTAATGAACAGCAATGTGGAAGTGTAAGCTGAATAAACCCTTTTCTCCCCAACTTGCTTCTTGGTCATGATGTTTTGTGCAGGAATAGAAACCCTGACTAAGACAGGAGGGGAAGCAGATCCACTAGGGAGATGGAAAAGACCTGCAAGACATCTGGGAAGGAGTCTGGCGTGAAGGCCCTTAACATGACCAATGTGGCCAAGCAGATAAGGAGAGGGAGTAAGAGTCAGGAAGAGCCAAATCGATAGTTCCACAATAGTGTGAGATAGATAGATAGATAGATAGATAGATAGATAGATAGATAGATAGATAGATACATACATACATACATACATACATACATACATACATACAGAGATAGAGCTGTCTGGACATTAGAAACAAAACTGTAACAGCATAAAAATACAGTACAAGGAATCAGATAAGATACAAGGTAACAATGTATTATTTGTAAGAGCAACATACTCCACAGAAACGGAACATGTATGTGTAGGAGATGATTGGTCAAATAAACAGTAATATTTGGAAGCCAAGCAGCTGTAAGCAAAGAATAAGGGGCATACTTTTTATGAGTGCATAGAGACTGCCAATATCCCTGGGCAAGTGACCAAAGGACACAAATTACAATATAAAACACGAGTTTCCATACAAAGAAGCAGAGAAAAACATATGTACACATACCAATTTTTTAAAGGGACATGGTTTTCTCAGTACCCGAAGGCGCCGTGCAGCTAGCTGCTGGTGAGGGTAAAGAAGCCAGCGGCAGTCTCACCCAACTGTGACCTCTGGGCGCTGCAATGACCAGGACGGTAAGAGATTGCTCACGAATGTGATAGTGGCAAGACAGTTAAGGGAATAGCCAACTGTTTTCTGATTGGAGTTAATGTCTGCTCCACAGGAAGAAACACAAGCCTGGTGCTAAGATCTAGGCAAGAATTCCTGGTTGGGGAGTTCCCAGCACCAAGAGGTGAACATGCTACTATTATTTTGCTAAATGGATATAGTATCAAACTTTAGGAATTGAGATTAGCCTGGTCTACACACAAAAGCTCCAGGACAGCCAGACCTTCATAATGAGTCTCCCTCAAAAACATTTTATATATATATGTGTGTGTGTGTATGTATATGTACACACACAAATATATTCAAGCACATACACATATATGTATACACACACACACACACATATATATATATATCACTAGTCTAACTAGAAAGCAAGCTCTATGTACATGTAACTTTGTTTCATTCACTACTACAGTCCAATGGGCAGCTCCTTGTCACAGTAGCAGCTCAAGGAACAACTATTAACAAATGAATGATTATCACTTCAGTCAAAACAGAGCACAGGAAACCTTTGTATCATAAGAAATCAAATTGTTCAAAGAGAGGAGAGAATAAAGAGTAGTGGTGAGAATGTCAGAGTGTTAGGGGGAACTGAGGTAACTGGAGATTTTGTGAGCAGAACAAGCCCAGGCTCCTTTAGTCACGAGATGTTATTGCTGTTGATGTGCAAGCGTGCGTATGCCTGATTGGCGAGGCATTGGTGTCCAGAATGCTACATCTGTCGTGTTTGTTTGAAGGCAATCCAAATAGGCTGAGTGCGCGTTTCGAGAGCTCGGGGATAATTTTACATTTTGTTCATGCTGTCAAAAGCAACAGGGGAAATGTGTTGGGAAGAGAACGTGAGGTTGCACCCATGGCGTCTCAGTGGGGTTGTGGTTTGGTTTGGTTTGCTCTTTGTGAGGCACTGGGGCCACCGCTTGGTCAGTAGCATCCTTGGGCCACCACAAACAACACCTTTCCTCAGTTATGACAACTGAAGTGTTGCAGATCTTCTCAATGCCGTAAAATCACCGCTCCGAGAAGCTTATCCACTCCTCTTCCTTTTGTAGCTGCACACTTATTCCAGCACACACACACACACACACAAACACACACAACTAAAAATGTAAGGGTCCATAATTTGCTGAAGAATGATACACCAGACTCAAATAGTACGTAAACACAAAGAGTGTTTTTCTGTGCAGAAGTCCAGCATGCAGAAGTCCATGCATTATCAAGACAGAGAGACAGCCAAGTGAGCTCACAGGCTTGATGTAAAGCACATTGGAGTTCTCAGTAGATGAGCTTTATTTTTCTCTATCTCTAGGCATTCTGGAACCATTATTGGGGTATAAAGGCTGGAGCCTGGGGTTTTTCTATTAGAAATTGACTTACCTGGGCTTGCCTGGACTTGCCCAGTTCTTGGGCCTAGTCTCTTTAATGGCCAATTTGAAGTCCGTCATGGAATCTGCCTAGCCTTCTCAAGACAACCCCCAGCCAATATAAGATGATTCATTCCTCTGCATATTCCTTCCCAAAGTCTCCTGCTGCCATCTGGGAGAAACTATTGTACAAAGAATCTCTAACAAATTGTATTTTAGCCAGGCCTGGTGGGTCACATGGGTAATCCTAGTACTTAGGGGCTAAGATATGAGAAACACCCAGAGTTCAAGGGTCTCAGGGGTACAGACTCAAAGAAAACGCTTTCCAGGAGATTCCTGCACTTACACAGTTCCTTCCTGCATCGATTGTGGACTTGAGCACATGCTTCTGGGCCATTCCTATCATAGCATCCCTTTCTTAGAACCCAGTATCATATAAAAATGGTCGGGATAGACTGCAGAATGGTGAAAGACCCCCATGGGGAGAAATTGGGGGTTGGTATGGGTGAAAAACTATCCTAGATAGTCTAACACCAGCTGAACTTCAAACTAAGTGCAGCCATGAATGACCATAGCTGTACCATGTGAATAAGAAGTGTTTGGCTGAGGACAGATATACAAAAGCCTGAGAAATGGGAACCCGTTTTTAAAGGCAGTAAATTTTGAGGTGGTTTGTGAGACACTAGGAGTCGGTTGAATAAAATGACCAAATGCCCAAGTGAGTGAGCGGCGGGGCAGTGTTGGAAGCAGCTGCCACCAGCATCTACAAGCTATGACACCTTCTCAGGGATGCCCTGAGTGGATGGTTAATCACAGCTGTTATTAAAGACTAAGTAACAAGCTCTGATTTAAAAGATACGTTTAAGATGTAACAAATATGTTTTAATTGTAAATGCCACGTTTTTTCATGTCAGCTTGAGGTTATCTACATCTGACATACCTTTATTGAAGCTCAACTCTTTAGTCAGGGAGGCCATTCTGGTAGCTTGAAACTGGTCAAGGTAGGAGGAGTCTTCACACCACAGAATTGCCAGAATATAAATGCCACAGTTTGTTTATTTGTTTGTTTGTTTTCTTTAGCCCAGAGAGATGGCTGCTAAACATTTATAGCATGGTACCCTTTGGAGCGGGGGCTTTCCTAATACCCATCGCCCACATGCATGCCAGACACTTCTGAATCCGTCACAATTTCAAGCTAAGTACCACTAGTATCCTGATTTTTACAGATGAAGAAATCAAGACGCAGAGACACTAAATTCTTTGCCCAAAGTTAGAGTCCTTATAAACTGTGGATTCGAAGAACATGGGGATTTTGAGTCCCATATATTTAAATTTCTAATCCATATTTTCCAAATAACTACTTATGACAAAAAGCTGATCACTCTAAGAGTGTTGACAGAAGAACAGAGCAGAGGAGACACTGAGTGAGAGGTTTCTACTTAATGTACAATGCAAAATGCAAGATCACAGGGTATTTAAAATAAAAAAGCAAGTGATTTTTTTTTTAAAAAAAGCCCTAAGGAAATGAAAAACAGTGGATCCACAGATGCCAATCAGCGTAGGTCCTATTGGCTGCCCTCACCCTCCTCATTCCTTGACATAGGATTCTCTGCAGAGGTCGTTAGGTAGTCTGAGCTGCTGGCATTGGGCTTGGCTAAAAAAAGACAACACTCTTCTAATGTCTGTCAGTTCAATCAAATATCTCAGTGGATACCCTACCTCTCACTTTCCTCACTAGAAAGTGCTTACAGTATTACATCCCAAGCTCACCAGTCCATTAAAACAACAAAAATAGAACCAGGGAGAGAGCATAGTCTATAAAGCACTTCTCTTGCAAGCATGTTGACCTGCTTTCAATCCCCAGGACCCGTGCAAAAAGCTGAGCATGGTCATACATGCCTATAATCTCAGCCTTGCCAAGCTCCAGGGCAAAGAGAGACCCCGTGTCGAAGAACGAGTTGAACAGTACCAGACTTGAGATTGACCCCTCCCCTTCGAGTACACGAGCACACACACACACACACACACACACACACACACACACACACACTCGGACACGGACACACACTGACACCTCTCTCACAGTGCATCAAAGGCTACATAGACAATGAGAGATCCTGAATAGCAGTTGAGATGAGACAACTTTGGAGACGAGGGGTTAGGTACAGCTTTCTTCTAAGTCATCTTTACATGGGTGGATGGCTTCTTTGCACACTCTCCTCCAACTGGGGCACTAGAGGAAAGATGCTGTTAAACCCCAGAGCAGTTTCCTGGATAATTAACAACTTCCCTCAATCAGAGTGTCTTCCTTCCTTATAGCAATTACAGGAGTTTACTCCTGGTTTACTAGCGTCCTGTTGTGCTTGATTGATGGCTTGCCCTTAGCCTGCAGATGCTGTTAGAAGCTTGTGAATCAGGCTAATTATTCAGTGCCGTAGGAAATATTCCCAGGATCCTAACTTTGTAGCCATCTGCCTGAGGAGGTCTTCAGATAGGACTGGTACTGCAGAGTGCAATGTCGAAGGTTTAGCCTAGATTGAGAGAATTTTCCTGAGCTGGTGGGTATTAACACCCCCAATAGAGGTGGTTAGAGGATCATTTTTCTGTCTATTCTTTAAAAACCACTTGGCAGTAGCTGGGGAATCATAAAGTTATGTCCCCCATAAGACATGCAGTGTCTCTAGACTGGCCTGGCTTTTTAGGACAGCTTTAACTTTGTATCTTCCTCCTCTCTCCAGCTCTGGGGAAAGCTGTAAAGAGCAAAAATTGCAGGCACCGCTCATTCTTTTATGGAATAGGAAACGTTACCTTTCTCTGGAGTTTTTTAAACACCCCAATCTAAGCTAAGCGTAGTGGCGCATGCCATTAATCCCAGCACTCCAGAGATAGAGACTGGCAGATCGAGGCCAGCCTGTTCTACAGGGCAAGATCAAGGGCAGCCCAGGCTACTCAGAGAAACTCTGTTTTGAAAAACACAACACAACAAAACAAAACAAATAGCAGCAAAAAGAAAACCCCCGATCTATGTCAGTAGTTGTCTTCTCGTATGTGGACACGGACTTGCTGCCTGTCGAGATCAGCAGCACATCTCCACCCCATCCTGGGATATTGTTCGATTTCAGCAGTAAGTGCCAAGTCCTTTCCATTCTACATGAAATGTCACTCTTGCTTGCTTTCATCCATGTTTTATGAGGACACCTAGGCATAAATATTCAATCTTCTCTCTCTCTCTCTCTCTCTCTCTTTCTCTCCTTTCTGACTCATCTGAAAGAAGTGGGGGAAGTGGACCATGTTGTGATTTGCCTACAGTGACATCTGCCTCTCTCCTCCCTCTCACAAGGTCACAGAGCTGAGTCATCGATGAATGGGAAACATTGCCTGGGTTTGCGTCAGTTGGCAGCCAAACACAGGCCTCGTACTGATGAAACCGAAGAAACAAAACTGCTTCTTTCCCAACTTCAGTTTTCCTACACAATGTATCAGTGTCAGACAGCTGTTGCCTGCTTGCAGCGACTTGTTCAGTGACTGCCCTGGCCAACTCCAAATCCACTTCGGTCTTATTGGGAATGACAGCCCCTGCCTCCCCCCTCCTCAAGCTCAAACTCCTTACTTTTAATTGTGTGTATATGTTGTTGTGTTTTATAAAAAGATAGAGGAGGATGGTGGATGTGTGGTGAGGTATGAGAGGACATGGGGGAGTGCCTCGGCAGGTCCATGTTGAAGCATCCCTTCCCCCTGAGGGACCAGCCACACCCTATTCTATACTATTCAGCCTAGTATAGAATAGGGCTTATTCAGGGCAAGGGAAGAGGCCGGTCATGAACACATAGAGAAGATGGGGAAGGGAATAGGGAAAGAATGGGAGCAGGAAGGCAAGAGCGAGAGCAAGAGAGAGAGGGGAGCAAGCAGCTCCTTTTATAGTGAGTCAGGCCTACCTGGCTGTTGCTAGGTAACTGTGGGGCGGAGCTTAGACAGAACGCCAACCTTGCACGTATGACGTCTGCCCATGCATTCGTGTTCTTGTTCTTGTGTGTGTGGTGTGTATATATGTGTGCCACAGTGTGTGCATGTAGGTCAGAGGACAGTCTCTCAGGTGTCAGTCTTTGCCTTCTACCTTGTTTGGGATAAGCTGCCTTTACTGTTCCCTGATGAGTAAGTCTCTGAGTTTTGATTACTCTCTTGTCTCCACCTCCCATCTCACCACGGGAGGGCATGCTCAGCTTCTGTTTTGGTTTGGGGCATTCAAACATGGGTCCTCACACTTGGATGGCAAAAGGTTTACAAGCTGGGCCATCTCCCCAGTCCAACCCTTAAATTCTTTTAAGTGGCCACCCCCACCTCCCGTAGACAAAAGTGCATCTAGAAACAGGGATTTCCATTAAGTCCTTGGCATAAGAGTCAAATACCATCCAATGGCAGTCTGTGCATGTCTACTTTCTGACTTGCGCCTACGTGAGATTTGATCCTGCCATGTAGTCAATACTAACAGTAATTGCTCTTAGTGTTGTCACGGGCGGTTTTGAAGTGTGAAGTGTGAAAAGAGATGGAGTGGAGGGTTTATGGGAGGAATAGAGTGCCAGGTGGGTGTGTGCTTGTACTCGTGGGTATGTAGGCAGGGTCAAACTCAGTAAGTAGTCCCAGCCATGGAGCCCCTGGGATCTATCTGCCAGTCTCTACTTCCCCAGCATCAGGATTATAAACGTGTACCACCATGCCCAGCCTCTTTGTGTGTATTCAGGGGAGGGGAGGGATGGACTGAGCACAGCAAGCCCATTACCAGTCGAGTCATCTCCCCGGTTCTATAGGAAAAGGTTTCTTAAAGATGATTCCCAAAGCCTCCTTCAAAGATGAAACGCTGATAAGTTGGTCTTCATTAATATCATCTGTTTGACAAATACTGTTTTTTTTTTAAAAAAAAAGTGGAAAAACAAGCCACAGACTGAAAAACTCTTTGTAACGCACATATATGTACAACGAAAAGCTTGTACTTAGGATATGTGAATGAGTCTCAAAGCGCAATAACAAGAATTCAAACAATCCAACTAAAACATAAAGGATTCGAACAGATACTGAGCAAGAATGCACGTGGAACACAAACAATTGCATAAAGAGATGCTGAGCCTCGTTTGCCATTTCAGAAGAAGCAATGAAAATCGCCATGGATACCACGATATTCTCAGAGTGGCCAAAATGACAGAGATTCATTACCAATGAGGAGCCCCTGGACTCCCACTATGGGGCCTGGGGGAAGGTGTGAACTGTGAACCACCTCACATGTGTGGAACACATTTGTCAGTCTCCTGGAAAGCAAATTGATGTCTGCCACACAAGGCAGGGGCTCCACTCTCAGGAGCATCTCCCAGAGAAATAAAAGGAGTGTTCATACCAGCTTTACTCAGGAGAAGAGAAACTGGAAACCATGGTAATGTTCACAAATGGATAGACAGACTATACGGGTACAATGGAACCCCACTTAGCAATGAAAATGATGACGAACTGGTGTCCCAACAAAACAACTGAATCTCTTAATAACAATGTCAAGCTCATGGTATATATATAAAAAATCCAGTTGGAGGAGAAAAAGGACGGGTGAATAAGACTCCATTTATATAAATGTCCAGAAAGTAATAATTGTGAGGAACAGACAACATCCAGTGATGACAGTACACCAAGTAGGATGGGGATAGAAAAAGATCACAAAGAAGAGATAGGAGGGAGTCTTATGGTGACAGATACATATGTTCACCCTCTTGATTTGGTAGTAGGTTCACAGTGAGTACTTATGTCAAACTTACATGATTATATACTTTAAATATGCAAATAAAGGAATATATGTGGGGTATGTATGTGTCTATCTGTTATTGAGTAATGGTCCATAGGATTTTTTTTTCTGAGCCAAAGTATCATTTTGTGGCTCAGGGTGGGCTCCAATTTGAAATCATCCAGTCTTAGCTTCAAAAGTACTGGGATTATAGGTATGTGTCATGATGCTTGACCAAACCCTTCTTTGGTTGTTGCTTTTCTGTTGTGGCAAATCATGGGGTTCAGGAACAAAAGGATCATAATTCTATTTTGGCTTTCCTCCTACTTCAGTTTCCTAGGAAATAGGGATAATAGCAGCACCTATCTGTAGCAAATCAAATGCTTTCCCCTTTCTCCTCATATAGGTCTACATACTAATCTCAGTATGCGTGAAGCCTAGCAAACACACACACACGCACGCCCCAGTCTTTGAAGATGTAAGTTAAGGATTTTCATCTAAGAATATCATTCTGAACTGTTCTTGTGAACCCTAAATCCAACTGTAAGTGTCCTTAGTAAATGGCAAGTCAAGCTCTGAGACTTGGAGAGAAACTTATTAGAGACATAGGAATTGCAACGCAGGAGATAACAGATCCAAATAGCCTTACACAGTGTCCCAAAGGAAACAGGGAAACAGGAACATGTGTGGATCAGAAGTGCTGGCTGATCTACTGTTAACAAGCAAGCATTTGTAAGAAGCTTCTACTGAAGCTGAGAAAAGGCAGGAGCTATGATACAGGTGCTATTATATGGCTTATTAACAATAAGATGGAAATACACACACATCTAACACGTTCTGAGCAGAGCCTGGTGGTGTCTGAATACACACCTTAAGGCTCAGGAGCAATATGTCCATCAGATGACTATAGCTCAAAATTGATCAGGAGCGAAAGGTCATTTTCCTAGGCAATGTGGTGAACTCAAGTCTTGTTTCCTTAAAAATGTTTATACTCTCTTTTGAAAACCTCATTTAATTTTTACTTTATGATTTTTTTCATTTATGAGAAAAGTAGAGAGATATTTGCAACAAGCAGAAAGTGGCTATCCCAGACAAAGAAGAAAATCTTTGTTGACAGACTCTGTTGACACAGAATCTTGAGAGAATAAATTTCTGGTTTTTTTTTTTTTTTTTTTTTTTGGTTTTTTGAGACAGGGTTTCTTTGTGTCACTCTGGCTATCCTGGAACTAGTTCTGTAGACCAGGCTAGCCTGAACTCATAAGATCTGCCTGCTTCTGCCTCCCAAGTACTGGGACTGAAGATGTGTGCCACCACTACCTGGCATAATTTCTGTTTTATAGACCAAATGTGGGGCAATTTCATTAGAAACTAATTTGCAACTTTATACAGCACTGAAGTGGAATTAAAAGTATTATCTAAATTGTTTCTCTGTGAATTAAGTGAGTTGGCATGTTAGGCACGCGGGATAGCCGCACACAGTAAGCACTAGAGAAACACTAAGTGAATTTTGCTAAGCGAAAAAGATTGCCAGTGCAGCTGGTTTTTGACGTTTTTGCTTTTCTAGATTGTGAACAGTGGGCTGGAAACCATAATGTGGGAGCGTCTTGTAAATTTACGCAATTAAATCATGATGAGTGTGGCAAAAACAAACAAAAACAAACCAAACAAAACAGAAATCATTCAGGTCTGTGGGGTTCTGCAGTGCCTGCAAGTTCTAGGAAAGGAACTCCTCCAATTCTCAACGAATTTGCCTTTTGCTTCTCTATTAGTTATTTCTATAAATCTCTTATTCTAAACTCAATACACAGCAAAATGCAGGAGGCAGCAGGCTCTCAGGAGAAAAACACCTTTGACGTCTATTTGAGCCTATAGGTGTCAGAGAACTGAAGTCCCAGACTTGGTCTTCAGAAAACTACAACTCCCGGAAGCCTTTGTGTCGCAGAATTAGAGAGAAGCCTCAGAAAAGGGGTGGAGTCTAGAGAGAAGTCGTTGGTCCTTTTCCTCGTCCTGAGTGGAGGGACCACGTGAGCGGAGGCGGGCAGTTCCGTGCTCTGATTGGTTGTAACTAGAAAGGGCGTTCCCCCGTGTGATTGGTACAGTCCTGGGGGGCGGAGACCCCGCGGGGGCCGCTCGAATTTCCCGGGTTGGGCGCGCGGGGACTGCTGGGTAGCTCTCGGGACGGTTACCCCGCCGGGTCAGCAGTGGTCTGGAGTCGGGGGAGGCGGGGGTTCGACATGCAGAGCACTGACCTGGGCAACAAGGAGAGCGGCAAGATATGGCACCGCAAGCCATCGCCAGCCACTCACGACGGGTGAGGCTATGGGCTGTGGAGACTGGCGAGGGGGCGGGTCTGCGGAAGGCTGAAGTGGGAAGCGTGGAGAAGGGATGCTGGCCCGGGGATTCTGACTCTGCCTCCCTGGGTTGGGACCTCAGGAGGAGGAGCAAGTAGCTCCCGAAACCGCAGATTGCAGTTGCGTGCCAGGTCCCCGGTCACAGTGAGAGGGAGGCAGGACAAGGCTCTACGTCTTAGGCAAAAAGAATTTGCAGTTCGGCTGAGTGCCAGGACTCCACCTGCTTTGATTTATTAATGTCTATTCCAGTTGGGAAAAAAACTCCAGGAGGTGATGGGAGCAAAGACAGCAGTGCACATCTACCTCTCCCAAAGCCGAAGCTCTCCATCCTTGTCATTACATTGCACACATCTGTAATGTTGAGAGCCTAGTGTGGGCCGAGCACGCTTTCACTCTGGAACAACGCGGGAACAAACTTGCGTTCTGCAGTTGCACAGAGGAGTGTGTGTTGCGGGGGCTGTCCACGATGCGGGGACTTTTACCTGCCTGCACTTCTTTTCATTCCGTTTGGAGTAGACGGCCCGGTTTAAGACTCAACCTCTTGTGTGACGTCAGTGGGAGTCTTTGCCCCCGTGATAGATATATTTGTTTTGGTTCCCATGGTGCATGCCTAAGTGATCTTGGTGTTTCTGATTACCTAGGCTTGCGTGGACTGCATGGTATCACTTGGGTTCGTGTCTCAAGGTTTGTTTCACAAGAGACTTTTCTGTTTTGTCTTTTAGTTGCTTCCCTAGAAATCAAACTAAGTGTTTTTGTAGGCTGAAAGCACAGTTATAAGTGGATCAGCCATTTATTTGACTAGTCAGCCACTGTGGTTTCTGGTGGCTCTCTACCCTTTATCAATGCTGTTGACCCATCGACCTATTGAATAAACAGTTTTGTCAATAGTGGAGATTCTTCGGTGTTTTCATTTCAGCTTGGAAAGCAGTTTTGAGCCAGAACGCTAAGTGGAACCAGCCAGCAGAGCTCAAAAAGAACTAAAAAGGGTGAGCTTATTCAGCAGTAAGTCTCAGAGGCTGAAAACATTCTAGACCTAGATTAGATTGTACAGAGGCTAGAAGCTTTGAGGACTAGGCCTAGGTTAGCAGACAAGAGGCAGTAAGCCTCCAAGATGACAATTGCATCAGGAGAATAAAAAACACTTTTATGTGTGCATGTTTATATGTCATATGTGTATGCATTCATGTATGTATATGCAGGTGCTTGTAAAGGCTGGAGATCAGCATCAGGGGTCTTCCTTAATTGCTCTTCTCCTTAATTTTTGAGACACAGACTCTCACTGAACTTGGAGCTCATCGCTTGAGCTCAAGGGAGCTGCCTGTTTCCAGTTTCCCTTCACCGAGGTTACAGATGCCTGCTACCATGCGAAGTTTAATTTTTGTGTTTTCAACACCATGAAACCTCCATAAAGATGAACATTGTAAGATTTTTTTTCTATGCCCCTGATCAATCTAAAAAAGCTCTATATTTAGATAAACATGAAGAAAAATAATTTTTTCACTACTGAGGATTCAACCTAGGGCCTTGTACATATTAGGCAAGCGCTTTACCAGTGAACCCTTGAGGAAAATGTTTAACCCGCTTATCAATGTAGCATCTTTCCATAAGTTTTGAAAATGAGATTTTAATTTGGAATATTAAAACTCAACATATAAAGGACCGGAGAAATGGCTCAGAGCTTAAGTGCGTTGGCTGCTCTTGTAGAGGATCTAAGCTTAATTTCCAGTATCTGCTTGGTACCTCACAACCTTCTGTAACTCCAGTCTCAGGGGGACTCCAACACACTCATTTAGCATCTGCAGGCATCAGGCATGGGCACAGTGCACAGAAATATATTCAGTCAAAAGATAAATTGTTTTTAAAAGATTCATATGCAAAAGCTAAAATTTTCATGTTTAAATACTGTTCTTGAAATGAAGGAGGCTAGCCAGAGGGCTCAGAAGGTAAGGGAACTTGCAGCCAAGCCTGATCTCTTGAACTTAGTCCCTGGGCACCTTATGGTAGGAGAGCTCCAACTCCTATAAGTTGTCCTGTGACCTCCACGTGTCAGGTGTGTGTGAGTGACCATGCACACACATAAAGTAATTTTAAACAGAATGGGATTGTGCTGGTCTTTAAGGCCAGAATGACGATGAATAATTTCGTTTTCCCATCTTTGTTTTCGAGATAGGATCTTACTATGCAGCCCAAGCTGGGTTCAAACTCTCAGTTTTCCTGCTTCCCCTTCCTGAGTCCTGGGATTCTAGGTGCTCATCACTGTGCAACTTTGTATAGTAAAACTGTTTTGGGCTGCAAGTTTTGTTTTTTTTTTTTCTTTCTCGCATTTTGCGTGGACATGGCATGGCATATTTGTGGAAGTCGTAGGACAACTTGTGGGTATCATTTCTCTCCTTCCATCATTTGGGCCTAGGGAATCAAACTCTGGTCACCAGGCTTGGTGGCAAGCATCTTTGCCTGCTAAGCCATCCCACTGCCCCAGTAAGTTTTCTAAACCATCTTTCAGCAGATGCATGGCACAGGAATTCTCCAAAAATTAGTAAACTTAGACAAATATTGCTGTACATTCTGTACAAAGTTTGCCCTTGAAAGTAGAATATGATTACGAACAAATACGTATCAAATCTAGAAAAGCAGAGAGGGAGGTAACTACCCATCCATCACTCCTCTGCACACAGCAAGCAGCATGCATATTTATCCCCTTTTCCCCACGTTGTACACCTTTTGCATGTTTATGTTAATTGTATATTTGTTTGTATTTGTATATGAATAATTTAAAGCTCAAGGTTAAAATGTTTGAATTTTCCACATAGCCTTAGTGTACACTGTATGTATCTCTAGGATAATATTGAAGAGTTAACTCGATTTCTTAGCATTGGAGAAGAAGTCTGATTCTTGGGTTTTCAAAGAGTGACGTATAGCACTTCACAGGTGTGGTGGGAGCTCTGTGTATCGTAGGTCAGGTGCAGGAACACAGTGATGAACTGGTAGTCCTTAGAGCACGCACTCGCCAGGGTATCGTGTAGGTCTCATAGGTGGATACAGCTCATGCTTTGTGGAGCGTTTTACATTACAGAAAGACTCTTCTGCCCGGTTGCCTAGTCATCATAATGCTCTTTATATGTGTCTTTTTACTGTTGTCTTTTTGACTAAACTGTAAGTGACAAAATAACCTTGCCTCCATTATTCCTAGTGTCCAGCTTCTCAGTTCTGACATGTAGTAAGTTTTCTAGTATTTAATGAATAAATGAATGTTAGCTTCTTTCCTAGTGAAAAGGTTTCTGAACTGTTTAGAAATCCTTTTAAGACTGAGTCTAGGGACAAAAGGAATGTCAATAGGAAGAGTAAACAGGAAGGAAGTCTTCAGCAGAACCCAACACATAAGAGCTGGTGTGGTGTTGTAGATTGTAACGTTTAGATTGTTGTGTTTTGACAGAATCATAGTGAACGTTGTTCACAGCACATCTGAATACCATCCAAAAGTCTTGCGGTTTTTGAATATAGCTTTTGATGGCTCAGGCGATTCCTTCATTGCTGGGGACCATCAGGGGAACATCTATGTGTTTGACTTGCATGGAAACAGGTAAGCAGATACTTTCAATATGTGTACCTTATTATTTAGGGAGTTATTGACCGTTGACTACTCCAGTTACTTACTGAAGATTTACAGAGCCCGCGGAGTTCTTAGAAAGCTGCTTTAAGCGCTGGTGGAAAAGTGAAGGAGGACTGGTTACAGGGTCGCTGGTAGCTCCTGAGACTGGGTCTTGTTCTGTCCCAGGGTGGCCTCTCGACCCTGCAGTGGTCCTACCTCAACCTCCCCAATGTGGGGAGCCACCAATCCTGCCTGCCTGTTTTTTCTTTTCATTACAATTTCTATATCGTGTTTTATTTCTTTTATGCATGTCTGTATGTGTATGCATACACAGCATGCCACAGTTTACATGTGCAGGTCAAAGGGCAGCTTCCAAGAGTTGATGGTCACCTTCTGCCTTGTGGGTCCCAGGGATTGAAATCGTGCCAGGTAGGTGTAGGGGCAAACCCCTTTAAAGTCCCACTGAGCTAACACCCCGCCAGCTCTGCTTGTGTTCTCTTAAATTTAAGTTTTTATCGCCACTCATCAGTCACTAAGCTCTGGTGCTTTGTTGGGTGATTTAGAAACTTGGTTTCCTCTGAACCTTTTTGTTACCGTGTACTAGATCCAAGAACCATAAAGAGCTGGAGTCATCCTCCTTCCTTTTCTGTTCGGTCCAGAAGCAGTTAAGTAGGATGGATCACTAAGTACCCATGGCGAGGTGAGGCCATGGGCGAGGGTGGGGAGGAATGACCAGCAACAGTCACAGGATGTCTGCACGGGACAAGTGTCCCTGACGAGGAGTTAGTTTAGAGAGCCTTGATCAAATAAAAACACACTGGGAAAATAAGAGCCTGGTTTCCTACCACACAAGGACTTCAGGTAAGGAGAGGAAGGAAGCTAGAATGAACCCTTCTGTTTTAGATTAAAGTTGGACTTGTCAGCATAAACTCTGGGTTTGCACAGAGATAGAAATAAACACAGACATCTATGTGAGGAGGAGCACACCTTTCCTCATGCTGTCGTTTAGAGGGCCAGGACAGCAAGTCAAGAACAGTGTACAGACCTTGTGCTCAGTTCTTAGGTTCCAAGAACTAATCACTGATAAAAGAAACCAGAGGTCCTTGCAGAAATGGCCAGTTTCAGTGTAAGGGCAGGCATGCTATAGGGTGAACCGGTAACATTTCATAGGTAGAAAAACTATCCCCAGAACAATAAGAATGTCAGGACACAGAAGCCAGCTCTCGGGAGTACCTTGGATCATTTGAGCAGTAACGTAAGTACTGAGAGTGATGTGTCATGCCCCTGATAGAGTGATGGCTATGCCCCTGATAGAGTGATGGCCATGCCCCTGATAGAGTGATGGCCATGCCCCTGATAGAGTGATGTGTCATCGCCCCTGATAGAGTGATGGCCATGCCCCGATAGAGTGATGGCCATGCCCCTGATAGAGTGATGGCCGTGCCCCTGATAGAGTGATGGCTATGCCCCTGATAGAGTGATGGCCATGCCCCTGATAGAGTGATGTGTCATGCCCCTGATAGAGTGATGTGCCGTCGCCCCTGATAGAGTCATGTGTCATGCCCCTGATAGAGTGATGTGTCATGCCCCTGATCCAGTCACAGCCCGTGTGTTCCTGCTCTGAGCAGCACTTTAATGCAGACTGGAATATGGCACCATCACAAATTTTTCTCCTTACAAAATTATCTTCTAGTACTGGGGCTTCGAACTCAGGGCTTTACACGGGTAAGCATTCTGCCACTGAGAAATCCCCAGCCTCACCACAAAATCTTAATTATAGAAGAAACAGCATAATGGAAAGACCTGGCACACACTGAATAAATCAAATGATTAAAGTTAATGGAGTAGTAAAAGTCGGGGACCAGATGCTGTAACCAGTGCACAGTTCTGTGTGGTTCTTGCCAAAGACAGAACTCAGATGCAGCCAGGTGCAGTCATTCAGCAGCTAGTAGGGGCTTTTACTAACAGTCACAGAGGTCACAGTCCCAAAACAGAATGTTGGGAAAGGGAGTAGACCCGCAGATGGAGGGAGACGGGAGAGACATGGCGGAAGCAGGAGTCTGCACCCATCCTCCTCCCAGGCTGCCGTGGAACACCTGGCAGGGTGTGGGAGGACTCGGATGATTCGGGGTGGACCCCAGGCAGGGTGTGGGAGGACTCTGATGATTCGGGGTGAACATCTGGCAGGGTGTGGGAGGACTCGGATGATTCGGGGTGGACACCTGGCAGGGTGTGGGAGGACTCGGGTGATTTGGGGTGAGCACCTGGCAGGGTGTGGGAGGACTCGGGTGATTCGGGGTAAGCACCTGGCAGGGTGTGGGAGGACTCGGGTGATTCGGGGTGGACACCTGGCAGGGTGTGGGAGGACTCGGATGATTCGGGGTGGACCCCTGGCAGGGTGTGGGAGGACTCGGATGATTCGGGGTGGACCCCAGGCAGGGTGTGGGAGGACTCTGATGATTCGGGGTGAACATCTGGCAGGGTGTGGGAGGACTCGGATGATTCGGGGTGGACACCTGGCAGGGTGTGGGAGGACTTGGGTGATTCAGGGTGAGCACCTGGCAGGGTGTGGGAGGACTCGGGTGATTCGGGGTAAGCACCTGGCAGGGTGTGGGAGGACTCGGGTGATTCAGGGTGAGCACCTGGTAGGGTGTGGGAGAACTCGGGTGATTTGGGGTGGACACCTGGCAGGGTGTGGGAGGACTCGTTTGATTCGGGGTGGACCCCTGGCAGGGTGTGGGAGGACTCTGATGATTTGGGGTAGACACCTGGCAGGGTGTGGGAGGACTCGGGTGATTCGGGGTGAGCACCTGGCAGGGTGTGGGAGGACTCGGGTGATTCGGGGTGAGCATCTGGCAGGGTGTGGGAGGACTCGGATGATTCGGGGTGGCAGTGTCGGGAACATGATCGTGGTGGCTTACTCTGATAGCTCAAGGGAAGTCACAGACTTATCTTCAGTCTGTTAGAAATCCGCTAACCATCATTTCTGCTTCTCACTAAAAATCGCAGCAACCCTGATGCTCCGCCCTAGTTCTTCCTCACGCTCCCTGGTCTCACCTGGAGTTGCTCCTGTGAGCAACGTGATGCTGGTCCAGGGCCCCCCTTACCCAGTAGCATCAGCGATTCTCAGCGGTCCCTTGCTCCTTTGCTGTTCGCCATTCTCCGGCAACTGCTGCCGACACTTTACAATTTTCTTTGCCTACTTGTGTTGGAATTAGATCTTACTCTCACTGCTCAGCCTCCTGATTTATGAAAAAAGAGATGCCAAAGCCTCCATCGGGCCAGTGAGTTCAGCCGTCCGTAACTTGTCATCTTGTTCCTATACCGGTGGTCCTGGTTGCTCCCCGGCCCCATCCCTGCCTTCAGCCTCTCCTGGGACTTCACACCTGGGTCTTCACACCCAGGGCTTCCCTGCTTATTTTATCCATTGTCTCTTCGCTGTCTACACTAGGGGAGGAGAGGTAATTGCCCCCTACCCTCCTAAGTTGTGAGCCAGGATTCTTATAGCAAAAGACAGATTAGCAAGGAGAGACCAGGTTATGAGTGTCTATGGGTGTTCAGGGAGTGACCAAGTTCCAGATTACTTGCAGCAGAAAACAATAAAACCATAGAAAAGTGGAAGGGAAAAGACTTGCTTCTCCGGAGAGGCAGTGAGCTGTGGGAAGGCGAGCATGGGAGGACAGTGGTAGATGACATGGTATGCCGAACCCTCTGGTGCCTTCCCCAGATGGTAAGGGTCTACGTTTTAATTGACCTTTGTCCTTTGTGATAGACAGGGGAGGAGGGACACCCTTGAAGCTTATGCAGATTTACATAGCCCAGACAGATCAATATCGGAAAAGCATAGGACTTTCTTTGTATCGGCCTCTCGATAGTTTTCAGCTCAAAATAATCCTTAGACCAAAGTGTGTCTGGGATGAACATTCACGGCTGAACTGAGCTGTAAGCCAAAGGGCCATAAACCGGGCATGATTATTGAGCCCACTCTACTGAGCGCCTTCAGTCTTCCTTACATCCTGCATGATGGTCTCTTTTCAGTTTCCTTTATGGTGAAACACTGAATACTTACCCCTCCCCTTCTCTCTTAGGCTTCGAGTTACAACTCTGCTGGTTTTTTTCCACCTCTGACCGTTTCGTGCCTCTCTTTGCTGCTTCTTCCAGTGTCTACCCCACCCTGGTGCTGCTCATGCACTTGCCCTGGATTGCACCCTTCCTTGTCCTCATTCATTACTTCTTCCAAGTGCTCTCCTTAATGAGCTCATGGCTAGTGGAGCCTTGGGCATTACCAGGTGTCATGCGCGCTCTGTTGACTGAGACGTGGCTTCTAGAATTGCTCAGCTGAGTTCTTCCATAGCTACCAGCTGCTTGCAGCTCCTGAGCCTTCAGAAGGTGACTGGATACATTGTAAGGGTAGTGCGTGACTGGATACATTGTAAGGGTAATGCCAAAATACACACTAGAGTTTGATGACTTCGTAGGGAAGAAAAATGGAATATTTGATTAAACGTCAAAATAAGGTTTTGGATATTAAAATTAATTGTATCTTTTTCTTTAACATAGCTCCTAGAAAAGTTAAAATTACACATATGGCCTGTGTAGTATCTTTTGGACCCCGTAGCTTTGAATGTTGTACAGGGGTCTTGAAAGATTTAAGATTCCCTATTCTCAAGCTTGTGCCCTTCCTCCAAAGCATAGAAGCTTAACGTTTTGTAAGTGAAATTGTAGTTACATGTCAAGCTCTCTTAAGAACTCACCACACATTATTTCATTCAATCACAACAAACTCTTGGGCTTCTTGTCCTTTTTTTAAAAAACATACTATTTTCATTGATTATCTGGAGGTTTCACGTAAGGCTCCCCAATCACATTCAGTTCCCCGTCCTCCCAGGTCCACCCCCCAGCCCTGTTAGGCTTCCTGTTCTGATCTTCCTGTTACAATGGAGAAACCCCTATTCTTTCTCTTGCCCTGTGTTTAATGCATGCCCAGTCTCTGCTTAACACAGCCCCTCCGGTACGTCCTCGCTGTGTGCCTGGATCTCTGGGTGAGGTCTTCTCTGGTGGCTTTCACAGCAGCCACCTTTTCCTCTCTGTCCCTCCCTCTGTCAGGTGCCTTTGCTTCCAGAGCATCGTCCTAAAAGGCATGATCAGGTGTAATTCTGCTGTGCTAAATTAACAGAAACTTAACACTGGATTCCCAATTAACAAATTATTAACAAAAATTTAAAAACTTAACAGTGACTTCCCAGTTGTGCTAGTGTCCTTAGCATTGCTCCTGAGAGAGAGGTAATCGTAGCCCTGGCACTTTGCACATGGCCGGAGTACCTGATTGTTCACAGTGGGTCTCTCACACCTTCTGTCTGGTTTTGCCCCAGTGTTTTCTAGGTCTCATTTTCCCCTCTGAGGACATCATCACTGTAAAGTTTGTGATCACTGGTAGACTTTCTGATACTAATGCAGCCATTTCTTAATAGGTTTAATCTTGTTCAGCGAACAGCACAAGCGTGCACAGCTCTGGCCTTTAATCTTCGTAGGAAGTCTGAGTTCCTTGTGGCATTAGCTGATTATTCTATTAAATGTTTTGATACAGGTAAGAAGTCCTCCTGTTTGTCTTCTGAAGCTGACTAAAACATAGCCCAGCAGACTGCAAGGCTCTCCCAGTCTGTCAGCCTCAGGAGCAGTTTGTTCACGACTGCTCATGGAACTTAAGAAAGCGTTGTACATGTGGTGTGTGTGTGTGTGTGTGTGTGTGTGTGTGTGTGTGTGTGTGAGAACCAGCCAATGAGAGATGCATAGAGTAGGATCTGGGAAAAGATGCTTCCATGTCTTCAGTGGTGAATTACCCTCCCAGCACACATGCTGGGACTCTGCTGGTCATTGCTGAGGTAGGAGGGCCACTCAAGCTTTCGTGTCAAGAATTTTACCTGAGGCTCCAGCATGCAGACATGGTTAATTGAATTACTGCCTATGTGTACATGTGAGGGCAATCTGACTGTAACATCACTTACCCCATTATCACCAGGGTTGACATATTGTCTGTGGGGTTGAATTCAGTTTCCAGTCCTCCGCCTTTGCCTAGTCTGTTAGCATTACTGGTCCTGCTGGTAAGACCAGCCCCAGTTCAGAGTCCTTAACAGAGGTCATTTATTTGTAGCTAAGGGGCAACTGAATAATAAAGATATTCCTACTGTGTGGGAAACCCTAGGAGTTAGGGATACTTCCCATGAGTGCAAATATGACTTCACTCTTTCGAGGCCAAATTCTGTACTATACAGGTATTCTAAAAAAAATACAAACAGAAAAAATTCCCGTATATTTCAATACCATATTACATGTACTCTTAGTTGGCATTCTGGAGTGCTATAGTTTAAACCCTTACTCTTCAATCACAAAAGAAAAAAAAATTAATTGTATTTTTTGTTACTAAATAATTGATGGTATATAATATTTAGAAAGATATAAGTATGGCTAACATTAATAATAGTGACAATAGATGCTTAAATTGTATTCTTTTCCACGGACTACTTTCTGACTTTGAGTACTAGTTGATTTTCATCTTAGTAACTCACTGAGATGGATACTGTTATGACCGTACTGCAGATGAGGAAATCAAGGCAGTGAAATAGCTCGACCAGGGTTCCATGTTTACACAAAGCAAAGCAGCCAGAATTTCAGCTTGGAATCCATGCCCTGCACTCCCCTGCAAATAAACAGAAAGAGTCATCTTTATCAGTAGTGCCTAGAAATCCAGTCAGCACTGCTGAGGCAAAAGTTCTTGAAAACATTAAGTCTGTCTGTGCCTACAACTCGCTTCCTTGGCACCACCGTTCTGTTCTGTCTGAGCTCCCGTTTTTAAAAGCCTACTCTCTCGCTGAACCCGACACTCCATTAAGTCCCTTAGACGCCATCTCCAGTTTCTATTATTCACCTCTTTCTTTCTGTTTGTGGCCAAATCCTGCCTCCTTACAGCATCTTTTAGTAAATCTGACTCTTGTGCCTCCTACTCCCTACAATACAATACTACCCCACAATAGCAAGACGTCTCCAAGGTGGTAAGAGTCCCTGACTGTTTCATCCTCAGCTGGCCAGCCTACTTCTTGGAAGCACTTAAAACTTGGGATTCACCAGGAAGTCTGCTGTGCAATTGAGTCTCCTTGGAATGACAGAGGAGCTACTACACCCATGATACCTCGACAGTATGGCTGCCTTAACAAGACCTGAGCCATACCACTTGCCTTGCTTTTTGGAAAGAAGCAATCCCATCGGCTCCACCCCTAGAAAAAGAACTACAGCATAGTTAGCCAGCTCTTAATTTTCTATTCAACATCAGGAAAAAAAAAGTACACTTCTTTCCTCCTCCCACCCCACCCCACCCCCCACCCCCACCCCCGCCACAGGGTTTCTCTGTGTAGCCCTGGCTGTCCTTGAACTCACTCTGTAGACCAGGCTGGCCTCGAACTCAGAAATCCACTTGCCTCTGCCTCCCAAGTGCTGGGGTTAAAGGCGTGCACCACCACTGCCCAGCAAGAGTGCACTTCTAAAAAAAGATTTTTTTTCCCCACCATAAGCTGAGAGGGACAAAATACAGAATTAAAAAGTAGTGCTTTAAATGTAGCTTATGAAAAGCTACAATGTTATCCTCCCTCTTTTGCTGAGGGAAAGAAAGTAAGCCCAGAAGCTTAATAATGGCAGACATTAGGCTCGTATTTGGAAGCCTCTGTTCCCGGAGGAACTTGTTGCTTTGTCTTCACTCCAGCCTCTGTTACACACAGACACATGACTACCTCAAAGTCTAAACTGGTTTGTTTGTTCTCTTAGGCAGTTTTGCTGTGCAGCCTCTGGCCTGGAATTTACTGTATAGCCCAGGCTTCACACTCAGAGCCTTTCTGCTTTAGCCTGCCGTACACTAAGATTAGAGACGCATACCACCACGCCTGCCCCAAATTCAATTTTAATTTTTATTATGTGACTTTCTTTAATTCATTTTTTTAAATAGGATCTCTCTGTATGGTCAGAACTAGCCTCACATTTACTATGCTGCCCCGGGTGGCTTTAAGCTTATAGTGATCTCCCTGCTTCACCCTCCCCAGGGCCCACAGGGTGAGGGCTATGTGTCAAGATGCCTGGCAGTTTCAGTTCTTTACATCAGATTTATCCTTTTCCCCTGTCATGCTAAAGCTGTTGTTCTTTGGGTATTATCACATGATTCGACCCAGCACCCGCTGCTCGTGTGGCTGAACTAGGCCACTGGAGCCCGGAAGCTCAGCGCATAGACAGCGTTTCTCCATTATTGATAGCTTTTGAATTTGCTCCTTTTCTCCATTGCCTTTTTCTTAGTTTAAGCCCATATTTCTTGTCTGGATTGTTACAGCAATGTAAATCAGTCCTGTCTAGTTTGTGTATCGGTGAGTGATGGTTTACTGACTTATAACAATTTCACTGATACCACAGTCACCAAGGAGCTGGTTAGCTGGATGAGAGGACATGAATCATCGGTGAGTTCCATTTCTGTGCACGCATCTGGGAGATACGCCATCACTACTTCCTCTGACACAGCTCAGCTCTGGGACTTGGACACTTTCCAGAGGAAAAGAAAGCTCAACATCCGCCAGTCCGTGGGGATACAGAAGGTCGGTGTCTTGGTGTGGGCTTCTCCCACTGGTTCTCGGTCACAGGACTCAGGGTGCAATAGCAGTGGAACACTGTGTCTTTAGTAGCTGAGTTCTCCAGCACAGCACAGTAGAGCCCAGCACAGGCCAAGTCGTCAGGATTAACTGTTATGTGCAGAACACAGTTATGTCTGATATGTTCAGAAGACTGAGATTTAAATTACATTTAGAGCTGCAAATTGTCCACTGCCATAAGCAACAGATTTTAAGATGTCTTAGTGTAACATTAAAACATCTAAAACATTTAAGACGTTTTCCAGTTTTGCTATGAACAACTTTAAACATGCAGCAGATCTATAGGAACTTCATAGTAGATGTAGGTGCCTGTCATCTAGAATTCTTCATTACCATGTTACTCTACTGTGAATTCAGTCCATGTTAGTATGAAGTTAAATGCAAGCAACATTGGACTTAACTATTTAAGCTTTCATTTACCCGATCATGGTTGAAGTATTTCTCAATAGAATAATTTACATCCGAAGTGCCTACACATCACTAGGTGAGTGTGACAGATGTGTACACCTTGTGACCTATGTGAGGTGATCCTTACTGCTGCCTGAGAAATTTTCATCATTTCTGTTTCTTTTCTTTCTTCCTTTCCTTTTCTTTCTTTTTTCTTTTTCTTTTCTTTTTTTTTGGGGGGGGAGGGCAAAGGAGATGAAAATGTACTTATTGTGGATTCATTTTTTTAACATATAAAACTTATTAAAAGTGAGTCTATATTGAATGACCACTCAATGGGAATGACCAAAACTGATTGTACAACACTGTGTTCATTTAATGAATCCAGGTAATTTCCATTAATTGGATTCAGAGCTATCTGATCTTAACCAAGCAGTAAGTCTTAACTGTCTTGTGACTTTTGCTGGTAGCAATGGCCACTTGCTTCTTAAACTTAGAGAAAAAGATAACATGAGAATAAAATCTCCACATAGTAAAACCAATTTTTTAGAAATATTTTTTATTAATTCTTTAAGAATCTCTTACGTACAAACAATGTGTTTTAGTCACATATACTCCTTCTACTCCCCACAACATCTCCAAGTTTCACTTCTCCCACCCCCAAACCTCAACTTCATGTCCTTTTAAAGAAAAGAAAACAAAACACTATTTGCATTCATATGGAAGCATAAATGACCTTGGGTAACCAAAGCAACCCTAAGCAAAAGAACAGTATGAAGCCATGTCCTTTTAAGGAGTTGACCAAAAAAAAATGTAACGTACATCCAATTAAGCATCCAGAGAGAAGCCACAATAAAGCAGGGCAATTATTAGTGTTTGTCAAGTGATTGTCGTTAACACTTTAATTACTAGTGACTGCCAACACCTGAGTTGATGGTTAGACGGAGAATGGTGTGTTCAAAAGCAAACTAGCATTCAGTTTTGCTGTACTAGATACTAGCATGCAGAAATAAACCGGAAAGTCCATTTGGATATAGCAACATTGTAAAAGTAACTTCTATTCACCTGATTTACTTGTCATCTCGGAAGCTTGCTGGTGAATAAGCGCACCCTTTCAAGGTCTTTCTGAACTCTGGCCAGCAGGCCCCAATTCCTCCCCAAGCTGACTGATTCAAACTGACTGAATTGCTCTGCTTGGCCTCACACTCTAGCAATTTGTTCTAATCTTCTCGCTCCTTCTCCTCTGGTTTATTCTGTCTTCCTGTGCGACCTGCCAGTTCTCATGAGAGTTGGGAGTGTCCTATCTCTGACTCATTCTGTCAAATCTTTCTCTGATTCATCCCTTTTTCTGCCCCTCAATTGGACATCAATTTCAAACATGACTGCTTTCTTCTACAAACTAACCTTACCTTCATCGTCTGGTGTTGAAGGTATGTGCTATGGGTGTATCCGTATTTCCAGCAGAGGGATTAAAGGTATGCAGTTGTCTGCATTCCAGCCAGATCACAAACAGAAGGTCTTTGGATGTGATCCTTGCCAGAGCAACCATGGGGCTGGATTAAAATTCCTCTACACAACAGTCTCATACATTGACTTCTTTTTATTTTATGATATTCCTTTATGATCTTTTATCAATGCATAGTTTCATAAACATATAGCTGCTTTGCAGTATGTATCATTTCCCTCCACTGCTCAGTAATCATATCCTTTCATAGATATTTCTGATACTTTTCTACGGTGGTTTGGTTTTGTCTCTTTTAAAACTCATAAATTGAACTATTTGGTAATATTTTATATAAGGCTTGTTTTATCTCTTTTGTTCCTTTTAATCACTAATTAGTATTCCATGTATAAATATAGTACCTTTAAGAGACTCACTCACTTACTTTGTTTTTGAGTTTATTTTTTTTCCCCTCTGATTAGCTAAATACTATTTTCAGGAGTATCTGTGTCTCAGTGAGATCGCTTTATTTAGGCTACATTGTAATGTGATATTGCCTTTATTCTCTTCATTATTAATTTGAGCAGCTACTAATGCATGTCAACGAAAAATTTATCATATGGTCTCCATGGAAATCCCAGAGTTCTTTAGTGTGCTTTTAATAATTAAAAAGAAAATAGAAGCTGTAGCCAAGTATTCGTTAGGGACATGGACCAAATGTCTTAGTAGGTCTTCTCCTCTTTAATTGCTTTAGCACTTAAATTGAATTTTAAATCCCAAAGCAGAGAGAGAAGTGAGAAGTGGGAGTTGAGCCCTCTGTGGAGATGGTTGTAGAACAGTGAGAGGAAGCCTTTTACTCCTCTTACCTTGGCTCCTAGCGAGGACATGACTTGCTCACTCACAGTCAGTTCAAAGTGCCTCCAAATTGTAGTATGATACACCTTATATGTTTATAAACTTTATGTATATATATAACTACACATATACACACATATATATGTATATTACACATATATATACACACATATACATATACATTCTAATATATGTATATGTACACACTTTAAGAATTGCTGTGATGCATATTTGTAAAAATATTGTGAAGTAATAGAACACTGTAGTCTGTAAGTTACCAGCAAACTATTAGAAAAAGGAATGTTGGGCAAACAGGGTGACTCAGCAAGTTACAGCATTCGCCAGCATTCACCAGCAAGCTGGCTGACCTGAATTTGATCCCTGGAAGCCACAGGCTGGAAAAAGAGAATTGAGACCTGCAAGTTGTCCTCTCACCTCCATATGTGTGCCATCACATATGTGCATGCACACACACACACACACACACATGTGCATAAAAGTAAATATAATACAAAACCAAAACTGTTTGACAATGTAAAATAGCCTGGTGTGCAGCATACGCCAGCAGTGTCAGCATGCAGGAGGCCACGTTCAGCCTGATCTGCAGAGCAGTTGCAAGCCAGCCAGAGAGGGCTGTACAGTGCGACTCTGCCTCCAAAGTAAATAAAGGGAATATTCTTTACTCCTGGCCTGTACAAAATTTGGAGATAGCCGAATAGTCTCTGCTTGTGCGCACAGTGTTAGAAGTGGAACAAACTGTAACCCAGTCTTCAAAATAAAACTGCTTAGCTTCTTTTCTGTCCTCTGTTTCTTATAAACAAGAAGTTCGTCTAAAGGCTTGAGTAGATTCCTGATGATGTTCTCCATAAGGTACTTTACCCAGTGGAAGAGGAAAACAGTAACAACACCTCCCTCAGCAATGACTTCAGGACCAACACATGCAGGGCACCTATGCAGTACTTAGTAAAATTGTCACCTGTTATCCATCCATCATCCATCCATCCATCCATCCATTCATCCATCCATCTGTCTGTCTATCTATCTATAGCCCAGGCTGACCTTGAACTCACTATGTAGCTAATGATGACCTTGAATTTCTGATTTTCCTGTTAGTGTCTCCACTGTGCTGGGACTTTCAGGCATGTGCCACCATGCCCAGTTTATGCCATGTTGGAGTTTGAGCCCAGAGCTTCATGCTTGGTAGGCAAGCTCCCTACCAACTGTGCTGTGCCCGGAGCCTCTAGATGTGTTCTTTAAAATGTGTTCTAAAAATAAGATAGTAATATTTTTTTTTGAGCTGTAGGCATATAATTCTTTACGAACATTAAAACTCAGAAGGAGTTAACTCAGTTTATGGCAAAGTGTGACCTGACTTCGCTTACCTGGCTGCCTAATCTGAACTGAGCTGGCCGAAACCTAAAGCGCAAGTGTATCCAAGATGTGCTGCTGGCTGGTCTGCCTGTCAGAGTATGTAGCATATTACAGAACCTTCTCAAGTTGGTAATGATGCTAACTCGGAAGCATCTCCACTCCTATGATGTCCAGATCAGTGACTGTGTATCTTTGATTTCAAAGTGTCTTTTGTTGTTGGTTCTTTTTGGGAGGAGGGGGTTGGGGGTGGGAAATGAACCAGGGCCATGTGTTAGGCCAGTGCTCTGCTGAGGAGCTATGCCGATCGCCTCTTGAAGTGCCTTTGAAGGACTGTCACTCCAAACTTCTTTCCACTGCAGTTTTGTTTTTTGGTTTTTCCAGACAGGGTTTCTCTGTATAGCCCTGGCTGTCCTGGAACTCACTCTGTAGACCAGGCTTGCCTCCAACTCAGAAATCCCCCTGCCTCTCCACTGCATTTTGTATGTAGTATAGAAGCAATGCTAAAAGTCAGCCAGGCACAGTGATGTACACTGTACTCTTTGCTGCTCTAGAGAGTGAGGCAGGAGGACTTTTTTTTAAATATAATGCTATATTTTAAAAATAGTTTGTGCATTTATGCATTTATTGCATGTGTGTGTGTATGCACATGCACAGGTGTGCCATGGCGTATATGTAGAGGTCAGAAAACAATTTTCAGGAGTCAGTTTTTTTTTTCCACCACGTGAGTCCCAGGGATTGAACTCAGATGGTCAGGCTTGGTGGCAGGTGCCTTTACCCACAGAGCCAATTCTCTGGGGAATTTTAAATTCAAAGCCAGCTCCAGGAACTTAAGCAGAACCTTCATCTTAAAAAGCAGAACTGGACAATGATAGAAGTCAGTTGTTGAGAGCCTCGCCTTGTGTGCCCCTAACTCACTCCCTTCCCTCCTTTCTCCCTTTTTACTGCAGAATCCGACCACAGTTGGATCCAAGTCCAGAGCTTGAAGGTGGGTCCAGCTGACCTCGAGCTCTGAGTGCCAAGGTTGTGTGAGCATGCTCCACCAGGACTGGCTTATAGTCATATCTCATCTTAATTCTAAAAGGCATACTGCTTTCCAAAAGGAAACACTGAACTTCAGAATCCTTAAGTAGCTCATCCAGTGTCAAATAGCTTATAAAATGGATCTGGTGTGAATCCAAACCTGTCTTACTGCAAAGTAGTGCATAGCACCTTGTTGTGAATAAATTGGAACTTGTCACAGAAAAACAGGATGGGACTGTTTCAGATTTAAAGTGCCATCATGAAATTAACTTCACAGTGAAAGACTCAAAGTTTCTTTGAGAGTCTGCTATGTTTGAGCGTCTGCTGTGTTGTTAGTAAAAGTTCCACTTAAATAACAAGAGGTTGACCAGTTGTACCTCTTCAGATTAGGAACTTGTGGTTCTTGTGGGGATGAGTGGTAGAGTTTGCGTTTCTCGGTTAGGACTTAAGGAATATATCCTTGTATTTGCAATGACTTTGTTCATCTATCTGTGACAAAACTTGATGATCTCTGTGAGAAGATGTTTCATAAAGAAGATTCTTGCATGTCGGTCTGCATAGGGTGAGCACTCCGTGTGTGCCTGTGAAATTATGTCGGTCTGTATAGGGTGAGCACTCCGTGTGTGCCTGTGAAATTATGTCAGTCTGTATAGGGTGAGCACTCCGTGTGTGCCTGTGAAATTATGTCGGTCTGTATAGGGTGAGCACTCCGTGTGTGCCTGTGAAATTATGTCGGTCTGTATAGGGTGAGCACTCCGTGTGTGCCTGTGAAATTATGTCGGTCTGTATAGGGTGAGCATTCCGTGTGTGCCTGTGAAATTACGTCGGTCTGTATAGGGTGAGCACTCCGTGTGTGCCTGTGAAATTATGTCGGTCTGTATAGGGTGAGCACTCCGTGTGTGCCTGTGAAATTATGTCAGTCTGTATAGGGTGAGCACTCCGTGTGTGCCTGTGAAATTATGCGCCTGTTTCACTTTGTTACTGTCACCGGCCTTGATTTCTGTTGTTCTTCTGGTTTTGGTTTTGTAGTGAAAAGAGCTCTCTCATTTGCCCCAGGCTGTTCTGAATGAACTTACTGACTCTCCTGCCTCAACCTCTGTGCGCTGGGGCTATGGGGTGGGCCACCTTTGCTTCTGTCTTATTTTAGTTTTTCAAACACAGTGTTGCACATGGTATGTGAAACTCCGCCCACAGAGAAGACCTGAGTTTCTTAATTCAGCGAGCGTTCAAATACCTCCCCAGACTGACCAGAAAATGCTGAGCTGGACGCGCTTGCCTCCCGAAGGTGCTCGCCCTGGGAATGTGTCCCGGGTGTGGCCGTGGGCGTGTGCCCTGAAAATGTGTCCCGGGTGTGGCCGTGGGCGTGTGCCCTGGGAATGTGTCCCGGGTGTGGCCGTGGCGTGTGTAACGCCACCGTCCTCCAAGGGTTAAATGTTCTAAGGAACCCTGAGAAAAGAAGGGAAGGGGGAAAGGTGGTAACATTAGAGAAAAGACAAGGAAGCCTTGCCCCTGGAGTCTCTAGCTTCCTGCGTAGCGCTGTGATTGCTTACCCTGCCGCTGTGACACTGCGGCCATGTAGCCAGACTCTCACTGGAGCAAGATGGAGCAGGTGCCACACTCTCAGTCCTCCAGAACTGGGAGCCACATACACTGCTTCTTTACAAACTACTCAGCAGCATTTTGTCATGGCAACAGAAAATGGCAAATCCAGGAAGCTTAGAATTCTCCTAAACCACAAGGAAACAAGTCTGGCCCCGGGAGCTCAGTGCCCCCCTCCCGCTGCCCATGCATTTTGTTAATGTTTTTCAAGTTTTTTCTAAGTACTTAATGTTGTCAGGAGATGACATTATCTAAATAATAATGACATGTTTCATTAGGGACAATTTTATAATCATTAAAATCTAGCAATTAAAATCACAAATCTGGTAATGAATAATCATGCAGGCAATAATCTTATCACAGCTATTCACCTAAAATAGCAGTTGATGCTCATTAACTTTGAAGTCCTTGCTTCTCCCAGTAGGAATAAACTTTACTACTTTTCTGCAAAAAAAAAAAAAAAAAAAAAAAGACTGCTAATTAAAATAAGAATTTTCTGAAGTCATTTTTTGACATCAGTTTTGAAAGTGTCTTAATACATTCATTATGGATTGTAATATGTTCATTGCAGATTCCTTCTGTAACTCCATGTTGTAAATCTCACACAGTGAGTTACAACAGAAGGTCCAGGCACAGCCTGTGGCAGTGTGAGCTGAGCACAAGTGAGGGCTGGGCCTTGCCTACTTTGTCGCTGTCTTACATCTCCTGGACGTTGGTTAGCCTTTTATTAACAACGTCTGTCATCGATGACCGTGGCTGGATGACTTAACTAGTGTTGTCATATGCTTTATCCATATCAGTGTGTGTGTGTGTGTGTGTATATATATATATATATATATATATATTTGTGCAGATAGATTGAGATATATTGAGGCTACCAGTGATCACTTTCATGGTTGGTTTGGTTTGAGGTGCTAGGGTAGAACTGAGGACGTCTGGAAGGCTACATGATCACTCTACTGCTGAGCCCAACCACATCCCTGACCCTGGCAAAAAAAAAAAAATGTATTCAAAAGGAAACACTGATTAAAGCTTATGTAACAGAAAAGTAGGAAATGGAGTAAAAGATGCTGTTTTCAGCCTTGCTATCTGTGAATTTCACCCATAGTTCTCCATTAAATCGCTAATAAAATGTGGTTTGATATACACTTTGATTTTACTTGTATACATACTATTTACATTTATCTTCACTTTTTCAATTATTCCCACAGGACTCACTCACTGTGTAGCCCTGGCTGTCCTAGAACTCAGTCTGTAGACCAGGCTGGTCTCAAACTCAGAGCCCCACCTGTTGTCTCTGCCTCTGAGTGCTGGGATTAACGGTGTGCGCCGCCGCCCAGCGCCGCTGCCGCCTGGCCCACAGAGGACTTACACTTAGGAATGAGTTGACTAGTTCAGGAGGAGTGCTTTCGTGGCTTTGGAGGCATGTTGTATTATCCCATTCAGCAGTCGAGTATGGCAGAGCCTCTCCCTAGACTTAACATGTAGTATTTGTTAGCACTGTTAATAGTATTTTAAAAAGTATTCATGTAACTATAGAGTTGTGATCCCTGAGCATGTGGGAGTGTGTTTTGATAGATGCATTGTTGGACAGTTTGGTTGTGTGAACACGGTAACATACTTACAATCTAGATGGAGCGGGCGGGTTACCCTGTGGGGCTTCCTCATGTAGTTATGAAACAAAGGAGCATGAGGTATCTGAAGCTGTTGCCAGTAAGAGTCAGCATACTTAAATAAAAGTGGGAGATTATAATCTGAAGTAATATTAAAAGTAGGGTAGGTGTATGAACTCGAGCTAGTCATTATTCCCGCGTTGGGCCCTGGACATCCTTGCTCTACACTTAACACAACTGGCAATTCGGGCTTGTTTACCGCAGCCTCACCACAGACGTTTGAGTCGTGAGTTGAGCTACAGCTTTGCAACGTACTTACAATGCAAATTTTTCATCTTCATTACATCAGTGGGATAATAGGCAGATGATTGTATAGTCTATAAATATATGTGTAATTTGTATATGTATATAAATATGTTTATCAGTTATAAAACATGATACAAAGGGATCTAATTTTCATCTGAATTTTTAAATATAAGGAGGCAGATTTTATGTTTTTATTTAGAATTTTGTGTATTTCCTCATCATTGTAGCCAATTATTTTTTAGTTGAAAGGGTTTATTTATTTACTATTTGTTTATTTCAGCTTTTGAAATACTGGTATTATGTTATCAGACATTAAAATGTATTTTCTCTAGGAGATCAATTTCAAAAGGAGAAAATGATCGTGTATAATTTTAAATCTGAGAGGACCATGTGCTGAAAGATAACCAACCTTCTCTGTCCCTAGGTTTTCTTTCTACCGTTAAGTAACACCATCCTCAGCTGTTTTAAAGACAACTCCATCTTCGCCTGGGAATGTGATACTCTGTATTGCAAGTACCAACTGCCAGGTCCACCTGAAGGCTCTAGCATCTTATACAAAGTGTTTGCTGTGACCAGGTAATGAGCATTTTTAAGGAATTTAGATTCTGTTTAAAAACAGAATTTTCATTCAGTATTTTGAGAAAACATTTCCTTTAGCTTTAGATGTTATCTGCAGACTATTTGTTTTACTTTGGCTTTATTTTTTACTTTATTGTGCAAACTTTTTAAGTATATAGAAAAGTGGAGAAATACACTAACTCCTAAGGACTCATCAGCTGTAGCAATTGTCAGCTAATTCTGGTCCTGTCTCTGTCTCTGTCTCTGTCTCTGTTTATTTCTCTGCTGTATTGTTTAGGAGAAAAGTTACAAGTATCATTTCATTGGTAAATATTCCAGAGGGTATTTCTGAAAGTTAAGTGCTACTTTTGGGGAAAAGTAAGCCACACTATTATTATCAAATTTTTACAAATTAACAAGTGCTCCTTACTGTTGTCATGTAGCCGTTGCTGAGACATCAGTGATTTGTCCAGCATGTGGATCTAATGTCTGCTGTGCTCTGATCAGGACACAGCAAACTTTATGCATCTCATTTGGTGGTACATCTCAATTTTTTTTCTTGTAGAGGGACTTGATAAGATAACCAATAAATGTGTGCAAGGACTTGAAGGCTTGAATTCAATCCTTAGAACCATGTTCATTTTGTTTGTTGATTGGTGGGTTTTTAAAAAAGCTAGGTATGGTAGCATATTCTTGTAATCACACCACTGGGAAGATGCTGGTCAGTGGGTCTGTAGGGCTTCAGGCCCTGCAAAGTTCCTGTTGAGAGAGACAGAGCCAAACAGACACAGGCAGGCAGGCAGAGGGGATGGTTCCTCAGAAGCACAGCCCACGGTTGTCTCCCGGCCTCCACATGCACCTGTACACACGTGCTTCCCTCGGGAGCAGCGTAGGCTCTGTCTCTTGGGACTTGGATGGAATTTGTAATCACAACCTACCCTAGCATGGTGTGTGATGGTAGAACAGTAGTGCCTTGGCAATTCTGTTGTCCTTTCTTGTTAGCTGTTCTAGCTCTGTAACGACCCTCACTAACTTTTCCTTTTCCTCTGTCCCGTCACATGTGATTCTCTAGCTGTTCACTTATGAGTTAGAAACTGTCAAAGCAAGAATCCACATTGGCGTTTTGCTTGCTTTGACATAGTTTATAGAAAACGGTGGAAGGGCAAGTTAGAACTTGAGCTCCCTCCCCTCCTTTTCCTTGGTTGTTTTGCTGTTATTTTGGGGTTTTGCTTATTTGTATTTGTTTTTGAGACAGAATCTTATGCTAGCACAGGCATACTTCAAACTCATGGTAGTTCTCCTGCCTCAGCCTCCCTAGTGCTTTTCTTTTTTGTGGTTCTAAAACCAGTTTTCAAAGCAATAAGTTAGTTTATTGGCATCTTCCAAAGATGGCCATTAAACTCTTTTTTTTATCATTAATCTTTTCAAACTCCTGGATTTAGTTGGCAAATTTCAAGCCACAGTTTTAAAAGTTTCAAGCCACAGGAGTTTTAAAAAGGTATGCCTGTTCTCTCATTTCCAAACACTTAGTCTGTTGTAACTAAGTGTTCCAGATTGTTCCAAGCATATAGTCAGTTCTTTCTCTAAAGAGTGAGTAGTGTGTGCTGGGAAATGATGCATTGAAACCCTACGTGATTGGACTGTTCATTCTTTATAAACCTTTCCAGGCCCGCTGGAAAGACTAGGAGGTGGGTTGGTTTAACACACACACACACACACACACACACTTCTCAAGGCTTAGGAAATTTCACCAACTCTACTAACCTGTATATTGAACTATTCATGGTATTTTGCCTACTGGCATAAGTTCTTACCCAATCCAGGCCACCCCAGGCTCTCTCAGACACTAATATCCCATTTTGGTCTCTCTTTATTCCTACTTTCTAAATGTAGCTCTGCCAAACTAGTTGAGTGGCCTCTGCACATCGTCACGTGGGCTCAGAGCACGTTTTCCTTCATTCCCTTTGAACTTCCTACCGCACTCAGAGTGGATTCCATACCCTACCTTGCTTGTAGCCAAGGCTGTCACCTGCTGCAGGCCTCCCTGTCTTCTTCCTTCCCTCTGCTCCAGGCATACCTGACTGGTTCTTTCTTCTCCTATACAAGAATTGTATTCCTTCCATGGTACTATCACTGGCAAATGTGGAATTCTCCATGTTTCCTGGAGACATGTCATCCAGGGAGCAAGTCTTCCTTTCCAACTTTTGTGACTCCTTTTACAGCTGTGCAGAATTTCTTACTCGCTCACATCAAATTTACTTATTTGTTTCTGCAAAGGACATAGGTTCCCAGCACCCACATAGGGATTCAGCCCACCCATAACTCTAGGTCCAAGGGATCCCTTGCCCTCTTCTGGCCTCCAAGGACACTGGAATTACATATGGTACACATACAAACATGCAAAACTTTCATACAAATTATGTGTGTGTCTGTACACACGCATATATGAAATATTATAAAGCCATGAAAGAGAAAGACATTTTGTACTAATAATAATTACAGAATAATTTCCAAATTAAGAAAAAAAGGTATGTGTGTATTTGTAGGTGTGTGTGTGTGTGTGTGTATGTAGGTATGTGTGTGTGTGTGTATGTAGGTATGTGGGTGTGTGTATATTTAGGTATGTGGGTATTTTGGGACAGGGTTTCTCAGTATAGCTTTAGCTTTTCTGGAACTTGCTCTGTAGACCAGACTAGGCTCAAAGTTACAGAGACCTGCCTGTTTCTTCCTCCCAAGTGCTAGGATTAAAGGCATGTGTCACCACCACCTGGCTAATAAAGAAATCTTCTTAAAAATATATTTAAAATATGCGTGATCCTCAGCCCCTGATAACTCATTCAGCAAGGCAGCCACAAGCTTCGGCAGATGCTTTAAGGCAATGGGCAAAACTTCTAGTTCTTCGGGAAGCCCGAACCGATCCGCCTAGTCCACCGGCCACACATATTCCTCAGTAGCACGGCCATGGAGTTGCTACCCGCCCATGGCCGAGGCACCGTCGCTCAGCCCGACTGGAGGTTACCCTCACAGGAAGGACGCCCACAGCACAGGCAGCTCAGCGGCTCGCCCCTCACTGTTTGATTTTGCTTTTTAAAATGTAGAGATGGCCGGATCTTGGCTGCGGGAGGCAAATCCAACCACCTGCATCTGTGGTGCTTAGAGGCCACACAGCTCTTCAGAATCATTCAGATGCCTACGAAGGTCCGAGCTGTCCGCCATCTGGAGTTCCTGCCTGAGAGCTTTGATGCCGGTTCAAATCAGGTCAGTGACAGAAAGAGTGAGTTCCCACTCCCAGGCCTGCACTGGCTCTGTGGGTCACTCACTTCTCGAAAGTGTTCGCCATTTCCGTCCACAGACTCCCTCCGGTGTGCCATGGGAATATATTTTTAAGAAGATTTCTTTATTAGCCAGGTGGTGGTGACACATGCCTTTAATCCTAGCACTTGGGAGGAAGAAACAGGCAGGTCTCTGTAACTTTGAGCCCAGTTTATTTTTGTGGAGAATCTAGAGTTGAAAAAAGAATTCAAAATCTTGTGTTATCTATTTAATATTACTGACAAATAATTGTTTAACTTTATTTTACATTGACAGTCATAGTGATGAATTTCAAAGTTAAATTCAACACGTTTCATGTGGTTGCATACATACATAAATGTACAGATTTATTGTGTGCATACATACATAAATGTAAGCACATTGGTATCTGTCTTATTTAAGATTTCTAAATGGTTGATGTGTTCTTATGGGAGGGTGGTAAGCCTCATCGTGTCTCCTGTTGTCTGGTATTCACTCTTTCCTGTAACTACTGTTGTTACATATAATATGTTTTCTCTATAGATACAGCCTTACACTTTTTTTTCTTAATTTGAAAATTATTCTGTAATAATCGTCAGTACAAAATGTCTTTCTCTTTCCTGGCTTTATAATAGTTCATGTTTCTCTTCCAACTAGCCCTCTGTTACTGGGCAGTTAATCTCTTCTTAGTTATTTTTCATATCCTATTTGTAGGATAAAATCCAGAGTTGAGATAGTTTCACAGAGGCATATGGAACAGGGTCCTTGCAAATTGTCCTCAAGACAGCCCGCTGCACATGTGGACAGCTGTGCACTGCCAGCCAGCCATTCGGACAGCACGTGTTTCCTCTGGACACCACCAGATGACATTTTGTAAAACAACCCTACATTGGAATGTCAAAGAGCCACGTGAAGTTATGCTTGTAGCCATTGGCCCCTAACCCACAGGCAGCGAGAGAGAGGGTTTATTCATTTAAAGTTTTCATTATATGTTTTTAAGTTTTCAAATTATATAACAAATTTATTTTTTCCCTTTGAAGACTAGCTTCCCACCTACTCTTCAACCATAATATTACAACCTATAATCTCAGTCCACTGTCTGAATATCAGTTGGAACAGCTGAACATAGGCAGAGATTGGGGAGTTTTACCAAGAGCGCATGTGTCTCTTTCCCACCTGAGAGTCAACGTGGAGGTGAGGGTCAGCGATGATCCCTGTGTCTTGGGAGGAGCCTGCCTGGAGAAGACAGGCCTTCCAGTTTCCTAGCACATGTTCCATACTGTGTAGTCAGTCAGATATGTCTGGGACTAAAAACACATCTCATGAGCCATCATTGATGATCTTAAAATGTGTAATGGCTCACTAAAAATTGAGCTGCCCTCTTAAAAATTATATAAAATGAATATTTTACTTTTAAGATATATTTACATCCTATAAATATGCACACACACACACACACACACACACACACACACACACACACCATGGTCTATGTATATAGCCTTCCAGGCTTTAGCTTTCAAATGTTAAGGCCCCATCATTTCTGTCTCTTCAGGTTCTTGGTGTGCTAAGTCAAGATGGAATTATGAGGTTTGTCAACATACAGACTTGTAAACTTCTCTTTGAAATTGGAACTGTTGAAGATGGAATTAGCTCATCAGTAATTAGCCCACATGGTCGGTACATAGTATCTATTATGGAAAATGGAAGTCTGAATGTATATTCAGTTCAGGCTTTAACACAAGAAATAAATAAGGTATGTCTTCAAGTAACTGAATCTGCTCTGTGTACTGTGATACGGTATTGCCAACAATGAAGTATTTCCCCTGTGCTACCTTCTTACGTCATCAGGACACATCTGTGCTGGGTATATTCCCTGGCTCTTTAAGAGTTGCATCTCCAGCTCTGACTTTCACCGTGCTCCTTCTCAGCCTGGTATCCACCCATTCAGTGTCACCTGTGACCTCTTTCCCAAGAGACGCCTTCATTCCATCCATTCCATCTCTTCCTCTGTTCTGCGCCTTATTCTCATCATCTAGGTTACGAGCCTGGTTGTTTTGTTTTTTTCTTTTTACTTTTCTCTCTCTCTTTTTTTCTTCTTTCTTTTCTAATCAAGTCACTGCTAAATCATAGGCTTTCTTACATTTGAAACTAGATATTAGATAATTATCTACCATCTACCCATCATCTGCCTATCAACTATCCATCTATCACCTACCAATTATCTATCATCATCTCTCTCTGTTGCTGTCTCTCTCTATTATCTTATTTATGTTATCATGAATCTATCCATCACCTACTAACTCAGTATTTGAGATAATTCTATATAATTATATACCTCAAATGACAAGACATAAATGTGTTTGTGTATGTGTGTATTTGTAATTATTTTTATAATATGGGATTATAATCTGTTGTTCTTGTATATAATCTACATAAAATATGCAATATAGATGCTATAGTTACTCCTTTTTATACTGTTGGAGCATTAAGAACTTATTATTTTAAAATCTCCATTATATTACATACTCTTGCTGAGTAGCTTGAGCTTTTCCATTTGACTTTCTACTACTGAGAAAATGCTAAAGGAGATGGGAAGCGACTGCGTGAACTGTTCAGAGTGAGATGCAGACCTCCTCGTGCTGCTGGTACTGAGCTCACCGAGGCCGCAGCGAAGGAGAGCTGGCTCCCAAATGAAGCTGCCTTTTACCTTTAGGGCACATCGTCCAGAGTCTCTGTGGCTGTTGCAGCTGCATAAATATCTAGCCACGTTTCCTGTGTGAACCTCGGCTCATCTACGCCCCTTTCTTCTGAGTTTTACTCTGTTTCCTTGTCATTTGATGATGTTCTAATGAAGTCAGTGAATTTTTATATATTCATTACAGAGGTGACATTGAATCCAGTGACATCTGGGGCTCTAGCCTTGGAAAGACTGTGCTCGAAGCCAAGGAAAAAGCCCCAGCAGGAGAAATAGCTTTATGGGCTTTAACAAAAATTTAGAAGAATGAATTGAAATTAAAGAATCAGGGGCTAGAGAGAAGGCACAACAGTCAAGATCTCTGGCTGTTCTTCCAGAGGACCCAGGTTCAGTTGTCAGCCCCCACATGGCAGCTCACAGCTGTCCGTGCAGCTCCAGCTCTAAGGGACCAAGTGCCCTTATACAACCATACACGCAGGCAAAACACTAACGCACATAAAAATAAATGAATATATATATATATATGGGTGGTGGTGGTGCACGCCTTTAATCCCAGCACTTGGGAGGCAGAGGCAGGAGGATTTCTGAGTTCGAGGCCAGCCTGGTCTACAAAGTGAATTCCAGGACAGCCAGGGCTACATAGAGAAACCCTGCCTCGAAAAACCAAGAAAAAAAAAATATATATATATATATTTTTTTTTTTTTTTAAATTAAAGAATGTCAGGTCAGCGGTCTTAAAGGCTGGTGTGGTCTAGTCAGATCATTCTGATCCCATCCTAAGATGATGATTAACCCACAGAAGTGAGCCCTGCACCTTGCCTTCAGAACTCAGCCATCTCCTGTGTTTTTCTTTCCTTTGAATAAGGAAGATCATTTGATCTCAAAAGGAGTGCCATTTATGAAGAAAGTGTTCTCCTGAGTAATTTCTGCTCAAGTAAGCTGACTGTTAGATTTTTCCCGTTTGATAGTCACCTAAAAATGAGCTCTTGGGTTGTACATGGTGCTGCCTGAGTTGATGCGGAAGGGACTGTCAGCCCTGTGCAACCCCGCCCTTGACCTCACACGGTGCAAGGGGGTGGGGCTTTCTCGGCGTGCTCCTGGGCCATCCACCCAGCCATGCCTTCTGTGTGTGTCGTCATGAGGTGACTTCATTGTGGAAGTGGGAAGGGGTTTGCCATCATATAATTTTGAGCCACCTTTTGGGAATAAATTGTACTTACTGCTGTCAATCGTATATATTTATTCTTTAAAAGACTTCACCAATAAGTGATTTATTCATCAATAAGCATTCTAAAGTATTCTTAAACATTTTGACTTAGACTTTATGCCTAAAAACTAACTATATAAATTAAAAACTAACTGTACAATTAAGCTTCGCACACTTCCCAAGAGTAGCTACATGAATACACGGGGCCTCTCCTCTCCTCTTTCAGCCTCCCCCTCCTCTAGTGAAGGTGATTGAAGATCTGCCCAATAGTACAGTGAGTTCCAGCAACCTTAAGATGAAAATGATGTCAGGAAGAGTACAGCGGCCAGCCAGGTGTAAAGAGAGCAGGACTCAGACCCGAGTGCTCAAGCAAGACCCGACTGGGAGCTTAGAAAACAAGGAGGTAAGAATATTTTAGACCGGCGCTCCAGCTTGCCGTGGCCTGCTCTGAACTGCCTGTAACTTCTGGGCTGTGTGTGGCCTGTGATACTGAGGTGTGCTAATCTGAACTGAGGTATATGAATCAAGGCTGTCGTGGCCTGGCAAGGTGGCCCACACCTGTAGTCCCAGCACTTAGGAGGTAGAGGCAGGACTGTGAGTTTGGGGTCAACCTGGGTTACAGAGTAACACAGTGTCTCAAAACAAAACACAACAGACCCTCACAACCTGAGTCCCATCCTCGGAACCCACATAGTAGACAGAGAGCAACCAACTGTCAAAATTGTCCATTAATCTTCATGTGTGTCATGGAGTGTACACTCACTCACATTGCACATACTAAGTAAACTTTTTTAAAGGCTATTGCAAGTGTCAAACATGCGCAGCAAGAAAGTAGGAGAACCCAGAATATAAAACATTTTATTAATTACCCATTTCATATTAACTATGTGTTAAAGTGTCTTTTCGATTATGTTGGGTTAAAAAATTATGAAACTGAATTTTTCCTGTTTCTCTCTACTTTTGTTAATGTACTCGTTAGACAGTTTTAAATTCCAGTTGTGACTCATGTTGCATTTCTGCTGGACAGTGCTGCTGTAGGAGGTGGTAAGGGGAAGCAGGAAGCGGACTTAACACTGCTCCCCTCCGGAGTCTCTGTACTCCTTGCAGGCAGCCAGCAGCATGAGCACCTTGAGGCAAAGAGTTCAAAAGGTTTTGTTTTCTAAAATAAGTGTATGCAAGAGTGCAGAGTGTGTGTGTGTGTGTGTGTGTGTGTGCATGCACCTGTGTGTTTGTGTGTGTACATGTGTGTATGTGTCTGTGTGGTGTGTATGTGTATATGTCTGTGTCTATATGTATTATGTATGTGTGTTGTGTATGTGTATATGTATGTGTATGTATGTGTCTATGAGTGTATGTGTGTGATATGTGCGTATGTGTATATGTGTGTATCTGTATGTATGTGTATATGTATGAATGCATGTGTGTGTATGTTTGGTATGTATGTGAATATGCATGTGCCTGTATGTATGTATGTATTTATGTATGTATATGCATGTGTATGTGCGTGTGTGTGAGTGTGTGTTTGTGTATGTTAAGCTTTTTGAGATGAGAAGACAATTTTCAAGTCAGTTCTCCCTTTCCACTTGGGCTCCGGGGGTTACACTCTGGTCACCAGCTCACACAGCAAGCACTTTTACCAAAACACTGAGCCCTCCCATTGCCCCATGTTCTTTTCTAAAATGGTTTCCTATTCGTTTTTAATTTCTTTCTGCAAAGCATATATATTGTTTTAAAATAGAAAAAATGTAAATATTCATAGAAATGTTTAACAGTGTCTTCAGGGAACTTATTTATTGACAGTAAAATACACAAGTGAAGTATACAGTTAATTTTCACAACTTAATATACCCATGCTACCAGCAGCCACATCGAAGAGTGGGAGGCTAGCACTCTAGACATTGCCTTTGCCCCAGTGATAATGTACTTTTTTCTGGGAAGAGTGAGTGCTGGGGATTGAACTCTGAATTGCACATGTGTACTAAGTGTGTGTTCTTACACACACCTTAGCCTCTTGGTACCATAGGTTTGTTTACTGAGTACTGCCAGTTTTCCCGAGTTGCTGCGTAATTCCTATTCATAACAGCAGGAGAGAGAGTTGTAGTTATTCCATATCCTCATCAACACTTGGTATGTTTCACATTCATTTTAATAATGGTTTCCTATAAGCATTTAAATGATCAAACTTCTGTGTACGAAAGAATGCATAAAGCCCATCACAGCTAGTGAGAGTGAGATTCCACCATGCCATCCGTGTTGGGTGTCGCCGTGCTGGAGCTTTGTCGGAAGTAATATGGAGTGGATTTCATATCCTGTGTTTTGGCTGTACTTGAGGATAGGAGAGAGGAATCCTGTCTGCCTCAGAGTCCAGGCACGTAAATAGTCCTTACTGTGCTGTGTTCATGTCTGCTCTGTCATCTGACGAGGATTGTGCCTGCAGCCCAGGCTGGCTTCAAATGCATTACCCTCTGAGTGCTAACGTGCAAGCATGTGCCACCCTGCCTGTCTTATGTGCTGTGTCCTAAAGTTTGGAAGCTACCGTGGACTAGATTACCATGTTTCAGTTGCATAACTGTCACTTACTGATAAAATCTTTTTATAGAATGAATTGTCAGAAGGATTAAATAAAAAGCGCTTGCAAATCTTATTAAAAGGCTATGGGGAATATCCAACAAAATACAGGTAAACTCCAAATTCTTTCATTCTAAGTCAATTTTGCTCAAAAAAAGAACTTTTATTTACAATTAAATTTTTATTTCAGAATGTTTATTTGGCGTTCTTTACTACAACTGCCTGAAAATCATACTGCATTTAGTAGCTTGGTGGACAAAGGGACTCATGCGGCTTATCTCAGCCTTCAGAAGAAATACCCCATCAAAAGTAGAAAACTACTGAGAGTATTGCAAAGGTATGCTTAGCGCACTGCAGCGATGCATGGGGCCGGGGCCAGGACTGCAGGGTCCCCGAATCCCCATCTCATAAGGCTCTGTTCGCTCAGCATTGACTGTCCTTGTCTGCTTATTTCAACACATCATGTATGGGTGGTAGTTTGTGCTGATGTTCCAGAAAATCATAATCCCTTTCAGCTCAGCAGAAAGCTTGGGCTTTAGGACAGAAGACCCAGTTGGGATTCTATTCAGTCATTTCATAAATGATAAAGGCTGTGTCTTTCCTCCCCCATCCTTGGTTCTTATTTGGGGGGAGGGTCAGGAAATGGGATTGAAGCTACTAACTCCAACATCATGAGATTATTGGGGTGTTTGAAGACAGCGTCACTTATAATGCGCACACCAGTGTCCTGTTCATAGAAGACACTTGGTAAATGCTGGTCATGAACCTAGCCTGCAAATATGTCCGACTGCAGCCCAGGTGCCGCATGGAGCTGAGCGTGCTCTGAAGATGACTCAGCATGAAACTGTGAACTTTCTTAAAACATTGTAAGATCACACAGTTCTCAAGTGTGGAGTTTGTAGGTGACATGTCACAAGGCTGAGCACAAATATCTTTCATTATTAAGTAAATATATACTTAATTTACGTTACAGGTAGAGAAACTAAGGTATACGGAGGTTGGTAATGTGATGCGGTCACATTTGTGAGATCTGGGATTGCACCCTGTCTCTAGAATCCAAGGCTGTTTTTCAGAGTTAAGTTTTTATGATGAAGAACTGCAAGCATACGTGAAAGTCAGATGTGCTGGAGCATAGCCTTGCACCCATCACTCACTCGTGTTCATAAAGCACTTGCCTTGTAGGCCAAAGGACCTGAGTTCAATCCCTAGAACCCAAATACAGTTCTGGGGGCAGTGTGCATTTTTGCAATCCCAGTGGTGCTGAGATGAACTCCGGCAAGCAGACCCGCGCAAGCTCGATGGCTCGTTAGTCTAGCCTAGTCGGCAAGCGGTGAGGTTCCAGACCAAAAAGAAGCCCTGGCTCACACAGATGGTGAAGGTTACCTGAGGAGCTACGGCTGAGATTGCCTCTGAACTCCACACACTGACACGTGGGCTCCTCACACACATGTACCCCCCCCCCATGAAAACACTCACAGACAAAGAAAGACAAGGTTCCTGTCAATTTCCAGGGCCCTCTAGTATACAGTCTATAAAGGAAGGACAGGTTAAATGCTCAGTACCTTTAAAAAATGTCAACAGTTTTCAAAATAGTAAATTAATTATCTTAGAATGTCCAAGATAATACATTATATATTATAAGCTCAGATTTAAACATAGGCCTTCCCAGTGGACAGGAAAGATTTTATAGTGATATTTTCTATCAAATTTAGGATTAAATTTTTTTTTTTGCACCACTTTGATTTTATATTTGAATCTTTTCGAGTCAGAAAGATCTTGATTCATAATAGCATTGATGTGCATGTCTGTGTGTGTTGCCAGGATCAGACCTAGAGCCTTTGGTGTGGTAGATAAGTGCTCTCCTCCTGAGATACATCTATCTACAACCTTCTTTTCCCACATATACCCTGACTTCTGTCTCGGTGCTGTGCGTATATAAACTCTGTATTATAGGTTTGATAATGGGACTGCTAGATCTCACATTGAGTGATTAGTTGCTATTTTTGTTGTTTTCTGTTTGAGGTGAGTTCTTATTATAAAATTGTAGCTGGCCCCGTACTTGGGATGTAAGCCAAACTTTCCTTAACTCATGACAATCCACCTGCCTCAAGTTCTGCAGACTTGTATCACCAAGCCTGGTTCATGTTATGATTATTGAAAATAGTTCAAATTATCGTATGCCTGTATGATCAAATTATTTTTTAAATGATGTAACCGTTTCTATGGTAACAGCACACATTCACTGCACGGTTAGCTTAATTTGTCCCATTCGTTTCCAGTGCTTTGGTTTGGTACTGTAACCTGTTCATTGGAGACTGAACATGGGCTCACTGAGCTGTCTAACCCTGAATGTGTTGTTTAATTTAAACTTTATTTTGTTTTATACTCTCATACAAAGTAAGGTTTGTTCAAGTCAGTCTGGCTTCTGTTCGCTCCACCTTGTTTCTCCATTAGTAATACTGTGGGCAAACATTACATAACCGCATGTGCATTTGTGCTCTTTCCTATGCAACTGTTTATACATCTCACACATTTCTAGACCCTGCTTTAAGACGAGAGCATTTTAAAGCGTGCGGAAACATTCTGTTTCTGACTGTAGCCGCCTGTGCCTGTCACATGACTCATTGCCCTGTCCCTGCTAGTGAGCATTTGGATTGTTTCCAGTCTCCTGCTCTTAAAAGGTGCTGAGTTAATTAGCTTTGCCTATACGTACTCTTAAACATCTGATGCACCTTAAGTTTTAACTTATTGCCCTTTTGAATTCGATGAAATATCAGCTGATGTGAAGACTTATTTTACTACATTTAATATGCTTGCCTGCTGTGCATAGTAAGTCTTCATAAAATAACACTGTCGTTCAGATATTTTTGGAATACCCTCGTGCCTTGCCTTTGATTCTTGGATTCAAGTTTGCAGAGTTAAACACAGCAAGTACTTTGGCAGAAAGCCCGGGAATATATTACTTCAGAAATGAATATTTTCACACTTTCCTCTGCAATGCTAACTTGCCTGTGTTTGGAGGATGAACAGACTACATATCCCTTCTGTTGATCCCATCGTAGGAAGCCAAGAATTGATTTTGTCAATAAATAAAAGCAACCGAGATTCTGACATTTGTCTGATGATCCAAATGGTCAGCGAAATGCTCTTGTGTTTGGACAGGCACTTTCTGAAGACAGTTTCCTAAATTCTGCTAAGGTGGCAAGAGAAACAGTTTTTATAAGATGTAGTGAGTTTGATGCTTAAAGTCATTCTGTATATACCGCTTACAGTTAAAGCTACAGTTTTAACTATAATTCTATATGAATAGTTCAAATTATAATCTTCATGTTTTCTTTTGATTTTCAATTTCTATTTTTTAACTTCTTTTCTCTGAGATGGAATCTTACTCTCTAGCTCACTGTGGCCCGGAACTTAGCCGAGGCCCAGTGGCCCAGGTGGCCTCAAACTCTCCATGCTCCTGCATCCGGCCTCCAAGTACTGAGCTTAGAAGGAGAAGCCATCACACCTGCTTTGTTTTGCGATGTTTTAATTTAAAAATTCAAAATTAGGCGCTAGGGAGATAGCTGGATGGTTAAGAGCACAGTCGGTGCCTCAGAGGACCCACATGGCAGCTCACAGCCTTGCATAACTCCAGTTCAAGGACTCTGACAGACGTCTCTGCTGGCCCTCGAGGGCACCAGGCAGACAAAGTACTCATTGCACATGAAATAAAATTCATATTTACTCTTATTTGTTTTATAAATTTAATTCAAAATTATAATTTAATGAAAGAGAATTATTGTTTTTAACTTAATTCTGCTATTGCAGAAAGTTGAGACTTGCCTAGCTATGGGTTATACTGAAGAAACCATGTTTATTTTTTAAGTATTATAATTATGTTACTATATAAGAAAATGCTTGTTTTTTAATTTTAAAAAAATTTAAATTACGTGTATGCATGTATTTATTTATTTATTTATTTATGGAGTGTGTGTGTGTGTGTGTGTGTGTGTGTGTGTGTGTGTGTGTGATGTGCATACATGTGGAGATAAGGGTTGTAAGAGTCGCTTCTTTCCCTCCACTATGTGAGTTCCCCGAATTGACCTCGGGTCACCAGGCTTATGTGGCAGGCACTTACCTGCTAAGCCATCTTGCCAGCACTGCCACGCCCTCCCTGCTTTCTCTTTCTATTAAAGATGGGTTCTTAACTATTAAGGAATACAGTGATATATTAAAGACTCACTCTAAGTGCTGGAGGTAGGGTCTTTCTGTTGGTTGTGGGCAACGGTGCATGGCAGGTCACCGGACCTTCTACCTTCATATGCTTGGACATGTAAAGTACCTTAAAAGCGTTCGTGTTAATGTTTTAAGAAGAATATAGTTCCTGGTTAAGAGCACTTGCCGCTGCTTCTCTAGAGGATCAAAGCTTGGTTTCCAGCACCTGTGTCAGACAGCTCACAACCTCTTGTAATTCCAGTTCCAGAGGCTCTGACTCCGTAAGTGCGTACACACACACACACACACACACACACACACACACAAGCAAACCCATAAGCACAGGATTTCTGCCTCCATATATGCACGTCCCATAAAATAAGCCTATAAGCAAACGTAATTCTTCATAAAATAGTTGAGGCAGTTTAGTTCTTGGGAAACTCTGCTACCTTGTGCCCTAAGCTGACTTGCACCAGAAGCAGCTGTTTGCTTCTTCCTGGCTCCATAGGAGAATAATGCAGATACAGCACACTAGTTATTTTGATTTGATCTCCTCACCCTAAGTCTCCTCATATAGCCCAGGCTGGTCTAGAACTGGGAAATCTTCCTGCCTTGGCTCCCAACTAGAGAGTGATTGCAGGTATGTGTCCCTACTATACACACAGATAACCCAAATAGGATACATGCTGTTTGTCTTTTTGTTTTACTTTGAAAGTCTCCTGTTGGCCCTCAAGTACATGTCAGCGTACTTGATTTTGCGTGTGTGTGTGCCATGGCACACATGAGGTCAGAGGACAGTTTGCATTTGGTTTTCTTCTACATGACAATTCTGGGGATCAAACTCAGATTGTCAATCTTGGTGGCAAGCCCTTTTATCTGCTGAGCCTGCCTCACTTTTAAAAATGCACATGGAGGGATAATTCAATTTAGGCTGTTTATATCGTTAGCAGACAGGTAGAGTAGTTTAGTTTTCTTGGCTTTGCAAACAATGATAATCCATTTACTTTGTGTGATAATTGTGTGGAACAGACACATTGGGGACTGCTGGGAAGATCTGCCGACTCGGAGGAGTGAACCCATTCTGGGGCCGCTGTAGGAGCAGCCCTCACTCTTAATGGCCAGATCATCTCTCCAGCCCCCAATTAGATGAAAAGTTTGGCAGAAATGCGTATGAGTCAGGGTTCTCTAGAGGAACAGAGCTGATAGAATGAATATGAGTATATATGTGTGTTTAGGTAGGTATACACACACGCACACATATTGAGAAAGGGCATTTGGTAGAGTAGTTTGCAGGCTTGTGCTCCAGCTAGTCCAATAATAGCCGGTGGGAAGTCTGGGGGTCCAGTAGTTGTTCAGTCCGTGAGGCTGGCATCTCAGCTGGTCTTCAGTGTCCTCCAGAATCTTGAGACAGTAGGCTTTAATACCAGCAAGGTGAGGACAAACAAGCAAAGAGAGCAAGCTTCCTTTTCCAGTGTCCTTTATATAGGGCCCAGATTACAGGTGGGTCTTCCTAGCTCAAAAGATCCTGATTAAAAGCGGGTCTTCCAGCCACTTGGGTTTCAATTGTCCCAGACAGCCAAGTTGATAACACTTTTTTAAAGAAAATTTTTTGGTTTTGGATTTTTTTTTTTAGACTTATTTATTTATCAGAGTACACTGTCACTGTCTTCAGACACACCAGAAGAGCATCAGATCCCATTATAGGTGGTTGCGAGCCACCATGTGGTTGCTGGAAACTGAACTCAGGACCTCTGGAAGAGCAGTCAGTGTTCTTAACCACTGAGCCATCTCTCCAGCCCCTGATAACACCTTTTTAAGAGTCTTTTAAGAAAACAGAGATCCCTTTACAATGTCAGTGACAATGTAAATAGACATTTGTGGCAATTGAAGTTGCAGCTCTGTATCCATCAAGTCTGTCTTCCCACACGAAGATAGGTATTCATGTAATGTACTCAGTGCCGCATTGTTTAGAAAAGCAGAAAGATTCTACTGACCCAATGCTAGGAATCACATTTCAATACATGAGATACCTCAACCCCAAGCTCTCACAGGAACCAAGAAGACATCATGAGGGCTACACATCCTGATGCAAATGTTTCAAGTATTCATTGAAAACTTCAAGGCACAGAACAATGTTTATGTAATACCACCATTTGTATGGGGTTGAATTCTTTTGTTGGTAGTGAGGGGAGACTGGGGTTGTGAGGGTGAGGGGCAGGGTCTCACTATGTAGCCCTAGCTGGCCTAGACCTCATTGTGTAGACCAGGCTGGCCTTGAACTCCCAGAGATCTGTTTGTCTCTGCCCCTCCATTGTTGGGATCAGAGGTTGCGCCACCATACCCAGGACTTCTAAAGAGAAGAGCTGTGTGCTGAGACGGGAGAGAGTCCCACCAAGTCTGAGTCACTTTCTCAGACATACTTTAGTAATGCTCTTGCTTTCTGGTCTTTGTTCCTTTTTACTTCCAGAACCCTCTCTGCATTAGCTCACTGGTCTGCAATCTTCAGTGACATGCCGTATCTTCCACTCTTGGCATTTCCATTTGTAAAGTTATTCCAGAACAATCAACTCATCTGTTTTGAAATTGTTGCTACTCTCATAAGTGAGTACTTGATGACTGCGCATTTGCTACCCTTGGGGAATCTCTGGATTTTTTTTTTAACTTATAGGTCAACTAGTATGAAAGAGTCACATTTAGAGCACAAAGTGGATGGGGCAGTCATTTATAGGGAACCTTTACAAGAAAACACGAAGAGTTGAATTTCTTAGACAATATTGTTCTGGGCTGGGTCTGTCAGAAAGAATTCAGTCTTGGGGGTTGGTTGCTTCTTATGGAACTGCTACAGGGATAAGCACTTGGCCAGCGGTGCCCGCCGTCCAGTGCCCGCCGTTGGTGCCCAGGTGCTGGCTGCTGCCCTCACGCCCCTCCGAGGCTCACAGAACTGAACAGTTTGTATGGCACATTGCCCTCAGTTCACTTTTGTTGCCTCCTTTTTCCTTCGTCACTGTGCAGTAGCCGTGACCGTCCTCTGTCTACAGATGAGACCCCAGGTTCTGAGGCTAGGTTAGGACAGTGTGCTCCCGGTCACTCACTGTGTGTAAAGTGACTCACTCAACAGCAGCAGTTTCAAGAAGTCAGTAGCTCAAGTCTAACTACACAGAAACACATGAAGGAATAGCTCTCGTAAACTATATAATACTCTGCCGACGAAACTTCTGTTGCTAATTTGAGATAGGAGGTCATAACATTGAGGAATCTAGCTTTTCCTTTTACTGTGATAAATTCCTTCGGTTACTTTAGTAACTAAGGAAAGCATTTGACTTACTGGCTCATGGTGCATCATGGGAGGAGAGCCAGGGCAGCAGCAGCGCTTGAGGCAACTGTCACTGCATTGCAGGCAGGCGGCAGGAAGCATGCATTAGCACCAATGCATCACGCGCTCTTTCTTTTATTCCACCTAGGGCTCCATCTGTGGAATGGAGCACCTCACTGGCAAATTTTCCTTATTCCTAAGCAGGGCAGTGGTTGGATATGTGTCAATAAAAGCGCGTATGCACACACACACACACACACACACACACACACACACACTTCCAAACCATTCCTAATCCAACACGTTGGACCTTCTGGTTCCTGATGACTCCTGTTTTGCTGTCTTTGATTAACAAAGGGATTTTTCTTAGCAAAGGCTATGTGTTGTGGTTTATCCTTATGGTCAACTTGACTGACATAAAATCATCGAGACAAAGTGCTAGGCCTGCCTGTGGGGACATTTCGAGGAAAGGTATAATGAGGTGAGAAGAGTCACCATCAATGTGAGTTTTGGAACCTCATGTTCTAGCAGTAAAAAAGTTACCTTATCTCTTCTTTATTCACAAGCATATTGAGAAGGAAAACAAACAAAAAAGAATTAGCAGGATCTGATGGTATAGTCCCATGATCCCAGCTCGACCAGAGGCTGAGGCAGGTAGACCACAGGTTCTGCACCTGCCTTAAAACCTACAACTAAATAAACAAATAAATGAGTAAATAGGCTGGGATATAGCTTAGGGGTAGGCAGTGCCTAGCACGTACTAGGTCCTTATGTCTGACCCACAGTACTAACGATAAAAAACCCCAGTGTAGAATCCCAACATTAGGTAGGCTGACATAGGTGGATCAGACATTTAAGACTAGCCTGGGAATGTGAATATATACATATAACCAGACGCATACTGTGACTGTGGAAATTCCCTTTATAATAATAAAAGTATTTAAAGACAGATTTTCTGATTTTTTTTCCCTCTGTAGTCAATTGGTGTCAACATTGGTTTGAGTACTTTCCTAATCCTCCCATCAATATTCTTAGTATGATAGAAAATGTTTTGGCATTTCATGACAAGGAGCTGCTACAGCACTTCATAGATCGAGATATAACTTCCCAGGTAAGAAACAGAAGGGCTTTAGAGTAACATTTAATTTGAGAGCTGAGATTGATTCTGGAATGGATAAAATACTCTTTCCCCAATGAATAGTATAATTTTTAATTTATTGTGTGCATGTGGGAATGTGTGTGTGTGTGTGTGTGTGTGTGTGTGCATGGGTGTGTGTGCACATCCATGGGCCTGTGTGCAGGGCTTACACTCAGGTCATCTACTTGATGGCAAATAGCTGGGATGCTGGACTGTCCTACTGCCCATATTCTGTGTTTTAACAATTAGCCATTCTTTATTAAGTTGGCCTCCTGAGAGTCTACGGAGAGAGGCCACACAGGAGCTGAGGGAGTAGCTCAGCGGTAGAGCACTTGCTTTGTGTGCATTAGGCCTGACTTAATCTCCAGCCTGTGGGGAAGCAGTAGTGTTGTCCAAATTAATGTAGTGCTTTTGATAATATAATCGCTGCATAACTTAAATTGTCAGTACTGCTTTGACTCTGTCTAGAACACTGGGCTGGTATATGTCATTTCCCGTCTGCTGTAGGTGTATGCCTGGCCTCTCCTGGAAACGTTGTTCTCAGAGGTGCTGACGAGAGAGGAGTGGCTCCGGCTGTTCGATAACATCTTCTCCAATCACCCTTCCTTCCTCCTGATGACTGTGGTGGCCTACAGTACCTGCTTCAGAGCGCCTTTGCTCAACTGTACTCTTAAGGAGGATTTTGAGGTAAATACCTTGGCTAAGAACTTGCTTGTATTGGGCATTGATGCTAGGGGTTAGAAATACAATAGATAAAAAGTTGGACCACATCCCTTACCTTGTGTAGATTCTTGGCAAGCAGGTTGTTGTAACTGCTTTTCGTTTACTTCTTTCCTTTGCAAAGAGCACTGGACACTTGGTTGCTTGTTCTTTGAATGATCTCATCAGTGGCCCCTCTGGTCTGTGATTGTCTGGAAATGTGTGCAGACTAGTACTTGAGAGTGTCATTGTGCTTGGCCAGTTTTGTGTTTTTGAGACAGTGTCTTGTCGTGACCTTGTAGCCCAGAGGGAGGCTTCAGACTCCCTCTGTTGCACAGGCCAGCATGAAGCTCCGGGCAGGCCTTCTGCCTTTGCCTCCCCAGTGCTAGCCTTACAGGTGTGTGACCTGTGAAGTAAGTACAAGGAAAGCTGAGGCAGGAGGATAGTTTGAGGCTAGTCTGGACTTTGTAGCAAATTCTGGGCTTGCATAAACTGTTAAAAAAAATAGCAACTGAGCTCTGTAACTGGAGCCCCTCCGAGCATCTTCTTCCCCTCTCTGGGCCCCAGGCTCCATAGCTCAGGCCTCACCTTAGTGTGATCCCATAACTCCCTCTAGGTCAGTTGCTGTTTCCCTTCCCTAGCATGTGCGTCTGCATCTCGTGGTCCTCATTTTCACTGCTTCTTCTGGGTGTTAGTAGTGGGCTCTGCTGGTAAAGCCTTGACTTGAGCTTCAGGTTTTCTTACAGTATTTCTTTCACCATCGGGGTGACCTGGACATAAATGTTGTGATTAGAGAAGTTTATCATCTCATGGAAACCACGCCTGCTGATATTCATCCAAATAGCATGCTGGATGCTTTTGTTGCACTAACAAAAGGGCAATACCCTATATTTAATCAATATCCAAAGTTCATTGTGGACTATCAGACACGGGAACGGGAAAGGATAAGGAACGATGAACTGGATTTCTTGAAAGAGAGGTAATCATGGAATAATCTTTCTTCAGAGAATGAGACATTATAAATAAGAAAGGCCTTTTCTTTAGATGATCTTATTTATGTGTATGTGTGTGCCTGCATGGACTTGTGTGTACTATGTGTGTGTAGGTGCCCAGAGAAGCTGGAGGGCATCAGGTAGGTCGTCTGGCATTGCAAGTAGTTATGAGCTGCCGGAAATGGTGCTAAGAATCGAACCTGGTCCTCTGCAAGAACAGCACATGATTTTAACCTCTGAGCTTTTTCTCCAGCACTAAGTAAAGTTTTTAATGAGATATCAGTTTGAATTATAAAGTACATGTATCAAACCCAAATTTGAAGGCAAGAGATGTCTTTAAAGATGCCTAATTTCTCCAATGTCTGGAAATAAAACCACATATTGAACTTTCACCAGGTTCTAGATATTGTATCTTGGTTGTTTTAAGCTAAATTGCTTCACTTTCTTGTTTATATTTTCATAATAGTAACTGTTGTTTCTACTTAAGGCAGACAGTTGAAAATATGCAGGCCGAAATGGATGAACAGAGAGCTAAGGATGAGGCCTGGTACCAGAAACAAGAGCTGCTCCGCAGAGCTGAGGAGACAAGACGAGAGATACTTCTTCAAGAGGAGGAGAAGATGGCCCAGCAGAGACACAGGTGCAGTCCCCATGGCCCAGAAGAGACACTGATATAGTCCCCATCACCCAGCAGAGACACAGGAACAGTCCACATGTCCCAACAGGGACACAGATACAGTCTACTGCTGTGGAAATCCTATAATGGAAGTCAGATAAGTTCTGTTTCCTTTCCTTCTTTTACTTAAACATTGTATATAAAGTTATCCAGCGTAATTTCCATTAAGCAAATATCTAAATTAATAAAAAGCATATATACCACTGGGGGGGAAAAATCTTCCATGTAGTAAAGTTAATTCTAAAGGAATGTTGAATATCGTCCCTCGGCTTGAATTTACAGAAGTAATATGAGCTCTAATATTTTTAAAAACATTATTTAGAAATATTCATTCTAAACCAAGCATAATTCATGCCTGTAATCCTAACAGCCTGGGCTGTTAGGCTCTTAAAGCTAATCTGGGCTTCATCATAGACTTCTAGACCAGCCTGGGCTATAGAGTAAGAACTTTGACAATGCAGGTGTGTTAGTGTTTGCTTTTCATTCCACCACTTATGAAGCAGAGGCGTGTGGAATGTGGAACTCTGAGTTCAAGGACAGCCAGGGTTACACAGTGAGACCCTGTCTCAAAGCAAACAAACAAGATCTTTGACAAGAGCCTAGAGAGATGACTCAGTGCTTAAGAGCATTGGCTGCACTCGTAGAGGACCTGAGCTTGGATCCCAGCAGCCACCCACAGGGCAGTTCACAGTCATCTCTAACTCCAGTTCCTAGGGGGTCTAAGACTTCTTATGACTTCTACGGGCACTGGGCATGCACATGGTGCACATACATACATACATACAGGCAAACACATCATATACATAAAATCAATAAAGTTTTAAAAATTTAAACCTTGGCAAAGGAGGAAATCTCTTGCTCCCGCTTCACTAGTACTGAGGAAAACCTCAGTTTCCCCACTGGGGCAACAGTGTGGGAACCTCCATATTCGGCTTGGGAAACTGTCTTCTCTCCATGTTTTGATTCTGTACATTGGCTGATTCTGCACAGTTTAAAGCAATTCTAGAACTGATGGTCTCCACTAAAACTAAAGGACGCGGGTACCATGTAGTGGTCACCCTCCTCACTTGTATTGGGATGTTCTGATAGCGATGGCCTACAGCTTGGTGTTAGTGCTCCTGCCTTGCATGCAGGAGGCCCCTGGATTCCATCCTGGCACTGGGAAAGTAGCTGACAGGTAGACTGTTGGAAATCAAGTCTGAAAGGGTGCGGCCAATTCCACTGACCACCACCACCTTGAGTACTGACTTTGTTTATGTATTGTAAACACAGCTGTGTTGCAGTAGATACAATGTATCCAAACAGCACAGGCAACTCAGTGAAAAAAAATCAAAGGTGTGTTGGAGAGTACTTGATACAGCTTGTTTTTCAGGCTAGCTGCTGTGAAAAGGGAACTGGAGATAAAGGATATACACTTACAAGATGCTGCGAGGAGACGCTTGCTGAAGCTTCAGGAAGATCAGCGGGAAATGGAGCTGCGCAGGCTGGAGGATGAAATTGAGAGAAAGGTCCAGCAGCTTTAATCTTAAGATCTTTATTCTCATGTAACAAACTCCTTCCAGTTCAGTAAGATGCTAGCGTCCATGGTGAACACTAAACGCTTCCCTCAGTTTCATGTACTTTAACAGACACCTATTCTTAAGAAAAGTAGTCAATTTAAAGTCTGTTCCTCTAGAAGTAAAAGTATGTCAGGTGTCAGTTGTAAGCTGTGGGAAATATTCTTCTCTGTTTTAAAAATCCACGTGTGTTCCATATAAAAACAGTTTCCAGTATAGAACATCTGGAGTTAGAGAACTGGCCCTTCTATGTCTCCTCTTTTCTAAAGCTGAGATGTCTACATAGAACATCTGGAGTTAGAGAACTGGCCCTTCTATGTCTCCTCTTTTCTAAAGCTGAGATGTCTACATAGAACATCTGGAGTTAGAGAACTGACCCTTCTATGTCTCCTCTTTTCTAAAGCTGAGATGTCTACGCTGTGGGTGCCTGAAGTAGGTTTATCCTGAATGTACAGCATAGTACATTTATCCTGCATGTACAGCATAGTACATTTATCCTGCATGTACAGCATAGTACATTTATCCTGCATGTACAGCATAGTACATTTATCCTGCATGTACAGCATAGTACCATCTGTAAAACGTCACCACACATAACCCAAACACCCAGTGCAGAGGGTTGAATTAACCATGGCACACAAGAACAGAAGGCAAATGGAAATTTACATTAACATAAGAGAATATAAAAGGTAGTTACTCCTCCACCTGTAGAAACACACAAAAAGGCTGTGTAATTAACCTTTTCCTAAAAATAAAATCCAGGTTAGTGTCTGAAGATGAAATGCCTCCAGATTAACCCTGACCGTCCCAAGCGGAATGGTTAAGAACCAGAGTTCTTTCGCCTTTACACTTTGTTTTTCGCCCGCCAGTCACACTCAGCCGGAGGCTGCCCTACAGTGTGTGGTCGGGATAGATAGTAACCCTTGTCTGCTGTACGGAGTTTCAGCTGGTCTTTACCTACTGCCAGTTAAAAATGTTAATACTGTCATATCTTGATTTTAGAATTATTGACAAGGCAGTTGTGACCCTCAAAGCTTTGCTGCTATCTGGTGCTTGGTAGAAAAGGTTTGCCAGCCCAAAGTCTGTCTGAAAACTGACTATAAGGTTGAGTTAGGGACCAAGCTTACCTCTGTCTAGAAGGCAGGCTGTTGTCCCGACACCAGTTGTTGAGTATTGGTGAAGTCACTTGCTGACAGGGTTACTGCTCCATGGACAGGCCTGTATCCACATCTTCTCCCGTGCTCTGCTCCTGTCTACATGGACAGGCCTGTATCCCCATCTTCTCCCCTGCTCTGCTCCTGTCTACATGGACAGGCCTGTATCCACATCTTCTCCCGTGCTCTGCTCCTGTCTACATGGACAGGCCTGTATCCACATCTTCTCCCCTGCTCTGCTCCTGTCTACATGGACAGGCCTGTATCCCCATCTTCTCCCCTGCTCTGCTCCTGTCTACATGGACAGGCCTGTATCCACATCTTCTCCCCTGCTCTGCTCCTGTCTACATGGACAGGCCTGTATCCACATCTTCTCCCCGTGCTCTGCTCCTGTCTACATGGACAGGCCTGTATCCACGTCTTCTCCCGTGCTCTGCTCCTGTCTACATGGACAGGCCTGTATCCACGTCTTCTCCCCTGCTCTGCTCCTGTCTACATGGACAGGCCTGTATCCACATCTTCTCCCCTGCTCTGCTCCTGTCTACATGGACAGGCCTGTATCCCCATCTTCTCCCCTGCTCTGCCCCTGTCTACATGGACAGGCCTGTATCCCCATCTTCTCCCCTGCTCTGCCCCTGTCTACATGGACAGGCCTGTATCCCCATCTTCTCCCCTGCTCTGCTCCTGTCTACATGGACAGGCCTGTATCCCCATCTTCTCCCGTGCTCTGCTCCTGTCTACATGGACAGGCCTGTATCCACATCTTCTCCCCTGCTCTGCTCCTGTCTACATGGACAGGCCTGTATCCACATCTTCTCCCGTGCTCTGCTCCTGTCTACATGGACAGGCCTGTATCCACGTCTTCTCCCGTGCTCTGCTCCTGTCTACATGGACAGGCCTGTATCCACGTCTTCTCCCCTGCTCTGCTCCTGTCTACATGGACAGGCCTGTATCCACATCTTCTCCCATGCTCTGCTCCTGTCTACATGGACAGGCCTGTATCCACATCTTCTGCTTGCTTTGCTCCTGTCTACACTGAGTACAGTACCCGGGGACTTCTCACCTAATCTCCACTCATTGTTCTACCTCTTTATTTGACTCAATATTCTCAAGTATTTATATTCCCAACAGAGAATTTTATTTTTCTGAATCCTCTCTCCCATCCAATTGAAATTCTCATTAGTATTATATTAAGTTTATGCATTAATTTTGGAAGCTTAAAATCTAGTTCTGATAAAATACTAAATTTTTAACTCCTGTAAAGGATTTAATACCTTTTGCTTTGTTTAAATCTAATTATTTTAATTGGCTTTTACAATCTACAATTCTTTAAATTACTTCACTAGTGGATCAAGTTAATAGCCTTGTATGCTTAACAAAAAGTACGTGTTCTTTCCCAAAAGTGATCCATGCTCAGAACTCTGGTGTCTTTATCACAGATCCTCTCAACATACAGTAAGGCATCCGATTTTTCTCAGCAGCAGTGGAGGGGCCCCTGCATAGCCCAGTTCTGTGCCCTGACTGCCCCAGCTCCAGCAGGGACTGTGCACGTGACTGTGCACGTGAGTGTGGACATCCATGAGATCGTTTTTTATAGCTGCTTATCTCAGAAAATTCATAACCAAATTAACTCTGTGCCTGGACCTCCGAGAGAGTGGGGTGGTGCCCCCAGCCTCACCTCCCCCTTGCTGTGTCCCCGGGACTCTGGCTTCACACTCAGACCTCACCTTAGCTAGCGCTTCCCCAGGGCTTCCTCAAGGTCAGTTACATAGCATTTATTTCACCCTTGAATGTGTGTCTGCATCCCACAGTGCCCTCATTTTGTGCCCTCTTCTTTTACAAGTATTTATTAGTGTGCTGCCAACAGTATAAATACTCTGTAGTGACTAAGACAGTGGCACAGTCCTTAACAGTCTGCTGGGTGAATCGATGGGGATGGGTGGTTGATTGTAGTTTCGCTTTCCAAATACACATCATTTACTTTATTCTCACCCCTGAAAACACCTGGGTCTGTAGGCAACCAGATGCTGAGGAAGATTGTGTGGAGAGTGCCACCCCAAGCCCAGTCTTACGGAAGTGAGATCCCCCCAGATTGTACTACACCTGGGGGCAGTGAGCTCCAGATAAGCACTGTCACACAGAGAGCAGAATGACCGTCGGACAGCTCCTAGGAAACGTCAGAGTATAAGACGTTCGGAAGCTTAACTTTTAATTAGACATGTTATCTTAACAAGATCAGACTTTGTCTCCAGCCCGGCTTTCAGTTGCCTGGTTTTCTTTAACTGGGAGCTGGTTACTGTCACGGGGAGAGCCGCCGCCTGCTCTCAGTCCGCCTCCGCTGACGTACGGCAGAATCTTAGCCCAGGTTAGGCCTGGATTCCAGGAGAGCACTGCCGGGTTGCCAGTAGTCAATTTCCAACCCAGTTCCCGCTTGTTGTGTTTGTAGTGCCCTTAGTGGGGTGTCAGGTTACAAGATCACTGAGTCTGTTGAAAATTGGGCTGTGAGGAATTCGGGACCTTGACAGTTTGTGCTTTGTCCATAGGTACAAATGAGGGATCAAGAAATTGCTGCCACAGCCAAAGACCTGGAAATAAGGCAGTTGGAACTCGAAGCGCAGAAACGGCTCTATGAGAAGGTAGAAAGCAGCTCTTTCTGAAGGGAGGAAAGCGCTGCCCTCCGGCCCCGGACTGACTTGAGGACAAGGCGGGGCCCTTGTGATTTATAGTGTTCGCTCTGTTTATCCTTTAGGCAGAACATCGTGTAACTTAGCAAGTGGCAGAACGGGTATGTGTAATGCTAAGACTCCTGGTTCTCCAACGGTGTGGCCACATTTCCATGGAACCAGATTGAGCCCAAGTTTTGCCTCAAGATCTCGCCATCGCTGTTCTGTGCGACAGTGATTGAAAACCCCATCTGAAGACCTGAGTCTGAAATCTCTCATGTCGGGCACTTTTCCACCTGCACAGTGCTCAGAATCCAGACCCCTCCCAAATCTGAAGTGCTCCATGCTGAGTGGTCACATACGGGAGGTCCCCTAGACCTTTGGGACTGAAGGAACACAAAGAAATGGGAAATGCTTTAAATTAGAATTATCTGGAATTAAATCAGCAAACGTACAGTTAGGGTATCTATTTTATCATTGAAAAGAGCCATTAATGCAAGTTTTTATTTGAGAAAAACATTTTGTTACTAAAGAGTATTCTGCCATTCTCTTTCTGAATGGCTGCGGATCTTCATAGTTTGCATCTGTAGTAGCTGCTCTTGAGCTATACCTTATTTAAACTGAAATGTCCGGGCTGGAGAGACAGCTGAGAGGCTAAGAGGCCTGACTGTTCTTCCAGAGGACACAGATTCAGTTCCCAGCACACGCACAGCACCTAAAAACCCTCTGTACCTCCAGTCCCAGAGTGGAAGGACGGGTGAGCTAGTGCCCTCTTCTGGCCTCTGTAGCTCTGTGTGTACACATGTGGTGTACTTGAACACATGCAGGCAAAACACCTATCCACGTAACTAAAAATAATGAATCTTAAATGTAAATGATTTATAATGTTTTGCAATAAACACCTTTATATATATATACCTGTTCTGCATGTAATTGAAAAATATTTCTTGCTAATTTTAAAAGTAATTAAACTGTTTATAGGTCATTAGAAAAATAATAATTAAAAAAACAAATCTCTGAATCAAGAAGTAAGTCCTGGGGCTTGAGCAATGGCGCAGTGGTTAAGAGCACCCACATGGTCTCACAGCTGTCTGTAACCCCAACTCCAGGGCCTCCAACCCCTTCTTCTGGCCTCCACGGGCATCGTATACACATGGTTCACACACATATGTGCAAGCAGAATGTCCATACACATAAAAATGTTTTAAAGAAAGATACCCTGGGGACTGGATTTTCATTGTATAGTTTTAACACTATAGGTAAACTATATAAGTAAACTATAAGTAAGTTTAGTGGTTGAGAGCATGCGCCTCCCTGCAGAGGACCAGTGTAGCTCCTAGCAGCCATGCCAGATGTCAGGTGGCTCACAACTATCTGTAACTCCGATTCCAGGACATCTGAGGACACCTGCACTTCACACACACACACACACACACACACACACACACACACACACACAACTTATAATAGATCTTAAAAGAAAAAGATGTAACCGCCGGGGCTCTGTGTGCTAGCAGCGCACTTGCTAGAACACACAGACCCTGGGTTCGGACCCAGCACTGAACTAAAACACAGCTACAGGAGTCGTCAGCCGTGGTCGGAGAGTCAGCGGGCACAGTTTGTGTTCTGCCTCTTTACCTTAGCTCATCGTGGAGGTGGTTTGCTTTCCACACGCTCCATCTACCGGACCCTTAGCATTGTGTCCCATCTCCTACCCCTGGCCACCACTGCTCTGCTGCCCTAGTCAATGGGTTTGCCTATCCTGGATGTCTCCTATACGTGCAACGTATGGGCAGTGCCTTCTGAAGTTCGCTTCTTTCACTTAGCATGTTTCCAGGGTTCATCCGTGGTATAGCATGACTTGGTGCTTCGCTCCTTTCCATAGCTGAGTGATGAAGTGCCGTATGGTCCAAGCAGGGCAGCCTGCAATCCCAGCTTCCCCGTCACCTTCTGAGTGTGTGAAATCCCACTGACAACCAGAGGGAGAGTGTGGGGCCTCTCAGGTCTGCACACTCAGACCTTGATTCACACCTTACACGGGGTGTCCTGCCAAGGCTGCTGGCTTTCAAAGGCTGATGACGAGCTTGTGGGTGTGGGTGGGGTGGGAATGGATGCCTTCTTCTCGAGACGTGTTCCACAGCATGCCACACACCTTCTGTTACCTTCCAGAATTGAGAAGTTGAATCCTGTGTTTCTACGGTAACTTTTCAGGGACCCTGAAGTTGTCAGCAAAGTCACCCCTGTTTCCTTTTTCACTTTGACAATGGGAAAGTTACACTTGTCCTGGGGGCCTGAACAAAGCAAAGTCCCTTTGTGTTCCTCAGGACCTTACTACAAGTCAAGAGGCCAGTGCCAAGGAAATTCGAGAAGATATAGACGCCCATAGGCGGAAGGTGGCTCTCGAAGAACACATGTTCCAGAAGCTGCTAGAAGACAGCCAGATGGAAGGCAGAAAGGCTCAGAGGGTGAGTCTGCCGAGGTTCCCGTGGCGTGCACGAGCTTACCCCGTGAGCTCCGACCGAGTTGGACCCCTGAAAGCACGAATTTGAAAGTGTTCGAAGTTGCAGTGATGCATCTGTTTGTTGGTTAGTGTCGGTCCTTAGATGTCCCAGGGCTTGTGTTCATGGTGCCGACTGCATCGGTGATGTGCGTCTTACATACCCTGTGAGAGGACAGTAAGATGCAGAAGAAGCCGTAGGAGAACTAAAATAAGGTCCATATTTGTTCGGTCCTGTGTTCTTCTCTGGAATTGTCCCGGGCAGCACAAAAGTTTCAGAACCCTGGGCTCTGTCAGGCATACAAGAATTTCCAAGGCATCTTACTCAGTAACTCGGGAGTGGAAACACTGGCGTGAAATGAGGGGCTAGGGCAGAGTTGATGGTGCTGTGCATTGCTGAGGCCTTAAGGAAATATTTCCAGTTATTTTCTGCATTTCTTACGAACTGCCCTTTCAGAGGTGCTAGCTAAAGTGGATTGAGATAGGACAAGAGACATTCAGAAAGAACTTTCTCTGCTGTCCCTTTACCATAATGTTAAGTGAGTGTGTCGCAGACTGTCGCTGTTCTAAAAATTAGGACTGATGGGGGTACCCGTCTCTAGCTGACTCCTCCAAAATACCATTGTGTTTGTTTCTCTTCCCGGGTTCTGTACATCTGAAAAGGGGCTTTTCTTTCTAAATGCTTCTCAGGGTGTTAAAATCAGAAGTTGTTGAGTCTGCCTTTTCTCTAACCTGGAAATTCTCAGTGCTGGCTGTGAAACAGAGTCCCTCCAGGAGCTTAGTGTCGCTGTTGTGAAGACAGGGTTTGGTTACCGCCTAAGCTTGAACCGGCCCTGAACTTGCAGCCTCTCCCCTGTGCCCTGCGACCCCACACTGCCACACACCACGGTCAGCGCTAAAAGCTTTTAAAAAGTTCAGGCTGCCCTAGTGATGGGTTTGATTGGTTTATGGTGGGGCCTGGAAGTCAGTTTGTTTAAACACCCACCCAGGCTAAGTAGATTCTTGAATACCATAGGTGGATGCCCACATCTTTCTGAAATTTACCTTTTCTTAGGTAATGGAGGACAGTTTGGCGAAGGCTGAGCAAGCCTGCCTGAATGCGGACTGGCAGATTCAGACTTTTCAAAGGCAGAAGCGTGAGGATCGACAGCGCAGCGAGGGCTACTACGAAGTCGCCACTCTCCTTCACAAGAACAGACGGAAAGAAACTGAAATGTTAGAAGCGATGATGGAGGAGGAGGCTAAGAAGGTAAGGGAAGCTGACAGACTTCTGGCCAGTGTGTTAAGCTAACCTCTTCCGAGCTGGGGACTGGACCCAGGGCCTCACAGACACAGGGCAGGCACGCCACCACCGAGTTATGCCCCTAACCCATTAAGTGATTAGAATATAATGCTATTTCAAGAACATCATCTAATCCTGCTACTTACAAATGATTCGATGTCTTATATTGGTATATATGTTGTTCTATTGTTATGTCTCAGGCTTAATGACTTCTGGGTTTGTTCTTGCTAACTCGATGCTATATTACTGCTGTAATTCTTAAAAATGGTAAAAGAATTTAAATGGTCGCCACCGTAGCTAGTAGTATAGCTATAAGGAGGATGGAGTGGGCAGACTACCGTTGGGACTACTGTCGGGACTACCGTCGGGTCGTGGCCGTGCTGTCATCTCGTCACACTTGCCTTCCCGCTCTGTGCCACGCTGCATGACCTCCATCCCTTCCCACTCCGTCACTCCTTCAGTGATGATGGAGTCACAGCTCTGTGTCTTCTGACTGAAACAACCACTCTGGAGTCCTAGGAAAGTGACCTGGGAGGTCCAGGCTTTAGGCAGTCAGCATCAGTTAACTCCTGGAAGCTCTCACCTCACAGCCCTTTCTCAGCTCACCTTCCTCTACCTCACCCCAGCGTGGGAACCTGTCTCGTAGCCCTTTTATTCGAGGACAGGAAAGGTCGAGGTATGGGGTGGTACCCAAAATACTGACATCATTAGCTATAGGAACATTGGGGGTGGGGGGTGGAGCCCTTCCCTCACCCTCAACAATAGAGGCTTGCTAGCACTGTGTCAACAGGCTGTAAACTTCAGTGAAATTCCCTTGAGGTAAAAGAACGGCCTGAAGGTCCTTGCGCGCGTGTCTCCCGCACAATCCGTTGTGTCCAGCGTCCTGAGTTCTAAAGCTGCCTCTACTGTTGTATGGTCTTGGGAAACCAGGAGCCTGTGCTCTGATGAGTAGAGGGGAAATGATGGCTGCTGACCTTTGACCTTAGGGTCTGGGGTTCTTTAAAGTTTGCATTTAATGAATTGGCATTTTAATCACAAAATGTCGGTGTGTCTCTGTGTAGCATTTCCGATGTTCTAAATTCACTACTTAGCCTCCTCTGCACCCATTTTAAGATGAGCTTTCTCACTTTATAGGGGAAGGCTGGGCCCAGTAGGAATCACTAACCTTTTATGATTGATGTGTGTCCCAGAGCCGAGCAAAGAGGTCCCTGACTTTTCTAGTCTTTGTAACCAAGGCGCAGCATTCACATTAGATGGAAATGCATCCCCGTCGCTGGGAGGCTGAGTCTGCTGAGTCCCAGAGCCTGAGGACAGTGCTGCTCGTCTGCAGAGTTAGACTCAGCTTCATGCTTCATGTGCTAACAAGACCCGCCTCCGCCCTGTGTTCTCACATGGCCACGGGCACCCCAAATCACGGGCACCTCACAGGGCCTGTGTGTTTCATCCTGTGAAGAGAGAGGCAGAGGAAAATGGAGGAGCGGCTCTGCCCGAGTAGCCCGTGTGCAGTTTCTAATGGTCTTTTTCCCCACGTGTGCAGTGGAAGGAAGCCGAAGAGAAGGAACTCCGTTTGCGATCAGAAAAGAAAACCTCTGCCCTTTCAGATGCTTCTAGAAAGTGGTTTTTAAGGCAGGAGACAAGTGCAACTTTGGAACATGAAGGTGAGTGTCTACAGGGTCTGTACCATTACAGATTCCTTAATATGCTGTTCCCATGATAAAGGCTACAGCTCTCTTCTGTTGGCTTTCATTCAAATTATGCTGGGGGGACAGTGAGGCGTACAAGGGACAGACAGTAGGCTGTAGACTTAGAACTGATGAATATATAGTTCTTGTTAAGAAAACACCCCTGAAGCTGGGCAGTGGTGGCGCACGCCTTTAATCCCAGCACTTGGGAGGCAGAGGCAGGCGGATTTCTGAGTTCGAGGCCAGCCTGGTCTACAGAGTGAGTTCCAGGACAGCCAGAGCTACACAGAGAAACCCTGTCTCAAAAAACCAAAAAAAAAAAAAAAAAAAAATAAAACCAAAAAAGTAAAGAAAAAAGAAAACTCCCCTGAGTTGAGGACAGAATTTAGCAAAAGAGTGGTTGCCTCACATACAAGAAACCCGAGCTCAGTCCCAGCACAGACCTCACAGGCCATGAGATCCTCTAACGCCCACGGGCTGTCTTATTCCAGATGACTGTGGTCTCTGGTACTCTCTTAATCTGGAATCTGCGTTGTTCCCCAAGAACTATTCTAATTTTAGTAAGGATATATGCTTTGCCAAATAATCAGCTCTGAAACAACAGTGTGTTCAGCAGCACAGGACCTCACAGGACCTAACTTAAGTTTTAGGAGAAGGCTTACAACCATTCAACTGAAAAGTCAAAATTCTGTTGGGCTTGTTGAGACGAGTCAGTGGGTAAAGGCCCCTGGGGCTGTGCCTGGAAGCCCGTGTTGACTTTCCAGGATCCCATTCCCAGGAACTCATTCCCCCGTCATCTTCCCACTCCGTATGTGCAGTGTGGCACACATGTGCATACACATGTACAAAATAAATAAGACAGGCAGACAGACAAGTGTAATTCTAGATGAAAATTGTAATTTAACATTCTAAAGCAGCGTACAGGCATGGGGAAGTCTTCTTTACTGCATTTCCTACTGCCAGTCCCTTTACGGTGTATGATTATTACCTTATAACAACAGCTTCCCTGGCTGTTGTAACAACTGTTCCCTCAGGGTACAGTTCACCTGCTTATAGTATACAGTCAGGGTATGTGCTCAGGCCTGGTGTGGTACTCTGTACCTGTAATGCAGACACTCAGGAAGCTGCGGCTGTCGTGAGGTTCGGGCCATCTGAGCTGCACAGTGACACGTGAGGGGAAAGAGAATGAGTGTGTCCACACAGGGAAATCTTCTGCTGTGAACAGAATGTTCCCTGCTTCAGCATAGCTGACCTTGAAAGCCTTCCATCTGGTTGCAGAAGTCAGACACAAAGGGTTGTGTGCGTACTGTGAGACCCATCCACGTGAAGTAGTCAGGGCTGGCGCACTTGTACGGAGAAGAATCGATGAGTGGTCACCAGAAAGTGCTGGGGAAAAGACTGCTTCCAAAATTAGTTCCAAAATTAGTGATGATGATTATAATAACTTTTGATGTATCGACAACATCAGATTACTCACTTTAAAAAGATGAAATGGCCAAATGTGGTGGCACATTCGTATAATCCCAGCACTTGGGAGACAGAGGCAAGAGCATCAGAAGTTCAAGGCCAGTCTGCACTACATGAGAATCTGTCTCAAATAAAAGGAAGGATATGACACATAAAGTATATATTACTAGAACAGTTCCTCAGAGCGTAAACCAACCAGCAAGATGGGAGCCAACAAGATGGTGCAGCTGGTAAAAGTGTTGTCCACACGTGCCTGATGACCCGAGTTTAATCCTCAGAACTCACAGTGGAAGGAGAGGCGCTCCTGAAAGCCGTGCTGACCCCTCTCACTCAGGAGGTGTGCACACACTTCCCCACCACAGAGTAAGAGTAACTAATACAATAACACTGGGAAGCCTGGCCAGGCGGAGCCATTGGGCCAGTGTCAGAATACTACCTGTTGAAGGAACAACAGGGAGGGCTTAGAAGGAAGAGATGACACTTGGGACAGATGAACATGATGGAGTGCAGGGGACCAAGGGCGAAACAGGACCCTGGCCCGAGTTCATGGGGATGAACACAGCCACAGCCGCTGAGACGAGAGCCTTTGGTTTCTGTAAGTGTCCAGCTCCCTGTTAAAAAGTGAGAAGAGTCTGGGCTAGGATCTCGAGTGTCTTTCAAGAGAGGTTTTCACGGTCAGCTATGCTGAAGCAGGGAACATTCTATTCACAGCCGAAGAATATTTATCACAGTTTTCCAACCCCTTTCATTCCTAGGCCTGTTTGAGAAACACGCATATACACAGATACTGAAAACATTTTCTCTAAGACTTTTTCTGGATTTATCACCCGTCGTTCCTCACAAAATTTGGTGAGCATAACTCGGCAATGGTATAAAGCTGCCTACTCTGGTGGTCGTATTAGGGTAGCTGCAGCAGAGAGCCCATGTCCGTGGGTAGCCTTGGGCCAGCCTCAGGAGTCCCAACGCAGGACAGGTGCACTGGGCCTGGCTCAGGTTTACGGGGGATGAAGACAGCCACAGATGTTAGGGTCTCCTGTGCTAGGCCGAGTGGGGCCCGACTGTGACCAGGCTATTCTACCAGCTGCATGACACAGCCAAGGGAGGCCCCAGGCCAGGTTCTCCTCGGCGGGGAGCTCCAGGCCAGTGCTCAGAAGTCGGAGAAACAAGGGAGTGGGTGTGCACTGTTGGTCCCTTCACATTCCGTGGTATCCGTGATATGAACTCATTAAATAAGTATTAGCTTTTTAAAATAAATGGTCAGGGGTGGGGAGATGGCTCGAGTTTTCTCTGAGCTGCCATGAAGACTGGAATTCCCACCCTCCAGGTAAGTGTCAGGAGGGCAGGGAAGACTGCCTGTGGTCCCAGCTCTCCAGAGACAGGGACACAGGATCTCTGGAGCAAGCTGGCTAGTTGGACTAGCTGACTTGGGCAATGTCTGGGTTGTAGTAAGAGCCTCGGTACAGAAAGTGGGCAGTGGACACCTGACATCAGTATCTGTCCCCTGTGCACACGGACACGTGTGCCTGCACATCCACATACCCGTGTGCACCGCACATAAAAAATAAATAAACGTTCTTTAAGGCTTCTCCTCTGAAGGCTTAAAGAGCATGCTTTGAGGGGAGAAAAGCGTCGGGCTGTAGCACAGAAAGCCAAGGCACTTCCTCTCTGTTCTTCAAGTGTTCAGATGTGCTATGGGGAGCATCTGTCAATAAATTGCACACTGCTTTAAACCCACACATGCAGATCTGCACTGGTGGCGAGGCTCTGGCGTGGTGGGTGCCGTAACTGACGGAGCGGAGCAGGGCTGAAGCAGTGACCTAGCTTCACAGACTAGCCGTCAGCCAGTGCCGGAGATTCTGCTGGGGCAGAGGCCCAGTGCTTGGCTGAGCAGGAAAACGTCACTGACCAGCCTCTGGAGGTGACAGATTAGACAGGATGGGGAGAGGCAGGGGCAGACAGATCCCAGCTCTGGAAGGGTAGGTAAGAGGAGCCCGAGCCTGGCTTGTGGCACGTTCTGCTGCGTGGCGCATTGTCACATGGCTCCATTCCCTCCCTATGTCAAGCTTTTGGATGAGCGTGACGGTGACGGTGACAGTGATGATACAGGTGAGGCAGATTCCAAAAGGCCTTGTTATCAGACGCAGAGCGGTGCGGGTCAGGGTTGGGGAAACAGCTTAAGGGGAGCCTGGTTTTGTTGGTGCTAATGTCTATGAGTTTCTTTTTGTACTGGGTGCATGGCTATAACAGTTCTCTCCGTTCACTGTGTTGTCCCGAGGATTGACCCTAGCAGTCGTGTTTGGCAGCAAGTGCCTTGACCTGATAAGCTTCCCGTCAGCGCTGTGATTTTCATGGTGAGGGGTGCAGTGAAGGAGCAGAAGGGCTCCTGGGTTTGCTCTGCTCACTGTTACTGTGACCTGTTCCTGCTTCCGACTTGCTGTCTGCCGTGGTAGCCGCGCTCAGCCATGCTGCCCTATGCCCCTGATGCATGCACACTGCGTCTCAGTGACATTCCATAATCTCTTCGTTTGATATTTAGGATCACCCCCTGCCATCTTCTTTTGCAGGGAAGGATTCAGGAGCCTTGTGTGTGCTGGGCAAGTGCTCTCCCACCAAGCCATGCGCCGGGCCCTGCTATCTGTGCCTTAGCTATTTGATGGCCTTTGTTTTAGCTGAAGATGTTCTTTAAAGGCCCTTAGCAGAGCTTCTGTGCTCTCTATCCCTGACACTGTATCTCCGCTGTCTGCTGAAGGGCAGCAGTGTTCTTCCCAGAACAGGAACCTGATGGAAACCACCCGTGCAGGGCGAGTTACCAAGCGCTGTCTGTTAGTCACAGGGGTTGCCACTCACTCTCACAGCCTTTTCTCTCCTCTTTATGAGCAGAAGCGCCTTGGTTGCAAAGGCAACACATGGACTCAGCCTATCTGCCTCAAACCTCACGATTAAATGACGTTTCTCACATGGATCCCTCAACACACGGTAAGTGTTAGATAAATAAGGAAGACTCCGTCTGCTGTTTTACATTGCACAACATTTAGGCAGAGTGGAGACTAACATGAAGGTAGAGCGAGTGATCTGGTTCCCAGGGCACTGGCAGTAGGAAGTCTGGAATGGGCAGTGGGAGCCTCGCAGCTCTGCTGGGGAAGACAGGATGGGGGCAGCCTCACACTCAGGCCATGTGACTCCATTTCTTCAGCCCCCCAAAATAGCAGGCTTAGACACTGACTAGACTAGTAACATGGTTCCAACATGCCCCACCCCCACCCACCCGAAAGAGGTCAGCAGGTTGATTGGTGGCTGTGAAGGGCTGGCTAGGTGACCTGTGATCCAGGGACCATTTGACTTGTGGCCCAGGGCAGGGCAGGGTAGGACTAAGATCACGAGTTGGCCCTTAAGGACCTAATCATATCCCAGTAGAGTCCGTAGCTCAGAAAAGAGCTGGTGGGTGACTGTAGATGCAGGCCTATAATCCCAGCCACCAGGGAGGCTAAGAAGACACAGCAAGGCCAGGCCAGTCTGGGGAGCCTAGTGACGCTCAGTAGGAAGGGAGGGGCTGGTGATGAGGCTGGGGTATCACCAAAAACAAAAAAGAAAAAAACCCACCGTGTGTGTGAGTGTGTGTGTGTGTGTGTGTGTGTATGTGTGTGTGCACATATGTATACATACATATACGTATATATGTAATTTTTTAAATCTAATAATGAGAGGACAAGAAAATCTGTTAGACTTTTAACTGGCTTTCCAATAAAGTTGTTGTCTGGATAAGGCAAAATTTGATTTTGTAAGAGGTCTTTTGAGCTCTCTTAGAAGAAACAACCTTTTTTTTATACATGATCCCCAGAAGACAAGCTTTATGAGAGCTATGACTAATGTCAAATCATGAAATTCCAGTATCGTGTGAAATATCTTTGCTGAGTCCTGCTGTGCGCATCTTAAGTTCTGTGCCAGAAGAGTAAGTCAGCCTGGTCCTTCCTTCAGACTTTAGACAAGGTGCAGTGCCTTACTCAAGCAGCCTGAAACTGCTTCACTAAAGCATCTAGAGTAGCCCTGCACTGGGGACCCCCCCCACGCACACGCACCGGAGCTGTGCACACCCAGATAATCTGCACCTCAGAGGGATAGGGAAGAGCCCGCCAGACACCGGTTATTTGGCAGCAAATGAAAGTGTAATGGCTGCGTGCTTTGGAGGATGAAACTCATTTTCAGAGGCCTGAAGCCATTTAAATATGTAAAGAGCACTCCGTCCAGTGTTCCCAGCCCCTCCATCGGGATGGAGCCGCCCAGCAGCGTGTTACTTTAGTGCTGACCTGGACTCCCCTGTGCTATGACTGTCCTGTATTTGGGGACGTGGTTGTGGAGTATAGCTCCGTCTGTTCTCCTTTCCATCGAGTGTCGTGGTAGGATGTGTGCCGTCCTGAAGAGCTCAGCTTCCCAGACAAGCTTTGTATCTAATTTATACTTACAGTGTGTGCTCAGTCCAAGAGTGTGAGCTCTCTGCTGACATTCAATTGAACAGCAGCAGCAACAACCAAAACAGCCCCTTTGGGAAATGAAACCACAGAGGGCTGGGTAATATGGTTGGCTTTTTGTTCAAGAAATTTGTTTTTTAGTATATTGGTTTCGTTATTGATTATTCTAACAATTGCACTGAAGATAAATACTAACTCAGCTGCTAATAACTATGAATTGTATTTTCCAGTTTTCTCAAGAAATAAACCAACAGAATGGAACCACCTGGAGCACAATCTTCTCAAGAATGTGCGAAATCTTCGCAGGAGGCTCGCAGCCCGGGCTCAGAGCAGCTGTCGGTACCCTCACCTTTTGGTGACGTAGGAGGCATTTCACCATGAAACAGTCAGAGATACCTTTTCTAAATCAATGGCACTGATTTTTCAATTATTTATTCTAATTTTTTATAAAGATCAGCGTTTTGTATAGAGAAATATGTCTATAAAATTATATTTTATATTAAATTAGAATGCTTTTGCTTATAAAGGGCTTCAGGAATCTTTCACAATAAAGATTTTTGGAAACTATCAGAGCTGGGCTGTCTGTCTGTCTTCTTTGCTTACATAGACCAGCACAGACTTCAGCTGATGAGATGGGGTTTATTTTAAAGATAAATGGAGAAATAAGAGGACTCAAGTCTAGGAGGCTGCTGAGTGAGTACAGGGGCAGGCCCAAGCCTGGTGACCTGAGTCCACAGACTGGAAGGAGAGAACCAAACTGCGCTCTCACTGCCACACATTCGAGTGCCCACCATAAGCAAATACACATGTAATGTCAGACTGCAGTGGTGGGATTGCCAGAAAAGCACTTGGGTTCTGCACTTGTGGAGTGTTGGGTATCTTGCTGTGACCCCACCCACCTCAGCACTGGCCCTGGCGTAGCTTCTCCAGCTTCTGCCACCCTCTCCTGACAGTAGCCAGGAGTGGCTGCCTCTACCCCTCCAGCAGCTGCCTGGGCCTCCCTGTGAAGATTCAACATGTATCTGAAGTTCCTAGCCCAGTGCCTGGTATATAATAGATGTGTGGTACTTTGCAGTAATTCTGTTCTTCGGGGTCACTAAGAAGAATCTCACAGTAAACCAAATACATCTGGAAAATGGTCTCCACTATCTACAAAGAATCACAATAGTAAGATACCCCATCTTCGTGCAAACACTGGGTTCTCAGGAGTACTTCCTCAGCCTGAACCTTTTCGGTGACTATAATATAGGCCTTTGGTGGCACTTTATCACAGAAATGGAGGATGTAGAATGTAGACGAGGTGGGTACTTTAGGACAGGAGCCTACTGCCCTAAGAGCACTCAAGTTCTGAAGTACTAGTTCCCCCTGTCACAGTCAGCTGTGCATTGCAGACTTCATCTCAAGTCCTTTAACAGAACAGGGTATATCTATCTGTGTGTATCTGTGTGCCTGTGTGGGTCTGTGTGCACTACATGCATGCAGGAGCCCAGAGAGGTCAGAAAAGGGTGTCAAATCCCGTGGAACAAGAATAATAGGTGGTCCCGAGCCGTCATGTGAACGCTTCGAACCAAACCCAGGTCCTCCGCAAAAGTAAGTGCTCATAGGTGCTGGGTCATCTTTCCATCCCTGTGAGGTCCTTTCTGGCTGGAATTTAGACCCACTCTAATTACCTTTGTAAGTGTGCATTCATGTGTGTGTGTGTGTGTGTGTGTGTGTGTGTGTGTGTGGCCTTGGACATAGAATTGTATAATACCTCATTTCTTTAAAGTTTTCATCCTTATAGCAAAAGGCATTTGAGAGTACCTTTGCCCAAATGAAGATGCTTTTCTATAACCTTGGGCTTTTCCACCCTCACACGAGTTCCAGAAATAACAACTGTGAGACTCAATTATTTATGAATAATTGCCTTAGCCAGTAGCTTTGGCTTGTTTCCACTAGCTTATAACTCAATTATTCCATTTAAACTAGTCTAATTCATGCCACATGCCTGGTTACCTCTCCTTCAGTTTCATGTGGCCGTATTCCTCAGAGTTTGAGCAAATGACTCTATCCCAGAAATCTTCTCTGTACCACGACTCCCACCTCCCTATTTCCCATCTAATAGGCCAACAGCATTTTATTGACAGGTGAGACTTCCATATGGTGCACAAGAGATTCGCTCTACAGATTTCTATTGCATTCTCTTGTTTGCTGAGCAAAATGGCCACGTGCTCTGAGTTGCCTTCTCAAAGGTTCTCACGTTTAATTAAATATCTAAAGTGCATTTCCAGTTGTCTCTTCCGGCCTCTTAACGCCGCATCCATAGCCTTACCCAGGTTGGTTTTGTTTGTCTTTTTGTTCCTTTTTTAAAAAGGTGAACTCTCTGCAATTAAGTGAACATTGAACTCGAGTAAAATGTTTCGCGTTCTGGCTGCATCCAGACACTTTCTTAGGGGCACACTTGAGTGTATGAGCAAACTCTGCATTATCGCTGTTTGCAAAACTCTCTGGCACAAACAATTTATTATTGGGCTTCAGCTAAGTCTGAATCTGGCTACACTCCAGCATGACCAGGCTGGGGGTGTACACACATGCACATCCTTGTGTGTGCATGCGGAGGCTAGAGGACAACATGGGTTGTCATTTGTCAGGTGCCATCCACCTGATTTTTTGAGACATGTCCGGATTTATTTATTTTTTTAAATGCAGGTGCTGGGGATTGAACTCAGGGTCTCTTGGCACTTCACCAACTGGACCATCTCTGCAGCCCCTGTGCTGTGAGCCAAATGGTGTAGGCCACAGGCCCTTTCATTCACTCATAGGACTTTCCTCCAGTGCTGAACAAGATTTGTGTTGTTGGTAAGGGCCTTTCCAAAGTGACCACCACAGAAGTTGTCGTGGACAAGGGACTGTGTGTGGCGTGATTTATGAATATGGATGCACCTATCAGAGATTCTGAATTTGATGCTTAATGCCATTGTACCAGTCTGTGTCCAAATCACACAACTACATAGGGCAAGCATAACATAGGACATGATAAATTCATAGGGAACCGAACTCTGGAGGGTACCGAAAGCCCAAGGAGAGTACGCCAGGACAGATGTACAAGGGTTACCTCTCTGCCAGAGCCAGTCTACAGCCCCAGGCAGCAGAAAACCATGTCACACTATCAGGGACCCACACTGTTCCAAGCTGACAACTCAGTATGCACAAAGATTCAGGGTGAGATGACTATATCAGGGGGCCATGGGAAAGGACCCACATGCATAGACAAACTAAGGCTGGTGGGCTAGACTCAAAGTACACCTGCTAGCTGAGATCTGGTACCCACCCAGCTTGTGTTGAGCCTGCAGTGAAATAGCATCAGTCAGGATGCAACTGCACTGTCCTCCAGGACCCCTTGAACATTATACACGCGCGTGTACGCACGCACACACACACACACACACACACACACACACACACGCGCGCGCGCGTGCACGCATACGCACACGCACACACACACGTGTACGCACACGCGCGCACACACACGCACGTGCACACGTACTTACTTTGCCATGGGGCCTTGAAACAGAAACAAAAGTAAGCAGAGATATATAGCTAGATGACAGCTTCACAGAAGAGGACCTCAGGGCCCCACTGCAGAGCAGGGATCAGAGGGACACAATATCAGCACGCTCAAACCGGAAGAGGCTCTATAGCTTCTTGGTTAATTGACAAGGAGACCTAATATTGGCCTCTGGTAAAACTGAGATCCCAGCATTTGTCCATCATGATATAGACCCCCAACTGCTTAAACTGTAGGTCAGGACCCTATATGGAGTCCTGCCACTGAACGGGGCAGTCATGAAACTTTGGCAACAGTAAGAGGTTTCTGAGCACACAACAAACAAAACTTGGTTCACTATCAAATACGTGATGATTCTGGTGCTGACCAAGGTTGCATCACACAGCACCTCTGCTCTGAGCACACACACACAGTGGGCGGGTTCCAGATCTCAGCTAGCAGGTGCACTTTGAGTATCGCCCACCAGCCTTGGTTTGTCTCTGCATAAGCGTTTCCATGGTCCCCTGATGTGGTCACCCCATTATGTCACACCATGAAACACCAATATCCACTGCTGAGAACATCTCAACTCTGAATCAAGATTGTTGTGTTATAAAACCCAAGGTTTTTGCTATACATGTTTAGTTTTTTGTTCTTATACAAAAATAATAGGTTAATTACAGAAACAAACATTTAATATATCCCTGCCATTATTCCTCAGCTTGTAAGTATCAAATTAGGGTATTTTTAGATTGAATCGTAGTTAAAATGTTTGGTTTTTAAAACTGCTGTTTGAGCTGCAGATATGGCTCAGTGGTAGACTATATGGGATCTAACTAGCAATGTCAAAATTACTGTTTGGGTTTCAAAAAAAAATCACTAAGCATATTTTGGCTGGAGATCAGGTCAGAATTTCCAACGATTTCTGCAATGGCCCGGAATGTACATATTTATGCAAAGCAGTGTTCTTAACATTGGTAATTATAAAATCAGAGTATCATCAATTTTGTGAGGTGGGTTGTTTGTGTGCCTACTCTCTTGAGACATAGGCTCGTAGCCTAGGCTTGCCTCAAACTTGCTGTGAGGCTGAGAATAACTGTGAACTAATCTCCCTTCCCCTACCTGTCAAGTGATGTGCAGGTGGGCACGCACTACCATACCCAACACACGGGCAGGCACTACCATACCCAACACATTACCAGTCAGCTCTGAAGAAGGGTGAAGACACTTTACATGTTACAGTATCAAAGACTCAGCCAAGATTTAACTCATTGTGTAAAATTAAATAAGCACTTTCATCTTATTAGTGTGCCAATTTGCTTTAATCTTTAATATATGGTTAAAGTATATGTATAACCAGAATTGGTGTTAACGACTGGTTTTAAAATAACAACTCCCCCCGCAGGCTACCTAAGCTAAGCTGACAAGCCCCAGGTCCACAGTGTGATGGTGGACATTCATGGCATTCTTACTATAAGCAGCCCATGATCTTTCAGATTCCCCAAACGCAATCAAGTTACTTTTCAACTTAAAAAATAAAATAAATTCATGGTTACTTCTCAATAAGCTGTATTTGTATATTTATTTATAGACTTACAAGCCCAGGTTCTCGTAAAATTTCTCAGGCCAAAAAGGGATGGGTCACGAGTGGAAAAATCTCAGGAATCCTTGGTGTGGATAAAGGTCTTCAAAGCTTAGGAAGCTAGGAACAGACACGTCGATTTATGACACGACCCCACACACCTCCCAGCTCCAGGCTTGGCGCCCAAAAGACTCCAGTAAGACACCCAACGGGGAAATAGTCTGCAAAACCAAGAATCTCCGTGGTGGCTCTGTTGGCAGACGGTAAGAAATGTCACACCTATGACTGCAGTCTGTGGTAGCAGGGACCCAGTGGGCTTTTCAATTCCCCAGGTCAGCGGTGGACAGCAAGGTGCAGTTAGACAATCATAGTCAGGGCTCCTGGGATGTTCATACATCTCTAGGAAGGAAGGAGACAGGCAGACTACTAAAATGGTAGCTCACACCTTTAATCCAAAACGGTCGGGAGGTAGAGGCAAGAGGATCTCTCTGTGAGTTGGAGACCAGCCTGGTCTACAGAGAGAGTTCCAGGACAGCCAGAGCTACACAGAGAAATCTTGTCTCGAAAATCAAAACAACAAAAATAGTGTATATAAGAGGAAAGACTCCAGACCCGATGGCCCAGAGTCTGATTTGAGCCACACAGTTGACCCAGAAGCTCGGTTTCCATTTATGGTACTTCCTAGATTCCAGACCCCCAAACCTCGTGATTGAAGGGGAGGCAGGGTCTCCTTAAGGAGGGACCTTGTGGTAGAGCCACGTGTTCACTTGCTAAGTGTTCTCTAAGCCTCCTCCAAGGAAACTACGGAATGCAGTGTACAAAGGAAAAGAGGAGCGTGACAGGGATTTCTAGACTCCGAGCTGACATTAGTGCGGACTACCACCCAAAGTGGGGGCTTGCGGTGATCCAGAGAGCTTTCAGGGAAGGCTGGATCCCAGGAAGTGGAGAGAGTCACCTGCGCCTATCTTCCGAGTACCTGATTCAGCCACTGAAGTAAACACACACCAGAAACACACGACTCTCCACACTGCCCCAAGACGCTCTGAAGAAGGGCCGCTACCCGGGAGGGTAACAGCTTGGAAGGTGGGGGTGGGTGATAGCCTACACATCCCCACGTGACTTGCTATTTGACCTGCGGTCGCATGGCTACGGTCTGCAGAAGTGACCGAGACCCCTAAGAGACCTCGCGTGCCTAGGCGGGTCCCCACCGCCTTCCTACCTCGCACGCCCCTCGCACCACACCTCTCCGTGAACCCAGCAGAAATGTACCTACCGCCTCCCACCCCGGGGCGGTCCGCGACCCCAGCGATCACCACTTTACAAGCTCCAAGTCCGCTTGGGACGCGGCAGCTATTCCACGCCTAGCCAACGCAAGACAATCTCCGCGCGTTGCAAGCGCTCCACGAGAAAGAGTAAAATTTTGCTTTTGGCAAGAAGAAATTAGACTCGGAACGGTCAAAAGTATTGTGCCCCGTGTGAGGATCGAACTCACGACCTTCAGATTATGAGACTGACGCGCTACCTACTGCGCTAACGAGGCACCTATGAGCAACTTCCGGGCTGAGTCCCAAGACCCTGTGGAAAGCCCAGTGCGCATGCTCAAAGGCTCGAGTTTAATTAGCGTTTCCAGAACTCGAGTTTCTTACCCTTCTGGGACCAGCCGATCTGCGTTCGCATTGTCTTTATTCTCCGTCCCTCCAGCCATCAACAGACACAATGGGTTGCTTGCCAAAGTTGTCCTGGTAAGGGAGAGTATAAGAGAGAGAGACTGTTGTGAGCTTGCTTTTGTATAGAGTTTACACGATGGTATGAAACATTTATTGGGCACCTACTGTGTTCCTGACCTCCGTCCGGCTGCTGGGTTCTCACGGTCACCCTTAATCCGGTGTAACTGAGCCGCCGGAGCCTCCGGGAAGAATTTGCAAGCCTGCTCACGCGTGCACACTTTCTGCCACTGTTCCTTCTCCTTGCAGGTTCCTCGGGGCTTCCTCTGGACGCCCCCAGGGGCTCAAGGGGGCACAGCTCCGGAAGGCTACAAGCACCTCGGACTCTCCAGTCGAGCCGCATTGTTCAAGAAGCAAACACCCTACTCAAAGAAGCTCCTGGATCTTCTAAATATGGGTCTGTGGCCCTTTGGATGAAAATGGCCCCCATAGGCTCATATAATCGAATCCTTGGTCCCCATTAGTGTACCGTTTAGGAAAAATTGGGAGGTGTGGGCTTGTTGGAGGAGGGGTCCACCCCAGGCCCAGTCTCACCATCTCCGCCCCTATATTACAGATAAGATGTGAGCTCTTGGCTAATGTTCTTACTAGAGGCCGCCTGTTGCGGTGCTCCCACCAGGGTAGTCATGGACTAATCCGAAACTGTAAGCAGGCCCCCGGTTAAATGCCTTCTTTTATACGTTGCCTTGGTTAAGGTGTCTTCTCACAGCAATAGAACAGTAACTAAAACAGGGTCCCACTTATTATCGAAGACAGTAGGGAGTCTTTGCGTACGTGAACATATGTCCCGCTTCCTGGTTCCTGGAGCAAGCACACCCCTCAGAGGAGCCCCATACCAGGCCTCTGGCTTTGTGGGCATTGAGTCCAAACTACACGGTGGATAGTGTCCGGCATCCCACATGACCACAGGCTTGGCTGGAAGTGAGCCATTTCTCAGACCCCCCAGGCTGACCACGTGTTCCAAGCTGTACCTTCTGGAATTGCAGGAAACAGTCCTGTCCCACTGCCACCGGTGCACAGGCTGCTGCCTTCCCCCCCTCCCCCCGACTGTCTGCTCTAGGCTCAGGTGGCTTTGCTACCGGGATTTCTTCCTTCAACACTCAGGTCAAAGGATACACATCCTCTGAAACTCGCTAATTCTTTCCCCACCTATCTCCTTTCTGACTCCTCCTCCCAATGAAACAGTTTATTCCTTGGCCACCACCTCCAACGTGTGGCTCTTTTATTCTCTGTCCGAAGCAACCTGAAGCAATCAGCACAACTGATGCCCCGCAGTGTAGATGAGTGTACAGGCTTCTACTGTGTGCTCTACTCATAACACACAGAACTGGATTCTCATTTGATACATACTGCACGTTTGAATGTATTTAGCGGTCATTTGGTGTGTAAGAACTCCATCCTACAGAGAAGCTCCTTAAGCTCAGGAAGTAAGCAACTCAGTGACCCTAGGAAACTCCTAAAACTGACCAGATTCATCCCATACCTCTCTCTCTCTCTCTCTCTCTCTCTCTCTCTCTCTCTCTCTCTCTCTCTCTCTCTCTCTCTCTCTCCCTCCCTCCCTCCCTCTCTGTCTCTGTCTCTCTGTCTCTCTCTCTCTCCAACATATAGATGAGAAAGAGTCTCAGACCACCTGAGCTGTCTGAAAGGGACACAGGGACACTCCAACCTGCTGAACTGGCTGTAGGCTAGGGTGCTCCAGGTTTCCAGCTAGTGACATAGTTCCTTTAACAAAGCCACACCTACTTCAACAAAGCCACACCTACTCCAACAAGGCACACCTCCTCCAACACGGCCACACCTCCTAATAGCCCACCCCTTATGGACCAAACATTCAAACCCGTGAGTCTTTGGGGGACATTCCTATTCAAACCACCACACCAGCTGCTTGGGTTTTAGTTCATTCCGGGTGTAGTCAAGTTAGCAATCAAGAGTAGCCACCGCTCCTGGTAACACGTGTGCCTCTCCCCTGATCTTTATAACTGCCCGGGGTGTCTATGAGAACCGAGGACCTGAGCACACACGGAGGAAGCACCCTATGAGGGTGCAGGGGGAAGACAGCCATCTATCCACAGCCAATAAGAGGGCCCGGGAAGGACCAAGCCCTGCAGACACTTTAATCCAATAAGGTCATTCAACATCCAAGTCAGTGAGAGAAAACGTTTTATTATTCATGCTACCATGACGGTGGCTCTAGGTGTCACAGGAAGGTCTTCTAATTCCAGAAGATCTAAGTTTTGTTAGTAACAAACACAGCAGAAACATGGAAGTTCTTGTGCATATGTGTTGATGTGTTGGATAACAGAAGATGGAAGAACTTGTGGACAGATTAAAAGAAGAACAGGTTCATTCCTGTCCTCTCACCACAAGGACAATTTTCCATTTACCCAAAGGCCAAGACCAGAAGGTCAGCTGGTATGAATTATTGAGACTTTTTTTTATAGATTTATTTTATTTATATGAGTACACTATAGCTGTCTTCAGACACACCAGAAGAGGGCGTCAGATCCTATTACAGATGGTCATGAGCCACCATGTGGTTGCTGGGAATTGAACTCAGGACCTCTGGAAGAGCAGTCAGTGCTTTTAACTGCTGAGCCATCTCTCCAGCCTTACGGAGACTTTTAACACCTCGCCGCTCTCTCTGTACTCCTGTCTCACCCTCAGCTCATTGTCTCCATCTGTCTGACAGGGATCACGCCTGACTTAAGAGCCACCTCTAGCCTGGCCTCTGCCTGCTCTTTCCTCATACAGGTCCCAGTAGTGGCTGCTTTGTCAGAGGAGTCGGCTCCAAACTTCTCACACTAGGAGTCTCTCCTCCTCCCCGTGACCTCTGCTTAAACTAAGAAGAAACAGAGTCGAGAACTGAGAACGGGAGAAGGAGGCCCTCAGGGGCGGACAGTGTGCTATCATCTTCTGGGATACGGAAAAGTCCCCCGGGCTGACCTCTTACAGCTGGGGTTTGCAACCTGCCTGGCTGGCCTTGGTTAGGGTCGCAGGAGTCCCATCTTTTATTCTGGCTATAACAAGACAGAGGGTAGGAAGAGGCCGTCTAGGCAGATAGAGGGAACAGAGGCACGGTGACAAAGGGGTGAGAAGGGAAACCGTTAAGATGTGCCCTGAGGGAAACAGTCACAAGTTCCTCCGCGTGTGTCCAGGGCATCAGAAGGTTCCAATCACCCCAGCTTGGGTTCAGCTTGACGAATGGACAGCCAGGCAGGAGGCAGCCTGTTCTTATTGGCGGCATCCAAGAAAGAAGCAGCCTCACTCCTGCTGTTGGCCAGATGTCCCCAAGGAACTCGACAGGCTCTTTGTGACTAGAGTGGCCATTACAGCGGCTTCGATCATATCCTGCCAAAGCCTCCACCGCTCGTGAGAGGAACCACATCCTCCTGTACCCTCCCCCCACAGGCAGACATCCCCCCTCCCCCACTCCTGAAGCATCTGCCCTTGAGCTGGGTGGAGTTACTCTGGGCTGGGTTCTCACGGTCCTGCCCGCTTCCTGACCCGCTCCCTGACCGGAACATCCACCATAGTTCAGGGTCATGCTTGCCTGAATGCTTCGTTTTCAAGGCCCGGTATTTGTTTTCATAGTTTTTTGCCCTTTGGTTTCGTACATTCCTTTATTCATTCATTCATTCATTCTCTCCACTGATTTGTTTATTTTTATTCACTTTACATCTCCATCACAGCCCCCCCCCCCGCCTCTTGTCCCGATCGCACCCTTACAAGTCCCTTCCCCCGCATCGCCCCCTCCCCTTCTCCTTCTCCTCAAAGAAGAGGAGCCCCCCTTGGGACTACCCTGGGACGTCTAGTCCCAGCAGGACTAGGCACTAGGCACACTCTCTCCCACTGAAACCCGACCAGTCCAGGTAGGGGGAAGGGGGTCCAATGCCAAGGAACAGAGACCGAGACACCCCCCCACCCCACCCCCCCACCCCCTCCACACGAAAGCCGAGCTGCACGTTTGCTACAAACGTGTAGGGGGTCCAGGTCCAGTACCTGCCTGCACACTCCCTGGTTGGTGACTCAGTCTCTGTGAGCCCCCATGGGCCTAGGTTAGTTCTTTATATTTATCGTGTGTGTGTGTGTGTGTGTGTGTGTGTGTGTGTGTGTGTGTGTGTGTGAAAGAGAGAGAGAGAGAGAGAGAGAGAGAGAGAGAGTCTTCTATCTTGAGAATCCAGGGATTGAAATCAGGTCATCAGGCTTGGTGGTGATCGCCTTTTACCAGCTGATCCATCTCACTACCTGGCTTCATAGCTTCTTCTTTCTTTCCTTCCTTCCTTCTTTCCTTCCTTCCTTCTTACCTCCTTTCGTTTGTTTGTTTGTTTGTTTATGAGACAGGCTTCCTCTGTGTTGATGGTTTCTTACCTGCTGTCTTTCCCGGCAGCAGAGCAGGCTGTACCTCTGTGGAAAGTGGGAACATTTGAAGACTGATTGCAAGAGACATTTCCCTGCTACAGAGAGGCAGGTCTTCCTTGGAAAGCAGGGCTGATTTCCTTCTGCGCCTCCCATTTTCATGGGATTGAAGAGTAACAAGATTGTACAATGGAACTTTTTTTTTGTTATCCAAATGAACCTTTCCACTAAATTATCCAGGAGCAGATTCATAGGCACTATGTACTCTCCATGTACTGGATGGGCAGGACAGCCAGAATCCCTAGCCAGAGAAGCAAGGGTTAACACTCCCCTGAAAGGAGCCTTCCACTCCTCTCCTACTGCCTGGTAAGACAGGTGGTGGGTGCAGCAGCCTTGAGGCCCAACGCTCCTTCCAAGTTTAGGCCCAGAACAGGGTAGGAGTTTTGTTCCAGTTCCAACCCGTATAACAACAGTTGTGAGGGGCAGTGTCTCCTGTCATCACCCACACAGAGCCATGAGGCCCCAGTTCACAAAGCTAATGGGTGTGTGGCTTTGACATGTCAGCTCACAGGGCTGGGCTGCCTGAACACGGGTCCTCTCAGTTCCTATCAGTGAAATCGGCTCTCAGACCTTCCTTCAAATATCATGTTGTGCCTGAATTGCACAATTAGCCTTGACAGAGTTACCTCATCTGGCTTAGCGGCTTCTGTTAACAGCCAGAGAGAAAGTCTAATTACAAAGTGCCTCTTATTAATAGGTCTGGGTCCCGGTGGGGAGTGTATTCTTATTCAGCTTCCCCAAAACTGCAGAAGTCAGTCGGTTGAGATAATGCTTGCGACCCCCAAGCCTGTGAGAGAGTCCCACCATATATCTGGACCTTTATCTCTGCTCAGCATACACACACACACAAACACACCGCAGAACACAGTAAAACATCAAAGAACGAATTTAAAAATCAAACCAAACAGTCCACCAGAAGCCGAGAGAAAGACCACAGGAAAAAAAGAGCAAAGCCCCTAGCTCTGTAACTCCAATAGTATTTTCTTTCCTTCCCTTTTGAACAAGGGAAACATGTATGTGTTTTGCCACTGGGTCTGCAGATTGTATAAGTGTGGTCACCTGCAACACATGACGTCATTTCTTAAAGCGTATACACTGGAACTGGGGAGATGACTCACCAGGTAAAATGCTTTCTGTTCCAGCAGGAGAATCTGAGTTGAGACCCCCACCCCCCCACCCCAGAACTCATGTGAAGTAGTAAGTGTGGTGGTTATGCATCTGTAGCCCCTGCACTGGGGGAGAAGAGACAAGCAGATCCCGGGGACTCAGTAGCCCAGCAGTATAGCCAAATCAGAGTTCCAAGCTAAGGGAGACCTTGAAGAAAAGATGGAGAAGAAATGGAAGAAAATATCCTGTCATTAACCTCTGGCTTCCACCCATCCATCAGGTGTGCACACAGTTGAATATCTACGCATGCATGTGCATACACACCCACACACACAAGTTTATACATCAGCAAAGTGTAGCAACCAAAGTCTCCCTCTTTGCTGATGGGTATAAAGAATAGTTCTAGCTTGCAATCCCACCAGCAGTGGAGGAGTGTTCCTCTTTCTCCACATCCTCGCCAACAACTGCTGTCTCCTGTGTTTTTGATCTTAGCCATCCTGACTGGTGTGAGATGGAATCTCAGGGTTGTTTTGATTTGCATTTCCCTAATGACTAAGGATGATGAACATCTCTTTAGGTGCTTCTCAGCCATTAGATATTCTTCAGGTGAGAACTCTTTGTTTAGCTCTGTACCCCATTTTTTAATAGGGTTACTTGCCTCTCTGGAGTTTAACTTCTTGAGTTCTTTGTATATATTGGATATTAGCCCTCTGTCGGATGTAAGGTTGGTAAAGATCATTTCCCAGCTAGTTGGTTGCCGCTTTGTCTTTTTGACAGTGTCTTTTGCCTTGCAAAAACTTTGTAATTTAATGAGGTCCCATTTGTCTATTCTTGATCTTAGAGCATAAGCTATTGGAGTTCTGTTCAGGAAATTCTCCCTTGTGCCCATATGTTCAAGATTCTTCCCTAGTTTCCCTTCTATTAGTTTCAGTGTGTCTGGTTTTATGTGGAGATCCTTGATCCACTTAGAATTGAGCTTAGTGCAAGGAGATAAGAATGGGTCAATTTGCATTCTTCTGCATGTTGACCTCCAGTTGAGCCAGCACCATTTGTTGAAAAGGCTATCTTTTTTCCACTGGATGGTTTTAGCTCCTTTGTCAAAGATCAAGTGACCATAGGAGTGTGGATTCATTTCTGGGTCTTCAATTCTGTTCCAACCGCTCTGGAAAGCAGTCTGGTGGTTCCTCCGAAAACTGGGCATGACACTCCCAGAGGATCTGGCTATACCACTCCTGGGCATATACCCAGAGGCTTTACCTGCATGCAATAAGGACACATGCTCCACTATGTTCATAGCAGCCTTATTTATAGTAGCCAGAAGCTGGAAAGAACCCAGATGTCCCTCAATGGAGGAATGGATTCAGAAGATGTGGTATATCTACACAATGGAATACTACTCTGCAATTAAAAACAATGAATTCACGAAATTCCTAGGCAAATGGTCAGAACTTGAAAATATCATCCTTAGTGAGGTAACCCAATCACAAAAGAACACACATGGTATGCAGTCACTGATAAGGGGATATTGACCCAGAATCTCGGAATACCCTAGACACAATTCGCATATCAATAGATTTCTAAGAAGATGGAAGGAGAGACCCCTGGTCCTGGAAAGACTGGATGTAGGGGAATGCCAGGACAGAGAAGTGAGAGGGGGTTGAATGGGGAAAAGAGGGAGGGAAGGGGGCTTATGGGACTTTCGGGGAGGGAGGAAACGGGAAAGGGGAAATGATTTGGAATGTAAAATAAAATAAAAAAGAATAGTTCTGCCGGGCGGTGGTGGCGCACGCCTTTAATCCCAGCTCTTGGGAGGCAGAGGCAGGCGGATTTCTGAGTTTGAGGCCAGCCTGGTCTACAGAGCGAGTTCCAGGACAGCCAGGACTATGCAGAGAAACCCTGTCTCGGAAAATCAAAAAAAAAAAAAAAAAAAGAATCGTTCAGCCTTTACAAGATACCGCAGCAGTTTCTTATAAAGTCATAAAAGCACCTACCGTGGAACTTAGAAATCTTATTCTAGATATTTACCCAATTGATATAAACTTGGTTTATATGAAATTCTGCATACAATTATTTATAGCGGCTTTATTCATAAACCTATCAAGTGAGAACCCACTGTCCTATCTCTGGGAAGTGGATACACAAACTATGATACATCTAGACAATGGCTAGCGATGCACAGATAGGCAAATCAAAATGCTAATTTATGCTAAGCAAAAGAAGCCAAAAGCCAGATTCAGAGATCTAACCTTGTGTACTTCTAATGTGGCATCAGCGACAAGCAAAATGTTTTAGAGACAGGTAAGTAACAGGTGGTGTCCCAGAACTGAGGGAGGGCAAGCTGTGACTTCAGAAGGCTTTGGTGGTGATGAGAACGTGTTTGGTTATAGTCTCAATCCAGCAGCAGCACATTCACGGGGACGAACTTTAGTGCGTGGAAGTGATAGCTTAATTTTTAGAAAGCTCCTTGGTGTTTGCTAAGAAAAACCAGGAGCTTGTGTAGTCTTTATGCATGTCAGGAATCTCAAGCAAGGGGCTTAGAGTCAAAGGTGAGAGACAAACGAGTCACAGACCTTGCATTTTGGGAAGGGCTCTAGGATTTTGTAAGACGCTCATGATAGAACCAGGGGAGACCAACCCGGAGGGGTAGCCCTTTCCGAAAAGCAGTTGAAGAAGGTTTTGTGGGGGAATGCGGCTTGGGGCACCTGGCAGAACCCTCAAACACTTCTCTTTCCCACCCACTGCCTTGATCCCTGGTAGACACACGTTGAGGAACCCCACCCTGCCCTGCCTTCACTATTTTGATTTTATGCCAAAAAGAATTGATTAGTGTTGACAGGGAGTGATTTGCCTGTCTAATTAATATGCCAACTGATTTTCAATTTAATGTCACGTCTCGGGTCACTGGGTAACAAGACTGTATGATTCTCTCACTGATGCAGGCCTTGATGTGAGGTGGCAGGGGAGTGCTCTTCCCCCTGGGCCTAGTCACAGCCTCTAGATTTTTCCCATTTGGTAAACAAGCAAGTCCTGGACCCCGTGAGAATGTCTTCCAGCCACACCTCCCAGCTTCTCAGTCTGAGGCTCTTAACCAGTTACTGTTCCAACAGACAATGACTTTGTGGTTACTTGATGCTAACCCCTACCTGGGATAGAAACTTGGGGTGCCAAGAAACTAAGACCTGCCTTGCCTGCCTCTACTGCCACTACAAATTTATCAGGCTCTCAGAGAGGATTCTCACTTGAGCTAGTAATTACAAAACCTGGAGTGGTTAAGATTGTGCCTGTAATCACAACACGCTGGAAGCTGACACAGGAAGGTCACTGTGGGTTTAAACCAGCATAAACTAAGTGGTGAGTTCTAGACCAGCCTGGACTAAAAAGCGAGCCTCTGCCTGTCTCAAACACACACAAAATCTAGCAGCTAAAGAATAAGGTTGCAGAGAGGAACAAGAGCTTCAGAGAGAAATCCAGCCCCGACTCTGCTACTGAGTGCTTGAGGAATTTAATTAATCCCCCTGTGTCTCAGTTTCTCGGTTTCTTTCTCAGAGCCCATCTTATTTCCCCAATAGTCTGTTGTGTATATTGTCTCATATTCTAGGATCTATCTTGATGTTTCCAGATGAATTCTCTGGTCCCCTATAAGCTACACTGGGAAATTAGTTCCCAGCTCACTCAGAAAGAGCTCTGGGATCAATTAGTAATGTCTGCCAGGGGTACAGGGACAGGGGATGGGGTGATGACTTTTCTAAAGGATTTGACTAGAATATTTGAAGACCAAGAACTGGGGACAGGTCTCTGAAGAGGTAAGTTCCACTCAAAGATTCTTCTCATGTTTTTTTTTTTTTAGAGCTGCTTTGTGAGGAGATGGGGGGGGAGGAATGGTCTCTATATGTTACAAAGAGTTACCTCTCTCTCAAGGGAAGCATGCAATCACGTATCGAGCAAACATAGAGTCAAATCCAGGTAAGAGGAATACCACATACTTTCTTTCTGTGAAGAGTAGAAATGGAAGCAGAAAAAGGGGGGCTCACAGAGGAAGTGCATGTGCATTGGAATCCCAGGGCCTGGGCTCTGACACTTCCCAGCTGCACCACCTTGGGCAAACTACTTAGTCTTTCTGGTCCTCGGATCCCTTTACTTTGTTCTGAGGCCCAGCGACTCATTTAGCCCTCAGTGTTAGAGAGCTGGTTCACCTTAGTGTTCCAGGATCGCTGAGGATGGGAGAGATCACATAGGGTCGTTTTAGACAGTCTCAAGTTGAAGAGGCATAAAATTACCTCTTGGCATGGACAGCAAACCCCATGGGGTATTCCCTCTGCCCAGGGTCTGTCTCACTAGAAGGGGACTGAGAGTGTCGAGAATGAACCAATGGGACCCAGGAATCAGGAAGAGGGAGGAGGCCGTGGGAGAGGGGAGCAGGTCCACTTTCAGGGCAGAGGGCCAAAAAGGGATTAGTGGGTTTGTCCTTGGGGGACAGGGACTAAGGGAGGAGAGAAGCCAGAACAAGGGAAGGCTTGTCTGAGATTGCAAATTGGGTTCCTTCCTTGTCTGTCCTAAAAGGAAAGACATTCCTTTTAAAATTGCTTTTCTTATTTGTGAGTTGCACTCTGATTTAAACAATCCGACCATCCTGCTGGACCAAGTCACCCGGGCCACTTCTCTACGGTTCTAGAAGCCTAGATCTGCCTTCCTTTGGAGAGTAGCAATGGCCCAGAGGCGTCAGCTCTTCCTGTGCTCTGGCTCCTTGACAGCGCACCATTGGAGTTTCCTGGCACAGGTCCTTGGCGGGGATCACCAGTGCCAGGCTTTTGTCCCCCGATGTCATCCCTCCCACAGTTATAACTTCCTGTAACCACCTGCCATTTTGTTACCACATGCACTCAGCGGGCTCTCAGGCAGGCCAGCTGCTGGGGTAAACCGGGGCATGAGAAGCCCTCCATTGCTGCTAAATGGGCAGACAGGTAAAACACCTGCAGGTAGGAAAGCTGAGGTGTGACTCTATGCAATCACACAGTTCTCAGTGAACTGAGGCCCCTCCCATGTATCCTATTATGTCCACGAACCCCAGATGGCCATGAGTTAACCTGCCCAAGACAAGTGTCCTTCCACGCTGTCCAACTCCCCATGACCCTCTCAACATTGGAGTCCCCCTTCCAAGATGCCTGCGCCCAGCTCCTCATCTCAACCTATTTCCTGCAGAGTCCAATCCGAGCCAGTCAGGCTTCCAGATGTTCCATCCCACAGCTGGCTGGGATATGGTCTGGAGAGAAGGCACAGGTTATTCCCTCAGAGGTCACAGAGTTCATTCACAGATGGTACCCCTCCTCCAACCCCTAGATGAATCCTGTGGGTTCCCAGGTCATGAAATAGCCTGACCAGGAGCCATACTCCCCAAAGGTCAGCAAGATCCCAGACCTAGAAACTCTACAGACTGAGCAAACAGGTCAATGGCAAATACTAGACAGACACTCTTTCGCGGGACAGGGAGGGCGTGTGCAAGAAAAGGAGTGGATTCCTGGGGAAGCTTTGGTTGGCCTTATATGAACCCAACGAAGTTTGAGCCAAGGAGCACAAAAGAGACCAGAGCACAGTCCTCCTTGGTCCCGTCAGTCCCTTGGGCTGCTTCTGTGGGGCTAAAGGCGTGGTTCCTCGCTGTAACAAAGGCCGCAGGGGTTCCAGGCCCTCAGTGTTGTGCAACCAAGTGGGAAAGCCGGCTCAGCCTAAGGCTGAAGCAGAGGAAATATCCCATGGTTGACTGTGCCAAGGCAGTGACTGATCCAGCCCTCTGACTTGCGGGCAGGGTGGTGGCTCGCAGAGATAAGCCAATCCCTGGACTGCAGGTGAGGATCTCTGGGAGGCATTGTTGGGGCAGTAAGAATCATTTCTACAAATAGGCAAGACAGGACGAAGGGACTCTGCAAGCCACTATGGGAAGCCCATAGCTTCCTAGGAACACTGGGAGCCCTGCTCCTCCCTGGTATCGTCCGCATTCTCCCTCCAATTGGAAGAGGTCCAGGGCGAGCCACCCCTCCACGACTGAGCGGCTCGGGAGCATGAGCCGGTCAAGGCATGTGGGCAAGATCCGGAAACGTCTGGAAGATGTCAAGAACCAGTGGATCCGGCCAGCCAGAGCTGACTTCAGTGATAACGAGAGCGCCCGGCTGGCCACAGACGCCCTCTTGGATGGGGGTCCAGAGGCTTACTGGCACGCGCTCAGCCAGGAAGGAGAGATAGACTTCCTGTCCTCAGCGGAGGCCCAGTACATCCAGGCCCAGGCCAAGGAGCCCCCCGGTGCCCCAGATCCTGCAGGAGGAGCTGAGTCAGGACCCAGAGGACTGGACTCCTGTTCTTTACAGTCAGGTACCTACTTCCCTGTGGCTTCGGAAGGCAGTGAGCCAACTCTCCTGCACACCTGGACTCTGGCTGAGAAGCCCTACATGAAGGAAAAGTCCAGCGCCACTGTCTACTTCCAGATGGACAAACACAACAACATCAGAGATTTGGTCCGCCGTTGCATCTCCCGGGCCAGCCAGGTACCCACACAGAGCTGGGGTCTGCCTGGCGGTGTGCGGGATGGAGTGGGGCTGGTTAAACAGGGCTGGGGGGCGGGGGGTCTGCACTCCGTTCTCACAGGCTTGCCCCGAACCACAGACCCCTGATCCTTGTAACAACCTGGGTCCTACGCCACTAATACCTATCCCTGGCACTATAGGTCTCTCTTGTGGGAGAGACCTATAGCGCTCCCCAATCCCTTTCCTTCTGCTTGTCAACCCCGAGTCCCCTGCAGATCCAAGTCTCTGGTCTCTGACTTCAGGACTCTGTAGAATCTGCCTGGGCCCAAACCATCCCTGCTTTTCACTGGAGGTCACTCTCTTCTTCCTTTTGTGCTTCCAAATGAGGGGCATGGGGACTTCATTAGGACATGTCCTTGTCCTTTTGTCCTCTCAGCCTCTATTTAGATCTGGTTGCCCACAGGTGACCCTGTAACCCCTGTATCAGGCAGCTCTATCTAAGCAGAAAGTGAGGTAGGGAGGGGGGTCAAAGAAAGTTCCCCTCTCCCAGGAGCGCCCATGTTTTACTTAGACTCTGGAAAGTCTGTCAGAACAGGGGCCCAACTGACAAGATCTCAGGCATTGGGGCAGATTGGGCAGGAGTTCCCAGTGCCTCTGGGTACACAGGTCTTCGGTGGTTGCCAGTGTTACTGGGGACTGGGCAGAAGGGGTTACTCTCTGCTATCTCTTCTTTTCCAGGTACACAGGGCTGTGGGTGCCTACCCCCTCCTTCCTGAAACTGCAGAGGGGCAAGGGAGAGAGTGAACTCCAAGGAACAGAGAAATCTGCCAGGGTTGGGGGTGTGGCTCTGTGGTCCAGGGCCTGTTTAGCATAGAAGAGGCCCTGAGTTCAATCTTTCAATCCCCAGTATGGAGGATTGAAAGTAGGGAGGGAGGGTCATCATAAAGACATTCTCTCTCTCTCTCTCTCTCTCTCTCTCTCTCTCTGTCTGTGTGTGTGTGTGTGTGTGTGTGTGTGTGTGTGTGTGTGTGTTGGTCTCTGTCTCATAAAGCACACATTGATACTTGTGCTCCCTGGCTATGGTCCTGGTCTCATGACTGGATCCCCTCCCAGGGTCACAACATTGTATACAATTTTAAACTTTTTGGGTAAGCCACCAAGACTGGGGGACTGGAGGGCTGTGGGGGAGCAGAAGGGTTCTGGAAATTCAAATAGAAGGTGTCATTGGGTGGAGCCACTGTGTGGCAGGACTGCTCGGGAACTGTATTTCATGCCATGATGGAATCAGGCATTGACAAAAAGGCCCAGGCAGGCTGTCAGGAGGGCTACCCTGGAACATCTCAGGCAAGTGCCTTGACCTCCTGGGCACAGCCGCCATGATGAACTGAGATTTCTTTTGGTCTATTGCTAAGTGTACTAGATCTGCTCTCTGAGGATGGAGCCAGTGCACAGGGAATCCTTGGCCACAGTTCGGACTCGAAGGCCAGTGCAACCCCCTGGAAAGTAGCCAAGGTTAACTGTGAAACCCAACTCCCTGTCTGAGTCTCCCTGCATCCTTCTCCCCGCCTGGCAGGGTATCCCTGTCCAAGTCTTACTGATGTTCTTTGTATGACACAGCATACTATGGATTTTAGGACACTTGAAAAATCAAAAGGTTTCACCTAAAAGTGTGAATGTCTGGGTCCACTTAGCAGGTAGGAAGACCTGGGTCTTCTGGAGCAAGTTATGGTGACCTCTTTGATTGGGTCCCTTCTGCCACAATCCCCTAAATCTCCCTGTTGGCCTGAGCCTACTGAAGCTTCAGCCATTCTTATTGCCTACCAGACACCTGCAGGCTGACTGTTATATCCTTCAGACATGCAAAGCTCATATGAGTGTACATGCCAATAACAAACACACACACACACACACATGCACACATGCACGCACACACGAACGCACATGTGCACACACATACACACACACACACAGAGAGAGAGAGAGAGGCAGAGAAACAGAGACAGACTGAGACAGAGAGATGGGCAGGCAGACAAATGGTGACAGATAAGCAGACAGAGACAGAAAAAAAAGACAGAAACAGACAGAGAGAGAGACAGGCAGACAGACAGACAGACACAAAGGCAAGAAGGTTGGCGCTGTCTGTTCCCATAGAGTTAGTGGCAGGGATAGATCCAGCCACCCTGGATCTATGCTGTCATAGAACCAGGTGATAAGAAGAGGAAAGGAAGTTGGCTTGAGCCCCCCCCCCCGCCCCAAGAGGGAAGGGAGACAGACTCAGGAGAGGCCTGGCAGGTCCTCTGGAGAGCATTCCCCCTCCTAGGAAGCAGGATCCGCCCTCCTTCCCTTCAAGTCGAGCTCCCTCACTCCACCCAGCCCAAGGTATCAAAGCCAAACTGAGGTCTCCCTGCCTTAGCGAAGTCTCTGTCAGCTGCCATCTGCTATAGGAGGGGTTGGAGTATGCTGTGCTGTCGAGCTGCGGGGTGGGGTGGGGGGTAATGCTCAGTAACTGGAAGACTGTGACTAAGGCCGGCTGCGAAGAAGCGGCCTCTCAGTCTACAGTCAGAGGCTGAGTAAGAGTTTGCCAGGCAGAGGAGGAAAGGAGAATTCCAGGTAGAGAATAGTCAAGTGCAAAGGTCAGGATGCTCAGAGGGGAGCCTGTGTCCTGGAGGCGGGGAGATGCCACCATCTATCCAGTGGGACCACAAGGTGTCAGGAGTCAAGGGCGGAGGCTGCAAGGCCAGCAACTGTGTGTGCCTTGTACATTGGACGTAAGAGTGAGACTAGCATTCCTCCAGTTGGGTCATAAGACCCTGCAGGTGGCCAAGACTTCCTAGTGCTTTGTGATGTTCTGGTTTTTCTGAGCTCTTAACTGCATGGGGAAAAAGCCATTCTTTTTGTTCCCCCTGCTGTCGGATCTCATGAAGTTTCTGATTGTCCTGTTTCTGCCTCCCAAGCACTGGGATTCCAGGCACGCACCTCCACACCCAGTTTATGAGCTGCTAGGAACTGAACATGCAGCTTCCTGCATACTAGATGGTCACTCTATCAATGGACTACATCTTAGTAATCCCAAAAGATTATTTTTCTACGCTTCCGCTCACAGCACTGTGCAGCAGACTGATGCAGGAGATAGGAGAGACTACAGTGCTCTATGGAGTCAGACAGAGTAGAACTTCAGGGTTGGGGTTTGCTTAACATGTGTGAGATCCTGGTTTTTGTTCCTAGCACGGCACACAAACATACAACATATGAGGAACATGGTCATGCTGCCCACTACAGCTTTTGAAGATAGTTATTTTTTGAAGCCTGTTATTTTATGCTATTTATTTTGTAATGGGGTTGATGGCAAATAATTTAAAATACCAAAAAAAACCCCAATTTTTTTCAGATTTAATTTCTCATCTCAGTAGATGTAATATACATAGACAAAAGTTCTTGAAGAGCATTGATAATTGTTAAGAGTGATTCAGGATGCTCTGGTGTGTGTGTGTGTGTGTGTGTGTGTGTGTGTGTGTGTGTGTGTGTAAAGTTTACCAAGTAAATTCAGGGCCAGTAGGGAAATTGAGGAATAGACAAAGTAAGATTGTATTCCTGGCAGGGAAACAGAACCGAAATGTTCTAGAATATTCTGACAAAAAGACAGAGTTCTTGTGGGTATGGAGCAGAATGTTGAGGGCATAGGTTTCCAGGATGGGGTGTAGGTAGCTCTGACCACATCCCTGTCCTGTGGTCATGGAAAGCCGTTTGCACCACCACCTTCCCCATCCCCAGCTTCACCCTGGGAAGCCCGGGGACTGGTATTGAGGAAGTCACAGGAGACAAACCTGGGGCTGGTAGCGTAAGCTCATCGAACCTTTGCTGTTGTTACTGTTTGGTGGCTTAGAATGGGAATGTATTCTCAGACAGTTCTGGAAGCCAAAGGATGGAATGATGGTACCTGCTGGGCCATACTGTCTCCAATCATAGTTCTAATGGAGCATGGGCCCCATTGCTCCCCTCCCTTGCACAGATATCCCCATCAGCTAAGTAGTCAACCTACCCAGGGCCCAGTCACCTCCTTGGCCCACCCATGAGATGAGGTGTTCTCTTCCCTTGCTACCTGCCAGTTGTTAGTGCTTTCAAAACAAAGCAAAAAACATTGTCACGGGGCATATTGACACAGGCTTGTAATCCCAGTACTTGGAGGCTGAAGTGGAAAGACTGCAAGTCAATGCTTGCCTGTGGCTGCACAGTGAGACTCAAAGCAAAATGAAACAAAGTACCCATGTGCCCCCCCCAGTAACATGAAACAAAGTACCCATGCTTGCACCGACTTATTATTTCTAAAACAATGAAACAATGTTGCTATATCTGTGCTAGTTAACTTGTCTCAGTGCTATGAGAAAACACCCATGAGAAACAAGTCTCAAAAGTTCTACAACCTCCCGGGTAGCAGACATTTCACTGGCAAACGGCAACACCTAATGTTGAAGAAGAAACTCTCCATGCCCCTCCTGTCATGACTACCGTCTGTGGCAGTCACAGGGGAGGATGACAATTGGGTTATTTTGCTTTGGTTTTTTTTTTTTCATTTTATTCATTACTAACACACTTTGTTGGGCACTGACTATCCAGCTTCAGACCACAAACGTACCATCATGAGCTTTTGAAATGGCTTCCTAAGAATGGAACTGTCAATTAGCACAACTTAAGTATTCAGAAGGAAAATCAATAAATCCAAGTAAACTATAGGAGATTTGTTGGCATCCTTCGTGGAAAAGTCAGAGGCGGCTTGGCACAGGGGTATACCCCCATAATCCCAACACTCAGGGAGCTTCAGGTATGGCTGGAAGCAAGTGTTCAGGTATTGTTGCCAAGGATCCATGCCCACTCTCTGGCCTTGCTTTCCCCAGGGTGGCTTTATTTTGGGCCTGCTTTCCACAAGGAACAGCAAACTAGGTGCCAGGATCTGTAGCTCATCAACTGCTAAGTAACTAGGCGGGGGTATCAACAGACAAACAAAACCATCTCCTTTTCTCAAGAGTTCCAACAAATGGCCCCGGGGGCAGCCCTCATTAGAACAAGGTGGATGCTACAACCATCTCTGGACCAGTCTCTGCGGCAGGGAGGGATGCAGTGCTCCCATTGCTTCGGCCTTGATCTCCCCTGGTTGCCAGCAGCTCCATCCACGTTGCACCGAGCAGAAAAGAAAGAGGCTCCATTCAAATCTAACTGGGTGCTGTTAACAGAAAAAGGAGGAATGGGGATTCGGCAGGCAGACACACCTCCATGTGCCTCTCCTTTGTGGGGTATCTCAGCCAGGTTCTGAGGAGACTGATGATGCAGAGGCTGCTGGGACATCAAGATTCCTCCACCCCACTGGGGTAGCCCTCTTTGATCTAGTTTGAATACGGTTCTTCCACATGGGATGTTGTTGTATATGAGGACTCCAGGGGGAGGGGCATTAGGGGCCAGTGGGATGGCTTAGCTGCCAAACCTGAGAATTTGAGTTCAATCCCTGAGAGCCAGCTCCACAAGTTGTCCTCTGATCTCTACATTCAAAGGCACATGCTACCTGCCTTTGTTCTCTCTCTCTCTCTCTCTCTCTCTCTCTCTCTCTCTCTCTCTCTCTCTGTGTGTGTGTGTGTGTGTGTGTGTGTGTGTGTGAGAGAGAGAGAGAGAGAGGGGGGGGGGAGGGAGAAACATAAACAAACAAACAAATAAATAGATAAATAAAATTTAAAAGATTAAAAACACTCAAAAACTGTGGTTCCATGAGCCTTCCATCTCCAAATGCCCAGGAACACTGTTCATTTTCTTTCTCTCCTCTGAGCCTGCTAAGTTGCCTGTTTGTTTTGCTTTCACCTCCCTGCTGTCCTCTTGATCTCTCTCCTCAGCACTTCTCACTCCAACTCAACACAGAGGCAAAGACTAGCCTAGTCTGGTTCAGTGGGGCCAAGAGAGGAGCACACCCTCCCCTTTGACTCTTCCTTCTCCTTCCTCTAATCTTGCCCGGTCAGACCCTCCCCTATCCTATACCCAATCCCCTCTCTCTGAGACCCTCTGCCATTTAGAAGTTTCAGCTGCCATCTGGTAGCGCTGCCCTGACTTCTTTGGTAACGGAGTCCTCTCTCCTGGCCCAGGTTCTGGCCATCCTGATGGATGTGTTCACAGATGTGGAGATCTTTTGTGACATTCTAGAGGCAGCCAACAAGCGTGGGGTATTCGTCTGTGTGCTTCTGGACCAGGGAGGTGTGAAGCTCTTCCAGGAGATGTGTGACAAAGTCCAGATCTCTGATATTCATCTCAAGGTACGGGTTGGGTGACAGTTCTAAGGGTATTCTGTATCCATCAGATAGGACAGTGGTAGCTAATGCCCCATCTCAATATCTCAGAGAAGTCACTCTTTCTCAAATTCCCATATAGGCCAACCAGTCCCCTTCCATCTTATACTATACTATACAGAGTATGGAGTGCTTCCAATAAGCAAGCTACATCTTCCTTTCCTTTGCTCAGTTTTGGAAACAAAGTTGATATACCCGACAGCACACAGCCACCCAAAGGACTGGTAAGGTGTGTGTTTTGAGGGCAGGATGGTGGTGGCACCTGCTTTTCATCCCACCACTTGGGAGGCAGAGGCAAGCAGATCTCTGTGACTTCAAGCCCAGCCTGGTCTACACAGTGAGTTCCAGGACAGCCACAGCCTATACTGAGACCTTATCTTTAGACACAAAGCCAAACAAACAAAAAGAGAGAGAGAGAAAGAGATGTGTTTTGAACACCCTGAGTCCAACAAGAAGTTGGTGCTCTTAGTTTAACTGGATCTTCCCCTAAACATGCATGCTCAAGCACACATGTTTCCCTCTTCTGACGGGAAGAAAAACAAAATGTAATTAGTCTTACAAACCTGAGAGCATTGAGTCAAGGTCAAGAGGAAAACCATTCATTTTTTTCATGTATGGGTCCAGCTGAACAGCTGATGTGTGGCCCTCTGGGTTCCTCTCATATCTCCCCTCCAGTGCAGATACATCATCAGCTTACAAAAAAAAAATCTCCTCCATACTGATGAGAGACAGCTAAGTTCAGGGATCCCTCCTGATGCTTCTGTCTACAGCCAGTCACTCCAGGTCTGCCTGGAATTCTCTGGGTCTCTCTTCCTCCACAAAGAGTCATTATAATAGATTGAGAGTGTTAGAGCCTTGCCTTCATGGGTCACACCTATGGAGCAGTGGGTGTGTCTGTCCTCTTGCCACTGAGATGTTAGGAGGAGCTTCTGGAGGAACTGGAGTATCCTTCCCAGAGGCTGGTGGCCATGGACAGGCACTACAAGGATTCTGGCCATATTCCACAGCCCTCGGCTATGAACCTAAAGTAGGTCTCCACACAACCCCTGCTTTGCCATTTCTACAGTCTTCCATGGGAGCCATCTGAGGCATGGACCCCAGATGTTGTCAAGGAGTCCAAGATATAAACAGCGTTAGAATTGGGGTTGTGAACACATCTTTTCTCAAAATGGTCCAGGGTCCACGGGGCCTTCACAACGCTATCTCCTCTTGCTATACTTGGTCAGCTCTCTGACCAGCTTATGGTAAGGAATTCATGTCACTAGGGCTATCTACAGACTTGCTCCTCAGTAATGCAGACCCTTTGTGGCCCATGGAGGCCTAGACGAGGGGCTCATCAAGTCCTTGACTTTCTTTTGTTTACTGTTTTATTTTTGTTGGAATTCTACTTTTTTCCCCCTCATCACCATCTATTGCCAGAGCATTGGAAAAAACTTGGAAAACTAAGCCAACAAAAAATGTAAATGATATAAAATCTCTCCAAGCTTAGATAAAACCTCAGTGAACATCTTTCCAATTTCCTATGCAAATTGTCTCCCTGTGTTTGGGCTGCTGTGGCTGTCATAGACCAGGTGGCATATAAACAACTGAGATTTATTTCTCACAGTTCTGGAGACAGAGAGATCTAAGATGTCTGCAAATTCTGTGTTTGGTGAGGCTCTCTGCCTTGTGTGTAAATGCCGGTCTTACTGCATCTTCACATAGCACACAGAATGAGGGAGCTCTGTTACATAGGGCTCCCAATCCCTTTGTGGGGCCCCACCCTCATGAGTTGATTACCTCCCAAAGCCCAGCCTCCCAGAACCACTGCACCGGAGATTATGTCTCAACATAGAATTGGGGATATATGTTCAGCTGTAGCCGCATGTTTATCAGTAAATATGCAGTTAGTAAATGAATAATGCCTTCGTTTTGCTTTCCACAGAACATCTCCATCAGGAGTGTGGAAGGGGAGGTGTACTGTGCCAAGTCAGGCAGGAAGTTTGCAGGCCAAATCCAAGAGAAGTTCATTATCTCAGACTGGAGGTTCGTCTTATCCGGATCATATAGGTGAGTACTGGTTTCATCTGCTGCCAGGGCTTTTGGGCAGTGAAGGGTTAAGTGAGGTACCAGCTGGATGTTAGCTTCCCACCACCCCAGGAGCTCCACAGCTAGAGCTCATCAAATAAATGAAGCAAGAAGCAAGAAATGGGGTCCCTTCCTGATCCTGAAATTGAACATAGACTTCTTTTTACACTCCCAGGTCTCTTAAGAATTGTCATAAAACAGTAGATTTGTTTTGTTGTGTGTGGGCATGATCCACGTTGCTTTCACTTTGTTTTGCATGTGTGCGAGCACAGGCATGTATATGGTTGGAGGAATAAGTTATGGAGGTCAGAGACTGTTGTGTCTTCCTCTTGGCTGTCTGCCTCAGCCTTTGAGACAGGGTCTCCCAGTATTCAGCAATGGTTACAGTAGCTGGTGAGTGAGTTCCAAGAATCTTTCTGTCTCCAACCTCCCTGGGATGGTTTCACATGGTGCAAGGGATCCCAGGTAAGTTCCTCATAGTAGGCCATTTCTTTTTTCAAACTTTTATTATTTTAATACAACCGATTGCCAAGATTTATTAATTCACAGGCTGTTCACCTACTTAATGTGCAGTTCAGTTCTCTTTGGCTCATTTCCAGCATTGCTTAACCATCAACATCACAGTCAACTGTCCTCATAAGAAACCCCATTCCTATTGGTGGCCACTCCCAGATCCAGTTAGAAACTGGTTCACTGGGTAACCACAAATATACTTCCTGTCTCGATGGGTTAGCGTCATGTAGACTTTTTGCAGGAATAGAGCTATAGATGTCTCCTGAGACTGGCTTCTTTCACTGAGCATAGTGTTTGAATGGCGTGTGGTATGGGCATACCACATTTTATTCATCCACTCTGAGGTGGATACAGTGAATTGGGGTTGTTCCCACTTTTCAAGCTTTGGGAATAATTCAGGTGTACCACTTTTTGTGGAGTTATTTGTAATTCTCTTGAGTGTGTTCCTAGTGATACAATTGCTGGGTATTAATTTGGGGTTTCTATTTGTCAAGAACTGATAGAGATCAGAAGTAGCGGTCTCGTGTGGGTTTCTCCAATGTCTGAAGGCCCCAATTTCTCTGATCTTGAACAATGTCTGTTACTGGTTGTCCCTCTGTTCCAGTCGTCCCGACACATACACGCTCTCCCTCTCTTTATTGTTTGATTTGCTTTTCCCTGAGAGCTGAGAATGCTGATGCCTTGTGTTTGTTGGCCCTTTGCATGTCTTCTTTAGTTTTCGTGTCTATTTGTCTTAAAACACATCAAGACTTGGACACTAAAGGTCTGGCTCTCCATTTAATCCAACAACGCTGAAGAATCAGAAATACCATTATGCAGCCAAGTGGAGACCACCACTAAGGGGCCTGCTAAACCCTCAGACAAAGACAAGTGACTGTAAAGGGAAATGATGGGAGAAAGCATAAAAAATGAGCTTGTAGCCAGGCAGTGGTGGCACACGACTTTAATCCCAGCACTCGGAAGGCAGAGGCAGGTGGATTTCTGAGTTCGAGGCCAGCCTGGTCTATAGAGTGAGTTCCAGGACAGCCAGGGATATACAGAGAAACCCTGTCTCAAAAAACATAAACAAAAAACCAAAACAAACAACAAAAAAAATGAGCTTGAGCTTTCTTTGGCTTATTTAATGCATGTTAGGACAAATCTTACTTTTCATGACATTGATATCACTAATATTTGCATAATACCTCATTCTACTTGTGTAGCTATAACAAAAATGCTGTAAGTTGGGTAGCTTATAAATAATATAAATGTATGTCTCACGGTCTTGAAGGCTAGGAAGTCCAGGGTCAAACCGGACTTCCGGGTCAATGTAGTGCCTAACAATGGCCTGCTTCCTGGCTCTCAGACTATTGTCTTTTTATAAGTAGACTTTGATGCCTATCATCACTGCAAAACCAAAAATGTCAGAAGTAAACCTTTACTGAGAAGACCATGGATTACCAACCCAAACATCTGTCTCTCATCTCATCTTTAGCCAGCAGATTATAGAAAAGAGGAACAAAATCTATCATTCTAAATTAGTCCTGCTCCTCTGTAAGATGGTCGCCCGTCTGTCAGGTGGTCTACCCCTCTGCCGGGTGGTCCAGCCCTCTGTCGGGTGGTGGGCCTTGTCTCTGAGATTCTGCCTCTCCTCATCAGGGTTTCTCTCTGTATAGTGAGAGAGAAGGTTCCCATTCACCAAGGCCACCAAGTTTTGCATTCAGTGTGGGCCTGATGTTTGATGCACAGATAGAAAGTTACCTCCGTAAAAAAGTAGTATCAGGGTGTGGGTACTAAGCCACGTGTAGATTCCTTCCTACAGAATGAAGTACAAATGCATGTTTATAATTGAATTTTAAGAGAGAAATAAAAAGGAAAGGAAAGGAAGGGGAGGGGAGGGGAAGGGAAGGGAAGGGACATGACTGCCCCTGGGTATGGTGGAGGAGAAAGTTTATAATAGATATGTGAGGAGGCAGAGGCAGAGGCAGGGACATCTGGGAGAGTCCAGAGTGGACAGGACCAGACTGAGCTGGTCTATGTGGGGAGGGGAGAGAGGAAAACCAAGTAAGAGTAGAAGTAAAAGAAGCGTGGGTATCCAAAATGTCTGGATTATAGAGGCAAGAGCTGCCGGGGCAGGGGGGGGGGGCGGGCAGGGGGCAGCACAGCCCCTGGGCTGGAGAGTTCAGGGTAGAGGGCGGGGTATGCCAGCCATACCCTGTAACAGGTAGGGACTGAGAGATGCTGGGAAGACCTGAAGGACAGGTCCACTTTGATATGTTAGGTAGGCACCTCAGCCCTTTGTCTCAGGTTTGACACTTAACAGCAATATACACTGTGAAATGCCCCTAGCAGTTTTACTAGGAGAAGCTATGTTCTCTTTCCACAGTTAAAGGGATACGGGAGCTCTCCGTTGTCTCTTTTGTAAGGGCACTTGATGGATTACTCTTCTTGTTTGTGTGTATAACACCGGACAAAGACAATTTCAGAGGTGGGAAGGATTTGTTTTAGGCTCATGGACATGGGGGGCTACAGTTCATCACAGTGGGGAAGGCATGGTGACTGGGGCTTCATGTAAGGCACCAGACACTTACAGCACAGACCTTAAGAAGCTTAAGTGAGTAATGGTTCATTCTGGCTCATGTCAAGGATACAGCCCCCATGGAAGTGAAGAAATAACCACAGGGGCTTGAGGCACCTGGGCATACCGCATGCGCAGTCAGGACACAGGGGGTTATGGACGCCACTGACCAGTTTGCTTTCTCCTCTGTCTGTAATATAGGACCCAGCCCATAATGGTACCACCTACAGCCGAGGTGGATCTTCCCACCTCGATGAGCCTAACTTAGCTAATACCTCACAGGCTTGCACAGGCTTGTCTCCTATGTGATTCTCGATCCTACCAAGCTGACAATATTAATCTCCACAGTGGATCAGGAAGGTGAGAGAATGCTCAAGTTAGACACAGGTTGGGCTGTGATTCCTTCCTAATGGCTGCCACCCCAGCAACCCACCTCCGAGCTTGGCCCCACCTTCTAAAAGTTCCACAACCTCCCAAAGGAGTGTCATGGTCTCGGGACCAAAATTCAAACAGCTAAGCCCCCGGAAGGCATCTTGGATTCAAACCGTGACAGGCAGGCACTTAACTCATTCATGAGGGCTCCACTCTCATGACATGATCAATCTTGAAAGCCCCACCCCAAATAGCATCTCATTAAGGATTAGGATTTTTTTTTTTTAAACTTGTGAACTTTGGAGAGACATAAACACTGCGCTCTGACACAAACACCCTTTTCCCAGATCATTTGTATTTGTCAGCAGTTTTACAGCAAAATATCAGAGGCAGCTAGCTTTGTACAGAGAAAAGTTTTATTTAGTTTACAGTTTGGGAGGATTTGCCCAGCCTCTGGCGAAGGTGGTATATTATGGCAGGACCATGAATAGAAGAAGCCAATGCTCACACCAAAAACTAGTGTGAGAAGCCGCAGAAAGGCAGGGTCATACTGCTTTTTTTATTATTTAATTTTTGTATCTGAATGTTTTGCTTGTCTGCATGTCTGCGCACCATGTGGTGCTTGGTGCCTGGAGAGGCCCGAGAGGACATCAGATTCCCTGAACTGGAGTTCAAGATGATTGAGCCACCATGTGGTCCCCTGGAAAAGCCCCCAGTGCCATCTCTCCAGCCTGTTCACAATGCCTTTTAAAGGCATACCTCCCAATAACCTAAGGTCCTCTATAAGCACGGCCCCCTAAAATTTGACCACCACCCTTTATGATCAGTCAAGAGAGCAAGTCCTTAATGCATGGGTCTTTGCCGACACTACCCCTATCCAAACCATAGCGCCAATATCTTCAAACTGTTCTGTGTTCACAGTTGCCCTTGATACAAGAACACGCCTGAAGGAAGGGGTCTGTGGCTCAGTCGTTCTCAGCTTTCCTAATGCCGGTTCTTTAATAAGCACCATCTCATGTTGGGGTGACCCCACATAAAACTGTTTCCTTGCTACTTCATAACCGTAATTTGGCTACTGTTAGATATCACGATGTGACATAACCATAATTTGGCTACTGTTAGAGATCACGATGTGAATATTTGACATGCGGGATGCTTGACATGCAATCCCAGAGGGGTCACGACCCACAGGTTGAGAACTTCTGTTGTAGTTACCCTCTTTTTTTTTCTATTACTATTCTTATTATTCTATTAAAATTCACATGACCCAAAATTGATCATTTCAAAATGTTCAATTTGGTGGCAGTTAGCACATTCACAACACTGTACAATCATCACCAGTTAGTTATGAAATGTTTTCATCACCCCAAAAAGAAGTTCATTAAAGAGTCTCTCTCTTTTCCCCTCTCTCCTACCCTAGGGACCCTGGTCTATATTCTGATGAGTTCACTTATCACAGGCGTCATATGCGTGGAGTTATGCACTATGTGGTATTTTGTGACTGGATCCTGTTACTTAACATAGTGTTTTTGAGATTCATACCAGCTATGCCATGCACCAGTATATTTTATCCATTTTACAGCTAAACAGTATTCCACTGCATGGATGTACCACAGCTCAACCATTTATCCCTTCATAGGGATTTTCCCAGTCCCCAGCTTCTGACAATGTAAGGTCTCCAGCACTTTCCTTCTGGAACTGGGGCTTTACTTCTGTGGAGAGAGAAGAGGAGATATAGCCAACGGCTGGAAGAGCTGACGGTTGCCCTAACCCGAGAGATTTGCCTTAGAACCCATCAGTGCTTTCCTTCCACAGAACCACCGAGTAGTTAAAAAAAAAAAGTATTACAAGGACCCTGAAGAAAACGGCATCTAGAGCCGTGTATTTCCAGGAGATCCCATGCTGGAGCAGAGACCAGGCTGAAGCTAGGGCACCAACCAGCAAAGACTCTCATCTCCCAGGAAGTTCCGATTACCTGTCTCACTGCTGAACCACAGTGAAAACCCTGAGCTAGACCACTCTGTGGGTAGAAAAAAAAAGGTTTATTGGGGCGTAGAGAACAACAAAAGGCAGGCAGACCCTTGCCGGCTTTAAGGGGACCGGTTGCAGCTGACGTGGCAGGGGTGTGTGTGTGCAAAAGCAGCCTGGGAGTCAGAGTCACCGGAAGTGGGGTGCAGGGCAGAGGAGCCTGGGAACTCGCACGGGGACTCCCATCTGCCATGAGCTTGTCTGAGTTAGTCTGAGGTAGGTGCTCATTGCTGGAGGTTGTAGGCTGGAGGAGACAAGGGGAGCAGTGGCGTTTCCTGACAAACAGAAACCAGCTTCACAAGGTTTCTGGGGAACTCTGAGTTTAGGTTTTATCTATCCACTAGCAGTCCTTCTGTGTGTCCAGGGTCTGGTCTAAGCTGAGTTCAGACTGTCAGGGGTTGCTACTGTCCGCAGAATGATTTGAGGGCCTTCTTTGGCCTCTCTGTGCTTCCTAGACCTTGTTTCATCTTTTTAAAAAATGTCAATACTGCTAACAAAAAAGGCAGAAACTAAAAACTTTCCTCTCACCCCAGTTCTAACCAACACCATAAGCGACTTCATCTCCCTTTTTTAACTCCCGTTTCCTAGTTTGCTTTTGCTCTGTGACCACAAGGCACAGATCTCAGATTCCAGACTCTGGTAGCAGTTTTTTGGCAAGCCAGTCAGGAGTGTGAACTCCAGGCTGGCCAGCCAAGCATGCAGTTGGAGTACTGGGGAATTCCTAGCTGGTGGGATCCCGAAATTTCTCTCCCTTTCTTGGGGCAGTGTTGACTGTGTGTGTGTGTGGTGTGTGTGTGTGTATGTGTGTGTGTGTGTGTGTGTGTGTGAGAGAGAGAGAGAGAGAGAGAGATGCATCTCATCAATAAGCTGGTTAAGGGAAAGGCTCTTTTTTTTTTGACTTGCTCTTCATTTTAAAAAAAAAATCTCTGTTTTTGTGTATAAACTCTCACAGTCTGAACTTTCCTGTGCAGTTGGCACTCATTTGTAAAGAGGTTTGAGAGAACCAAGGCTCATTTGGAACCCTTCTCATTTAGAAGCCTCTTTCATTTCGTTTGAAAACTGTGGAGTAAAGATTTCACGTCCGCATCTTTGTAAGCCACTTGGTTCTATGTATGTTTTATCCGCTGTTGCTGGAATAAAGGTTCCACATTTGGGGCTCAGCAAACAGTGTGGAAATCATGCTTGGATTGTGGGGCATTGATCTGAGCTATTTTCCACTTAGGTTCTATAAGCTCTGCATGAGAAGCTGACTGGAGAAGGATCTGACAGGCACGGAGTGCCGAGGTTGCCCGCATATATCCATTAGACAAAAAGGGTGACCTGCCCTTGGAATTCCTGAGAGTCACTTAACAGCCTGAGGACATTTTCCTTTTACATTTCTTTTCTGAGCTCCTCCTTGGCAAGCTGAATTTATGTAATTTTGTGTGCTATTTTGTATGTTGCTCTGATATGCCTTTCTCTATGATGATTTAGTTGAGATAGGTAAAAGTTCTGGTGCCTTGGAGGCGGCTCTATTAGACAGCAGAATCGGTCAATGCTCCCGGCCTGCTCTGGGTGTCTCCAGGATGCCCAGAGCTGCACCAGAGGTATCAGAATGTCTGACCCCAGGGTACGTATGGGTGTCACAAGGAATCATGTTACGAGAGTGTCTTTGTCCTGGATGGAAGGAGCTTCAGTATCTCGTTGCATATCAGGGTGTCAAGGGTCTGGTCACCTGTGCTTTCAGTTCTTCTAACCACCCCCACTCAAGTGTTAAAGATTTCAGAAGTCATATAAAGAGGGGTCTTCAGCATATTAATGCCACTCTAGGAAGGAGTCCCCACTAAGCAAGCAGCATAATTTCCTGACCCAACCCACTTCCCTACCAGCAACTCCTTCAGCCATCATGAAACCCTAACCAAACAGGTCTAAAAAGAGCAAAACTCAATGTAATGCCGAAATTGCTGGAAATACTAAGTAGCCTCCTCCAGCTGCCTTTCTTTAGTCTGAAGCTTACTAAAGCTGCTATTCTTGGAACATCTAATTTAAACATGTTTTTGCATCTATATGTAGGCACTTTTTGCATAATTTTTAGACGGCAGTTAGAGTATTAATTAATTATACAGGCTATTCCCTCTGAGTGGCTGTCTACCTGTTTCTCTCTGTGTCTTCTGCCATCTCTTTTAAGCACCAGTTACTCAGGGCCTGTTAGAGTTGTCACAAGGAAGAGAGAGGGTTGAGGAACATTGTCCTTTGGAAAAGTGCTAAGGTGATTGATGAATGGAGATAGATAGATGAATAGTTAGACAGACAGACAGGCAGACAGATGCAAAACTGCATACATAGACAGACAGGCAGGCAGGCAGATAGGCAGGCAGACATATAGGTAGATAGGTAGACAGATGCCTAGACAGACGGACGGACGGACAAAATAGACAAATGTGGTTGCTGAAGGGACTGTGAGGATCCCTGCCATCCTGTGCCGGGCCCCTCCAGCATCAAAGAATACACAATCTGCTGATCTTCAACTTCTCAAGTGTGGACTGTTTCACCATCTAATCTCCAATTTGGCTCTGTTTTCACTTTTGAACTAGGTCAACATAATCTTATGTGTCACATCTTCCCTTAAAAGAGTAAGAATTTCAGCATGCTGCCTCATGCTCTGACCCGGAGCACTCCTCTGTCGGCCTGCTTCCTCCTCCACGCAACATGGAATAGTGCTCCATTAGGCTACCGGGCAGATCAAGTAAATGACAAGGGCAGATACTTCTGTCTGGCATGGGATACACCAAAATGTTTCTTTAAGACGTTGGTATTAGGGCCGGGGTGATGGCTCAGCAGGTAAAGACACGGCTAACAAAAGCCCGATGACCTCAGTTCCATTTCTGAAACCCACAGTGGAAGGAGGTGTCCTCTGCTCTCCACAAGTGTGCTGAGGCCTGCAAGAACACACAGTAACACATCTCACGACCACCACCACCACGCCCCACACACACATCTCACAACCACCACCACCACGCCCCACACACACATCTCACAACCACCACCACCACGCCCCACACACACATCTCACAACCACCACCACCACGCCCCACACACACATCTCACAACCACCACCACCACGCCCCACACACACATCTCACAACCACCACCACCACGCCCCACACACACATCTCACAACCACCACCACCACGCCCCACACACACATCTCACAACTACCACCATCATGCCCCCCCACACACTTTTTTTTTAATTTAAATGACATTGATGTTAGATATGGTGGCTCATGTATGCTGTAATCCAAGAATCCAGAGTGCTGAGGCAAGAGGATTGCTATGAGTTCTGGGCAATCTTGGGCTACAGAGTGAAATCCTGTCTCCAAACAAAGACAAATTGGCAGTACATGTGCATTCTCATGCACTGTGCTAGCTACATCTCCAGGCAGGGTTTGATGAATAGTAAATCACGTTTCTCAACCTGACACAGCTAGGTCTCCTATACAGGGTGATCTGACCTCCTCAGTGATAGGTTGCAGTGAATAAGTAAAAACTGCTATTATTATGAGCACATTGGTTTAATGACTTGAGCAACATTATTCCAGGAGGTGAGGCCCTTTCTGTGGGTCATCCCTTCTGCGCCAGGGCATATCGAGGAAGTACCAGGGAATGTGACCATGTTTCCCAAGACAGTATGTGCCTGACAAAGTTAAACAGCCAGACAGCACTGGACACGTGTCCACTGGAACTAGCACCAAGAGCACTTTCTTAGTGACAGTCTGGGGAAGGGAAGAGTCAAGCTGTTTCCCCTGGACCAAACAAACAAAAAACCAATAATGCGGACACATCTTAGCAATGTAAAATTAAAAGAAAAATCCTAAAAGATATGTTTTTAAAACAATTCAAATTAAAATATTTAAGAATAAATATAAGTGTAAAGCATTGTTTCTAATCTTGAACTAGGGAAGCAGGGATTCCACAGTAGTGGTGCCCTTTGGGAGGGCTGAGGAACCTTCAGGGGGCGGGGCCTAACTGGTGGAACTAGGCTAACTGGAGGTGCGCCTCTCATTGGTTATAGTCTGGCCCTGGTTATAGCTTGCTCTCTCTCCTCAGTCCATCAGCACATGAACAGCTCCGCCACATGCTCCAGCCACCATGAATACTGCCGTGCCTTCCCCGTGACAGACAAAATCTTGTTTGTCTCCAGTGAGTGTCTTGGTCCTAGCCATGAGAGAGTAACTAACACACATGCCGTAGTCACAGGACACATTATACGGACTTTTCCTGGCTCAGGACCCTAGGACGAGGCTCTGGGGAGGCAATGGGACTGGGTGTGGGCTGTCATCCAGAGGCTAGGCTGGTGAGATGGCTCAGTGGGTAAAGGCACTTGTTGTGAAAGCCCTAATGACTCAAGTTCTCTCCCCAAACCAACCAGGAAGGAGACAACCCACTCCGGGAGGCAGTCCTCTGAGCTCCAAGGTCACACCGTGGCAGGCCTCTGTCTGAACACATACATGCACCATGCACACATGTGCTATAATGATACACAAACAAGATTTTAAGGCAGTTAGCTTTAATTTCAGGCCATGCTAATAACATTATGTAAAACAGGGGGGAAAAATAGATCTGTGCCTTTAAATAGGTCACCGAGAGAGACCAGGAAGGAGAGTGGGTAGCTACCAGACAAAGATTATGAAGTTTTGGCTTCAGGATCCAATCTCAGCAAACAGGAGACATCACTTCTTTCCCTGGGTTTGATGAGAGAAATATGAGCAAAGTCCAGTGATACCGATGTAGAGAGAGAGAGACAGAAAGAGAGAGGATAGAGGGGTGTGTCAACTTAAAGGTCATGACCCCTTTGAGAGTCAAATGACCCTTCCACAGGAGTCACCTAAGACCATTGGAAAACACAGATATTTACATTACAGTTCATAACAGTAGCAAAATTACAGTTATGAGATAGCAATGAAAATAATTTAATGGTCGGGGGTCACCACAACATGAGGAACTGTATTAACGGGTTCCGGCGTGAGGAAGGTTGAGAAGCACCGGCCTGAGAAGTTCCTTGGGTGTCATTGGCCCTGTTTTGTGGAACAGGCTACACACCTGTGTGTCTCCATCTTGTCTGATCCCAAACAACGCTGCCAGATTGGTTTCTCAGCCTAAGCCAAGCCTGGTTCGCTTCCTCCCTTGCCTCCTGGCTGGCCTGAGAGGCTCACCTCTCCAGGTCGTGGGTGCTCTTGGGCGGGAGGAGGGATTTAAACAAAGCATCCCAATTGTTCCAAGGATTACCCCAGCCTGTGTGGGCCTGTCCTGGTTCAGAGAATAGGGAACCCCACCCGGGGTCTGGGGCCAGGACTGAATGGCAAGGCAGGCAGGCGGGCAGGCAGGCGGGCAGGCAGGCGGGCAGGCAGGTGGGCAGGCAGGCAGGCGGAGTGCTGGAAGCCAGAGTCCTGCTGCCCACACCCTGGGGACTCTGGCCTTTCCTGGCTATCCCCCTGCACTGCACTACCCATTTGTGTACATAGCCCAGGACCCCTAGCTCCCCTTGGCGTGCCATCTCCCCTGCCCTCAGTTTCTGAGGGGTCGTTTTCCATACAAGATGAATAAATGTTTGCTAAAATAAGAGAATCATAAAAATTAGGCATACAAGCCTTGAGTATATTGTTTTCACTTAATGCCTCTAAGTGGGGCGATTTCTTTCATAAATTGAAGCTATAGGTGCTCAGGTCCCCCTGGGCTCACCCTATAGCCCATTTTGCATGACTCAAAGAGCAAAATGGGCTAAGTCCTCATTCAAGAGCTTTATTTATTTATTTATTTATTTATTTATTTATTTATTTATTTATATTATTTACTTGTTTTGTGGAGGTCTTATTGTATAGCTCAGGCTGGTCTGGAAAGCACCGTGATCCTTCTGCCTCAACTTCCTGAGCACTGAGATAAAAAAGGCCAGTGCCACCCCGCTGAGCCTGAAGGACAGTTTAGATTTTCCCAGAAACACAGCAGGACCATCCAACACTCAGCCACCTTTTTACCTGTTTGGGGAGGTGTTTTCAGTCAGTGTTGGCAGGAGACAGGTACCCTGTCTTAGAGGCGAGGACACTGAAGACCCCTCCCCCCCAACACTGGCTCCATCAGGTGACACCTCTGAGGAGAGCGGAGGCAGAGAGCACTCAGCCTACACTTAGCCATTTTCTGACCCTTGGGGTGTGTGTGTGTGTGTGTGTGTCTCATTCTGGTTGACTGTCTGCCTGCCTATGTGTCTCTATGTGTGTCCTTCTGTCTTCCTGCCTATGTGTCTGTGTGTGTGTGTGTGTGTGTGTGTGTGTGTGTGTGTGTGTCATTCTGGCTGACTGCCTGCCTGCTTATGTGTCTCTGTGTGTGTTCTTCTGTCTGTCTGCCTGCCCATGTGTCTTTGTGTGTGTGTGTGTGTGTGTCCTTGTCCTTCTGTCTGTCTGCCTACCTATGTGTCTTTGTGTGTGTGTGTGTCTGTCCGTGTGTGCGCATGCGTGGGTACGTTGCGGGTGTTAGGAACTCTGAAGCCTGAGACTTACTCTGTCACCTCAATGACTCATCTGCAAGGATGCCCTGGTCTCTGAGTCTCAGTGCTGCCATTTGTAAAAGGGGAGACAAAGCTTTGCGGGGTTTATGTAACCAGCTATCAGGGCTTCTGCTGGGATGAACTGTGCCTGCTGGTGCAGAGGCTCTGCGGGTCGCACAAACCCAAGACCTATACCGTGGTTCTACACTGTCTCCTCTCGCCCGCAGCTTCTCTTGGCTTTGTGGACACGTGCACAGGAATATCCTCTCCAAGTTCACGGGCCAGGCGGTGGAGCTGTTTGATGAGGAATTTCGACGCCTCTACGCCTCCTCCAAGCCTCTGATGGGTTTGAAGTCCCCGAAGCTGGTCGCCCCGCTCCAACCCAGCATGGGCCCAGAAGCCACCAATGGCCGCCTTAGCGGCACCAGTGACTCCGCCAGTGACCGCACCTCCTCCAACCCCTTCAGCAGCCCGTCGACCAGCAGCAATGCCCACAACCAGAGTCTATCCACATCTTCAGGGCCGGGCAGTCCCCTGGCCCCCATCCCACCCGCGATTCCAAGGCTGCAGCCCTATCACAGCACCCGGAGAGCCGTGGCCCCACAGCCTCTCTTGGTCCCCATGAGGCCCCATGAGGGGGCTCCAGCTCCCTACAGCAGCCTCATGGCCTACAGGCCCACCCGGCTGCAGTTGCAGCAGCTCGGCCTGGTGCCCAGGGTGACTCACCCCTGGAGGCCTTTTCTACAGGCCTTGCCTCATTTTTAAAGGGGCCTTTCTCCTCACTGCCTGGGGAGTGGGGGCTGGGGTGGGGGGGGGGGGTAAGGACTGAGCACTGCTGAATTTTCTGACTGGAAGGCTGTGCCTTAAGGACCAATACGATTGAGCCTGATTCCCTATGAGCTAACAGCGCTGGGGGTGGGAGTGGGGGGTGGGTTATTGCCTACCTTTGAATATAGGCCTACTTAACCCATTCTAGACGATTCCAGGGAGACAGGGGAGAGACCTCAACGACAAGATGTGACTAAGAACCCCTGCTTTCCAAAGGCCGTTCTGGATTTGATAGTGACGTGTCCAGGATGTAAAAACGACCGGATGCAGCCTAAATTTTGTAAACAGGTTCCCCTTCCTCAGAGATTCAGAAAGGAAAGATTCAAGGACAAGTGTAAGAACATTCTGGATGTTTCTGGCAGGAAATACTCCTCCCCTGTTAAGTGTCTTAAAACTGGGGTTCCCTGGACCTGATGGATTAGTAATGAGACCCCCAGAAAGTGTCTGTGATTATGTGGGGCCACCTGAAGCTGCTGTCTACCAGGTCGGGACATCCCGAGGAGGCTGGAAGTTTCCATCCCACAAGGCTCTTTAACAGCCTCTGGCTCTTGCTTAAGAGAACCCTGGTCTATCCTGGAAGGCCCTGAAGTCTGAGCTGGCTACAGAAGCATGAGTCCTCAAGGCTGGGAATGGCCTTCAGCAAAGCCCAGGGCATCCACCTGCCGGCAGCTCTGGGGCCTACGCTTGTCCTGTCGAGGCCTGGTGAAATAAATGTGGGAGAAGCCTTTCAGAGTTCATTCCTAGAGAGCGTGGCAGCTACTCCTCTGCTGGGATCACTGGAGGGAGGGCAGAAGACGGGGCGGACAGATAAGCTCCGGGCTGGTCCAGGCAAAAGAAGGCAGGTGCCTAGAACCCGGGGCACACACACACACACACACACACACACACACCAGTCACACTTCCTGCTAGCTATAACCCATCGCAACAAAAGCCTGGGGTTTAGTTTACTTAGGAAGGCCGAGGAGCACGGAGGAGTGGAGCTCCCCCTCCTGTGCTGTTTCTCTCTTTTTTTTTTTTATTTTTTTAAGATTTATTTATTATTATTATATGTAAGTACACTGTAGCTGTCTTCAGGCACTCCAGAGGAGGGAATCAGAGCTCATTATGGATGGTTGTGAGCCACCATGTGGTTGCTGGGATTTGAACTCAGAACCTTCGGAAGAGCGATCAGTGCTCTTAACCGCTGAGCCATCTCTCCAGCCCCCGACTTTCTGATAGGTAGGCACCCTCAGTGTCCAACCCATCCACCCCTCTGTTCTTGCTGATCCAACTTTCCCGGTTTCCATTTGCTTCTTTTAAATTCTGTTCCATTTCCCCTCCACTTTCCTCTCTCTTACTTTGACAGTTTAAAAAAAACAAAACAAAACAAAAAAAAACCACTCATATTTGGATCCTGATTTAAAAAGAAAAAACATGTATTGTGTATGTGTGTGTGTGCTATAGTGCATGTGTGGAGGTCAAAGGACAATGTGTGTATGGCTTTCAGATCTCTTCTTCTACCATGTGGGGCCCTGAGATCAAAGCCAGGCCTTCAGGGTTGGCAGCAAGTTCTATTCTCTGAACCACCTTCCCAAGCAGTCAGAGCTATTACCCTGGTGACACCTAGATGAAGTTGGAATTATCAGGGCTGACTGAGTTCTAAACTGGATTTCATAGTAGGCTGAGAAAGCTGAAAACAGAGAAAGCTCCCAGGGTAACAAAAACTGTCAAAGTCTTCATTCTAAGGTAGGCTGTGTACGCCCAAATGAGCTCAGCCCTGGAGAAGGAAGAGGCCTCCCAGCCAGTCGCTTCCCTGGGCCCTGTCACTATCCTAGGCCATCAAAAATGGGCAGTGGTGGTAAGTACCTTTAATTCCAACGCTCTGGAGACAGAGGCAGGTAGATCTCTTAAGTCGAGGCCAGCCTGATCTACCGAGCGAGTTGCAGGACAGCAGCCAGAGCTACACAGAGAAACTCTTGTCTCGAAAAACCAATATATGAATGTTTAAGCCAACACATATATGTATCTGTGATTTATATGCTCTCGAGACCTTATAGTTTGGGGACAGCCTGCTGGCTGGGAGGTGGGGGAGCAATGCTCCGATTAGCATCTCCAGGCAGATCCTGTGGTTGGCAACCAGAAGGATCCTGCAGGTTGAAGCCCTCCTCTGCCAGCCACACTTGGGCAGCAGCCACAGTCCACAGCTTTCCCCACCCCCACCCCCTGCCTGCCATGGACATATAGTGTGAAGGCGTACACCCATCATCTAAGCCACTGGGATGCAGAGTGTTTCTCTTTCACATCCTGCTTCGGTTTAACCTGACTGATATGACCTCTAAAACCCAAACCCACTGGCTTGATAGAGTGACATCCTTTGGGGGTGACTTGAGCTCCCTTCTGGAGACCCAACACCCACCACAGCCCAGCCAAGTTTTCTGCACCTGGCAGAGGATGGTGGGAAATCAGATCCAGGCTCTGTTTAAGTTTCAAGTCTTGCCAAGCCTGGTCTTGTAAGTGGGATACTGGAGCTCTAGCTCCTGGCCACAAGGAGCAGAGGGACAATCTGAGTCTTTAAGATGAACACTATTTGGAGATCTGAGTAGGCAGTAGGCTAATAACTAGGAAAATAACAACCTTAGCACACCGTCTCCATCTGGCAAGCTTTACAGGGAGACGGGGACAAAGGCAGTCATTCAGGAAATCAGTCTTGCCCCTTTGATCTAGTAGTCAGCCACAGTTTATAAAGAATATTTTTAGTTATTCTTTGACAGTTTCAAACTTGTAAACGTGAACCCCAGCTCCCACTGAGTCTGCCTGTTGGAATGTTGACTACTCTTGTTGACTTGATCTTATGCCGGTCTTGTGCAGGTAGTCATAGCGACGGTGAGTTCATGGGTGAACTGGTCATGCCATGTCCAAAAGATAGCATTTGCACTTCTTCCTGTCCTCTGACTCTTATATTCTTTCTGCCTCCTCTTCCATGATGTTACCTGAGCCTTGCAGAGAGAGCGGGAGAGAGAGAGAGAGAGAGAGAGAGAGAGAGAGAGAGAGAGAGAGAGAGAGAGAGAGAGAGAGTATTTAGGGCTCCCTAAATTCTCCCATTTAGGGCTGAACCCTCAATAGTGATTTACTCTCAGCACTTTGAAAAGTTAGAAGTCTCTGCATTTACTGATGACCGCTGCAGAGAGAGAGAGAGAGAGAGAGAGAGAGAGAGAGAAGCTCTGATTTATGGATCTAAATATCAACAGTTAGAATGCAGTTTGACAATATGACCACTTAACAAAACCATAGTAGGTTTTCCCTAAGCCTTAGGGCCTTAGGTCTCTGGTCTCACCAGTCATTTTGACAGACTTTATGGTACCAGGCATGAATTACTTCCTGTGGAGCAGGGTTCAAATCCATCTAAAGGCAGTTGGTTAACCCTATACATCTGTGACTCTATTGCACCAGGGAGCACATTCTCAGTAGGATACAGGCTTAGCCACAGGTATTAGCATCCATATCTCTTCTCTCCCTCACCTTTACCACCTACAGCCTGCGTAATACCTTTCAGCTCCATGAAAGCTAGCCAGCCGAGAGGAAACCTTCAGGCCAGTTCCAGCTTGATTGATCTGTCCTAGGAAACCGAAAGTGCACTGTCCCACCAGCACTAAGCTCTTACCATCTAGTTCTTGTGGGCAATGGCAATATACCTATTATGTATATTACCTTATATGATATATTATATACACATATCATAAACCTATGTATGCTTTTGGGGAGGCTCTGGGGACTCTGGCCAATAGCTTCTAGGGACGTACCCACCCCTGGCAGTGGGATTTTCTCAGACACATTTCTGAGGCTTGTGCTGGAATCCTTCTCATTACCACAATGCCGCACTCTTGGAGTTCTGAGTACAGTCAGTATCAACCCCGTCTGGACTCCTCCAGAAGTCAAGTTAAGTCAGAACACACGGGGCATTAACAGTGTGTACACACTAAGGGGTTAATAGCATGTATCTGCAGCTTCCATTCTACAATATGGAATGTAAATGCATTTTTATAGTACGGAATACAGAGGCTCACACACCCATCCCCATCCCCATCCCCATCCCCCCACCCCCTATCCTCCATCCCCCATCGTTCTCATGCTAGTTTTAGTTTCACTTGTGGCCTTCCCTCACTAGGGCCTGCTGGCTGGAGTGGTCCTTCATTGACAGTCACTACCACAGAGTAAAAGTTCAACAATGGTATCTGAACATCCTCAGTGGGTGCATCTCTCTGCTCTGAGGACCCAAAGCTAGTAGGAAGGACCTGCCCATGAAGGTCACCAGAAAGGCCTGAAGAAAATGGCAGGATGTTTGTGTTGTAGAGGGTCCAAGAGAAGGGGGCTCTTAACCAAGAAAAGGTCCACAGTGCCTGGATGTGGTGGCTGCTAATGACCATATGCTTCTAGAATCAATCTCTCTCTCTCTCTCTCTCTCTCTCTCTCTCTCTCTCTCTCTCTCTCTCTCTCTCTCTCTCCCCTCCCTCCTCTCTCTCTCTCTTACTCCTCTCTCTCTCTCCTCTCTCTCTCCCCCTCTCTTTCTCTCTCTCCCTCCTCTCTCTCCTCTCTCTCCTCTCTCTCCCCTTCTCTCTCCCTCCTCTCTCTCCCTCCTCTCTCCCTCCTCTCTCTCTCCTCTCTCTCTCTCTCCCCCTCTCTCCTCTCTCTCTCCCCCTCTCTCCTCTCTCTCCCCCTCTTTCTCTCTCTCTCTCTCTTTACCCCCTCTTTCTTTCTCCCTCCTCTCTCTCCTCTCTCTCTCCCCCCTCTCTCTCTCCTCTCTCTCTCCCCCTCTTTCTCTCTCTCCTCTCTCTCTCTTTACCCCCTCTTTCTCTCTCCCCTCTCTCTCTCTTTCCCCCCTCTTTCTCTCTCCCTCCTCTCTCCCTCCTCTCTCTCCCTCCTCTCTCTCCCCCCTCTCTCTCCTCTCTCTCCCCCTTTCTCTCTCTCCTCTCTCTCTCTCTCTTTCCCCCTCTTTCTCTCTCCCTCCTCTCTCTTCTCTCCTCTTCTCTCTCTCCTCTCTCCCCCTCTTTCTCTCTCCCTCCTCTCTCTCCCTCTCTCTCCATCCTCTCTCTCCTCTCTCTCTCCCTCCTCTCTCTCCCCCCCCTTTCTCTCTCCCTCCTCTCTCCCTCCTCTCCCTCTCTCTCCTCTCTCTCTCCCTCCTCTCTCCTCTCTCTTTCCCCCCTCTTTCTCTCTCTCTCCCTCCTCTCTCTCCTCTCTCTTTCCCCCCTCTTTCTCTCTCTCTCCTCTCTCTCCTCTTTCTCTCTCTCCTCTCTCTCTCTCTCCTCTTTCTCTCTCTCTCTCCAGGCCCCAACAGGCGAGCAGCGAGGCCCTGCTTAGACCACACGTGTCATCAGGGCTCCTCAGCTGAGAGCTCGTGAGAAGCTTCGTTCCTGCAGGGCCATCCTGACATCCCAAGTCTGCTTCAATAGGACAAGCAAAGGACCACCCACCTTTGGGTGACTCCACAGCTTGCCCTGCTGGCCTGTCATCAAGTGTCAAAGTGGCTTCTTCAAATGCTTCGTTTTCTGGACTTGATCCAAGAAGCTGTTGGACACAGAGAAACTGCCAGTCACTTTCTCAGCTTCCTCCTCAAGAGTGTCTGTGTGTCAAAAAAAACTGTTACTAGGAATGTAAACATTGCAGACACTCGTCGAGCTAGCGAGCAGAGACCCAACCCCTATTCACTGTTGCTCAATGCATCCCAAGGCAGATGTGGTTGATCCTTCTAAGAGCACGGAGTCGTCCTTCCTCTGCAGAGCTGGGGAAGGTGGCTGGGCAATGCTTCAGAAGTCCTGAGGAGACAGCCACAGGACAGTGGTTCCATGTGTGCACAGGGCTGAGGGGCAACCCTTCACTGTCTTCCCCAAGGTGGGAGAGAGAGTCTCTGCCTTCTACCCTAGTGGCCCTGGCTTGGAAACAGACCTCTAGATGTCCCCACTGCAATAGGTGAGTTGGAGTTTCCTGCTTCCCTGAGCAGCACCGTCCAGACCTCTCCCTTGGCTTCTCAGGGGTGCAGAGAAAGAAGCTAGGCAAGCTTTGGAGGCAGGGGAGGTGCTACATCCCAAGCAAAATGGGCAGGTGAGGAACAAAGGGGCGTGTGAGTAAGTCCTCTCAGGGGACAGGACAGGCCTAGAACCACTGTGCCTCAAATACCATGCACGGGCGCTTCAACAGCAATCGATTTATACTCTTATAGTTCTGAAGTCACAGATCAAGCTACTGCCTGAGTCAGTTCTCTGGTGGCCTCTCTTCTTTGCTCACAGAAGGCTCCTGCCCTACACTACCTGTGGAGATCCTTAACTTGAACTGAAAGTCACAGAGGAGACTAGTAAAGCACACCTCTGGGTGTCCCTGTGAGGGCTTTTCCCCACACGATTGGCTCCATGAGGGCTGTGATCAACCAGTGATTGACCTCACTGAAGGAAGTATGGCACCAGGAGAGCCTTGTACCATTCCCAGCATGCTCTCTGCTTTCTGTCTGCTTGCTGCTTAAGATGTGCACCTCCAGCTTCTGTTTCAGTTTCCATGTCTGCTCCTCCTCCTTTCTCTCTGCCATCTGGAAGCATAAGTCAAATAAACTTTCTTCTATAAGTTACCTTGACCATGGTTCTTATCACAGCTGTAGAAGAGTGACTAACATAGGGCATGTCTTTGAAGGAAACCTTGCCTTGGTGTCTCTCTCTCTCTCTCTGTCTCTGTCTCTGTCTCTCCCTCTCTGTCTGTCTCTCTCCTTTCTGACTGCCATAAGACTGTTCTATCATATCCTTCCACTGTGCTATTTTACCTCACAGAAACAACACCAGCTTACTATACACTGTAACCTCTAAAATCCAAAATACAGTCTTTCTCTCTTAAAGTTTTTATAGGAATTCTGTCATTCACAACTACAGAGAGAGAGCAAGAGAGAGAGAGAGGGAGAGAGAGAGAGAGAGAGGAGAAGAAAAAGAAAAAAGAAAAAATTAAAATGAAAATGAAAAAAGAAACCCACAAGATTACTTCAACATGCATGTCCCTGAATGCCCTTCCAAACTAGTGGAAATGGAAATTGGAGTGGGAGTTTAAGGAGCTGGAAATGGGAGCAAGATGGTAAGGGGGGTGATCTTAAATGGTTTATTTTATGTGTTGACATGACTGGACTGTGGGATGCCCAGGTAACTGGGAAGACATCATCCTGGGTGTCTCTGGGTGGGATTAACTGCTAGACTTGAAAAAGCAGACGTCCCTTCATAACGTGGGTGGGCTCCATCTAGTCAGCTGAAGCCAAACTCAATACAAAGGTCCACCCTTCACAGCCAGGAGAGGATTGCTCTGGTCCGGTGGCCTTCAACCTGAAGTGCTAATTTTTTCTTTTTTTAACCTGATCTAAAACAGTTTTCGGGCCTTGAGCCTGAGGCCTACATCCAGAAACCACACTGTAAGCCCTTGGAGAAGCATCCTGAAGATCTTGGGACTTGCCAGTCTCCAGTATCATGTGATCCAGTGTTTTATCCGCCATTCGTTCTTTTTGTCTCTTTCTCTCCATCTCCGCCCCTTCCCCTTCTCTCTTCTTGGTTCTGTTTATGTGGAGATTCTTGACTAATATAGATTTTAATACTGTGGATTTAAAGGTCTTACTTCTACATAGTCATATTCTAAGGTACTAGGGGTTAGGGCCTTACCATGGGAAGGTAGGGCAGACCACTGAGCCCCTGACAAGCCCCAAGGTGCTGCCCCTCCCTTTGCCACTTGACTCCCTTCCCCGCTGAACTGGACTGATGTGAATCCCATCTCTCTCCAGCTCTGCACAGGGACAGCTGAGAGCTAAGTCACCTTGGCCAGGCCTTTTGACACAGCATCCCCTGATTTTAAACGTGTCTCACTCTGCATGGTGGCATCTGTCTGTAATATGAAATAATATAACATGATCCCAGTTCTAGCAAAGCTATTGCAGAAAGACCAGGTTTACTAGTCTGGGTTATAGAACAAGTTCCAGGCCAGCTTAGGCCTTAGAGCAAAGCACTATCCAAAGCAAAACCAAAATGTATCTCCACCAGCAGTGAAAGGGTTACTTCCGGCAGCTATTCCTCAAATACACAGTGGCCCTGAAGCTAAAGGAAAAGACCCAGGGCTGTTCTAAATATGAATCATCTCTTCCTAGTCTGGGTCAGGGACACTTCTGCCAAGAGGAAGAGCCAAGAGTGCCATTCTGGGAGTCCCCGCTGTCACAGTAGTGTAGGCACATGTGGGAAATCATCTCCTTCCTGAATGTTCCATTCCACATTCTGCAATGGGTAGTCGGCAGGGCTGGGCCCGTGAGAGCAGGCTTAACTGCTGCTCTAGAGGACCTGGTGAACGTGTTCAGTCTCCAGGAGACAGCAACATATTCCTGACTCAAAGAATTGGTATGTTGGTTCCCTGAGCTTTCTTAGCCTGAGGGAGAAGGGCAGGGAGACAGAGCTGGGACTGAGGAAACACAGTGTTGAGGTGTAAAAGTGAGAAGCAGGCCACACGTTAGGCAGGAAGACCCTGCCAGGCGGTAGACATGGGTTTGAGAAAGAGTCTGACCTGCTTTTTCAAAAAGGAGGCAGCACCCTCGGGGGATGAGGCCACCCAGTTCCGTCGGGGGATGAGGCCACCCAGTTCCGTCGAGGAAGAAAGGATAAGGGAAATATAGAGTATCTTCTTCCCACCTCGACCCTCCAATTCCCCCATTCTCCCCTCTAGCCCCGCCCCCCAGCTCCTGCAACTTTCCAAGTGACAATTCTGGAAGATGGAATTGAGCGGCCATTCACTGGCCTGTCATTTGGCCCGCTCAGGACATTCCCTTTAGATTTGTTGGGTCCAAAACACTGACCTAGGGTCTGATTCGGCCAGAAGACAGAATCAAGGAGGGAGAAGCAGCCACACGCTCGCAAGACTGCCCCTGATTTGATGGGTGTGCAACCCCGCAGCAGCAGAGCTTCCTGGGGTTTTGGGGTCCCTCTTTGCTTCTTTGCTGGTTCGCTTGCTTTCTTATCAAGTCCCAAAGCCCTAGAAAACTGGGTGCAAATAGACTACTTTCGGAGATGACGTTTTTGAGAAGGCTCCTGTTTAAAACCGTCTCTCTGTAAACACTAGCTTGTATTCATTCGCTAGAGGTGTGGATGACCCTCGATGTCCCCAAAGCGAAGCTCGTCTTTTATAAAATGTCCCGCTGCACAGGTGTTGGAGACATCTGTGACACCAGTGGCTCGGTTCTGCAGGAACTGGCTTCTGAGTTACATGCCCTCTGTACCTCAAGTAGCCTTTTCAACCGTTTAGAAGGGCGGCAGTGGGGAAGCTGAGCTCCACCGCATCCCCGCAAACAAAAGAGATGGCCCTGGGGCGCAGGAGCATCGTTAATACTCGCTCCCACAGGCACCCAGAAAAGCACAGGGCATGGCAACACTTGAACAGGGACACAGCATATGTAGTGACGGTGACCTTTGAGGGTCTTTAGAAAGGAAACAGGGCTATGTGTAGGTCACAGGGGAGAATGTTCCCAGGAGAGGCAGGGGGTGGGCAGAGAGAGGGCTCTGGGCTTGAAGAGCCAGGGATATAAATAAGAGCGAGTACCTAGAGGATCAGTGTGGGCTGGGACACAGTGGGCCAGGAAGCCGCCAGGTAGGTCTTCATGGCCTTCGTGGCAACTTTGAGAATGACCTTGGTAAGATCCTAGCTCCAATGTGAAGTTTGTAGATGTATAAGAATGTGAGAGCCAGGCAGTGGTGGCCCACGCCTTTAGTCCCAGCACTTGGGAGGCAGAGGCAAGAGGATTTCTGAGTTCAAAGTCAGTTTGATATCTACAGAGTGAGTTCCAGGACAGCCAGGGCTACACAGAGAAACCCAGTCTGGGGGGGGGGGGGGGGAGAAGTGTGAAAGACAGAAGACATTTACCAGCTTAAATAACCAGGAGGACCTCCTGTTTGGAAGGGCTGAAGTGAAGAAATCTATGCGTACAAAAGATCCATTGCCAAGGAAACAGGAATCCTGAATCGCCTAGGCTAGGAGATAAACTCCTCAGGGTACCTGAGGAGGCTTTTCAAGAGAGGTGAAACTGAAACTCAGGGTCAATGTGTCCTGCACCATCCCATGACCTGAGGTCCTAGCTAAAAGAGAAAGTAAGCTGAGCGTGTGGGCGCGCGCGCGCACGCGCGCACACACACATACACACACACACACTCATCTCTCTCTGCTTCCTGACTGCAGGTGCAACACGACCAGCTAAGCCACCTCAACTCCAGCTACCAGGTAGTCTTCACTGCCACAATAGACTGTGCTCTCAAACTGTGAGCCAAAATAAACCCTTCCTTCTTTAGATTGCTTCCCTCTGGGTACTCGGGTACTCGGTTACCGTAACAAGAGAAGTAACCAATCCCGCGTCCCACCCTTGCTGGAGAGCAGACAGCCACACCTCCCTGTGTCACCGTAAGCCCTCTTTCCGGTGGATGATTCACTCTTCGGGTGGAGATGTGTGAACACACAGCGGGAAGCCTCCTCTCCAGCCCATTCATCACCTTCCCCGTCTGTGCTGGAAAACTCGGGTGATGAAATGCAGGTGCCCCAGACTCCCATGCCCCTCCCACCCTCAGTGACAGCTGAGGCTTTGGACGTCTGGGATCCTGGTTCTCACATCAATACTTCACTGACCTGAAGGTGAGGTGGGAGTGAGCTGTAGGCAAGATGCTGAGGAAACCAGCAGGCCATCAGGTGTGGGTGGAGGTCGGGAGGGAGACCAGAGAGCTGATGGCATGGAGCACGGGTGAAGTCCACAAGGAGCAAGGGTGGAGCTGGAGCCCGGGGCTGGGGGAGAACAGGGGCATTTCCGGAAACCCAGGTATACAGGGCAAAGGGGTTTAGCCTCAGAAAGAGAGAGGTGGGCACGTTAGCTTTTAGGAAACACCAGCATTATCAAAAAGCCAACATTTAGCAGGGGCCTGTGAATTAGTTATCTGATAAAGCGGAGGGGGGTTCTGTAGCGAGAAAGAAATGTGGACAGGAGAGTTCCAGATGGCCACAGCTACACTGTGAGGGGCATGGCAAGCCGTGTTAGCTTATGTCCCTGAGAGTGACCCACTGCTAGGTGACAAACTCCTGCCCACGTCTCCTTAGAATCATACAGTGAGCAGCAAGTACTCAGCAAGTGATGACTGACTGAACGGCGCTCCACAGCGGACGGTTCCAAAGCCGTAGCGCCTGTTAAGTGTAGTCTTGTTTCCCATTTGAGAAACTAAACTTGCACTTGCTGGTCAAACTGACCAATTCCCTGAGAGTCATCACTCGGTACAGTCAGCCCCTCGTCTGTGGAAGGATGGGGGAGAAATCCTGGGGCTGCACCCTTTGTCAAGGGCTAGAATCGTCTCTCCATGAGAGTCTAAGTGAAAAACAGCAGGGTGAGATTTACCTTATTACTTCCACTAGAAAAGAGCAATCCTGTCCTGGATAACCCGAGTGATGGCCCTCTGTACAAGCAGACAGTGGTAGAGGCTGTGGTATATGCGGTTTAAGGAGACAGATCTGGGTTGCCTCTGGCCTGTGTCTTCGGTAGATGCTTGTCCCAGTCATCTTCTGGGATGTCTGCATAGCAGGAGCAGGAGTGTGCGAGGCAAGCACACACATCATTCTAGCCTGGACATCCTAAACCCAGGGCTCCTCTCCTGCAGGGCAAGCTGGCGTGTCTAAGTTGCAGGAGACGGTGATGCACGTGCAGAGTGGCGGGATGCATGTGTGTGCCCACATGTGCAGCCAGCCTCCTCAGGGCCTGCAGACAAAAGCAGCCAACACGAGAATATGCTGAGGCTCAGCCTGCTTGCTGGGCCTTGAGCGACGGACTCCGGCCTGACTCAGGCGTGCCGTCTTCTGCCAGCATGTGCGGAAGCCAACAAGGAGGATGACGCCTGCTGTCCGCAGTTCCTGACACACCGGTGTACTCTTTACATGTCCGTATTCTTGGTCATTCCCAGAAGAGACACTTCAGCACTAGATTCCTACAACATAGTAACTGTTTTCAAAGGACCAGAAAGTCTTAAAGTCTTTTGCTGAGGCTTGAGTATGAGATACCCTCCCTGTTGAGTATCCGAGACTGTTGAAGGCCTGGTGCCCGCTGGACAGTACGACACGGAGACAGTTAGGTGGTGGTCCAGCCGGAAGTGGGTCACTTCGGACATGTCCTTGAGGGCTGTATTGTTCCAGGCCCCTGTCTCCCTCTGCTTCCTGGCCACTGAGACTGAGCCTGGCTCTCTGAAACCGTCGGTCTCCGTCAACCCTTAAAGCTGCTATGTCAACAGCAGCAACGGCAAAACCTAGCACAGCCCACAGCCCCTTCACTGACTGTCCGGAGGCGCCTGCGAACATGGCAGAGGCCCACAAAGGCAGGGCTGAGGGCACCAGAGACACGAAAGCAAACAACAAAGCTGAGAACGGCTGGAATTACCTGGGAGAGACATTTTTAGAAACAATATAAAGAATCTTCTTTATTTTAGTTTTCCATGATTACACAGATCTTGTCTAAGTAAACAAGGATATTCAGGCCCGGCATGACCTGCATTCGGTTTCCTAAGCCATGATCTGAATCTCCACCTGGAACTGACTTCCCACGGGACGGAAATGGTCTTTGATCTTCCTGAACCACTTGTCTTCAAATTCTTTGGAGGACGCAACCACCGAGGCAGCCAGGGCTGCAGGGCGCACACACTTCACCTCCGAATGAAGTCCCTCTTTTATCTTTTCTGGGACAATATCTTCCCCCATAGCCTGTATCAGGGCGAGGAGAGGAAAAAACAAAACATTATCCCAGCTACAGAGGTGGAAGACAGAGATTACCTATCAGAGTGAGGCCTTTCACACTAAAGCCCCGGGGAGGCGCTGTACCATGAGAGAAGCCCTGTTCCCATCATCAGGGATGCCACCTGCCTGTTTCCAGTCTCATTCTCCCTGAGAATCCTGAGTCCTAAGGTGGCAGCTGTCCCGCCTGGGCTCCAGGGAGCACTGAATCAACCTTTCTATGCCAAAGACTGTCCTGATGACAGTGTAGCTGTGGGCTTCTCCCTCCAGGGGAGAGGCTGGGACTGAAAAGGCAGGGGCAGCTCGGTCAGGGTATGATGTGGGACACGAATCCATATTGTCCAGGGTCCCCATAAGAAGTCGAAGACAGTGAAGAGCCAACCAACAGGTTGCTATCTATGTCAACCTCTCAGACCTGAAACCTCCAACCCTCCACAGCCAATGGTCTCTCAGGGTCATAGCACATCCTCCCCCAAAGGCACAATACTGCCCCCTGCTGGTCACAACCACAACTGCGGGAACACAGACTCAATCCCAGGGTTTGATGAGATGACTCAAAATTAAGATCCCGGAAGCCTTTATGAAAGCTCAGAAAGTGGTCCTTTGGTAATGAGCAACAGCAGTGAGGAGAATGAGGTCCTACAAGCTTTCACAGCGTGAGAATTTACACACACAGCCAGCAGGGATACTGGACGAGGCACTCAAGACACTAATTTACGGCTCCTCTGACCTTGACATCTAATGTGGCCATGAAAACTACAAGTACAACCAAAGAATGCCTCTTCAGACTACAGGCTTTGTGTGTGTGCACATGTGTGTGGTGTGTGCACATGTGTGTGGTGTGTGCACATGTGTGTGGCGTGTGCACCCTTGCTTGTGCATACCAAATCCAAAGGAGGAATTCTTGAGTCACTCCCTGCCTGATTTCCTTGAGACGGCTTCTTGCTGAGTATTAAATGAGTTAGCCTTACTAACTCATCAGTTCTGGGAGCTTCATTGTTGCATTTCAGTGTCTCTAAAATCATGAGCTGATATGTCTGTCACATATCAACGGTGGGACATCTTCTTTCAGCAGCGTCATAACGACATGTCAAGGGCTGGCTTCTCAGGTTTGATGGAAATTGGTTTTTATTTATTTAGAGGCAGGGTCTCTCTATGTCTCCTGGCTAGCTTCAGACTCAGACTGGTCTTGAACTCACAGAGATCCACCTGTCTCTGCCTAACACATGCTGGGATTAAAGGTATATGAAACCATGCCTAGTCTTAAAGTTAGTATTTTAAAATATAGAATAAAACACTAGAAGTCATCATCTTAAAAGGAAGCTACTTGGGAAGCTGAGCTTTCACTTTGAGGCCAGCCAGGGCGACAGTGAGAAAAGGCAGCTGAGGGGATGTCAGACAGAAAAATGCCCGCCTTATGTGCTTGTGGGATCCTGGCATGAATCAGGGCATGGCGTCGAGGTAAGCCCCTGTAATCCCTGTGATGACAAGATGGAGGTGGAGACAGGTGGGTCCCTGGAAGCTCAGACCCAGCGAGCCTGGCCTACACAGCCGACTCAAGATCAATGGGAGAGCTTTCTCTGCCTCATCTCCACACACATGCTGTGTACACCGACCCCTGCAACCAAGCATTTACCCACACACATTAAAAGGGGGGTGTCGGGGGATCCCTGAACATGGGATGTATGTGAAGTAGCATAGGAGGGGAACACGGTCCACGGTCCATGTACTATACACTGGACTAGAAATGGAGCTCACTGACAGTGGCGCACATCTGATTTTAGCTTGTGCAAACCTAAAATTAAATATTGAATTGCAATGTGGAAAATATGCCCTATCTTAATTTTAATGTTTGGAATACTTAAGTGATTATAACTGAATTGGTATTAATGTGACTTTCCCATCTCTCTGTACTAGATAGTTTTCTGTCAATTTGACACAAGCTAAAGTTGTGTGATAGAAGGGAACCTCAATTAAGAAAATGTCTCCATAAGATAGGGCTGACTGTAGGCAGGCCTGCAGGGCATTTTCCTAATTAGTGACTGACGTGGGAGGACCCAGTCCATTGTGGGTGGTGCCATCCTGGGCTAGTGGTCCTAGGTTTTATAAGCAAGCTGACCAAGTCATAGGGAGCAATCCAGTAAGCAGCCTCCCTCCATGGCCTCTGCATCAGTTCCTGCCTCCAGGTTCCTGCCCTGTTTGAGTTCCTGTCCTGACTTCCTTCAGTAATGATCAGTGACATGGAAGTAGGAGGCAAATAAACCTTTTTCTCCCCAACTTGCTTTGCTTTGGTCATGGTGTTTCATTACAGCAATAGTAACTCTAACTAGGATACTCTCCAAGACAGGGTTTTTCTGTTACTCCTGGCTGTCCTGAAACAAGCTCTGTAGACCAGGCTGACCCCAAACTCTGAGATACTTCTCACAGCTGGCCTATGCTACCTCTGGCCCTAACCTCAGGCAATCTCTCTAGGCCTCAATTCCAGCCCTGCCTGTCTTCCCCATCACTGGCTGTTAGGGGGGGAGGAGCGAAGCTACACAAACTCCTGCCCCTTAGTCTCAAGTCCAGCACCATGGCTGACTCGGTGGTACACTGACTGCCTAACAGGTACAAGGTCCTGGGCTGAATCTCCAGCAAAACACTTAGCACCAGTGAACTCCACATGGAAACAAGTATGATGGGCATGTTACTTAGGATGCTCATGTGGGCCGGCTAATTAACACTGACGAGAACAAGAAAGCAGGGATGTGGCAGGTGAATGACAGAGGACCACTCTGGTGGCTTGGGAAACCCAGAGGCACACAGTGGAGGGGGACAGAGGTCCTTCAGGATGAGATGAGATCTGGTTTTGGTATGGCACAAAATCGCAGTAATGCTGCCCTACACAGATCCGAGGGGCTCCGTACCTCCTCCATCAACAGCAGAGTATCTTCCCTATAGCTGAACTCCTTCACTTTCCCGGCAATTTCCTGCTGAGTCCTCAGGTTCTTCTCCAAAGCGAATGATGTTTGCTGAGACTGGGCGAGCTGAAGCAGGAGCCTGGGGAAACAGAGTCTCAGTGAGCGGCTTCGCGGCGGGGCCTGAGGCACAGGGCGGCAGGGAGCAGAAGCTCATCAGAGCCAGGTACTGAGTCCTGCTGGTCTCACTAGAACCATCCCCGAGCCCCTACAGTTTCATTCTGAACAAGCTGCCTTCCTTTACAACTGAGAAAGGACCAGGACTCAAAGGGCTGACACAGATATCAGGTGGTTGGGAGCAAAGACAATCCACTCACTGAGAAGTAGTTCGAAGCCAGCCCAACTACTCCATCTGTTCCTTGGATGCTGGCATCTGCTGTCTCCACAGAGCCTGGACCTCAAGCTGTACTTAGCTTTGCTGGCAGATGTGAGTACCAAAACAGGACCAAACCTCAAACGACCACTTCACAACTGCCTTATATGAATGTGCCCAGTGAGCCTAACCTGGTGTCGCCACTCACTCACTCTTCTGTTCTTCTGAGCTCACCCTCCTTCCCTGATGAGAGACATCATGCTCTCAGTACGTCAAGCTGAAGTCATTCATTCCTTGTGCCCTCAATCCGCCCTGCCCATCTGTTGGCATGCGCCACCTCAGCAAATAGCGCCCAATCCACCCCTGCACCCAGGGCACACTTCGGAGTCGTCTCCTCCTCCTCCTCCTCTTCTCTGCCTTCCTCTTCCTCCTCCCCCATCCCTCTGATAACTCAGCTGGTCACCGAATCCCATCTAGTCCACACTGCAATGACACCATTCTCTACTTTTACTAGTACTGCACTGTTGCAGGCCGGATCCCATCCCTGGTGATCATTTGCTCTCCACTCGTCTCTCCACAGCTCCAAATGGCTTCTTCCAGCCCACCTTCCCCTCTGAATTACAGCTCAGATCACACTCCAAAGTTTATGAATATTCTCTGGGCCTTCAAGAAAAGTCGAATCTTTAGGATAACACCCGCCAGGGCAGCAGCACGTGGCCATATTCCCAGCCCTGGGAAGGCTGAAGACAGACTGAGAAAGTTCAGGCCAGCCTTGGCTACATAGTGAGCACTGCCTTAAAGTCAACCCACAAGCAGAACGGTAGAGTCTCAAGCTAATAAAACCCAGACACGATGGAGGTGCTCTTACGGCACTTACCAACCGCATGTTAGACCATGCAGCTTCAGTGGTACCTGAGATGACTTTAACTCCACACTCAGGCTGCAGGCATCTCCCCTCCGCCGACCAAGACAAGGAACCTGGAGCTCAGAGTCCACAATCTGAGCAGTCAGCTGGCCGTCAGACCGGTCCAGGCTCATGTGCTCGACACCGGCCACCATTCAGAGTCCTTAAGGATCAGATCTGACTCAGGCCCTCCCAGTCCCCTTGCCCTGGACCGTGGCTCACAGCTCCCCCGGGCTTCTGCCACCTGGAGTGCTGAGTGAGAATGGGCCCCACAGGCTCACAGGGGGAGGCATGACTTCAAGGGATTGGGACCTGTGGCCTTGCTGGAGTAGGTGTGACCTACTCTTTAGGAACTGTAGGAAGTATGTCACTGGGGGTGGGCTTCGAGGTTTCAGAAGTCCAAGCCAGACCCAGTGTCTCTCCCTGCTGCCTGCCAAAACTTAGAACTCTCAGCTTCATCTCCAGCACCATGTCTGCCCGAAGGCTGCCATGCTCCCTGCCCTGATGATAACGGACTGAACCTCTGAACCTGTAAGCCAGCCCCCAGTAAACGTTTGCCTTTATAAGAGTTGCTGAGGTCATGATATCTTTTCACAGCAATAGAAACCCTACCTACAACGCTGCCAGACCATGTGACCGCTCCTATGCCTTTTAGCCAGGCTTCCTCTCTCTATCACCGAAGACAAGAGCACACCTTCCTCACCTGACCGACAGTGCACGGGTGAGCGAGACTACACAAAGAACGATGGGCTACACAGACATAGGACTTTGGGGCCATAAACCAATCTCAGTGCGCAGCCCAGAATCACAAGGAATTCCACGAAGCAGTGTGGACAGAGCACCCAGCACGTGGTGGTCAGCTGCTAAGCACTTGTCCCTAGGATACTCAGCAGGAGCACAGCCCGGGAAAGGCTGGTTCTTCCCTTTGGTTGGTCTCCATGGTGATCTGCTCACACTAGGACATAGCCCTCAGCAGCTGTGTGCCAGTCCCTGGCTACATGTATATTTTCCTCAACACAGTGACTGTTGCAAGGAACAAGTCTTGTTTTTGCTTTTTTTTTTTTTTTAAATCATCTTTATGATCCTTGCACCAAGCAAGTGCCTGGCATGTGAATAAAAGTAACATAGTCAGTAGGCATGGTGGCACACACCTTTGATTCCAGCCCTCAGGAGGTAGAGGCAGGTGGATCTTTATGAACAGAGGCCAGCCTGGTCTACAGAGTGAGCATGAGCCTCTGCCTCAGGTTCGCCAGTGCTGAGATTCCGGGCCTCTACCAACAACATTATGGAACGTTTTAATATTCGTTCGTGTCCTGTTGTGGTTTAGTATTCATTTCCCAGATGGCTGAGTTTTCTCGTATTAATAGGACATTAGAAATCCTCGTGTCCATTTCTTAATCACTGTAAATAGAACAGCGATAAACATGAATATACAGGTCTCTCTGTGGCATGCAGGCTCAGGCCGCTTCAGACATGTGCCCAGGAGGGCACGGCTGGGCCATACAGCAGTTTTATTTTTGGTTTTGGTTTGGAGTGTGTGTTTGTTGTTTGTTTGAGACAGGGTTTCTCTACATAGCCCTGGCTGTCTTGAAACTCTCTGTAGACCAGGCTGGCCTCGAACTCACAGAGTCTATCTGCTTCTGCCTCTCAAGCACTGGGATTGAAGGAGTACACACCAGGCCCCAACTTGGGTTTTTCTGACCCCCACTCTGATATCTGGGTGGCTGCACTGGTCTAAATTCTCACCAGCCATGTATGGGACTCCTCCGTCCCTACCTCCCATGTATGTAACTTTACATTTGGATTTAAAGAAACCTTTCCTCCCTTAAAAAACTAACAGAAAGCCGCAGCCTCTCTCCAGGCTCCCGGGTGCCAACGCCCACCCTCCCAGCTCACCTGGCGCGGATCAGAGAGGCACAGGCTTTCCTCCGAGCCGCCAGCCGGGCTTCTTCCCTCCGTCTTGCCAGACAGTTCTGCATGTCCGTCGGAGCCTTCGCGGCCTTCTGAGTAGTACAACCACTCGCTTCCACGGAGAACAGTGCATTCTCGGGCAAGGGTGCGGGGGAAGACAAGAGGGAGCCTGTTCCTGAGCGTACAAAGGAGGGACTGACAGCCTGGTCACTTGATACAGAACTCTTCTGTCCCTGCGGTGACATACCCAACGCTGACAGGTCTGGCCCTGGGTTCAGGTATGCCTCCGCCAATTTACACCAGCTCCAGGGGTTGAGGGGGTGAAGAGAAATCAGCTTCTGCAGGCAGAGGATAGTCTCCCCCCGGCTCTGCAGGCTGGCAAAGATAGCCAGGTGGAGGTAGAGTACCGTGGTCAGGTGGTCCGTGTTGGTGGCTTTGCTTTCCTGAGGAGAAGAGAACAAAAATCTTAAACTACAAAACGTTTTCATATAAAGGCCTAAAGGCCCAGGTTGTATAAATTATAAACCAGAAGCATCTGTAAGTGCTACATGGGCCAAGTGAACTTAATCCTACCACAGATTTCCTGTTTCGAACCATATCCTGCGAGTTGTCCTCCAATGAGAGCTGTGGCACAGGGGCACACATGTATACGGGTTCCTTCTGATCAGAAAACCCTTTGCTGTCTCCCTCAGAACCATTACCTCTTCCCTAACCTGCCGTGTGGCAAATACCCTGTGGTTAGGGGAGGGTTCCACTTGTTCCAAGTTAGTCTACAGAGAGCAGGTGGCAGAGTGAAATTATCTTCAACCTGATATGAAATCTAAGGAAAGTCGAGGCTGCCCAGGTCACACTCCTGCACAGAACAGGGTGTCAGAGGCCGAACTACCCAGAACTCAGCCCAGTTCCCGGTGAAAAGTGGGTGCCTGCTGGGTTCCCGGAACATTTCTATACCAAGTGGGAAAACATGAAATAAAGCCCCAAGTAACTCATTTGGCAATTCCATTCCTACTCGAGCACTGAGCACACCTGGCTTTACTCTCTTTCTATTGCTTAAGGTTTAGCCTTCTGGAAAGACCACTTAAGGCCTACTGGAGCCCTGGATTCTACTCCGAACACAGCACCGTGCCGTGTCTGCCAGAGGTGTGGCTGTGGGGCAATGCCATCTCTAAAGTCAGGCCAACCCTTTGGAGGTGGCTCCATGTGTAAAGGTGCTTGTTGCCAAGCGCAACGACCTGAGTTCCATCCCTGGAACCCATGTGATGGCAGGAGAAACTGACTCCCACCAGCTGTCTGCTGACCTCCATCTCTTCCTGCCACTATGTACCCACCTCTCTACATGAATAAACAACATGTAAAATATTGTTTTGATTATGCCTTCTATTTTTAGTAAGACCATATCTGGATTATCCCCAGAAGCTACTCTTCTGCTGCTGCTATCTATAATGCACTGTTATTCAAAAGCATGTTGTCACTGGGAAAGCAGGTGTATGTTAGTTGTTAGTGTGAAGCAGGTGCTATCCACAGACTGTAATCCCTCCCCACTCCTGCTTAAAAAAAAAAAGACAAAAAAAAAAAAAAAAAAACAAACCAAAAACCAGGGTATGTGTTTGGTGGGCCAGGATTATGTAGCCTTGACTGACTGGCCTTGAACTTGTGATGCTCCTACCAGATTTCCCTTTGCTAGGGTTACAGACATGCAGCAGAGTGCTGGCCTCCAGACTGTGACTCTGGTAATATGATGAATAATCTAAAGTTGACTGGTATGCTAAGTTAATAAACAAGGGTTTGATAGCAAGTTAGTTTGTCCCTCTTTGGACATTAAAATTCATTTAAATGTGTTTCAGGGATTTTCCCAGTACTGCAATGATAAACCAATAGAGACTAGAGATGATTCACTGATTAAGAACATGTGTTGCTCTGGCAGAGGCCCCAGATTTCCCAGCACCCACACCGGGCGACTCACAACAGCTGCAGGGAGACCCAGTGTCTCTGCGCTCCTCCAGCACCTGCACTCACACGCCCATACCCACACTTAGACCCACACACAGATATACACGTAATTAAAAATTAAAATGCATCTTTGAAAAATCTAGAATAAAATCACTCAATTCTATCACTCTGGGCATACATTCCTCATAAAATTTCTGAAATTATTCTAGGCAATAATTTGCATTTTAGCACAGAAAAAAAATATTCCAAGAAAATAATCACATCTAGCGCTCTAAGCTTTCATCTCAACAATCGCACTGCTGATTGTTTCCTTCTGTAATCCCGGCCCAGCAATTCTGCATCTAGCAGGAAGTCTGTTGTCCTGTCCTTGGTACCGGACAGTGTAGGAGATCAAGCAATGGAACCACTCACCAGGTCTGCTGCCACCTCCAGCGCCTCCTCGTGCCTCCCAAGGCGAGCCAGGCACCGAGCCTGGCCTTCTTGGACGTCCCTTTTCATGGCAAAGTTAGTAGACAGCAACAGTTCGGAGACACTGGAATACTCCTGCAGTGCTTTCTGGCAGTTAGTAAAAGAAAGAAGGGAAGGCATGAGGGCAGAGGGGAAAGGAAAGGAAGGATCCGCTGCAGAGATGACTTTTTCCTATGCAGAAAGCGGCAGTAAAACTGACCCCTACGGGAGACCGAAGTTTTTCAACCAGTACTATGATGTCTTTCTAAAAGGTAGAGATGGAATGGCTGCAGGTCATAATTTCTACAACTATGGTAAGTATCGCAGTATTAGACAGAGAACATTCTAGAAGCAAACAGAACAGGCTTGGAGTCCTGGTTTTACTGGGACTTGGAGGTGTGTGTGTGTGTGAAAAGGGGGAGGGGAGGGGGAGAGGGGGAGGGAGGGAGGGAGAGAGAAAAAGAGAGAGAGGGGGGGAGAGAGAGAGAAAGAGAGAGAGAGGGGAGAGGGAGACAGGGAGAGGGAAGGAAGGAGGGGGAGGGAGGGAGGGAGGCGGGAGAGAGGGAGAAAGGGAGGGAGGGAGGGAGGGAGGGAGAGGAAGAGAGAGAGAGGAAGAGAGGGAGAAAGGGGAGGGAGGGAGGGAGGGAAGGAGGGAGGGAGAGAGAGAGAGACAGAGACAGAGAGAGAGAGACAGAGACAGAGACAGAGACAGGGCCAGAGCCATGAATTTGCTATGTAGATTAATTAGGCTGGTCTTGAATGCACGAGATCTACCTGCCTCTACCTCCACCTCCCAAGTGTTGGGATTAAAGGTATATGGCACCAGACCATGACACATGTATATGAAACAATCTGGCATCTAATTGTTCATCCTTCCCTCCTCTTGCATATTCTGGGGTATTTTGTTCCTGTGGCATGTTGGAGATTCACAGGTGAATAGACATAAAACCTGGGAAATCAGACCTACAGGGATCCTCAAAGTCGTCTTTGGTCAGAATTATGAAAAAACAAAACATAATAAGGACCCTGTAGAAAAGGCCCAGACTTAGGAGTCTAAGATTATCTACAGGCCCCACCAAAGACTAAATCCATTCCACAGAGCGCACTGCTGACCTGGTACACACTGCTCTCTACATGTGCTACTGTTGATAAAACAAGAGCCCAGCAGAAGTACCAGAGTCTGACGCATGTTGACCCCCACCTCGTAGTCCTGTCGTCTGTAGGCCAGGTCTCCTCTGAATTTCTTGAGAGTGAGAATTTCGATGTCGTCACTACTTTCCGTCTCTTCACAAAACCACTAGAAATCAAAAAGATAGCGTTTATGATGTAGACTGAAGGTATGCTTTTCCACTTCACAATCAAAAGTACTTTCCCATGATGCAACCATCTAAACGTCAAGGACATTACTTCTTCAGGATGACTCGAGGCAAAGCAGTGGACAAGAAATGGCTATATTTTGTTTTATAAAACTGTGTCTCATCATATGCCCTCCAAGTGCTGAGATTACAGACCTGTATGATCACATCAGACTAAATGAAACGGGTTTGCACGTGCAGTAAATCTGTGTGTGCCTGTGTGGTGTGAGGGCCAGAGATCAATTTTCTCCATGGGTCTCAATCATGTTTCCTCAAGACAGGGTCTCTCACTTAACCTGACGCTTACCAGTCAGCTAGACTGGCTACCCGCAAGCCCCAAGGTGCTCCTGTCTCCGTCTTCCAGCACTGGTTGGCATTCCTAGTTTTTTACATTAGTGCTAGGAATCTAGCACTCATGAGTGCTAGGTCCTCAAGCGGGGGACCAAACACTTCACCCACTGACAGTCTTCATGATGGTCCAGATTTTTAAAAATATTTTTAATATATATTATATGCCACTGAGCGCATGTGCAAGTCAGAGCATAAACTGCCCGGCTGGTTCTCTCCTCTACCCTTTGGTTCTGGTGACAGAACACGGGTCATCAAACTCAGCTGCAGTTGACTTTACCTGCGGAGCCGTCTCCCGGACGTGAGATGGCTCGGCGAGAAAAGGCACCTGTCACTAAGTCGGTCAACCTGATTTGATCTATGGGCCCCATGTGGTGGAAGGAAAGAATCAACACCTGCAGTTTGTCCCCTGACAGTGCCATGGCTCTCACTCACACACACACAAATAAATGAATGTGATTTTAAAAAAAAAAATTGTAATGATCACAAGTATAAACATGTCAATAACTGATTTGTTTTAAAAAAATAAATAAAAGCACACATTTTCAACCACAGTGATGTTACTGGAAATGACAGTCACCTAGTGCAGTCCAGTGACTCTTAAAGTGCTATCTGCTTTCTTTTAGAGCAATTGAGAGTGAATAGGGATTGATAATACTATGCACAAGACATAGGAAACTGTAATTATGGTGATGGACCTACTGTAAAAATGCTACAAAGGCACACAGAGCACAGGAAGTCTAAACTAGAGTCAGGCTTCTGTGCATCCCAGACAAAGATTTGGAGGCTCTGAAGACGCATCTGTAAGAAGACTTCCCTCTTCTGATTTAAACCCACTGGACATAAAGTGAGATCGAGATATAACTACCAAGAAAGAATTAAAAAAAAAGATGAAAAGCATCCTGCATGCCCTATTTTCCAGCCGCAAAGAAGCATCTCCTACTCTCTTTTTACAATAAAACTTGCTGAGGCTAAAGAAAGTCTCTCTAAAGTCTGTTAACTCGGTACAGATAACATTGTAATGGTTTGGCTGTATTTTGAGAAATACACTTCCCTGAGTATCAAGGCTCATCACAAGCTTGCTAAATTAGTGTCTCTCCAGAGCCATCACAGTAGGAAAAACTTTGTTCTCGTCTTCAAACACCGTGTCCCTCAAGACAAGGTATTTGAGCCACCGTTAGGTTCGACACTCAGAAACCATCTAGTGACATAAGTAGCCATCCCAGCTGAACAACAACATATCCAATTCTCGTTATATTACCAGGAAATGATGAAACAAAATTGGCTTGAAACTATTTTATTCTTCTGGGCAGCCAGCAGGCCTGCAAGGATGCTACAGTGGACCACTTGGGCGGGGCTGGAGGCAGGGAGGTGGGCATATGATACTAGCCCGGGTCCGCCTGCAGGACGTGTGGGTTGGGTGTGGGAGACGAGACAGACAACACGAGGCTCGAAGAGTGAAGTCTCCGGTCGCCGTGCTTGCTTGCAGGGCGACTGGACAGTGACGGTGCTGGGCCTCGCCGCAGGCCGACTCCGGAGCGGAGCGGCAAGAGGGCAGCCGTCTCACCTGCGGCTCGCAGAGCCTGGCGCCGTAGGGGGAGGGGGGCTCAGGCCTTCGCTCAGGCCTCTGCTCGAACACCGAGTCCTCAAATTCGCCGCCCAGCACCCAGCATCCGGTCTCCATCGCGCGGGCGTGCAACTGGACCTCGAAACGAGGCGACACCTAGAGCGACGCCCATCACCCAGCCTCCAAAGCGCGCGACAGTAGCCAGGCACCGAGACAAGGTGGTGTCTAGAGCGGCACCGGCGCGCGGCCCATACGGAAGCGGTGGGTTGTCGGCCGGAGCGTTGCATTCTGGGAGTGGTAGTCTTTCAGCGGCCGCCCAAACGGGATATCGTGGTGGAGCAGAAATTCTTACCTGACTCTAAGGCTTCGTGAACCTCCCCAAAAAGGTTTTGACTTCTCTGTGTCAAGAGCTGGATAGAGTACTTTTCCCCTGAGTACCTCGAAAAGTCGGGGTCGCTGGGGAGCCGGTTAACTTGGTAAGTACCAGTTTTAAACCACTAACAGTATTCTCCTCCCCATTTTATTTTGCATTGTATTTCTTCATTTTCTTTCCCAATAATAACTGTGAGAAGAGCACAGTTACTCCAGTTTTGTAAACGGAGATACTGGGCTTGAAGAAGTCAGGTAACTTGTTCAAAAGCCCAGCGTCTCTGGAGACCAGAACTATTCACGCATTTATAAAAAGCTAGACATCGAAATTTAAAGGCTCGATCAAGAGTAGCAGAATTTTAAGACTTTAAAGAAATGTTTTGGGGCTGGAGAGATGACTCAGGGGTTAAGAGCACTGACTGTTCTTTCAAAGTTCAAATCCCAGAAACCACATGGTGGCTCACAACCATCTGTAATGAGATTTGACTCCCTCTTCTGGAGTGTCTGAAGAGAGAGAGCTACAGTGTACTTACATATAAGTAAATCCTTAAAAAAAAAGAAAGAAACGTTTTGACTCTAGAAAGTAAAGGTCGTGGACAAAACACTGGCTTGTGTTATACAACACTACTGCGGAGCTAGTAAGCTAGGAAGTGTGTGTTTTCCCTCACACTTGCTCCTTTTCCACCAGTTGCTTCCAGGGTTCTTTCTTCAGCTCTATTTTCTACTCTATAGACTCATACGCAACGTAAACCACCTGCCCGGGTTTCAAACTGCTCATGACTCACAAAATGTGGAACTTAGCTGCGTATTCAATAGCTTCATTGGAAGACTCCACTTAGCTACTGTGGGATTCATTCAGAGAAGCCCATTTTTTTAATACATGGGGGTTTTGTTTTGTTCTCATCAGAAATGCGATACTTCTTATGAAGAAAAATTCAGATATTATAGAAAAGTATAAGAAAAGTCCATAATATCACCAAGAAAAAATTATGTCCTAAAAAGGGATATATTTGCCCTAATTCCAGTATGCCCTGTCTGTGCCCAGTACGGTGTGAGCATAGTACTGAAGGACTGTGTCTGGCTTTGTGACCTTGGCTCAGTAGCTGTGGAGCCCAGTATATGAAATGGGTATTGATTAGAATAAGGCACATAAAGCTTGTGAGGTGAAGGGCGTGTCATGGGTCTATTCAGGAGCATAATAAGCAGAGCAAAGGTAGGCGGGGGAGGGGGTTCTTCTGGCTTTTTCTTTACGAAAGATATCTGATCTCAGAATTCCCTCCCTTCCGCTAGCTCTAGCCCCCTGCCCAACCACTGAGCTAGAGCGTGTGCTAAAATGGTAGCCGTTGTTTTAGGGCTGCATGTGGGTAAGTGATAGTTCTTTGCCCTTTGGACTCAAGATTCCTGGGCTCAGTAGTTTCCAATCTTTTGCCAAAAGAACCCTCCTTGCTTACTTTCCTCCCATAGTCATGGCATATTTGTCTACAAAAAGAAAGCTACATTTATTGGCTAATAATTGCTTGCCTCTCATTTGATTTAAACCCAAATCTTATATAATAGCCAATCCAGGCTTCTCCCTGCTTGAGTCTACCAGCATTGCCTCTTATGATAGAATTCCAGTTGAAAATGAGAATGTAGTTATTAGGGCCCTGGGAATCCTGATGGATACTGTAGTGGCTATTCCTGGTTGTCGACTTGACTATATCTAGAATGAATTACAATCCAGAACTGGAAGGCTCACCTGTGGTCCTATTCTGGAGGCTGGGAGATACAAGTTTCTGACCTGGATCTTGGCATGGAGATCTTGAGGCATAGTGGCTATGAATTCCAGAAGACTAAGGCAGGGAGATCTCTAAGTGCAAGGTCATCTGGGACAAAGCAAGTCCCAGATCCAGGCATGGTGGCACACACCTTCAATGTGGGCCACACCTGCTGCTGGAGGCCCACATGAGGACATTGGAAGAAGAAAGATTTGCTCTCTCTTCTTCACTTGCTTGCCTTGTGAGACTGAGCAACTGCTAGATCCTTGGACTTCCATTCATAGCTGCTGCTGACCATTGTTGGGAGTTGGACTATAGACTGTAAGTCATCAACAAATTCCCTGACTACATAGAGACTCCTCATAAGTTCTGTGACTCTAGAGAACCCTGACTAACACAGATACCAAACTGTAGTTAGAATTAGGACTTTTTAAAAATCCCCAATTGCAGTTTAGGATTCAGGGCCTGGGAATCGGAGTTGCAAAACATGGCCTCACTTAATAAGCCTCAAGACAGTCAACCAATAAAATGAGAGGGCTTCAGACACTGTAACAGTTAAATCCACCCTGTAGGCTTAGAAATTGCAAGTGTTAGGGCAGTGTTTCTCATCCTGCCTGACGCTGTAGCCCTTTAATACAGTTCCTCATGTTGTGGCGACCCCCAACCATAAAATTATTTTTGTTGCTATTACATAATATAATTTGCTACTGTTGTGAACTATAAATATTTTTGGAGATACAGGTTTGCCAAAGGGGTTGTTACCCACAGATTAAGAACCACTGTGTTAGAGTAAATGGGATTTCTGCAGCTATCAAACTGAGGGGTTGCGATTTTTAAAAATCTGTTTCTATAGCTCAATAGCTATAAAACACTTATTTTTTTTTAATTGAGGTGCCTGTTTGAGCCCATCACAAGGTTTTTTAATTGAGGTGCCTGTTTGAGCCCATCACAAGGCAGTGGCCACCTTTTCAGGCAACACTTCTTGCTGCTCTGTTCCCCTACTGTGGCATTCCCACACACTATAGGCAGTGGTAAGGAGGTTAGAGACTGTCTTTTTCAGGCTTGTAAGCCTAGCTTCCAGATAGGCCTTGGCCAGAGTAGCATAATCAATGCCTGTTCAATGGATAGGTGATTTTAAAGGACAGGCACCAAGGAAGGCAGTCAGGCCGAGTACTTCTCAGCCGTGGTTCACGTGTTGGTGTCCTGCCTGTGATCTGGGGAGAGTAGAGCCAATGTTTCCCTGTGGAAGTGTCTCCTCAGTCTAGACCATGAGCCTACCCCTCCTGTAGCCCGTGACCTTAGATGAACCCTGCTCTCCAGCCAGCTATTCTCAGCAAGCTACCACGTCTGCCCTCAGTCTCTCCCTCCTCTACCACATCTGCCCTCAGTCTCTCCCTCCTCTACCACGTCTGCCCTCAGTCTCTCCTCTACCACGTCTGCCCTCAGTCTCTCCCTCCTCTACCACATCTGCCCTCAGTCCCTCCCTCCTCTACCACGTCTGCCCTCAGTCTCTCCCTCCTCTACCACGTCTGCCCTCAGTCTCTCCCTCCTCTACCACGTCTGCCCTCAGTCTCTCCCTCCTCTACCACGTCTGCCCTCAGTCTCTCCCTCCTCTACCACGTCTGCCCTCAGTCCCTCCCTCCTCTACCACGTCTGCCCTCAGTCTCTCCCTCCTCTACCACATCTGCCCTCAGTCCCTCCCCCCTCTACCACGTCTGCCCTCAGTCCCTCCCTCCTCTACCACGTCTGCCCTCAGTCCCTCCCTCCTCTACCACATCTGCCCTCAGTCCCTCCCCCCTCTACCACGTCTGCCCTCAGTCCCTCCCTCCTCTACCACGTCTGCCCTCAGTCTCTCCCTCCTCTACCACGTCTGCCCATAGTCTCTCCCTCCTCTACCACGTCTGCCCTCAGTCCCTCCCCCCTCTACCACGTCTGCCCTCAGTCCCTCCCTCCTCTACCACGTCTGCCCTCAGTCTCTCCCTCCTCTACCACGTCTGCCCTCAGTCTCTCCCTCCTCTACCATGTCTGCCCTCAGTCCCTCCCTCCTCTACCACGTCTGCCCTCAGTCTCTCCCTCCTCTACCACATCTGCCCTCAGTCTCTCCCTCCTCTACCACGTCTGCCCTCAGTCTCTCCCTCCTCTACCACGTCTGCCCTCAGTCTCTCCCTCCTCTACCACGTCTGCCCTCAGTCTCTCCCTCCTCTACCACGTCTGCCCTCAGTCTCTCCCTCCTCTACCACGTCTGCCCTCAGTCTCTCCCTCCTCTACCACGTCTGCCCTCAGTCTCTCCCTCCTCTACCACGTCTGCCCTCAGTCTCTCCCTCCTCTACCATGTCTGCCCTCAGTCTCTCCCTCCTCTTCTTGCAATCCCCCTTGTCCTGATCACGTACCAACTCACCATTTCCTTTATCAGGAAGCCACTCCACTCCTAGTGTCTTTTGTCTATCTGACTGATTCCCAGAATCCTTTGCTGACCTCCTCTCCCCTTAGCCTGGTTCCCATGACTCTTGTCTAGGTATATACACCACCAAGTCCAGGGCACTTTGCATTTCCAGAGGCTGGGGTTGAGGCTAAGTATTTTTTAGGGACGTCTACTGCTCATTTGTCAGTCACTCACAGTAGACCATGGGCTCATTTAAACCTGGACTGGGTCACTCAACTCTATGTGAACAGTGTCTGGCATTCAGTCATCTCTGACTCCTGTTGAATGGATTAATCTAAACAAGGCTTGCCACACTGTATGCATGCATGAATTCTCTGCATCATTCTGTGTGTCTGAGGGCCTGTGCATATAGCTCTGTGCTCATGTAGGGAAGACAGATGATAAACGTGGACACCATCAGGTTACTTAGTTACATATTTGGATACTGTGTTGCTGTCAAGGTCTGAAGGTAAGATGTATCCCACTGCTCATGTAGCGAGCACACTAACGTAGAAGACAGATGATAAATGTGGACACCATCAGGTTACTTAGTTACATATTTGGAAACTGTGTTGCTGTCAAGGTCTGAAGGTAAGATGTATCCCACAGCCCATGCTGTAATGCTCAGTCCTCAGCTTGTCTGGAAGGCTGCAGAGACGTTAAGAAGCAGGGACTGACTAGAGCAAGCTGTCCACTCCACTGGAACCATGTATCTGTTTTTGGTCCCTGCCCAGGCTCTGCCTCCTGATCTCTCAAGATGTGTGTAAAAAGCACACTCCAGCCCAAGCCTCAGACACATCTGCTATAATGCTGCCCTTGCCATACAAAAAATCCCTCTGAGACCATGAATAAATAACCCTTTCCTCCCTCCTTTCTCCACAGTGACCAGAAAGTAACTAGCAAGCTAGGGTGGAAACTACTGGAGTTACTGATCCAAAAGGGCCCTCTGGGATGAACCATCTCCTTTCCTTTTCTGACCCAAGCAGCTTTCCTTTGAGCTCTATAGAGATGTGTAAATGTTTTTTCCACTTTTCCATCTTTTTTCTTTAAAATTTAAAAAAAATACATTTCTCTATTTATTTGAGTGGGGAGCAAAAGCCACAGTGCACATATGGTAGTCAGAAGACAACTTATATGAGTTAGTTCCTTCTTGTACTGCATGGCTCCCAGGAGTCAAACCCAGGTAATCTGGTGCCTTAATCCAATGAACCATCTTGCCAGCCTTTCTGTGTGTTTCTTTTGCTAAAATCTGTCCCTTCTACTTCGAGCATGAGTGTTATCCCACTAATTCTCATGAATAATTTACCAACGTACATTTCTCACATTCTGCAGTTTTAATAGTTGTTCATTGATTCAACTAAAATCTGTGTTTATCTTCTGTAAGAAAAGTCTGTTGTCAGAATGGAGGAGCATACAGTGGTAAGTTAGTTAAGATCCCAGAGAGACGGTTCAGCCATTAAGAACACTCGCTGTTCTTGGAGAGGACCAGAGTTCACTCCCAGCACCCACATCAGGCAGCTCACAGCCACCTGTAACTCCAGCTCCAGGTGTCTGGTGCCCTCTTCTGGCCTCTTCTGTGCCTGCACACAAAGTGTGTACACTGACAAACACAAAAATGAAAAGTATATTTTTAAAAGATCTTTGCTCTCATGGAAGTTCTATTTTAAAGGGAGACAAAGAGTATTTAGTCCATGTTCTCACTGTACAGCCCTACCTCTTAGATTGAGAAAATGCAAAGAAGCCCTCAAATTATCAGGTATGTCTGTTCTAACCTGCCTTGGGGCTGCTGAAGGAATTATAAAAATATCTATTTACTTTGTAAAACCTGGAATTTTGACTAGAAGGCAGTGGGCATTGTTTGAAATCATTGCAAAACAAAACAAATAAGCAAAAACCCCAATCTACCAATTTTCAAAGTCAACACAAGTCAAAGACAAAGTCAAGATAAAAGCATATCACAAAGGCCTGAGAGGAAAGAATAGGAGAGATTCTTTGAAAGTTAAAGTTCTTGTACTTTTGGGAGAATTTAGAAAGCTATGCATGTTCTCATGTGTGTGCTGAAAAGACACAGGAAGCTACTTAGCTGTTGGTCTGGATTGTTCCTGGCTTAGTCCAAGCCTGGCTAACTGTGCTCCGGCATGCTCAAAGTCTAAGATATTTTTAACCTTTTATTTCCCCCTTCATTTCTTCTTTTTTTAATTTTAAAATAAATCTTATTTTAAACATTATTATATAAAAACACATTGCTAAAAACATCCCCTTTCTGTTTTTTTCTTCCCTTGTTTTTTGTTGTTTTTTTTTTCTCATAAGAAAGCTGGGAGATCTAATAGATAAACTGGGCAAAGTTGCAACCACATCATCAAACAAAAATGACTTGTTTTTATACATCAGCAGTGGCCAATTCAAAAAGTAATGCCAGAGGTTGGAGAGATGACTTACCAGTTCGAATCCTGTACTGCTCCTGTAGAGGATTAACTAAGTTCAGTTACCAGCACCCATACTGAGCAGGCACCCAGACTCTACACACACACACACACACACACACAAATAAAAGCGAAAGCAATTCCATTAATATCAAGATCTAACAGAATAAATAAATTTAGTCAAAAAAGTTGGCAACCTGCAAAGAAAAAAGTTAAATTTTTTGGGGGGAGGGGTCATATACAGAAGTCAAAGAACAAGTTGTAAGAGTTGGTTCCCTCTCTCTCTCTCTTTCTCTCTCTCTCTCTCTCTCTCTCTCTCTCTCTCTCTCTCTCTCTTTTGTTTTTTTGGTTTTTTGTTTTTCGAGACAGGGTTTCTCTGTGTAGCCCTGGCTGTCCTGGAACTCACTCTGTAGACCAGGCTGGCCTCAAACTCAGAAATCCACCTGCCTCTGCCTCCCAAGTGCTGGGATTAAAGACATGTGCCACCACTGCCCGGCTAAGAGTTGGTTCTCTATTTATACCATGTAGTCCTGGGGATCAAACTCAGGTAGTCAGGACTGGCAGTAAGTTCCTTTATCCACTGAGCCATCTCACAAGCCCTCAAAGACAATCTTTAAAAACAGTTGTAAGACTCATAGACTCTTGATTTCAAAACTCATTACAAATCTACAAAAATCTAAGTGATACAGGGCTAGCTTAGGACAGAAATATATACCAGTAGGATAGAATTAAGAGTCCAGAAAATAAGCCTTCAAGAATATAACCTCTTGTGGGGCAGCAGTGGCACATACCTTTAATCCCAGCATTTGGGAGGCAGAGGCAGAGGCAGGAGGACCTCTGTGAGTTCCAGGTCAGCATAGTCAACAGAGTAAGTTCTAGGCAGTCAGGGCTGCACAGAGAAACTCATCTCATAAAAAAAAAAATAATAATTTTTGACAAGAGTACAAAGTTTGGTCAATGGGAGAAAATGGTTGCTTTAATAGGTGGCTCTGAAATGACTAGGTTATCATATACAAAAATAAATAAATAGCCAGGAAAACTAGATATCCACATGTACAAGAATTAAATTAGATTCTTATCTCTCACTCATAATCTCAAGAACTAACAGATGGATTCAGGCATGCATACACACCCACAAAGACAGTCAGACAGACAGACAGACAAACACACACACACACACACACACACACAAATCCTGATGTATCAGGGACCTTACTGTGGGGCAGGGGAGATGGCTCCATTGGTAGAATGCTTCCGAAGCATTAATACCTAAGTTGACCTCTAGCACCAGAATCTACATGGTAGAAGGAGAGAATAATGCATGCCAGTTGTCCTTGGGCCTCATGTACGCTATAGCTTATGCATTCATGCACTCACAAATTAAATTAAACATGGGAGAATGATTGAGAAAGATGCCTACACACACAAATACATACAACACATAAAAATGCACATACACACAAAAGATAAAATAAAACTCTTAGACTATAGAAACCACTTCAAAATAGATGAATAGGCACAAACTTTCTGAAAAGAACTCCAGTAGCAGCTGAGTGTGGTGGCACATGCCTGTAATGCCAGCACTCGGGGCATAAGAGGCAAGTGGCTCTCTGTGAGTTCAAGGCCATCCTGGTCTACAAATTGAGTTCTAAGACAATCAGGGTTATAGAGAGAAATCCTGTCTCAAAACAAACAACTCTAATAGCTAAGGACATAATCTCAAAAACTGACAGATGGATTGCATGAAGATAAAAAAGTTACACAACACAAGCCAGCAGCAGAATTCGAAAGAGACCACAGAATGGGAGAGTCTTTGCCAACCATATATCTGACAAAATTAGTACCTAGAATCTATAGATTCTAAAAATGAAACATACAACATCTTTACTGATCAAATAAATATAAACACTGAGATTCTATTTCATCTTTGCTGAAAAGGCTATTACCACTAAAACAAGTGTTTAGTTGAGTGGTTAGGAGCACTGGTTCTCACAAAGAACCTGGCTTTGATTCTCAGCACCCATATGACAGCAGACCACTGTCTATAATTCCAGTTCCAAGATATTAACCTCCAGGGGCACCAATGCATTTACACAGATGCAGGTAAAACACACCCATACTTATTAACTTTCTTTTGTTTTTCATGACCAGACTTCTCTGGATAGCTCTGGCTGTCCTGAAACTCACATTATAGACCAGGTTGGCCTCCAACTCAGATCTGCCTGCCTCTGCCTCCTGAGTACTGGGATTAAATGTGTGTGCCACCAAGCCCAGTTCACCCATACATTTAAGGGGAAATAGAGCAATTGAGGAAGATGCCTGTGTACACATACACAGATAATTTTTCAAAAGGAAAGTAGCATATGCTCATGAGCATGTTGTGGGAATGGACCCTTTCTATATTGCTGGTGGGAAGATAAATCAGTGCAGGCACTCTGGAAATCATTAGGGAAATCCTGAACTGTACAGTCTGCTGGATGGTTAGTGGGTACAAGTGCTTACTGTACCCACTAACCAACCATGTTCCCTGGATTCCACAGAAGTGGCAGGAAAGAACCAACTCCTATGAGTTGTCCTTTGACTTTCACACATACATGCCATGGCAAATGCATGCCTGCACACTTACATGCATGGCAAATGCACGCACACGCATGCGTGCACGCACACACACACACACGGGGAAGGAGAGGTTGACTTTAAAATATAATAAGTACCATAAATCACTCCTAGATATAAACCTAGAGAAATCTAAGTCAGCATACCACAGAACACCAATGCTTACTGGTGCTCCGTTCACAATAGCCAGTTATTCAACCAGCCTAGATGGCCATCAACAGAGGAACCAAGAAAAATGAGGCAGACATACACAGTTGAGCTTTATTGAGCTGTAGAAAAGAATGAAGTTCTGTCACTTTCAGGAAAATGAATAGAACATGTTAGGTAAAACACGCTAGGCTTGAGCAAACATCGCATCTTTCTCTCATAAGCAGAATCTAGTTTTAAATACAAATATATGTAGCATAAAGGTAGAGGGGGGACTACAAGTGGGACGGAAAAGATCAACAGGGAAAGGAAAGGGAGAACAAGGTGTGAAATGTAGGTTTAAATATATATGTGACATGAGAAGAGAAAATGGGTCATCTGTGGGAAGAGGTCCAGCAATAGTGGGAGGAAGTAAGAGTGGAGGACAGATATGGGCAAGGGATAATGACGTTATACTATGGAAATGCCATAATGGGGCTAGCAAGAGGGTTCAACTGGGAAAGGCACTCGTGCCAAGCCTGATGACCAGACTTCAACTTTCAGGACCCACAGAGTGGAAGAAGAGAACTGATTCTCAAAAGGTGTCCTCCATGCATGCACCAATGTGTGCACTAAACAATTAAGAAGAGATCATCACATTAAATCCATTATTTTATAAGCTAAAGTTTGTAAAGAAATAATTTAATTGGACATCTTCATACCATATATAAAACTAAGTGGAAATGACCTAAGAACCTAAATACAAGACCTAAAATCACAAAACACTTAGGAAAAATATAGATTGACACTGCAGTTTAAATGTGATGTTAAAAGCATAAGCAGTAATAAAAAATGAAAATTAGATTCATAAAAATGTTAAATTTGGGGGACTGGAGATATGGCTCAGCGGTTAAGACCACTGACTGCTCTTCCAGAGGTCCTGAGTTCAATTCCCAGCAACCGCATGGTGACTCACAACCATCTATAATGAGATCCGATGCCCTCTTCTGGCGTGTCTGAAGACAGCTATAGTGTGCTCATGTACATTAAATTTAAAAAAAAAAAGGGCCAAACCGGTGTCTTCTACAAGAACAAGTGTCTTCAAATGTTGAGCCCCCACTGCCTACATTAAAAAAAATGTTAAATTTATGTATAACCAACAAGGTGAAAATACAACACAACGGGAAAATTCCAGCCAATTCTCATTATTCTCAGTGCTTATGTTCCACAAAAGCACACTGTGGTGGCACACACTCCTCTAATCCCTGCAGTAGAGAGGTAGAGGCAGGCAGAGTTCTGAGTTGTCTTCAAGTTAAGTTCCAGGACAGCTAGGGCTACTTAGAAAAGCCCTGGGGGTGGGGGGGTTGGGGAGGGAGGGAGGGAGGGGAGAGAGAGAGAGAGAGAGAGAGACAGACAGACAGACAGACAGACAGACGGAGAGAGAGAGAGGAGGAGGAGGAGGAGAAAAGAAAGAAAAAGAAACCCTGAATAGAGGCTGGAGCATGCACCGCTCTCGTAGAGAACCTGAGTTCAGTTCCCAGTGTTCACAATTGCCTATAATTCCAGCTCCAGGAAATTTGATGTCTCTAACCCCCTAGGGCACCTGCACTCACGTGTACACACCTATATAGAGACATACACACATATAATAGAAATGTAATAAAATGAATCCTGAACATGGGATGACACGGGCCTTTAATCCAGAGCTTAAGAAGAAGAGGCAGGGAGGGTGAAGAATTCAATCCTTCCTTAGCTACGTGGTGCCTGCCTGGGTTACACGAGACAGTTTCAGAAAACAAGCCAGAAAAATGAAATACAAGCTTCTGTCCCTTCCATATTTTTATCAATGTTTTATGCATTTTTGTTTAAAGACATCTTAGTTAACATGCACTATTGATTAACACTCAACTAATGGCCAGCAGCATGGTAGCTTTACTGGAATTAAGCTTAGCTAGCATGCATTTCTCCACGTGGCGCAAGGCAGACCCATTGCATTTACTAGGCAGCAATCCAGCCTTACACTTAAAATAAACAATGAAATTGCCAGCGGGGGAAAAAAGCACAAAAATACCAAACATAAAAGTACACTACAAAAAGGCTGTTTCTTTGCAACTAAGTGAGAGACACCAAGTTGACCTCAGCTGGGAATGTGCTCAGACAGCACAGATGTTTTGCTATTTTGTGCACATAGAGGAATAGCCACAAATGTGCATCAGGTATTAAATCGGGGTTTGCAAATAAATTGAGTAGGAGCATTTGCATATACAGAATCCACAGATAATGAGGACTGACTATATTTACAAACTGTGTCTCAGATAAGACTGTAACACCAGACTATGCAAAGCATCTCTAGAACTCAGCAATAAAGGAATAACCCAATTAAAAACCAGGCAAAGGCCCTGAACAGACATTAACCAAAAAAGGTATACAAATGGTCAACACCATATGAAAAGATGTCATTACGAAAATGCCAATCAAAACCACAAGTGATACACTTGACATCCAAGATGGCTATCATTTTGTTCACCACTTATGTTGATTATCCAATAATACTCTTAATGACTGAAAGTAAAGGCTATGGGAAAAAAATGTGAAAAAAAAAAAGAACCCTGTTATGTTGCTGGTGATAATGTGAGATGCATAAGATTCTATGGGAAGCATTTTGGCACTGTAAATGAATTGGTGATTTCTCAGAAAGTTAACCAATTATACCACTAGGCATGGTGGCACACTCCTGTAACCCCAACACTCAGAAAGAGGAAATAATAGGATTGTGGGTTCAAAGCCAGTGTGAGTAATGCAGTGAGTTGGATTACCGGTCTGGGATGAACTTAAAAATTTATCTTAAAAAATATTAAACATAGAATTCATCATATAAATAAAAGTACTACTCCAAGATGTATATCTAAAGTACTAAAAATAGGGACTCAAAAAGAGACTTACAGGCCAGAGTTCACTGCAACATTAATCACAATTACCTGAAGGTGGAAACATCCCAAGTGCCCATCAACAGATGAGGGGATAGTCAAAAATTAGTACACAGTGAACTATAATTCAGGCATCAAAGGGAACATTATGATATATGTTACAACACGAATGACTTTGAAAACATTACGCCAAGTGAAGTAAGCCAGACAGAGAAGGAAAGCCTGTGTGCTTCCACTCACTTGAAATATCAAGAGTAGGCAAATTCATAGACCAGGAAGTAGACCGGAGGTTACCAGGAGCTAGGGATGTGGAATTATTGCTTAATAGTTACAAAATTGTTATATGGAGTGATGAAAAGGTTTTGGAAATTACAGTGATGGTTGTGTAACACTGTGAATATAATTTAGTGCCATTAAACTGTACACTTAAAATTATAGCAGCAACTTCTATCCATATTTTACCACTTTTTTTTATAAAGCTGGCTCAATAGAAAAAAAATCACTCAAAAGTGCTCATTATTGCTAACTTTTATTTTGTATTCAAAGACAGAGTCAACCAGGAAAGAAAAGCTCTTTTGCACTGTCGAATAAATTTATTGAAAAGCTAGCAAACATCAGAGCAGATTTTCATCCAACCTACCAGAGATGGGAAAATCACGAAGTTATTTGCAGCTATACAAAGTTAGCATAGCACAAAGGAAACGTAATGTAAATATATTCAAATCCTTCATTTCCAATCCTTAACATTTCAAGGACTGGATCTTGAAAACATTAAAATTACTGTCAAATAAAACTCAGACCACATTAGCAATGGTTTTTAAAAGGGAGCGATTTAATCATTATAATACAGAGTACTTTAAGAAGTTTTTAAATGTGTAAAAGAAAACCAGCTTAGTGCATTCACTTGTTACAGTCTTTACATCACTTCTTTTTTAAAAAAGTTAACAGTGTATGAAAAAAGCCACCCACAAAGCCGCTGTCTGAGTGAAGAAGAAAACAGCAAATTGCAGCATTTGGGAATTGCTAATAAAGCTATAGTTAAAAAATAAAAAGTTTATAAAAATGAAAGCAGCATGCATATTCAAGGCTTTTTCATAACATTTCTCATTAGCTGACAAACATTTAACCAAGAGCTTAGTATTTATTATTCATTAAGTTAGAAAAACCATGAACTGGCCAAACCCACTATGTGTGATCATCCAAAAAGAAATTTTTAAGTCCAAATCTAGTAAAAACTGAAATTTGTTCTGTGAGGAAAGCACGGTTTGAAAAGTGTCCTGTGATCACAACAGAGAGGGTCCTTCCCCACACGACCGTCAGCACCAGTCTAGTTACAAGTCCGTAGGAACTGTCTTCTGCTGCAGCATAGTTACCGCTAACAAGCCCTGATTCTTACACGAAAAGCTAACTTAGGTTCCGAATTTGTTTTCTCTGTTCACTGGAACTGTTACACAAGGTAGAATTTCATGAAAAGATAATTCCTGCAAAATCTGACCTGAGCCTGTCTGGTGCCCATGAGAACACACCATATGTATTTTACTGTGAACTCTGTTTTACATGTATGGAACAGTATTTAGTTTCTCTCTACTAAGTTCTGTTTCCCTTTGGGGTAGTATCTTCAGTTTAGTTAAAAGCAAATCGGATTCTGACAGAAGTCACACAGTGCTGCAAGTGAAAACAGTGGTTTATATGAGTGTTCAGTGGAGGGTCTAGTCACGAAGGCCAGCAAGCCACAGCTCTCCCTGTCCTAAAAAAACAGGCAAGCACACTGCAAATTGTGTAAGCCCATGTACAACTTTTAATTTTGGTGTGGGACCTGATAAATAAGACACAGAAGTAAAGTAGGGTTTGGTTCTCTTCTCCCATTTCTAATAACTTTTACTCTGTAAAATGTTTGGTCACTCAAAGCTGTAAGCTTAATCACATGTCAAAGAATACAGGTAATACAGCCCATCTTACACCGCTGTAAGCTGGACTAGATGTGAGGACAAGCTCTAGTGGTCATTAACCCCTTAGAAAATCAAAGATTCACAAGGTTTCCATCCTGGCAGAATAAAAATGTACTGTCTTAAAATGTCGCTTTTTACAGGTCTGCTTTCATTAGCGCTCTTGTTTACATTGCAGAACTCCCCCGACTGCAGCACTGTGACTTTGGCACAGCATCAAGTCCCATTTCTTTTGGACATTGGGTTCTGTGTTGAGAATATGAGAATATGCCCCAAAGCATTTTCAGTGTCGTCAGGACTGGCTGGGCCCATTCACAGTAATTCAGACATCTTGAGTTGAAGAACTTATTCTCCTTCAGAATTTTAAGTAGCTATAAAAGAAAAACAAATAAACAAACAAAACCCTGAAACTTTAAAGACAACCATATTTTAATTTTTGTTTTTAGAATAAAAATAACAACCAGTTAGCCACAAATGCATTCTGCATTCTCTTTAACAGTGAGACTCATCACTTACCACACACACCTCACGGTGCAGTTTGTGCAAACCATGTGCATGCTCTTCATGGGCCACATTGGCTTTTAGACAAACGCCTTTCTGTAATTTATGAAATTATTAGTAGGAAGATATTTCATTGTTGGTATTTGTAACATGAAATCTAACGATCTGTAGTATTTCTGCTTGTACACAAGGCTAACTTGTACAAAAGTTATATTTATTTTGTGTTCTGTAGTATCTTTTATCACATTCCTTTGTATATTCATCAAAGTTTATATTAAACAATGAGTTCTGGGTTGTAAAAGAGGACTTAACTTTTGTATCTTGCCTTCTGTGGCTTTGCCTAGTTACAGTATTGTGAGAAAGTTTGGGTCGGTATTTTTGCAAGCTAAATCATATTTAAATAAAACTTTTAAGAGGAAACCTATACCAAATAATTTTGTGAGGATTATTTTGTTAAATGAATTATAACATGCTAATTGATGTGTTGTATAATTTTCCATTTCCAGGTATTCCGTACATTGTATATATGAGCTATATGCTGCGCTCCTGGGAGGGTGTGCGCGCCTCGTGCACGTGCGTCAGCACTGATGGCTGTTCTGCAGCTGTTTTTCGCTTAGTTTCAGAGACAAGGCAGCAAAGCTCTGATCGGCTTCCCTGGCTGGCCAGGGAGCTCCAGGAGAGCATCTCTCTCCACCATCTCTCCTCAGTGCTGGGGTTCCTAGTACTGTGCCCGCAGAACGGGTGCTGGGGTCTGAGCTTGGGCAAATGCTTTATCTACTGAACTGCTTTCCCAGCCCTGGCTTCTTTGTGTTTTAAAAGCAAAGGACACATATTCTACATACAGGATGAACTCTTAAAACCAAACTTACACGGATTTTATGACCATAATCAGTATGTGTAACCGTGTTGTTATATAAGTGAAAGTCAGATCCAAGTAAACAGTATGGAAAATTCCACCTATTTTTAGACGATTACAACTCCCCAGAAAATGACTGCAAAGGCTGCAACAACAATCCACTGCAGCAACAAAGTTGTTGATGTGATCTTGGCGGAAGACATGTTCTTGTGCTTAGCAATTTAAAAAAAAAGCCTGCTACAAATATTTTATGCATCTGGGTCAGAACAAAGCCTGTGGTGAAGTCTCTGACCCGAGGAAGTGGAGGGCTAGATTTCAGGATAATGCCACAAAACTCTTGAGCTTCTTGTAACTTCAAATGATGACATGATATTCTCTGGCCTGCAATGAGACTTAGACTGTTGATGTAAATAAGTGAAGCTTTAGTCCATCTGATTTCTGTCTTAGGGATGTTGGTGAGAAGAAACGGGAAAAGGAACTGTTAATAAATGAGACTAGTGTGTAGCCTCTATTAAGGTCTTTATAAATAATTGCTAAAATAAGCAAGCCAGGAAGATGCCTCCGAGGATTAAAAAACACTGTGTAGAATAAAAGAGCATGCATGTAAGTCAGAGAGGAAAGAAGCCAAGGAAATAAGTACCTATGCCCATTTACAAAATAATAATAAGAGTCTGTACCCCTCCCTCACTCAATGATTGAAAACACAACAGCGATTGCTGACTAGATGCTATTTGAGCTACAGAGAGACAAGCACAGGCATTTCATGACAACTAAACTGTTTTCAAAACAGTGTGTTTTTATTCTGGAATATTCCCAAAACAAAGAACAGAAAAGAATAAAACCATGTTCCTCAATTCCAAAAGAATTAAGAATTCAAGTGCTGGGCTGAGAATGTAGCTTAGTGCTAGAGTGAGTGCTTGCCCGGCATAAACAACCCCCTGTTCACCCCCTAGCTCACCCCCTAGCTCACCCCCTGGAATTCAAACTTACATGCAAAGAACTGAAGGCCTAACTTCAGGTAACTATCTGCAACTATAGTGAATTTTTAATTTAATCTACAATCTATTAAGGAACATGCCAAAACTTTTAGTTAAACTGTATTCGTTTGCACTATGGAGATTTTATATTGTTTTAAGAGAGGATCTTGCTATGCAGTACAGGCTAGCCTCAAACTTGAACTCCTCCTGCCTCAGTTTCTTGATGTTAGGATTATGGGATTATGAAGCCACATCCAGCAGGAAATTTTTTTAACCAAACATAGTACTTATACTAAAGGAAGTTTATCTTATCCCAAAGAGCAAAAGATATTTGAGGTGACTGAGTTAATTTATATCAAATATGAAATCTGTTATCTGCCTTTTGATTATGACAAAAAAAATTGTATTGTAGTTACTCAAAAACAGATGCCACTTAAGCACTGGTGAGTTAACCCAGGATTTGGAACAGGTCTTTGTCTTTTAACAGAAAATGATGCTGAGTGCGCAGTGCATCTTAACCTCTAGCAAAAGCCTGATGACATTGGGGAGATGACAATGAAGAAGAAAGCTTCCACTTTTATTTCCATTTCCTCAAACCCATCAGTCCTCACGCTGTGGTCTCTCCTTTCAGTATATTTACCCTTATTTTTAGTTTTGTTTGTTTGAATTGTTTCCTTACATAGACAGAAATTAAGCATTGGTAGAGAGGCGGTTACAAGAAATACCTTTAGTTACCTTTACTGTTTGTTTTCTGTTTCCCTTCTTCCTTTTCTTTGAAACAAACTAAACTGTTTTCTATGGAAAATAAACAATTAAAGGGACATTAGGACAGTAAGCCCTACATAATAGTCACGCTGCACATCATAAGAATACGTGCTGTGACTAGCGTACCTGGGCCTCTTATAAGAAAAAAGTTTTTAAAAAAAATTAGTAAAAGTAAAGATAAGGGTAGAGAGATGGCTCCGGTCACTAAAGTGCTTGCATAAAAACATGCAAACCTGAGTTCAGATCCAAGACCCCTCATAAAAGCCAGGCACAGCAGTGCACACCAATATTCCCTACTGAAGATGTAGAGATAGGTGGATCCTTGGAGCTTCTGGAGTTTAGTATTGCTAAATCAGTGAGCTCCAGATTCAGAAAGATGCTGTCTCAAAAAATATGGCAGAGAGCAATAGAGGAAGACAGTATCAGCCTCTGGCTTACACACACACACGCACACGCACGCACGCACGCATGCACACACACACTAGTGTGAGGATGAGTGAACCAATAAGATGGCTGTTAAACCATGTATATGATGATGAATACAAGGCTAAACACTTACATTTCAGTCATCCGATTTAGAAAGCTTCCGCTTCACATGTCGTGGGGGTTCCCAAGTGTCACTATCATCTGTTTCTTCTTCATCTTCTTCCTGATCATCAATAACTTCATCTTCCTCCTCATTTTCCTCAAATAATTCTATACCTAACTCAGATCTTCTCTGTCTTTCTGCAAACCACTCTCTGACCTGCTCATAACCCATGTGTGATCTGTTGACAAGTTCATCAAGGTCTTGCTCATTAAGAAATTTGTGCTTCAGATAATAATCCTTAAGTATTGCTGTTCCAGTTTTAAACTTTATAAGCGATGGTACCCTGTCCCAGGTGTTCATTCTTTTTCCTCCTCTGGGCCGCCCACGTGGTCTGCCTCTGCCCCGTCCTTTGGGTCTGCCTCTCCCTCTTTTCCTAAGGGAAGACAGACCATTCAAACTACTTGAATTGGAGCTTTGATAGTAGTAGTACCATTTCAAGTTTCCATTCTTCCAAGCATAACGGGTGTCCCCAAACCAACTAACTATGTCTGTTCTGGCAAGGCCACTTTCTTCAGCCAGCTTATCATACTCTTCTGCTGATGGCCACTGTGTTCTGACAAATGCACTTTTAAGCATGTGCAGCTGCTCTGGTGTTTTCTTACATATCTTGCCTGTCCCTCCTGACTTAGGTGCAACTGTTTCATCTCCAGGAGAATTTTCTCCAGGCTCTTCTTTGGAACTACCTACATTACTTTCATCTACTTCTATTTTCTCGTCCTTTAAAGCTTTTGTTTTGTTTTTCTCTGTAAACCAAGCATCAATTTCTCTTCTAGTAAGTTTGGTTTGCGCTCTTAACCTATTTAATTCTTCATCAGTAAGTACAGAATTGTTGAGGAAACTCGCCTGAAGGGCACGAAGTTGCTCTGCGGTTTTCTCTTTAAACTTCTGGGGAGCGAAGTCAGGAAAGGGATTCCAGGACTGCTTCTGCTGTGAAGCAGCTGCAGGCGGTGGTTCTGGGGTTTCATCACTGGAGTCTATGATGATAGTGGCAGAAGAGTCATTATTGAGATGTAAGCACTGGTTACTCTTTGAATTTCTCTGGTTGTACCTTGTATCACTAAACCATTTTTTAATCTCACCTTTGGTAAGGCCTGTTATTTTCATAAGCCTGATGATCTCTGAATCGTGGGGAAACTGGTTTTTAAGGTAGCTGACTTTCAGTTCTGCCAGCTGTTCCTTAGTCTTTTTGGCCCGAATACCAAATGAATCTGAGCTCACTAGTGCAGCTTCGGGCCTGACACTTGGCGGTGACGGGACTGCTGCTGTGGCTGGTTTTGTCTCTGCAGCAGGCTGGGCGGCAGGCACTTGACTCTTTTGGGCATTTGTTTGATTTGGAACCCCTGCCACCGTCAGGGCAATGGGTGCTGTTACTGGCAAGGTGTTTGCTCCAGCTACTTGAGCAAGGACCAGACCCGGCTGACCAACTATCTGGCATGTCTGTAAAATAGATGGTAACCCATTACTCCCTGTGGAAATGTGTGTAGGAATAACAGTTATGGTCTGGGGTACAGTATGTACTGTCCCATTGAATTGTTTTCTCCTTGCCTCCTCTACTTCTTCAGGAGTCCAACTAACACCGTGCTTTAAACGTTGGGCTGAAAACCAGATCTTGATCTGTTCCTCCGTATATTTTGCTTGAGCAGAAAGAACTGTAATTTCTGACGTTGTAGGATAAGGGAATTTGTTGTAGGTATTAAGGAGAAGAGGATTGTTATCCAGTGCAGCATTGTAGGTAGGAATGCTATTAACGGGGATTAAGACTTTAGGGACCAAGTTTGAGTTCTGTTGAGCAGACACTGCAGTTATCACCTGTGCCAACCCAGGAAGAACAGCTGTGGGGGTCACCACTGTGCTGGCAGGACTGGGATGCACTCTGTTGACAGTGGAAGTACTCGTATTGGGCTCTGAAGCTGAAGAACTTGCACTTTCTGCATTTTCTTCCCGGCTTGCTTTTACTCCATTCTCTCTCTCCTCAGAAGTACCCTCAGCTGAGTTATGGCGGACCGCAATCCGTTTGTTTTCTACCTTATCTTTCATCATTTTCATGATGGGAGTTTTACTAATGGAGATTCCTGAAGAAGAAACATCTATGGATTCTCCTTGTTCTGTATGCTCCTCTTTAACAAAACTGCCATCAAAAGTCAGATCATTTATCGTCTGTTCAAAGATTGTCTGGTTATTCCGCTTCACCATAGTCAGCTTGAAATTCTCCTCTCCTGGGTGGTATTTCAGATTATGCTCAGAAAGTGCATCATACCTTTTGGTAAGAAAATTGCATTCAACACAAACATAGGATGAATTCAGCACGACATTGGGATGTTCTGAATCTACATGGAAAGTAAACATATTCAGATCTGGAGTTTGAAAAGTACAGTATTTACATTCATAGCCCCCTTCTACTTTCTTATTTTGCTGATTGTCAGAATCCACAGATTCGTGGACTTCTTCATCGCTGGAGACGCTCTCTGCTCTGGCATTCTCTACGGGTGTAAGGACAGGAGGGCCTTCATCCAAATCCGATATCAGCTCAAGATCTGGATCCTGCTCACTGGCAAGGACCATGCAAGGTGTTGTTGATTTTCGCCTGCTTGCCATTTTGATTTGGGGGGCGGGGGGGAATCTCAGTGGTGATTTAAAAGCACTGAGGCTTAAAACTGTTTGGAATCCTTCATTTGAAAACAGTGGCTTCTGGCTCTTCAAGTCCACTTTTGTTCTCAACAAGTCTCATTAATAGCGTTTCCATGGTGCACTCAAGTAAAAAGCTTAGTTGGCAGATAAAACACTGCTGAAATGTATGAAGCACAACTCCAGTCACCTACATTGGAATAAATTTAAAATGCATGACTATGATTTTTAATCAAATTATGTTATTATATTTTACTTATGTTGAGCTGTAGCATAGGTCAGTTATACAGATATATACTCTGAATCAGGAACTCTTATTCTAGATTTCTATCTCTAATCTTACTTAGATTACTTAGATACTTAGGGGTCATCCCCACATGTGTTTACTTAGATCTTTTAGTTAGCTAGATAGTAGAAAGGAGCATGCTATGGCACACACACTTTTTTTTTTATGTAAGCACACTGTAGCTGTCTTCAGACACACGAGAAAAGGGCCTCAGATCTCATTACAGATGGTTGTGAGCCACCCTGTGGTTGCTGGGAATTGAACTCAGGGCCTTCGGAAGAGCAGTCAGTGCTCTTAACCGCTGAGCCATCCCTCCAGCCCAACACGCACACTTTTACTAGTCTAAGGTAACAATTTGTTAACAATGAAGGAACTGTAAATGCAGTCACAGTGACACGGATATGAAGTTCAACCCATCAACTAAGTCTTCCTCCTCTGTTGTCTGGGCTCGAATGCTGAAATAATAGAGTTGAAGCTCCTTAAGGCATATGCAGTTCACTTCACTCTCTGGCCCCAACCTCACTTTTCTATTTCTTCTCTTGACATCTTCCTCTGCCTCCTTCCTATCTCCTGCCATTCCAGGGATACTTGATATACATATAAAGTTTAACTCAGGCTGTTCTTGATTCCAGATATAAATGTACAGGGGTAAGGATGTTAGTGTCAGTGTGTCATGAAAACGTAAAGGGAACCGTGAGTAGGAAGAAAGGATCTTAAGGGAAAGGAGGAGAAAGGGTAGCAGAATCTATGTATGGGAAAGCAAAAGGGAAGGGTATTTGGAGTCCAACAGAAGGGGGAGATGGGAGAAGCACAGTGAGAGGGAGGGATGAATAAGAATAAAGTATAATGACAGGTACTGTGAAAGTACCATTTTAAAATGTGTTTTTATTTGTAAGTGATTATAAAGAAATCTCTGAAATTCAAAACTATTTAACTGTTGTAAACTAGTATCTTCTAATCAAATAGGAATCATTGGTATTTTCAAACTGTCAATCACACAGCTGATTATCATTAAAAACAGGGATTCTCAGAGTTCAGAGGTAGCAAAAGGACTCTAGATTCAATCTCCAACACCATAAAAAAGAGAAGCAACAGCAGAGAATTTCCCAACTAAGTAGAAGGGCAATGCATGGGAGGGTATTGCTAATAGGCAAGAAAGTAAGCTATCTTATGACTTTATTCTCCTGCATCTGAAAAAGGCTGTCTTTAACCGGGATATACTAACAGCTAGAAATCAAAAACAGAGGTTTGTTTTCTGAAACTACCTGAAAGTAGTAAGTTTTCAAAATTGATGTTTTAAGAAAGGGAGCCCTTTCTTCAAACAAAATTACTCTGAAAAGCCAAAATATAAGTCAAATTATGTTTATGAATGTATGCTGCTAAAGATAATCATATTAAGAGAAAAAAAATCAACCTCAGAAAAGCAATGTCCCATGCTTTAGCTCTTTGTGACAGCTCAGTTTTGTACAGACACATAAACGCATATGTTTATATAGGACATGGAATAGAAGCAAAGCCAATGGGGAGAATGAATGCGAACAACAGCAGGTGGCAGGGAGAAAGAACCGAAGGTGAATGTGCTCAACTATTTAACATAAGAATATGAAAACGTCTTTATGAAGCCCATCACCATGTACAATGAGTATGTGAGAATGAAGACATTTTTAAAAGGAGAGAAATAGAGAGTAGCTAGAGGACTGAAGGGGATAAAGGCTGAACTACATCCTGACAAGAGCTCTGGATCTCAGGACCCTACCTCTCTGCCTCTAGGCATTCTAAGAGGTGTTTTTAAAAAAACTGTCTTGAAAACTTAAAACACTTTCAAAACAATGAATCAATTTCATCCAAACCATCTCACTAGGCCACAGCCAATCTAGAGTGAATTCAGTGTGACTTTCCATGCTGAGACAGGAAGGCTGAAAGTTTGAGGCCCACCTGAGTAAGTCCCAGTATGGGATGGGAGAAGTAGAAGCCAGGAAATCTAGGGTAGAGCAAGCAGCAGTCAGTCTAAGAGTTGCAGAAGAGTTGCCCAGACCCCTTACCTTTCTGCCTCTTCAGAAAAAGATTAAACATTTTGTGTTAACTTTTTTATTTTTTCGATCATATGTAGCATATAAATAAAGACAGGACATCAAATAATTACTTTTACTTCTTTTCCTATCTGCTCACTGATTCAAATTGGTAAGTAAAAATTTAGGCAGATCTAACAAATTTGCCTTCATTTTTCCATTTAGTGTTCACTTGTGGACATCAGAAGATAATCTGCAGGAGTTGATTCTCTCCTTCCATGTGGGACACAGGGACCAAAGTCAGATCATCAGGCTTGACAGCAAGTGCCTCACATTGTCAGCCCTAGATCTAAACAAATTTTATAAGATTAAATATGTTTATTATAGTCAGGTAAAATATATTTATGTTATATTATAATCTATACCCAAGTTGTACCCTCTGAATACTGGCCTTAAAGGCATGCTTAAGTCTAATTAAAGTTAGTGAAAAGAGAGACTTTTTTTTTTAAGGAGAAAAGTTGGCTTAGCCATTAAGACTGCTTGCTGCGCCGGGCGGTGGTGGCACATGCCTTTAATCCCAGCACTTGGGAGGCAGAGGCAGGCGGATTTCTGAGTTCGAGGCCAGCCTGGTCTACAGAGTGAGTTCCAGGACAGCCAGGGCTACACAGAGAAACCCTGTCTCGAAAAACAAAAACAAACAAACAAAAACAAGACTGCTTGCTGCCCTTCTTGAGAACCTAGGTTTAGTGCCCAACACCCACGTCAGGTGGCTCATAACCTGTAACTTTAGCTCCAGAGGATCTGAGGACCTCTTCTGGCTTCCATAGGTCTCCCCCACCCCAAAACAGCATATACTAATATAGACACATCCACATAAATAAAAATAAATCTTTAAAAATTAAAAAATAAAGATTTAGCTCAGCATGCTGCCACAAACCTATAACCCAGCACTAAGAAGCTGAGGACCGAGAACACCAGTTCCAGGCTTACCTGGTGTGCACAGTGAACACAAGGCCAGACTGGGCTACAGATGGACAACAAAACCTACTCACCTCACGGCACTTAGACTGTTCAACATCTGGGGCTTCTGTAGCTAGCTATGGAGACCTTGGAGACTCCTTCCTTTCCTAAAGCTGCTCACTACAACCTGCCTTCGCGTTCTCTTTGTTTTGCTAACAAAACAGGAGTATGGATATTATTTAAATATTTCTCGTGGTCTGAATGAAAATATACTCATATGTCCACAACTGATAGAGCTGCTGGGGAAGCTTTAGGTCCAGCTCTGTTAGAGGAGGTGTGCCACTGTGGGTAGGCCTTGACCTGTGCGTAAAAGGACAAATGTTTACAATATAGTTAGGGCTTATATTGGTTAATAAAGTAGTAGTTATAAGTTCTCCTCAAAGATCCATAACAGGGAACCCCATCAATCCTACATAAAGAACTATAGGCAACTAAGGAATGCTGAGAGTGGAAGAAAGCGTTTTCTCCAGGGAAGAGCACATTAGTTAGTTCATTAATACCAAATGGCATTATTCAGGCTGAGGTTATGTTTAGGAGTATATATGTATATACATATTCTTAGAAACATAGCAGTAATTAAAAGAGAGATCATGAATTTGAAAGAGAGCAAGGAGGAGCATATGGGAAGATTAAGAGGGGAGTAAAGAGAGGGAAAAAATGATGCAATTATAATCTCAAAAATAAAAGTGGGAAAAGCCCACCCCACTCCCAGTTAGCACCCTGCCTCATGACTTTGGATCTGATGTAAGCTCTCAGCTACTGCTCCTGCGTCATCCCTGCCCCCAACCACCACCCCACTCTGGCCATGATTGCCGTGGACTCTCACGCTGTGAAACTGAATAAAGGCCCAACTTAGCACGCAGGCACAAACATAAATTAAGTGCTTCTTTTATGAGTTGCCTTGGTCATGATGTTTTATCACAACAATAGGAAAGTAAGAAAGACAGTTCTTCAAGATTTGTCCAAATGGTTGAGTTCTGTACGTGCACTTAATCTAAAAAGAGATAAAAGAACAAAACGATGGAGATGGGGACAACTATTTGCTGAGCAAGCACAAGAACTAAGTTCAGTCTCCAGTACCCGCAACAACAACAACGCCAGACATGGTAGGGCACTTCTAACTCCACATGGGTGGTGGGTTGAGGGGGGTCACGGACAAACAGATCCCTGGAGCTCCCTATCCTGCCTAGGGTACTTGGCAAGTTCCAGGCCAATGAGAGATCCTGCGTCAAAAACCAAAGTGAAGTAACAGCTAAGGTTATCCTCTGGTTTCAAACTAAATGCGTGCACGTGAGTGTGTGTACACACACACACACATACATACACACACACCAAAAAAAAAATCTTCAGAGGTCTTAAAGTAATAAATTTGTAGAAAACAAGAATTTTAGTACAACTAACCCATTTCATGGAAGACACTGATTAATTAGTTCATAGAGGCTGTATGGAACAGCATAAAACACAGGGTTTCAAGTTGTTCTTTCAGTAAAGTATCTGGAAAAGATACTCAACTTCATCCTAAGTTTTCTCACCTATAAAACTAAGATTCTTCAAAAATGTCATTCAACAACAACATATGGAATGTCAACCATGTGCCTTGCGCTGTGTCACGCAGAGGTGACCGGATAGAGTGCCTCTGCTTAGGCACTAGCCCAGCAGCAAGGGAAACTGGCAGTCAAACATTACTTGGAATCATTCTGACCAATAACAAGGGCATTATCGAGAACTATATAAAGCACAGCACAGGGCCTTCTAGAAAAGCAGCAAAGAAGACTTCTCTAGATAAACAGGAATAACCTACCTCAAAGGCAAACAAGAGGTGTTTAATTCACAGCTCATATGCAAAGAGAGGTTAACTGTCTTTCAGTCTCTCAAAAAGTCTTTTGGGAGAATAAGAGAATTTGCATATTATAATTTTTTTGAAAGTAACTGACAAGGCACAAATAGAATTAAAAATCAGAAAGAAAAACCACTCCTATGGAGTTGGGTGCATGCTTGTAAACCCAGTCCTTGAGGGGAGAATTGGGAATTCAACGTCATCCTCTGCTACACAGTTTGTGTATATAGAATGGGTGGAGAGATGTCTCATTGATAAAGCATATACCACACGAGCATGAAGACCAGAGTTTGATCCCCAGAATTTCTAAAAGCTGAGTGGGCATGGTTGTCTACATGAAATCCCAGACTTTTCATGTTACATATACACCAAATAGTATGGTCCCAATGAATCTCCCTTGTCACTAAAGGCAGGAACATGCACACAGGAAAGCTGCTGTAGAGAAGTCACTATAGGTGACAAACATCTCCTCCTCTGTTTACAGTTAACTAAAAGTGGCTCCAAAACCAATCCCAGGACCTTGTACTATTTACTATGGAAAGTAATTAGAGGTCAGCTGCGTGAGGCCCCGTAACACTGATCCCTAAAACACAGTCAAACCTGTCTAAATACATCAAGACCGTACATATAATTACTTTTGGAAACTTTTCAGTTCATGGATCCATAGAAAAATATGGGTTTTTTTTTTACTTTATTAAATTTTTATTGTATGAATGTTTTGCCTGAATGTATATCTGTTTGACATGTATGTGCCTGGTCCCTGTGAAAGTCAGTAGAGGGCATCAGATCCCCTGGAATGGGAGTTACAGGCAACTGTGAGCCACTATATGGGTACTGGGAATTGAACCCGGGTCCTCTCCAAGAGCAGCCAGTGCTCTTAACTTTTGAGCTATCTCTCCAGCCCCAGAGAAATATGTTTTTGTTTTTTTTTTTTTTTTTTTTGGTTTTTCGAGACAGGGTTTCTCTGTGTAGCCCTGGCTGTCCTGGAACTCACTTTGTAGACCAGGCTGGCCTCGAACTCAGAAATCCTCCTGCCTCTGCCTCCCAAGTGCTGGGATTAAAGGCGTGCGCCACCACCGCCCAGCTGAGAAATATGTTTTTAAAAGCTGATTAAATCAGTTATAATACTGCCATTAAAAATGATAACAACAAGGAACATGGAAAGAATTTTATCCAATGGTATTTTTAAGACCTGAATAAAATTACTAGGAGGGTTATATATATATATATATATATATATATATATATATATACACATACATACATACATATACATGCATACACTCTTAGACAAAGACTAGATGAATATTTTTAAAATGGACTTTTCATGCTACAGGTGGAATATTTATGATGTTTATATATTTTCTTCACTATTGTTTGATACTGTTTTTCTATAAAATATAACAAATAATTTTAAAGACTTAAAATTGCAAACAGACAAGTTTATTTTTATGTTAGTGTCAGTTCTAACCTAGGATCAACTAAATAAGCTGAGTGTTCTGTTTGTTGACTCAGGGTCTTGTTATAAAAGCCCAGACAGGCTTCAAATGTAAAATCCTCCGGCTTTAACCACCTGACCTTACTTCACTCTGAGTGTTATGATTGCAGGAAATGCCTAGCTCAAACTGGAAACAAGTTTTCTTTTTTCTTTTTAAGGCAAAAAACAAAGTTACACAAAGTTTTTCAGGGTGGCAGGAACCCATCCCCCGGCAGGTATATGCAGGTGTATGCAGGTATATGCAGGTGTATGCAGGTATATGCAGGTGTATGCAGGTGTATGCAGGTATATGCAGGTGTATGCAGGTATATGCAGGTGTATGCAGGTATATGCAGGTGGATCTTAGGACACTGTTTTGGACCTGGTTCTAAGAAACCTCAGATCACCATATTCTCTAGGGTAGCTCTGGCCAGGCCAGCTTCTATAGGCCCCTCTACATCCTAGCATGACATGTGTGTGCCTGGTCCCTGTGGAAATCAGAAGAGGACACCATCCCCTGGAACAGCAGTTACAGGTGGCTTCTTCTGAGGATAAGACGCTTTTCAAACAATTCATGATTTGGAACTCACTGAAATAATTACAAAAACATTTCTCTACAGCAGGACTCAATGAAAGCAAAATTTGTGTCATCACAGCCTAAAAATATTGGGAGTTCTTATACAAATCGTTCTTTTATGGTCAGAAAGAATGTGTTTGGCTTTCCATTCTATCTCTAGGCTCCAACAAAGAACACATTAAGGGCCCAGCAGCAATGTTTAAAACTTACTTTGAAAAAAGACTTTAAGGAGCTAGAGAGGTAGAATGCCTGCCCTGCACGCATCAGAATCCTGATTTGTTTTCCCAGACAGGTAGAGCAGCGCACACCTGTGCTCCCAGCACTCTGGAAATAGAAGGTGAGGATTATAAATTCAAGGTCATCCCTGTTCATAGAAGGAACCCAAGATACATAAAACCCTGTCTTGAAAAATGTTGGAGGAGGTGTCTGGAGAGATAGCTCAGCAGTTAAAAGAGAACTGGTGCTCTTCCAAATTCCAAAGTACCTGGGTTCAATTCTAGCAGCCATATGGTGGCTCACAACCACCTGTAACTCCAGTTCTAGGGGATGCAACATCTTCTATGGGCACCAGGCATGCAGGAGGTAAACAGACATACATATATACAGGCAAAAACAATCATACACATAAAATGTAAAAACCTTAGTGTGTGTGTGTGCACGCGCACACGAGCATGCATCCATCCATTTCACTTCTTTGAGTGCTCACTTATGGAAGAACTATTGAAAACACTGTTCTCTGCTTTATAGATTACTTGTAATAAGCCCATATGGATAAAAGTCACTTAGTCATCAGAATATGAAGATTCTCTCCAACCTAAAACGTTCCATAAAACATAGCAGTCAACATTCAATAAACATTTACTAATATCTAATTTTCACTAGTAATAGATGAGCTTTATGTATGAATAGGGTATATCTAATTTATAAACTAAGCATGAAACTAAGGAAGAAAAACATTCTAAGGACAATTTTTGCAGTGAATTCAAGTGAAAACAATATAGTTCTTGCAAACAGATCAAAGACAATTTTGTACTTAGAATCATGACTTCTGCTCTGTAAAAAACTATAATATAATACAGTTTCAAAATATTAAAAAGTACTTTTTCACAGAGAAAATGACTTAGATTTGTGATGGAGAGATGGCTCAGCAGTTAAAAACTCTGATTGGTCTCCTAGAAAACCACCATTTGATTCCCAAAACTTACATGGGGACTCCCAAACATCTGTAGGATCCAATACCCTTTTCTGGCCTCCATAGGCACCAGATGCACACATGGTACAAAACATACATACAAGAAAAACTCCCATATTCATAAAATAAAAACAATTTAAAATGTTTAAAGTTACTGGATTCTATGCCTATTAATGAAAACGTCAAATGTTATTAAAATATTTATAAATTAGACAGAATTGTAGCTGTATTAAATCCCCAAGCCTTTTTTCTTTTTGGCTGTCTTGTATTAAAAATTACATGATTAACAGATAATAGTATTATGGCCTACTCAGCCACAAAATATGTTATTTTGGCAAGACTGTACATGAATAAAATAAATATTTTATACCAAATATGGGACAAATAATATTTTGTGAGATGTTATAGTTTGTTAGGTTCATGTTAGTTTTTATCTAGCAACAATTAAATAAAACTGTTCTTAAGAAGCAAAAATATATGCACCTAGAATCCCTAGGGATCTTCCCTCACATAGTTCCGGGGATTCCTGGGACTCGGCTCCGTTTAGTCTCACAGTCTCACCTCTGAATCAGAGCTCTATTCGGCTAGCTGGAAATATTTAGTTTCACATGTTTGTATTCAAAGTAAAAATTACAAATCCAATAAGATCACAAAATGCTTATAATATGCAAACAATGGGATCCAGTTAAAACAAAAAGTACCGACTATTCTTAAACAAGAGAGACAGACTTACAGACGTGCAGAAAGGTAAAATGGCATTCATATTCTAAAGGCATTTTCACATTTAAAATGTAAACATCTGCATAGCCCAATTCCTAAAAATATTAAATTAGGAACTTGACAACACAAATGTGTACCCATATAAATGCTTTTCAAATATTACTGGCACTTAGAATCATTACCTAAAAAATAAACCTCAAGAAAATGTCAAAACCAAAAGCAGTCCAGTAGTAAAGCGACTACAAGCAGCAATGGCTATGACAAAAGCCATGACGGAAGGTGAACTCATTACAGAGGATCCCTTTGCTAACGAAGGCTGAAAGGTAAGGAACTATAGCTGCTACCTATTTTTGTTCAAGTCAGAGAGTGGAACTTAATGACACTCAAGACTAAAGAATCCAGGCAGGACAGGTTCCGGCTGGAAACTCTGGTCCCATATTTGAGGAGGAGACTGTCTCTAGGACATTGACAGCCCAGTTGGCGTTTATGTGCTGTGAGGTGGGGTATTACACTGAGTGGCATAAAGTAGCTCTATCATGAAACTGACTTGTTGACAGATAATGAATGTGACCCAAAAGTGCTTGTTTGCTGCAGACAGTTTTTCCCAGTCTTTGCAAGAACACATGCTGTGTCTTCCACACAAGAATGCTTTGTTCTGAGTAAGGCTATCTTTCTTTAAGAAACTGGAAAATCATTCATCTGTCCATTATAGGCCCTATTTATAAAATGAGGCGATAATTACCTATTTCACTGAGGATATACTTATTTGACTTTAAAAAAATATTTAAAATAACAACTGGACTAAATTATTTCAAGTCTATACTATATCACCTAATATTTCCTGTAAAAGCCAAAATTAGGTAAAATATACCAGAATGTAAAGTACAGCCAAATATTAAAATGTTGGCATGTTTAATATAGTAAAAGTATAACATTCTAATTTGCATAATTATAATTCACTATTATCAGTAGCCTGTATATTGACAGTATATTTTTCAAGTATTTATGTCTTAAAGTTTTTTTTTAATTACATTTCTCTATTTTCAGCGTGTGATCATGTGTGCCACAGCATATATGTGAATGTCGAAGGACAACTTGCAAGAGTTGGTCCTCTCCTTCTAGAGTGTGGGTCTCAGGGATAAGACTTAGGTCATTAGGCTTTACAAAAGACTGAGTCATTTCACTGGCCCTGAATATTTTATTTTATTTTATTTTATTTTATTTTTTTTTATTTTATTTATTTGTTATTAAGAATGATCTCACTTTGTAATCCTGGCATGCCTGGAATTTGATGTGTAGAACAGGCTGGTCTTAAACTCAGAGATCCACCCATCTCTGCTTCCTAAATTCTAGGATTAAAGGAATGTACCACCATAGCTGGTTGGACTTTTGAATATAAACAAAAGAGCAGCAAAACTATAGATCAGTTTCCCCACATTAAAGTCCTTCACTGACGATGTTCCTTTGTCTTCGTGCCACATTATTAGAGCATCTGGTGCAGTGCCTGACACATGGCAGACTTTGGCAAATATTAGCTGAAAAACAAATTATAAATATCCTAAACAAGGGCTGGAGAGATGGCTCAGTGGTTAAGAGCACTGACTGCTCTTCCAGAGGTCCTGAGTTCAATTCCCAGCAACCACATGGTGGCTCACAACCATCTGTAATGGAATTCAATGCCCTCTTCTGGTGTGTCTGAAGACAGCGACAGTGTATATCAAATAAATACATACATAAATACATAAAATAAGTAAGTCTTTTATTTTTTTACCAATATCCTAAAGCAGATGTGTTATGGGGGACTAGAGGTGGCTCGGCAGGTAAGAGTTTGCTGCTCTTGCAGAGGCCTCAGGTCTGGTTCTCAGCACCCATGTCAGCTGGTTCACGACTGCCTCTAACTCTACTTCCGGGGATCTGACACCCTCTCCTGGCCTGCACAGTTGCTTTCTATTATTAATTTTTATTTTTTATTCATAGGCATGTGTATGTGTGTCTCCATGTGAGTGCATTCCACATGTGGCAGGTTCCACATGGAAGCCAGAAGGTGGCATCTGATCTCCTGGGGCAGGTGTTGGAGGCATATGTAAGTCACTGGTTGGATGATGAGGTCCTCTGAAGACCTCTAGAAGTAAGTGCTCTTTTTTTTGGTAGGAGGAGTTTGAGACAGTCTCACTATTAGCTCTGGCTGTCTTGGAATTCACTGTGTAGACCAGGCTAGCCTCCAACTCACAGAGATACACCTGCCTCTGCTCTCAAGTGCTGGGATTTAAAAACTTGTGCTGTCATTCCAGCTGTAGTAAGTGCTGTTAAACAATAGTGAGCCATCTCTCCACCCCTTAGCTGCTGTTTTAAGGAAGATATTAAAAAAGAAAAAGAGAACCACTGTCTTTTTTTTTTAAGATTGTGTCTTTGTGTATGTGTGTGTGTGTGTACACATGCATGTATTTAGGTGCTCACAGAAATAAAAAGGGGGCATTAGATCCCTGGGATCTTGAATACAGGCAGCTTTAAAAATTCGCCAAATTTAATGCTCACTTAAGAGTATCATGGACTCTTAAGTGAGCACCTGTGTACAGGGCTTTCCCACCCCTGAGTGAGGAAGCACGTACCTGCCATTGCTCCTTCAGCATTCTGTTCCTTAAAGCGGAAGGTCATCCCTTCAAATGAGGTACTTGGCTCAGGCCATCATCGCAAATTGTCCCAAAGTAGCTAGCAGTCTTCTACAAAGAAAAATATACTATTATTTTATTATTCTCGCTATTACTTAAGACTTATTAACTACCACAGTTTAGGCTTTGGCTTTTAAAAAGTGTTTAATTCTTGGGGAAAACTTATTTCCTCATAGAAATTAATATATATGTATATATTACACACACACACACACACAAACACACACATATATATAAATGCCAAACGCAAAACTGATAGGAAACACAAAATTTAAAGGTGCTTTAAAAATCTACTTATACAGAACAATCCAGTAACTTATATTATTTTCAATAAAATTACAAAATCCTATTGTGACAAACTTTGTGACAGAAGCAGCTTAAAAGGAAAAGGGCGTATCTTGGCTCACAGTTTCATGGTGGGGAAGGCATGGCAGCATCCATGGCTACAGGCACCTGAAGAACGTGCTCACATATGCATGGACTCAGAAAGCATCAGGAAGGTTGGCTGGGTTATATAGAACCCAGAGACCCACTTCCTCCAGCTAGGCCCTACCTGCTAAAGGTTCCACAAGTATTAATATTGTGTAATCAAAAAGTTAGAATCGCCCTTCACGGCAGCGCATGTCTTTAATCCCAGCACTTGGGAAGCAGAGGCAGTTGGACCTCGGTGAGTCCAAGGACAGCCAGGGTTATATAACAATTTCCAGCCTATCCAGAGATACGCAGTGAGACACCCTATCATATATGCAGTGAGACACCCTATCATATACGCAGTGAGACTCCCTATCATATACGCAGTGAGACACCCTATCATATACGCAGTGAGACACCCTCATATACGCAGTGAGACACCCTACTATATACGCACAAAATTTTTAATTCATCATTCTCTGAAAATTCAGACTAATGTCTAAAATGTTTGGTATATTTCCAAGAGTACCTAATACACTGGAAAATTTTAATAAAAACTACAACTGCTTCTTTTACTAAAATAACAGTAGTACTTTTGAAAGTTGAAATATTTCAGTTATTTATTTATATCTACATTGGTGTTTTGCCTGTATGTATGTCTGTGTGAGGGTGTCAATTCTTGGAATTACAGACAATTGTGAAATGCCATGTAGGTACTGGGAATTGAACCCCAGTCCTCTAGAAGAGCAGTCAGTGCTCCTAACCACTGACCCATCTCTCTAGCCCTGAAGGTAGAAATATTTTTCTTGCTGTTCTTAAATCACAGAGACTCTAAAGCACAGAGAAACAAAAAATCATCTTTTATTTTCCCAAATACCTTATGTTCTTATTCCTGCTAATAGTACATACAAGCTTATAAAGTCTTATGAAATAATGCAAATATATTAAAACATCCACTAGTAAAAATTCTGAGTAAAAGCTTAGGCCAAAAACTTCCACTAGTTTCATGAAAAGTGAAAAGCACTTTCCTGGCACACAGTGAAGCATCGCGCTTAGGACTCCACAGTTTTGTTTTCTAGAATCTCCACATTCAATCACTCCTTAGCATTCATCACAGGATGTGGATAAGGAGAGAAAATAGGAAATAGCTGCCAAAGAGAAAGGTTATTTTCAAAAGTGAATTATTAGTACAGTAGGAAATTGGTAACCAATTGCAATTCATTCTTAAATCACACAGAAAGGGTAATATGTTTTACTGAACAAGACTCTCCTGAGACGAGCCGCCAAGACACGTGAAGGCACAGACCGAGAGGCACACCAGATGAGCTCTTTGGTTCTTCTGAATGAAAACCACATTTGTCTGATGCTATTCCAGTTTCAGTACTGAGATTCCTTAAGGACATTTCTAATTCAGAGTACTTTTTTAAATTTATGGTGAGCGTATTTCAGAAATTAAAGAACTCAAGCGTGTACATTATACAATAAAAGAGAACAAGCTGTTCTGGAGGTAAGTGTAAAGACCTAGAGCTCTGAGCTCTTACCTCAGCACTGCTGCTCACTACCCGCCTGGCTGTAACTAGTGACTGCCTGTGGCCTCAGCTCCTCAGCTACAGGCTGGAGCAATCCGCAGTGCTTTGTTAATGGGGCTGATCCGAGGGCTGGAAGAAGAAAATAGCTCTTAGGCCATTTTCTGGTACTTAGTAAGACTATAATGAATTTTGTTTGGATTTTACTTATATTACTGTCACATTATATAACAAAGGAAGTCTATGTTTAAAATTTGATCAGTGCTAATAAATCATAAAATATTTTTAAGATCTGGTTAACAGTCAACCTGTACATTGTATTCCCTGTTTATAATCCTGATATATTAATATAAGTTGGCTTTAACAATAGTGCAAATAATATGATTCAAGTCCTATACACATACATACTCTGAGTTACCTTCAAAATGAATCATTACTATATGACACATTGTAAAGGGTATTTCAAAGAATTAACAAATCTTTGACACAAATAATCTCACATTAATGAGGAAGAATTGGTCTTGGTAACCTTTACACTCCTAAATGACTCTACACAGTCCATGCTCAGTTAAGTTTGAACAATCTTCTTTTTCACAAATAATGGGCTGTAGATAAAAGTAAAGATTTAGGATAGTAGGAAGGCATAATTATAAGTAAATATCCACAAATATCAAAGCTTCCTATGTCCTTTCATGACAACCGAAAGGAGAAATGCATATTTAGGAAGAGGAAAAGGGGGAAATATTTATCACCTAAAATTAATGATAGCTATTATTTTACTATTTATTTATTTACTTGTTTGTATATTTGGAAGGATGGCACATGCCATGGTGCAGAAGACAACTTTTAGTCCCCTTCTTTAGACCATATGGGTTCTGAGAATCAAATTAAGGTGGTTAGGATTAGCAGCTCACTAGTGAGTTTACTCACTGAGCCATCTTAGTGCCTTGACAGCTTTTATTTTAAATAATAAATATACATTTATAGGTACTATTACTGCTGTTTAAAAATAAGCTCTGATATAATTTTTTTAATTCTAAATTTAAAAACTGAAAGTGAAATCCCTACAAAAATAATTTCTTCAGGGCTATTGTTAGCAGAGGACTCACATAGAATGCAAAGTCTTGGGGACTCAATTCTCAACACAACATAAACTGGGCCTCAGCACACAATAGTAACCCTAGATTTTTTAGCAGGTGGGGTTAGGAAGAGCAGTTCAATGACCTCCTTGGCTACATAAGGAGCTTAAGCCAGCCTGGGCTACATGAGACCCTCTCAAAACAAAACAAAACAACTATTCAAACTTAGCCATGTGTTTGTGATTATAGTACTTAGGAGACAGGCAGGAGGACTGAAAGTTCCAGGCCAGTCTGGGCTACATAGCAAGGCTAGGTCTTAAAAACACACATAAACAAACATTTATTCAGCTGACTTCCATGAACATATGTCATTATGAAGTTGCCAATATATATTTGTTTTCTAAAATGTATCATTGTACTTGTTTAAGCCAAAGAACATATCAGTTAAACATCTTTGTGTGTGTATGTATGTCTTTCATGGCACATACATTGAAGAACACTGATGATATAAAATGACAAGATTAGCCCTGGCCATTCTGGAACTCATTCTGTCGAACCAGGCTGACCTTAAACTCAGAGATTCACCTGCCACTGTCTCCCAAAAGCGGAGCTAAATGCGTGTGCCACCACTGCCAGGCTGAATATCTTTTAAGAACATAACCTAGATCTGGAGAGAGGCTCAGTCCTTAAAAGCATTGGCTGTCCTTCCAGAGGACCTGGGTTCAATTCCCAGCACCTACATGGAGGTTCACATCTGCCTGTAACTCCGGTTCCAGGGCATCCAACCACCTCCTCTGCCCTCTGAGGGCACTTCATACCATAGTACACAGATAAACATGTAGACAAAATGCCCAAACACAAGCAATAATATAACTTTCTTTAAAGAGTGCATGACAGTAGTGTCTGGAGAGATGGCGCCACAGTTAAGAGCACTGGCTGTTCTTTCAGAGGTCCTGAGTTCAATTCCCAGCCCCCACATGGTGGCACATGACCATCTATCAAGGGATCTGATGCCCACTTCTGTCATGCAGGTGTACATGTAGTAGAGCACTTATAAATAAATAAAATAAACTTTTAAAAAAGAGTGCATGACAGTAAAAGAGAAAATACTTCATCACATCACTTTTCCATATGCATGTGAATTAAACAAAACAGAAAATCTTTGAAACAAGCTTCCATGTGTATGCTAGTGACTACATTAGTAAAAGAGCAAAGCTCTGCCCCTTTTCAGCAAAGGCAAGAATACGAAGGGTGAAACGACTGTGACATCTTTCACATCCCACCCTCGAGCCAAGAGGCTCAGCTGGGCAGGAGATGAAGCTACCGATGAACAGCTTCCACACACACACACTTATGTTTTCAGCCTTAGCATATTTTCAAACCATCTGGCACCCACGTATGCCTCTCCGGTTCGCCAGACTAATCTGTTCAGAACTGAGTATAATACTAGAACTATATGCACTGTGGGGAAAGCAAGCAACAGCACATATTTAAAGAAGTATTCCAAATGCTGAGCTATAAGCTTGTTATACTTGACCTGTATCTTTAAAACATTTCTACCAAAACATTAGGCTCTTTTGAGAATATATGAATGGCTCAGGACTGTCATAAGTTGCTGAAGTCCCTAGGGTTCTTGGGGTTTATTTTTTCTCATTTTAAGAGCTGAGTGCTGCCTCATGAATGGAGAAATCATGAACTTAAAATCATGAACTTTATTTTTCTCTGAGCAAGTCAAATGAAACATATCAAGAGGTAGTTCTACAAAAAAAAATTCATCGAAACATAAAATACTATAAATTCTATACTTATAAAATAAGTATAGAACATAAAATACTATAAATTCTATACTTAAAAAATGCCTAAGGGCCAGTGAGGTGGCTTGGTCGGGATAAGCATTTACCACCAAGCCTGACAACCTGAGTCTGATACCCAGAACCTACATAGTGGGTGGAGAAGTAACTCCTGAAAGTTGTCCTCGGACCTCTACATGCATACAGTAGGATGTGCACATAACTGCACATAAACACAAATAAATAATAAATGTAAAAAATTAGTATCTAAGAATGAGATGGTGGTATACACTTGTAATCCCAGCACTGACAAGGAAGAGACAGGAGGATTGCCATGACTTCAAGGCCAGCCTAAGCTATGTTTTGAAACTCCAATTCAAAACAAAATCTAAGATTATGCATTTTACTTTGCCTAAAATTAGTCTGTATACTTTTAAAATGCCTAGCGGATTGAGAGAGAAACTATGATAAAAAATAGTCATGAATGTCCTTTTCCTTATATGCCCTGTTACCAAACCGCTGTCCCGGGCAGCACTCAGCCTTTCCTTCACTTAAAATCTGGAATCGGAATTGCTTCTTTAGAAATAATCTATGTGCCAATAGCCTTGTTAGAACAAACTTCTATTAATTCCCCATTACCAGTTTGAAATAATGACTTTTTCAAGGCATTTTAAAAAGAAACTGGTAATCACTACTGCATACAAATTAAAGTGTTAGGACAAAGACTTCTGAAATACAATGGCCAGCACCACAAACAAAAAGGTGCACTTGTGTACCCTGCAACACACAGTCTTTTCCTGGGGGAGGAGTGGTTCTTCTGGATTTTCATTTGCCATCATATTAATCTCCGAGAGAAATGCTTCTTCGAGTTACATGGAATCCCACCCTAAACACGTCACAACTTCTCAATCAGCCTTTCTTCTAATTCCCTCCTAAATATTCTCTTCTCGGTTTGTTTTGCTTTTGTCTTTTAGAGAAGGGTTGGTGACAGAAAAGTACTGTAAGCATTCCTACTTTATCTACACTCTTCTCTACATTCAGTTTTCCAACTGCTTTTCCCAGAGCCTTGATCGCTAAGCTAAGAGCAGCAAACAGAATCTTATTCTTCGGTTTGGTTCATTTGTTACTGGGTACCTTTGGAATACCGAAACAAAGAATTCTAAGTCCCTCTCTTGGAACTTAGGTGTAAATACACAAGGAAAGAGCTTCTGTCAGGGCTCGGCTTTTCCTGCCATCAGACCCCAGTCCTTTTTATTTCCTCTTCCTAGCCAATTCCATTGAAGCCCCAAGGCTTGGAGAGTCCCTCTGGTCCCTCGCTCTCCCAAGTCTCTGCACTCACGCTCCTGCACCGCTGCAGAAAGAGACAAGTGTGTTTCCACCCTCTTTAATTAACTTCTCCCCTAAAATCCTGGTCTTCCTCAAAATATACTTCGCACTCTACTTCTCAGGGATGCAACTCGGAGTCTTCTTCCCTGCTGACGTTTCCCGTTGCTCCGACCCCAAAGCCAGCTTACTCCAGTCCAGCAGGAGATCCTCTGCTGACTCTTCAGAGGGGCTGCGCCGCGTCCCCACGAGGTGGCCCCACGCCTCCGGAGGCCCAACGCTGGAGATCTCCCCCAGGACCCGCACGGTAGTTAGGGTCCGCTGTCCCAGAGACGTCCTCCCCCAGGAAGACCGGCTCCTTATCCCTCAGCACCCCCAAGTTACTCAATGCTCTCCCAACCAAGGCGCTGGGGCTTTCCCTCCAAACCCCCGGCCCAGAGCTCCGTCCTCGCTCTGAACACCCCGGGAAAGAACCCGGGAGCTGCGGCTCCGTCCGCCCCGCCGCGGGGCAGGCCCGGTCCCTCCGGGTCCGATGCTGCGTGCCCCAGCGCCGGGGGCTGGGTCCGGGGGAGGCGGGTGTCTCTGTCCCGCCGCTGCCCCGTCCCGTCCCGCGCCAGCGCCAGCGCCCGCGCCTCTCTCGGCTTCCCTACCCGCCACGAGCTCCTGCTCGGGTTCCAACCCGCAGCCCCGCAACCGCGAGGCCCAATCCCCGGCCGGCTCGCGCAGCTACCTGCAGGGGCCGCCTCGCCTCAGCGCCTCGCCGCCGCCATCTTGCATTTCAGAGCGACTGCACTTTTCAGGGAGTCAACTCTGACCTGTGAACCCTAACCCCGGAACCACTCGGAGGGCCCTCGCACGGAGAGGCCCACGGAGCTCTGCAGCCCGGCAGAACGTCCAAGACGCCAGGCCTTGGGTGCGGGAGAGACTCCGGTCCCTGAACCTCCAAGGGACGCGAGGAGGAGCCAGCCGAGGCGGGGCGAGCCCGGCGCCACACTCGAGCACTTCGCCGCTCCTCCGGGATGCGACCCAGGCCGCTCCTTGGGAACCCTGCGCTGCCGGAGGTGTGCGCCGCCCCGCCCTCTGTCAGGAGGAGCCACGCCCCCTGTCAGGAGGGGGCCACGCCTCTGTCACTGGAAGCCACGCCCTGTCGTGAGAAGCCCCTCCTTCTGGCCTTGCGAGGCCCCGCCCCGCTCAGGCGATTGCTCGGCCGGCGGTCGTCGGAAGTCGGACCCCGCCTCCCGCGACCTTCGTGGCTTTCTTCCATTGAAACTGCCTGGGTCCTCCGAAAGCCCCGCTCTCCTGGAGCGCCACTCCTAAGGCCCCGCCCCTCCCGAGCCACGCCCACTGTCACTCTCAGCTCCTCCTCCAGAGCGCCCTCTGGATTGCAGCCGCGCCCCCCACCCGCTGTCAACAGTCCCGCGCTGCTGTCAGGCGCTGCTCCGCCTCTTCTAGCCCAAGTCCAGCAGCAGCCGTAGTTCCAGCCTTGGACAGGAAAAGTTGAGCGTGGCCCCGCTTGGAGCCTCCCGCCCCCGCCGCCTGCTGCAGTCCCTCTTTTCCCTGCGAGCCACTGACAGAAGCCGAGCTCTCAGTGGGCACCAGCCCTGCAGCGCGGCCAACTGAGGACCTCATCGTCTTCCCCATCTCTGCCCTTGCGCCTTCTCATCATTGTTACAATGAGTATACCAACCACCAGGGCAAAAGGAGACCACTCGGAGTGTTCACTCAGAGTATTCCGGACGTAGGAGAACTCTTTGGCGCCTGGATGTTTAATCCCCACCCCCATTCCAGTCATGGACCCTTTGTGTTTTGATGGCAGAGCTCCACCAAGCCACACCAGTCCGAAAATCCGCACGCTGCCTTTACTTGAAGGGAAGACCTGACTGCTGAAATCCACTTGCACAGTATCTAGTTGCATCCTAAAATTCTAAAACTTGTGTATGCTGAGGCTTAATGATCTCACCAGCAGAGGTACTCAGCCCTGTCCCACTCTCAACCCATTCTTAAAATTTAACAGCACTCTAGCTCCTTGAAACTAAATTCAGAATGTAAACTACTTATACAACTAATTTAAGAAATCAGTGCAATTTTTAACAGAAAGTAGCTTATAATGTGATATTAACATCAGTAAAATAAAACAATGCATTCTCCGCAAAGTAAATACTTTTGTCCCTCATAAGAAAAAATACAAGACAAAAAGTGACACACTCTCTCTCTCTCTCTCTCTCTCTCTCTCTCTCTCTCTCTCTCTCTCTCTCACACACACACACACACACACACACACACACACACACACACCAGTTTATGCTCACCCAGAGACAGTTCCAGGTCCACTGAGAATCCCAGTTTAAGATTTAACTCTGAACAAAGAAAATATTTCAAATCAGATATTCAATCTTTTGTTCATGGATTCAACCATTTGCTTTTTGAGCACCACATGCGCCGGACACTAAAGGAGATGTAAAACTGAGTAAGGCCATCCTGTCGTCCGTTGGTATCTAAAAGGGATTGTTCTGGAACCCTCCATGATACCCAAATCGAGCGTCATTCAAGTCCCTTAAATAAACTGGTGTGGAAGTTGCATATAATCTGTGCACATGTCCCCATGAAATTTACACAATCTCTGATGGGATGATGTAGACGCCAGCAAAGGGCTGCTGTGCTGTGACCGTTTAGCATACCGAGACAAGAAAGAAGCTGACTCGTTCAGCAGAGATGCTTGACGGGTTTTTTGGTTTTTTGTTTTGTTTTTTTTTTTTTCTGAACATTTTGATCCACAGTTGGTTGAATCATAGATGTGGAAGCCATGGATCCGGAAGGCTGTGTTCTGTCTTCTAGGATCTTACAGACTAGATGCTAGGCAAAAAAAAAAAAAAATGCTCATAAAGTAAGTACATCAAAGTATAAATCGAGGAGAATCAGAAGTGGTTGAGGCATATGAACTTCACTTCTCTTTCCCAGCTCTCTCTCTCTCTCTCTCTCTCTCTCTGTTTCCTTCTCTTATTCCTCCTTTTTAGCTCCAGTTTATATAGTCTTATCCCTCTCTTTCTAAGGCAGCCAGCCTGCTTCACTTCCCAAAGCCTCCCAATTTAAGGTCAGTCCCACAGGGCATTTCTGTCCAGGAAAACAATTTCAATAGCACAGTGTTGGGAACAGTATCCCTGGCTGAAGTGCGGCCAATTATCTGGCGTCCTTGCACAAAGCAAGACTGTTACCAGCATTTGAAAAGAGAGAGAGAGAGAGAGAGAGAGAGAGAGGAGAGAAAGAGAGACGGAGAGAGAGAGAGAAGAGAGAGAGAAACAACAACAAAAAATGTTGCAGACTTAAGCAACATGCATATATGTTTCCCATAGCAGATTGTGCCAGCCCACATAAATCTGTTTAGAGACCATGCTTACAGGATAACTTGTTTCTATTAAAATAAACTCATTTATAAAAATTGTAAATATGACTGATTTTAACAGCTGCGCAGCTCCAGAAGTAAGTTTTAACCACGGACGGGCACAGTGAGAAGCCTAGAGTTTTTATGTACAAGCCTAGTGGCTTGTCAGCCACAGATGGGCATGACAAAACTTCAGGGCTGCTGGAGATGAGAAGTCGTTCAGAAGGGTTCTAAAAAGCACAGCGCTTTGGCTCTTCCTAGCCCACCCCACCTTTGGGACCCCACTGAAGAGAGTGTCAGGAGGAAATGAAGCCCTTGGAATAAAAAGTAGTAAAGGTCAGCCTGGTCTGAGGAACAGACTTCCAGCAGCTCTGTTTGTAGACACGTCTCTCTGTTGTTCTTTTTCTTCTTTCTACCCTTTGGGCAGGGGGGAAGCAGTTTTTAAAACATGATACCATAAAACAGACCAAAAAGACATCAAACTAAGTCACTTTAAACACTTGACTGTGGTTAGGGGAACTTGAGAATTTTGCCCTAATGGAAAGGTCCCACCATTCTCCAACGGCGAGTCCGGAAGGTGAACAACCACAAGCAAAGATGATTATTCTAAATGTTGTTCCCCCAAACGAGCTTTCAAAGTCAGCTTTAGGACAAGCCCTTTCCTGTTCCTCTTGACTGCACGCTCCATGTAAATAATAAACGTGTGGTGATGACTTCGGACATGAGCACTGTGAAAATGCCCACACCGCCCCTCCTCCCCTTCCTTTCTCTAGCACAGAAGCAAAGCAGAGAACTCAGGGCAAGAAAACCTGACTTCTGCATATGGAGCTGAGGAGTAACACATCGAGAGGCTTTATAACTGAATCCTGCTGCTACCTGGCTTGGTTCACCTATTAGGGTGTAAATTGCTTTCTACCAAAAAAAGAAAATGTAGTGCATATGTCAACACTAAACAAACAAAACAGCAGTGTGTGTTTGTGTGTGTGTGTGTGTGTGTGTGTGTAAAAAAGGACACATTTTTCTGAGAGAGAGAGAGAGAGTCTCACTATGTAGCTCGGCTGTCCTGGAATTCACATTGTAAACCAGGCTAGCCTTGAGCTCACAGAGATCCAGCTGCTTCTGTCTCCTGAATGCTGGGATTAAATGTGTATGCTGCTACCCCTTGGCTCCAAAAAGAACAACTTTTCAAAAAGCATTATAGGGCTGGAGAGACGGCTCAGCAGGCTGCTCTTCCAGAGGTCCTGAGTTCGATTCCCAGCAGTCACATGGTGGCTCAGAACCATCTGTAATGGGATCTGCTGCTCTCTTCTGGTGTGTCTGAAGACAGCTACAGTGTACTCATATATACATAAAACAAACAAATCTTAAGAAATAAAAAAGCGTTATAATAATACACGTGACAACAAGAAAAAACAGAAAGAAACTGCACGCCACATCACTTAATTAAATTTTTCTGAGCCAACTGATAATTCTTTAATATATTTATTCACTTCATTTACAACCCAATGTCAGCCCTTACTTTCCTTCTCTCACGCAAGAACTCCCCTCTTCCACCTTCCCCTTCTCTTTTGTTTTTGTTTTTTTAAGATTTATTTATTTATTATACGTACGGACACTGTAGCTGTCTTCAGACACCCCAGAAGAGGGATTCAGATCTCATTATGGATGGTTGTGAGACACCATGAGATTGCTAGGATTTGAACTCAAGACCTTCGGAAGAGCAGTCAGTGCTCTTAACCGCAGAACCATCTCTCCAGCCCCCCCCCTCTTTTGAGAAGGGGAAGCCCACTCTGGGTGTCACCCCCTCACCCCCACTCTCCCACTCCCCAGCCCCTGGTGCATCCTCTCTCACTGAAGCCAGATAAGGTGAACCATTTAGGGGAACAGGATTCACAGGCAGTCAGGCAACAGGCTGTCCTGGAACTCACTCTGTAGACCTGGCTGCTTCAAACTTAGAAATCCTCCTGCCTCTGCCTGCCAAGTGCTGGGATTAAAGGCATGTGCCACCACTGCCCAGCTTAAAATACTCATTCTTGACCTCTGACCTCCACATGCATGTGCAAAACAAAACCCATCTAGTAGAACAGTGGTTCTCAACCTGTGAGTTGTAACCCCTTGGTGGGGGGAAGAGTCAAAAGATCCTTTCACAGTGGTTGCATATCAGATATTTACATTGTGATTCATAGCAGCAGCAAAATTATAGCTATGAAGTAGCAACAAAATAATCTTATGACTGTGGGAGTCACCACAACCTGAGGAACTGTTGAGTGCACCATCAGGAAGGTTGAGAACCATTGGTCTAGAACGTGGCCCAGTGTTGTGACTCGTTTATGATGTTTCCTTGCCCTAAAAAACTTGCTCCCTAGTTGGTGGCACTATTGAAAGGCAACTGAATCAAGGCAGCATTAAACTCATTGATGGATTAATCTATTGAGAAAGGCATAGCCGAATGGGCTGTGAGAAGGAGTAGCCCAGTCACTAGGGCATGTCTTCAGAGGATATATCTTACTGCTGTCTCTCTCTGACTCCCTAGCTGTCACGAAGCAAACAGCCTCATCAGCTATATTTTTCGTACTCCGTCCACCATAATACACTCATGATATGATGCCTTACAGCAGACCCAAACACATTAGAGATGCTGAGCATGGACTGAGCCAAAATAAATCTTTCTTCCTTTACATTGTCTTGGGTATTTGGTCACAGTAGCTAAATATGTGACTAACACAGCCCATAGCCCTGAACCTTAAAAGAATTTGGAGTTGGGACATATACTATTTATCAACAGAGAACCACACTAAATAGCATGATTCCCAATTCCAGATTCTAACGAGAGAACCTGTATGTTCCAGTACATCTTTAAGGTCATTAAAGGAAAAAAAAAAGGCTTAATATTATCTAGAGTTCCTCCAATTTGTTAACTAGGAATTTTATGATTTTATGTTTTGAATTTGTACCTACAATCTATTTTGAGTTGATGGTTTGTTTGATTGATTGATTTTGTTTCCTGTTTTTTGACACAGTTTCACTGTGTAGCCCAGGGTGTCCTGGAACTCATTATATAGACCAGGCGGGCCTCAGACTCAAGGAGATCTACCTGCCTCTGTCTTCTGAGTGCCGAAACTAAAGACATGTTCCACCATCACCCAGGTTGACGCATCAATTTTTGACAACTTTTAAAAACAAAGTTCACACACACCTATAATTTCTACATATGAATTCCTCTGTCCTAGCAAGTGAACATGAGGGGAGTGCCTCTGTTTGTTACAACAGTGTGAGCTGCACTTCGGTAACAAGCCCTGAACCCGCAAGCTTAGCATGTCATCTATTTCTTACCCATCAAAGACTCTTCGAGCAGCAGGAGACTCTGGTTCCACCCGCTTCCAAGTAGAGCTCAGGCATCCAGGCTGCTGCCCCTTTTTGCCCATATACAGAAAAGGTAGGGCAGAGATGTGAATGATAAATGTCCCCATAATCTCCACCGTTTGAATACGTAATCTCCGTTGGGTTGGCACTGTTTGGGTAGGTGTAGGAGGTGTGGCCTTGCTGGAAGAGGTATGTCAAAGCCTTGCCTACCACAAGTTCGAGTTCTCGGCTTGATTTTTTTGGTTCAAGATGTGAGCCCTGAGCTTCTGCTTCAGCTGCCATTCCCGCTTGCCGACAGCTTCCCTATCATGATGGGATCCTAACCACTCTGGAACCCTAAGTCAAATAAAGGCTTCCTTCTGTAAGTTGCCTTGGATATGGTGTTTTATCACAGCAACAGAAAAGTGATAATACAGGTGGGGAACAGATGGGCGTCTGGATGAAGACTAAATGTCTCTATCTGCTATCTGGTCAAAGAGCAGATACTTTTGGATACTGTGTCCAACAAGAATGAAACTCGTGTTTCCTTTCCAGCACGATGGAGTTAACAGTCTTTGTCAGTCTTGAAATACAAGGCAAAGGCAACTGAAACTCCAGTGAGGTGCAAGACAATCAGAAATTTAGAGGTTTGTTTAAACTTCCATTTGGATACAATTTGATTTACAATATTACACATCCCATAGCCGTTTGGTGGCTGTTTTTCATTCACAACTTGAATACATCTGAAGTTAACTAAAATCCAAAAGCCGAGGGCACGCCTGTGAGGCAATTTTGCTCTATTTGAAGTGGGTAGTTCCACTTCTAATCTGGAACTTTGAGATAGGAAGACCCACACTTTCAGTCTGGGACTGGAGACAAAAAGACACACCTTTAATGTGGACCACACCTTCTGCCAGAAGCCTAGAGAAGGACGTGAAAGAAGGAAGCTTTGTTCTTCGTCTGCCTGCCCACCCCTTGTTAGCACGTCCATTCCTTCTCTGGCCTTTGTGCCTGCTTTGGTATTCCAGCATCTACGGAAGACTAGTCTTGTAGACCGAGCAACTACTGGATTCTTAGACTTTCCTTTCACAGTCAGCCATTGTTGGATTAACTAGATGAAAGCTTTTTTAATAAATCCCATACACACATACAATCACACACACAAACTTTAAAATCAACAACTATGTTTATATTCCCAGTGATTAAACTCCTTTGGGGGGTGGGAGGGGGGGTGAGACAGGGTCACCCTATGTGTATCAGATTGATCTTGAACTCACGATTCTCCAGCCTTGGCTTCCTGAATGCTGGGATTACTAATGTGCACTTCCACACCAGGCTTTAATAACCTTCTTGAAAATTTCTTACCCAAAGACAGTTGAAGAACAGCATGGAATATAAGAAACGCATAACTTACCAAGTTAGCTGTGTAAGAATTATTTTCTGATTGTTTTGTCATCTATTAGATAATTCGAACTTTATAACTGCTAAAATCACTAAAAGTGACTTAAAATTTTTATATTTTTACTAACAAAAACAGGTAATCATTGCAGAAACTTTAAAACATAGAAAAGAGGGTTTGTTTGTGTTTCACCTTTCTCCACCATCACCGACATTTCAGTATGTTTTCAGACTAGCTATTTTTAAATGAAAGACAGTGTAAGGTTGTCTCTCTATCTTCTGCAAGACTATTTGGACCAAGAATGTAAGGAAAGTGTCTTTTTGGATAGAATGGCGTTTTAGTGATTATATTTCATACCACAGCTGTGAGGTGAAGGTTCAGAAGAAACCAGAGAATTCACAGGAGAGTGGTAATTTACATGTTTCCTAGCGAGGTGGAGAGATTGGAAAATTTTAAGGAAGAAACAGCAAAGACATATATGCTATGATACTAAATATAAAGCATGTAAACTGAGTGAAATAATTAATTATAGAACATAAGCTCGATCGACGGTAACTTATTTTTCTTCCTAAAGAATTAAAGGAAACACTTGTCTTTTTTTCAGGACTCTGATTTTCCTAAATACTTGCCCCACTAAATAGCAATAATTAGGATTCATCACACGTAATCAGTTTCCAAATTATTTCATGAATACATTATCTATTGCTACGGTCCCTTTTTTTCTCCCCTAAGTCTCACAATGGGCTTTTAAACCCATGCTTGTAGCTCACAATGTCCGCAGGTCCAGGGTATCCATGTTCCGCTGGCTTTGATCTGTGAAGCATTTTAGTCCTATCTCTTTTAAATCATTTTGATCTGGCATATGCTCTAAAGATAGAAGTCTTCCAAGGGCCCTCTTGCTGAATGTTAAACGCCGTCTCTGATTCCCAGCCAGAGCTCTGATGCTGGCAAAGTCGGTTACTCAAATGTAAGCAGTTTCATTTCCAACCTTTGCAGGCTAAAAATGACATATTTTAAACATGTTTCTTCTTTTTTTAAAAAAAAATCAGGCTACAAACTGTATGATTACAAAATAAAAAAAAATACAGTGGGAAGAAATTTGAAAATAAAATTATGTTGCCACCATGAAATATTGAGGAAAGCAATGGTGGTTTGTGAAGTTCAATAGCTAAGTGTTCTGGTTTGGATCTGGAGGCTCTGGAGGCTTTAGGAGATAGGCTCGAGCTTGAGGGAGTCACTAGAAATAGATCCTTGAGACATATTATCCCTAGCAACTTCCTGGATCCTTCTCTTGGCTTGCTCTTCGCTGTGAGAGGAATAGCCATCCCCTACCGCTCTGATGCTCTCTTCAAAGGCTGAGAACTAAGTAAGCATGTATCAAACCCTTTGCAATGGTGGGTCAAGATAGATCTTTCCTAAACTGTTTCTGTGAGGTATTTGGTTACCTAAGTAGCCAGTACATCAAAACTTAAACTATGTAAACAACAACAACAAAAAAAGTAGCTTTTTTTGGATATTTAGTAGCTTTCTACTTTTATTTTACAAACAGAGTGGCCTAGGTCAGGCTCTTCCTAAGAAAGCCCTTAGGTAAAGGATTAGGAAGGCCCACGGTTTCTTTGGTGGGTGACTCCATTAGGTCCTTCTAAGGGACAGGTAACACAGAAGTAGGGCCCAACCAGAAAAGCAGCTTCCAGTAGAGTTTGAACTTGAACAGAGAAGCTCGAGTAACGAAGACATCTCGGAACTATCCAAAGAGCAAATGGTTGCTTTCTGCCAGGGTCTCTGCTACCTGCCAAGTACTTAGAGTAGCGCAGCATCCTCCTGTTGTTTCCAGCCTACCTCAGATGCCAGGTTCTCAGTGCTTGAGGTGGTCCATCCTGAAATAACCCAGGCCAAAGAAGGATGAGGGGCCATCTACAACATCTATTTTTTAAAATGTGATTAAGAATATCCGAAGAAAGAAAGAAAGAAAGAAAGAAAGAAAGAAAGAAAGAAAGAAAGAAAGAAAGAAAGAAAGAAAGAAAGAAAGAAAGTGGTTTTGGGGCTGGCCTAGACTGCTCAGTGGTAAAGAGCACACTGCCTGATCTTCCACAGGATCTGGGTTCAATTCCCAGCACCCCCATGGAGGCTCACAATTGTTTGTAACTCTAATTCCAGGGGACCAGACATACATGCAGGCAAAACACCAATGCACATAAAAATTTAGAACAGTTTTTTGTTTGTTTGTTCATTTGTTTTTGTTTGCTTTTTTTGTTTTGGTTTTGGTTTTTTTTGGCCAGGCGGTAGTGTACATCTTTGATCCTAGCACTCAGAAGGCAAAGGCAGGCAGATATCTATGAGTTTGAACCCAGCCTGGTCTACAAAGTGAGTTCTAGGATAGCCAGGGCTATGTAGAAAAAAATCTGTCACAAATACCCTCCATGCCTCCCCCTCAAAAAAAAAAAACAAACAAACCAAAATATGGGTTTGGCTGAGGATATATGGCTCAGTGGTAGAAAGTTTAGAGCCTTCAAATCCCAGGATGGCTGTAAAGTAAAATAAATATTTCTTATCAGGACTGGATATCACTTAGCACTTAAGAGCACTGGCTACTTTTTTATAAGACCTGGGTTCCATCTCTAACACCCACAGGGTGGCTCTCAGCCATTTATACTCAAGTTCCATGGCATCTAACACCCTCTTTTGGTGTCTAGGGGAGGGGGAGGGCACTGAACACATAGAGTATACAGATAGATGTGCAGGCAAAACAGCCATACACACAAAATAATTTTCAAAAAAATACTGGTTTCAATTCATACAAGCCTATGTTTGAGTCCCTCTTCTTCCTCTTATATGTGACAAAGCCGAAATGACTTCAGCTAAGCCTGAGTTTCCTTATTTGCAAAATGAAAAAAAAAAAGTTGAACATACCTACTAAGCCTTGTGAAGCCTCTTTTGAGGATTAATATACAGGGTGTAGACTACAGATGAGGAAAGACTTCACTGTGTATGTTAGAGAATCGAGGCTAATGCATATTGAGGATTGTGTTGGTAACTTGTGGCTTTGTTATCTCTAACAGAAAACCCCTGGTTGGCTTCCAGGCTCACAGTTTCTGATAATCTGAGTTTTACGCAGAACAGACTAAGTCATGCGACACTGGCTTCCAGACAGAGTAACATTAAGTGGACATGGGCATTAGGGACAATCAATGTCAACTATTTTAAGAATTGACAAAAAACAAACAAGCAAACAACCAGCTGAGTGGTGGTGACTCACACCTTTGATCCCAACACCCAGGAGGCAGAAGCCGGTGAATCTCTATGAGTTCCAGGCCAGCCTGGTCTACATAGTGAGTTCCAGAACTGCCACAGCTAATATCAGAGAAACCCTGTTTCAGAAAAACAACAACAAAAAGAATTGCGGACGACTTGGAGGAGACCTGGTTCTCTCCCACTACTGTTCGGCTTTTTCCAGCCGTCTTTTCAAAAATGAGTCTTTCTGCTAAGGTTAGCATTGAGAGACTTTCTGCTAACTTGAGACCTAAGAATCACAAACCAAATAAAACCTACCTGTTTGTAACCCAGCAAGTTAGCTGTTGGCTTCCCTAATCACTATGTATGTGCAAATATAAACTTTCTCTGTATTTTGTTCTTGCTCTCAGAGCTAAAGGAAATGAGCACCTACAACCTTCCAGTCCTTTTTGCAGACTGACTGTATAAAGCTTATACAATACAATTAATTGGATGGGTTTCAAACGATGAAAACAAATATAAGCAAAGTTAGCCTGTGACTGGGCCTTTCATAGCCTTAAAATAATACTTTTGGTAGAAGTGGTTTCTGAAAGCGTAGTAAAAATGATCTGGTATCTTTTTGAAAGGCTGTTACCTAAGTCCCACTCTGCTTTTAAAAATATTATTTAAAAATTTGTATTGTATGCACATGAGTGTTTGGCCTGCATGTATGAATGTGCACCACATGCATACCTGGTACCTTGGAGGTCAGAAGACGGTGATAGATAGGTCCCCTGGAACTGGAATTACAGAGGGTTGTGAGCCACAAGTGGGTACTGAGACCTGAACCCAGATCCTGTGGAAAAGCAACAAGTGTTCTTAACCACTGAGCCATCTCTTCCCTTCCTCCTACACTGCTTTTTATTTTATTTTTTACATTTGTGTGCGTATATGTGTAGTGTGTATGGTGTGTGTGTATGTGTATAAGTGTATATGTGTGTCTGTGTATTTGTGTGTGTGGTTTGTGTGTATTTATGTGTAGTGAGTGTGTATGTGTATATATGTATTTGTGTGTGTGTATATTTGTACATGTTTTTGTGTGTGTGTGTAGCATTTGTATATATGTGGTCTGTGTATATTTATGTGTATAGTACATGAGAGTGTGTATGTGTGTACATGTATGTATGTGGTATGTATGTACATGTGTACATTTGTGTGTCTCTGTATATGCATGTGTGTACATGTGTATATTTATGTGTGTAGTGAGTGTGCATGTGTGTGCGCATGCGTGTGTGCGTGTGTGTGTGTGTGTGTGTGTGTGTGTGTGTGTGTGTGTGTGTGTACTAAGGTGTACATGTGGAGGTCAGAAGATAACTTTCAGGAGCCAGAATCAGCTCTCTCCTTCCACCACGTGTGTTCAGGAGTTTAAACTCAGCTCAGTGAGCCTGACTGCGGAAGTGGCCTTCCCCACCTTCCCCACTGAGCTGTCTTACTGGCCCCTCCTCTCATCTGTTTTGAATCAAAGCCTTGTGTGACTCAGGCTCATGATGCTCTTGTCTAGACTCTTTCGTGTTGGCTGCCCAGCTCTACTTCTCTGAGGTTTGAACCTCCCTCCCCAGAACCCTCCACGTGCCCTCGTTCTGTAGCCAACGCCCACCTTCCTGGTCCTCACCAGTAATATTCTCTCCTTATCTGAAACCTGTATTATTGTTAAGAAAGGATTTATTGTGGTGAACGGTGGGTCTATAATCAAAACCCAAGACAAAACAAACTAAGCTGATGACCTTAAAGGACCTCGGACCTGAGCCAGCTCATGGCTGCATACACCCCAAATCTCAACGCTTAGGAGGTAGAGATGGGAGGATCCGAGTGATTAGCCATGAATGTGGTGCCAACAGAGAGAACGTGTTTTCAAGAAATCCACGGGCCAGGTGGTGTTCTGGGAAGCTACACGGCAAGAGGCATGGAGGGTAGGGGAGAAAGGAGAAACAGCTCCGTGGCTAAGAGCCCTTGCTGCTCTCGTAGAGGACCCAGGTTCAGTTTCTAGCACCTGCATGGAGACTCACAGCTGTCTGTTCATCCAGCTCCAGGGGACCCAGCCATCTCTCCTGGCCTTCAAGGACATAGTGTGCATTTGCTGTGCAAGACACGCATGCGGGCAAAACATGTATACACATAAAATAAAAAACAGTAACATTTAATAGAAGAGGAGAAAGAGGAGGAGGGGGAGGGAAAGAGGAGGAGAAAGAAGGAAGAGGAGAAGGAGGAGGAAGAGGAGGAGGGGGAGTGAAAGAGGAGGAGGAGGAAGGAGGAGAAGGAGGAGGAGGAAGAGGAGGAGGGGGAGGAAAAGAGGAGGAGGAATAAGGAGGAGAAGGAGGAGGAAGAGGAGGAGGGGGAGGGAAAGAGGAGGAGGAAGAAGGAGGAGGAGGAGGAGGAAGAGGAGGAGGAGGATGGAGGAAAAGGAGGAGGGAGGAGGAGAAGGAGGAAGAAGGAGGAGGAGGAAGAGGAGGAGGAAGAAGGAGAAGGAGGAGGAGGAAGAAGAGGAAGAGGATGATGATGAGGCAGCAGGGAACACACTGGGTATCACCAACCCCCTTGGTAATATCAGCTTGCAGAAGGGACTTTGAAACCCATGTGCCCCCATTCCAATAATGATGCTTTTCTTCCTAAAGGTCAACAACAAAATCAAAACCATCTTCAGGGGTTTGGGGCAGCTCAGAGCACCTGATGCTCACTCCATAATGAGGATTAGAGTTTAGATCCCAGCACTCACAAATACCTCCAGCCCCAAGGGTTTGCCCTCTAGAGACACTCAAATATACCCTCTCCTTTCTCTTCTCTCTCTCTCTCTCTCTCTCTCTGATACACACACTAAAACGAACTTTTAAAAAAGATTTATTTATTAATGTATATGAATACACTGTCACAGTCTTCAGACACACATGAAGGTGGCATCAGATCCCATTACAGATGGTTATGAGACACCATGTGGTTGCTGGGAATTGAACTCAGGACCTCTGGAAGAGCAGTCAGTGCTCTTAACCGCTGAGCCATCTCTCCAACCCCCTAAAACAAACTTTTAACTTAAAAAAAAAATGTTCTCCATCCTTTTGCTTTGTTGTAGCACTCCTATCCCAAAGTGGGCAATTCTTCTTCAGATAAACCAATTAAAAACTCATTTTATCTCCTTTCTCATCTTACAGTCTCTGGACACGTCCTGACTTGAGAAGATCCAGGTTAAGATGGGTTTAAAAGATTCTCTCTTCTCCATCATTACTTCCAATCAAAACTACTCCAGGATTCTGCTAGTATGATTTGGTTTTAGTGCAGGTATCCAGTATTGATTCAATTAACCAACAATTACTTATTGTGCACTTTTGTTCATAGTCTTCAGGGAATGTGTGCTTTTGGAGGAAACATTTAGGTTAGTTACAATGCTCGGTGATAAGAGTAAGGTACAGCTAGAAAGTAAATAAAAACTACTACGACTTTCGAGCATATGACAGATACAGTTACTGAAGGCTGGGCCTGTGGAAATGCAGCCCAGTGAGAAGACACTTCACACCATTCTACCGGCTGTCAAAACTCTAACAAGTCTTCACACTAGAGGATCTGTGCATCCACATAGTCTATTGTTTATTGCAGATGGAATTATTGTTCCTGGGCGAGCTAGTCATGACTTCCTGCCCTTGCCCTTCTAGGATTAGGGGTCGTGGCTAGAATTCCCACACAGACATATTAAAGTGCTCACCACCGGTACTGACTGCTCCATGCCAACACAGTAATACAGTAATTAATGCCAGACATGACCCCAGTCTAAAACAAAACAAAACAAAACTTAAGACAGGTACTGCAATTGGGTTAATTGTATTTTGGAATTATGTTTTATCCTGAAAAAGTGATATGAGCAAATAAGAGAATACACACACATATTTGTATATGTATATACACACAGACACACACGTGTGTGCATATATACATGCACATCCACATATGTATGCATGCACACATGTATATATGCATATATGTGTATATATACTATAATAGTTCTACTAAGTATATGCACAAAACTGAAAGCAGGATCTCAGAGATATTTATTCATCCCTGTCCATGTGACATGATTTAAACAAAAACATGCAGGAAACTGAATATTTATCAATGGATGAATAGTCTTGGTTTTCTGTTGCTTTAATAAAACTCCTTACACTGGGGCCAGAGAGATGGTTTAGAGGGTAAAATCACTTGCTGCCGTGCTTAACAGTCTAATTCAATCTAGAGGACTTACATGGCGGAATAGGACCAACTCTTCTATGTTCTCCTCAGGTCTCCACACAGGTATAATAAATAATGAAATATAAAAGAAACACAAAATATCTGAAACTGGGATACCATAGAAAAAAATGTTTATTTTAGCCCACAGTTTTGCCCATTACAGATGGTTGCGACCCACCATGTGGTTGCTGGGAATTGAACTCAGGACCTCTGGAAGAGCAGTCAGTGCTCTTAATCACTGAGCCATCCCTCCACCTCCAGCAATTTTTATAAAAGGAAAAAAAATTAATTGAAGGCTGTCTTACAGTTTCAGAAGTTTAGTCCATTTTCATCATGGTGAGAAGCATGGCAGCATGCTTGGCGGGGGTTTATGAAATAAGAGTAGCTTGTGTGGAATAGGCCGAGCACATGACAAGACAGCCTCCCTAACAACCCGCCCTTTTGATAACTCCTCAGTCCAGCAAGCTTTAAACTCATTTTTGAAATAGAGGCCTCCAAGACCTAATTATTTCCAAGTGAGCACTCCCGAAAGGTCTAATGTCTTTCAATGCTATTCCTTTCATTGGGGGACAAGCTTCCAGCACATGAACCCTTGGGGGACAGACTATATCTAAATCATAAGAAGAGATTAGCAAATGTGCTATATAGAATAATCTTCTTTCTTTAAAAAGAGGAAATTGTGATTTAGGATATGTCTTAGGGCTTTGTTGCCGTGAAGAAGACACCATGACCACAGAAATTCTTTTATTATTTATTTTTATTTTATGTGCATTGGTGATTTGACTACATGCATGTCTGTGTGAGGGTGCTGGATCCCCTGGAAATGGAATTATAGACAGTTGTGAGTCACCATGTGGTTGCTGGGAATTGAACTCAGGACCTCTGGAAGAGCAAGCAGCCAGTGCTGAGCCATCTCTCCAGCCCAAATTAATTTATTTTATGTATGTGAGTACACTGTTGCTGTCTTCAGACATGCCAGAAAAGCACATTGGATCCCATTACTCATGAATGTGAGCCACCATGTGGTTGCTGGGATTTGAACTCAGGACCTCTGGAAGAGCAGTCCCTCCAGCCCCAGCAATTCTTTTTTTTTTTTTGGTTTTTCAAGACAGGGTTTCTCTGTGTAGCCCCGGCTGCCCTGGAACTCACTCTGTAGACCAGGCTGGCCTCGAACTCAGAAATCCGCCTGCCTCTGCCTCCCAAGTGCTGGGATTAAAGGCATGCGCCACCACTGCCCGGCTCCCAGCAATTCTTATAAAGGAAAATATTTAATTGAAGGCTGTCTTCCAGTTCCAGAAGTTTGGTCCATTTTCATCAAGGTGAGAAGCATGGCATCCTGCAGGCAGGTATGGTGCTGGAGATGGAGCTGAGAGTTCTATATCATTTTTTTGTTTTTGTGTTTTTAAGATTTATTATTTATTATATGGAAGTACACTGTAGCTGTCTTCAGACACTCCAGAAGAGGGCGTCAGATCTCGTTACAGATGGTTGTGATTCACATGTGGTGGCTGGGATCTGAACTCAAGACCTTCGGAAGAGCAGTCGGTGCTCTTAACCGATGAGCCTCTCTCCAGCCCCCAAGAGTTCTATATCTTGATCTGCAGGCACAGCAGGAGACTGTGTCACATCCAATGTAGTTTGAGCTTATAAAGACTTCAAGGCCCACCTCCATAGTAACACACTTCCTCCAACAAGGCTACACCTAATAGTACCAATCTCTATGACCAAGCATTCAAACACGTGATCTATGCAGGCCATATCCATTTGAATCACCACAGGCTATATAATAAGACACTTAAGACACTATTCTAAAGTAAAATACGCCATCACAAAAAGACAAATATTGTATGCTTTTAGTTATAGTGGATAGAGTAGTCAAAATTCACCAGCAGGAAGTAAGATAGCAGTCAGTGGTCAGGGCCTGGGGCAGGAACTTCTCTTTCTATGACTGTGATAAAATGCCGTGACAAAACTCAACTGTCATGAGTGATCAAATCCAGACCCTCATTCACGCTTGCCTGCCTAACCCTTTATGAACTCAGTTATCAGGCCCACCCCTCCCTCTATAGTCTTAGCAGGTCTCTGTTGGGGAAATTTGGTATGCTGATTTAAACTTTCTTTCTTCCTTCTTCCTTCATTATATATATTCTTTATTTACATTTCAAATGTCCCCTTTCCTGGTTCCCCCTCCCCACTCACCAGTCCACCCACTCCTGCTTCCCTGTCCTGGCATTCCTCTATACTGGGGTATCTAGCCTTCTCCAGACCAAGGGCCTCCCCTCCCTTTGATGTCCATCAAGGCCTCTGCTGCATATGCATCTGGAGCCATGGGTCCCTCCATGTGTACTCTTTGGTTGGTGGTTTAGTCCCTGGGAACTCTGGGGGTACTGGGTGGTTCATATTGTTGTTTCTCCTATGGCTTAATTATTTCATGTGAGTACAACACTGTCGTTGTCTTCAGACACACCAGAAGGGGGCATTGGGTCCCCATTACAGATGGTTTGTGAGCCAGCATGTGGTTGTTGGGAATTGAACTCAGGACCTCTGGAAGAGCAGTCAGTGCTCTTAATTGTTGAGCCATCTCTCCAGCCCTGATTTAAAATGTCTTATAAAAATATAAAGGATATAGAATACCCAAAATACCACACACATACAACCAGTAGAACTAATGCTTTTGATTATAAAGCTACAGCATTCAATACAATGATATAGCAGTCAAATAGATCAGTAGAATACAGCCATCCAGAAACAGAATCACAACTGATTTCTGCAAAGGTCCAATGGTAGCTCAGCAGAGGAAAGAGCTGTTCTCAGTACATGTGTACTCTTTAAAACACACTTTCCAGTGGCCCAGTGTTCGCTGAACTTCTTATGGTGTTCTGGTCATAAGTTTTCACCTGGACAAAGAATACAGCATTCAAGGTCCGGACAACCATGGTGGTGAGGGAAGAAGCATTTGAGGCTGTACAGTAAGTGTGAACTGGGAACCATGAAAGGGCTCCCCACTGCCCCCTTTATTACTGCAAAGTCCAGGTGTTCCCAGTAGTCAAGTCAGACCTGAAACAGGCAGCCCTTCAGTCATGTCAACATCCCTGTTGATCCTTAAGCAACTATCTTTACAACTCTGGAACAATATTCACAGTGCATTGTTCCCAAGGTGAGTCTTACCAAGCTTTCCCTTAGGGAGGGAAAAAAGCCTCTGTATCTGGTTTTATCAAAGACACAAGAAACCCCCCAGAATCAACAAATCTGGACTCATAGGGGCTCACTCACAACAATCAGGGGGCCTGCATGGGTCTAACCTAGGCCCTCTGCACGGTATAATTGTGTAGCTTGTTTTTGTGAGATCTTGACAGAGGAAGGGAGTGCTGTTTCTGATGCTTTTGCCTGCTTTGGGGATCCTTGTCCTCCAACTGGTTGGGTTGTCAACATCCAGCCTTAATATGAGGAGGTGCTTAATCTTACTGCTGCTTGATATGCCATGTTTGGTTAATATCCTTGGTAGGCCTGCCCTTTTCTGAAGGGCAATAGAGGAAAGTGAATGGAAATGAGGGTGGATGTAGAAGACGGGGGTGGGGTGGTGGGGGTGGGGTAGAGAGGGGAACTGCAGTTGGGATGTAATAATACGAGAGAATAAATTTGTAAAAACAGAAATTAAAAAAGATGAAAAGTTCCTGATTGCTTCCACGTGGCTCTTGTGCTGTCACCATTACTCTGTAGGGACTTTTGTCCAGTCCATTTCGTCATGCTTTGTCAAGTGTGTTCAGGGACTGTGAGCCTTTCCAACTTTTACTTCTACAAAGCAGCAGATGACGAGTAAGTAATGCTTTCAGAGACTGAGGATCCAAATTATGGTCTCCAGGCTGTGCACCCAGCTCTGTGGTAGACTGCTTGTTAAGCCTGTGTGAGGCCTCCGATCCTTTTCTGGTGGTTTCCATATGGCAGGCGGCAAGGATTCAGTTTCATTCCTTTGCATTTGGACATCCAGTTATGCCAACACCATTTGAAGAGACTATCTTAGTCAGGGTTTCTATTCCTGCACAAACATGACCAAAAAGCAAGTTGGAGAGGAAAGGGTTTTATTCAGCTTACACTTCCAAATTGCTGTTCATCACCAAAGAAGGTCAGGACAGGAACCCAAGCAGGTCAGGAAACAGGAGCTGATGCAGAGGCCATGGAGGGATGTTTCTTACTGGCTTACTACCCCTGGCTTGCTCAGCTTGCTCTCTTATAGAACCCAATACTACCAGCCCAGGGATGGCATCACCCACAAGGGGCCCTACCCCCTTGATCCCTAATTGAGAAAATGCCCCACAGCTGGATCTCATGGAAGCTTTTCCTCAACTGAAGCTCCTTTCCTGTGATAACTCCAGCCTGTGTCAAGTTGACACACAAAACCAGACAGTACATTGTCCTTTTCCTAGCTCATAAATTTAGTCGTTCTTTGTTAAAATAATTTTATCAGATATCTGACTTCCAGTCCCATGAATTTGTCCCTCAGGCATGTACAATGCTTTCAGGAGTGTAGCTCTGCAGTTGGTTTCAAAACCATGGAATCACCATCCGAGGTTCTTTTGCTCTTACTTCCTGACCACAAGGGTGAGCAGCTTTCCTATAGGCCTTAAAGCCACGAAGCCAACTACACATTGCTGACCACCTTCAAAATGGTGAGCCAAATAACTTTTAAAAAAATTCTTGGGTATTCTGTCATAGAAAATGATCAAACTGAATTGCTTCCTAACTTCCTTTTTGGATTATGTACTAGCAATACTTAGAGCTGATTTTTACTTTTTTTTTTTTTTTTAATTTATGTATTATACACTGTAGCTGTTTTCAGACACCTCAGAAGAGGGCATCAGATCTCATTATGGATGGTTGTGATCCACCACGTGGTTGCTGGGATTTGAACTCAAGACATCCAAAAAAGCAGTCAGTGCTCTCAACTGCTGAGAGCCATCTCTCCAGCTCTTTACCTTCTTTCTTAGTGATTAATTCACTCAATGGTTCTAGCAGTTTCTTTTGATTTTCTTAGGATTTCCTAAATGAGACTATGTAAGTTGTAACTCTTTATACTTCTTTCCTTTCAGATTTAAATGAATCTTTCTTTTCCTTAACTGCTCTAAATATTTTTAAGAAGAAAAAATGTTAATTCTACTTATGTACTGGCTGTTTTTGTGTGTCAACTTGACACAAACTAGAGTTATCACAGAGAAAGAAGCCTCCCTTGAGGAAGTGCCTCCATGAGATCCAGCTGTAAGGCATTTTCTCAATTAGTGATCAAGGGGGGAGGGCCCACTGTGGGTGGTGCCATCCCTGGGCTGGTAGTCTTGAGTTCTATAAGAGAGCAGGCTGAGCAAGCCAGGGGGAGCGGTCCAGTAAGCAGCACCCCTCCATGGCCTCTGCATCAGCTCCTGCTTCCAAGGTCTTGCCCTGTTTGAGTTCCTGTCCTGACTTCCTTCAATAATGAACACTGATATGGAAGTGTAAGCCAAATAAACCCTTTCCTCTCCAACTTGCTTTTTTTGGTCGTGGTGTTTCGTGCAGGAAACAAACCCTGACTAACTTAGGACTTTTAACAGGGTTTTAGAAACTTACTATTTATAAATTATCATTTTCAAAATTTACTGTCACAGAAAGGCACTTTAGTATCTAAACGATGAATGCAACCACATAAACATCTCAGTGTCAATGGTAGTTTACTTACACACACACACACACACGCACATGCACACACGTTTTACTGTTATCCAAGGCTGGTCTTAAACACCAGTTTAAGAGATGCTCCTACCTTAACCTCCTGAGTATTTGCCACCATATCTGGCAGGCCAGCAGCATTTTAGTGTATGCACTCCTATATGAAAGAACACCTGCAAAAATTTTACATTGATTTATGGGCTAGTAGGTGAAAGCATTTACCACAGAAGCCTAGTAACCTAGTTTTATCCCTAGAATTCACATCACATAAAAGTGGAAGCAAAGAAAGACTTCACAGAACTGCCCTCTCATCCCACACATACCTTATGGCACATATACATTCACACAAGAACTAGAAATAAGTAACAGTTTTCAACTTTAAAATTTATTAGACAAAATGTACAATAAAAGGATACATCTGAAATAAGTTATAATAAACTTCAATAAAAACTATTAAGCATAATCCTTTGTTTATTTATTTGCTTTTGTGAGACAGAGTCTCAAGTAGCCAGGCTGGCTTCAAACTTGCTGTGTAGCTAATAACCTTGAACTCCTGATTTTCCTGTCTTTGCCTCGAGGGCCGAGATCCCAGGTACATATATATACACTCAGCCTATAAAATTAGATCCCAGGTACATATACACTCAGCCTATAAAATATTATCTCTATCAATATGAACGTGTTCAAATGTTATCAGTGTTTGGCATTTTTAATAAGTATATAGGACAGACAGCATCTACTAAGTTATCCAAATTACTGAATTTTAGAAATATTTTAAATATCTACATAAAAAAAGGCAGCTCCATTTTAAACTATACTGAAATCTAAACTCTTGAGCTAGGCATGTGCTTAGTGTACACTGGGCCCTAGGTTTAATCCTTAGCACCACCATTACACCACCAACCAACCCCACAGCCTCTCAAACTTTGGTAGCCATTCTCAAACAAGCTTTCCAACTCATGCTATTCTGCAAGCAGAGGCTTGAATGTCCCTCTGTATAGTGTAAGGAAGAAGCAAACAGTTTCAACTTTAAGAAAGAAATGTATTTTTGGTATCGGTAATACAAAATTTATATTTATAGTCATATATGAATATAAAGAGTATTTATAGAATATAACCTAATACAATGGTAGAAAGATAAACTGTTGTCAAATACAAAAACTTGTCTCTAATATTTGTTGTGTATATAATTACAAAAGTAAACAATACATTTAAAAATCTTTATTAATCCAAATTAGAATTATAAACATGTTTATCTAAAGATATTAATTTTTATATTAAGTACAGAATTGTACTGAGGCCCTCTTGGAAATCACAATTTGAATTTTGGCAAACAGGAGAAAGACATCAGAGGAAAACAAAGACAGCAAAATACAACAGATATAATTCTAGTCTGATATAATAACCTACGAGGGAAGGATAAAACTAAAGTGCTTTAAGCTAACCAAAAAAAAAAAAAAAAATTCCAATGCTGCTAAGTTATTATTAAATGTCACAAAACATTACTTCCTAAAATAGCTTTAAGACCTCGCCAAACTATTACTATTGTTGTAGTGCTTCATTCAAACATCTAAGACTTATCTAAGACTTACTACACGCACATACACATCAGGAAATTTAAAATACTTTTACTATTTTAATCTTTTCTTGAAGATGCAAGATTTCATCTTTATTTTATCTTGCATCGGTAATGAAGATATATCCAAAGACAATTAAATAGGAACTGAATATAAAATACTTGAATGCAATGACATCATGATCTGGAACAATTGAAGTTTTCTACTGCTTGCTCCATTTTCTGTGTAAAAAAGACAAGAAGGGAAAAAACATTTCAAATTTTGAAAAAAGCTAAAAATATAATTTCTTTGCTTTTTCCCAACAAATAGTGATAAGTATTAATTATCCATGTAAATATCGGGTCAGTTTGGCACACTTACATACAATGTAAGCAACAGTATTCTACAAATAGCATGTACATATCCTAGTATTCTCTACAGGGGCATGTAAGCCCCCGCCCATACCCTGGCACTCCACATACAAGGTGGTTATATGGCAGACTTTAAAGGCGACTGGTGATATGTAAGTAGCATCTAACATGTATTTTTAAAAATTAATATTCCAATACCTTCTATAAAGTTAAGTAGGTTATTTTTATTTTTGAGAGAGGGTCTTAACCATGTCACCGGATTGGGTTAAATCTGTGACCCCCGTGCTTCACCTGCCCATCTGGGATTACAGATGTATCCAAACAGACCCACCTTAAACACTAGTCTTAGGGAAAAGGCTATTTTAAAAGAAGTTACATTTACATATTTAAGTATATATTTCCAGTTTTATCAGTACTATGGAGTCCTTGTTTATCATAAATACCATCTAATCAGTTTCTTAGGTTTATGATACACTGGGCTTGTTTATATCTATTAACAGTCTATAATCTTCATATAAAAACAGCTTCTAAATGATTACTTTTTGGTTTTGGGAGTTTCATGGCCTCAAACATGCTACATAGCAGAAGACGACCTTGGATGCTGACCCTTCTGCCTATACCCAGACAATGGAATTTACAAGTGAGTCACCACACTTTGGTTGGTCTTTTTAAGACTTCAGGTTAGCTAGGCATGGTGGTGCATGCCTTTAACTCCAGCACTCTGAAGGCAGAGGCAACTTGAGGCTAGCCTGATACATAAGATAATCAGGGCTGTGTAGAAAGACCCTGTCTCAAAATAAGCAATGAAACCAGTTTTAAGTCCAAACTTTACCTGAACAAGTGCTGTTTTGTCATAGTCCCTGCGGTGCTCATAAATACACTGGCTGATTACTGCATACAAATTTTCCAGCTGGAATATATTATATCCCTGACTTTTTTTAACAACAGTCTTCAGAAGATTCTAAAAGAAAACAAGTGTTTATATGTGTCAGTTAATTCCTTGCAACAAGGTTTTTAATTCTGAGTGCTTAGGGAACTGCTATAAAGGTAACATGCCGGCAGAGTAAGCCACTGCTCAGATATGCAGGCCCTGGCAAGGGCTCTCTTAGTTTTCCTTCATTCTGTGACACCAGTTTTGGCCCTGGGTTAACTTTCAGTAGCCTGAAAACTACAGCATAAATTGCTAATTTCAACTATATCCACAAACGTCTCCAAATTTTAAAAAAAAAAAATTACTTAAAATATTTATGTAATGTGTACTGTGGGCATACCTGGTGCCCAGGGGTGAGGAGAGGGCACTGGACATTAAACCCAATTCCTCAAGAGCAACCAGAGCTCTTAACCTCTGAGCCAACTTTCCAGCTTTTCCAGAAGAGCTTTTCCTGAAGGAAAAGGAATTTAAGAGGAACCACTATGTAGTTAATTTTCCTCTAGCCTGCAACCCCTTGTGTGAGGAAGACTAAAATGTCTTGTGACAGCATTATGATTTACGTTTAACATACTTGTAACTGCTTATGGTCCACAACAAGTGAGGGTGTGGGCTGAGAGAGAATCGCCAGAGCCTTCTCCATGCTGACGAGCTGCTGCTGTTCTACCTGCGAACGTCTCGCTTGCGTCATTCGCAGAAAACCCATTTCTAAAGAGAAAAATTAAACAATTATTATTATTTGGTTCACAAACATAATCCGTAAGACAAATAACTAGATTAATAATGCTGCCTTTAATTGCAGCACTTAGGAGCCAGAAGATAGATCTTTATGAATTAGAAACCAGGCCAGTTGACAAACAAAGACAGAACCCCACCAAAACCAAAACAATATAAGAAGTATTTCTCAAATTGACTGTTTAGGGGATTCTTCGACAGGTACCTTGAAACTGGCAGAAAGGGGCATACCAGGTCAGGTGTCACTTTTTCTTAGCAATTAACAGGACAATAATCACTAAAGAAGTTGGTATCTCTCATTGAACAGTATCTTTGTAGGACCTGCAGACTCCCCTGACTCACTCTCTTAGCACTCCTCCTCTCACACAGGGCACGCGTCTCTGCTCTCAGCCCCCTCCTTGTACGTGTGTGTGTGTGGTGTGGGGGGTGGGGGGTGTTAGAGGCTGGTTTCCATTCTCTCTCGAGCAGTAGTTTACTTTAATACTGTGCTGCACTTGAGGTTTTCTGTAGTATCTCCAGCTCAGGGTACAGCCGAGAAACACGGGACTGTGCCGTGACCTTATAGTAACCACAAGGATCAAGTCCCCGGGACAGTCCATCATCACAAAGCCTACTTTATTATATATGTATACATGGGTGCTTTGGTCTATTAGTGGAAAGGTTAAGTAAAAATAATGCTATTCTTCTACTTAGTTAACATCTGTGCTCTGAAAAACAGCAAAAGCAATAAATTGGTATGTAATAACTTTCTTTAGGAAGTATCTCAAGTTTTAAAAGTATATTATTATTATTTTGTTTCTCGAAACAGGGTTTCTCTTTAATAGCCTTGCCTGTGAGTGCTAGCTCTGTAGACCAGGCTGGCCTCAAACTCAGATCCACTTGATTCTGCCTCCTGAGTGCTGAGGCATTTACTTTCTCGTGAGACTCACCTTTTGACTCATTTTCTTCGGGAATGCCTATGACCTGGGCGCTAGAGGCGTCGCCATGGCAAACAGTCCTGGCTTTTCTCAGTTCTGTGCCCTCGGTCACTTGCTTAGGTTCTTCAAGTTCATTCTCAATATTTGAGGAACCTGAGTTATTTTCCACCTCTATGTTGCTTTCAGAGGTGTCCTGCTTGTCACTTCCCTCTACTGAGGACTCGCTTGTGTGCTGATGGTCCTCCGTGTCGCTCCTGCCTGCACTGCTCACAGCAGTCTGGCTGCTGTCTTTAGCTTGTGAAGTCTTCCTTCGCTTTAGTCTTCCTACACGCCACTGTGACTTTCTGTGGAACTTTCTCTTCAACTGAGCTTCAAGGAATTTAACAAAAGAAACAAGATGAAGAGGTAAAAAGTCAAGAAATCACAGTACTTTCACATGGCTGGAATACAGAAATAGTAAATTATTGTGACAAGATGGAGACCTGAACAATGGCCAGGTCTCAGAATGACCTGGTTCAAGTTGAGATTTTTGAATTATCAAAAAAATCATAAATAACTTTAAGGAAGGCAATGACATGATCTATGATGCATTATAAATTACTGCTAAGCAGCAGGATGGGCTATAAATTGAATAACTGAAAGTCAAGCCTTACAATGACCTACCCGTACACAGTTAAGGTACACTGAGCATTCTCTTAAGCACGTCACGCATACTAATTCACTGGAATTAGTTTGCTACCATAGCATCATCAGTTTACAATGGAAGAAACTGAAGTACTAAAGAGTTTCAATTTCTGTAGACAATAAAACTACACTTCATTTGTCTTCGGAAGTGTAGAACTTAGCATACATTACAACTGGAGAATACAGGGTGAACTTGAAAAACCATTACAAAAACAGTACAACTTGGAAGATAGCTGAGTGTTTGGGTGGTAACAGAAGGCAGAACTTCAGCACACCAAGGCTTTGTCACTGAACAATTCACTGTATTTGCAAAAATGTATATAAAAAAAGAAGGCTCTGGGTATTTTACAGTTTAGTTGCTTGAATATCAGCAAAATAGGTACAATTTACTGTGTTAGCAAAGTAAAATACAAGACAAAGTAAAAGGCACAAGAAGAGAATGAAGGAACGCCCTGAATGGATCACTCCAGAGTGCTTACCAGGCGTGCTGTAGGCCACAGGGGTACAAGGCGCCTTTAGCTTCTCATGCTGCTCTTGATCTGGCTTTTTATCACTAACAGGAGTAGAATTTTGCTTTGGCATGACGTGGTAATAAGATGGTGCATATTTGGAGGAGCTACAACCTTAAAAGCAGATAAATAGGATTTTAAGAATTGTTCCCAGAACTCAAAGTCATACAAAGAATGAAAGAATTCACCTAAAGCATCTCCCTCAGACGCCCAAGTGTTCCCTACCTCTTTTCTTCCTAGATTCCTGGATTTCTTCACAAAGCTGCTCGAAGTCTTCATCAAGCTCTTCTTTAATTATTGCATAGGCAGTGTCTCTCAAAGCACAAGCTCTATGCCTAATAAGACGGTCTGAGAAATAAGGAAATAGAATTCTTAATACTTTTCTAAAAGTAAACTTAATATTTTGGGTAAAGATAGTAACTATTACAATTCCTTAATTTTATACAAAAAGTAAAAGTTATATTCTTGTTTGAGTGACAATCTCATGATTTAAATATATGTCAAGGCCAAGCTGAGCTACACCATCTTAATTTTAACAGGGGCCGGCATTCTTTAATCCCTATACTGGGAAAGCAGAGGCAGGCAGACCTGTGAGTTTTAGGTCAGCCAGGGCTACACTGTGAGACTCTGACTCCAATCAATCAATCAATCAATCAATCAATCAACCAACCAACCAACCAACCAACCAACCAACCATTCCCTCCCACCCCTAAAAAGAACAACAAAAGGAACTTTGTCACTTACTAATCTTCTAGCTCCTTCTCTGTCTTCACCTGTGCCTAAACTGTTCTCTCTGCAGCCTGTCACTGTACAACAGTCCTGATAAAACTGCCTCCCCTCTCTCAACACCGCTCTCTAAAGTAGCTTCCCTCTCCTCTGAGAGTGGGCATATTCTATTCTGTCAAGTCTTTATCTGATTCCTCACTTTTGCCACTCAATTAGACATCACTTTCAAACATGAAGGATTCCTTCTACAAACTAACTTTACGTAAACTTCATTGTTTGGGATTAAAGGTGTGTGCTAAGGGAGAGTCACACCACAACTAGAAATAGTTTTTTTCAGGACAGTGTGATCAAATACCCTGCAACAGCTTAGCTATTAAAAGCCTGGGTTCATACAGCCAAGCAGTGGATGGAGCGTGGAGACTCTTAGGGAAGGAGAGGAGGAAGGATTGTGGCCCTGAAGGGGATAGGAACCCCACAGGAAGACCAACAGAGTCAACTCTGGACTCTTGGGGCTCTCAGAGTCTGAACTACCAACCAATGAACATACAGGGGCTGGACCTAGGCCTCCCAGTACACATGCAACAGATGTCCAGCTTGGTCTTCATGTGGGTCCTTGACGAGTGGAACAGGGCTCTCCCAAAAGCTGTACATGGGATATGCTCTTCTAGCTGGGCTTCTCTGTCTGGCTTTAGTGGGACAGGAAGTGCCTAGCCTTGCAGAGACTTTGAAGACCCAGGGTAGGGGGGACTTCCAGCTGCTCAGAGGAAAAGGGAGGTGCGTGGTGGCAGCAGCAAGCAGGAAGTAAAGTGAATAAGTTAAAAAAAAATTTAATCAAGTAAATTAAAAAACAAAACAAAACAAAAAGATCCTGGGTTCAAATCCCAGCATTCACATAGCAACTTACAACTGCAATTTCAGTTTCAAAGTATTCGATACCATCAGATAGCCATTCATGCGGGCAAAACACCAGTGCACATAAAATAAGAATAAGTACATCATTAAAAAAACTTAAAAAGGGGCTGGAGAAGATGGCTTAGCGGTTAAGAGCACTGCTCTTCCAGAGGTCCTGAGTTCAATTTCCAGCAACGATATGGTGGTTCACAACCATCTGTAATGAGATCCAATGTCCTCTTCTGGTGTGTCTGAAGACAGCAACAGTGTACTCATATGCATAAAATAAATAAATCTTTTAAAAAAGAATACTTTGAAGTCTTATTTTATGTATTAATCATATATTAATATTACATATATATTTTTTTCATATTAAATGCAGGTTTATTAGGAAGCTGCTGTTAAATGGGTGAGTTCACTGGCCCAAAGGACCAAGGCCAGGGAAGTCTCCATGGGGAAGGGGTGGGTAGGAAAGAGAGAGAGAAGGGCCTGAGTGCACGAAGAGAGAGAAGTGGAGAAGAAAGTGAAATCTATTTTATTAGTGCTTTATCTTTCCACTTTCAGAAAGAGCAAATCAAGCTGCTTTTTTTCATTAGTGATTTTCAACCTGTGGGTCATGACCCGACAGGAGTTGCATATCAGATATCCTGCATATCAAATATTTATATTACAATTCATAACAACAGCAACATTACAGCTTTGAAGTAGCAATGAAATAATGTTGTGTTTGGTGGGGCTGGGGGTAGGGGGACAGCATGAGGAACTGTATTAGAGGATGGCAGTGTTAGGAAGGCTGAGAACCTCCGCATTAGAGGATACATTAGAGGATACATATTATATGGTTAATATTTGGAGATGTAAGTGAGAAAAACAGGCAAGCAAACAAAACTAAAAACTGCAAATTCTGCCCTTGTCCTTCCTGGCACTGTGATTCTGAACAAAGTTTTTTGTTTTTTTTTTTTAATTTTTATTTATTTGATAAGCACACTGTAGCTGTCTTCAGACACACCAGAAGAGGGCATCAGATCTCATTACAGATGGTTGTGAGCCACCATGTGGTTGCTGGGAATTGAACTCGGGACCTCTGGAAGAGCAGTCAGTGCTCTTAACCTCTGAGCCATCTCTCCAGCCCCCTGAACAAAGTTTTAATTTAATCTTCCTAAACTATACCTTTCTCAGTTGTAGAATAAGATAAGGTTATTGTGAGAATTATATGGTATTTTGAATGTAAAATATTTATAACCAGCCAAACACCATCAACCCTCATTAGCTGTGAGTAAACCCCAAAACCACACCTTGAAAAAGAATTCACCGATACTTACCTCCAGGATCTCTATCTGGATTGTATTCTAAAGCGTTACTGCAGATTAGATCAATATCCTTCAAATAGTCTTTCACAGTGAGATATTTATGTAAATCAATTTTACTGATTACAGATGAAAGGTCCATTGGTTGCTTTATGACAGTGACATAATCAGGAACCTAAAATCCAAGCAAATGGCCAAATCACTTAACAAATGTTATATGTAGTTTAAAAAAAAAAAGGATTTTCTGCAATTTTACAGAGGCAGTAAAATAAGGATGCTATATTGATATGGATGCTTTGGCTTTATCATAAATCTATGTCTGCTTGATATTTACTCCTATTCTTGAGCAGTTATGTTCTCTAGTGTTATCCTTTATTTCTTTCCTTATGCAATTGCTGCCCATCCTTCAATGCTGGTTTAAGAACGGACTCTGCGAAATACTGACATAAGCCTGTAATCCCAGCACTTAGTTCACGGTAGCCTATACTACACAATAAATTCCAGGCCAGCCTATTCTACAAGGCAAGTCCCAGTCTCAGAAACCAAAAAACCCACCTCTAAGTCCAACTTTTGAATCTACACATAATGGTAATACCGTGTGTAATTAAAACATTCTAAAGCTCCTTTTGACTACATATGTAGAAAAGTTAACTATTTATTCTCTGAAACAATAGAAATATATTAGATAGCTCTTAAAGTTTATACATGTTTAGGACACTATGTTCATGTGCCCATATAGAGAACACAGTTCAGAGTTCTGTAGGGCACCTACACAAACTATTTTGTTTTTCTATCATTTTGGCCTAAACATATTTGATCCAAAGATGAAATTAACAATACCTCATCAGGGTCAACAGGCTTAGTAAAGACTCGGAATCGCTTATCAATAGCAAGCCTATGCGTGACATTTCTTAAGAAAATCCTGAGTTCTCTGAATGTATCTTCTTCTTGTTCTTCAAGCCGTTTAACTTCCTCTGCTGTCAGTGGTCTTGGTTCAGGCGGTGGTGCTACTGGGAGCACCTCCAAGGCCTGCAGAACTTCACATGGAGAGAAGATTTTAGCTAATACCCTCCACAAAACAGAGGGCAACAAATAACTCAGTGCAAACAGAATAAGGGTTCGAGAGTTATTTTCTTTACAATGGATAGGAAACCAATATTCAGGATTAAAAGAAATGAGACTAGAGGTGGCTTAAACATTAACTGCCTGCCACCAAACCCCATGACCTGAGTTCCAAAAGTGACTTTTGCAAGCTGTGAGCTGACTTGTTGCATACACACACTAAATAAAAAGTAATTTGAACTGGACAGTGGTGGCACATGCCTTTAATCCCAGTACTCGGAAGGCAAAAGTAGGTGGATCTCTATGAATTCAAGGCCAGCTGAGAGGAGGTTACACAGAGAAACTCTGTTTCAAAACACCAAACAGAAAAGAAAAAAGGGAAAAAGGAGAGAAAGAGTTCAGCCTTTTGAGAGCATCCTGATAAGAGCCTGGGTTCACTCCTGGAACTGACGTCGGTAGCTCCAGGCCCAAGTTAAGTTGAAGCAGCAATGAGGACAAAGAAGCATTACAAAAACCGAAGGTGGAACTGGGACGCCGCGTTCATCTTAAAGACGGGTTTGCTCCTCTGTTTTAAACAGAGAGGTGGGGGTAGTAGAGGTAAGAACACAGCTCTAGAGCGGGGCGGTCAGCGGTTAAGAGCACCTTGATCCTATAGAGGACACACACAGTTCCCAGAGCTCACATCAGGAAGCTCACAACTGCCTAAAACTCTAGCTTCAACCACCCTCTTAGGCCTCTACAGGTTCCAGCTCTCATGTGCGCATGCCTCTACATAATTAAATGTAAGTCTTGAAAAGAGGAGCATAGACAAGCCGGGACCATCCGATGAAACACCTTATGTACCTTAAACCTTTGTCCATTTTAGCAGGAAGCGAGCTATTTTAAGTCATATACATGTCACCCCCATAACTGAGGATGAGTTTGTGCAATCAGGTAGATGTCAATTACATTAGCTGTAATTTTTCTTATAATTATTCTCTAGTAGATAACTAACCTGCTTTCTTTTGTGACACAGGAGGCTTTGCAGCTTGTTTTAAAATTAAGTCTTCAAAAAATTTGGTTCGTTCTTCTTCATCTGGTAACTGGACATTAAAAATTTCTCCATAACCATGGGTAAACAATTCTTGAACCTTAAAGAAAAGTATAACATATGCAGAATATATATGTATGCAATATATACAGACACACATGTATGTCACTGATTACTTAATCCAACAGTATATTAAATACATGTTTCTTTTTTAAAAATACATATTTCTTTTTTTTAAATTTTTTTAAAAGATTTATTTTATTTTATGTATATGAGTACACTGTAGCTGTCTTCAGACATACCAGATCCCATTACAGATGGTTGTGAGCCACCATGTGGTCACTGGGAATTGAACTCAAGACCACTGGGAGAGCAGTCGGTGCTCTTAACCACTGAGCCATTCCTCCAGCCCTAAAATGCATATTTCTAATAAGAAACTTAAATGTCTTGTAAAGTAGGTATACAGAAGCCAGGGAGATGACTCAGTGGTTAAGAGCACTTGCTTCCAGAGGACTCGTCTGAGTCCTAGCACCCCCACAGCTGCTCACAGCATCTGTAACCGGTTCCAGGGGATCCGATGCCCTACTCTGCCTCTACAGGCAGTTGCAGGCTGTGGCATATAAGCATGCACGCAGGAAGGGCACCACACACAGGGAATCAAGTGCGTGAATAGACATGTTAGTTTAGTAGCTAAGTATCAGATCATCTTTAGAACTCAAGAATCTAACTAGAATATTGTAACAGTTATTATACTAATTTATGCAATGAGCTTACCAAGGTTATTTAATTAACTCTCACAACCCAAAGACATTAAACGGGAATCAATGTTCAAAAATAATGGCATAAAAGAAAGTGTTTCTGAAAAGTGGAGAGATGCAAAATGGTTCAACCTTTGTTAAAAACAAAGTTTTTAACAAAGTAGTTTTACAAAAAGGTATAACACAAAATTACTATGAGACCAAACAATTCCATTTCTAGTTATACATTCTAAGGAAATGAAAGGGGCAATGCAAAGATCTATACACCAACAACTGATACCATCATTCACAACAGCAAGATTTGTAGGCAGCACAATGTCACTATGTGTTCTGATTTATGCCCTTGATTCTAGTGCTCTATGAGTTTAAGGCCAGCTTGGTCTACACAGAAAGCTCCAGGTTAGCTAGGTCTGCCCAGGAAGAAAGTCAATGATCCCAGAGTGGCCAAGAGCTCCTTCAAGTTCTTCCTGGTACTAATTCAGAATACAACATTATTTCTATCTTTCAAATCCATGTACAAATTTAATTAGATATACTTTTATCAACCTAATCCCACTGTAGTGTCTTTTGGGGATTCATAAAATTTTATATTTCACTGATGACATTATTTCTCATCTTTGTGCCTATGATCAAACTGTTGGTGAATGACATAGCTATCCCACCTTGAGGACTTTTCTTTTTCTTAGATCACTGGGATAAAAGCCAGGGACTTGGGTATGTAAGTGTTTTACCACAATTAAACCCAGTACTTATACTGCCAAGTGTAAAAATGAAACATTATCCTGACATACATTTCAGTCCAATCACTAATCCACAAGATTCAAAGCTGAATGATTTATCTATACTCGTATAAATTATTCATTTAGAAATAAGCAAATATGCAGGTGGTGGTGGTGGTGTGTTTGAGGCCAGCCTGGTCTATAGACCAAATTCCAGGACAGCTAGGGCTACACAGAGAAACCCGGGGGGGGGGGAGGGAGGAGAGCAAGCAAGACAGACAGACACACCCAAACCAACATGCCTCATTGTGTGCCACACCACTACTAGAATATTTCACTGAGTTTACAATACAAAAAAAAGGAGTCTAAACAAAAGTACCCTTTATGAGTGGACAACACTGTGCCTAGAAGACAAAGTAGTTAAATGAAAATCTCAGTTCTAGGCATATGTTATTTCCCTACAAATTACTGGTCAGGGAGGCCTCAGAGTAACAAAACAATCAAGAAGGAAACAAAACATACTAGGGTCATTGCTCTTGGGTTGCCCATCTCAACTAGATAGTAAGAGACTACTGCTGAAGGCACCACTCAAGTAAATGGAAGACATCAATGTTCAAAATGATGTCAAAAGACACCTACCTGAAATCTATTTGGGGAACCTATTATACTTTTGCTAAATGGCTATTTTGTCAAACTGCATTATTAGTATTTATGTCTATACCCACTGATTGTACAGCTCTCACCTCTATCACAGGAATCTATCATAGTTCCACCACCTTGGTCAGCAGCACTTCTTTCCTCTACTCCATGGAAGCCCTGGCCCGGAGACCTCTGGCAGCAAGCTCTTAGACTATTCGGGCCTGACACTTTGGGATGAGCTGCCACCCTCCCCTTCCCTAAAGCCCCTTGAGGTAGTAAAGTACCCAGGCTCTACCTCCTCCCTCACTCCATGCCCCAGACTTCCATAACAATTATAATGGCTGTTCCTAGTACCTAAGGTGGGAGAGTGGTCAGGGCTGCCCTACAGGAAAACAAACAAACAAATAAACAAAAAACAAACCCATCAATCCCTGAGCTTATCCCAAGATTAGGCCACACAGCCGCTCCAATCCAGGGTACCCTGCTCAACTCTGCTGATTCTTGTCAAAGCAGAGACAACCACTCAACCTCCTGTGTTTTTTTTTCTCCCAATAAATCTTGTGTGAGGTCTGTTGTTCCGTGTGACTTTTGTGTATTCATTGGCTCCCAACAGCCTGGATACCTTTCTCCTTAGGGCTCTAACACTTATAGGCAATGGTTAACACAGATTAATAACAGATCAAGGTGCTGAGTATAAGCAACTCTGAGAGTTCAGTTGTGGACTATCAATCTCTTCCCATCCACTGCTCAAGGAACTGGAAAGAATTAAGTGGAAAGAGACAGCATCTGGGAAGAACCATGAATTGTTAATCTCTGGACATGATGTGGCAGGTACATCAACTCATCACTGATGTGGTTACTAGCCAATCAAAATTCCAGCATGAATGGGGGAGCAACCTCTGAGCCTCCTTATTGGAGAAGCTATTGGCAGTTGATATCTGTTGAGGGAGGATGAGTTATCTTCCTTTGAGAAAATGTCCAACAAGCTGAGTGGTGGTGGCACTCACCTTTAACCCCAGCACTCAAGAGGTAGAGGCAGGTGGATCTACACCAGCCTGGTCTACAGAGTGAGCCCCAGGACAGTCAGGTTTATACAGAGAAACCCTGCCTTGAAAACAAGATAAAATGATGACCATTGGCAGGCTGCTCATGCCCTAGTGGATGGTCACATACCCAAGTAACAATAACTAAATTCAGAGAGCTCTAAACAAAAATTTAAAGGTCATGACACTGAAGTAGCTTAGGTAGGGCACCAAGTAGAAGGGTGGTAGCATAAATGTGAGACTTTTCAAAATAGGAACAGTAAAAAAAATCTTCTTGTTGGAACTATAACTCAGTGGTAGAGTGTGTGGTTAGCATGGTACTATTTGATGCCTGGTAAACCCCACCCTGCCAAAACAAACAAACCCCAAACCCAAAATTTATACTTGTTGCCAAAAATATTATCACATTATCTTTAATGCTTCTTACCAAAAGGCAGAAGCAAGCAGATTTCTGAATTCAAGGCCATCCTGATCTACATAGTGAGTTCCAGGACAGCCAGGACTACAAAGGAAGACACTGTTAAAAGAAAGAGAAAAAAGTGAGAAAGAAAGAAAGAAAGAAAGAAAGAAAGAAAGAAAGAAAGAAAGAAAGAAAGAAAGAAAGAAAGAAAGAAAGGAAGAAAGGAAGAAAGAAAGAAAGAAAGAGACAGAGAGAGAGAAAAGAAGGAAGGAAGGAAGGAAGGAAGGAAGGAAGGAAGAAGGGGAAAACAACTAAAATACCTATCCACAGGGATTTAGACCTATAGGTTACAACTCATTACAAGGTAATAAAAAGAACATGCAACTCATAAAGGATGTTAAGTATTAATTCAGAAGACACACAGAGAAGTAAATACAGAAGAACAGTCTGTCAGGTAACACTATTTTTGTAATAGAAAAACTGTATATCTCCTTACTAGACATGTACATTCTCAAGAGTAAGCACACAACACACACAGCCATCGATGGTGTACCTGATAAAAGATTATTCCTTATTGTTTCATTTACCTCAGTAGCACTTAACCTTCCAGTAAGTTATCTTAGTGTAAGATGCCTCTTCTGCACCCCTCCCCCAATTACCTCTTCAGGCAAAGCTGAGTACGGCTTCTCAGAAGTTGCAAGTAGTAAAACTGGAGCAAATGAAGGTATAGTCTGTAATAGAGTTGTGAATGTGGCTTTGAGTGTCGGTCCAACTATGTCCCACCACAAGTGGACATGTGGGACATAGACTATGCTGGGTGCTGTTCTCTTAGCTTCACGAATCATCTAATAAGAAAAAAAAATTTAAAAAATTATACTTGGTTTCAAAGTCTGCACATTAGTAAAATTAGTGCTATAGTAACGTCCCAGAATTCTCACATAAAACCTTCAAATTTCTTGAATGCTTGTCCAAAAACCCTACAACTGTTTAAAAGTATTTAATAAATGCTTTATTTGGGAGAAAATAATTTGTTCAGACAACTAGAAAATAGGCCAAGAAATCTGTAAGGCTATTCTGCTTTTCAAATATAAAAAACTCACCTCAAGGTCTTACAAAATGTTAAGTAGTCAAAAAATGTATACTATTTAATATAAGCAATTTTATTATTTTGTAAGCTTTTTAAAAAGACTTATTTATTTTATATATGTGAGTACACTGTCACTGTCTTCAGACACACCAGAAGAGGGCATCGGATCCCATTACAGATGGCTGTGAGCCACTGTGTGGTTGCTGAGAATTGAACTCAGGACCTCTGGAAGAGCAGTCAGTGCTCTTAACCACTGAGCCATCTCTCCAGCCCCTATTTTGTAAGCTTCAAATAAAAATAGAAATTTCTGGGGCTAGAGAGATGGCTCAGTGGTTTAAGAGTACTGACTGCTCTTCCAAAGATTTTGAGTTTAATTTCCAGCAACCACATGGTAGCTCACAACCATCTATAACAGGATCTGATGCCCTCTTCTGTTGTATGTGAAGAGAGCAATGGTGTCGTCATCATCATAATAATAAATCTTTAAAAAAATTCTTTTTAAAACTTCAAGTTGGGCTGGAGAGGTGGCTTAGCAGTTAAGAGCACTGACTGCTCTTCCAGAGGTCCTGAGTTCAAATCCCAGCAACCACATGGTGGCTCACAACCATCTGTAACAAGATCTGACACCCTCTTCTGGAGTGTCTGAAGACAGCTACAGTGTACTTACGTATAACAAATAAATAAATCTTAAAAAAAAAAGTTCAAGTTAGCTGGGCATGGTGGGGCATGTCTTTAGTCCCAGCACTCGAGAGGCAAAGGTAGGTGGATCTCTGTGAGTCTGAGGCCAACTCTACTATGTGAGTTCAGGACAACCAGAGCTGTCCAGAAAAAACAAAAAGTTCAATTATTTTTTTGTTTTGTTTGAGACAGGGTTTCTCTGTGTAGCCCTGGCTGTCCTGGAAGTCACTCTGTAGACCAGGCTGGCCTTGAACTCAGAAATTCGCCTGCCTCTGCCTCCCAAGTGCTGGGATTAAAGGCATGAGTCACCACTGCCCGGCTAAACTTCAAGTTTCAAAAAACCAGAGAAAATCAACTCTAGACTTTTGTCTCTGAATGACTTTAATCTTATAACTCATTGGTTGGAAAGCTTACTTGGGAGCATGCCTCTTCAGGAGACGTAGTACTGATGCCAAAAAGAACAGGAATGTCTAATGTATATACAGCAAATTTTTCCAAAGCATGGATGACAGCTGGTGCCAAATGAGAACTCTGTCCAAATCCTGGTTCTCCCACTATCAATAATCTTGGTCGAAAAGACATAGGTTGGTAACAGGCATTTCTGGAAAAAAAAATTAATAAGCTTTATTTGGGAGAAATTTGAATGTTTCCTTCTAATTACCAATTACAAATCTTCAGAAGTCTTGCCTATTTGACTAGCCAATTATAAGACAGCAGAACTTCTCACAATAATTGTCCCAGATTTAAGAATACTTTCATTTCATAATGATAGGAGCAACAATAAATTTTGATTTTTTTTCTTCTTTTTTAAGACAGGGTTGGGGCTGGAGAGATGGTTCTGTGGTTAAGAGCACTGACTGCTTTTCTGAAGGTACTGAGTTTAAATCCCAGCACCCACATGGTGACTCACAACCATTTGTAATGAGATCTGATGCCCTCTTCTGGTGCGTCTGAAGACAGCTACAGTATACCTACTACTACTACTACTAATAATAATAAATAAATAAAAAGACTGGATTTCACTATGTAGCTCTGGCTGTCCTGGAACTCAGTAATATAGACTAGGTTGGCCTTAAACTCATAGTGAGCCACCTGCCTCTGACTCCAAAGTGCTGGAGTTAAAGGCATGCACCACTACATCTGGCCAAAATTTGATTGTTTAAAAAAATAACTTCAGGTCTAGCAGTGGTGGCACATGCCTTTAACCCCAGCACTTGGGAGGCAGAGACAGGAGGATTTCTGAGTTCAAGGCCAGCCTGGTCTACAGAGTGACTTCCAGGACAGCCAGGGTTAAACAGAGAAACCCTGCCTCAACCACCCCCCCAAAACAAAAACAAAAAAACCAAACAAAAAAAACCAAAAAACAAACAAAAAATCCCCAAAACAAAAAAACACTTCGATTATTTTTTTTTAAAGATTTTTAATTATTCATTTATTTTATATATATGATGAGCACACTATAGCTGTCTTCAGACATACCAGAAGAGGGCATCGGATCCCGTTACAGATGGTTGTGAGCCACCATGTGGTTGCTGGGATTTGAACTCAGGACCTCTGGAAGAACAGTCAGTGCTCTTAACTGCTGAGCCGTGTATTTTTATGTGCATGAATGCATGTCTGCACTACCAGCATGCAGTGCCTGTGGAGGCCAGAATACGTCTCCTGGAACCAGGGCTGCAGATGGTTCAAACTGTGATGTAGGTTTTGGGAACTGAACCCAAGGTCCTCTTGAAGAGCAGTCAGTGCTCTTCATTGCTTAGGCAGTCTCGTCATACCCAAGCTTTGGTCTTTTTTAAGGTAAGTGTATAATGTGTGGGGTACAAGTGCTGTGTGGGGGCAGGCTACAGGACAGTTCCAGGTGTCATCCTAAGGAATGCTAGCTTTAGGGGCTGAACTTAGGCTTTCATGTTTGTAATGTTTAAACAAATTGAGGCCTCTTACCATTCCTAATATTTTAACTTAAATAAAAAATTTATTAGGTGGAATCTTTTACCTTGTCAAAAAAAAAAGAAATCTTTTTTATGGAATTTACACACACTAAAAAATTCATTGGCAGGGAAAACATACCTATTTAAATGAAGAAAATTTAAATTTCCTTTTGCCTGATCAAAATCTTTTTGAGAAAGTCCATTTTCATACACCGATGGTGTATCATCATCACTGTATGCCAAATCACTTTCTAGAAAAGGGCAAGAAACATCTACAGAATAAAAAAAAAAAACAAAAAGCCTGTCCATTAGTAATTTTTCTTTGTCACTCTTTCTTTCTTGCAATGGTCAATCAAGTTTTGTACCTGAATTTAAAGCTTTGCTTGTTCCAACTTCCACATGTGGAAATACTTTCTGTAGGGCTTCTAAGATCCTATGAACAGTATTTTGCAGAAGTGGTTTCACAATGGCAGACAGTGCCTGTCCAGGTGATGTCACAGCTCTCTGGGAAGCTGGTATTATCTTCTGCATAGCTACCTCAAAATCCTTAGCTGAGATATTAATTGAAGAGAGATCCAACTGTAGCTTCTCACTGGTGGTGTAGATCTGTGGGTACCGTCGACGCAGGGCACATAGAGCAGCTTCAGCACATATTGACTTAATATCTGCACCACAGTATCCTATAACCATCGGCCGAGGCAGGGGGAAAAGCAGAAACCTCAAACTATTGACAGTCATGATTAAAAGAAAAATTTAAAAATTAAATTTTATTAGAATATTTATGGGTAACAAAACTAAAATTTCCCACTCAGAAAGTGAACTTAAATGGCATCAACAGATCGGTAACTTTTGAGTGAAATATGCAAGCACTAAGTACAAAAGAAGGATAAGAGCAAGAATTCTGTTGTGTTGTTGTTCTGAGACAGGATCTCTCTGTGTAGTTAGGGCTGGCCCAGAACTTTCTGTAGACCAGGTTGATCTCAAATTTAGAGATCCACCTGCCTCTGCCTCTGGAGTCCTAGGATTTAAGGTGTGCACCAAAAGTCAGACACAGCTCAAGTTCTAGTTGTCATTTACTGTGTGAACTTTCAAGACTCACTTACACTCTGCAGCGGACTATATCTTAATACTGCGTAATTCACAGGGCTATTACTATTTTCATGTCTATGCTGCTCTCAAATTCCCTCAACGATCAATATGTCCATCAAGAAGAGGATGATGCTTGTCATGTGGAGGTATGTATGCTGCAGTGCAGATGCACATGGGGTCAGGAAAGGGTATTAGATTCCCTGGAGCCAGAGCTAGAGGTAGCTGGGAGTCATGAGATACAGGTTCTAGAAACAGAACTCAGAACCTCTGAAAGAGCAGTATGTACTAAGCTGTCTCTCCAGTCCTCAATTTTATTTTCATATTTCAATTTTTTTGAGACAAGGTACAATCATATACCCATGGCTTTCCTGCCTCAGTTTCCCAAGTGATGGGGATGCAGAGATATGTTGCTGCACTTGGACAAATATCTACTTTTTCATACTGGGATCTGAAAGGTAAACACATGAACTGTGTTCCCTTCTCAGGTCATCTCTTTCTTCCTGTGCAGACGGGTGGCCATAAACTTGCAGTCTGTCTTTGTTTCCTACCACGAGTACTGTAAATATGTGCTACTCCATCTGGCCACACCTGTGGCTTTGTTATGTGTGAGTACGGGTACGTAGAGGTCAGAGGATGATTTTGTGGAGCCAGTTCTTCCCTTCCACTTTCATGTGTCTTCCAGGAACTGAACTCAGTCTCCAGGCTTGAACTGTAAGTACCTCTACCCACTAGGCCATCTCACCAGCCTTTCAATCTAAACGTTAAAGCAAGACCTCAACTTGTTTCATCTCGCCCAAAAAAGTATTTACCAACACAGTTTTCTGCTAGTTCTTCTAGAAACATGTCCACTGGTTTTGGATTCCAATCTCTTGTATGAATCTTCAGAATCTCTTTTCGAGCCTATGGTGGAAAAAAACCCTCTTTGAATTTTTTACATCTGTAATCATTAAGTTACCCCAATTAGAGATGCTTGAATTTAAACTACTTTTGACTATCTGAAATTTTAAAGTAACCAAAACTTAATACAAACAGAAGTAGAAGACCATGAAAATGAGGGGGAAAAAACACCTATAAGCATATAACAAAATTAAGCAACTTCTACTTAATGTACCCAAGTTATATGCATTATTTATGTAAATTAAAAAAATTAAACAGCATTATTCATTCAGGAGTACATTAAGAAATAATATCGACAGCTCTACTCATTTGCTAAGAATATATATTTTAAAATTTTAATTGTATCTTTGAGTGGGTATATGCACCAGAGTGCAGGTGCTTTTGAGTTCAGGAGGAGGGTGCTGGATCCCCAGTTGGAGTTATAGGTGGTCCTGAGCCACATGACGTGGGTGTTGAGGACCGGAAAAGCTCTAAGTAAGCGCTCTTTACCCTGAACCATCATTCCAGTCGGCTCCACTCATATTTCATTACATGCTTCTCAGAAGGATTAAGTGGTTTTAGCCTAACTAACTAATTTAGTAGAACAGTGTTCTGGAAGAAGGCAAAGTTCATGAGCTGGCTAAGGACTCATGAAGCTCACGAAACTAACTGACAACATCAAGGATGTGCTTAACTGAAAACAATTTCAAAAGCAGTTGGGGAAGGAGACATGTTTAATGATGATACATTACCTCTACTGAGTTCTTTTGAATAGTCATAAGATCATGATCCAAACTAAAGCCTTCAACTTTTTATTGTTATCAGAACTTGTTATTGGGAAGGGAAAACAACTCCGCAGGTTGGACAGCTTCCGACCAAGCTTGACCAGCTGGGCTCTATCCGCAGGCCCACACAGTCCAAAGGGAAAACTTTCCGACTCCCACATCTGACCCCACCGTGGCACAATACTTCCTGCTCTTCCCACCCCTGCCACAAAAAGAAATGTAATTTTACAAAATTATTAATAATAAAAAGCATGTAAACTTTTCTTACATCTTTATCAGGCAGACTAAAAAGGAACTCTCTGTCAAATCGACCAGGCCTCCGTAAAGCAGGGTCTATGGAATCTAGTCGGTTGGTAGCTCCAATGACCACAATTTCTCCTCTGCTGTCCAAACCATCCATAAGAGCTAACAAGGTTGAAACAATAGAACTAAATATAAAAAAGAAAACAAATTAGTATTATGGACAAAGAATCATTCAGTAATATTTCTTTTTGTAAGGTTTATTTTAATGTATAAACGTGCAAATGAATTTTTTACAGCACAGCTATTTTTCAATGAAAAACAAAACAAAACATAGGGAAACTAGAAAGATGGTTCAGGAGGTTAAGAACCCATGCTGAGAAGAGGACCTGAGTTCAAATCCCCCAGCACCCCCATAGAGCCAGGTATTACTAAATATGCTTATCACCTAAACATTGTGAAGTTCCCCCCACTACCCCCCTTTATAAAACAGCAGGCCTTCCAGGGACTTTAACCAGACACAGCATGACAAGCTATACAAGGCTAAGCACATAGTCTCACATCAAGGATGGACGAGGAACCCCGGTAGGTAACAGGGTCCTAAGTGAGACAGAAGAGTCAGAGACAGCCCTCACTCCCACTGTTAGGAATTCCACAAGAACACTGAGCTATACAACATAACATATATTCATAGGACCTAGGTCAGATGCTGCCCAATCTGCATAGGCCCACTTGAATCCCAGTCAGTTGATTCTGTGGGCTGAGTTCTTCTTTTTCACCATTTAATTCTTATCTTTTATATAACATGAACACAACTTAATCAAGTTTACCTGTGAATCTGATCTTGCCTGCTAGATCGTACTGGAGCCAAACCATCGATTTCATCAAAGAATATAATTGCTGGGCGCATCTGATAGGCCTAAAAGAGGGTCCGATAGTCCTGTGTTACCACAAAAATCCTCAAATAGATTTAATCAAAGAGTTCCAATTCATTTTTCACTCAAATTTATTAAAAATATATAGTTTATAAACTATAATATATCTTTACATTCTATTTTCATTCAATCTTGCTTGAATTGTTATTTATAAGTATTTTAAAACTATATATAGTTATTTTATAACTATAACAGTTTGTCATTTATAACTATTTATAAGACTAATATAAATTCCAAAAACTATTTTTAGGATTCTACATATGTACATTATATTAGTATAACTAATTTTATTTGCATTTTTAACTTGAAATATCCAAATATTCCAGTAGCTATATACCTTGGATTTCATGAAGTTACACTTACTGGATACACAGAAAACCTTTATTACTGATTATGGAACCAAATAGTGGAGGACAGTAGTACTCTCCCTCCATGTGACAAAGAAAAACATTCCTCAACAACAGACAAAACTTTAAAAAACTATTTTAGTGAAGGCAAAATAAAGACTCTTTAGTTCTAAAAAGGTTTTCAAACCCATTTTCAATGTCAAACATGTTGGCATACACCTTTAATCCCAGAACTTGGGAGGCAGATCTGATTCAAGACCAGCCTAGTCTTCACACTGAACTGCAGGACAGCAAGGGTTATATAGAAGGACCTGCCTACACAAACAACCACCAAAACCAACCAACCAACCACAGCCTATCCGCAGCATGCCCCAGGGAAGCAGAATGTTAGCCTCTCACAATATCCTGTCAATACAACTTGGCATATGACATTGAACGATATGCTAAGGAAGAACTGTCTTATTTCCATATCGCCAAGTAATCCACTATTAAACTGCTCAGGAGTTAGGAGCTGTCAAAACCCATGAGGCAGAGGAGGGAGTTCCTGCATGAAGGCCTGCAGAGGGCACCAGGCTGAAAGACCACTCTGTAAAACTATCAAAGTGAAGCTTCGGTTGCCGTGGAGACCCCAGATGTCAGAACTGACGAGGGGAGCTGTACACAAGGAGTGAACCCAGTCCAAGGGGGATTTTTCAAGATGTGAATCCCCAGCTTCCTATTTCTGCCACCGTGCCTGCTACTTGCTGCTGTGCTGCCCCACTATGATAGACTCGTATCCCTCCAGAACCATAAGCCCAAAGAAACTTTATTCCATCAAATTAAGAAAAAATGGAAATAAAATCTATACAGGGAAATTTACTATCACCTGATCAAACAGCAATCGGAGCTGCCTCTCAGACTCTCCTACCCATTTACTCAGACAGTCAGCACCTTTCCTCATGAAAAACGCCACTCTTTTATCCCCTCGGCTGCACTCGCTGGCAAGGGCTCGAGCAACCAGGGTTTTTCCAGTTCCAGGTGGTCCATAAAACAAACAACCTCTGCAAAATACATTAAATGCTTTCAGTATTAAATCAAAAGGTAGATGACAAATAAAAATTAAGAACCAATCTCATAACCATTTTAATTAGTTAATTTAAAACATTAAGCTGAAATAGTTTCATTATACAAAGTACAAGTTAAAACTTGAGAGTTAGTATCAATATAATACGAAAACTTAAAAGAATCCTTTTCTATTTGAAACATTGTCCTTTATTACCTGACCATGCTTGTATATGCAGTCATACAACACAATCACAGAATTCTCTCTTGATTTGTATGTGGATGGGATAGTATTTTAAGGAGAAATATATAAAAAATTTGTGTGTATTGGTTTAAAAAAAACCATTCGTGATTCTGTGTGAAGGTTAGAGAATAAATAACTCTGTGGAGCTGGTTCTCTCCTTTACCTATTACTATGGTTCTAGGGACACTCAGGTTGCCAGGGTTGTGATTAAGGGCACCTGACACTCTTCCTGATGACCAGAGCTTGGTTCCCAGTGTTCAAGTCTGATGGATCATAACTGTGTAATTCCAGGTCTATGGATCGAATGACGTTCTTCTGGCCTCCACAGGCACTCCCAGACATGCACACACTCATACATAACATGCACACTCATTATTTGAAAGGACTGGGGAAATGGCTGGGCCAGTAAAAGCACTGGCTGTACAGGTGTGCACACCTGAGTTCAAATCCCCAGAACACACGCACAAGATGACTGTGGTCATGTGTACACCTGAAACCTAGTGCGGCAGGTGGACAGGAGGAAGGCTGCTCCGGCTTGTTGGACGCCAGCCTGACTCCGTCTCAGCAGACACCTGCCACCTGCCTGGCCTCCCCATGCTTGTGTGCACCGACATCTCTAGTACAAACAAGACTTAAGTCAAAAGAAGTAACAGTAGCACCGCACACACTATGACTAAGTAAGAACATCTTTATATTACCTGGGGGGTTGAATTTTAAACTTTTCAAAGACTTCTGGATAAAGTAAGGGAAACACCACCATCTCTTTTAGAGCTGCAATGTGACTGGACAGGCCACCAACACTGTCAAATCGCACCTGCAATGAAATAAGACACAGATCTGAATTAAAACTAAAACACTGGCCTATGTCTTCATAATTAACCCACATCAACTGATTAGCAATAATATTCCACAGATTTTTTAAATGTTTGTTTATTTTATATGTAGGTCACCATGTAGATGCTGGGAATTAAACTCAGGTCCTCTCTAAGAGCCACAAATGCTCTAAATGCTGAGCCATCTCTCCAATACCCCAAAGATTTTTGCTTTTAAAATACATACAAAAATTTAAGTTTCTGATAAGAAATAGTTTTATTTATCTGTAAGAAAAAAAATAAAGTGATTGAAACTACACCTCAAGTCAAGCACAAATTTTAAAATACTCACTGAAGAATCTAGTTGCATTGGATCAACATCAGCAAGGTTTGCTCCAATTTTCATTCGATCTTTATAAATCCCTCTTATTTCATCTTTCCGAAAATTTAGTGGGAGGCACCTATTAAAAAACACATGCACACACACACACATATATAAAGACACACATCAAATCATCCTTCTCTCTAAATTCCATGTTACAATATTACTCTTATTAAAAAATGTTTGGGGCTGGGGAAAATGGCTCAGTGAGTAAAGTGCTTATTGCCAAAGCAGAGGACAAGATTTAGTTCTAGTAGATCTATTAATACCCAAATCTACTAAAATATGGGTAGAAGTGGCAGGCCCTCTGTAATCGTAGGATCCTGGAGGGAGAGAGAAGGAATCTCCAGAGCAATCGAGTGAGCCCCAAGGATGAGCTCTAGGTCAATGAGAGACCCTGCCTCAAAACGAGGCGGAGAGTAACTACGGGACACATCCAGTGTCAGCCTTTGGATTCTGTGAACACATGGAACTGGAGTTACAGACATTTGTGAGCCATCACGTAGGTGCTGCACAGCATTTGGAAAATTAGGGAGTTCAAGATCCTAAGCCAGCGTGAACTACATTAGACCTTGTCTCAAGACCAATAGCCAACCCACCAATCCAGCCGCCCAGCCCTCCTGTTTCAACTATAGATATTTCCAATACGGCAGGAGTTTGCTTTGTATTAGTGTCTGGGGAAACCTTTTAACCAGCTAAGCTGTACTTATTGTTCCTAAATTATTCTACTTTCTTACCAGCCATAAAAAATGTATCAGAGGTCAGCAATATCTTAAAAGTAATGTCAAGCCTGACAACTTGAGTTTAATCTCTGGAACACACACAGCGGAAGGAGAAACCAACTAAATCAATCCTCTGACCTCCACAGGCAAACCATGGCATGCCTGTATGCATAAGCTGACATATAATGTATACACAGTTGTAAGAAAAATATTTCTAAAATATATTTGGTAGTTTTAAGTCATCAATGTAGAACTCATCCATTCCAACTCCCTTCCCCCAATATTGCTTGTGTTTGTTGAGATCAGGCTTACCACAAAGCCCAGGCTAGTCCGAGAACCCTTAAGCCTCCAGCCCCAGAGTGCTTGAATTAAAGGTGTGAGCCCCACACCAGGCTCAGAGCTCACCTGCTAATAGTTCTATTGCGGTTCCTTTTTCTTCTCCTCTCAAAGCGTTCATCTTCAGAGGAGGAGGAGGAGGTAGAATCACTGCTGTGGATGGCATGCCTTCGCCTAAACGGCGAAATTCAGATCACAATGAAGGAAACAGAAGGGGGGGCAAGACATTATCAGAAATAGCTAATTATCTAAAAAAATATATATATATAATTAATAACTACATGAATTCATAATAAATATACATATAAACTTGAGATGGTACTGTTACTTGTTATGTGTTAACAGGATAGCCCTTGTAAACATTTCCAAAAACCTGATATTTCAACAAAAATGATTGCTAGGGTTTCAAGAAATGGTTTGTAAAGCCAGAATGAATGAAAAAATAACTCATCTACATACCCAAGACCATTTCTGTAATCATCCTGTAGCTAAAATTATCTGGTACAAGCCTGCATATTTAGTATTACCATCAATAAAAAATAAAAATAAAACATAGCATAAATAACTAAAACAGAGAAATAAAGCATTGTTGGTTGAATCTGTTGAGGTAAAAGACGAAACCAAGAGCTAAAGAAGAAAAACAAGAGGCTGTGTTAGAGCTGACCATCAGATGCTCATTAAGATAAAAGACAATATAGGCAGAGACAGTCGCTCTGAGTAGTGCTTGCTTAGCTGAACATCACTTTGTGGCCCAGGCTGGCCTGTAATTCAGAGATTTCCTTGCCTCTGCCTCCCAAAGTGCTGCAGGTATAGGCACATAGGACCAAGCCTGGCTGAACATTATCTTCAGTATTATATAAAGTTTGTATGTTAGAAACCACAATTTTTTGAAATGCTAAGTTATTTTTTAAAAAAATATAATTAAGCCGGGTGGTGGTGGCGCACGCCTTTAATCCCAGCACTTGGGAGGCAGAGGCAGGAGGATTTCTGAGTTCGAGGCCAGCCTGGTCTACAAAGTGAGTTCCAGGACAGCCAGGGCTACACAGAGAAACCCTGTCTCGAAAAACAAAAACAAAAAAAAAAAAGAAACAAAAAAAACCAACAACAACAAAAAAATATAATTAATGAAGGAAAAAGGCCATCAAAAAAGACTTAAGGGTCAGTAAGATTGCTCGGTAAGAGTGCCTATCACCAAACTGTCTACCTGAGTTTAATTCCTGAGACTCATAAAATGAGAGAACCGACTTCCTCAAACTGTCCTCTAATCTTCATGTGCACAACATACACCACCACACACTAAGTAAATGTACTAAAATTATTAAAATGCTATGAGGTCTAAGAGTATACCTTAGTAGTAGAATCTTTACTTACCCTACATGAAGCCCTGGGAAATAGTAAGTAATATTAATATAATATAATATATTCCTTTTAATCCCAGCACTGGGGAGGCAGAGAGAGAATTCTATGTGAATTCAAGGACAGCCTGGTCTACAGAATGAATTCTAGGAAGGACAGTCAAGGCTACACGGAGACTCTGCCTCAGAAAAACACTACCACCACCGCCAACAAAAACGAACCCCAAAACAAAACAAATTTGGGGTGAAGAGATGCCTTAGAGGATAAAATTTGCTGCTTTTCCAGAGAACCTACATTCAGTTCCCATGAGCACTCACAGTGTCTCACAACTGTCTCCGTTAACTCTAGTCCCAGGCTATCCAATCCCTCCACAAGCATTGCACACAAAGGTTGAACAGATATACATACATGCAAAACACCCAAACACATAAAGTAATTTAACCTCTGTGAACTAATTATAATTATTCAGAAAAGAAAACACAACCCTAAATAGCACAAAGCAATTTATGGTCTCTATTTACACCACAATAGCGATTTACAATGGGAATAAGAACATCTTTGCCTATGTAGTACTGGTCCAGGTAACTTGATACTGTTACTTGTTATGTGTTACACCATAACCCTTATAAACATTTCCAAAAACCTGACATTTCAACACAAATGATCTCTAGGGTTTTGAGAAATGGTTTGTAAAGCCAGAATAAATGAGAAAATAACTATACCCAAGACCATTTGTGTTATCATCCTGCAGCTAAAATTATCTGGTACAAGCCAGCATATTTGTATTACTATCAACACTTAAAATATTCCTATTATATGTAAAGTTACTATATATTCATAGAATTAAGACAGATTTCACAATTTAAACTTTTTTAAAATTGTATTTACTGACTTCTTTTCCATGTACCTGATTTATTATTTATTTCCCATCACCTACTGCCCCAACTAGTGAGTCGTAAACCCAGAGCCGTGTTTAGCAAATGCTCTACCACTGAACTACACCAACCAGCCTTCTTATTTGTTTTTAATTAAAAAATTCTAGACAACATACATTATCAGTAGGCTCATTGTACAGTCAGGGTCTGTGAGGCTCAAGGACTAAATAGCTTGCTCAAAATATCAGAAGAGCGTTCAAATTCAATCCTATTCCAAATGGCCAAACACTCGTGTACCGGTGGTTTCTGGTTTATTTCACAAGCCAGTAAAAGTTATAAGCAAACAACAAAGTTGTAGACCAACAAAAGGTGTTATGTTTTGTAAATAGAAGAACCCTCCAACCCCAAAGGCTTCTCTATTAAAGGCTTGTCACTAGGTAGTGGCACTACTGGGAGGTAAACAGACTATGAGAATGCTGACCTCATCAGTGGATTAACCCATTTATGAGTTCATAATGTGTCATTACGAAGTGGAGCCTAGACTGAGGAAACAGGTCACTGGAAATGTGGTCTTGGAAGAATGTGTTTCTCTTTTTTGAGATGGTCTTTTGGAGCTAAGCTGACTAGGCTGGCCTTAAACTGCTCTGTGGCCCAGACAGGCCTTAAACTGTCGGTCTTCATGCATCAGTTTCCAGCTGTGATTAGAGGACTGAAAGTGCCAAGTCTGGCTTTTAACAGTAGCCTAACGAGCTCACAAAAGTACTGACATTGCAGAATCTTTTCAAGCCTAACTGATCTTGCGCAGTTCTGACAGGTGGAATCTGCCTTCCTGATCTTTCATCCTTCAGTTAGGTGAAGAGGGATGATGAGAAAAGAAACCCAGGGCGTCTATTTGTGATTCTGACAAAATTACAACATGCGGGAATACAAATATGTTTCATAAAAGAGACGAATCTTCACCGGGCAGTGGTGGCGCATGCCTTTAACCCCCAGCTCTTGGGAAGCAGAGGCAGGCGGATCTGAGTTCCAAGCCAGCCTGGTACACAGAGCAAGTTCCAGGCCAGTTAAGGCTACACAGAAAAATCCTGTCTTGAAAAAGCACCATCTCCCCTCAAAGATTCCTCAGCACTTAAAATGTTTTTGCTGTCCACGACCAACATATGATCAAATAGTTTGCAGACTCCCTGACAACTATTTAAATGGCTGAAAACTATGCTTTCTGTCTTATTTCTGATACACACTTTTTTTTTAATCATTCTTGTCCTTGTTTCTATTTACAGGCCACTGTAATACTACCCAAACCTTGGTCATTCTAATTTATCAGAAAACCTCATACTACTCAGGATGGGAAAATAAGTATATAGGTTATCCCTATAAACTTAAATTGGAAAGAAAACAACTATTGAGATGTATTAAGAAAAAGAAATTCTTTAGTGAGACAAAAGTAATTTTTTTCTAAAACATAAAAGAAATAAAGTATAAAATAGATCCAGAAAAAGATGGCCACTGTCACGATCCAGTCTAGAAGCTGTATAACTTAGAATATTTAACGTGGAGGGAGATTATGGTTGTGGAAGTATATAAAGAAAAGGCTACAGTCTAAATGTGAATTTTAAATGAAATAATCTTTGTAAAATACTTAACACAGAGCCTAACTACAATATACACTAAATCAAAGTAGATCTATCATTTGATGTGCTACAACGGAATAAACTATCTTACCAAGTAGTTACTAATACTTCCTATTAATGAAAGCAAAAGCAAAGAGTCACTGGTAATGGGAATTGGAGCACTAAATGCATACCAGAGCTCTCCCATATATGAGATTCTAGAATTCTACCCTAACACACTCAATCCAAAGACTCTAGAATCCTGTCTTAACACAGCCACTTATACTATCATAAATTGATCGCTATTTCAGAACCTAACCTGTTCATTCGTTTACAATAGGGACTTCTTGGTCCTGTAGAAGACAATCGGTATCTTGCTCTTGCAGGAGAAGCGGGGCCACTATAAAACATGTTGGGCTTTCTCTGGTGACGAGGTTCTAGAAAAAGAAATGAGTATATGTAATAGAAAATCAAAAGAAGTAATTTTGTCCTTTGAATATTTACAAAGGTGCTACCTTCCATGAAAATGCTAGTAGTATCTATAGAAGATTTTACTAATGTCATTTTCTCTGTGGGGTTGATATTAAAAATACAGGCGGGGGCTGGAAAGAGTTCAGCAGTTGCTGAGCTTCTGCTTTGAGGAGACCTGAGTTCCACTCCTAGTACTCACATAAAAAACACCTGTAACTCCAACTACAGGAGACCGAACACCTTTTTTTTACCTCCATGGGGTACCTGCATGCAGGTGGCTGCACACAGACTCACAAACACACAAGTATAAAGTATGTAGAAGACAACCAAATAGACCACACACTAGCCACACACAATTCTTATGATTATAGAGACATATAGGCTCAAAAGTATGATGTTAATAGAAGTCAAAACATCTTATCTTTATATAAGACAAAAAAAGAAAAAAAACACTCAAAACCTCAAAATAGTAAGAAATGACAAAAGAATAAACTACCCTTTTACATCTAATATGGAATATATTTAAAAAAATACCACCAGCATGGTGACACATACCCTATAATTACAAGACTCAAGAGTGTCAAGGCAGTGGGATCGCCAAGTTTGAGGCCAGTCCGGGCTACATAGAAATGCCTTGTCTCAAATAAACGTGGTATGAGCATATAGCAAAGTGAAAGTGAAAAAAAAAAACATAATTTTTTTTTTTGAGAAAACAAAACCAAACAGCAGGGCTATAAAGATGAATCAGTAGGTAAAGGTACTTGCTACATGAAGTGAGTATGATCCTAAGACTCACACAGTACAAGACAGCTGACTCCCCAACTTGTCTTCTGACTGCACCCCTATGTGCACAATGACATGTACACGTGTACACATATACCACACAGAGTACTTTAAGTGTAATTAAAAAAAAAAGTTCTTAAAAAGGAAAAAAACCAGGCTAGAGAGATGGCTCAGCGGTTAAAAAGGAAAAAAAAACCAGGGCTGGAGAGATGGCTCAGTGGGGCTCAGTGGTTAAGAGCACCGACTGCTCTCCCAAAGGTCCTAAGTTCAAATCCTAGCAACCACATGGTGCCTCACAACCATCCGTAACAAGATCTGACTCCCTCTTCTGGAGTGTCTGAAGACAGCTACAGTGTACTTACATACAATAAGTAAATAAATCTTTAAATAAAAAAAAAAGATGATGTCTTTAAAAAAAAAGGAAAAAAACAAAAAACAGAAAGACAGTAAAATTGAGGTAACGGAAATCTTTCTCCTGAAAGATCATTTGCAGTACTTACTTTCCAGTGGAGCCTGGTAGTAAACAGTCGCTTTTCTCTGTCTAAGATAATATCTTTTTTGATTGTCTTCTTCTCCATCTTCTTCATCTTCTTCATCTTCATCATCTTCATCCTCTTGCTCTTCACCCTCTTCAGACGATTCTAAAATTAAGAATATACACAGGACCCGGGCAGTGGTGGCGCACGCCTTTAATCTCAGCACTTGGGAGGCAGAGGCAGGTGGATTTCTGAGTTCGAGGCCAGCCTGGTCTACAAAGTGAGTTCCAGGACAGCCAGGGCTACACAGAGAAACTCTGTCTCAAAAAAAAAAAAAAAAAAGAATATACACAGGAAGTCAGAGAGATGTCAGCAGGTAAGGGTAGCTGCCACCAAACAAACTAACAAAATGACTTCCATTCCTAGGACCCACAATCTCAGAAAACCAAATCCTGCAACTGTCCTCCGACTGCCACATACACTCTTACCACCGCCCACAAAATTAATGTAATAAAAATTTTACAAAGGAAATACATCCAATATACTCACCAAAGTGTTAACATAGGGAGTTAGGAGAAAGAGATCTTTAAAAAACTTAGCTGCTTTTCAATTATTCATGTAAAGAATTTGCAACATTTAAAAAATTTTCAAAATACAAGTAAAAATTCTAGAATTAAAACTTAGATGCAGGGGTGGGGGATGAGGGTTGTGAAGGGACTGGAGCGATGGCTCAGTGGTTAAGAGCTCTGGCTGTTCTTCAGAGGGCCTGAGTTCAAATCCCAGCCCCCACATGGAGTCTCACCCCTGTCCTAGTTCTCTGGCTATGGGAATTATGTCAGTCTAACAAAGACATTTATGATAATGGCAAGATAGCCTTCATCAACATATTTTAGGAAATGTTTTTTGAGGTATGTATCAATGGGGGATGGGGAACTCGGGTAGCCACTAGCAAGTCCCAGATGCCAGGAAAGCAAGAGGCTCCCAGGACCCAACAGGGATGAGATTAGCTGAAATGGCCAACAAAGGGAAGGAGAACCTACAGAGCCCATATCCAGAGGTTAGGCAAGGCCCCCGGTTGGGGGAATGGGTTCACTCACTCATCTCCATATTTTTAACCTAGAATGGCTCCTGTCTAAAGGAAATACAGGGACAAAGTGTGGAGCAGAGACTGAAGGAAGGGCCATCCAGAGACTGCCCCACCTGGGGATCCATCCCATATACAGACACCAAACCCAGACACTACTATGGATGCCAAGAAGTACTTGCTGACAGGAGCCTGATATGGCTGTCTCCTGAGAGGCTCTGTTAGAGCCTGATACAGAGGCGGATGCTCACAGCCAGCCATTGGACTGAGCAGGGGACCCCAATGGAAGAGTTAGAGAAAGGACTGAAGGAGCTGAAGGGGTTTGTAACCCCATAAGAACAACAATACCAAACAACCAGATCTCCAAGAGTTCCTAGGGACTAAACCACCAACCAATGAGTACACATGGAGGGACCCATGGCTCCAGCTGCATATGTAGCAGAGGATGGCCTTATCTGGCATCAATGGGAAAAGAGGCCCTTAGTCCTGTGAAGGCTTCATGCCCCAGTGTAGGGGAAGGCCAGGGCGGTGAGGTTGGAGTGGGAGCATCATCATAGAAGCAGGGGAAGGGGGGGTGGGATAGGGGGTGCCGGAGGGGGAACCGGGGAAAGGGGATAACATTTGAAATGTAAATACATAAAATATTCAATAAAAAATTGCTTTATATTTAAAAAAAATAAAAAATAGAATATGATATTAAGTCTCAAATGCAGTATCGTAATTAACTTTAATCACTTTAACTAAAATACAAAGATGTATGATAAACTATCTGTAGTTTTATTATACAAGCAAACCAATTATTACTTTTAAAACTGTTGATTTCAGTTACTTTCTCTAACAAAACATACTATCCTTTTCTGATTGTCTATATTTCTTTTAAATTATAACCACCACAAACTATAATAAATTTCACAGAATTTAAATAAGAAAGTTATTTATTGCTTACTAAGTTAAAAATGATCAACTTTGCCAGACAGTGGTGGCTCACGCCTTTAATCCCAGCACTTGGGAGGCAGAGGCAGGCAGACTTCTGAGTTCAAAGCCAGCCTGGTCTACAGAGTGAGTTCCAGGACAGCGAAGGCTATGCAGAGAAACCTTGTCGCACCCACATGGTGACTCACAACCATCTATTATAGATGTCCTCTTCTGGTGTGTCTGAAGACAGCTACAGTGTACTCACACATAAACAAGTCTTTAAAAAAAAAAAACAAAAAACAGCTTTGAAGCCAGAAAACATGAGATAAAAGAAAACTTACCCACACTGCCGTCTTGGTTATCAGTTGTTTCTTCATCAGCTTGCTGAATAGCCTTTCGTTTTCCTCTTGTGTACATCGTAAGATTACTCTACAAATGTTTAAATAAAATCCACTAATATTTAGTATATGTTCACACAGAAATTAAAACCTTCTAATTATTCTGAAAATGTAGACATAACTATAAACTTTTAATTCTAGTGGTAATTTGTGACAGATCAACACATGCTGGACAAAAGGATTAATTACTATGCATAAGTGGTCACGCACTAAATGGGTGTTAGGTCACCTCCTCTGTGTCGTTGAACACTCCCAGGTCCTCGAGGTCCTTTGCCCTCTGTCTGCGCATCTTTTTCATGTGGTCCATCTTCTGAAGTACAGCTTCAGCAGTGCTGCAGAGATAGTGAGAACTTCAGCATGGAGCCAACAACTTATTAATACATTCTTTCCAAGAACTTAAAAACATATAATAAAGTTCACCGACAGTCATTCTCCTGTATGTTTCACACAAATCAAACAGATTACAATGTACAGTATGGGGCCAAGAATGTAGCTCAGTTGTAGTGCAAGCACAAAATACTCAGTCCCTAAAATCTAGGGAGAGTAAGGGGAGGGGTCAGAGCGGAGGCATACACCTTTGATCCTAGCATCTGGAAGGCAAAGGCAAAGAACTCTGAGTTCAAGGACAGTCAATGACATAGTTTTATGCATGTCGGGGGAGAAAGGATAACAGTAAAATTTCACAATCCTTCACTGATAGGCTTGATCTTAGGCACTTGTACTTACTTAGTAATAAGCTTGTCAAATAGCACAGACTGGTTCACGGTACTGTAACGACTTCTAATCCTGCAGCTTCTTCGAACTTCAACATCTCCATTTTGTTCATGCAAATGTTCTGTACTTAAAGCAATGTTTCTACTCCTCAATGAGCGAATAACTGGAATAACTTTGTCTTATGCGTACAGAAAAATAAAGAGATTTTAAGTATTAGCAAAACAACTTGAAAATGCACAACAGGACAGCAACTTGCACACAGCAAAATTAAAGCATCTTAAACTTGTTTTTCTAGAAAACGTTTTTGTTGTTGTTTTGTTATTTTTTTTTTAATGTTTGGCAAGGGCTATTTGGAAACACCTTTTTAAAGATTTATTTATTATTATATGTGTAAGTACACTGTAGTTGTCTTCAGACACCAGAAGAGGGTGTCAGATCTCATTAAGGATAGTTGTAAGTGTGGTTGCTGGGATGTGAACTCAGGACCTCTGGAAGAGCAGTCAGTACTCTTTTAACTACTGAGCCATCTCTTCAGCCCCCTGTTGTTTGTTTTTTGAGACTGGGTTTCCCTGGCTGTCCTGGAACTCACTCTGCAGACCAGGCTGGCCTTGAACTCGGAAATCCGCCTGCCTCGGCCTCCCAAGTGCTGGGATTAAAGGTGTGCACCATCACCGCCTGGCTCTAGAAAACTTTTGTTATAACATATACCTATGGTATAATCTACCTCACTTCAGAGAAAATGTCACATAAAGATTTGTATTTGAAAGTTTAAAGAAGTTTGTTATAGTTTGCAATCAGTAACAGCTCAAGTCTATTGAAAGACAGAGATAAAGCCAGGTGCGGTGGAGCAATGCCTGCAATCCCTGCCCTCAAGCTCAGGCAGATCCTGAGTTAAGAGAGACAGGAACCAGTAGAGCCAAAATAGATTATACAAGTGTCTTAGTCACTGTTCTATTACTGCGAAGGGATACCATGACCAAGACAACTCTTATAAAAGAAAGCATTGCTTATAGTTTGAGATTTAGTCCACTATCATCACGGTGGGGAGCAGTGACATGCTGGGAGTTACAGTAGCTAATATCAAGATCCTGTCCTGTAGGTGAAGAGAATGAGATGCACTAGTCCTGGTTGGGCTTTTGAAATCTCAAAAGTCCTTCCTCAGCATCACACTTTATCAAGGCCACACTTCCTAACCCTTCTAATTCCAGATCCACTTCCTTGGGACTTTGCATTCAAATATATGAGCCTACAGGGGCCACTCTTATCCAAACCATAACAGGAGCTTGAAGAAACTTAGGGGTAAAAGGCTATTTTCCTGAAATTAGTATACTATGGCTTCTTTTACGTATGCCGTCAAATCTCACGAAGCATACAGGTTTCTATATGTGCTCCAATGAGCCTATAAATATTTTGAACTACATGCTTTATAAAGCTGACACGCCATTAGCGCAACTTACCTTCTTTGCAGTCTTCTTTTTTTTTATCAGCCTGCTGTCGAGCCAACTGCCTATTATAAAAAAATATGCTAAATCAATTAAAAATAAAATTGACAGACATTTAAATCTTACATTCTATAAGATAAACTAAGGTGGAAAGTTAAATAGGTCAAGAAAGGATAATACTTGGATACTTAAAAACCAGGAAACATTGAAAATATATGTTATGGCTAAACAAGTCTGCTTTGAATTTCATAACAAATCAATTTGTTTTTGTGGTGGTTTGAATAGGTTTGGCTCCCATAGACTCATGTGTTTGAATGCTTGGCCCATACAGAGTGGCACTATTAGGAAGTGTGGCCTTCTTGGAGGAAGTGTCAATGTGGAGGCAGGCTTTGAGGCTTCATGTGCTCCAGCTACACTCAGTGTGACAGTCCCCTTCTGCTGCCTGACAATATGCAGAACTCTCAGCTCCTTCTCCAGCACCATGTCTGCCTGCATGCTGCCATGCTTCTTACCATAATAGATTAAACCTCTGAAACTGTAAGCCAGCCCCAATCAAATGTTCTTTTATAAGAGTTGCCATGGTCACGGTGTCTCTTCACAGAAAAGGAAACCCTAACTAAAGTCTCACAATGTAGCTCAGGCTAGACTTGAACTAACAGAATACTTCTGCCTTAGCCTTGTTTGATTTATGTTTAATTATACGTGTTTATGCATGTGGAGTCCAGGTGTTGGATCCACTGGAGCTGAAGGCTATTAGAGACAACTGACCCAGGTGCTGAGAACTGAACTTGGAAAGAGCCAAAGTATTCTTAGCTGCTGGGCAATCTCTCTAGCTCCAACCTAACTCAGTTTTCTAAGTGATGGGATTATAGGTGTGACCTACCACATTAGCTATTAACTCTTAGCCAAACAGAAAAAAATCAAGGCAAAGTATCTCACTTCTGAAATCCTTGGACTAATATTTAAGTATGGTTGAAAAAAGTATTGCAGGCTGGAGAGATGGCTGATCAGTTAAGAGCACTGGCTGCTTGATCTTCCAGAGGTCCTGAGTTCCATTCCCAGCAACCACATGGTGGCTCACAACCATCTGTAATAGGAGCCAATGCCCTCTTCTGCTGTGTCTGAAGACAGCTACAGTTTACTCATATAAATGAAACTTAAAAAAAACCAAACAAACCATATTTCACATGAGGATATAGCAATCTCATAACCTTGAAGAAATTGGAATTCTAAAGAGAATTAATGGACCTTAGAGATATGTTAATTGTTTTCTATGAACAATAGCTTGAAACTAATGCCAACACTTGAGAAACTGGGTCAAGAGGATTACCATGGAGTGCTCACACACCCAGAAAGTAAAGACACACAGATCTCTGGGTTCAAGATTAACCTGACCTGAATATTGAGTTCTAGGACAGCCAGGGCTTTAAAGGGAGACCATGTCTCAAAAATAAACAAACAAAAAAGATAAACAAAACAACAAAAAAGTCTACAGCCAGCTTTGAGTTCAAGGCTAGGCTCAGACCTTGTCTGAAACAAAACATCCTACCCAAGCCCAAAAATGATATAGAGAATTGGAAAAGCAAAACAAAACCCAAACATTTTACATGGTGGGGGGGTGGGGAGGACAGAACTCCATCTGATCTTCCAAAACCTATATATATTATTATATAAATAATTATATTTATTGACTCTATTTTCTACAAACAAGGGCTGGGACTACAGTTCAGTGATAAAGCACTTCCTACACATGTCTGGGGTCCTGGGGTATCTTCAGCATCAAAAACAGAAAAAAATATCGATTCAATGCCCACTACACAGGCATGAAGATCTGAGTTTGGATTCCCAGGACTCAACTAAAAGCTAGGTGTCTCACTGGGGATAAACTGAAACAGATCCCCAGAGATCATTGGTCAGCTAGCCTAGCTAAACTGAAGAGCTCCAGGCTCAGTGAGAAATCCTGCCTCAAAATAAGGTACACAGTTATGGAAAAAGACACCTGATATAGACCTCTAGCATCCAAAAATGCATGCACTCCTGCACACACGGGCACACACCTAGACATGAATGAACTCATACCAAACACAAAAGTGCATGCACCCCTACACACGTGCACACACCTAGACATGAATTCATCTCAAACACAAAAATGCATGCACCCTATACACATGTGCATACACCCAGACATGAACTCATACCAAACACAAAAGTTAAAAAATTAAAAGGAAACCATCTAGAATAATTCACCTATATAGCCTTTGAAAAGTGTGAGCAAACATTAACTCCTTACTTTTCTTGGAACACAGGTAAAAACAAAAGAGAAAATCAAGGCTTTTAATTTTAAGCAGGGCCAGCAAGATGGTTCAGTGGGTATAATAAGCACGTGCCCACCAAGGCTGTTGACTTCAGTTTGATCCCTGGAATTCACAGAGCAGAAGGAAAAGTTCCTGACAGTTGTCTTCATGTACGCACACTCAATAAGCATAGAGGAAAAAAAACGGTTAAGCAATTTGTTGAAGAGTTAAGTTTTTAGGCTCATAATTTTCCCTCCTCAAGGAGCCCTGTCCTTCAAACCATGTAAAATACTTAAAAGTGATTAAAGTAGCGATTTGTTGTTGTACTGGACCAGGCAGGCTTTTAATTTTACAGAAATTACTAAATTTTTTTGTGAAGGTGCCTGTCAAAACTGACACTATAAGGATGAAAACTGCCATAAATGCAGATGGTTGTGTGCCCAGAAAATCTGTGGCCAGACTTTAACCCTGCGAATCTCAGTAAAGTCTTAAGTCTTTCCTACCTGGAAAACTGCATATACAAGTTTAAATATTATTTCACAAGTTTCATGTGTTCCCTGAAGGTGACTTATGTGATCTTCTGGGCTCAAGCCAAGAACATCATGATCACAGAAATATTTAGATCCGTTGTGGAATGGCTTCTCAAGTTTTTTATATTTTCCCTACAGTATTATCTGGTCTTTCAGACACTAAGATAAAAATGGGGTAAAAAAGAAAGATAATAGGGTGTTGGCTACAGTGGAAAAGGCCAGAGGCACGGAAAGCACACAAGAGTTCCCACAAAGAACAAGCAAGGAAGACACACCACGTGCACCCACCCACGTACACACACTTGCCCACATACATACACAGACAGGCATGTACAAGTCATATAAAAGAATAAAAACATATATAAAATAAAAGTAAGCAGTTTTTCTTGTATTACCTTGTGAAATGTCTGCCATTGGAGTATTTCTCTGTTCTTTCCACATTCTTGTCAAAACTAGACTCTGAAGAAGTTTGGGCTTGCTTTCTCAGAGACCTTAAAGAACGTGTATTGTGGTAGATTTCAACTCCCTTAACTGAGGATGCATCCTTTAAGAAATATTAAGAAGGCTGTTGTAAGTTTTACTTTAGTTAAGGCCAACTTTAAGTGCTAAGAATTTTCCTCTGATTATGTTAATAGTTGCTTTTAGTACAGGATGATTTTTATATCTCCCCAAGAAACAATATATCAAGATAATTATTTTATTACAAGTATTAACAGGCTATGAAACTGCAAATACAGGATTTACTACAGTGGGTGACACTAGCCTGCAATCCCACCACTTGTCTGTTGTGATGGGAACTGGGCAGGCAAGGGTGGGGGGGCACCACAGCAAGATCAGAAGTTCAAGGTTACATATGTATGTAAGTTACATTACAAAGTGTGAGGCTGAGCTGGGAAACTCATACCAAAAAATAAGTAAAGTCAACTCGAAAGTTCAGTGGTAAAGGATTCTGCCTCTGAGCCTAAAGACCTGAATTAAAACTCCAAGACTCAGGGTGGAAGGAAAGAACAGACTCTTGCAAGATGTCCTATTTCCTCGTGTGTACAAACACACATGTACATGCACACACAGTAAAGAAAAATTTAAAAAAAAATGTTGAAAGGAACTACAAGAGTGACACTTCTTTCTTCTTTTTAAGATTTATTTATAGCCAAGCAGTGGTGGCGAACGCCTTTAATCCCAGCACTTGGGAGGCAGAGGCAGGTGGATTTCTGAGTTCGAGGCCAGCCTGGTCTACAGAGTGAGTTCCAGGACAGCCAGGACTATACAGAGAAACTCTGTCTTGAGAAACAAAACCAAACCAAAAACAAAAAAACAACAAAAAAAGATGTATTTATTTTCTGTATCAGTATCTTGCCTTCCTGTGCCTGGTACCTGTGGAGGTCAAAAGAGGGAGTTGGATCCCCTGGAACTGGAGCTACAGACAGCTGTGAGCCACTGAATGGGTGCTGAAAATTGAACCCAGGTCCTCTCAAAGAGCAATGAGTGCTCTTAACCACTGACCTATCTCCCTAGCAACAAACAACTAATATTTCAGCAACAAAGTTTTTTTTGTTTTGTTTTGTTGTTTTTTAGAGACAGAGTTTCTCTGTGTAGCCCTGGCTGTCCTGGAACTCACTCTGTAGACCAGGCTGGCTTTGAACACAGAAATCCACCTGCCTCTGCCTCCCAAGTGCTGGGATTCAAGATGTGCACCACCACTGCCTGGCAACGACGAAGTTTTAATAGTCATCCAAACTCTGGATTTGCTGATTCTAACCTATCTCATCAAATCCCTATTATAGCTCTTCAGGGTTTCCTAATAGTTCAACTTCTAAACCTAAAACTAGGAGCCCTCTCTGGATCGTACTTGTGTCATGTTACTCCCCTCCACAAGTCCCACTCACTGGTGCATGCTGAGGTGTCCCTGCTTTAGCACATGCCTGTAATTCCAGCTACATGGGAAGCTGAAGCAGGGCTACATGTTCAAGTTCTGCCATCAATGAGGTGGTGACCCAAGAGTACACTAAGTACTCCTTTTTTTGTTTGTTTGTTTTTGGTTTTGGTTTTTTGAGACAGGGTTTCTCTGTGGAGCCCTGGCCGTCCTGGAACTGTAGACCAGGCTGGCCTCGAACTCAGAAATCCACCTGCCTCTGCCTCCCAAGTGCTGGGATTAAAGGCGTGCGCCACCACTGCCCGGCAACACTAAGTACTCCTAAGTACACCCAGAGTGGGCTCCAAGAAAGTGTGCCCCTCGGCACTCAAAGAAACCCAGAAACCTTCCATGAAGGGGATTCGAACTCCAGATGTACATTGATAAACAGGCTCAATAAATAAGGAATGTTCCATATCATATCCACGTTTGTCCAGAAAATGTAACGAGGGTGATGACTCACCAAACACTACACATTGGTAACCTAAGTACCCACTACCACATAAAAAAATCTAGTCAGTGCAGATGAGAACCTACTGAAAGTCAAAATTACACAACTGCCTTCAAAACTAAAACACGGTACACTGTAGTTACGGGTCACTCAGAATTTAATCCAAGAAAAATCATATCAATGAATTTAAAATGAATAAATTTAACCATCTGAAGTACCATCTCTACCATCTGTTGATAAATATATGACTGGAAATTAAGAAATATTCAAAGACTAGAGTAAGTGGAGAGTTAAGTCTTTGAAACATATGTTTCATTTACATGGGACTAAATATAAAGTCCCCAGTTTATAAAACTTTTCAAATACAAAGCTATTTTATTCTTGGTATAGATGGCATTTTGTAATATGAATCTGTAGGCCTTGAGGAATATGACATTCCCTAATTAACCTCTAATTAGAAGATCTACAAAAATACCTTGATTTACAGAAGGGAGGACTTCATTTCAAAAATATAAAACATGGCCGGGTAGTAGTGAGCACCTTCAGTCCCCGAACTTCCCCGCACTACAGGAGGCTGTGCTGAGTTTGAGGCCAGCCTGGTCTACGTATCAGGAGTTCTAGGACAGCCAGGGCTACCCAGAGAAACCTTATCTCAAAAAACCCACAACAGATAAAATGTGTACTGTAAACTCTGGCCTGGAGACTCTCCTCTTCAGCCCACAACAGGCTGCTGTATGTACTTCAAGGGCTCAACCTCCATATAGCATGTATGGCACGGTCTGTTTATCAGGCCTAGCTTATCTCTGTGAATGACAGCTAAAAACAGATCCTGCATCTACTACGTGCCATGTTCCATTCTAGAATACTGTGCTAATAGAAAATAAAATTAAAAATATATACCCCTATAGTCACACTCTGAGTAAAGGAGAAATATAAATAGAAAAAAAAATTAGTAGATTATGGATGCCTTCGAAGGTTGTAATTGCCAGAACAGAGGGCAGAGTAAAAGTTCATGTGAAGAGGACTGGCTTATAATTTTAAGTAAGAAATGTTTACCTAGCGGGCAGTGGTGGCACATGCCTTTAATCCCAGCACTTGGGAGGCAAGAGGCAGGTGGATTTTTTTAGTTCGAGGCCAGCCTGGTCTACAGAGAAACCCTGTCTCCAAAGAACAAACCACAAAAAAACAAAAAAGAAAAAAGAAAGGAAGGAAGGAAGAAAGAAAAGTTTACCTGACCCAGATCTCTGCCAATTTCTGCACCTGACAGAGAAGTGAATCCTAAAAGGTCAGGATTTTCAATTTAAAAGCAAACAATTCCAGAGCTTAAAAAAAAAAAAATAAGACTACAGTTTCATCCCAGCTCCCACGGAAGCAGGCAAGTCTGTGTACAGGACATTCACTTTATCTAGTGCCCTAGTACATGATTAGCATTGTGTAAACTAAATGAACTCTGCTGGGTTGCTCCAGGCGCAGCGCTGGCTCCAGGCTCCTGACCAGCTACCCCGTTCTATCTTCCTATTCCCTCAACTGCAACCAGACCATCACCACCGATTTCGGAAACTTTAGTGTCGCTTCCTAAACCTCGACCTTTTTGGTGAACGCTCCCCCCAACCCCTTTCCACCACTGCCGAAGCGGGGCGATGTCTAATCCCTCCGCACTGGTCCCTGAGACGGGCAAGAAGCATTTGCAAACCTCCCACTGCGGAGACCGTAAAATGCAGCATGATGTGCCAGGAAAGGAAAGATGTGGGAGGCACAGAAACCTAAGTTCCAATTTCAGAACTGTCTAGCGCTTTCTGGAGCCCGGGTCTTCACCTGTCACCCTGATAACCACCACGACGGTCCCCTAAGGCTTGTCAAGAGACGTAAAGGAAGTGCACACGGAAGGCTGCCGTTCGTCCCTCCACATTATGCAACCTGATATTTTCCTTCGCTGCGGTCTCGTTACCGAACCTCCCTGGACCGTAAATGGAGGTCAGTGGACTCTCTACTGTCGGTGCCCGCAGCTCCTAAAATGTTCCCGTGTATGCGCTCAAGCAGTCAAGGGGTCTCAGTCCCCCGACTGACACGACCCGGGGACGGAACCGGGAGGAAGATGGAGGGGAGCACAGGGCCGGCCCAAAGCACCTCAGCTCGGCCCTACGCCGCGCTCCGGCTCCCGGTTTCCTCTTGCGTAGAAAGAGGTGGCGGCCAACTGCTCGGTCCGCTTCCAGCCAGTTCTGTCTCTCCAGAACCTTCCACCTCGCCGGTCCGCGACAGCCCACCACCACAGCGCGGGGCGCGGGTCCCCTCCGCGCGTCTCCACCCAGGGCCCAAGGCTCCCCGCCCGAGGCCGGTACTCACGCCCGCCGCCGCTTTGGACTCGGTAGAGTTCCTCCCGCCTCTGTCGTTCAGGTTGAGGAACTCAGTGGACAGGTCCAGAGAGTCGGTGGCCGAAGAGGTGGTGGAGCGATTTTGCAGCTCCAGGCTGCTGCGGAGGACCACCATGGTGTCCCGGGGCAGGAGCCGGAAGCAGCCGAGGCGCGGGAGAGAGAGAAGCACCGCGCTACGGAGGATGCTTCTCAGGCGCTCACGCGCTCTGAATTCTGGCGCCACAAACTGCGCGCCCAGCGGCCGCAGCGTACGCGCGCCGAATCCCTCCGCCGCCGCCGGCCACGCCCCCGCCACGCCGACCACGCCCCCGCCCCACCCCAACCCCACCCCCGGACCGACGAACCCGAAACGCTCGTCCAATGTGGAGAGCGCGGGAACCTATGCCGGAGCCAACTGGGACTCCAGCCAACAGTGTCAGCACTTAACCGGAATTTGCGACGTCGTTCTTCCATCTGTAGTTCCGGCGGCTCTCCGCCCTCAGTGGAAGGAGACGGAGAGAGCGGTGCAGCGTCTTGTTTGGAATTTTGGCGCGTGGATGCGGAAGGCCCCCTTTGGCTACCTGCCGGCGGCTGCCCGCTATCTAGGCTTCAAACGCCAGTAAAAAAAAAAAAAAACAAAAAAACAAAAAACGAAAACAAAAAGATCCTCAAACCAAGCACTCTGCCTTTGATAGGTTTGACTTTGAGACTGAAGAGGTTTTTAATTGATGAGTTAACAAAAATGAATTAACTTCACGAAAGGAAAAAAAAAATAATGGTCCTTAAAAACAACTAAAAGAAGCCGGGCGGTGGTGGCGCACGCCTTTAATCCCAGCACTTGGGAGGCAGAGGCAGGCGGATTTCTGAGTTCGAGGCCAGCCTGGTCTACAGAGTGAGTTCCAGGACAGCCAGGGCTACACAGAGAAACCCTGCCTCGAAAAACAAAAAAAAAAACAAACAAAAACAACTAAAAGAACTGGCAACATGGGATAGACTGAGTCATATAAGCTTACCAGGGATAAAACTGTAAGATCCTAATCTTATAAAAGCTACTAACTTGTAAAGTGTTAAGGATAATTATGACATGCAAGTTAATGGTCGGTCACCTTATAAGTGATCAAATTCTTTTCTGTGCTCAGAACGGTTTGTGGTCGTGCTAAGTACAAATGGAATTCATTTACAGGAACGAGCTTTTAGCCTTCTGTATATGTTGTCAAGGTTAAACGTAAAGAAAGTAATTAAAAACGAGTTTGTTTGTTTTTTTAAATTAGGGGTATACTTAATGGTTCTCAAATCTCAAAGAGATCTGCCGACTGGCATTTAAGGTGTTTAATAAAAAAGGCTTCCCCTGTTAGACAATACCAGCTGCTCGTAGCTAAGGCTATCTCCAAAGATGAGCAGCAACTAACTCTCTCTGGATCTCCTTCAACTGTGTGGCAAAAAACCCGCCTCATTCCTCACCAGTAGCCAAGGCCCTGTCCAACACTGGTTGACTGTTCTACTTTGCAAAGGTAGTTCGGTTCCCCAAAACTCCTCCTCCACAGAGAAATCTCTCAGACCTTCTGGGCCTGACAGAAGGTTGATGGGACCTGTGTGGCAGCTGGCGGTGGAAGACTGACAACCTCTGCCCCAAATAAAGCCATTGAGATCACCATGGAGTAGCCCAGGGTGGCTGTCTCGGTAACAGGTCATTCTTAATTGATACAGAGGTCATTTGGCATTTAAAAAAAAAAGCCTTGTTAAATAAGAGACATATAAATGTCCCAATTTGATAGGAACAAATACCAGCTCTGGCCCATTTTGATTAGAGGCTCTCTCTCTCTCTCTCTCTCTTTTGTTTTTTTGAGACAGGGTTTCTCTGTGTAGCCCTGTCTGTCCTGGAACTCACTCTGTAGACCAGACTGGCCTCAAACTCAGAAATCTGTCTGCCTTTGCCTCCCAAGTGGTGAGATTAAAGGTGTTCGCCACGACTGCCCAGTGAGGTACTCTCTTAATACAGTTTCTGTAACTGGTAGTGGTGGTTCATGTCTTTAATCTCAGCACTCAGGAGGCAGAGGCAGGTGAACCTTGTGAGTAGTAGGTCAGCCTGGTCTACAAAGTGAGATCCAGGACAGCCAGGACTACACAGAAAAATCCTGTCTCTAAAACAAAACAAAACGTGTGTGTGTGTGTGTGTGTGTGTGTTTATGTATGTATACAGCAGTTTCTACCACTACCCACATGTCCCTCCCTGGCTCAGCTCTTTGGTCTGAGGCAGAGGAGAGTGGAAATCCCAGTGGGCATTTGTTGGACCCTGATATCCATCTATAATACTCCTGCTTTCTACCCCTTGAGTGCTGAATTACACAGCTGTACCATCACACCATTTATGTGGTACTGGGGATTGAATCAAGGGTTTCTTGCATGACAGGCAACCATTCTAACAATTGAGCTACATCTCTAGCCATCTGTACCCCAATAAAAAAGGATCTATGCCAGGCCTAATGCTTAGACTTTGATTCTCAGAGATATGAGAATTAGCATCATAATTGCAAAGTGATACAGTTGTGTCTTGTATAGGGTGTTGAGTCACGTGATACCAACATAGTAACCTCTGCTTTAAGAGACTTGACAAAACATTAACATAGTTTCTAACAGTCGTGTCAGTAAGATACATTCCTCTCTGTTCTCCTGCCCCTATTTAAACTACTGCTTAGGGAAGCTAAACACTGCCAGGAAATTTGTTTTTGCCCACATTGATAGGCTCTGACACCCCCCCCCCAACCAGAACATTTACTAAAAAGATCTATCAATGTGTATCTTTTGCAATTCAGAAGTCTCTGAATGGCTATCATGGGATTGTCAGGAAAGACACAGCTGACTCTTGAAGTCTCTGTGGGAGGACTATACTTCAGATAACTGTGACTTACATGATTATGTGCCAGCGGCTACTAAGTACATCATATAGACAAATTCAACCCTTGTAGCAAAGCTATTTTTAATCTGAGTTTTACAGATGTGGACACAGGCCTGAGGAGTATGGTGGTGCAGGAGCAGTTCTGTTCAAGGGCACATGTCTATTAACTGCTAGAATCTGCCATTTATGTTCCAAGTCTAGGTGTGGTGATGTGCCCAGTAATTCTAACACTCGGGAGATAGAGAAGGAGGATATGTCAAGGTCATCCTTGACTACACAGTAAGTTCAAGAGCAATGTGTGCTATATGAAACCCTGTTTCCCTGCCACCTTTGCACACACATCTCAAAATAATCAGGAGACAATCACAGGTTAGGCAGCTGTTGAATACAAAGTAACTACAAAATAGAGACATACTCTGTATGCAGCTAAAGCTGGTGGGCTGGTTTGAAAATGCTTGACTTCAGGAAGGACACTATTAGGTGTGGCCTTGTTAGAGTACGTGTGGCATTGCAGGGGTGGGCTGGACACCAGGGACTATAGGAATGTGGATTTGGGGACTTTGGATTTGGAGAGCAGTGGGGTGCTTTGAGTGGGGCTTAATGGAACATCCTAGTAGGAATATGGAAGACATTGGTGCTAAGTATGATTTGAACTGTAGGGACCCGGCTCAAGAGGTTTCAGAGGAGGATGTTGATATGTGACCTAGAGACCTGGCTGCTTTTGCGCTTATCTGAAGAATCTGCGTGAGGTTAAGGCTAAAGTGAAGAGAATCAGATTAATTGCATTGACAAAGGAAGTCTCAGAAAAGCCCAGCATAGACTTTATCCTCTGGTTTACTCATGAAGAGTGTTTTGAAAATACAAAATGTATGATTCAAGTAATAAAGGGCAGCAGGAAGTAAAATGGAGCAGAATCCTGGAAATTAAGCCTAGAGTGCTACAGAGGGCAGGAGAAGCTTTGAAAGAGCCCGAAGATCATGTGTGGATTCCAGACATTGGAACACGAGGTTGTAAAGTTAAAGGTCCCTCAGAGACTCCAAGATGTTAGAGACGCCAGAGCCACGGAATACCTGCCAAAGGAAGCTTCTAACAGGGAGTGGAAACAGCCCAGAAGAAGTTTGTCACAGGCAACAAAGATGAAAGGAGTTGGAGGTCTGAAGAGCACTTTGACATCAGATGTGGAGATGCAGAGTTTGCCCAGCTGGCTTTGGTCTTTTTTTGACCCAGTATTTCCTCACTATGATGTTTTGGAATGGTAATGTGTATCCTTTGATGTTTGAGGCATGTCTTCTGCTTTTTGATTTTTACTTTATAGGGATTACAGCCAAGTGATTGAATGAATCTCAGAAAAGACTTGTACTTTGGACTTTTAACATCCTTGAGACTGCTATAGACTATGGGGACTTCTGTAGTTGGACTAAATGTATTTTTTTAATTATTCTATAGGCAGGTATGGCCCCCATAGACTCACATGTTTGGACAAGCCTATGGGGGCCAGGGAGTGGAATGTGGTGGTTTGAATATGAATAGGGAGTAGCACTGTCAGGAAGTCTGGCTTTGTTGCAGTAAGTGTATAATTGTGGGGGTGGGCTTTGGGACTCTCCTCCTAGCCACGTGGGAAGCAGGCAGTCTTTTATTTGCCTTTGGAACAAGATGTAGAACTCTCAGCTACTCCAGCGTCCTGCTGGATGCTGCCATGCTTGATGATAATGGACTGAACCTCTGACAGTGTAAGCCAGCCCCAGCCCCTTATAACAGTTACCTTAGTCATGGTTTCTCTTCAGAGCAATGGTAACCCTAACTAAGACAGTTGGGTTGGAATACCCACGTAAATACTAACTTGAAACTGGTTTCTATTCATTGAGAAAGGGCTAATAGAAGGTAGATCAATTTTGCTGGAGTTGCCAACTGTGGGCTGATGTGCAGTTACAGGGCAGACAGGCAACCCCTGAACCATGGTGTGTGGAGGTAGGTGGGTGGGGATGGGTGTTGTGTGGGGCAGATGAGGAGGAATCTGAAAAGCAGCAGGACTGATTCCCACAGCACCTGGGGCACGAGTACTGTGGAGGGAGGGAAGAGGATGGAAGGCCATTGTGTGACCCTGCTGTCCACCCATAACTGTAAGCAGGCTTCCCCAAGCTGTGGTGTTTGTCCAGAGAGGACTCCACTGGAGGCTAGGATGATCACACAGCTAGCTCTGGTCCCCTTAGAAACTGCGGGGATCCTCTTCCCCTTGCAATATCTTTCCATCCTACTGAGAAAGCTTAGCTTCGCACTCATACTGACCAAGAAAGGTTCCATGACTGCCCCCCTCTCCCCCTCCCCAGCCTCTGTTGAAGGGAGCATTCAAGCTGAAGCAATAAATTGGTAACAGACACAAACATGTTTAGTTTGTAGGATTTATGGGTTTTGGAAAGTGGCTAAAGTTCACCAGTATACCACCAGCACAGTACTTTATGGGAGTTTGGGCCTCATAAGGTTAAGAGTCTGTGGGTGGCCTATAAACCAATCTTAAGAAGTTCAGCTTTTGCAGGGAGGTTCTCCGAGCACTTACAGCACACACAGTAAACTGGGATGTCTACAGAGACAGTTCTCTATGTCCTTCATTCACTATGGATAAACACTGTTTTAGCAATTTGGTGTCTTCCCTTCTGCAAATAAATATGGTTAACACAAAATGCTATCCAGACTCTTTAAATAATTTTTTTAAAGAAACATTCTTTTGTAGTCCAGGCTCACCTTGCTCTCGAAGCAATCCTCCTGCTTCAGTCTCCTGCATGCAAGGACTATAGGTGTCTGTCACCACATCTAGTTAAAACTTTTTTCTTTAAAAAATACGCACACACACACACACATACACACACAGAGACAGAGACAGACAGAGAGAGATCCAGATTAAGATAAATTAAGTTACAATACGGTGAGATTTGGGTGCACTCCCTCCATTAGCCTTTCTCTCTTTCTTGGTTCCTGCTCGAGTTCTAAAGGTTCAGCTTTCGTGCCCAAGCATCTCTTATTTTAGAGTTTCTTCTGGTTTCACACAGCTGGCAACCTTAGCTGGAGTTTAGGGGTATCCGGAAGTTCATACCGCAACTACATAAGCAATCCCTCCACGTGATGGCGACTAGCTTAGATCAAGAACCGGTTCGGTCGGGGGAGGAGGGTGGGGCGAGAGGGACGCCTCTAAGTGGATTCCGCTCCGCTACAGGCTCCACCCACCGTGCAAAATCCGGCCAGAACTTCCCAGTTCTCGGTATCAGACTCGCATTCCCAGCACCCACTCCACCAACCCCGCCCCACCCCCACCACGGGCCCCGCCCACCCAGAAACACGCCCTCGTCATCATCCCGGGCTCCGCCCTCACGCTGCACTGGGTCCCGCCCACCCGGCTCCGGGCTCTTCCACCCGGAAACCGTCCTGGCCGGCTTGTCTGTTGTCCTCTCCTCCAGAGAGACTGGCCACAGTTGCGGCACGCAGGTTGTTTAGTTGTTCTGTGAGCCGCGGCTTCGGGTCATGGAGGGGGACGGCCCCGCCGCCACGGCCCCGCAGTACCAGCCGGCCTGCCCTACGCGGGACGCGTGTGTCTACAGCAGCTGCTATTGGTGAGAGAGCTCGGGGCGCGGTCCCCGGGAATCTGCGCGTTTTTGCGCGCCGCCACCAATGCGTCCCTCTCCTGGTGCTCCCCACGAGCGCTGCAGGCCTACACTGCCTGGGTTTAGCTCCGGGATGAGGAGGGTGTGGAACGCATTTCTGGTTTCCTTAGCTGAGCCTGGCAGTGGGGTGGAGTTGAGGCGTCTTAGTGCGTAGGGAGGGAAGTTAGGCTGGAGACCCTATGGTAACTGTTGAAGTCTGTATTGATTCAGGTCTTTACAGTTTTAAAGACAATGGAGACAGAGTTTGTGGTAGCTCTCCTGATTACCTTACTGGCGTGATGATAATGATTGCATTTGCAACGTCCTTGCCATGTGCTAAGCATTGTTTTGGGTGCATGGTGTCAATTAACTCAGTCGAACCTTACAGTAATCCCAAGAGGTAGATACTGTTGTGATAGCAGCTTTGAAGAACTCTGAGGTACTGAAGGGTGCTGGACTCTCCACAAGGCCTCAGGATTGTGAGGTTAGTGTCCTAGGCTGCGTCTGCAAATTCAGTTCACCTTGGCTTTTTGGCCCCTAGGCCTCACACCTTCCTTTTGTGTAGGGACTGCTCTCCCAACCCAGGAGAAACCTCAGGGTCTTTTGAATAGACTCCTCCCCACTCTACCTGGTCACTCCACCAAGGACCCTTAAGAACATAACATTTATTCAGATGTGACCTCTTTAGCCCAAGTCCAAGTGCTTGCTCTGGCTCTCAACCTTCCAGGGCGGCGACCTTTTAATACAGATCCTCCTGTTGTAGTGATCTACAGCCGTAAAAACTTCGTTGCTATTTCACAACTAATTTTGCTACGGTTATGAATCATATCTGATATTCAGCCCCATGTGTTGGTATTCTGTCTGGACTCCACCCCCACAGTTACCTGGCAACAGCCAGATATGCTCCTCCCCACAATTACCTGGCAAGAGCCTGGTAGGCCTGGCTCATTATAAAAAGGGCTGTTTGCCCCTCCTCTCTCTCTCACTCTCTTGTTCTCTTACTCTCTTGCCCACTTCCTCCCCCTCTCTCCTCATTCCCTTCCCCCCTCTCTCCACGTGGCCTCTACTTCTCTACTCTCTCCTTCTCTCTGCCTTTCTCTGCCTCTACTACTCTCTTAATTCCCCTCCCCATGCCCTAAATAAACCCTATTCTATGCTATACTGTTGTGTGGCTGGTCCCTCGGGGGAAGTGATGCCTCAGCATGGGCCCGCCGAGCAGTAGATAAATTTCCTGGCAGTGCCAAGGTCCAGCCTTAGCTAGGTCCAGATTTCTGAAAGAGGGGGTGTTTGGGAGCAGTGAAAACAAACTACTCGAAGTCAAATTTTGGGTCCAAGCTGGCAGCTTGTGTTCTGATATTACTGTCTAGACTGCGATCTCTCTCTCTCTCTCTCTGTTCTGCTTGAGACAACTAACTTTTTCTTGCTATTGTGAAAACTTTCTGGTTGAGACAGCTAGCTTTCTGCTCAAGATAGCTCTCTCTGTTAGTAAAAATTCTAACAGCTCTCTGGATAGCTCATGGGTTTTCTGACCAAAGTCAGAAATCCTGTTAGAAAAATTCAAAAAAATAAATATTGGGTTTTCTGATCAAAATCCAAAAGTCAGGAAAAAAAAATTTCTAAAAGAGCTGTGTTCTGGGAGATAAACTTGTTGGCATGTCTGTGTGGGAGATTTTGGATTGCATTAATAGAGATAGAAGATCCACCCAAAAAGTGGGCAACATCCTGTGGACTAATGTCCCTACCTGAATAACAATGAGAAACAGCCAGTATTTTTCTCTGCTTCCCTGACTGCCGATACAAGGTGTCCATCTGCTTCATGCCTTTCCCACTGAGCTAGAATAGATCCTTCCTTATGATGTTGCCAGCCGGGTGGTGGTGTGGCACATGCCTTGGACAAGCCTGGTGTACAGAGCTCGTTCCAGGATAGCCAAAGCTGCACAGAGAAACCAAAAAGAAAAACAAGCAAAAAGATGTTGCCATGGCAATGGGGAAGGTAACACTCTTCCAGCCTCTGCTGGTTTCATATTGCTCAAAACTTCATACTATTTATTCTAAGTTTGAATGTGTTGAAGAATCATCAGAGAGCTTGTAAAACTTTTGAGTTTTACCTGAGAGTTCTACCTCAGAGAGTTTGGACTTAGAGGTAGTACGATGGAGGAGTGTAAGGCTGCTTTGTTGATTTTTGTTTTTTTGACGTGTTCACGTATATGTCCATGTACTACATGAGTAACGTACCCAAGAGGCTTGAAGAAGATCCCCAGAGACTGAATTTAGTGCTGGATCATGGCAAAAGCATCAAATGCTTTTTACTGCTGAGTCATCTCTCTCTTTCTCTCTCTTTTTTTTTCCCCAGAGCTGAGGACAGAACCCAGGGCCTTGCCCTTGCCTAAAGCGCTCTACCACTGAGCTAAATCCCCAACCCCCTGAGTCATCTCTCTAAACCACACCTCCCTCCCCTCCCCTCTCCCCCTCCACCATGCTTGCTAATCATATTTTGTGTGGGTTACGGAATCCGCTTCTGAGTGTCACAGGCTAGCCTTTTTGTTTTTCCATGGCCTGTGTTCTTACAACCTCATTTTGAACCTCCCTTTTCTTCCCCATTGCAGGGTTCTCCGCCTTGGCTCTGTTGGCATTTTGAGTATCAAGTCCTCGTTCCGTGAATTTTAGTGTATTTTATAGCATTTCTGTCCTGTCTGAGATAGATGCTATTACCAGCCTCCCCCCTACCCCAGCTGTGACAACTAAACTTATCTCTAGACATGATCCTGCTGTGATTGGCAGTCAGTAGGCACACCTGACTGCATTGTTTCTCCAGGTTCTTTTATCTTGAAGTAAATGCTGCTTCTGCATTCTATATTCTGTTAGACGTTACGTATCTTTCCAGATCTTTCTTAACAGTGATAATGGTAGCTAAGATTTGTGTGGGGCTGTGTGGTTTTGCAAGTTTTCCTCGCCCTTCCTATCCCAGTGCTTAGCATAGAACCCTAAAGGGTCTTGAGTTTGCCTAGCCTTCCACGGAGGCCATCCCCCATCCCTGCACTTTACATTCACTGCTGTGGGCTAGGGTGCTTCCCTGTGTCTGCGTCTTCAGATTCAGCTCAAGGGTAAGGCCTGCTGCGGTCTCCACTCTTTGTTGCTTTGTTAGCCCTTTTGTTAGGGATAAGATCAACTGACACCTTGGAGATACTCTCATCCCCACTCCCTGTTTTATTTTTTCATTGAACAGTTGAATAGGTGCCAGGAACCCATGACAAATGCAGCGTTCTTTCTATTGCTGCTGAAGCTCCCAGCATTTCCAAATGTAAGGACCTCATCCACAAAGCCCTTTATCGGCGGACCTTTCATGGAAAGGTGAGGCTGTTCCTCCAGAAGACCAGGGTTCTATTCCCAGCAGCTCCGTGGTAGCTCAGAGCTGTCTATAACTTCAGTTGCAGGAGATCTGATGCCCTCTTCTTGACTCTTCTGCACAGACATACATGCAGGCAAAACACCCCTACATATAAAATAAATCTTTATTTAAAAAAAAAAGTTTCATGAGGTGGCTCATGTCTATAATCCCAGCTCCTACTGGCAGAAGCCAGGACCATATCCTCAAATTTGAGACAGGCCTTTGTTCCACAGCAAGTTCTAGGCCAGATCCTGTCTTAAATATGTAACAACAAAAATTTCATGGGGTTCCTCAACTTAGTGTATTAGTTGTGTTATTGGAATATAATTAATGACTAAGTTTGATGGCATATGTTTCTAATCTTAGCCCTCCAGAGGAAGAGCGGGAGGATCTCTGAGTCTGAGGCTCTCTGATCTGAGTCTTAGTCTATATACTGGGCTCCAAGCCAGCCAGAGTTAGACAGTGAGACCCTGTCTCAAAAAGAAGTTACTAAGAAAGGAACTTTTACCTTCATTTTTTATTTTATTTTGTTAAAGAATTTACGTATAATAAATATTTCTGTGTGTGAGTACACTGACGCTCTCTTCAGACACACCAGAAGAGGGCAGCAGATCCCATTACAGTTGGTCGTGAGCCACCATGTCACTGCTGGGAATCGAACTCAGGACCTCTGGAAGAGTAGTCAGTGCTCTTAACCACTGAGCCACCTCTCCAGCTCTCTGTCTATCATCTTTTTGTTTTTGTTTTTGGTTTTTCGAGACAGGGTTTCTATGTATTTTAGCCCTGGCCGTCCTGAAACTATTTGTAGACCAGACTGGCCTCAAACTCAGAGATCTGCCTGCCTCGTCCTCCTGAGTGCTGGGATTATAGGCATGCACCACCACTATCTGGCACATTTTATTTTTTGACCCTATGTAACATTCACAAAAATTTGAGAAAAAACAGGCAGTGTGTATTCAAGCCAATCATGTATTCTGCCTGCTGATGCTGTTTGTAGACTCCTGAACTGTGCGTTAACTTGGGGTAGTATGTAGGGGTGTGTGAGGTGGGGGGAGCTGGGGGTGTGTGTGAGGTGGGTGGGGTGGGGGATGGGGGAGCTGGGGGTGTGTGTGTGAGGTGTGTGTGGGGAGTGTGGACGGGGACAAGGCAGAAAGGAGACACTGCTGACCTGCACCTTTGCTGTTCCCCGTCTCTCTCAGTTAATGACTCCCTCTCTGTGCTTTCTTTATGCGTCTTTACTGGACCCTCCGGGATGATTGGTGCTTTGCCTGTAGGCCTCATACCATCTGTAGTCATTAATTCATTATCTAAGCACTTAGCCGTGATTTGTCTCTCATATGCCCTTGAAGATCGTGTGCGGTTAAGTTCAGAATTCCTGTCTTCTCAGAACTTGGATAAAAATGTTGTGGGGTGTGCTCAGAGCAGGGGGCCTGAAGGATGGCTTCTCTGTTTACAACACACCCAAGAGGAATCTGGGACCATCGTAATGAGGGGTACAAGCAGTTCCCTCTCTGTGAGTGGATCCCCTACATGTGACTCCCCAATTTATCCACATGGCTTCCAGACAGCACCAGTGGGACAGGGCTCATGGTTGGGGGAAGTGCTCCAGTATTTAGCGGAGGTGGGGGTGGGAGTGGGCGGGAGGTCTAGAGCATAGTTGGTTCATGTGTGAGCAGTCCATGGGTGGTCTGAGGCGGTCTGAGGCGTGGAGACTTAACCTCAGTTGGTTCTCTTCACCACCTGAATCCCCAGGAGTGCACGCAGGCCTTTACCCTCTGAGCTATTTTACCCTCCCTGAATCTTTTCTTAAAAGGGTTGGTCCTCTGACTTCCATACATGCATTGTAGCTTGCATAAATATCACACACACACACACACACACACACACACACACAATGTAATAGAAAAAGCATATTTCTGTAATACTTCTAGTTTAATATAATTTCATAAATTTTTTTGGTTTTTGTTTTGTTTGTTTGTTTTTCAAGACAGGGTTTCTCTGTGTAGCCCTTGCTGTCCTGGAACTCACTCTGTAGACCAGGCTGGCCTCCAACTCAGAAATCCGCCTGCCTCTGCCTCCCAAGAGCTGGGATTAAAGGCATGCGCCACCACTGCCTGGCATAATTTCATAAATTTCCCGCATGCTGTTTCTGTGTTTCTCCGGTAGGGCACTGGGGTGTGGATGACTAGAGACTGGCCCTGACACCCTGACACCCTGACTGATAGGCCGTGAGTGAGGTGTACGTGATCCTTACACAGAGACAGGAACCCAGGGCCTGAGCCGTTAAGTCATCGAGGAGTGCCTGTGCCTCGGAAGAAGGCACAGTGTGATACTCTGAGCCTTGCTTAGGCGGGTTTTGACTATGTCAGATAGCTAATGGCCTGTCACATAGAGAGATTTGTCTGGGACAGAGTGTAGGAAGATGAATTTTAGTTTCTAAAAGAACTTGTTTTGTTTTGTTTCCGAGAAATGATCTTTAGCCCTGGCTGTCCTGGAACTCATTCTGTAGATCAGGCTGACCTCGAACACAGAGCCCTGCCTGTCTCTGCCTGTCTCTGCCTCTGGAGTGCTAGGATTAAAGATATGTGCCTCCACTGCCCAGCTTCTAAAAGGACTTTTAAAATTACTTCTTTACTTATTTTTAAAATTGAAATGTTTTCAGTTTATTTTAATTTCTTATATGTATGTGAGTGTGTATATGAGTTTGTGCTTGTGAGTGTGTCAGATCTCCCTGGAGCTGGAGTTACAGGTAGTTGTGAGCTGCGATGTGGTGCTAAGAGTCAAACTAGGGCCCTCTAGAAGAGCAGTAGGCACTCTTAATCACCGAGCCAACTCTCCAGCCCTATTTAATGTTTGAAACGGGTCCTTACTATGTGGCCCAGTCTGGCTTTGAATTTGAAGCGGTCTGCCTCCCAAGTACTGGGATTTGTGGTGGGTGACAGCGTGGTGTAAGAATGTGAATTTTACAGAGGAGAAAAGCAGGTGCTTAGAGAAACCAGGACGTGCAGAGCTGCTTTTCTTGTTGTGATCGAGTTGGGATTCCAGTGTATCTCAGCTTCCGGAGTGCTGATGTAGTGTCTTACTGGCCACAGTCAGCCTTCCGTGGTAGGTAAGGGCCCTCTGGACGAGTGCACACAGTACAGGTTGGCCAGCAGCTGCTGACTGCTAACGCCACCCGTTAGCCAGCTGTCAGGTGAGGTGGCTTAGGTCTTCTCTGGTCAGAGCCTCATCAGTCTTTTGTTTAAATCCAAAAGACAGCTGTGCGCTTGTAATTATATTGATTAAACAATTGTTTTATTTCAGTGAGGAAAACATTTGGAAGCTCTGTGAATACATCAAAACACACAACCAGTGTCTGTTGGAGGAATGCTACGCCATCTTCATATCAAATGAGAAGAAGATGGTAAGTTGGTAAGTGATTACAGAGTGAGATGAGGTTCAGGGGGACCTCAGAAGCCACGTGCAGTACAGACGCTGTGTTGTTCTACCATGTGCTTTGGAGCAGCAGACTTTCGCACATTTATTTTCATTTAGATTCATTTTAGGAGAATATATTCCCTTACTCCTTGGCGATGAACTATGTGATAGTACATTTATGCAGGTTGCTTTTCCTTCCTTCCTTCCTTCCTTCCTTCCTTCCTCCCTTCCTTCCTTCCTTCCCTCCTTCCTTCCTTTTTTGAGACAATGTCTCATTGTGTAGACCTTGGCTGACCTGGAACTCACTGTGTAGACCAGACTGGCCACAAACTGTAGTGCCCTTCTGAGTATTGGGATTATAGGCACGCTCCTTGTATGGCTTATAACTTTTTAAAAATTGTTTTATTAGAGTCGTGTAACTCAAATTTAAAGTAAAGGTTTGTCTCTGAAGTTTGAATAGAGCTGTAGTAAACTTTTGTGAATCATGAGAAGCAGCCCTTTGTGTCATCTCATTTGGGGTTAATAGAAGCTCTATGAAATTGGCAAGGTTTATTTTATTGACCTCACTTCTGGTTTTAGAGACAGGACTCATGTTACCTAAGCACTGTAGCCTTACTACACTCATTATATAGCCAGGGCTGGGAGTACAGACATTAACTGCCATGACCTGCTAACTTTCTCCACATAAAACTGAAGAAGAAAGCTGATGCGTTTGGGAGGCAGAGGCAGGCAGATCTATGAGTTCAAGGCTAGCCTGGTCTACAGAGTGAGTTCCAGGACAGCCTGGGCTACACAGAAAAAAACTTTGTCTCGAGAAACAAACCAGAAAACATGAAGAAGGAAAGATGCAAAGAGGTCTCGTGAATAACTGAATGGGAAGGCAGGACTCAACCCTGCCTGGTCTTCTGTCTCCTAATCCAGGCCTTTCTGCTCTCTGGAGGACACTGCAGTACTCTCACCATGGAGGACACTTACACTTGGGATTTGGACTTCATCCCTTCCTATTGGTGCTAATTGCTCAGAAACATAAACATTTTGATTTTTTAAAAAAGATTTATTTATTTTTATCTCATGTGCATTGGTGTTTGGACTGCATGCATGTCTGTGTAAGGATGTCAGATCCTCTGGAACTGGAGTTACAGACAGTTGTGCGCTGCCATGTGGGTCCTGGGAATTGAACCTGGGTCCTCTGGAAGAACGGCTTAACCACTGAGCCATCTCTCCAGCTCCAGCATTTTTGATTTTTAAATTTAATTTTGTTAACTTAAATTATTTTTTTTTTCTGAAATAGGGTTTCATTATGTGGCCTTGGCTGGCCTGGAACTCACTATGTAGACCAGGCTTGCTTCACATTCATAGAGAACCACCTGCCTCTGGTTTTGAGTGTTGGGATTAAAAGTGTGTACAAGCATGCTTGACTGATGCTGGGAACAAATCCCGGGTCCTCTGCAAGAGCAGCGAGTGCTCCCCATTCCTCACCCCACTTAGGACTGGTTTGTTGTTAGGGGATCTACGAGGATTTGATCGGAACTCACGGATGTCCTATATTTTGTAGGTACCTATTTGGAAACAACAGGCAAGACCTGAGAACGGACCTGTGATCTGGGTAAGATGGCCACCCGAGCATCTCTGACGCCTTGTTCTGTGTGACCTCTGAGGGACCAGTATGCTGTAGTAAAGACTACAGAATCGAAGGGACACTAGAGAAAGGCTATGACAAGTGTTAAGAAAAGGATCTCCTGAGAAAGGGCGCTATTCTGTCTGTGGTAGAAGCACTGTGGACATATGTTCTTCTAAATTTTTGTTTTGGGATCTATAATGGTTAGTGTATGAAATGTCCCCTATAGGCTGCAGTGTTTGAATTCCTGTTCCCTAGCTGGGGATGCTGTTCTATGAGGTTGTGGAACCCATGAGACCCGGGGCCTGGGTAGTAGAAGTGTGTTACTGGGACTGGGCCCTGAAGGTTCTACCTACTTGTGGTCATGACTGGTGTTCTCTTTCTCTCTTCCTCCGAGCCTGTTGTCATGTGAGGAGCAATTGCCTCCTATTCCTGTGGTCCTGGACAGTCACTCTCATCTTTATGCCTTTCCCATAGGGTTGGTTAACTCTGAGGTCTCTGAAACCATGAGCCAAAATAAACATTTGCTCACTTAGGTTGTTTGTGTCGGTTATGAGGTTCTGGAGCTGAGAAATGTTGCTGAGTACAGAATTACCCAGGGAATCCGAGGCAGGGTCTTTCGGTGTAGTTCTGGTTGGCCCGAACCTTCCAATTTTCCTGTCCCACCTCCCAAGTGCTGGATTTAGAGATGTGTTTCGGCACCATGTCTGGCTTATAGTCATTTTTATAAATGTCCAATGTAGGGCTGGTGAGATGACTTAGTGGGTAAGAGCACTGACTGCTCTTCTGAAGGTGCTGAGTTCAAATCCCTGCAACCATATGGTGGCTCACAACCATCCATAATGAGATCTGATGCCTCTTCTGATGTGTCTGAAGACAGCTACTAGAAAAGGCTTCAAGATTTAGTTCTCTCTCTCTCTCTCTCTCTCTCCTACACCCAGTTTAGTATTTTTCTGAATATTTATTAATTGTCTATCGCGTTTGTGTGTGTGTGTGTGTGTGTGTGTGTGCGCGCGCATGCATTTGTAGCAGGTGCACACAGAGGTGAGAAACACAACTCTGTAGTGTTGCTTCTCACCTGCTTTGTGGAGGCAGAGTTTCTTTTGTTTCTGTTGCTGTACTGTAGACTCTAGGCTCGTCGGCCTGTGAACTTACAGACCCGTCTGCAACCTTCCACCTCGCTGCAGGAGTGCTGGGATTGTGGATGTTTAACATCACATCCATAGGCTTTTTACCTGGGTTCCAGGAGATGAAGTTGAACTGTCAGGCTTCTGTGGCTGGTTCCTTTTCCTGCTGAGTCATCCTCGGCTAAGTCATTCTTCACTAAGTCCTAGGTAAAGGTGACTGGCAGTTGAAAAACAGGGTCGCTGTGGTGGAGGAAAGGGTAAAGGTCATCAGGCCAGGAGGAAATGGGACTCTTGTGGGGTGGGGCAGCAGCTCTTAACTCATCTGGGGGGCGGGGAGTTCCTGGGGTAGATCCCTTTTCTCTTTTCCTCAATTGGAGTTGGAGCTGCAGGGAGCATTGGATACGGTGGTTCCTGCATTCGTTAGGCGATAGCATGAGCATGCTGAGGAAACCAACCGAGGTGCGGTAAGAATGGCAGGGGCTGTTAGCACGCTTGTAAGCTCAACTGGTATTCTGCTGCATTTTCTCCTGGAGCGTTTTCTCCTGGGTTTGAAGCACCAGTCTGAGAGCTTGGCAGCTTTATTTTATTTCCTTTTTTTCTCTTTTTTGGTTTAATTTTTTTTTAATTAGAAGAATAATAAAAAATTGGAAAATCACATCTTTCTTCACCCTAACATTGGGAAGCTCCTACTGTTCGCAGTTTGGAGGGCCACTCACTCCCTGTCACTGTAAGTAGTACAGGCGATGAATCACAGTAGAGGAAAGGTTTATTTTGTGCTCATTTCTGGTTTCGGTCCGTGACTGCTTGGCTCTGCATTTGATTTGCGCCTGTAGTGAGGCAGGACCGCGGACCGCGTGGTGGGGCAGAGCTGTAAGGAGAGAAAGAGGAGGAAAGCACTGGGCTCCCAATATCTCCTTCAGGAATACGCCCCCCAGTGGCCAGGAGACTTCTCGCTAGACTTCACTGTGGTTTTGTTTTTAAGGTCTCGGTATGTAGTTCTGGCTAGCCTGGAACTCTGCCTGTATGTACATCAGGCTGTCCTTGGACTCACAGGGACCCACCTGCCTCTCCTTCTTGAGTGTTGGGATTAAAGTGTGTGTCACCACATCCGTCCTGGCTTCACCTCTTGAAGCCTCCACTGCCTGTCTAATGTCACCCTGATAAGTAAACCTTCAACACAAGGGGTTTTTGGGGGTGGGGGTGGGGGTGGGGGGATAGCGAAACTCCAAAGTGTGGAAGCTGTCTTTGTAGCTAGCTCCTTTTGCATTTGTATGTGTGCATAAATGTGTGCTGAATGCGCACGTCCATCTTTAGATGATCAAACTTTAAAATATAACACAAAATACATCTATGCCCTACAATCGGTTTTCCTGTTCAACTACAGAACATGGGATGCCACGGAACAGTGTGTCACACACTGTGATTATTTGGCCATTTTTTCAGCCTCACAGCTTTGCGTTTTATTACCGTTTAGCTTTGGTATCACGAGGAGGGTGATGTTAGCCTGACAGCTGCTTTCCTGCTAATGCTCATGCGCTGACCCTGTAATGTTGGAACCGACCGTCCTCCACTAACTGGGTTAACCTCAGTGATTGTTATTCCTAGGACTATCATGTCGTTCTGCTCCATGTGTCAAGGGAAGGACAGAGCTTCATTTATGATCTTGATACTATTTTACCATTTCCCTGCCCTCTCGACACTTACATAGAAGATGCCCTTAAGTCTGATGATGACATTCATCCACAGTTTAGGAGGTGAGGAAATTCAGTACTAAGTTACTGATTTTCTGAAGTAAGACTTGGTGTCTCCGCAGAAGTCCTCTCTGCCTCCCTCCTTCTCTCCCTCCCTCTCCTTTTCTCAGTCTTTTCCTTTCCTTTCCCTTCCCCTCTCTTCGCTTCCCCTCCCTTCTCCCCTCTGTCTCCGTCTTCCTATTTCTGCATTATTGGTATGCCTGTTCTATAAGAACTTAAGAGCATCTTAGAGCTTTAAAGGCTCCTCTTCAGACAGAGGGTTGGTGGCATTATAAATACTAGTGTGGTGAGGACCAGCCAAGCTTGCAGACCCAAGCTCCCATTTCTGGGATCCACATGGTGGAAAGAGAGACTTGATAGAATTGATACCTGTAGATTACCTTTGGACACACACACACACACACACACACACACACACACTCACACGTTAAGAAAAAAGCATGATGAGATTCTCACCATTTTCTTCCAGATGTGTTGAGAATTTTTCTCTTGTTCCTGGAGTGTGAGCATGGCTAATGTTATCAAAATCAAGAAAGTTGCAAGGCGACAACAGAAGTCCTATCCTTTGCCCCTTACGTGCAATGTCACCAGTACTGTGTGTCCCTTATGTGTATATAAAAACAACTGGGTGGATTTACTCTCTGTCCTCTCATAGCTTGGGGTTTCAATCATTTCCTTCAGCTTGTTTAATAGGTAATAGCCATGTACGTGTGTATGCATTAGTATCGGTGCAAAACCTCATGAGTAGCCTTGGGGACATCATAGAACAGAGTCCATTGTAGCAATGAGTTGGATTGCCAGCCATGATGCCTCCCTGACAGAAGCCTGTGTTGATTTACCTGCAGGAAATTTAGAGTGGTTCGTGCTGACTCCTACTTGAAGAACTTCGCTTCGGACCGGTCTCACATGAGAGACTCCAGCGGGAACTGGAGAGAGCCTCCTCCAGAGTACCCCTGCATTGAAACTGGAGGTGAGCCGGGGCTTTGCCTGGTCCTTGCCCAGCTCTGTGTCTCCCTTAGTCAGGTTTTTGTTTGTTTGTTTGAGACGAGGTTTCTCCTTGTAGCCTTAACTGTCTCAGAGTTTGCACCCTAGACCAGACTGGCCTCCGACTCATAGAAATCCACCTGCCTCCGCCTCCCGAGCGCTGGGACTGAAGGCATGAGCCACCTCCGCCTGTCTACACTTAGTTGTCTTTGGAGACGCTCCCCAAGTGGTGAGGATAAATAAGGGCACTGGCCCTCTGTTGAGGCACAGAGTGCAGGGACTAGAGGGCAAAAGCCCTCTTGGGGGGAGTAAGTGCTGAGGAACGGAAGCCATGACAGTAGCTGGCTGCTTGGTTATTGTCTCCATCTGCTGGGATTGTGGCATCACACCGGCGTGTCCTGCCACCGGAATTAGTAGAGCATCGCCATGGTGGGGTTTTGTTCACTGATAGCAGAAATCCCCGGTGTATCCTCCCGCTGATGCGTGAGATGTCATAAACCTGTGCTCAGAGAGTTTTATCATCAAGCCACTCACTTCCTTTCTGCACTTCTGGGCAGCAGTCCTGTTGAGGGTGCCTTAGCAGGCTGTTCAACCTTTTTACGATTACTCGTCAGGCATCCATATGCTTTGGAGACATCGTCTGTGATAGGAGATTGTTCACACCATTCCAGTTATGGGTGGGGTCATCCGTTCATCATGTGGCTAATGCGGTTACAGGAAAGTGGCCTACAGGCTGGGCAGGGTTCTGCAGAAGCAGGGCAAGGGCTTCAAGCAGCTAGCATATTTGACGAGGGTTCTGACTGAGTTTTGAGTCTCAGCAAGAGGTTTCATAATGAAAGAAACCACAACAAAAACTGTGTTTGCTTCCTCATGTCCCACCCTCGCTTTCATGTGACTACTGTGAAAGCTGCGTTTGGAGAAGGTGACTGTCGCTTAAGAATATTGTTTTCTGGGGTGGGGGGCAATTTTGGAGGAGTTTTAGGAAGAGAAAGAATATGAGACCAAAATAGATCATATGAAATGCTCAGTAAATAAAAACATTAAAAAGTAGTTTTTAAGTTTTATTTGAAACATTTTTTTGTCAGTTAGGCTGTGGTGGCGCATACCATTAGTCTCAGCACTTGGGAGGCAGAGGCAGGAAGATCTCTGTGAGTTCTAAGTCAGCCTGCTCTATAAATCAAGTTCCAGGACAGCCAGGGCCACACTCAAAGAAACTCTGTCTTGGAAAACAAACAAACAAAAACAAAGATTTTTGTTGTTGTTGTTGTTTATTTTAAAATTTTAGGTGTTTTTATTTTTTGAAATTAAAATGTAATTACACTGTTTCCCCCTTTCCCTGTTTTTTTTAAGTTTTATGTTTATAATATTTTATTTTACACATCTGGATGTTTTGCTTGCATGTGTGTCTGTGCACCACACGGTGCTGAGGAGGACAAATGGGGGCGTCGGTTGTCTTGAAACTGGAGTTGTGAGCCACCATCTAGGTGCTGGGACCCAAACCTGGGCCCTGTGCAAGAGAAAGTGCTCCTAACTGCTGAGCCATGTCTGCGAGAGGAAGTGCTCCTAACTGCTGAGCCATGTCTGCGAGAGGAAGTGCTCCTAACTGCTGAGCCATGTCTGCACTCTGCGAGAGGAAGTGCTCCTAACTGCTGAGCCATGTCTGCGAGAGGAAGTGCTCCTAACTGCTGAGCCATGTCTGCGAGAGGAAGTGCTCCTAACTGCTGAGCCATGTCTGCGAGAGGAAGTGCTCCTAACTGCTGAGCCATGTCTGCGAGAGGAAGTGCTCCTAACTGCTGAGCCATGTCTGCGAGAGGAAGTGCTCCTAACTGCTGAGTCATGTCTGCGAGAGGACGTGCTCCTAACTGCTGAGTCATGTCTGCGAGAGGAAGTGCTCCTAACTGCTGAGTCATGTCTGCGAGAGGAAGTGCTCCTAACTGCTGAGCCATGTCTGCGAGAGGAAGTGCTCCTAACTGCTGAGCCATGTCTGCAAGAGGAAGTGCTGCTAACTGCTGAGCCATGTCTGCAAGAGGAAGTGCTTCTAACTGCTGAGCCATGTCTGCAAGAGGAAGTGCTGCTAACTGCTGAGCCATGTTTCAAGAGGAAGTGCTCCTAACTGCTGAGCCATGTCTGCAAGAGGAAGTGCTCCTAACTGCTGAGTCATGTCTGCAAGAGGAAGTGCTGCTAACTGCTGAGCCATGTCTGCAAGAGGAAGTGCTCCTAACTGCTGAGCCATGTCTGCAAGAGGAAGTGCTTCTAACTGCTGAGCCATGTCTGCAAGAGGAAGTGCTTCTAACTGCTGAGCCATGTCTGCAAGAGGAAGTGCTCCTAACTGCTGAGCCATGTCTGCAAGAGGAAGTGCTTCTAACTGCTGAGCCATGTCTGCAAGAGGAAGTGCTTCTAACTGCTGAGCCATGTCTCCAGCTCCTCTCCTTTATTTCCTTCTTTTAGAAGGAAAATGAGGGCACTCTCTCATTTTACTTATTTTAGGCAGGATCTCACTGTGTATTCTTGGCTGGCCTGAAGCTCACTGTGTAGACCAGGCTAGCCTTAAGTTCACAGAGATCTACCTGCCCCTTCCTCCTTAGGTCTGGGATTAGCGGTGTTTGCCACTGTGCCTCGAGCTCTTAGAAAAAAAAGAAAAAGAAAGCAACAGATTTGTTTTGTTTTATGCATGATTGCTTGCTTGCGTGCACGTACCCTCAGACCCAGAAGAGGGTGTTGGGTCCCCTGGAGTTACAGATGGTTGTGACTGCTGGGAACTGAACCTCGGTCCTGCGGTGGCAGTCAGTGCTCTTAACCACTGAGCCGTTGCTCCTGCTCCCTTAAGAGTATTCCTTAATACGCATATGCTCTTCTCTTGGGAATAAGAGTGACAACTTGTGTCTGTGACTGTGACCTTGCTGTCCCTTTGAATTTCCTGTAACTTGTCCACTAGGTTTGGAAATTGGCAATTTGATTATGTATGCACCCTTTCTACAACCTTTTTATTTTTAAATAATCTCAGGCTTCTAGAAAATTTGCTAAGTAGGACAGAGTTCTTACATAACCCTCCCTCAGGTTCCCTTAGTCTTAAGTTTTCTTTTTTTAAAGATGTACTTATTTTCATTTTTTTAATGCATACGGGGGTTTCGCGTGCATGTATGCCAGTATACCTTATGTGTCCAGTGCCCGGTCAGAAGAAGGCATCAGATTGTTTTTTTATTTATGCTATATGAGTCTTCAGACACTCCAGAAGAGGGCGTCAGATCTCATTACAGATGGTTGTGAGCCACCATGTGGTTGCTGGGATTTGAACCCAGGACCTTCAGAAGAGCAGTCAGTGCTCTTAACTGCTGAGCCATCTCTCCAGCCTGAAAGTATCAGATCTTGATCTGGAGTTACAGATGGTTGTGAGCCACCGTGTATTTGACTGTTGGGCAGCAAATCCAGGGTCTCTGGAAGAGCAACCAGTGTGCTCTTAATTGCTAAGCCATCTCGACATCTTTGGTGTTAGCAGTAGCATATAACCATAGAAGCATTAATGATAATACTGTTCACTTTTTTTAAGGCTTTTCACTCATTTCTTATTTCTGGTGCAGAATCTAACTCCGGTGTAGCATTTAGTTGTCATACCTTTTTACGTTTCCCCCAGTCGGTGACAGTTCTCTTTCTCCCTCTCTTGTGCAACCTTGATATTTGTAAATTATTGATATTGATATTTAGCTGTGTGTTTGAGGCAAGAACATTGCAAGAGTGGTCTTGAACTCCTGTTAATTTGAATGGACTCCTCACCCCTTAGGTTTCTGGGTTCTTCTGTTGCTGCTAACCTGAAGTTTGTTTCATTAGACTCTTCTTTCATGTTCTTTTCTAGACTCTAAAATGAACCTGAACGACTTCATCAGCATGGACCCTGCAGTAGGATGGGGAGCTGTCTACACACTGCCCGAATTTGTGCATCGGTTCAGCAGCAAAACCTACTGAGCCTGGTGCTAGGTGTGCGACTAGAGAAGCTCTAGGGTCTGAATGAGCCATCCTACCATTAGAGAGCAGTGTGGTACAGGTGGCCTAGAGGTACATAGAGTTCTCATTACATTTGCGTGGAAACATTGGTGAACACAGATAAAAATGAATGAATAATCCCCCGCCCCCTTTTTTTTAGCCTGGGGATCTACCCCAGAGTTCCAAACCCGACCCTAATCAGTCAGCCCCCAGCCTCAGACATAGATCTGCCACATTCCGTATATGATTGATAAAATGTTTCTATGGCTTACTTATTTCAATGTGTGATGACGTAGGCCAGCAGTTGCTTTTGTAAAACTAGAAGTGTGGACTTGGAGTCAGCTCCTTTGTCTCTCTCTCTCTCTCTCTCTCTGCCTCCTGTCTGGCTGGACTCTAAACTCCTTGAGCGCAGGGTTGTGGCCTGTGGCTCCGAGACTCTGTTGCCCATTCGAGGTACGGGTAAAATGTTTCTAGAGCCTGCTGCTTGGAAAGGGACAGTATTGTGAGCTGAATCAGCTGAAAGTATTAGTCGTTTTGGACTACGATGTTTAGAAAAGTTGCAGATATATTGTCTTGAGTGTTATTTGGCCCATTTATATGTAGTTTTAAATAAAATTGACTTAAAAATTAATTTTGCTTTTGAAGTATCTGTGGCTGATTGAATCCATGGCCACGTTGAGTTTGTGGAAAGTACCAAACCACTGAGATAAACTCATGTCAGTCGTGTGTGTGTGTGTGTGTGTGTGATAGAGAGAGAGAGAGAGATAAACTCATGTCAGTCATGTGCATATGTGTGTGTGAGAGATAAACTCACGTCAGTCGTGTGTGTGTGTGTGTGTGAGAGAGAGAGAGATAAACTCATGTCAGTCGTGTGTGTGTGTGTGTGTGTGAGAGAGAGAGAGAGAGAGAGAGAGAGATAAACTCATGTCAGTCGTGTGTGTGTGTGTGTGTGTGTGTGTGTGAGAGAGAGAGAGAGAGAGAGAGAGAGAGAGAGATAAACTCATGTCAGTCATGTGTGTGTGTGTGTGTGTGTGTGTGTGTGTGTGTGTGTGTGTGAGAGGCCAGAGAGTGATGTTAAGTATCTTTCTCAATGACTGTCCCTTATTTTGGGGGACAGGGTATCTCACTGAACCTAGAGCTCCCTGACTGTGCCACCCTGCCCGTCCACTGAGCCCAGGAGTTCTCTTGTCTCTGTCTCCTCAGCGGTCATGGGTGTTATAGGCGCATGCCGCCATCTTGCTTAGCTTCTCGTGTGCCTTGGGGGTTGAACTCAGCTCCTGACACCTACGTGACCAGCACTTTACTGACAGCCATCTTCCCTCGTCCCCTTATGTCAGTCTCGATCCGAAATACCTGAGAATGTCTTCGTCACAGATGAGAAAACAAGTCATATCAAAACAAAAGAAAACTTTGCTTTATTATACATTATCACACCTGCCTTCTAGAAGATAACTTAGATATTTGACTTTAGTCTTAGAATTTTAAGTAAAGATTTTTTCATGAAAGGTACGTATAGTAATATCTCTCACTTGTGGTTCTACTGTAAAACATAAAAGTGGTTTTTTTGTTTGTTCTTGGTTTTTTGTTTGTTTTGTTTTTTGTTTTGAGACAGTCTTTCTGTGGAACATAGGCTGACCCGATATACCCTGTGCAGTCTGGGCTGATCTTGAACTCATGGCAGTCTTCCCACACCCAGCTTAATGAGCAATTTCTTATAGAAAGTATGCCTGACCTTTTGCTCTTAGATCAGTTTTCTACTTAAGAAACTTTCCGGAGCTGGGCGGTGGTGGCGCACGCCTTTAATCCCAGCACTTGGGAGGCAGAGGCAGGTGGATTTCTGAGTTCGAGGCCAGCCTGGTCTACAGAGTGAGTTCCAGGATAGCCAGGGCTACACAGAGAAACCCTGTCTCGAAAAACCAAAAAAAAAAAAAAAAAAAAAAAAAGAAACTTTCCGGAGAGACAACTCAGCGGTTAAATCTTAAAAAAAAAAAAGAGAGAGAGACTTTCCATTGGATAGCAGTCCTCTACCATTTGATTTATTCAGGGGTCTTATTACGTTATGAAATGTTACTTCCCCATTGGGTTCGTGTGTTTAGGATGATTCTAGTAGGAAACCATTGGACTTTTGTGTAAGAAATGGGAAATGTCTTTATGTGTAAGAATGGATATACAGGTGTATATGTAGAGACTTGAAGTCAACTTTTGGTGTTATTCTGCAGTAACTGTCCACCTGAATTTTTTTGAGACAGTGTCTCTCACTGGGACCTGAGACAGAGTGCCTAATTCTGGTCAGCAAGCCTTAAGGATCTTCCTGTCCCGCCTCCCTAGGTTGATAGAGCAAGTGGATCTTACCATACCTGGCTTTTAATATAGCTGGGCCGTGGTGGTGCAAGCCTTTAATCCCAGCGCTTGGGAGGCAGAAGTAGGCAGATCTCTGTGAGTTCGAGGACAGTCTGGTCTATAGAGTGAGTTCCAGGACAGCCAGGGCTACACAGAGAAACTCTGTTTCAAAATCAACCACCACAAAAATTTAATTTAGAATTGGGAGTGACGGCTGTTACCAGTTGATACTATGTTGTTCTTGCAGAGGATCTGAGTTTCATTCCCAACACCCATATCAGGCAACTTACAACTGCCTGTGACTTCATACACACACACACACACACACACACAAGTAAATGATTAAAAAATGTTTTTCAGGGGTGGGAGAGACGGCTCAGCAGTTCAGAGCACAAACTGCTCTTCTAGAGAACCTGGGTTCAGCCAGCCACCCCACATGGCAGCTCACACTGTCTGTAACTCCAGTCCATAATTCCAGTTCCAGGGTTTCTGACACCCTCACACATACATGCTCACAAAACACCAATGAACATAAAATTAAAAAAATTAATTTTTCCCAACAAGGTGGGAAACAAGACAGTTTCTTTTTCTCTCTCTCTTTCTTTCTTTCTTTCTTTTTTTTTTTTTTATGTAAGTGCACTGTAGCTGTCTTCAGACACTCCAGAAGAGGGCATCAGATCTTGTTATAGATGGTTGTGAGCCACCGTGTGGTTGTTGGGATTTGAACTCAGGACCTTTGGAAGAGCAGTCAGTGCTCTTAACTGCTGAGCCATCTCTCCAGCCCCGACAGTTCCTTTTTTATGATTTTGAATTAAAGTGGACTCGCACTTAAATATCCTCATGGATCTTTGAATGGCCGTGGGTGGTCATTTAAAAGACTCATGGCTAAACCAAGGAAGGTAGGTAAGTTTTGGCATGCTGTCTCACAGAAATATTTTACCCTGAGCAAAAAGTATCAAGGCCCAGAGGATTGTACCTTGATTTACAAATTGTGTTTAGGAAGGACTGGCTCTTTAGTTTGGCCTACTTTGTGAGTGTGTGTCAAATGTGGGCTTGAAATGTATGTCTAGGCCGGGCGGTGGTGGTGCACACCTTTAATCCCAGCACTTGGGAGGCAGAGGCAGGCGGATTTCTGAGTTCGAGGCCAGCCTGGTCTACAGTGTGAGTTCCAGGACAGCCAGGGCTACACAGAGAAACCCTGTCTCGAAAAACCAAAAAAAAAAAAAAAAAAAAGAAAAAGAAATGTATGTCTAGTATAAGTCAGTGGGAAAAGCTACTTGCAACCAAGTCTGATGAGCTGAGTTCAGTTCCAGAACGTACATAGTGGGAGGGAGAATTCACATACAGTTTTTTGGTTTTTTTTTTGTTTGTTTGTTTTAAAGAAACAAAGGTTTGTCTAATATGGTTCAGATAATGTCTGTATGGATGTTTGGACCTTCTCAGCCACTGTAGAATTGAAACTGCTTAATCTTAAACGGTAGCCATTCATTTGTAGCCCTGGCTACATTTGAACTTCCTGGCTCTTCCTCCCAAGTATTTGGATTACAGGTATCTACCACCATGCCCAGCTTGATTTCTGTCAGTTCTAGAGGAAGCATGGGTTCCTTAGAAGATTGATCTTGCCTGCCTGCCTCTCTCCCTCCCTTCCTCCTCCTTCCCTCCCCCTCCCTTCCCCCCTGCCTGCCTGCCTGTCTTGCTTGCTTCTTCTCTCTGTCTCTCTTATTTGTGATTCTTCTTCAAAGTTGTTATTGTTACTGGCCTTAGGACTGCCTCTCTGTATTTCTGGTTGCTTTTCTCTGAGGTCAGGTTGCTTTGTTTTTCTTTGCTTTGAGTCAAGATCCTACTCTGGAGCTCATGCTGGCGAGGAACTCATCAAGTGGTCCAGCCTGGCCTCTAACATCCCCTTGTCTCAGCCTCCCAGCTGTTGGGATTATAGATGTGAGCCATCATGTGTAGCTTGGGGTCTGGAATTCCAAGTCCCCATACCATTGGGTCTCTGGCCATTGATAGTGAGGTGCTGCTGGGTTCTTGCGTTTGAATGTCATATCCTGTTACTTCTGCATCACTGTGACTACGCTACTTGGCTGTTAAGGGATGAAAGGCTTTTTTTTGGCTTGTGGTTTCAGTGCATCCTGGCAAAGAAGTAATGATGGATGAGGATACAGAATGCACCAAGGAATGGTAGGAACCAGGGCCTGGATATGACCCTCAAAGACCTGTCCCTGGTAGCCTACTTCTGCCACCTTGGCACTCCTAATGGTTCCATTGCTTCTCAGTTCTGTAGAGTTGGGAAGTGAACGTGCACATACCAGCCTGTGGGAGATGTCTTACGTCTGACAACTCAGGTCCGTTTCTTTCTTCGGATTTATGCCATCCTTTTCCAGACAGGAGTTTATTCTACCTTTTGTTCTGGAAACTATGTTACAAATAATTTTTGCACGTAGCAAAGAACACAAAGAACTGATTTAATTTTGCCATTCTTGGTAAGCATCTAGTTCCAGCCCCTGGTTGAAAACATGGATGTAAAGTCTCCTGTCTTGTGTCTATACTGAGACTAGGTGCTCACACACACATATGGTGGTTTCTCCCTTTCCTTTAAGCTAACCACAAAGCCCAGAGTTGGAGGGTGAACTGCCTTTTATTGTCTCAGTCCACAGAGACTGTGGCCTTGCCCAGAAGCTACAGAAGGTGTTCATGGAGGCTGACTTTTAATAATAACTGTTCATTATCAAGGGAGGAGTACTAGCAACATTTCCCTTAAAGTCAATAGTCTTTCCTGAGGTTTCCATGGGGACCGTAGGTTTTGAGCAGTTTCTTGGAAGAATATTGGAAGTGAATTGAAGGGCAGAATGTTAATATAGTCAAACTGTCCTGGCACACGTCTTTCCTGCTACCATGGATGATTGATGAGTCTCTCCATTCAAGACCGGCAGGGTGCAGAGCTTCATTCAAACTCTCGGGGCCAGATCCTGAAATCTTGTCCATGTACTCAGATTATGAGGAAGGAAAAAATAAAATAAAATTTCAGCTCTCCATTACTGCTTGATATTTGCTAAGGGCTGTCTCACCTGATAGACTTGTTTTGAGCCTCAAGTGAGACTATATAGGAGTGGAGAAGAAGAGAGATGGTTTATATTCTGAAGGTCAACTTTGTGTATTTGTATTTTTGGTGTGTGTGTGCCTGTTGGATACATTTGAGTGCGTGCGTGCGTGCATTTGTACATGCATGTATATTTGGGGGGCTTAAAGCTGATGCTAAATGTCTTCCTTGATCTCTCTCGTCTTTACTTCCTGAAGCAGGATTTCTTGTTGAACTCAATGCTTAGCAGTGCTGGCTAGTCTAGCTAGCCAGTACCCCAGGGATCTGCCTCTTCATCCCTACTGCTGGTCTTACAGGCAGCTGCCATACCTGCCCAGCTTTTAGGTGGGCTCCAGGATCCATATTCTTGTTGATTCTTATCTTAGGTTTTCTGTTGCCGTGATGAAACGCCACGACCAAAAGTTACTTGGGAGAGAAAGGGTTTGTTTCACTTATACTTCAATATTAACAGTTCATCACTGAGGGCAGTCAGGGCAGGAATGCAGACAGCAGGAGCCTGGTGGCAGGAGCTGATGCAGAGGCCGTGGAGGGTGCTACTTACTGGCTTGGTCCTCATGGCTTCCTCAACCTGCTTTCTTAGAGCAACCAGGACCTCCAGTCGGCACTGCCCACAATGGGTTGGAGGTCCCTCCCCCATCAATCACTTAATCAAGGAAATGACCTCCAGGCTTGCCAACAGCCTGACCTAGGGAATTTTTAAATTGAGGTTTCCTCTGCTGATAACTCTAGCTAGTGTCAGTTGACATCAAGCAGTTGGCAAAAAAACTATATATATTATGTGTATGGATGTTTTACCTTACCTACATGTGCATCTGTGTACCACATACATGCCATATAGAGGCCAGAAGAGGCCATTGTATGTATCCTCTGGAACTGGAATTACAGAGGCTATGAGCCTCCAATTGGGTTCTGGCCCTCTGCAAGAGCAGTGAGTGTTCTTAACTGCTGAACCATCTCTCCAGCCCCCCAGTTCTACTTCGTGGTCTGTAATCAGACTTCACCATGGCTTCAGCTACTACATGGCATATGCCTTGTAATCTCAGCAGTTAGGAGACAGAGGCAGGGGTATCAGGAGTTCAAAGTCATTCCTGCCTGCACAGCAAGTTTGACAACAGTCTATGAGACTCTTCTTCAAAGCCCTCAGAAAGATGTCTTAGTGGGAACCTGAATTCAAGTCTGCAGCATCCACGTGAAAGATGGGTGTATAGCTTGTGTCTCAACCCCAGCATCACTGATGCAGCAGCAGATGGATCCCAGCATCACTGACGTAGCAACAGATGGATCCCACGACTTGCTGGACAACCAGCCTGGCTGACACTGCTAGCTCCAGGTTTGGTCAGAAACTCTGTCCCAAAAAATAAACTGCTAAACTGTAAAGGACCCAATAGTTGAGCTCTGGTCTCTAAATGTGCTGACGTAGGCAAGTGCACATTGCTACACACACACACACACACACACACACACACACACACACACACACACACACACAGACACATTTACCCATATTTTAAAAGTTAATGAGCACAAATTCTGTTTTTTTTTTAATTTTGTTTTCTTGCTTGTTTTTGTTTTTTTGAGACCGGGTCTCACAATGTAGCCCTGGATGTCCTGTAAATCGCTATGTAGGCCAGTCTAGCCTTGGACTCAGAGATCTGCCTTCCCTTGCCTCTTAAGTGCTGGGGTGAAAACAATGTGTCTAACCTGAATACAAGTATCTTAACAGGTACAGCTTGAGCTCAGATTTCATTGATCAATAGCAGGAAAAGCCATGGCACATTGATGTTCTATTCTCCTGGTGTTAGCATGATTTTTTTTTTTAGATGCTCTCATGTGACCCAGGCTGACCTCAACTCACCATGTTATCTCATCCTGAGATTACAGGCTTTCACTACCAGGCCTGCTATTACATAACGCTAGCATCAGCTGAAGACTCGGCTGGCTTGGCTCTCCTCAGAGCCTAGCTTAGCTTCTTCTTCATCAGTGCTGACCCTTCTGACTGACTTCAAGATAGGAGACCTTTGGACAGCTAAGGGGAGGTCATTGTGTTACTAAGGGATATGTTTCTACGCCCCGACCAGCTTTGAGCGGCCATTCAGTGAAGGCTTAGAAGGCCCAGAGCAAAGAGAGGGAGTCTTCATAGTAGGTAAGCCAGATAGGATAACCAGACCCTCCCCTACTGTCCCATGAACTCCAACGCTTGTTGTTTTTGTCCATTAATAAAATTTTATTGGCAACTGATAATAGGTCACTGTTGTATATATTGTGAAACCAAGCACCATCAGGTTGTCTTGGTAAAGTAACTGAATTTAAGGCTGAGAAAACACACACTCTGGAACTTGTGTGTCTTGTTAGTGTTGGTTTCCTGAAGAAACAACCTTCTGTGAGTCTGCTCCCTCTTTCTACAGGCTGGCACGACACTGCTGGGTGACCTATACCGAGGATCCACTGAACGTGACTGAAAACTGGTGATCTTGAAGCAATGTGGACATTTCACATCCATAAAATAAGGATTTGGATTTTGGACTAGTCATCTTTCTTTCTTTCTTTCTTAGATTTATTTGTTTGTTTTATTTATATGAGCACATTGTAACTGTCTTCAAACACACCAGAAGAGGGCATCGGATCCCATTACAGATGGCTGTAAGCCACCATGTGGTTGCTGGGAATTGAACTCAGGACCTCTGGAAGAGCAGTCAGTGCTCTTAACCACTGAGCCATCTCTCCAGCCCTGGACTAGTCATTTCTTATATATATATATATATATATATATATATTTTTTTTTTTTTCCTTTTCCTCTTCCAAGGACGGATGTTGTAACTCTCTAGCCAAAAATATGGTAATATATCCTCAAGGCCAGCTACTAAAGATCTCAATTAATTTGACTACTACAGGTTTGATGCTGGATATGCAGGGTCGTTCAATAACCCGGGGGCTTACCTGCATGCCTTGGAATTCATTTCTGACAGCAGCTGTTGTTTTAGTCAGATCCCATGGGTTAAGGTCTCGGGCCTATAACCTGTGTGCTACTTACAAGTGCCAATCACAAGTAGTAGGTTATCATTTGCCCTTTCCCCGTCTGAATGGCCTGCTGTAAGTTGAGGTCCCCATGGATTTCTGGTTCACAGAATTTAGGAACACATTTAACATTTGTCTGGGTCTGCTTATGGAGCAGACTGGCAGGTGAAGAGATGGGTGTGGTAAATGCAAATGGACAGTGCAGGGGAAGCCAATCACTGTGAGAATGGGAAGGGTCCGGGTCCTCCCCTTCCCCTCTCCCTCCCCCTTCCTCCCGGAGGACTTTGTGGGCGTTCAGTCCTGTGCTGCTCGCTTCAGAGGTTTGCATCAAGTTGGGTTCATGATAGGATCATCATTTTTTTCCCTTAAAGATTTATTTACTTATTGTATGTATCTGAGTATATTGTAGCTGTGTAGCTGTCGTCAGACACACCAGAAGAGGGCATCGGATCCCATTACAGATGGTTGTGAGCCACCATGTGATTGCCGATATTTGAACTCTAGAAGAGCAGTCCGTGCTCTTAACCGCTGAGTCATCTCTCCAGCCCGAAAGGATCACCATTTTATGAATTAAAAAATAGTCTAGGTTGTTACAAGAGTACCACATTTTTTCAGTCATGCTCCGTGACTGTATCAACCTCCCAGGACACAGAAACGTTCACCCATCCAGGAGCTCTGTGAACCCAACAGTGCAGGAATTTAAAAAAAAAAATTTTTTTTTTCCTTAAGATAGATTTTTTTTTTTCCTGTGTAGCCCTGGCTGTCCTGGAACTCATACTGTAGATCAGGCTGACCTTGAACTTTGCCTCCCGAGTGCTGGGATTAAAGGAGTATGCCACCACTGCCCCCTAGTGCCGGCAGTTTTAAATGAAGCCTTTATTATATAGATATGGATTTTCTCCATTTTTGGCCCATCTTCCTCTGGGGAATGTGGAGTGGGGCTGAAAACAAACTTCTTATCGTGGCCTGGGCTCCCTGGCCATAGAGGCCCAGCAAAAGGCTCAGCATTAGAAGTGAGGTATGGAGACTCATGTCTCTACTCCCAGCACTTAGGAGGCTAAACCAGAAAGAACTGTGTCAGCCTGGGCTACAGAGCGGTACCCTGCCTCCTAAACCAAACCAAAACAAGAGAGAAGAGTTTGTCTTTGAACAAGAGATGCTCCGAGAGGCCCCAGGAGATGCCTGAGATTCCAGCACCTGAAAGGCCTTTAGGAGCTCAGTATCTGTAACCTGGGCCCCAGACCAAAGGTTAGAACAAATGATTTCCTTCTCTGACATTTCTATTGCTTAGAAATGAAGGAGCTCCGAGAGAGCAACTAAGGAGGCGTCTGTACTTATCGTTTCATGTGTCTTATTATTTCATGGTGGATGCTGTGATTTCTCTAAACAATTCATTAATATTGGTTTAATTAATTTATTTGGTTTTTGAAGACAAGGTCTCTCTGTGTAAATTGTGTTGTAGACCAGGCTGGCCTCAAATACACAGAGATCCACCTGCCACTGCCTTCCAATTGTTAGGATTAAAGGCATGTGCCACCATAGCTACCTTTCTTTTCTTTTCTTTCTTTCTTCCTTTCTTTTTAGATTTATGTATTTATTTTATGTATACAAGTACACTATTGTTCTTCTCAGACACACCAGAAGAGGGCATCAGACCCCACTGCAGATGGTTGGTTGTGAGCCACGATGTGGTTGCTGGGAATTGAACTCCGGACCTCTGGAAGAGCAGTCAGTGCTCTTAACCGCTGACCCATCTCTCCAGCCCCATGACCAGCTTTCTAAAATCAGTTTAAAAGAGCACCTTGGAAGCCGTGATGACAGCTGATGCTTGGTGAGTACCTGCTTGGTTCCAGGTACCACCCAAAGCTTGTATGTGAACAGTTGATCTCTACGTTAACTTTATGAAGTAGGAATCATTACTCCTATTTTTCAGATGAGGATATAGACATGGGTAACTTGCCCAGAGCAGTTAGTAATGAATATCAGTTGAACCCAGTTACATCGGAACGAATCTATGTCCAGTTGCATTCCCAGTTCGCAGGTACAGGGACTTTAAGAGGTGTTGAACTTATAAGCAACATAGGAATGCATACCATCAGCCTACAAGATCATGCCCATCCTAAACAAGGCTAAGATAGGTTCCCAACCTCAGCCTTTCTGGAGCCATGACTTCCTTTCACCCCAAACAGACTTAGGTATTCACATGATGGAGGTTAAGTGGGAGCGATACTGGTAGTTAGGGGTTGGGAGTGGGTATGTTAAAAAACTGTGGATCTTTTTGGAAACAGAGCCTCACTGTGGTCTGGAATGGCTAATAACTCCCGAGCCTCCTTCAGTCTTGGGCCTGACATAGGTGTGCCACTTCGATCGTCTCTGAAAGTCTCTGATCGTCTCTTGCTGTCTCACCATGGGGCATGGTCTTGAAATCCGTCTTGATATACATTTTGCTCTCTTGGTACACAAGGGGGAGCATCCAGCCCAGGAAAGAGAACTCTGGACGGATGAATTCCCTGCCACTCTTGGCAGGGAAGAATTCTCTTGCTCTTAGTAAAAATCCTTTCAGTTTCCCCCTGAATGACTGAAAACAACTTGCAGACATCATGAAACTTCACCTATATACACTATAAACACCCTTCCTAATTGTAGTATTCTTATTATTTCCATGACATTTAATACTGATGCAGCAACCTGGTGTGTGGTCAGATGTCTCCCAGTGTCTCCAAGGAGTTCCTTATCTTCTATTTTAAAGATAGATTTGTGTGTGTGTGTGTGTGTGTGTGTGTGTGTGTGTGCCTGTGTGCATGTGTGTGTGCCTAGTTGTACATTCATGCATTTGGGAAGCAGAAAGAGGGGGATCTGAATATGAGGCCAGCCTGGTCTTCACAGAGAGTTCTAGGCTAGCCATGTCTGCGTAATAAAAGCTCATTTCAAACAAAACAACAAAAATGTGTTTTCTAGAAAAATTGTGTATTCAAAACAACAATAATCTGATGCTTTATATAGAAGATGATAGGACAAGAACAATAAGTAAACATGGGAGGACAGGGTAGGGGTGGGTGTGGGAGGGGCTGAGGGTGAACGTGGTCAAATTACATTGTATGAGATTCTCAATTGGTAAATACTACATTAGTAAAAAGTCAACATATCCAGTTCATATGCATTCAGTAGTAACAAACTTATTTGGGGCTAAAGTCTGTGTAATAATCCAAAATATTTCTATATTCTTTCCTAAGAAAGCTACCGTAAACTGTGTCTTGAAGTGACTTTTAAAATCTAGGGAAAGGCTGGGTGTGGTAGCGCACGCCTTTAATTCCAGCATTGAGGAGGCAGAGGGAGTGGATCTCTGTGTGTCTAAGACCGGTCTGATCTACCTAGTGCATTCCAAGAGAGATAGAGCTAAGTCAGGAGACTCTCTAGTGAAAACAACCTCTGCTCCCTTCAACAAAAGCAAATAGAACCTAGGGAGAAAATTGCATTACGATCATCAAGGGGCAAATATATTCTTAGGGGAAAAAAGATGGGTTTTTTTCCTGCATTGAAATACAGCTTTTTGGGCTCTGTGGGTAAGAGCACTGACTGCTCTTCCAAAGGCCCTGAGTTCAATTCCCAGCAACCACATGGTGGCTCACAACCATCTGCAATGAGATCTGATGCCCTTTTCTGGTGTGTCTGAAGACAGCTACGGTCTTCATAAAATATACATATACATAAAATAAACAAATAAATCTTTAAAAAAAAGAAAAAAGAAAAACAGCCTCAAGCTGGGTGGTGACAGCTCACTCCTTTGATCCCAACACTCAGGAGGCAGATGCAGGCTGACCTCTTAAGTGTGAGGCCAGCCTGGGTGTCTAGAGATTGAGTTCCAGGACAGCTAGGGCTGTCTGAAAAAACCCTGTCTCAAAAAACAAAAAAAAACCCAAAAAAAACAAAACAAAAAAACCCCCCAAAAAACAAAACCCAAACTATCTGTCTGTCCGTCCGTCCGTCTGTCCGTCCGTCCGTCTGTCTATCTATAAAACAAACCATATATATAGCAAGACAGCTTTGGAGAGCTTAACAGAAAGAGTGGTAGCGAAGGGGAAACCTCCTGCCCCAAGGGAGTCACTGAACAAAGGTAGAAGCCTGCAATCTTTCTTCCTGCAGTCACATTCATGTGTAACCTGCTCTTTTTAACCTAATGCTTATGAGATCTGTCTAGACAGTTGAGCAAAACAGGAAATGAGTTACACTGTCATAGCTTCAGAGAATTTAACCTCAGGATTTTCCTCTCGAAGCTCTGCCTACTTAAAAAAAAAAAAAAGCATGCCTTCTAGCCAGAAAATTTTGGGACATTTCAGGAACTATAGAAATTCAGGGCCTCTCTCAGGGAACACAGATAGCTATCTCAAAAAAAAGAAAAAAAAGGAAGTGTGATCATGATTTTATGGTACTTGGACCATAAACTGAACACAGTCGTTTGTAGGAATACATTTGCCAGCTTCTTCTGGGTTCCAAGGATGAGTTCATAGCACATTGAGTCTGAGGACAAGCTCAGCCAGGTGACTCATTCTCTGTGTTGGATGCAGTAAGATGCTGTAATCTCGTCTGAAGGCCCTTGAAGACCAGTTTGTAACAAGGTAGCTAACATCACAGGGATACTTTCTATGTGCCAAGTGTTGAGCTAAACATAAGTGTTACATTATTACATCATGTTGTTTATGTTGCTGTGATAAAGCACTCTGCCCCAAAACAACTGAGGGGAGGAGTGTTTGTTTGGCTTACACTTCCAGGTCACAGCCCATCCTTGAGGGAAGTCAGGGCAGAGACTCAAGCAGGACCTTCAAGCCAACTATGGAGGAATGCTGCTTGCTCACCCACTCGCTGGCTCACGCTTACCTAGCTTTCTAACACAGCCCAGGGCCTCCTGTGCAGGGGATGGTGCCACTCACAGTGGGCTGTGCCTTCTACATCATTTACACTCAAGATGCTCCATCACAGAGATGCCCATAGAACAACCTGACACAACCCTTTACTCAATTGAGACTATTTTTCAGGTGATTCTGAGCTGTGTCCAGTGACAGTTAATGTTAACTAGGACACATATTTAACACTTGCAACACTTGTAACCTGTGGTTACCACTATAATACTAATTTTCTTTTTTTCTCCTGATTTTCTAAAATTAATTATTTTATTTATTTACATTCCAAAAGTTGAATCCCTCTTGGTCCCTCCTCCCAGAGTTCTTCACCCCATCCCTCCTCCCCTTTGTCTCTGAGAGGGTGCTTCCCTACCCCCACCCTCTCCTGACCCCCATTCTACCCACTAATTTTCTAGCTGAAGAAAGGGAAGTTAAGGCTGAGGAGTTTGCAAGGGTAGTAGCTCTGACATGTGCATTTAAATCATGATCCTAGAATCTGTGTTCTTAGCTGATGTATTAATTTTTGGAATAAAATTTCGGAAGAAATTTTCAGCTCTGTTTCTGGGTTATCAGTTCATCATGGCAGAGAGGTCAAGAGTAGTTTGTGTTGTAATATACCGGAAACAGAGGAAGGGGGAGGCGGGAAGAAGTCAGGGCAAGATGTGTTCCCCAAGAACATGCTCCCAGTGATCTATTTTTTGCCTCTCGCCTTTCGTCACATCCTGATGATGCTGTTTTATTATGACTCTACCAAAGGATGGATTCCTGTATCAGGTCAGTGTCCTCGAGGGCTAATGGTGTCTGGAGAGGCTCCTACTGACAGATCTCAGCGTGCGCTTTACTAATCTAGGTGCCTTGCTATCAAGCCAATAATCAAAATTAACTGTCAGAGATGGTACGATGCCCTGGGTAGTGTTTGATATAAACTGTGGTCAACTGGGAAGAGAGGACCTCAGCTGAGGGGTCACCTCCATCAAATTGTCCTCTGGGCATGTCTGTCGGCCATTTTCTTAAGAATTGATGTGGGAGAGGCCAGCAGTATACTGTGGGCGGTGCCACTCCTAGACAGATAGTCCTGGGTTACACAAGAGAGCAAGGCGAGCAAGCCATGGGAAGCAAGCCAGTTAGCAGCATCCCACCATGGTCACTGCTTCAGTCCCTATCTCTAGGTTCCTGCCCTCAGTGTTGGACCGTGATCTGGGACACGCTTACATGAACCCTTTTCTCCTCAAGTTGAGGTTCAGTCATGGTGTTTATCCCAGCAATAGAGAAGGAAAGGATAGTATACCCTGTGATTACAGAGCTATTGTGAGAAGTAAATGAGATGTTTGTAGTAAATTGATGGTAGTACTTCATCTATAATAAACATCACAATTCCAGTTAATATTTACACATAGCAACCAAAGTATGCTGTTCTTCGGTGTTGAGGTGATTTTCATCTTTGTCCTGTGAAAGAGACATGTGCTTGGCATTCCTAAATAGCTATTGAAATGGCTTTATACTCAAAGTTTTGTATGCACTGTGATGGAAATACAGTGATGGTCATAGCTGGTTAGGAGTTCATAAACAATGGGAATTGGTTCACAGTAAAATAAAGTCTAACTATTGCTTCTAACAGTCTAAGACGTAACTGCACAGCGCATGTAACAAATGCTTTGTAAGAGTCACCCAAAGACTGTTGAGACACATTCCTTTTGCTCAAGGAACTAGCAGTCAAGAAAAGAATATGCCATAAAAAAAAGTAACCACCTAAATAGTTACTTAATGAGGTAAGTGGCATTATAAAAGAATTAAAATATAAAATAATAAATTTGAACCCTGGGTGTGCATCCAGATCTTACTTTGTGCGATGTAGTGGTGGAAGTCATCTTTGAGTAGGTGACGTTTAGTAATGAGAAAGGGCCTAGGAAGAAGGGAATCTACAAAGGCCCGGAGATGGGTAAGAACTTGATAAACTCGAAGACCTGAATGAGGGTGACAATGTCTGGAGTGTGGCAGGATGAGGGGATTCTGGGCCTTCCTCCTCATTCTGGGCCCTTTGCCATGGCAACTTGGATGCCAAGTCCACAGGAAAGGTTGGTCAGCTGGAGAGATTGGCAAGACCAGTGTTTATGTGGGACCTAGAAGCTGGAAACGCAGGTCAGAGTACAGTCTGGTCTCCGGGCCAGAGTCCTGGAAGGAAACCAGGACTCTGATTGGATGATTGGATGAGTTTAACAAATGGAGTAAAGGTATGAGCATTGCTAGGAGGAGCCACAGAGGATGTAGTCAATGTAGTTGGCCAAGGTCATTAACGCTGGAGGTCTACAGCGGGCAGTGTCCTTAGTTCTTCAAGACCTCCTTGTCCAAATCACTCCAGCATGTGAAGATGTCACTGTAACCAGCAAGGCTGACTTTGCTGATGGGACTGAAAGATTCTGAGATGATCGTGGGGTCAAGGAAGTAAGTATGCATGGTGACGATCAGGGGCCATCCTCACGGGTGAGTTACAAATCTTATGATACGTAATTTCAGACTGATTACATCTTGGGAGGTATTCCAGTGATAGAGCAATTGCCTAGTATAGGCAAAGGCCCTGGGCTTGATCTTTAGCACTGGAAAAAAAAAGATAAAAGATGGGGGAGACAGAGGGAGAAAGAGGGGGAAAGGGGAGAAGAAGAAAGGGAGGAGAAACAGAACCAACATTTCACTCATTTAAACTATTAAATATTATATATAGGGAAATGGTACAACTAAATATAAAGCTGCTAATTAGGGACAATGCTATTTATGAGGCTACAACCATGTCCCAGTCAGGGTAGGCTGAGTCTGATTATTTAATATGAATGGATGTTCTGCATGGCTTCTCTCCAGGTATTGGCTGCTTTTTTAGAGAGCTCTTCTGTTTGGCAGGCAGATGGGGCTATTGCCCACGTTTTCCTAACTAGCCTCCGAGAGAGCAGCTATAAACCAGCATTCTTTGGGGGCCTGGGGTGGTTATGTGAACACCATTAACAAGCACAGTGCTTGCTTTGAGGACCAGAAATTCTCCTTTGAAGGGCGTGGCATCCAGTTCCAAACAGATGGAGACTCACTGTGCCAAGACAGGCCCCTTCATTGCAAGTACATGCTAAGGACCCTAGAATCTGAATCTGGATCTAAAATTTCATGGAAACCGTTTTAAAGTCAGAGTCGGATTGCTGAGTTGTGAGGTATCGTAGGACAAGGTTTTATCAGTCACTGCTTTGGAAAAAGGGGTTGTGTCTTTGCTTTCCCGGGAGGGCCCAGTGAGACTGGTCATCCGTAGGCTCAGTTTAAATGAATCCCACTGCTACTGAGTGCTTCTGATTGAGCTCTATGTGCTTCCCCGACCTCAGCTTCCTCCTTTCAAAAATGTGACATGAAACAGAACCCAGTTAGAATCTAGAAGATCAGGCATTTATCATGCCCAGGTCAGCTCCTCACCACCCAATGAGTGTTGATTGACTTCTCAGTTTACTGTCTCAAGCGCCCACTTGCTGGCCCTCTCACCCCTCTTCCTTCTCCTCTGGTTTTTTGTTTGTTTGTTGTTGATTTGTTTGTTTCTCCTCCCCACCCCACCCCTAGTCTCTCTATGTAGCTTGGCTGTCCTGGAGGTTACTATGGAGACCAATTGTCCTTGAATTCACAGAGATCTGCTGGCCTCTGCCTTCCCAGTGCTGGGATTAGAGGCTTGTACACCAGGCCTGGCTAGGAGCTTTTCTCCACTCAGTCTGACCAACAGTCCTAGCTTTCGCCCTATGCTGTCCATGAGGGCACCGGTGTGGAAAAGCTGATTCCATAGACATGTTAAATGTCATGGTGTCCTCACTAGGCCATGTGTACCTGACTGCAGAATATTGTTTTTCTTTTTTTAGTTAGCCTATGAATAGTAGGTTTCGTTATAACATTTTACGCATACAAACTGTATATATGGTCTTATTTAACCTCCATTATCATTTTTTCAATAATTTTTAAATTTCACTTTACATCCTTCCTCTTCCTAGACTCACCCTTACTAATACCTCCCCCCCATTGCCTCTCCCCTTCTCCTCAGAAAAGAGATGTAGAGATGTCTCCTTGTTACCCTCCATTATCTGTCCTCATTCCTCCTTTTCTATTTATTTATTTATTTATTAAATTTTATTTTATGTACGCTGTAGCTGTCTTACCACACACTTAGAAAAGAGCATCAGATCCTATTACAGATGGTTGTGAGCCACCATGTGGTTGCTGGGATTTGAACTCAGGACCTCTGGAAGAGCAGTCAGTGCTCTTAACTGCTGCACCATCTCTCCAGCTCCCTCCTTTTTTCTTTTAGTCACTCCTTTTCCTCCCCGTATGCTTTCAAAACATATGCGCGCGTGTGGGCACACACACACACACACACACACACACACACACACACTCACTCACTTACTCACTGTTCAACCTAGCTTCTGAATAGGAGAAAAAATGTGATATTTTATTTCTCCCCATTAGACTGAAGACTGGTGTCCATATTGCTTTACATACACTTAGCTTCATCCTAGTATGTGGGGCTCTCAAATATGACTTGTCTCTTTGTTTCTTTCTCATATGTAGCCCAGGCTAGGTTTGAAATTGCTGTAACCTTCCTGCTTCAGCTGCCTGAGAGCTAGGATTATGGATCACAATTACCAAGTTTATTTTCTCTGAGATAGGATCATGCCAGGTTGGCTTCAAACTTACAATTCTCCTGCCGTAGTGCTCCTCTCTGGCCTCCCCCATCTCAGTGCCATGTAACATGACTCATTTGTTTGTTTGCTTGTTTATTTATTGACCTGATAGACTTAGTCCCATGCATTAAGCAGACACATAACGATGAGTAAATTGGGAGCAACTTGCTGGGAGGTCTCAGTTTGGGATATAAGCGTGAAAAGATGATTTTCTTTTTAAGTATTGACTCCCAACTAGATCATACAGCTCTTTCCAAGTCTTCTTTCCCCTGATGACTTTCAGGTAAAATCTACTGTTTCAGGCAACTTTTAAGCTCCTGAGACATAAATCTGGCTTCAGTTTAAAACAGATGTTTTCTGTAAAATGGTTGATACCACTGGTTTAAACAATATGCAGAGACTAGCACCATGGGTGGGGGGCATGGGCTGGCTATTTCTCTTTGTCTTTTCTCAGGCCCGTAACACTAAGCAGAGAACACAAAGTGGACCCAGTAAATCACAGCGGGTGCTTCTGTAAAACCTACTTCAAGTCAGATAACCACACAGATAAATCTTACCACACAGAAAGTGTCAACTCAGTCACTCTTCTCTGTGTGCACCATCACAGACTGTGTCAAGCACACCCATTTTGCAGCTGAGAGAACTGAGGCACACCCAGGCCTAGCATGCTGTCCACTGCAACGAGAGGACTGGGCTGGCTGACTCTATAGTCTGTATTTTGGATGCTCTTTTGTCTCTTGGAAGGAAGCAGGGTCTGTGTAGAATAATTCTGAAGTGAAGAAAAGGCTGACTTGTAAAATATAATTAAAATAACCCAAGGCAAGTTGGGGGAGTGCAGGAAGGGTGAGCCACACGCACTTTCACGTGGGTGGGGGACGCTGCTGTCACCGTCACTGGCATCTGCTGAGTCTGATTCCTCAGGATGTGGCAGCTGGCTGAGTGCCTCGTGTAGCCACTAGATTCTGCCCTCCCCCTGCCTTCTGTCCGAGTGCCCCAAGATATCTCCTTCTGACTTTCCTCACCCTTCTCTTTCTAGGAGGCTGTCTGAACCAGGTGCTGAGAGAGACTAGCTCTGGGCTGCCTCTGTCTGTGTATGTAGAAATAAATGCATAAATAAATGACCTTTAAAATAAAAAATCAAAATGATTTCTTTAGTGAAAAGCAGGAGTTGCTTTTCTCCATCCACCACGTGAATCCCGGAGCTCAAACTCAGGTTGTTGGACTTGGTGGCTAGCACATCTACCTACTGAGCCATCTTATTGGCTGCAATCTTTATATATATTTATCTATATCTCTATTTTGATACATATATTACTTAAAGAAAAAGGCTCTATTCCTGAAATACCACTCCCTCTCCTCTCTTTCTTGTATCCATACTTAGATCAAGTATTTTTTTTGACATACACATTTCTTAAAAAAAAAAAAAAGATTTATTTATTATAAAATAGTAATCCAGAAGAGGGCGTCAGACCTCATTATGGATGGTTGTGAGCCACCATGTGGTTGCTGGGATTTGAACTCAGGACCTTCAGAAAAGCAGTCAGTGCTCTCAATCACTGAGCCATCTCTCCAGTCCAGATCAAGTATTCCTTATCAGTGATTCTGTCTCCACTAGAGTTACAGGGGTGCCTTCGCGATCATTTGGCAGTCACATGGGTTCTGGGGATCTGAACCCCAGTCATCCTGGTTAGCAAATGCTTTAGCTGCTTAGCTGCTCCCTTGCCTCCAATTCGACTTGTTTTGTTTTTCAAGACAGGGTTTCTCAGTGTAACCAGCCCTGGCTGTCCTGGACTCGCTTTGTAGACCACACTGCTCACCCCATCTACTTATTTACTTTACATCCCGCTCACTGCCCCCCTCCTGGTCACCCCTTCCCACAATCCTTCCCCTCCCACTTCCCTTCTCCTCTAAGCAGGGTGGGAAGCCCCCTGGGTATCCCTCCACTCTGGTACTGCAAGTCTCTTCTTCTCCTACTGAGACCAGACATGCAGCCTAGCTAGAAGAACATGTCCCACGCATAGGCAACAGCCAACCCCCCCTCCCATTTGTTCAGGACCCACATAAGACCAAGCTGCACATCTGTTACATATTTGCAGGGAGGCCTAGGTCCAGCCCATGTATGTTCTTTGGTTGGTGGTTCAGTCTGAGAGCCCCAAGGGTCCAGGTTGATTCTGTTGGTCTTCCTGTGGAGTTCCAATCCCCCTAGGGGCAAAATCCTTCCTCCTATTCTTCCCTATGAGTCCTCAAGCTCCATCCACTGTTTGGCTGTGGGTGTGTGCATCTGTCTGAGTCAGCTCCTGGGTGGAGCCTCTCAGAGGCCAGCCATGCTAGACTCCCGTCTGCAAGCATAACAAAGCATCATTAATAATGTCAGGGATTGGTGCTTGCCTATGGGATGGGTCTCACATTGGGCTGGTCATTGGCTGGCTATTACCTCAGCCTCTGCTCCATCCTTTGTCCCTGCATTTCTTGTAGACAGGATAAATTCGGGATTGAGTTTTGTGGGTGGGTTGGTGTCCCTATCTCTCCACTGGGTTTCCTGCCTAGATACAAGATGTGGTCTCTTCAGGTTCCATATCCCCAGTGCTGTGAGTCACAGCTAAGGACGCCCCCCATCAATTCTTGGGTGCCTCCTTTAACCCAGGTCTCTGTCTCTTCCTGGAGATGCTCCCCACCTTCCCACCCCCATCAGTTGAAGATTTTCATTCATTCTCATGGCCATCTGGCCAACCTTCTTGTCCCTCCCCACACCTGATCTGGCACCCTACCCCCTTCCCCTCCCCATCCTCTCTCCCACCCAGTATGCCCCCCCATCTCCCTCTTATGACTATTTTATTTCTAATTGTATTTTTTATGTCATTGTTTTTGAAGGAGAATTAATGGCAGGACTGGGGTGCATTTCAAAATTGAATTTTGAATTTAGGGAGTTAAGTAGAAGATGCATAGGTCGGGAGCCCAAGCGAGCCACAGGCAATTGAATGAGAGTTCCCAACTCAGGTCTTAAACTCTTGTTGGTCAATGAACAATAATGATTGCTAACATCTCTTGAATTCCTATTTATTGCCAGCCTCCAATATTACATATATTCTTATTTTGGTAAGCCTTACTGTGTTTTGAATGTGAAATGTCTCCTGGAGGCTAATGTGTTTGAACTCTTGAGTATGCAGCTGGTGGCCGTGAAACCTTTGGGGGGGATGGTGAACCCCGTCTACAGGACGCAGGCTGCTAAAGGCTGGCCTGAAAGTGTTGAAGTCTGGCTCTCCTTCCTACCTGCTCTTTCCCAGCTGCCTCAAGGTTATGCCTGCATGCCTTTTTCTGGTGTGATGGACTGTATCCCTTCTTAAATTGCTCTGCTCAGAAACTTGCTCACAACAACAAGAACAGTAACTAGTATATTTCTCAACTGCAATGTGGACGAGAGTTCCTGGGGAGCAGTATTGACTACAAAGGCAGATTGATTAGAACCCTCTGCGGCGGGGAGGTTAGACTGTGGCATGTCCTCACCCATTTTTAAAGTGGTCCTTAGCTTCTTTAATGACCATTTACTACCCATCTCTGTATGTGGCCTGACATCCTTGTAAGCATTAGTTAAGTTCTTTGGAATGCAGGAACAGACTTCTAGTGTTTACCAATCCCATGGCTAAGAACTTCAGATGCCATTGGACAGCATCTGAAGCCTAGAACAGGGACTTCCTCCACTTTGCTGTAACCCCCCTGCCTGACTTCAATGTATTTGAAACACATGTTGATTCATGACTTTGTTAGTGAGGCTATAAAAGCTTCATGAGACTGCAGCCATGTTGGAGCATGGAATTTGGAGTCAACTAAATCTGTGTCCCTGGACCATGGTCACCATAGTTGGTCCAGAATAAACTGTCACTCCTCCCCTTTGAGGTGAGAACTGTGTTTCTTGCATTGACAGCTTGCTAATGACATCTTAAGAGACCACAACAGAGGGAGTTATGTAAAACTATAGCAGGCCACACTGCACGTCAGAGCTGGGTCTGTGGTGATGACCTCTTGCTCTCTGAGCCATGTTAACCCTCCTTCTTCTGAGGCTGTGTGACTGACAGAACACACCTCAGCAAAGTCTCTGCTCAGCCTGCCTCAAACAACACCGTACTCTTCCATTCATCACACTCCTTGCAAGCTACTTCTATTTACTTGCTGTTTTTTTCTTACGTGCGTGCATACGTGAGTTCGAGTGTCTTGTCTCTCTGGTCAGAATCTGAAATCTATCAAGGCAGAAACCATTTCTGTCGTGTACACCATCCTGTTCTCAGTGCTTTGCATAGATCTAGCAAACACTAACTGTTAACTGTAAGGGTTCGTTGGTAAATAAATGATAATGACTTTAGAATCCATTTTTTTCCACTCATTCTACAATGTAGTCAACACACAGAAATACCCTATTCAAACAAAGCAGTGTAGTTTGGACTCTGGTTGGTATTCAACCACAAGCTTATTTTTCTTTGTATTTCCAGGAACTTTTATAATCATTGTTAACAAGTTTCTGGGAGCAGAAACATAAGTCTCAAAGATAAAAGATAAACATATTCATCACAATACAAAACTGAGTTGAATTGACACACATCAAAAATATGCCAGGGTGTGTTGTAGGAAAAACATTTATTGCAATTCAGTGTCAAAAAATGTTTACAAAAATATGCCACTGTCTTATACAAACAACTATAAAAATGTCAGTTCATCATGCAAGAAAGGTGTGCAAATAAGTTATACAGGATTCAGATTACTCATTATTAAAACAATCATCTTTGCATGTAATCTGTCCAACCTTACAAATTTAGTTAACATGTCCAACCCACTCTAATATTTTTCTTTAAAACATACATTTAAAGCTTCTAAGCTTAGACAGGGACTATAATATACTCTCTGTAGCCAGTGTGATTGGCATTTGGTAGTATAAAGATGGTACCAAAGTCTCCCGAGTATGGAGAAGGGCTTGGAGCCATCTGTTAAACAGCCTTGTGTGTGGTTTTTTTTTTTTTTGTTTTTCGAGACAGGGTTTCTCTGTATAGCCCTGGCTGTCCTGGAACTCGCTCTGTAGACCAGGCTGGCCTCAAACTCAGAAATCCGCCTGCCTCTGCCTCCCAAGTGCTAGGATTAAAGGCGTGCGCCACCACCACCCGGCAAACAGCCTTGTATAGTTAATAAACATGTCTATACTCAAAGACAGAGTCAGATTCTGCAATTCTGAAGCATATGACACATCTAGAAATTTGGAGTTTGGATGTGGCCATCCATTATTTCCAGCCAAATGGAAAGAGACTAAGTTTAGAGAGCTTTCTCAAGAAGGTTTGCTTGCTGAATTCAAGGACACTTTGAAAAAGATCCAGCCAGCAAAAATCATGGCTATCACCACCCCTTGCCTTACAGGATAAATTCTGTTTATTACAAACAAGGTTGAATAGAATGAACCTCACTGGATCTTATAGTGGAGCTTACTAGTAAGAGAGGAGCAGGAAAGAAGATGGATGGTTTAAATGTTCCTTTCTATTTCAGGGGAGAAGAAAGACCTTCGTGGGTACCAGCAGGAGCTGGGGCAGTACTTATCTATTCTTGTGTGTGTGTGTGTGTGTGTGTATGTGTGTGCGCATGCATGTGCATGTACATGGGTGCATGCTAGTATGCGTGGGGATTTCTGTGTACATGCCTTTGGAGGTTGGGGCAGATGTTAGGTGTATCCCTAGATCTCTGTCCATTTTTATTTTTTGAGACAGGATCTCTCAATGAGCCTGGGTACCACTTCATTCTTAAGGCTGGCTAGCCAACAACCACCCCCCCCCTTTGCACTTAAATTCATGCCTGGCTTTTGTACGGATGGTAGAATCTGAATTCAGGTCCTCACACTTTGCACAGCAGGCACTTTATCACCTGAGCCATCTCCCCAGCCCGTTTCTATTCTTATAAGGGAATTATGTAAGCACTCAAGGGAACGCTGAATACGTTAAAACATGTTATTTTTATGCCATCATTGAAACAAGGCCTTCATATGTAGCCCAGGCTAGAATAGAAGTCCTTCCTCTGCAGAGATTACAGGCATGCACCACTGGCATGCTGGTTTCTTCCTAGTAAGCAGGTGGTGTTCCGCAAAATGCTGCACTCATAGCAGAATAAGAGGGTATGAAAATGCAAAAGGGACTCTGACTTCTCCAGTCAGAATGAGACATAAAAGGTTTGCAAGATTTTGTGGCAGATGCCCACCTGGGGATCATCTTCCATGCCTCCTCCCACAGTGAGGAGCTTGGGAAGCCTTACAGTGGGTGTCATGAATTTACACACGTCCACAAGGCACTTGGGTGGGAGGTGGACTCCAGAGCTCTGGCATCACGAAGCTTCAGGTTTCTGTTCATCCCTGTTGCTGACCTCTTAGGGAGCACGGGGAAGCCCCTGTACCCCCAATTCTGGAAAGGCTTCCTCAGCTGCAAAGGCAGAAATGCCCGAGTCCATACTCTCTAACAACGCTTTTTGGTCTAAAGTCTGGGATAGGAGTTTCTTTCATTTGGAAAACCATAAAGTTTCTCTCTCTCTCTCTCTCTCTCTCTCTCTCTCTCTCTCTCTCTCTCTCCCTCCCTCCCTCCCTCCCTTCCCAACCCCATCCCTCCTTCCCTCCCTCTCTGTTTTAGCAGAGCTGAGAAGAAAACATTTACAGAAAACATAGAATGTAGAGGAATTATGACCTTGTTTGTTGAAGCCACGGAGGACCCCTGATATATCAACGAGTAACACCCCTGTGTTTGCCCAGAGGCCCAGGGTTGTTTCTGAGTCTGTTTAAGCACTAACAGGTTTCAAGCCAGCATCCAGTCAGGAGAGATGGTTCACAGACCCAGATAGTTGGAAACAGATTAAAAACAAAACAAAACCAAACCAACAACAGATGTCAACATAGAAAATGATGGAGTTTAGTTTAAAAAAAATGCACACATAAAATTACAGTTGAAAATTCACACATAAAATTTAGTGTTTGCATAGCAAGATGTTATTGCTTTACAGCCAGGCAGAAAAATATAAACCCAGGTGCATGTTTTATAATAAACAATGTGTTGAATGCTGAGAACCACATACCGCTAACTGTCTCCTGTGATGATTTATCTCTCTGTGAATCATACCAATTGCTTAGACAAGTCAAATTCCCAGCCTTTTTTTTTTCTTCTGTATGAAGCAGCAGAAATAAGGAGCCTGTGTCAATAGCAAATGCCTCATTGGCAAGGGATTGTGAGGCCATCTATCAGCTGGCTTCATGGTCACAATTACATCGGCTCTTCTGTTGAAAGCTTTTGCCGTGGAAACTTTGTCCCTTAAAATTATCTCCTCTAAACCACTGCCATCTGAAATTGACCATCACTAACCAGAAAGTCCCTCTCAGCTGATGGGCTGGAGAGGCTACCGTGTAATGACGGTTCTGTCACCTTTTCCCTCCCATTCAACTGAGATACCCGGTAGTAATGACAAGGTCTAGTTGACAGTGAGTTTTTCTCCTACTGACTCTGGCTATAAAAGGAGCATTCCTAAACTTCAGTTGCATATATATTGTGGCAGATGCCCATCATGGTATCATCTCCCATGCCTCCCACAGTGAAGATCTTGGGAAGCGTTACAGTGGGTGTCATGTGACACATGTCCACAAGGTACTTGGGTGGGAGGTGGATTTAAGAGTTTTGATATATATATATATATATATATATATATATGCTATAAGGCATATCTATGAGTGATATATATATATGCTATAAGGCATATGTATATATATCCCTCATATATATAAGGTTGCATATACACGCACATACATATATATACATGTACAAGGGATGGTTCTTATTCAGAGACTTTTGGCTGATTGCTCTTAAATAAAGTTACCAGTGACCATTTCCCTTGGTTTGCTTGGACAGAACTCTTTCCCTTCTCCGGATTCCAAATCACTTCAAAATAGGCATAACTCTAGTTCTTCAGTTCAACATGCCAAGGAGGGATCAGTCAGGTACTTAGAGAGACACACAGTCCCATTTCTCCCAGCATTTTCTATAGCTTCACCCCTCTTCCTTTTGTACCGGCAGTTCTGGGTCAGGAATTCTTAGGTTTGGTGTTTTAGGTCTGGGAGTCCTGCCTGGGTTTGCCAAGAGGAATTCTATAGACTATTAATGTCCTAAGAGCTTTTCTTTTTAACTCCCAGTACTTGAATAGGAGGCTCTGGCCATGACCTAATATGGGTATCTTGCTTGCCCTCCTCTCTCTGTTGCTCCCCCCGAGACAGCATCAAAGATACATCATTTCTACTCCTCTCCCACTCCCTCTCCACCTTCCACATCCTTCCTGTTTTCTACTAACCAATGACAGTGACCAGTACATGTTCCTTTCCTCTTTTTCATCCTTCAAACGAGTTTTCAGCTGTGTCACATAACATATCCAATGACAGCAAGGGTCATGGAGAATCTGCAGGCACCTACTAAATATTTCAAGAAGCTGTGACCGCGATGCTTGGGGTAATGGTCATTTTACATCGTTGCCTGGGGTGTACATGTGCTATACGACTTTGGGTATTGCTGACCATCCGTGAGACTGGCTAACTAGTTTTGGGCTGGCAGTCCAAAGCTGGTAGAGTTGATGGACCTGAAAACTCCAAGGTCCCAACAATTTCCCATCTCTGAACAGCACAACAGAGCAGTGATAACAGGCTGAGGACATGTAAAAGGCCAAGATCCCCTAACCTCAACACTGTCACTCAGAATCACTGTGACAGCAGGCCTGCCTGCCTGCCTTCCTTCCTTTCATGTAGGCCCTATATTCTTAATGTAAAATTGATAACTGGGTAGAAGAGTCAAAAAACCAAAGTCAAACAGGAAACTCTTATCTGTTACAATGTTTGTAAACTCCGAGGTTCAACTTGAGACTTTCAACTTTTCTATGTAAAAGAAAGCTTGTTCTTCTGCATGTCCCTTTTTTCATCATGAACCTTTAAATTCAGCTTAATTTCACCACCGGGAGATGGTGCTGAGAAAGAAAACATGGAGAACTTCAGGTGTAAGCACAGGTTTACGATCCTGCAAACCAGGGAGCCCCGCATCCTCCATCCACCTGCTCTGTACTGACCCAAGAGCACTCCACAGAAGGAAGAGGCGTTGACCGCCCTGGCTTTGTTCCTGTTCCTGTTCCTGTCCCCCTAGGACCACCCCAAGCATCAATGCTTCAGGTCACACCACACCTTAACATTTACATGGGACAAATTCCTATTTCTGCTTATTTGCCAACGGCATGCATAGTGGCAATTTTATTTGGAGATTTTTTTTTAAAAAGCAAATACAATTGCAAATATATGTACATGGTAGAAAAGCGAACAATCTATAAAAAGTAAAAAATAAAAACATTTCCCCCACCCCAGGAATTAACTCCTTAAGCCCTGAGATCTCTCTTTCTTCCACAGTACTCATGTCTCTGCCTTGCAAGAACCCCTGGGAGCCTTTATCTTTGAACTCTCTTTGTTCTACCTCAGTCCTGAAACAAGTTTAAGACGAACACATCTATCTGGCTGGAACTCCAGGCTTTCTTTTAAATCACGCGTGTGAAAAGTCCTAGTTCAGGATGACTCAAGTTCGATGTTGGACCTAAAAGAACAGACAGTGCCTTAGCTCAATGCCCCACCAAGGAGAAGTAGCTGCTGACAGATGTTTAACTGGCCAGCATGAAAAAGCGTGTCTCTCAAGCCCCACTAAGGTCCTAGATATCCACTCATCCATGAAGACACCCAAGGAAGCCCAGACAAGCCCAGAAGTTAGGCCAGAAGAAGGAAGAGTTAAATCGAAAGTGCTGAGCGTGCACAGGTGCCTAATTCTCTCTTCAAGACTTCTGCTGTTCTTTAGGGCCTCCTGGTTCCCTATAGGGGTGACAATATGAAAGGAAAAGAGGTACAGATACTGAGAGGGATTGGGGGAACAAGAAGTCAGAACCAAGAGGGCATTTTTTTTTTCCTAACAGCCTTCCCATCTTAGATCACGTCACAGAGTATAGAATTTACATGAAACACAGACATTGCCTGCTAGATAATGTATGTTGCCAGAGAGCACACTATGCTTTTGGAGGTAGACCATTGTGTGGCATTTTCATAGGATAAGGACTTATGCCCATGCAGATTTCAGGTGGATATACTTCTTTGCCTGTTGAAAACAAACCCCAAATCCAAACCCAAAGCCCAAGGATCTCTCAATCATAGCGTTCATTTTCCTTCTTTCTTATTTTGTCTTAACAACATTTTCACATTGTAAACAGAGTGTGCCATCTTGTCTTTGAGTTTTGCCCTTTTCTTCCTAGGGAACTCAAGAGGACTCCATTTCCATGGCTGACATAGAGTTCTTGACCTTATAGTCTTGCTTGCAAATCGTTAGGGAAAATGAGAAGTCTATTTACAGTATTTCTGCTTTTCTGTACCAGTTCTCGTGTGAAATTCACATTTGTAAATTTCCATTGGCAACTGCATCTCTTCCCACCAACGTCTTCTCAATAACAGATCCCCGCAGTTTCAAGCCAATGCTTAAAATGTACACTATTTACAAATGAAGGGTCCCGACTCCCAGCCATCCAATCAGGGGCCTTCTGAAGTGTTGCCGTGTGCTGGGATGATTCAGAACTTGAACAAATTGATAAAGTCTTGAGGCGAAAGTGAGACAGAGCAGCTCTCTGGGTTGTTGGCGGTGCACGGATGGTCAGTGCCCTAGAGAGAGCATCGTGGTTAGATCTGAGTTCTCAGGGGCAACTCCCTGGTGCTGTAATCACTTTAACAATTCTCTATCAAGAATGCCACTGCAGGGGCTGGAACGATAGCTCAGTGGGTAAGAGCATACACTGCTCTTGCAGGGGACCCAAGTTTGGATCTTGTACCTGGGTCAAGCGGCTCACAATCACCTGTAGCTTTTGCTCCAAGGTAGCTGACATTCTCTTTCAGCGCTGTAGACACTGATCTCAGATGCACATAACCACACATAAACATGTATGCGTGTATGTGATTAAAAGTACCAATATATCTTTTTTTCTTTTTAAAGATTTATTTATTGTTATATGTAAGTACACGGTAGCTGTCTTCAGACACACCAGAAGAGGCCGTCAGATCTCATTACAGATGGCTGTGAGCCATCATCGGTTGCTGGGAATTGAACTCAGGCCCTTCAGAAGAGCAGTCAGTGCTCTTAACCTCTGAGCCCTCTCACCAGCCCCCCAATATATCTTTAAAACACTGAATTAAGGGGCTAGGAAAGCAGTTAGTGGGTCAAGTGACTGGTGTGTGATCGTGAGGACCTGAGTTTGGATTCCCAGTACCCACACAAAAGCTGGACATGAAGCCCTAATAGGTGGATCTCTGGAGGTCATTGGTTTAGTCAAACTGTCAACCAGTCAAACTAGTCAAACAGTCTAGTCAAACTGGTGAGCTCCCGGTTCACTCAAAGAAAATGATTAAAACATGGAGGGCCATTGAGAAAAACAGGAGACTGTGACCTCTGGCCTCAACACTCATGTGCTCCTATGTGCATATGTGTAGCTGCACAGATATGTGTATACGCAAACAGAGCACATTCAAAGATTATCACCCCACCACCACCAAAGAATTCCACAGCACTGTGAAGCTAAAGAGTTAGTGCTTGCCTATGTAAGTACCTGTGCACACAAAGACAGATGGTGAACGGGTCTCAGAGACAAATCAATATAAAGGGGTGGAGGAAATGAGGGTCTCTGAGTATCCTTCCCTGTCCAAATGCTGAGTGAGGTTTACTCTCCTCATAAGTTAGGGGCTGAGGTAGGAAGGAACAGCCTCAGGGGCTGGAGGGAGGACTCGGCAGTTAACTAAAGCACTGACTGCTCTTCCGGAGGTCCTGAGTTCAAATCCCAGAAACCACATGGTGGCTCACATCCATCTGTAATGGGATCGGATGCCCTCTTCTGGTGTGACTGAAGACAGCGACCTTGTACTTACATATAATAAATAAATAAAATCTTAAAAATAGAAAAAGGAAGGAAGGAACAGCCTCATGTTGCTGGCACTGCTGCCGTTTAGGCTCTGGGTCAGGGAAAACAGGGAAGGAACTCAAGGCAGGAGCCTGGAGGCAGGGACCATGAAGGAGTACTGGCTGCTTGCTGGCTCACTCCCCGTAGCTTGCTATAGCACCCAGGACTACTAGCCCAGGAGTGGCACTGCCCACAGTCAGCTGGGTACTTTTACATCAATCTCCCATCAAGAAACTGCCACATGGACTTGCCCAGAGGCCAATTGGGGGGGGGACATTTTCTAAATCGAGGGTCCTTCCAAAATGACTTTAGCTTGTGTCAAGTCTATAGAACACTAGCTAGCAGAGATGCGTACCTTCCAGGAGAGAATGTGGCAGTGTTTGCAAAGCTGCAGGGTGACCCCATACTGCTCTCTTCTTGGGTAACATCGAACAAGCTTAAAATACATCTTCTTCCAGTCCAGCTGCCCTTTGTCAGACAAGATCAATCGCTTGCGGATCTAAGAATGGAGAAAAGCAATTTCAGGAGACTTCACCAAGATGATAGACTGGAGCTTTCTGGTTCTGAAAAGATCTGCTCTCACTCTTTCCCTCTACATTTTTACATTTTTCCCTATCGTGCCCAGGGAAGAAAACTGTCAAGTTATAAAGCAACACTTCCTTAGCTCTCCCCACTGAGTACCCAGCTCTCCAAACAAACCGGCAGCTATGATTTCTTCCCTAGTGACGGTTTTTATAGTGCTCCTGGTTGCTCCTTCAAAGCTTAGGTCATTCCCACAAGCCACTTCCATGTTTTCTTTGCCGTAGACCTGTGTGACAATTTCTATGAAGACACAGTTCTTAGCACTGTGGTTTTATTTTACATCGAAGTATCAGTGGGCTCCTGAATAGAACCTGCTGGGCGAATGCACATCTATGAAGAATTGGAGAAACAACCCCGAGGCAGCACGAGGAGGAAGAACACGTCAATAGGGGCTCCACAGGCCCAATTCAAATGCAGGGCCAGTTGTCGTACCCTGAGAGTCAATAATTTGAATACCCAGGTCATTTGTAGCCTTGGTCTCTTTGCTTGTTAGAAGTGGGCATGACAATATCTACCTTTCCTTGGTGGATGGATAAAAGGAAGTAATATTTATAAAAGTGCTTGAATATAAAGCAGCATAAAATGTTCTTTTTTTTTTTTTTTTAAAAAGGCAATACTGACTTGTGAAATTTTGGGGTGAGCCATAAAATATAATCTGGGTTAAGGATTTATTTTTCCTCTATCAAGACTATGGTGATGACAATAAAGAACTTTAAAAAAAACAAACCCATCATATTGACTTAGAAACACATCAGACCAATGGTTCTCAACCTGTGGGTCCCGACCCTCATGGGGGTCAAACACCCCATTCACAGGAGTCTCCTAGACCATCAGAAAACACAGATGTTCACATTATGATTCGTGACAGTTGTGAAGTAGCTATAGAAATAATTTTACTGTTGTGGGGGCACTGCATGTGAGCAGTGAGTGAGTGGGCACTAGAGAAGGATGGGGCAGGGCCGCTGGGCTTCACTGACCTGCCGCTCTGAGAAGTGATACTGGCAGAGACTCTTCCACAGCAGCCGGTCCTCACTGAGCACATGCAGGTCTGGAGCTGCCTGGCCCAGGCTGACCAGGTCCCTCCCGTCACTCAACCTCTGCATGATGTTCAGTTGTAAGCACACAGGCAGGTCGGTGATCGTGAGGCCTTTGAAGGCAGGCTGCAGAGACAGGGGTGGATGAGGAGCCAGTTTCCAGGCAATTGGTTCCCAGAATGCCCCGGTATTCCAATCCACTACTAGATTCCTAGAGCAGTAATGCTCCCTGTCCAACACGTAGAAGCAGGCGCCATGGCAGAACCTCCCAGAGAACAGCCTGGCGTGGCTTGGATGATGGTGGCCAGCAGGCTTGCCCTGTGTTTGCAAGCTTCTGCTCTAAACATCACATGTTAGATTTGGATATGGATATATACATATCCATATATGGGGGGGATGGGTAGGGGTGTGGATTTCTCTGTGCAGATAGATCTTTTTGGCTATCCTGGAACTCACTCTGTCGACCAGGCTGGCCTTGAACTCAGAGATCCACCTGCCTCTTGCCTCCTGAGTGCTCGGATTAAAGGCGTGCGCCACCACTGCCCAAGCTATATTTTCCTTAATTCTTGAGAATTTCATGTATGGATATAATGAAAACTGTCCATCCCATTTCCCTCCCCTAACCCCCTCGTATCCTTCCCTAACCGGCCCCTCCCAATTTCAAGCCTTTTTAAGATGATTTAGTTTTGTTTTCTGTGTGTGAGTCTGCATGTATGTAAATGCACCACATCCATGCCTCGTGCCTGTAGAGGTTACAAGACGGTGATGAATTCATTGGAACTGGAGTTACGAATGGTCATGAGCTGCCATGTGGTTGCTGGGATTTGAACCCAGACCCTCTGCTAGAGCAGCAAGTGCTCTTAACCACTGAGCCATCCCTCCAGCACCTCATGTTTTCTTTTTTTTTTGACAGCCCACTAAGTCCAATTAATACTGTCCCTACATGCATGATGTGGGACCAGCTACTGTCCATATATGCATGGCGTGTGGCCATTCACTGTCTATGTGTGCATGGTGTGTGGTCATCCATTACTCAAATGTGTATGATTTAGGGCCATCCACTGTCTATATGTGCATGATGTGTGGCCATCCACTACCCTGTGCATAGAAACATGGGAGATTCTTATACTTCATTCACTTGACTATTAAACTGCAAGGCTCACTACCTTCCAAAAGTGCTACTGCCCTGGAAGGGTGGCCCAGGCAGACCCCTGGCTTCCCATCTCACCAACCTCTATAGCCTCAGATCGTTCCATTTCGGTAGATTCTCTGGCACCCAAACCACACCTCGACTACCTGTGCACAATCCCCTTACTCCTCCTGGCTTTCTTTTGTCTCAGATTCACTTCAAACCCATTTCCACTGGGCATGGTGGCACGTGTCTTTAATCCCAGTACTTGGGAGGTAGAGATAGGAGGATCTCTATGAGTTTATGGCCAGCCTGCTCTATACAGCAAGTTCTAGGACAGCCAGGAGGCTCAAAAACAACAACAACAAACAAACAAAACAAAACAAAAAAACCCCAAAAACCAAACACCGAAGAAAGCCAAGCAAAACAAAACAAAAAAAGCAATCATTTCTTCTGACGACTCTTTCTGCTTATGTATTTCCCAGAGGTCTCCTTCACTACACCTTCCTAGAACGTCTAAAAGCTCCTCAGGGCATGTCTGCAACTCTCTTTTCTGTACAACCCTTTTCCCTCAAGAAACACTGAGTTGAGTATTCCTTTCAGAACCTAAGGTCCATTGTTTTGCTTTGTCTTCCTGTTGTGTTTTGGTGTTTGTCACATCATAAGCACTCGATAAAAATATTAGTGCAATGGATTAAATCCAAATAGTTAAACAGGACAAAAAAGAATAACTCAGAGACTCAATGCGTGTGTATGCATGTGTGTGTTTGTGTTTGTGTGTGTGTGTGCTGTTTATAAGAAGATATGTATGTGCTTGTATACATGTGTGTGGGTTTGTGCATGTTTCTGTTGGAATTTATATGCATGCTTGTTTCTGAATATGTTGGTGTTTATATCTGTGTATACACACTGGGAATGGTTGGCCCCAAACCCTTTGAGCTAAGCTATGCTGTAACTGAGGCAGCTCTAGTCATATCAGGGAACATTTAATTTTTAAAACAACCTTTTATTTATTCTACATGTATGAGTGTTTTTCCTGCATGTATGTATGTGCAGCCCATGGAAGTCAGAAGAAGGTATCAGAACCCTGCAACTGGAGTTCAGATGGTTGTGAGCCACCATGTGGGTAGGTGGTGGGAACTGAACCCAGGTGTTTTGCAAGAGTGACAGTGAGAGAGCTCTCCAGCCCCTGCAGGTTATGTTTTAAAAACAGCTCTTCTACATATAGTATTCACCTGCAATCAACCATGAGCTTCTGAAGGGACCTCCACTATACCCCCAAGCTTATAGTCAAGACCTTTCTTATTTTAAATTTTAATGATCTCTAGATTACTCAACTAGACCTCCATCCTTGAAGGCCAGTGTAGCTTGCAGGCTGTGGAGACTAGTCCAGTACATAGGGCCCTCGAGGCGTTTCTTGTGGTCAGGTGCAGAGCTGCACAAGGGAAAGTCATGCTCTGGGGATAGGGCTTATTTTTCTCATCAAATTTCTGGGGGAGAAACTGTAGGAAGCAGAGCAGAGCCCAATCACATGGGAGACGCCAAGGTTTTCTTGGTACCAGCCTCGCCTCGATTCCCAGTGTCGGTTACTCTTGGCAATCATCTGAGTTCCCTTGGCAGGCAGGATAAGGGCCAGTGGGAAGATGGGCCACAGAGGGACTTAAGGGGGTTGTGAGAAGACTGGACGTGTCATGGGAGGGATGTCACATGGGAAGAATGTCACATGGGAGGAATGCCACATGGGCAAAGAACAGATCCAAAAGGCATCCCGATGAGCCTGGGCCTCAGTTTCCCCAGCTTCCAAAGCCTGTGTTTAGAACACTAACGATGATCCCTCCTGTGATCATCTTGGACCTGCAGTGGACTCAGGCTTCCTGCTTCTTCAGAAGTGTCTGTGACCTGACAGTTTTTTACTGTTCTCTTCTACCCCAGGCTGTTGGGCAGAACTTTCAATTGTTTGCAACATTCAGGACTTGGTAGGACTGCAGAAAGCCCTCGACCTATCTGTCCTTCATCATCTGCTGTTGATCATATGAGCTAATAAAACTGCCATGGGATTTTCTTTTTGTTTCCAGCACTTCAAAGCCTCTACTTTTTTGGTTAAAACTCCCAGGCCAATTATTACATTAACTCCCATTAAAGGCACACTTGCTTGGCAAGGTTTACTCTGTCAAATTTTCAAACCTGAACTTTTCCAAAACCCTTGCCCAGACCTCAAGCCAAGCCCTTACTCCTGATAAATGGTTAACTGCTTGCATGCCTTCTTCCTTTTGAATATAAACCTATAAAAGGAAACATACGTCAGTCTTGCAGCCCCAGTCAAGCATTTGACTAAACTCCATTTGTGTCTTACCCCAGCGCCCATTTTCCAAAACACTGCTTTGCCCACAGCACTATAATTATATCTTATTTTCCCCACAAACCAGTGCTCTTAATTTTGTCCTTCATCCTTCATTATATAAATTATGTCTGCCAATAAAAATTGGCTTCAGAGAACTCGATATGAAGATTACTAAGTCAAACAAGGTTCTACACTGGGACAACGGTGGCAGGACTTGGGAAAAGAGGAAACATTTACTATGAAAGACACTTGACTATTTTCATGGATTCACAGACTTCTCTTTCTGACAAACATAAAAATATAGTCCCAACTGAAATAGAATGTTCTCGTTCTCATTCTCTCTCTCTCTCTCTCTCTCTCTCTCTCTCTCTCTCTCTCTCTCTCTCTCTCTCTCTCTCCCTCCCCCCTCCCATGCCCCACAGGATCTCACAGCCTAGGCTGGCCTCAGATTTGTTAGGTAGTTGAGGATGACCTTGAATTTCTCATTCTCCTGACTGCACTTCCCAAGTGTGCTGAAATTACCGGCCTGAGCCACCAAGCCCCTTAAGAGCTGGGGGCTTAAGTGGGTCGCTCTTCTTTATGGTTCTCAGAACAATGCAGCTCAGAGCCCCCTAGTGGGTTCAGGAGAGGAAGGAGTGTAGAAGGAGCAGTAGTTACAATGTAGCTTCCTCAGCAGACTGGAGTCTGACGCCAGACCTCCTGTGCAGAGGCCCCAATAGTTACACTCCGCCCTCCATGTTTTTAGTTTCTACATCCTTGAATTCAATAAGCCACAGATGGAAAATACTCGGAAAAAAATGCATCTGTCCTGACTGTGTGCAGGGTCTTACTCTTGTCCTCATGACCTGTGTATATAGCATCCTACAAGGTTTTAAATGCTAGAGATGACCAGCAGGGCAAAGGGGGATGTGTGTGGGCTATCGTACAGTCGCTTGCCACTGTATGCAAGACACTTGCATCCCGGGCATCCTCAGGGTGCCTTTCAATCTATCCCCTGTGGATACTTAGGATGATTTTTTCTCATTTCCAAAATAAGGGAATGAGTATCCTGCTATGTGGCTGGGTAGAAGAGATGAGATAATGTACAGATGTACTCAGCACAGTGTCTGGTAAATTTCAGTCATTTATCTTAATTACAATTAATTACTAAATAAGTTAATTATCACATGGGAAGGATTTACAGTGTGTGTGTGTGTGTGTGTGTGTGTGTGTGTGCGCGTGTGTGTGTGTGTGCAGGCAAGCCCTTGGTCATAATACCTAATGCATCTATAATAATGCTTACCACATTCCAGGCCCTGTTCCAGCTGCTGTCTATAGACTAGTTTATGCAAACTCATGCCTATGTTAAATCTCGCACAGGGCTATGAGATGGACTCTATTTTCCAAATGAGGAGAGCAGAGCATGGGGAGACTGAATACTCTGTCCAAATCTTGCAGTTGCAAACTTATCCTTGTCATCCAGAATCTAGGACAATATTCTCCAATCCTGCCCCTCCGATCCCTGAACATGCCTTGAGCAGGCATGGGTGGGAAGTTGCCTCTTCACATAAACATTCACCTCTTCCACTAAAATCGACTGACTGCCTCTGCCAGGCACAGAGCAGGAGATGACAAGTGTCTTTTCCTTTACGATTATAAAGCAGTGGGTGGAGACAGACGTGTAAGTGCACGGAATCATTTCACCTAGTCAGAGTGGATCTGAAGAAGACAGAGTGATAGGGGCATTAAGAGATGGGATAGACCAGGAATGCTGGGAGCCCAGGGGCCCTGAGCTAGTGTGCAGAGAATGGTGGGGTTCTGCTGGAGCACCTAAAGCAGATGTTGGAGGAGATGCAGATGTTGGAGGAGATGCAGATGTTGGAGGAGATGCTCTTTAGTGTTGGATCTCTTCTGTAGAAGACGTCATTGGATTAAAGAGTTTTTTTGTTTTTGTTTTTTTTTTTAAATAAGCTGAATCAGTGGATAAATATATGGAAGAAAAATAGATGGGAGAAAGTTTGGAAGCCACTGATGGCTAAGCACACTTTGCCATTTTAGGAATAAACAGTCTGAGCTTCTGACTTCAGCTCTTAGCCTAATTGCTGTGTAGTGCTGGGAAGGTCACTGGAATCTTCTGGTCCCCGCTTCAGTGTCATCCTATGTAGAGTAATAGTCATAGTAATTACAATGGCTGCTTTTCAAGAGTGTTTGGGGATCAATTAAGAAGGGTTTTGAGGAAGAAAGGTCACAGAAATGCAAGGAATGTGAGATCAGTGTAGGTGACACACTCATCTGAGGTGGCCAGAGGTTGCAGAGCTCAGGGCAAGCATGACTGTATAAATGGATGCTCCAAAGTTGCCAGAGGGCAGATGTGATTGGAACAAATGGGCCTTGTTCATTTCTATCACTGGCTGAGAATTTTCTTTGGGGAATAAGACAGGACGTATTCAGGGCCGGCCATAGAGAATGCTAGAAGTCAGGTAGCAGGTTTACTTGAGGTTTCTGTGAGAGATGAATGGAATTCTGGTTTGGTGTTTTTTTTTTTTTGGTTTTTTGAGACAGAGTTTCTCTGTGTATCCCTGGCTGTACTGGAACTCACTCTGTAGACCAGGCTGGCCTCGAACTCAGAAATCAGCCTGTCTGCCTCCCAAGTGCTGGGATTAAAGGCGTGCACCACCACTGCCCGGCTTGGAATTCTGGTTTTAAATGTACATTGTTAAGCTATGTTTATATTTTGGACAGAGACTGAGATAAATTATTAAAATTATACTGTTCTTATTAATACCTAATTTTCTTAAAACAATCCAACAGTGGGGATAATTTCTGAAAGGTGACCTACATTTGGGCTCTGCTCTTTGAATGCATGTGTTTGCAGGCACGTGCATGTGTGTGCCTGTACGTGGGTATGTGGGTGTGTACAAGCGTGGGTTTGTAGCCTAAGTGACTCTTAGGAAGCCACGTAGAGGTTTCTATGATTCCCTGTGCTTCAGACTTTAAGAAACTAAGGCACAGAGAAATCATTAGTTGTAAAGAGGGAATGCTTTTTTGGAACTATCACGTGGCAAGGTAGTTATTTACAAGAGGTCACGGGGCTTTCTGCATGTCACTTTCACCTGATACATGGTACGGTTCCAAACTGTATGCGTCCCGGAAGCCACTTAACCAGCCCAGTGTGTGATTAGATAAGTAAGCAAAGTGTCCTGTGAGGCGCCTGAGTGTGCCTGTCCATCGGGGAGGCTGAGATTACAGCAGCAGCAGTCACAGGTCTGCGTGTGTCTCAGCTTTCCTGCTCACCACAGACACGATGGGAGTCAACAACGAGTTCCTCATTCAGAAAGCCAAAACAAGCGTCTCATATATGTAATCAACGGGCTCTGCGTGAGTCTTGGCTCAGTGTTTTCTTACACGTACACTCAGGTTTGATTCAAAGGCATCCCCTGTCATCACTAACAATAAATGGAACTGAAATTTTACCAGTTCTCCAAGGCCTCCTTCTACTATTGTGTTGATGGCTTGTTCTGTTTGTGGAAATGAGAAATCCCCCCACAAAGCCACACTGAAGACTTCAGCAGGATGGCCAGCACTCTGCCCCCAACAGTGTTCTGCGAGATGCCCCAGTTGGCTATCATCCTTCACATTCCTTCTACCTGCTTTTGCCAAGTTCTTCTTCCCACTCCCCTCTATCAGGATACCCCTCACACCACCCTCCAGGATGAGACATCACATCGGAAGTGACTAGCTCCCGCGTCACCGCAGTAGACTTTATGTCCTGGACTTCTGCTCAGTGTCTAAGTGGAGGAGACCATGGCATGGTGGGTGGCTGGGGCTTGTACTTACCCTGATGATCTGGATGCTATTCAGCTGCTGCTGCCAGTGTAGAATGGTCTCCATCCGATACACCCACATGTTAATGTTGCCCACCAGCACAGACTTGCCGACTCTCTGGACCAGCGTGCATAAGGATGTGTAGAGGGTCTGGAGAAGTTCCCGTATGAGTCTTATGTTTTGCTGGTCTTCAAGAACTTGAGCGGAAAAAATGAAAATCAAAGTTATGTCATTAAAGTCAGGCATGTTACAAGTGGGCTTTTCGTCTTCGCTGTGGGCTCCTGTTACTAGGCAGTGCCTCTGTCTGTCTCACTAGTGTTAATTCTATCCTCCGCTAATGGGTAGGGTTTCCATTATCTGGGTCTCTCTTTGTTCCCTTCTCCTGGGTTTCTAAAGAACTCTTTTCTGTTTTCATTGCTCCATCAGTGCCAAGTGTCCACCTGATCAGAAAGTGGAGTTTTTGTTCAGCAGATGAAATCTTTTTAGATCAGTAGAAGACTGCATTTTGGGGGGTTCGGATGGTTGGGTTCTAACCATGTCTGTCACTTCTCTAGACAATCATTTCTCATATGCCTCAGTTCCCCGATGTGTGAAATGGCTCAGTTGACCCAGAGGTCTTAAGGTTCCCTCCAGTTCAAACAGTCTATGCCTGGATTCTGCTTTGCACACAGCTCCATTTTCTAGGAATATAGAAACTCCACAGTGAAGAGTGGGGTTTGTGTCCACACTGAGAAGCCAGTCAAACTTGAAGCAGGGCAAACACATGATCCTAAAGAAATGACAAGGGACAGTGCTCTCGGTCTTTGCCAAGGGCGTGGGTGGCACCTTTTTGCTGAGCTGGAAGCTGGTACTCCTGAAGTTCAGCTGACATTACTCATTTCCATCAGCTCATACTCCTTTAAACCCAGTGACATGTTACTTGATGAGAAAATCCACCTGCCTATTCCCCACACCTAGAAAAAGGGCCGAGAGAGGGTGGGGGAGCTCACCTTTCAGAACTACTTTTTCCAAAATGTTCATGAAGTTCTTTTGGGCAATGCCACTCAGGGATGTGAGCTGGGACTTTGCTATCAGCTCCAACAGCTGTGGATAAAAATAGAAGTTGCCAGGCTTAGAATACAGAGATTTTTTTTTAAACTCTAATCTTCACTTTTGAGTCACATGACATGCATGACACGCAGATACAGACTGATGGGGGTGGGGAGGTGTTGTGTGTGTGTGTGTGTGTGTGTGTGAGAGAGAGAGAGAGAGAGAGAAAGAGAGAGACAGACAGACAGACAGAGAGAGAGAGAGAGAGAGAGAGAGAGAGAGTAATGGCAGGCAAGGCTACCAGGCAATAAAAAGCAGATGCTCAGAGTGAAAGACAATTGGGGGTAATTCAAAACCAGGAGTCAGGCTGAATATTTAATTGCTTTTTTTTTCTTTTATATATAAAGGGTTTGGGCTTCAGCCAGGGCTGATCCATTCTGTTTGGTTCACTTTGGAAAGGAGAGCTGACACTATTCCAAAGGGAACAGAACCTCTCATGACCTGTGAACACCAGAGCTCTGCATAATCACCCCCAGGGGGATCTGTTCTTGCCCCGACTTGAACCTTCGTCCACTGGCACCCACTGCTACCCTCTGTTCTCAGGGCACAGCAAAGCTCATGCTTGGCGACCATGCGTATGTCCCAAGGAAAGGATGATTCATTTTTAGATAGTACCTGCTTTTCATGTTCTTATAATAAACTTGTCTGCTTATTAGATTCTTTTGCTGCAGGTATCTCTTTTGTTTTTTAATAGAAAGATGCTAAGGAAGAGAAACAGGGTGTATAGTGAGACTACCTCTCTCTCCCCAGAGGCTCAAAGGAGAACCCTGGTATCTGTCAGCTTTGATATAATCCTTTTGAAAGCTATATTTAATGTGCGTAAGTATGCCATATGTGTGCCTTGTGCTAATAGAGGCCAAAAGAGGACATTAGATCCCCTGGAACTGGAGTTACGGAGAGTTGTGAGCCACCAGATAGGGGCTTGAACAGAGCCTGGGTCCTCTAGAGGAGCAGAAAGTGCTCTTTCTGGCTAAGTCATCTCTCCAGCCCATGGAGTAGAGTCTTGCTTTGATAACTCTTTAGCTCTTTGATTATGGGCATGCCACTAAATGTATTTTGTTATCTGGGTTCTTTATCTTTATGAATAATATTCAGGGTCTTTGAGGTGGTGAGCTTTCATTCAATGAGAGAGTAGATGAAGAACCCCCACCAAAGGGCCTGATGTGAATTAGATGCCAGGTAAGTTTGGTTTGTTTGTCAAGGGACTATGTTAATTTCTACTACTCCCATTACTCCCAAACAAAAAAGAAATTGTAATATTGTAATACTGTATTGGTTTTACACACACACACACACACACACACACACACACACACTGTATTGGATGCTTGAATCAAGGCAGAAGAGGAAAGATACAAAGAAGAATCTAAAACTCTGCACTACAAAAGCAAAACTGTATAGGAACACAAGAACTGAATATAAAAGCAGGATCGCAGGGGACTCACTTTGGACCCGTGCCCTACATCAGCGGTTCTCAACCCATGGGTCATGATCCTTTGGCAACCCTTCAACTCCAAAAATATTTACATCACAATTCGTTAACAGTAGCAAAATTACAGTTAGGAAGTAGCAACGAAAATATTTCTATGGGTTGAGGGTCACCACATGTGACATGTGGAATTGTATTAAGGGGCATTAGGAAGGTTGAGAATCACTGCCCTAGGTGGTTCAGAGCTCCTCCGTGTCCTAGGTCCTTATTTAAAACATTTGTCCTTATTGAGCCCTTTGGACCCTTGTCAAACACAGACAGACCTAGTTCCTTGAACATAATTTTACTTTAAATTGGAAACAAAAAGTTCTGAACTTGGAATGCTTTTGTGCTAGATGTGGTATCTTTCACATGTGCGGGGGAGGAGGAGGAGGAGGAGGAGACTCTGCTGTATTGTGCTTAGTGCTGGAGACCTAAACTTAGAAGTCAGGAGCTGACAAGAGTGATACTGACAGGCAAGGCATCAAAATACGCCGGGGGATGTGGGGTGGGGGAGGCTCTGTCCATGCATAGAGACCGCGGGGCTCTGTGCCCGCCTGGTTCAGTTCTGCCACCAATCAGCACGTGACAGTGGAAAAAAAGAACACAAACCTTTCATTTTCTTCCTGAGCAACAGCAGGCTCTAGAAGGCCAGGCTGATGGTTTATTAATGCCCAGAGCCTCACATGACCAGCATGAAGCAAAAAGAAAGAAAACAAAAGCCTGGAAGTCTGGAGCCTGTTCCTGCAGGGCAGGATGCTGAGTAGTGTGACTCATCCTTGGGTAGGAGGTGAGGCAGGGGGCAGCCTCCGATCAGCCAGAAATGCATCCAAAACATGGGTGCCATGTGACCACCAGAGTGTGGGTCTTAATCCCATCTAAAAGGGCACCAATCACAAGGAAAAAGATAAAAAAAATAAAAACACCTCTGCAACAGGCCCTGACTGTGCATCTAACCTCTGCAGGCTCTATGTTTAGGAGAAGCAAAAGAGCTATTTGGGTTGAGCGTATCTTCATTACCTGAGGAGGGAGAGGGACAGAGAAGCAAACTGGCAAGTGACAGGAGGGTGACATATAATCTCATCTCTGTTTCACCCTATCTTCAGGGAAAGTCCCCACTTTCATTTCTAGGCGGCTGTGGGGCCCTGGAACAGGAGATTCGGATTCTCTGTTTGGGTGACCTTTATAACTGTCACTCATTTAGAAAGAATCTCTGTGTCCAGTCTGTTGCAGCAGCAAGGCAGATGACGGGGAGTACGTGATCTCCAGACTCTTGGAGTTTACTGTCTAGTCTAGTCATCTAGCTCATTGTTGGGTTTCTAAATGCCCATGAAAAGACTACCTACGGGAGACACAAACCAAGACAGTAACAACAAAAGACTACCTCTAAGATTATTATGAGAATCAAGCGAGATACAGAGAAAAACAAAATTTACTGTGATTACCAAACATAAAATGTTATTATCACTATTAAAATTATTCTTCTCCCAATGCCAGTCTTTTAGGGGCATTTAAGGTTGACAGCTAGAGTAGGCAAACTTTCTAAAGGGGCAAATAGGAACTTTTTTTTTTTTCTGAGGCAGGGTTTCTCTGTGTAATAGCCCTGGATGTCCTGGAACTCACACTGTAGACCAGGCTGGCCTTGAACTCACAGAGAGCCACTTGCTTCTGCCTCCTCTAGGGTTAGAGGAATGCATCACCATACCTGACCCCACGCAGTAACTGTTTTAAGGTTCGTGGGTTGTACAGTCTTTAAATTGAAAATGCTCTGCAGTTGTAATACAAAAGCAACCTAGGCAATATGTAAATGAATGTGCACACTTGTGTGTATCAATAAAACTTTATTTACAAAAGTAAACGGAGGGCCAGATGTGGTTCTTGGGTCCCTTGTAGTACATATAGAGATTATAAGTGAAAGTCCCAGAGTCAAACTACTAGCTTCAGTTCTTCCTAACTATAAATTTTGTATAATGATACCACTTCCTTAAGCATTGTTGTGAAGATCAAATAGATCATTCAGCATTCACAAAGTGCCAGGTGCCAAGAATATACTTAGCATTATCATGGCTGTTTATCATAAGACAGAATAGATAGCTTGGTAAAATTACTGCCAGGCAGAACATAGGGAACTATTAAGGTAAAATATAGCTTGTTTAAAGACTATATTTCAATTGTATGTGTTTTCAACTGGATGATGTGTTCAGATTTTAACTTTACTCTGACATCGCTATGACATTTGTGATGCACTTAACAGCTCTCTGTTGATACGTGTCATGACTTGCAGAGATGCTTCGACCATGAGGTCATACTTTGCTAAAAACAATGGATATTTACTGTGTGCAGAGATGGTGCCACACAGTTCACCTGTCTGGTCTCAATTTCCAACGACAAAGAGGTTATGTTCCCCATTTTACAAATGAAAAGACTAAGGCTCAGAGCAGTTGAGCACCTGCAGTAAACTGGTGAGTCAAGACTTGAGTCCAGATATGTCTAACTGAGAACACGTATTTGGATAATCAATAATTTGGCACGCAGGACCAACTTTTATTCTAACAATTGCAGCAACATCATGACTTATTGTTATTATTATCTGCAGAAAGAATCTGGAAATTTTATATCAACACTGTGCTATGACTGGTGATCAGCTTCCATGCTGAGGTGAAATTGTGCCCAGAAAATATTATGAACATACCTAGGAAGAGGCAATGATTTTGGGTTACCTAAGGAATCTACCTCTTACACCAATACAACGCTACTGCCAAGAACCAGCAGATAGTGTCATGTGTTATTAATGATGATGGGATGAATCTGTCTATCATTTCTGTTGCTAAGAGAGCTGTTTGCCCCAGAGAAGAGATTTGTATCCAGTAATTTGTTTACCAAGACGACTGAGCCAACTACATCCTTTGCCCTTAGCCACAAGGAAAGGAGAGCAGAGGGAAATGCCTTGTTTGGAAGTAGCTGTTTGCTGCTGGGCAAATTTTAGCTCAGGTGCCAGTAATTTGTGGCTGTGTTGAAGGGGAGGCAGAGGTGTAGGGGAACAGGGAGTCAAACTCGAGGCTGCTCCTGGGTGCCATGGTGGTGCCATCGTGAGTGGGTATTGTGGGGATCTGCCTTTGTGTGCAGGGACTCACTGTGCAATGAAGGAATGAAGCTTTTCTCCTGGAGGGAGGAGGTGGCCGCAACATGTCCAAACCACATCCTGCCCTTCAACCTCAGCTCATGCTGGTTTTGGAGATGATGGATTGGAGAAAAGTCTAGTTGCAAGCTGCTACCCCAACAGCGAGCAAAACTATATAGTAAATCTCGGGCATAGTTTGATGTGATGTTTGGAGAGTCACCGGGCAAAAGTAATTTCCCTCCTATCGTTCTTTACTGAAGAACAGGTTTCCTCTGCAATTCATCCTTTATAGTACTTACATTTATTAACATACATACACACACACTGTGTGTGTGTGTGTGTGTACCATCATATGTGAGCGGACAAGAAAGAACACTATGTGAGAGTTGGCTCAGTTCTCCACTTTTACCTATGGGCTCCAGAATTGAATTCATCGGGCTTGGTGGCAAGTGCCTTATCAGATGAACCATCTTGCTAGCCTAGCACTAATATTTAAAAAAAATGTCATTTCCCACTCAAAATCCTCAGATGCCTTCCCTCTGCAATGTGGGAAAAATCCCCAAGTTCCTTTTCACAACTGACAAGGTCCTCCTGGACCTACTTCTCCGGCCTTTTTGTACAGTGGCTCCTAAGTTCATTCTGTCCCTGATATATATCCCAACTGCATTCCATGGTCAGGTTATGTTCACTCCCATTGGTGGCTCTCTGTCTCTTCCATATCTTTACATGCTTAGCTCCATCTCATCCCCCAGGTCTTAGTTCAGATGTTGCCCAGATGGAGCTCAGAGAAATCACCTCTGACGGCTTACTAGAAAAGCAAACCCCTCCCATCTAACTTTCCTGACCCTTCACACACTCGCTGTGACCCTTCACACACTCGATGTGAAGCACACTTCCTTAATGCACAGCTTCCCTGACCTTCACACACTCGCTGCCCATCCATCCAATCAGAAGCTGTCCCTCAAAACTCTAGAGGGAACCAGGTTTACTATTTCACCTCTGCCTACCTCATGCCAGTCACTCCACACATACTTGGTATTTTTATACGTTTGTCTTTGAGAGTCGGAGAGGATTATTTCTGGAAGGTATCTGGAAAGAGCTGACCCGAATGCTTTTCTGCTTGGGATAAGGTTCTTCATGAGACTCACATGATAAGATTTTAGATTGCATGAACTTTCAGGTCAGAGTGGTCCTCCAAGGGCTCTGCACAGAGGACTGAGGAAGAAGTTACCTACCATGAAAAAAAAAATCTCAAACACTCACTGAAGGGCAAGTAGGCCCCACCTCTACAGAGATGCTGACGATCAAGCCTTGAGAAGTATTGGTAAAAATAGCAGCTTCTGCTCCTTGTCAGTTTAAAAGGTCAAATCCAAATGGAGGTTGACCATGTATATCCTATCTCTCAAGAGATATTATTAGGACTATAGAAGAATGCATTTGTGTTTTGGCTGAGTGTGGTGGTGCATGCCTTTAATCCCAGCACTTAGGAGGCACACCAGGTGGATCTCTGTGAGTTCAAGGCCAGCCTGGTTAACACAGGGACCCCATCTAAAGACAAACAAGCAAACAGTATGAGAAAAGGATAGAGTTACGTCTACATTCTTCCACCTCCTAGGAAGAGGCATGCCATACCTTGCATGGAAATTCTGCCAGCATGATCAAAAGCAGGGAAAGGAAGCCCAAGCTATACCTCACGTGCTCAGTGCCCAGGCTGGGCATTCACTGGAAGGCGGCATCATTTATAACAAGCCTTCAGTTACACTAGGCAGCGCCTCTGCCTGTACCGAGTACTGTGTACTTCCAAGACCCTTATTTATTCAATGGATAACACAGATCACATACCTGGAAAGTTTTGTCCCGACTTTGAGCTTGAACACTGGCAGGTTGTAAGAAGAAAAATTTCAGCCACATTAATAATCTCCAGGCGTGTCAAGATTGGGTAAATATTATTTGCGAGTGAAACAGCTCTTGAACTAAGAGAGTTAAAAGGGCGAGGAGGGCCAAGTTTACATGAATTAGTTGTGTCCTCAGCCAAGAGAAACCCATCTCTCCACCTTTCAACTATCTCAGTTACTTTGGAACTTACAAGGGTCCCTGACTCCTGCTGTTCAGCTCTGAGCGGCTATGCCTTCCTCATTGCCCTGGTTTACACCGAGCCTCCCAATTCTTCCAGCGCGGCCTCATTTACTGCAGAATGCCCCATCTCTCCCTACACTCCCGTGGGACTGAATGTGACATTGTCCTCAGCCTCAAGCCTACCCCACTCTCCTTTGCTTCTGTCCCTTCCCGTCTCCAGGTTTCTGCACACATCTTTTGTTCCTGCAGAACCTTCAGCCTGCCTCTCCATCTGGCCAAACCCTGGCCAGTCTTGAAGAGAGCATCTCAGGTTCTGTTTCTTTTAAGAAGTTAAATGCAGCACTCACTCCCAGGCACCCCCAAAGCCAACCAATTGATTAAGGAGTTGTAAAAAAACACCTGGCAGCAGAGGCAAGGTCCCATGAGCTGAGGCACACTGGTATGTGGGCTCAGTACAAATTAGGGCTTCAAAAGTATTCACTTGAAGCATTTTGCCATGCACAGAACATAGCGGGGGTGGGGGTGGGTGGGTGGGGTAATGTCAACTCTTTCATCCTTGGCATTGGAGACCTGTCACAGAATCTGGTGGCTTCGAGTTCTAGGTCACGTATAGTATCGGTTGCTTTATAAGCACCCTCTTTGGATGGGTACTTAAAACTCAGTCCACCTGTTCACTCTGTAATGAGTACTGACTCAGCCTAGAATCCAAGGTGGACGTTAATATAAAATATATTTCTAAGACCTATGTTACTATGCATGCATTTAGATTCTGGTTCCACACAAAAACAAACAAACAAACAACGTTTTTTTGGCCCGGTAGTTCTGAAAGTGGGCTAAGAAAAGTCAGTAAGAAAATTATGGAAACACTGCGATTCAAATCATTTCTGAGAGTCATTTCCAGAGAGGGTCAGGCTGCTGCTCTGACAGCTTGTTACTCCTGCCACGGCTGGTCTCCTTCCAGTCATGTCAGACACTGATGGGTTTAAGGCCCTGATTAAGGCCCTGTTTAAGGCTCCCTCCATCTCAGGAAGGCCACCAAGGATGGAAAGCACCAATTTAACCCAAGGTTCTTGTGGCCAAGGAACCTGCATAAAGTGCCAGACTATTATGCGTGTCACAGCCCACTGGGGCTTGGCACCAGCGTGCCCTTGATTTCAGTACTGGGTTTAAATTTGACTCATTGACTCATATTTGGTCTTTTGTTTGCCAAACCACCCATCGACTTAAACTGAAACATGTTTTTGGATAATGCATTTTCTTGGGGGGTGGTAGGAATGCAGCAACTTGCTAGAAATATTCAAATAGACTTAGAGTGGTAGTGTGGTAAACAGTAAGAATGTGCCTTGAGCTCTCGATGCTCTTTGCATCGAGAGGGACACAGAGAATAGAGTTATACGCTTTCTTTGTCCTTCCTGTACTACTAGCACACAGGGGCCAGTTTACCCCAGGCAGGAAGTGGGTATTCAAGTTCTGCATGGACTTCCTGGGTTGATAATTGCAGCTATGGTTGCCAGGTGGCTGGTCTCGCTTCATTCCAAAGAAGAACTGAGAATGATGGCCAGATTTTGGCCTCATGGTCTTTTCCGGTGAATGTGTGTCTATGTGCATGCAGCTAGAAAAGGCAGAGAGGAGCTCGACGGTGTGACAGGTAAACATGCAAGCTGCACAGAAGCCTGCTGGTCTGAGCTCAATTCTGGAACCTACGACGGAAGTAGAGAACTAATGCTCAGAAGTTGTCCCGTGACCTCCATGGAGGCATTGTAGCAGGTACATGTCTACACTCACATGCACACAGCATGCATATCACACACACACACACACACACACACACACACACACACACACACACACACACACACACACCCCAAATTAAAGAAGGGAGACTTCATTCTGAATTTCTCCATCTGAGCATATGGTGGAGGGCGCCAGGTGCATGACCACAGGAAAGAGGATCAGGGTTAGATCCCCTGTGTCTCTTGGCTTGGCAACCTTGTACAAATCGCTTGATTCCCTGATGTTTGCTTTCTAGTCTTCAAGATGAGTTTAGCACATCTGCCCACTCAACAGCCTGACCTCATCGAAGAAGCAGATGTACAGGGTTGGAATCAGTGGACTGCAGAGAGATAGCTAGGTACTGGTTTAATGTCAGAAGCTGCCATAAATCATGACTTGTTAAAGGAACCTTCCCAACATTCTCTATTCCTTGACTTTCTTCTTCCCCGTGGATCCTTCCTGGCTACCAGATGACATCACATAAAGAAGCCTCGAGCCCTCAGAGCCTCCTCTCAGGTCTATCTCCATGTTTAGATGGATTTAGCTGACTCATCATTACCAGCACTCAAAATCTGTTCAAACCTCACGTACTCCTTCCTGGTAGTCCTTCTTGGATAAGCTGCTCGCAATGATCCTACTTCCTGAGACTTAACAGGCTCCCTCCTGTACGCTACCCACTTCCTCAAACTCTGTCTTATGATGATTGCTCAGGTGACTGCAGTACAGATCTCCCAACTCACCAACTAGATGCGCCAGTAGAGGTCGAAACATCTTTAAAGGATACTAAATGTTCCAGGCTTCAGGGCCACAAGAACTGCCTCTCAACTCTGCATCCAACTTCCACTTAGCATAGACAGAACCATAGGCAATATATAACAAGAGTGCATAGCTGGGCACCAGTAAAACGGCACAGACACAGATATTCGGGTTGTGCATAATTTAAACATCTTATTATTATACAAGGCCAAATTCAATTACAGCTATGCCTGGCACGACATTCAGCCATATCAGTAAAGAATTACATTCATATACATATATGTATAGATAGAAATTTTTTTTTCGACGAAGGGGCTAGAATCCAGGTATAACACACCCTAGGCAAGTACTCCATTATGGAGCACTATCTGCAGCCCTAGGGTCATTTTTTAAAAAAATTGTTGCTATAGAGCTTTAACTCAATTCCATTTTATCCCCTTTAAAAGGCTTCTTTTTCCCTTGCTATTTTGGATATAGTTCCATTTCATCATATATAAAAATGTTGTTTTAACAATACTTATTTTCTTTTTTAAAAATTAGATATAATCTTAATTTATATTTCAAGTGGTAAAACCTTAATACTGATTTTTCTTTTGTATATGTAATGCATGTGTTGAGTATGTGTGTGCGGATGTCAAGGAGCACAAGACATCCTTTTGCTCTTCCTTCCATCTTGCACTGAGGCAGGGTCTCTCTCATTTCTTAAAACAAACAAACAAACAAACAAACAAACAAACAAAAACAACCCAACCATTTAATTGGTGTGTGTATGTGTGTATGCTTACGTGGTGCATGTTTACCACAGTGTACATATGGAGATCAAAAGACAACTCGTGGGGTCAGTTTCTCCTTCTACCACAGGAGTCCAGGGGACTGAATTGCAGTCACCAGGTTTGTGTGGCAAGAGCCGTTAGCTGGTGCATCATCTCCCTGGTCCCTAATAATGCAGCCTTCCTAAGTGACTCACTGAGGAATGGGTGTTTCGGTAAGTGTCAATGTTTACCATCGTCAAGCCACACTAAGGAGACCAAACCAAAACCAAGGACGTTCAGCTATTTTCAGCACCTCACAAGTCCCACTGCAAATAGGCCAATCCTTTAACTGTACCTTATCTGCAAACCCAGACTCTATCTTAATCACTCAAGGAAGATGGCGGCACACACTTCAATCACTGAAACTTACAGAACATTTCTCACACCCTTTCTCTTCATCTTCATGCTGCATTTTCCAAGTTTCAGAGAAAGGCTTTGACCCAGACTCATAGGTTAGAGGGTTAAAGCAATTGATTTATGGAAGGTACCATAGTTACTATGGCTTGGACTTGGAGCTGGAAAGTGGGAGGGGCTCCCCTCTTTCCGTCATGGTTACACACAGACCACAGTACACCTTCCAGAAATCATAATTTGATGCGGTATATACTGTTTTTTAAAAGTTTATATGCATTTGGGCCTTGAATAAATTCCTCAATTAGTTTGCAGACTCTAAAGCTCACTGGGATTTCCCTGACAGAGTTAAAAGATGCCAACACTTGCACACAACTTGCGGTTAATTACTTCAGAAGCTCTTGGGGCAGGGGCTTCCAGCTTCCTAGGTGATACAATGTGCAGCCAGTTCTGAGATCCAAGTTACCAACCTCCAACGCCCTTTTATGAAGAAGGTTCAACGGTGCTTTTGGTAAGCAGGCAATATTAAATATTAGTGGCTGAGTCTGCACAGCGGGCTCTAATCTGCAGAGCTCACCCATGTGTAAGTGTCTCGGGGCTTCCACACTGTCCCTTTGAAACTGGGGACACCCCTCTTACGGAATAGGAAACCAAGTAGGACCTGACTTCAGGACATTTACTTTAAGTTCTTGCTCACAAAGAACCCAAGGAAGCAGATACAAGTTTGAGCTCTTAAGAATACCCAGTTTTCATATCACATTTTGTTCCTTCTGTAGTCTTGTGACATTGGGTAAATCAGTAGCCTGGCTGTACCGTTTGTTTACGTGGAAATTATATAAGCACCCACAGTTCATAGGAACACTGAGAAGAATAAAGATGAAAACCGTATGCTGCTGTGTTATAATCTGGGCCTTCTGCTTTATTTCATCTGAAAAGAAAAGTAGGTGGGAAGAAAAGCCACCTAAAACCAGATCCTTCTGATGATCGATTTGTAACACGAAATCAGACCTGAGTGTCTCCTCTAACACAGATGATGGAAACTCGTCATATTCTTAGCAACAGAAGTTTCCAGATCTCTCTGGGACCATTTCCAATCATCCTAACTAGTTTGCAGGCATTGCAAGGACTAGGTGACCTCTCTAGAGCAGCGGAGTCCTGCTGAATGACAGGAACATTTTGCCCAAGAAGGGCTCTTATTTTTATCCCTCTTGGACTGAAGAACGGCTTGGCCAAACTGGACAGAACTGCCCATACGTCATGGACTCAGCCCAGGGCTTCCAGTCTGCTGCCTGAAGGCCTGGGCTTTTGCCAGGTCACTCTGTCCAGGCAGCCTGCATCTGCCCAGATGACAGGTGAGTGTACCAGCCTCAAGGGGGGTTGAATGTCATCTCTTTGGCCGAGTCTCTTCAGTCATCTGACTGTGTTATGGGCACTGAGAAGCTGTACAATCCAGAAAATGAAAACAAAAGCTAAACCGAGCAACCCCCACAGGAGAAAACTCCCTCTCACTCCAGAGCTCCAAACCTAAATAGCCGCTTCCTCCCAGAGTGAACCGTCGATAAAAAATGTACAATGGTGTGTGTGTGTGTGTGTGTGTGCATGTGTATGTGAAAAACAATCACCCAGATAGACTCGAGAGCTTTAAAGTCGTGTTAAACTTACTTGTGAGACTTCATTAATGGTTTCAAAAGGCTTAAAATAGAAAGCCAACAGACCACAAAGGAGGTGTCAGGCTTAGGTAGATGGAGACTTAGTATGATGTGGGAGGCATGGGAGGGCCACACTGAGGGGCTTTGAGCTCCACCACTTTGTGGCCTAAGTGACCGATGTGACCCAGAGCCAACTGAAGAAGGAGAGTGAGAACAATCAGGAGGTTTCCACACAAGTTGAATTTGGGGCTTATTTCCTGGGAGGCTCTCCGTCGCTGGTGTTGCTGCCTGCTGCTTAGATGGGGTAGGTGTGAGAGGACCGGGAGCGGATTTTCACTTGGAGTAGCCTTACCCATGGACAGATTCACTGAGGAATTATGACACTCCATGTCTGAAGGGGGGGGTTATCTCAGAGACAACAGCATAGCTACTGTTTAGATCCTCAAGTATTAGGGTTTGGGAAGAGAGGTCGAGGAAGAGTTGTTTTCTGCTTGCCATGAAAATCTCTCTCTCTCTCTGTCTCTCTCTCTCTCTCTCTCTCTCTCTCTCTGTGTGTGTGTGTGTGTGTGTGTGTGTCTGTCTGTCTGTCTGCCTCTCTCTCCTGCCCGCCCCCTCTCCTAGGACAACACAATTGTTAACCATCCACTTCAAGAGTCTGGATAAGCCTGGGCTCTTGAGACTCACCCTTACTACGTAGTTGAATCTTCTGGAATCAAGGATGGCGGTGGAGAAGTCCAGTCTGTTGAAAGCTTCCCCCAAAGTACAGTATCCATGGCGCTACACACAAGTGAGACAGAGACACACATTACTCCTGCCCTGCAGAGGCGATTCTCCAGTACAGCCCAGAGGACTCCACTGAACCAGTTGGCTGCTTGTCTTAGAGAACCAGGCTCCGCCTTTCTTCCTGCATCCAAGTCCCAGGAGACACAAGGTGGGTGGCACAGTCCCCACTTCGGTCGGGGACTAACCTGTGGATACCCCTTTCCATGACTAGTACCACTCTAGCTCTCTGTGTACACTAGTCTGGGGATGCTAATGCACAGTGTGTCACTGAGAACTGAATATAGGCTCTTGGGGTTTGTGAGTGTTGGTTAAATAATCATGGAAAGAGGATCGGTTCTCCCCACCTCCACTGCAGCGTCCTACCACAGCCACTGATATAACACTTTGCTTTGTGAGGAAGAAAATGAGTTTTGGGCGTTTAATATGGATGTCCAGGGACCTGGGAAGACACAGCTCTGCCGTGGCATTCATCCTGTCCTAAGTTTCTGGGTTTGTCACTGATCCACCCTCTCTGGGTCTGATGTCATGGAGAAACGAGGTGTTTCCCATGGTCCCTGGGAGAAATAGGGCTGCCATCACTCTATCGTATTGCTTCCTATCCTAGGGATCAAACTGTCTGTTTTATCAAGTGCCATAGAAGGTGGCTTGGGGAAGGCCTTGTACCCAGCCCAAAGAGCAGGCGCTGAAAAGACCTGCTGGATTTAATGATTAGTTCTCTCAAAGCTAGGCTTTAGCTAAGTTGTAGCCCAAAGAGAGCTCTCTCCTCTCTCCTCACCCTGACAGAAAGCGGATACCCTCTCACCTTCTGTTGGAATTAAAGGACTGTCATTGCCCAGTTTTTTCTCAGGAAGGTACAGCGTTACTAAGCACAAGGCTTTAGTAAATGGATGGTGACTTACCTCCTTGGTACTGCCTTTGTGAACATAGATCCACTTTTCTTGATGGAAGTCTACAGAGACGGAAAAAAAAAAGGAAACAGAAATATATCTGAAAAATCGGTAGCAGGCCTACCAAGATTTTAAGCATGACTAATTTTTTTTTATTTATTCCAAAGTTCAAAATATTTTGACAAAAAGACTTCACCAACAATCTAAGGGAATAAAAATACTCAATTTTTGTGGTGTCTAGACATTGGATTTAACCAAATTTGCTTTAACTGAAGCAATCTGAATCTTTGATATCAGATGTAGTGTCCCAAACCTCCAGATTAAAAAGACAATCTAACCCTCTGATACCTTTGTTTGAAATGCCAAACCTAAAACTTATACCAGGCTATAAAAAGTGGATACAGAACAGGTAACACGGGGAAATATGCAAATCAAGTGGATTAAATCAGAGTAACTTATAAGTTACATTTTTAAATAGAACCTTATATCCTCTGCTAATACATTAGTATCTAAACCACGTGAATACGATGTGTCCAAGAGGGACATACCTATTTTCTTCTTCCATCCTTTTGCATTTTGAGACCAGAGTCTGTGTATTCTAGGTTGGCCTCAAACTCACTGTGTGGCTGATGTGATCTTGAACAACCTTAAAACTTCTGTTATCTTGTCTCTACCCCCACCCCAGGAGCTGAGGACTGATCCCAGGGCCTACTGAGCTAGATCCCCAATCCCTTTGTTATTCTGTCTTTTTTAAACAAACAAACAAATAAAAACCTTCTGATTCCCCCCACTTCTACCTTCTGGGAGCCAAGTCGCCTAGCTCATTCAGTCCTGAGGATGGACCCAGGCCTCAGCCTAGGAGGCAAGCACTGAGCTACATCCTTAGTTTCACAATTCTATTTCCCAAGTCTCAAAACACGGTTGGAAAACCAAAGCACCGTTGGAATGGACTCAGCTGGTCGCGTTCCTGTACTGTGACTGTCTTACGTCAAATGCAAGCGACAAGCCCGGGATAAGCTCAACTGGCAAAGACTTTTGAACCGTAGAGAATATGCTGGTTGTGCCTGGGAAATGCACAGTTGAGAAACCACAGTCAGTGATATCAGAGGCATCGGGGCAGCTAGCTGTCTAACAGGAGAGGCACGAGTTTGTTTTTCAAAACCCATTCATAAGAATCGTCAAACAGCTGGGCTGAAGAGATGAGGTGTAGATCGCTGACTGTGCCTGCAGAGGTCCTGAGTTCAATTCCCGGCAACCACATGGAGGCTCACAACCATCTGTAACGGGATCTGACGCCCCCTTCTGTCGTGCAGGTGCACATGCAAGTACAGCATTCATATACATAAATAAATCTTAAAAAAAATTAAAGAATTATCAGACAGCCTTTCCTTTTCTCCTAAGGCAGCTCCAGACTGGCTTTGGATCTGCTCTGTAGCAAGGATGATGGCTCTGAATATCTGATCCTCCTGCAGGAAGGACAGACCAGAGCCACCATGTCTAATTTATGTGGTACTAAGGGACTAAACCCAGGACTTTTTGCTTCCTAGGCAGGCCCTCTTCCAAGTGAGCTCTGTTCCCAGACACCTTTCTTCTTCTATTCAAAGCATTACTTACACTGAGTTTTGGTTTTGCTGTTCTGTATGTCCTTCTTTCTCTTCTTGGCTGCAACATCGTAGTTCAGGCTGTTGAACAGATTCTCCTTACTGTACACGTCCTTGTTGCAGTAACTGCAATGGAAGAGAAGAGGGCGGCAACCATATTGTAAACAGCTATAAACAACTCACCGGATTATAAAACACACCAACATATCTGCTTCCCAGACACGACGAAACAAAACAATAAAATCATTGAAACACAAAACAAAATGAAAGCAAACAAAAAAAAATGTCCATGCAGACACAGACTTCTTTCTCTTAGTAAAGAATAGTATCACCTCCGTGTGGAAGGCTGGGATGGGGGCACTCATTCCTTTTGAATTCCCTAACAGGGCTTTCCATTATAATCTGATACAGAACGCTATACTCTCTAAGAGCAATGCAGTCCATTACGATATCTCTTTAAACAAAAGAACTGGACAGGGGAGGGTGATGGCTGGTGTCACTGTGCCACACAATGCTGGCATTTTGCAAGACACAGAGCATCTCTGCCAAGAGACTGTGGCTTCTTCCTTCCCTTTCCCCGTCCTCCCTCCGTGTCACCCTTCTTGTCCTCTTTTCCCATGGTCTCCAACCCTCCACCCTTTCCCTCTTTTAGAGACAGGTCTCACTATGTAGAAGCGGCTGGCCGCAAACTCATACTGACTCACCTGCCTTTGCCTCCCCGGCTCTGGGATTGAAGGTGTGTGCCACCAAGCTCAACTTGTGCTTTCCGTACTTCTCAGGTTAAGATTTTACTATGTAGCTCAGGCTGGCCTTGAATTACTATGTAGTATGGGCTAGTTTTGAACATAGTGGTCCTCAGCTTCCATCTCTCCCCCCCCCCCAATACTGGGTGTACAGAATACTAGGACTGAAGGTGTGTGATATCACATCCCGATCTTTACAAATGGTTTCGTTGAGCTATAATTCACATATTATACAATTCGTCCACGTAATGGGTAACCAAGCTGCTTTAGCTAGCATGTTCCTGTCCTGTCTTTAAAACATGATCACAATTACAAACATCTGACTTACAAACTCCCTCTCTAGCAGGTATTTTACATATACAATAAAGTTGTTTAGGTTTCTGACCTAAGATACTAGGCCTCAGGCCGGAAGGTTAAGATATTGGTTCCAAACAGAAACAGGAAAAACTTTAATTCATAAACTTAGAGGGGCTGAAAAGACATCAAATATACTTATCCAATGCATAGATCACTGAAGGATGGACTAGTTCAACTTTGGTCAGGTACCCACTTCCCTTAGCAAGCTGAGGTGTCATGGGAGTAAGGGTGATAGTCTCATGATTTAAGGAAAATCTCTGAATACTTTCTACAGAAACCATGGGAAGGATATACTAAAATTTAACGGGAGAATGGGTTCCTTGCCTCTTTCAACCCCAAGAAGCGGGCAGAATTTATAACAACAACCTGTACAAACTAGGTGTGTGTTGTGTCCACTAGCATATTAGGAGACCTTAAATTTTCTAATGTCCTCTGAAGGCGTTAAAATGTGATTTGTATCTTTTTTTTTTTTTTTCAGGGATGACTATAAGCATATTCCTCTTTTCTGTTCCCTGCTTTGTGTAAATGACAGAAGGGGAAAGAGGACTAGAAATAGTGTCCAGTGTTTTCTCATTGAGACCAGTGTCTCAGTGAGACTTGCCGTAGTGTCTTCTTGAAATGCTGACATCACAGCTAGATACCCTGTGCTGCTTTTAGAACTTACAGGGAGAAACTTGATGAACCACCAGTCAACCGTTCATTTCCCTTCTCCCAGCCATACCTAATACCATTTATCGAGTTCCCTAATGTCTGTAGCCTTCTCTTTTTCACTCAGGGAAACAGGGTATTTTTAGGCTCCAGACTGGGCGTTACAGAAATGACCTCTCTCAGAGGCACTTGCTTAAGTGAGCCAAGGGTGAGTGTTTTCGGTCAGGCTTTGTACAACTCCGGAGTGTGTGTGTCTGTCTGCTTGCATGGCTGGGGTGGGAGGCGGGGGTACAAAGTCACTGACCCGGGATGAGCTGCTTCAGGCCAGAAGGAAGAAAAGGGGTAGGACAAACAGCAGAACTTCGAGTCTTGGAGGTTGACTTAAAGAATTTTAATCAAAGGCGAGAAAGAGGAAAAGATGGAAAGTCAATCAAGTGGCCCCTGGTGTCCCATAGCTTCAGAAAACAAAGATAGAACATGGAGTGCACAAAAATACCCAGGAAGGCTTATTTCTTAAAGACATACGCACAGAGACACAGCCTACATCACCATGCTACATGGTGATGTAGTTTGTATACCCTATAGACCATGGTAGAAATTCCATATGTAGAGAAGCACAAAGCAAAACCATCTTCTTTTGAGCCATACATATACGGGTCTGCAGAAGCTTTGGGCACAGATAGTGACCTTCCAATGGGACGTGTTCAAGGGGATTTGAACATTTGCTTTCTTCATGGATGGAAGAAGGAACTGCTTTAAGTTGGAGTGACTTGTTTCAAAAGCCCATTTGAGAAGAATTTCAAACCACTGATAGTGTTCCCTTGATGCAGACTGTAGAAGAGTTTTAAGCACAGGAAAAACCCTATATGTCTCATTTTATATTGGGGTTTGAGTTCTGGGGGCTTGGGAGCAAGGCTGTAAAGTTTATTTGTGTTGTCTACTTATGTTTTCTTTTAAGCAATAATATATTCAGTGGCTATTTTGAGACTCCAGTTATGTCTCGTTCCAGGAAATGCAAAATCAATGGAAAATTACAGCTCAAAAATTTAACAAGAAAAACAACCACCCTTTACAAATCATGACACACATATATAAATGTATTAAAAATAAGCAAAACCATTTCAAGGAGGCTGCTGGCTTCCTCCACCAAATAAAATAATAGTGGAGAAGTTGCTACTTTATAACTACTTCTTACTAATCTTGATGTTTACAGGCATAGGCCAAGAATAAGGTGAAAGCCCTCTCCCACCCAACACCCACATCACCATCAAACACATACAAAATACTATAAGGCAACTGTCGAAGAAGTGGAAAGTTTTCAAAGTAAGACAATAAAAGGAACATTAGCACAGCAGATAAAGGCGGGGATGAGAAACATGAGCTTTATTTCTTATTTCATTTGTAACTAAGAAAAACACTTAAAAACCATTTCCTGACCCAAAACAGTTATTAAATAGCCCCGATTATGTCCAGTGAGATTTTGAGGCTCAAAGTCATATCTAGGTTGCCAAACTTGAAAAGGCTACTTCCTGGATTGCTTTGGGGAAACAGGCTAGCGCAGGAGGCTTACTACAATACTGTCCCGCACAGGGTAAGTGCTTGTAAAAATATCTCTATTATTTTTATTCAACTTCTTCCTTCCTGGACCAGTCTTAGCAACACACAGTATGTAGCACTGGAATGGGCTTTTAACAGCAAAGGTGCAGCCTTGGAGAAGAGAGTTGAGATTACTCATCCTGGAGTTGGGGCGGGGCAGGGGTGGTTGGAGAGGAGGCAGTGTGGGTCATCTCAACCACCACTTCCTTGAAGCATTCTTGGATGGCTCTAGCTCATACAGTGTTCCTTCCCTGAAATCCTAATCTGCCTCACAAGCCTAACACTTGCCATCCCTTCTTTATCTTACAGTCTCAACTTTTTGTTTGCTTTCGGGAGACAGGGTTTCTCTGTGTAGTCCTGGCCATCTTGGAACTTGGCTCTGTAGACCAGGCTGGCCTCAAACTCAGATCTACCTGCTTCTGCCTCTGTGCCTCTGTGCATCTGTGGGTCTGTGCTGGGATAAAAGGTGTGTACCATCACTGCTGGGCTCATTTGTAACTTTTGAAGGGGTCAGCTTTAAGCTTATCTAAATTCTTCTATTATCTCAGGAGGCATTTGGCTATTCTGAGACTGCAGCATTTGGCTGCTGGAGGCAGGGGCCTGGACCACAGAGACAATGGCCAGCAGAGTCTATAACAGGTGTACTGTGCTGACAAGCCATGGTTTAAACAATAACAGAGTACGCCTTTATTCTCTCCTCTCGCTGGGCAACTTTCAGGATGGTGCATGGAATTGGAGAAGCCACAGTAGTTCAGTTTACAGTCACCCACCCTCTTTTATAAAGGACCTGCCTTCTGTTTTCTTAGAACAAGAGAGGGCATTCAAGCTCACCTGTGCTGCCAGGCACTGGGCCCAAACCTTACATCACAGGAAAACCAAGACGGAAAACAGAGAGATATCTGAGATCACAAACCCAGACTCAGAAGGCCACTGCTTTTAAGGAGTTGGCAGACTCTTGTACTGTGGAAGGAGGGGATTGTTTATGGTTGCTGGGGGGAAAAAATACCCTGGAAATAGTCAGCTGCTCTGCTGAGAGGCAGATGACCAAACCATTCCTCAACTGTGACTCAGCAGAGGGCCACAGGTGGCCACTGTATTGATCACTGCTGAGAGCGACAACTTCAACTCACAGGTGTGACCCACAAGAAAAGAAAGGGGAATCAGGAAGGGACAAAAGGACAGGGTTTTGTTTTCTGAGACTGGGTTTCTCTGTGTAGCCCCGACTGTCCTGAAACTCAACTCTGTAGACCAGTCTGGCCTGGAACTCAAGAGATTCAGCTGCCCCTGTCTCCCAAATCCTGGGATTAAAGGCATCCATCACCACCCAGCGTCAGAGGCAGGTTTAACTCATCTTCAGATCTTTTGGAATAGGGAGAGTAAGGTGTCCCTATTTCTGTCTCGTGGAGCAAGGATGGAGTGAGCATCCATATGAAACGGGCTCTCTCCAGTTTAGTTCCCAGCCTGCTGAAACAGTGGGCGGCTAGCCTCTTTTACTAGGAAACGTCACTATAATGCAGCTGGCTTGACCCCTGCTGCGTCATCCTGGAAAGAAGCTAAGCTTTTTATACAGAAACAAAGAGCTGGGGTATTAGATTCAGGCTCCTAAGATGGCTGGTTGCAAGGAGGAGAAAGCTTCTGGCTGTACTCCTTTCTCACTCAGCTGAGGGAAAAATATCAGGTATACTGTTAACTTCACTCGCTGGAAAACAGGTGACAGCAGTAGGTAATTTATCTGATTTTCTGTGAATAATATTTGCTTATAGTGTTCTATATGCCCCTGGGACTTGCTCAAAGGACCAAACACAAGGTTAATATATTTGATTCTCCTGGAAGGCCCCAAGTTCAGTGATTTGTTTCACCTCATTAAGAGACAAAGAGCTACAAATCACAGATGGGAGACACTGGAGGTCACGCTGCGCGAGGAACCACAGTTTCTTGATAATTAATTCCCAAACCTTTATTCAAACAACCATTAGCAAATCTCACTCAGTGGGACCTGGCCCACTCACAGAATTCTCTGGTGAAGTCAGTTTAGGGATGCAGGTGTGTGTGTGTGTGTGTGTATTAAAGGACAGTGGGAGGGGAGAGCACCTAAAGGTGACCTCAACTGCACCAGCCCCTCCAAACAAACTTCTATCGGTTCCTCAGGTGTCTTAGGGAGTCAGATGCCCAGGTTGGGATCGATTCTCGACCTCATAATTTATGAGTGGGCACTTGTTCTGACCTCAGATTTTCCACTAGACGACGACGACGGAGCTCAGGTGAGACTTCAAGTCTGGGTGGCCTTTCTGCAGTTGGCAGGCACCACTAAGGATGGGAGCGTGTTCGCGACGGGAAAGGGCCACGGAGGAAACAGGTGCAAGTGTCTGGTCCTTCCTGAAGCAGGGCAGTGTTCCTGCCTCCCTCTACAGCCCCTAAGCACAATGACCCCCTCCACAAGTCTGCCCCAAAGAACTGTTGTTCCGGGGACCATCGGCTGCCCCTCCCAGTTACTCTTTTTTTCCCCTCCCCCTCGGCCCACTCAGGCGTCGACTGTGCGTGGGAAGAGCCTTCATGCACTCAAGGCAGGGCCCACGACCGATCCCATCATCCGGCTTGTGACTACTACCTGTCCTATACTCCTTGGGTCCTGTCACAGGACAGCGAAAGACAAACAGGCAAATCGCTAGCGCCCACTTAAAGCAGTAACTGTGCGATTCCGGGATCTAAAGGAAGCGTCCAGGAGTTGTGCACTTGTGTTCAAGTGTTTAGGGACATAATCCCCTATTGCGAGACTGAGGGGTCCTGTACAGGATCTTTTCTGCTGGGAGACACTGACCTTGATGAGTAGGAAACACTAAACTAACCATCTCTCCAGTTCTGGGGCGACACGAAATCCCGGCACCCCACTCCTGTCCCTTCAGCCGAAAGGCCCCTCTTTATTCTGGCCCAGATCTGCTTGCCCTCCTTCACCTGCCCCTGAGGTGAGCACTTCCCCTTCCCTCGCCCCCGACCAGCTAAAAAATCTGTTTTGTGGGGGCTGGAAGTCGGCGAATGTCCTCACCTGCTGAGGTCGCTCACGAAGCTGCCGCTTTTCTCATCCAAGAAGCGCTTCCAGCCGTCCGCCGTCTTCACCCAGCTCTGGCCCGGGGACCGCCAGTCCTGCCCAAGGAACGGCATGGCACCGAGCTCGGACGCCACCGACGGACCGGACGGATTGACAGCCAGGAACCGGCCTGGCTTGCCCAGGGGATGCGGCGCGCGGGGTAGATGCTGGGGAACGCAGGCGGCGACCGGGACACGAGTGGGGGAAATGTTGTGGAAGTCTGCGAGTCCTGGGTGGGCGCGGGGGTCCGTGCACTCACAGGGACGCAGGCGCTGGGGAGGGTCGCGGGTCGCGGGTCGCGTCCAGACTCCGGGAATGCTGCGCGGCTGCAGGAGCGCAGTATTTATCCCGGGCCGCCGCTGCCCCGTCTCTTTGTTGCCGGAAGAGCCGCCTGCTCTTAGCCCGGCCCCCACCCCTGCGCCCCGAGGCCACGTGGCTTTGTTTATGGGCTCGCCTTGTTTTCCGAGGCACCCGTGGATCTCTCTCTGCTCGCAGTTGCACAACCTTGCGCCGGTGGAAACTTGAAGCCGCATGGCCAGGCCAGATGTCCCGCTGACCCTCGGTGCCTTGGCACCTCGGCACCTCCTCTACTCCCGCATCGGGCGTAGCTGCTGCCACCAGGATCCTGGCCTTGCACTACGTTCCCTCTACGGGTCCCGGACAAGCAAGGAAGCCGACTTAGAGAGTTGGGAACCGTCAGTCCCAGGGGGTCTGGAAGCGACGGGACCGATCTTTGCAGACAGATCAGCCTTGGGGGAGCCCAGAGCGTCTGGGGCTGGGTAGGGGCGCAGTCTCTGAACCTCTCTTACTGCCAGTACCGACTCCAGGCGCCAGGGTGTGCTAAGTGAAAGAGGGGACCAAGTGTGACAGGAGCGGGGAGGGACTGCTCTCCCCCTTCCGCCTTAAAGCTGTCATTTGATACGCTTTCTGTCGAGCTCGACTGCCCCGATGGCAAAGGAAGGAGAAATAAGAGTCCTCGTAGCGTCTGGACCCCATGGCGTGGAAGTGAGGAGCTGAGACAGTCTTGGGTCCCACTCTGAGGGACTCTGAGGAAGCGGCGCTGGCGTAGAGGCGCCTGGTCTAGAACAAAGCCTCCTCCAGGGCCGTGGAGTCAGGAAGGAGTCTGTCTATGCTCACTGTACTTGCCCTAGTGCCCCAGGGCTGGGCTTTCAACCTGTGGAAGCACAGGAACCCTCCTCTCTTTTCCTTTACGCAGTTCAATTCCTGGTGTCCTCTGGCTTCTAGCTATAAAAGTCCTCCTGGGCTTCATGTCCACTTCAGACAGGGAAGAGAGCCTGTTATAAACTTAACTCTCCTAACACGAGGTCGCTGATATTCTGGTTTTCGGGTGAAAGGCTGTGGGGTCCTCAGAGAGGGTTAAGTCCACGATTACCTAGGGTCTTATGACTACTTCTCAACTCAGAGCCATCCTCCCTGTTATGCAGAACATAAATACCCTTTTATTCTAGAGACATCTCAGCCCAATGCCTTACCACCAGGCTCAGAACTGGCCGTTCATAACCATCCTGCCTGTCTCCCTCCCCTGAGTGTGTGTGCGTTTGTGTGCATGTGGAGGCCAGAGGTCAATGTCAGGGATCTTCCTTGATCATTTTGGCCTTATTTATCTTTGAAGCAGACTCGTTGAACCTGAAGCTCATCTATTGGCTATACTGGCAGGACGATGAACCCCTGGATTCTTCGGTTTTTGTCTTCCAGCACAAAGATAAAGATATAGGTGTTTTAGTAGGTTTGTTTGTTTTTGTTTACATGGGTGCTGGGAATCTGAGCTCAGGTTCTCATGACTGCTCATCAAGCATTGTGTTCACAGAGACATCGTTAATCGTGATTTGCATGGGGGTAGGGGTGTGTGTGGGGTCGACAATTTCACCACAGTAGGCAAATTTGAAGCAAGCTTTAATTAAATACTGACCCGGATGAATTTTGGTCAGGACCACTCTCTGGAATTCCCAGCTTAGCAGCCCCTAGAAATGGGTTACAGAGGGTGTTAAGGCCATTGTATTTTCCCATTCAGCTTTGATATTTTCCAAGGACTACAACTCCCAGCATTCCAAGAAGTTACCTAGTCCTTGCCCTTGGGTCGGTGAGGCTTGCAGGTTAATTTTTGGGTCTTATGACATCTCTTTACCAAATCAACTCACCAGCCTCTCCATACGCAATTCTTGTGTGAATAAGGGACTAGTGCCTTAGGGTGGCTTCTGGCCTCCTACTGTTACTAGTCAGACCTGGGAAGTCACATTCACCTGGACCTACAGGGCACTGGGCAGTAGCAGAGAAATAAAAACATGCTAGAGAATTAGCTTCCAGTTCTTTTCTTCCACACCCCTGCCTCTGTAGCCACTGGCAGTGTCTCTTTCACTGTGCACTGAGTCTGGGTAGGCAGAGGAACTGAGTGTGTCTTGTGGGCTCTGTGTTGCAAGGGGTAAGGAGATGTTTTTAATAAAGTCTGTCTTCAAGTAGCCAGGATTTTCTGATTTTGGTTTCCCACAATAAATAATTTATTAGTGCAGCAATAATAAAAATGGCTTGTAAAAGCCCTGCAGAAGATCCCAAACAAATGTTCAACACCCAACCAGGCAATGTAGACTCTGAACTTTGTTGGGGGGCGGGGGGGGGGAGAGCTGATCTCTGCAAGAGAACACAAGGAAAGGATACAGTTAAACATGCAGGGGTAAGGAAGACAGAGGATTTGAACCTAATTCTGCTAAAGAGGCTTGAATTTTGTTGGTTGAACATCAAGAGGCCCCAGGTACTCAAGATGATGTTGGGGGAGGGGGAGACGCCTGCCATTCAGATTGTTTAGGAAGTGTAGTAATTGGGGTTCCGAGTGCCATTTCTTCTTTCTTTGTAGTAGGGATATGTATCTACACTCTTGACCTGGCACGTTGCAGAGGAGTGGCAGAAGCCTTGGGTAAACGTGTAAAGAGCAGATAAATCCTGGGTACATATGGTTGACATGTTTACAGATATGCCAAGGGCCCGAGTGTATTAGACTCCTGGGAGTGGAAAAGCCTTCTCCAAATTTGGCTCAGGGAATTGGCAAAATCTTGTTTGTTTGTTTATTTGTTTGTTTGCTTAAGTGCTGTGTAACAGTTTCCTCCAAGACTGAGACATTTCATCCTGCAGGGAAGTTTTTTAAGGAGAGAGGTGAGCAACTCAAAACAGCTTTAGGAAGTCCCTAAAACTGACCAGATTCATTAGGCTCCTCCCTCCCAGTAAGCAATAATGAATACTGAGAGTCATTCTCAGAGAAGGCTAGTTGCAAAAGAAAGAGTCAGCCAAGTTGTAAAAAAGACCTGAGTCTCACCTACTGGCCTGGAAGAGGTTTAGACCAGAGTCACTTGGAAAGGACATTCTCTAACCTGTTGAGCTGCCTATAGTCTGTGCAGTGTGCTCCAGGTTCCCATCTTGTGAGCTGTCACCCATGGTGGGGTGGGACCTGGTGATGCAGCTGTCCCTGAGTCATTTCTGCTCCCGTAAGTAACCCCTCACCCATATTCCTGTAAGTAACCTTGACAACACTTGTTGATTTACCAAGCTGGACTTGGGTGGTATCTATACTTTGGTCTGTGATGAGTTCTCTGTCTTGGGTGAGTAGACATGTAGAGTGTCTCCCCAGGAAACGTTACATATCACTATGGCCCACGAATGATTTATAAATGATTGACCAGTGTGTACAAGAACCATCAACCGTAGCCCCTCGTCTGTGATGACTGCAGCCTGAGACTCCTTGCCTACAGAGATCTTCCATTGAGACTAGGTGAACTTGCCCCAACCTTGTATACAATCGACCTGCCTCCTTGATTCAGGTATATAAAATAAAGGCTGAGTTCCTGGGCTGTTCCTGGTGTTGATGTACGAGTGCATGACCCAGCCCACCCAACCCCGGATGTTCTGCGCCTAAGCCTGTATTTCCTTTCTCCATTCTGTTATCATCCCTGTCAGGTTTCCAGAATCAAACCAGGCAGTCACAGCAGCATCTGGGTGAGCAATATGTACCTTTTGAGTTAGTGGCCATGTGACTTGCTGGGGCCAGGGATTCCTAGGACATATGAAGAGGGCAGAGGTTCAGGTATCTCGTTATCCTACGTATATTAGCAGGAAATGAATGTTTCTTTTAGGATGCTGCTGAGCTCTGTCCCACAACGTCATCTCAGTAGATGACTGTCAGCAAGAATAAGGCGGTTGAAACTGATGCAAGTATTTTTTTACCTCTAAAATTCAAACAAAAGGAAAGCAATCAGTTTTTCTCCTCCCTCCCTTCTTTCCTCCTTCCCTCCCTCTCTTCCTCCCTCCCTCGCTTCCTTCCTTCCTTCCTTCCTTCCTTCTTACCTCCTTTTCTCCCTCATTCCTTTCTTCTTTTCTGGCTAAGAACTCCAGAAGCCTCTGTGCTTGTCTTGAGTCCTTCAACTTTCCCCTTTAAATACACATTTTAAACTTATGAATGTGTGTGTGTGGGGGGGTATGTGTGTGTGTGTGTGTGTGTGTGAGAGAGAGAGAGAGAGAGAGGTTGTACACTGTGTGTGTGTGTGTGTGTGTGTGAGAGAGAGAGAGAGAGAGGTTGTACACTGTGTGTGTGTGTGTGTGTGTGTGTGTGTGTGTGAGAGAGAGAGAGAGAGAGAGAGAGAGAGAGAGAGAGAGGTTGTACACTGTGTGTGTGTGTGTGTGTGTGTGTGTGTGTGTGTTTTCTGGAAGAGTCCAGAAGGTCCCTTGGAACTAGAATTACAGGCAATTGTGGTGTGGGTACTGACTAGGAACTTAACTCAGGTCTTCTGGAAGAGCAGGCTGTGCTCTTAACTTCAGAACTATCTCTCTAGCCTCAAGCTTACTCTTTCTTTTAAAAAAGAAAAGTGGCTATCATGATTGAACTCAGGCTGCTTTGAAAGTATAGGTTAAGAGCACCGACTGTTCTTCGGAAGGTTGTGAGTTCAAATCCCAGCAACGACATGATGGCTCTCAACCATCCGTAATGAAATCTGATGCCCTCTTCTGGGGTGTCTGTAGAGAGCTACATCGAGCGAGTGGGTCCGGAGAGAGAAGAAAAAGTGTTTGAAGACAGCGACAGTGGACTTACATATAATAAATAAATAAAACCTAAAAAAACAAACAAACCAGTAATTGCAAAAGTCTAACTGTCCCCTTCCTTGAAGACAGGTTTCAGTTAGGAAGGCTTGCAGTACTGGGCCCTTGAAGATGGAAAACTTGTTGGGCTGTGTCTGGTTGCAGTTCGGCTACCTTCTCATTTGATGCTGGCTGTACTGTGCAGAGACTGTGACAGGCAGCTGTCTTCTAGCTGCACAGTTGAGAGTCACCAAAACAGAGCTATGGAAGCTGCCATCTTAGGCTGACGATACCGAGGCGGATTCAGGCTTGGAGGCTCTCGCCAGGCACAATCCTGCTAGGACTTGGCATCATTACCACAGTACCTGCCATGAGGCGTGATGCATGGCTGGCGGCCAGTTAACAAGCCAGCAGATGTTGGCCTGACCCGGAAGGCCGCTCTTCCCCTGGCTTCCATCTGTGGTCATTTATCAGGGATACTGGAATTATGTCCTATCCTTGACCTCATAGCCACCTGTTTCTAACAAAAGTGTTGTATGGATGAATTGGTGAAAAGAAGAGAGATTGTTAAAGGTGGTTTCTTAGAGAAACCCATGTGAATGTGCTGTCTTGCTGATGGCCAATGCTGGCCATGATGAAGACAGTGTTGAATGCTTTGCTAATCCTGTCCCAAGTAGTCCTCTGTGCAAACCTGTGATCTAGGATGAACAGATCCAGATGACTTTTTTTTTCCAAAGCTTTTGTGGAGTGACAGCTCACTGAATTGCAATGGTATTTTGTCTTTTTTTTTTTTGTAGTCTTTGTTTCTGAAAGGGTATTTTTTTTTAATGTGAAAAATACTTATCAGCCAATGCTGTAAGTTAAAAATAACGTGCTGGTTGGGTGGGGCGGGGACAAGAAACCACCGGATCTATTCGAGTTAGTGACTTTTACAGAGATGAGCCTCATGAGCTTAGGGTATTAAGCTTGACCTGCTGGCGGTGTCACAGGAATGTATGTTTAATGTCACAACAATTTGCATATGGCCTTACAGCCCTTCAGTCTAGGGTGGGGCACCCTTAAAGCAGTGTGAAATACTTCTTCGGAGTGTATTTTAGCAGGGCTGGCCAGCCATGAGTTATTTTGGACGCTTGGCGGCTGTAAGCCTCGCCAACTAAATTCACGTCAGTCAGACATATGTCACTGAAAATATCCTCATTACTTTAATGAGGATCACTTGGCATTCCTCAAGTGTGGGCCTGGCTCTGTTTATGAGAAAAAGTCAAGAGTGTTTTTGTTATAACTCTTTCACAAGACAATTGCACATTCTTTTGTTGAATATAAGTTTTACTATTTAAACATCTTTAGTTACATACATACTCACATAGATTTCTTTACATATTTATTTCTTTTACATATTTATTTATTGATTGATTTATTGATTTATTTATTTAGTCATGCCAGGGCCCAAGTATGGAGGTCAAGAGGACAACTTGTGAGAGCTGGTTCTTTCTCTCCTCTATCATTTGGGTCCTGGGGAATCAAACTCAAGTCATCAGGCTTGGTGACAAGCACCTTTACCTGCTGAGTTCATAGGTAGCCAGAAAAGACATTGAGACAAGGCTAACTCTTTTTTTCCTTTGAGAACCAATTAATTTGATTGAGATTACTCACAGGAATGTAAATGAACCAATTAATAAGTTGCTGTTGCAACTTATTTATTCACAGTAATATGGGTGAAGGATTACTTACAGGAGCAAAGACATCTAAAAGACACCACCAAAGGCAGGGCTAACTATCATCTGAGGAAGTAGATAAGACTCAAACATCACACTGAGGGAAGGACAAACTTCCATCAGTAACTTGTCATTCTCCTTCCTTTAAAACTAGATTATGAGAGCTGGAGAAATGGCTCAGTGATTAAGAGTGCTTGTGGTGGTTTGCATGAAAATGGCCCTTATTGGCTTTAGGGAGTGGCACTAATTTTGCAAAATGTAAAAAGCTTGTAACCCAAAACATCCAGGGAATCCAGGGCACAATGAGAAGACCAAACCTAAAGATTATAGGTATAGAAGAGAGCGAAGATTTACAACTTAAAGGGCCAGTAAATATCTTCAACAAAATTATAGAAGAAAACTTCCCTGACCTAAAGAGATGCCCATGAACATACAAGAAGCCTACAGAACTCCAGACTGGACCAGACCAGAAAGTCCTCCAGCACATAATAATCAAAACACCAAATGCACTAAATAAAGAAAGAATATTAAAAGCAGTAAGGGGAAAAGGTCAAGTAACATATAAAGGCAGACCTATCAGAATTACACCAGACTTCTCACCTGAGACAATGAAAGCTAGAAGATCCTGGGCAGATCTCATACAGACCCTAAGAAAACACAAATGCCATCCCAGACTACTATACCCAGCAAAACTCTCAATCACCATAGATGGAAAAACCAATATATTCCATGATAAAACCAATTTTACACAATATCTTTCCACAAATCCAGCCCTACAAAGGACAATAGATGGAAAACACCAACATAAGGAGGGAAACTACACCCTAGAAAAAGCAAGAAAGTAATCTTCTTCCAACAAACCCAAAAGAAAGTAACCACACAAACATAAAAATAGCATCAAAAATAACAGGAAGCAACAATCACTATTCCTTAATATCTCTTAACATCAATGGGCTCAATTCCTTAATAAAAAGACATAGACTAACAGAAATATTTTTCATGTAAATCTTCAGTTTTATCAGAAAATGTTTGTAATTCCTCTTTCAATTAATTTAGTAATGTTTTTTATGTCTACCATTTTGACTGTATTATTTTCCATGATAATCTTCAATTTTAACATGTTTTTCTATATATTTCTTCAATTTTATCAGAAATATTTTCCATGTAAATCTTCAATTTTATCAGAAAATGTTTATAATTCCACCTTCAATCAACTTAGGAATATTTTTATGCCTACCATTTTATCTGTAATTTTTCATGATAATTTTCAATTTTAACATGTTATTATATATTTTTTCTACAGTTTTATCAGAAATATTTTCCAGGTAAATCTTCAATTCTATCATAAAATGTTTCTATTTCTTTTTTCAATTAATTTAGCAATGTTTTTTATGTCTACCATTTTACTCTTTAATTTTCCATGAAAATTGTCAATTTTAATGTGTTTTTCTATATATCTCTTCAATTTTGTCAGAGATATTTTCCATGAAAATCTTCAATTTTATCATAAAAAACTATAATTAAAGATATTTTACTGAGATCAATAACAACAAAAAACTAGATTCTACATGAAAGGGAAAAAAAAAGAAGAAAAGATTAGGACTTGTGGTCTTGTTGCAGTAGGTGTGGTCTTGTTGGAGTGGGTGTGACCTTGTTAGAGTGGGTGTGGTCTTGTTGGAGGAAGTGCATCACAGGAGTTGGGCTTTGAGGTTTCAAAAGATCAAGCCAGGCTACCTGCCTCTTCCTGCCACCTGCTGATCCAGATGTAGACCTCTCAGCTCCCTCTCTTGCCCCAGGTCTGCCTACATTCCACCATGTTTCCTGACATGATGAAAATGGACTAAACTTTTGAACCTATAAGCCAGCCCCAATGAAATGTTGTTCTTTATAAGAGTTACAGTGGTCATGGTGTCTCTGCACAACAATAGGACACTGACTAAGACTGATCTTGCAGTGGACACAAGTTTGATCCCTAGCATCCATCTTGGGCATCTCACAACTGCCTGAGGCTCCAGCTGCAGAGGGATCTGATACCTCTGACTTCTGAGAGGCCCTGCAGTCATGTGCACATACCCACACACATACATTTACCTAAAAATCAGACAAATGTTTAAAACCTCTCTTTCTCTCTCTCTCTCTCTCTCTTTCATTTATTTTTTTGAGACAATGTTTCATGTCATCCAGACTAATCTTTCTTTTTTAAAGATTTGTTTATTTATTTTATGTATATGACTACATTGTTGCTATCTTTAGGCACACCAGAAGAGAGCATCAGATTCCATTATAGATGCTTGTGAGACACCATGTGGTGGCTGGGATTCGAACTCAGGACCTCTGGAAGAGCAGTCAGTACTCTTAACCATGGAGCTATCTCTCTAGCCCAGAGAAGGCACAAGACCACAACCGCTGCGGGGGATTCGAACTGGCAACCTCCGGCAGCACGGTCGGCGCCCTTACCCGCTGAGCCGTGGCTCCGGTGCTCAGACTAGTCTTTTAAAAACAAACAAACAAAAAATTTCTGTGTAGTCAGAATTGGCTTTGAGAACTCCTGATCCTCAAGCCTCTACTCTTGAGTGTTGGGGTTACGTGTGTGCACCACCATTTCCCACTTAAAACTGTGTTCTCAAATAGAGTTTGTTTTGGATATTAAGTTTACTACGGATGCGCAGCTTTCAGTACAACATTAGTGTGTGGTACTGATTAAACTGAGACTTGGTAATCCTCCGAATGGTATTTGGAATTGTTGGACAAGAAGCCATAGTTCTGAGATCTCACAACCACAAATACAGCTTGCACTGAAATTTATGTAGACACAATGTCTGGTGGCTTACTTAATACCCAAAATGTTCACACAGTTTTGCTAGTTAACTGTCTTTACCCCCAACCTTACAGATGAAGAACTGAGCCATCGGTGTGATAGTGACTTAACAGTGTTCTTTAAAACCAGAGCAGCACCTGGAGACAAACTTTGGTCCCAAGAAGTGCTGAGGTCCACAGAACACAGACTCAGTGTGATTTCACGGCAGTCCTGGGAGTTGGGTGTCAGAGACTGAACCCAGGGCTCATGAATGCCAGACAAGAACTCTACCAATTGAGCTACATCTCCAGCCCTGCTCATTATTTTTGACAAATTCTTGTCATCACTGTCTGTTGTGACTAGTTGACCTTAGTGAGCCTTTAGTGAGTCAGGTTAAGTGTGTTTCTTTGTGTGAGTCACCTCCATGTTTATGGGATTCCCAGAAAAGTCTTTGACCTGTTTGTGATTCTGAGTTCATGTCTGTACATACGTATGTGTTACAGAGGTGATTGTACGGTTCTTTGACTATACCGTCAGGAGGTTGAGTGTTAACAATTACAATTTTTTTTAAAGATGTGTTTATTTATTTTATATATATGAGTACACTGCAGCTGTCTTCAGGTTCACTAGAACAGGGAGTCAGATCCCATTACAGATGGTTGTAAGCCACCATGTGGTTGCAGGGAATTGAACTTAGGACCTCTGGAAGAGCAGCCAGTGCTCTTAACCGCTGAGCCATCTCTCCAGCCTCAACAATTACAATTTTTTTTTTTTGCCAAGAAACAAATCATCCATATCTCCAGTTTCCCTGGATGTGCTGTATCAATCTCATACATTTCTGCTGCCTGTTGTATCCGTAGTTTTTCAGTCACTAGGTTCACCTTGCTTCCTGTTGTATCCTGGAGGCCTACAGGACTTGGAGTATTTAGAACTGCATTTCCAGGTTAAGTTCAGCAGTTGCAAACAGTAAACCATTTCACTGCCCCCCTCAGATGATTCGGTAAACATAAGAACAAAACAAGCCCAAGGTTTCTTTTAAATGACAGTGCATTTGATTCAGAAAGAAGATAATGGAGTTTACAAAGGAGTACAGAACATTCATCTTCCTTTCCACCCTGACTACAGCCTGAGAAATCAGGTCCCTTAAAGGATATATTATTTTTAACCAGCCTTTGTCACCCATAGTAATTTAAGAAATAATTAATTTAGTCTTTTAAACATCTGCTTTGCTAAAAGTGGCATTCTATAAAAGCCCGTTGCCGTTTGTCTTCTGGCTGTATATTTATTGATGAGCTGGGGCATAATTTGTACCCTCTACTCCCTCTTCCTCAGACTCTGTCAGACAAGCAGAAGGGTTGGTTGTCTTGAATTCTTGTCTTGATCATTTTACAGGTAGTAAAATTTATCGTAGAGTGTCGTTCATTCCCCATCATGCTGCGCTGTGTTGCTGGCAATGATCTAAGGCTTCTTAGGGGACACAAACACACAGGAGTTCTCCAGCTGTGTAGGTCTGCATATCTAACGTAGTAGGATCTGAGCAGTGAGAGTGTAGGTCCAGGTGTTATCAGACACCCAGGAGAACTCGTGATGGTTTGACTCTTTCATGGTCCCCCATAGACTCATGTTCTATTTGGTCCCCACCTTGTGTTGTTTGGAGACGGTGGGGCCTTTAGGAGATAGGAAATGGCTGGTGGAAATGGGGCTTCAGGGATGGGCCTTTGAGGATTATACCCACTCCTGATTTCTGACCTATGCTCTCTGCTTCTTGGTCTACTGGCATAGGAGGAAATCCCACCACACGCTCACACTGCCATGACCATGACTGTCATGATAGACTGAAATCCTTCCAAAACCATGACCTCAAGCAAAGCTTTCCTCTTCTGAGTTGTTTCTGTCACAGTGACATGAAAGTAACTAATTTAGGGACAAATCAACTAACCCAACCCAGACTAGTAAGAGGAAGCTTGCAGTATTTGCTCTTGAGTTAGGTCTGCAGGATTGGAAGTGCCAAGCAACTGGAGGTGAAATTGGGAGTTGGCTGGGCATTCTGAGTAGAGGCATTGAGGACAGCCAAGCATGGGCCTGGTGAAGGACAGGATGTCAGGCAAAGAATGAGCGTAGCTGGCAGTGGGGATACAGTTAGTGGAACGCTTCAGAAGGCTCCGTGGGAGCAAGCAAGGCAGGGTTTTATGTGAAGCAGTGAAGCTTTGGAACGGCAGTGGGTAAGAGTCACCAGTGGGTAGGTTATTGGAAGATCACTCACGGGGGCTGAAGGGATGGGCAGAAGCAGCTATGATAGGAGGTTAGAGACAAATTAGGAGACTGGGCACCAGATCAGTACAAGTAGCCACTGAGGCTAGTTGGAAGTAGCCACTGAGGCTAGTTGGAAGTAGCCACTGAGGCTAGTTGGAAGTAGCCACTGAGGCTAGTTGGAAGTAGCCACTGAGGCTAGTTGGAAGACAAACGTGGGGAGATGCAGGGACTGATGAGGTGGAAGGAAGAGGAAAGGGAAGCACCCAGGAGGGTGTGATGGTGCTCATGTGACATTTAGAATCACCTAGGAGACATCTGAGTGTACCTCTGAGGTGTTTCCTGAGACAGTTAACTAAAGAAGGCTAAGCCCAAATGTGGATGACACCCCCATGGGCTGAGGTCCTGGATTGAGTAGAAAGGAGAAAACGAGTTGACCACCAACATTCACCCCTTTTTTTGCTTCCTGGCTGTGACTAACTGTCTCAGGTTCATGTTGCCACATCTAGAACCAGTCCCACGATACAAGATATCCTCAGACTGATGCTTTTGCAAATGTGTTGATCAGTTTTGTTCACATATCACAAACTAGAGCCACCTGGGGAGGGGAACCTCGGCTAAGGAATCAATGGGTATGTTTATGGCGGTATTTCTTGACTGATGTGGGAAAGCCCAGCCCTCTATAGGTAGTGCCATCCCAAAGTAGGTGGTCATGGATTGTATAAGAGAGCAAGCTGAGAGAGCCACGGAGAGCAAGACACTAAGCAGCTCCTCTGCGGTCTCTGCGTCACCTCCTGCTCCTGGGTCTGCACTAATTTCCCACCATGATGGGCTGTCATTAGGACATGCAGGCTAAATAAACCCTTTCCTTCTCAAGTTGATATTTTATCACAGCAACAGAAAATAGCTAAGAGAGTCATGTATTTTGAAAAGTAACTATATAAACAGATTTCAAGATTCTGGTTTATTTAGGTGAAAGAAAAAAAATATATGTGGGATGTTGTGCTTTGGATGAGAATTTGTACTGAGACTCACTCTTGGCGTTTTAAGAACAGGACAAACTCTGTTTCTCGTAGCTTGGGAAACTTGTGCATATCATCGGAGGATTTCCTCTGAGCAGAACTACCCAGATCTACTTTTCTTTTAAATAAGCTGGGTGGGGAGGCACACATTTTTAATCCTTTAATCAGGAGGCAGAAGCAGGTGGATCTTAGTGAGTTTGAGGCCAGCCTGTTCTACATGAGTTCTACAGCTGGGGCTATGTAGAGAGACCCTGCCTCAACTCCCCTGCCCCAAATCCATATATATGTACTGCATTTACATCTTCCCTCTCTCCCTCCAATCCCTGCACCCCCTTCTTGCTCAAATTCATGGCCCTTTTTATTTAATTATTATTGTTACACATATGTGTGAGTTAATATAGAAATAAGAGCCACTGAGTCCTTTTAGAATCAGAGAGTTGTTCAGATGCACACAAGGGGGCTCAGAGAGTTGTTCAGATGCACACAAGGGGGCTCATCCCTGGGGAAGACTAATTGCTATCCCACAGCGATCATTAATTGCCTACTGTTCTCCATCCAGGGGTGATTTTCCCATTCACGTTGACATGCCAGCCGTTATCGTCATTTTTCACGTCTTTCTTAGGCAGCCATATTTGTGAGATTTCATGCCTGCAGCTTTACTTTCACATATAGAAGGCACAATCTTAAAGCAGACATCCTGCTTCTCTCGCTCCTACAGCCTTTCCACCCTCTCTTCTATGGTGTTCCCTGAGACTTGGGCCTATAGGTTGTATTGTAGATGTATCTATTGGAGGTGGGTACCTGACACTCAATAAATAAGTAAATAAATGAGTAAATGAATAAAAGACATCAAGGATTAACTTTTTTCTTTTTATTTATTTATTTTAAACTCCAGATTTTATTCCCCTCCTTCTGTTCCACATCCCATACCTCCTCCCCATCCCCCTGAGGATGTCCCCACTTCCTACCCTGACCCCACCAGACCTGTAAACTCCCTGGGACCTCCAGTCTCTTGTTGTTGTTGTACAGATCTTTCACTTGTTTGGTTAGAGTTACCCCAAGATATTTTATATTATTTACGACTATTGCGAAGGGAGTTGTTTCCCTAATTTCTTTCTCAGCCTGTTTATCAGTTATACAAAGGAAGGTTACTTATTTATTTGAGTTAATTTTATATCCGGTCACTTTGCTGAAGTTGTTTATCAGCTGGAGAAGTTCTCTGGTAGAGTTTTTGGGGTCGCTTATGTGTACTATCATATCATCTGCAAATTGTGACACCTTTATTTCTTTGTCAATTTGTATCCCCTTGATCTCTTTTTATTGTCTTATTGTTCTAGCTAGCAGTTTGAGTACTATATTAAATAGATATGGTGAGAGTGGGCATCCTTGTCTTGTCCCCAATTTTAGTGGGATTGCAAGTATCTCTCCATTTAATTTGATATTGGCTGTTGGTTTGCTGTATATTGCTTTATTATGTTTAGGTATGGGCCTTGAATTCCTGATCTCTCCAATACTTTTAACATGAAGGGGTGTTGTATTTTGTCAAATGCTTTTTCTGCATCTAAGTACATGATCATGTGGTTTTTTTCTTTACGTTTGTTTATATAGTGGATAACATTAATGGATTTTCATATATTGAACCAACCTTACATCCCTGGGATAAAGCCTACTTGATTGTGGTGGATGATGGTTTTGATGTGTTCTTGGATTTGGTTTGCAAGAATTTTATTGAGTATTTTTGCATTGATATTCATAAGTGAGATTGGTCTGAAGTTCTCTTTTTTGGTTGGGTCCTTGTGTGGTTTAGGTATCAGAGTAATTGTGGCTTCATAGAATGAATTAGGTAGTGTTCCTTCTGTTTCTATTTTATGGAATAGTTTGAGGAATATTGGTATTAGGCCTTCTTTGAAGGTCTGGTAGAATTCTGCACTAAATCCATCTGGCTCTGGACTCTTTTTGGTTGGGAGGTTTTTAATGAATTCTTCTATTTCCTTAGAGGATATAGGCCTGTTTAGTTTACCTGCTTTTGATTTAACTTTGGTATGTGCTATCTGTCTAGAAAACCATCCATTTCATCTAAATTTTTCAGTTTTGTTGAATATAGGCTTTTGTAGTAGGATCTGATGATTTCTTGAATTTTCTCTGCTTCTGTTATTATGTCTCCCTTTTCATTTATGATTTTGTTAATTTGGATACTGTCTCTCTGCCCTTTAGTTAGTTTGGCTAGGGGTTTACCTATCTTGTTGATTCTCTCAAAGAACCAGCTTTTGGCCTTGTTGATTCTTTGTATTGTTCTCTTTGTTTCTATTTGGTTGATTTCAGCCCTGAGTTTGACTATTTCCTGTTGTCTACTTCTCTTGAGTGTGTTTGCTTCTTTTAGTTCTAGAGCTCTCAGGTGTGCTGTTAAGTTGCTGGTGTAAGATCTTTCCAGTTTCTTTACCAGAGGACTTAGTGCTATGAATTTTCCTTTTAGCACTGCTTTCATTGTGTTCTATAAGTTTGGGTATGATATGTCAGCATTTTCATACAATTCCAGGAAGTCTTTAATTTCTTTCTTTGTCTCTTCCGTGACCAAGTTATCTTTGAGTAGAGAGTGGTTCAGTTTCCACAGGTATGTGGTCTTCCTGTTGTTTTTGCTATTATTGAAGACCAGCCTTAGACCATGGTGGTCTGATAGGATGCATGGAATTATTTAAATCTTCTTGTATTGATTGAGGGTTGTTTTGTGGCCAATTATATGGTCAATTTTGGAAAAGATACCGTGAGGTGCTGAGAAGATGTATTTTTTTGTTTTTGGGTGAATTGTTCTGTAGGTATCTGTTAAATCCATTTGGTTCATAATCTCTGTTAGTTTTACTGTGTCTCTATTTAGTTTCTGTTTCAATGACCTGTCCATTGGTGAAAGTGGGGTGTTGAAGTCTCCCACTATTATTGTGTGGGGTTCAATGTGTGTTTAGAGCTTTAGTAAGGTTTCTTTTATGAATGTGCATGCCCTTACAAATGGGGCATAGATGTTCAGAATTGAGACTTTCTCTTGGTAGATTTTCCCTTTGATGAATATTGTGTCCTTCCTCATCACAAGCTGATTTTAGGTCAGCTTTTGGTTGAAAGTCTATTTTATTGGATATGAGGATGGCAACTCCAGCTTGTTTCCTGGGACCATTTCCTTGGAAGACTTTTTTCCATCCTTTTACTCTGAGATAGTGTCTGTCTTTGTTATTGAGTTGTGTTTCTTGTATGCAGCAAAATGCTGGATCTTGTTTGCATATCCAGTCCATTAGCTTTTGTCTTTTTATGGGTGAGTTGAGTCCATTAATATTGAGAGATTCTAAAGACAGATGTTGGTTCCTGGTATGTGTGTTTTTGTAGATGGCTTTATGTGCTTGTGGTTCTCTCCTTTTGGCTTTGTTGTGAGATGTTTAATATCTTGTCTTTTCTTTGGTGTAGGTATCTTCCTTGTGTTGGAGTTTTTTTTTTTCTAGGATCCTCAGTAGAGCTGGATTGGTAGATAGATACTGTTTGAATTTGGTTTTGTCCTTAAATATTTTGTTTTCTCCATCTATGTAGATTGAGTGTTTTGTTGGTTATAGTAGCCTGGGCTGGCATTTGTGTTCTCTTAGAGTCTGCATGACCTCTGACCAGGCTCTACTGGCTTTCGTAGTCTCTGGTGAGAAGTCTGGTGTAATTCTGATATGTCTACTTTGTATGTTACTTGGCTCTTTTCCCTACCAGCTTTTAATATTCTTTCTTTGTTCTGTCGGTTTAGTGTTTTATTTATTATGTGACAAGAAGATTTTCTTTTCTGGTTCCATTTATTTGATGTTCTATAGACTTCTTGTACCTTTATAGTCATCCCTTTCTTTAGGTTGGGGAAGTTTTCTTCTATGATTTTTGTGGAAGACATATTCAGGTCCTTTGAGTTGGGACCTTTGAGTTTGTTCTCCTCTATCCCAATTACTCTTAGATTTGGTCTTTTCATTGTGTCCTGAATTTCTTGGATGCTTTGGATTAGGAGTTTTTTTTTATGTTTTGAATTTTCTTTGACAGTTGTGTCAGTCTCTTCTATGGTATCTTCTACACCAGACATTCTTTCTTTTCTCTTGTATTCTGTTGGTGATACTTACTTCTGTAATTCCTGACCTCTTTCTAAGGTTTTCAGTTTCCAGGTTTGCCTTCATTTGTGTTTTCTTATTGTTTCTACTTCCACTTTTGAACTTTTGAACTGCTTTATTCAGTTTCTTCACCTATTTGATTGTGTTATCTTGTATTTATTTCAGTGAGTTATTTATATCCTCCTTTAAAGGACTCTATTATCTTCATGAGATAGGATTTTAGGTCAGCTTCCTGATTTTCAGATGTGTTGGTGTATTCAAGGCTTGCTGTGGTGGGAGAACTGGGTTCTAATGAAGCCCACATATATTAGCTTCTGTTGCTTATGGTTTTGTGCTTGCCTATTACTGGTTGTCCTTGGTGTTTGCTAGTCTGGGTGACACTGTTTAAAGTCTGCCTCTTTTGTCACTGGGTTGCTTCAGGTTTCCTGGTAGGCCTGCCTCCCTAGCTGTAGCAGACCACTGTGGGGTCTTCCAACTGGGGGCTCTTCAGAGGAGCTGAGAAGCTGCTGATCTCTTGCCCTGGCTGCAGTAGATCTCCTGGGAGGCCTTCAGTCTGTTGGGTCTTCAGAGGAGCAGACAAACTGGCAGTCAGTTGCTCTGTTGCCTTGCGTGTAGCAGATCCCTTGGGAGGCCAGTTGCCCTGTGTGCAGCAGATCCCCTGGGATGTCTCAGGCTGTGATGTCAGTTACCCTGAGTGCAGTGGATCTTCTAGGCTAGCTCAGGATATGGTCTCCCAGGGGAGCAGACTAGGAGGCTGTCACATGCTCTGAGTGCAGCGAATCCTCTGGGCTGGTTCAGGATATGGTGTCTCCAGGGGAGCAGACTAGCTAGCAGTCTGTCCCAGCAGAAAGATCAAGGATTAACTTTAAGAAGACAGAAAAAGGCAGAGAGATAGAGCCTTAGAAAGAAATTTCTTCTATATAAATGAGGATCGGGACTGGTCATATACCTGCTATTGAGCAGTCTTGAGGTATCCCATGCAACTCATCATCTAAGAACATTCTAGATCAAGAATTTCCCACGAGCATCTGGGAAATACCTTAAATGATGGGTTGCTGTCCTATAGAATATAATTAAAGTGTTTCTTCTATACACATCACATGGACTTGGAGATAGGCATAGTTGCTCCTCTCTGACAGGCCAATCTACCTAACACCCAACTTTGAGCATCTTGGGTTTCCATCCTCACAACTTTAGGTCCTAGTTTCTACAAAGCAACACAGGCGTCATTCTATTAAGCCTGAAGTTGAAACTGTTCCCTGGTCATTTTAAGCTCCTCATCCTGCCGCACCAAGAGATTACTGTATTCACTGTTGTGACAAAACTTCATTGTTAAGGATAATTAGTTTACTGCTACTCAACAACTGTGATAAAACCTATCTCAGATATGGAGGGCCCACTCCTTATCACTCCTACACATAGTTATAATACTCTATGAAAAACCATGGTAACTCAGTGAATACGTAGATCATTGGGCTTAGAACAGGGCTTATTCTACCAGGTCAAAATGCCTACCTTCTGATGTGCTAAGGAGTGGATGGGGAAGAAGGAAACTATAATTGTTGAGCTTTGTCTCAAGGCCAGCTTCTGAAAAGCCTTGCCTTGTTTGAATTACTTTACAGATGGTTTTATGAGCTTAGGTTCTGAGGAAACAATCCCAAGTTGAAAATTTCATTAAGTCAAACTACATGTAAATTATCTAGTCTTCCTAATGTCATAGCTCTGTTTGCCCCAACTAAATAAGCTTATCAGAATGACATTAGCTGATAGTTGGGCATGACATCCAACACAATCCTATTATATGATAAAGTGCTAAGCACTTCATATTATTTCTTGAGTACAGTGGAACTGCTGCCTTATTTAGTGTGAGGGAAGATTATGCTATATAGAGCTAGCTTAGGAAATTAAGGCCAGTATTGCTTTGGCATTCTTGTAAAGTTATGCTAAATTTGGCAGCTGGTTTTTAACTGAATAGAGCAGTCTCCACTCCCCACAGTTTGTGTAGTATTGAAAGAGCAAGAGTCCTTATGACATTTAAATGAATCTACTCTACAAACATCTGATTTGCATGCAGATCTCCAGGAAAAATTTATACTAATAGTAGTATCAAACAAAGAAGGAACTGTTGCAAAGGTCTAATTTAGCTCAGAAACTTAACCAAATGTTCTTTACTCTCAGGTCGGTTGTAAAAAAAAGTTTATGTCATCAATGAACAGATTGGTTTCTGCCAATGTGGAGAGGGTACCTGCTTTCTTCACTTTTCTCAGTTAGTTGATTGGCATTGTATTGTGATCCTGGGGGATCTACAGAAACCAAGCATTCATCAACTACTTCTCTAACATTTTATTGAGGCCACACAGTCTCTGCCATGGAGTTGCAGACATAAGATACATGGCCCTTACCAAGCATATCTAGGGTACTGTGTAAACAAACCTATGTGTGAATTCAACCAGTCACCAATTCGCAGTGTGATTATGTGCGAGCTCAGCCACCTCTCTGCTTTTGAGGGTTCTTGCACTCATTTGTCCCTCAAATATCTGTTGCTTGCTTGCTTCATGCTAGTGTTGGGGGAAAAACAAAGAAGGATCAAGCTAAAATTCCTAACTAAACCAAAATCCTGAATCACAACATCAAAGCAGAAACAAAACTGACCCTCAGCAAACCTACTCAGTGCTTTGTTTCTGTTGTTAGACACTTTTGGATCTGGAGATCTGCTTCCCAGAATTATAGTGAGAATGAACTGTGGACCTGATAAAGCAGAAGGTACACTGTACATGCTTCAGAAATGCTAAAGGTTGTGATCATGTCTTGCAGAGCTAGACCTATAGCACTAAAATATAACATGTGCAAACAGCAGAGGAGGGCGGAGAATGTGGGATTTATTATGGTATTGGAAATTGAATTAGGGTTCTCTAGAGGAACAAACTGTATAGAATGGATCTTCTATCTATCTGTCTGTCTGTCTGTCTGTCTATCTATCTATCTATCTACCTATCTATCTATCTATCTATCTATCTATCTATCTATCTCTCTATCTCTCATCTGTCTATCATCTATCTGTCTATTTACCTATCATCTGTCTATCTTCTATCATCTATCTATCTATCTATCTATCTATCCTCTATCATCTATCAATCAATCATCTATTTATCATCTATCTTGTCTATTATCTACTAATTATCTATCTGTCTGTCTATCTATTATCTATCTTCTATCTATCTATCTATCATCTATCTATCTATCTATCTATCTATCTATCTATCTATCTATCTATCTATCTACCTATCTACCTACCTACCTATCTATCTAGGAAACTTATTAGACTGTCTTACAGGCTGTAGTCCAGCTAGTCCAACAATGGCTATCTACCAGTGGAAGGCCCAAGAATCCAGTAATTGTTTAGTCCACAAGACTGGATATCTCAGCCAGTCTTCACTATGTGCCAGAATCCCAAAGAAGTAGGCTCTAATGCCAGCAAAGGAGTGAACTTCCTAGCCATAGCAAGCAGGCAAAGAAGGAGCAAGCTTCCTTCTTCCATATCCTTTATGTAGGCTGCCCCCAGAGGGTATGTACCAGATTAAAGGTGGGTCTTCTCACCACAGAAAATTGGGATTCAAGATAAAACGTCCCACCAGGAAGATCCAAATTAAAAGTAGATCTTTCTATTTCGAGTGATTTAATTAAGAAAAGATCTCTCACAGGTGTGCCTAGCCATTTGGGTTTCAGTTCATTCCAGATGTGGTCAAGGTGATAATCAAGAATAGCCACTGCAGAAATCATGGAGGATCTCCATGGAAGAAGAGCTCTGTTCTCTGGTGTCTTGGAAAAGGCACTGATTTCAGTGTTGTAGCGGGAAAGGCTGCACTGTGTACACAGTGGGTCACTGAGCAAGAAGACAAGTTAGGGCTCATTGCAAAGACTTTCTTTCTGTCATGTCATGTCTTTGCTGAGGACAGAGGCTGGATGCCCTTGGGGGTCAAGGCAAGTCTCTTCTATGGTGCTTGGCTTGAGAACATAGGAGACATGTTGCAACCAGTGTATACCCATCCTTGTGAATGGGACACTTTATCTTAAGCTTAAACTGTGTTGAAGGTTGAGTTGTATTAGGAGCCCTTAAGGAAAAGAAATATGTTAGCTTCTGGGCTTGGTATAAATCAGGAGATCAACTTCTATTTTGCTTTCTTTTAGAAAGGCATCGAGAGACTGATGGCTCATGATGTCATGTTTGTTGAGCACACACAGCACACCACACTCATTGGCAGCTGGGGGTGAGGCGGAACCGCTGATGAATGACGTGAGCGAGTTTCACCTGCAGTGAAGGACACGCCTCTGCCTTGAGGAGTACAGTTATCCCCTTCCCTTTGAGGCTCTTAGAAGCAGAGTTCTGTTTGTTTTCAGTCTGGTGTTTCCTAGCTGGGATATTAATCAGGATGCCTGAAGTAGGCGGCATCTTCAGATGGGCAGCTGAGGACAGTGTAGTAACAGGATGCTGATAAAATATGGGCAGGGTAAAGAAGATAGAAGGGAGTGTGTGTGAACAGTTCCAGTCTGGGCTAAAGGACAAGTGGAGGGAGCAGTTCAGGAATCCGGCAGGGGGGATCCTCGTAAGGAGGGCCTCTAGATAGGAACGCTAGAAGGATGCAGCCATGTTCCAATGACTGAGGGGAAAGGGGTCAAGAAACCTCAGTATTGTTCTCCTTTGCAGCTTCCTGCTGGGGCCTCCACTGGTACAAACCACCCAGGAGCTGGAGGTCCAATAAGCCCAGTTATGCATGTTGTCAGCACCAGGGTCAGCCTCCTGGGGTACACTGGAGGCCAAAAGGGTACAGTCTGAAGAGGCATTGTGTCTGAAGAGGCAAAGGACTGCTTGACTCTGGTTCACAGTGCCTACTTTTCCTATGCTACCACACTGAAGGCAGCAGCTCCTCACATCCCCCATGCAGTCTGCACAATTGCCCTACAAGGTAACATGCAGTCATCATCATCAGAGAGGGACTACACAGTGTAATGAATCACAGACCTGTTGTTTCTGGCTATTCTGACATCCATTCCCCTCCTCCTTTTTTAGCAACATTTTTTTTCTTGGTTAAGCCACTCCTTTTGGGTACTTCCCCACAGTTCCTTTGTCAAGCTGTGTCATTTGGATCTTGTATCTGTTCCAGGACAATTTCTTTTTCTTTTTTTAATAGATATTTACTTTATTTACATTTCAAATGTTATCCCCTTTCCTCATTTCCCCTCCGAAAACCCCCTATCTCATTCACCTTCCCCCTGCTCACCAACCCACCCACTCCTGATACCCTGTCCTAGCATTCCCCTATACTGGGGCATCAAGCCTTCTCAGGACCAAGAGCCTCTCCTCCCTTTGATGTAGAACAAGGCCATCCTGTGCTACATATGTAGCTGGAGCCATGGGTCCCTCCATGTGTACTATTTGGTTGGTAGTTTAGTCCCTGGGAGCTCTGGGGGTACTGGTTGGTTCATATTGTTGTTCCTCCTAGGGGGCTGCAAACCCCTTCAGCTCCTTCATTCCTTTCTCTAGCTCCTCCATTGGGGACCTTGTGCTCAGTCCAATGGTTGGCTGAGAGCATCCACCTCTGTATTTGTCAGGTACTGGCAGAGCCCCTCAGGAGACAACTTTATCAGGCTCCTGTCAGCAAGTGCTTGTTGATGATAGAGGACTTTAAGAAGGACATAAATAACTCCCTTAAAGAAACTCCAGAACAATTCTTACTGGGTGGGTAAGAATATCATTTTGATATATGGCCATATATATGCAGTGTTAGAGATATGTTAAAATTATGATAATATCATCCCAGAGTCACACATGGATCAAACAACAGTGATAAAATGGAAGCAGTGCCCAGAGTGTGGGCTTTGGTGTCACTATCGTGTGGCCGTGATTGAAGTGCCTGACAGAAACAGCCTGAGGGAGAAAAGATTTAGTTCCACTCACAGTTTCACTGGGACTTCAGTCCATCACAGAGGCAGGGAGGAGTGGCCCAGTCACTGGGGGTTTCTCTGTGTAGCCCTGGCTGTCCTGGAACTCACTTTGTAGACCAGGCTGGCCTCAAAATCAGAAATCCTCCTGCCTCTGTCTCCCAAGTGCTGGGATTAAAGGCGTGCGCCATCGCTGCCCGGCTGTTCACATTTTCACAGACCAGGGAGCAGAGTGGGAAGGCTGGAAATCAGGAGGCAAAACCCTGCACCTCCTGATCCAATTCTGCAACCCAAACCCACAGAATAGTGCCACAACCTGGGGGCTATGTACTCAAAACATGAGCCTGTGAGGCACATCCCAGGTTGGAATCAGAAGGGCTAGTGAAGGGTGGTGAAGGTGCTGAGCATAACCTTATCACTGATTGTCTTGGTATGGGGAAAGTATTCACGGCATGTGGTCCAAATCTAGCCAGTCAGAGCCAGATGTGGGCACCCTGCTGTAGTAAGACTTGGAAAACCCATTTTCATGAATTTCAGGAAGGATGAACCACAAGCCCTATAGCCTTTGTTAGTAGGGTTGCCAAAGGATGCTGAAGTTAGCCTAGAGAACAGCACAGTTGGAGGTGTAGACAGATTTATCCACTCAGCCCACTTTACCAGGGATCCCTACTGATTTTGAAACTCGAATCTCACAGCCTAGGAATCCCTCAGTCCTCAGACCAGGACATCTGGTCAACCAGACTGGAAAGTGAGAGTGTATCCTGCTAACGTTATTGGAGTTCTCAGATCCAGCCCTGTCTGTGAACTTTCACTGGTTTCAAATGGGTCCTCAGAAACTAGCTTCTCTGGGAACAAAGACCTCTGTGTGAACCTCCTAGCCCATTCTTCAATTCTTTTTTTTTTTTTTCTTTTTTCTTTTTGATCTTTGAGATGAGTAGCAGAATATTTTTCACATTCTCTTCCAGTCCCATAAAAGCTATGTATGTGTATCAGGCCTTGCAACTCCTCTTCTTCCAATTGACCATTAAAAAAGTAAAGCCACATACCAAACAAAGAAGAAAGAGTAAATCTGCGCAGAGTGTTCCGAGACGCAAGCGCTGAGTCCAAGCTGATCTTATCAACTAGCAGCTCAGCTTTACCTAGATGAAAGCAAGGGCCATTAAAATATCTGCTTGGAATTTTTTTTTTTTATATGAGACCAAGGCTGAAACATGAAGCACGAAATGCTATTTATCCTGCTTGTAACGCTCAACAGCCGAGAGCCTTCAAGAAGTTGCTCCAAAGACAGGAACTATTCTAGGGGCTAAGCCTCTACAGGGCAAAACTTGGGTCAGGATGTTTTCTGTACCCTAGGTCTCCAGAGCAGAAAAGGAGCTAGCTACTCTGGGAGTTTCTGGGTCTTAGAGGAACAGCAATGTAGCTCAGGGGTTCAGAGCTGATGGTATATATGTGATGGCGTGTATCACATGTGGGGTTGTTCTTGACTCACTGATCCTGACAGTCTTTCCCAGTACTGTACTTACTATTTTTACTTGTTCCTTATGTTGTATCTTACGTTTCTTTCTTTTTTTTTTTTAAAAATAGGTCTCTGTGTGTAGTGTGCGTGTGCGTATGTGTTTACATGTAGGTGTACCTGTGTGCATACACATGTGTGCATGGGTCTTAGGCCTGAGGTTGATGTTGGGAAACTTTCTCTATTGCTTTCCATCTTATTTACTGAGGTAGCGTCCTCCTATATGGCTAATTTCACTAGCCATGTTGCCCTGTCTCTGCCTTCCAATGTTGGAATTGTGGTCACCATGCCTACCTGGTATTCCCCTGGGTTCTGGGTATCTGAACTCCAGTCCTCTGAGGCAAGTGATTTAACTGTTGATCCATCTTCCTAGCCCTTAATCTTAATCATTTTTAGGGAGGCCTTTCTGACACCCCTGAAAGAGACTATGTCAGATTGAGATGAGCCCTACCTCATCTTCCTTCTTTCTCTTTGAGGGGAATTTTATCCCTTTCTGTGGAGCTGGTGGGACTGTTCCCCACAGTACCCATCTCCCACCACACAGGGGTTGCCAGGTAGCCAAGCAAGCCAGTCTTTTTTAGTGTCATGATGGGTTCATAGGCAGGCATGTGACCGGAGCAGGGTTAATCAGTCTTCTTTGGGATTGATCTAGTGAGAGAAGAATAGTGGGAAGGTCTATTAAGCAAGACGGCTTGATATCACAGTACAGACAGAAAGGGTCTGAGTGAATTAACTTGTTCAAGTCATGTAACTTGTCTGTCTGCCTCACTCCTAAATATAAACGGTGGAGATCAACTCTACATGTCTTGAAACGTCAGAAAGGCTGAGCTGGAGAGTCAGTACCAAGTCACCACAGGCAATCTGTCAGCCTTAGGAGAGAAAGATGGCCTTCTCTAAAGGTGAGCAGTGGTGAGGGGTGGAAGAAGGATGAGTCAAAGGATAAAATTCTTCTTGTAAAAGTGTATGCTTTGTTGGCCTGTTATTTTGTTTGATTGTTTGATTGTTTTTGTTTGTTTGTTTGTTTTGCACTCGTACGTTTGTACAAACATCACTACTATCATTTTTAGGACATTCTCACCACACCAAACCTTTATCAGTCACTCTACATTTTGTCATCTCTCAGGCCCTGAAAACTAATAATCTCTCTCTCTCTCTCTCTGGATTTGCCTATTCTGAGCATTTCATATAAATGGAATTGTGTGTTGTGGCATCCGTGCCTGCCTTTTCTCCCTTAGTGAGAAGCTTTCAGCTCATCCACACTCCTCTTCATTCTTCCTTATGACTAAATTTTTCCTTATGAGGATATTGCATACATCATCAGTTGACCTCTTTTATGTCTAGTATAAATACCTGATAATTTTCATAGAAAACTGTACGGCAATCATAAATTGTTTCTAGGATGATTTGTTTGTTGAGTTTTCCTACCTCATTATAAATCCATGAGTGCAGTTGTCTAACACTTAGTAGATGTTCAAAAATTATGTGTTTTCAGAGTAAATAAGTGAAAGATGTTGTGATATCACAGCACAGACAGAAAGAGTCTGAGTAAATTAACTTGTTGGAGTCAGGTAACTTGTCTGTCTGGCACACCCCTAAATATGAACAATGGAAATCGAGTTCAGATCTCTTGAAATGTCAGAAAGATACAGGCTTAGAGAATGAACTAAGACAAGGAAGGTATGATGGCCATCTTTGGTTGTCCACTTGACACACCCACGAAGAAGGAATCTCAGTTGAGGAATTGACTTCATCACATTGGTCTGTGGCAGGTCTTTGGGGCCAATTTCCTGATTGTTAATTGATAAAGGAGGGCCCAGCTGACTCTGGGCGGTGCCATCTCCTTGGAAGGTTGCTCAGGGTTGTATAAGGAAGCTAGCTGAGGAAGAACAGGGAACAGGTAAGTAAGCCGTGTTCCTTTATGGTTCAGTTCCCACTTCTGGGTTCCTGCCTTGAGTTCCTGCTTCGGATTTCTTGGACAATGAACTACCATGTGTTGAGAGACCAGACTAACTCCCATCTTGGGTTCAGGCTCCATCTTAGAGGACCTGACCTAAGGTTGAACTCCAGTTAACCACCAGGCCTGCCCCTAGCACTGGTCTCCAGGTCACTCCCTAACAACCACCAATCAGGAGGAAAGCGGAAGTTACAGTTGTACCTAAAGATATTTACTTATGAAAGTTTATGGTTTTGCTCCCAGAACCAGTCAATCGTTATAAAGGGCAACAAATTCTGTAATAGCTCCCCCAATCAGATGTGTGCCAAGCTGGATACTCCCTTGCTTGTTTGCTTGCCTCTATAAATGCTTGCTTGAAACTAGACTCTGGGCTTCACCCTCCTGTCCTGCTGCATCAGTGATGATGGCGTGGCCTGAGCTCGAGTTTGAATAAAGACCCTTGTCCAATTGCATTGGAATTGGCATCCTGGTGGTCTTTTGGGGTTCTCAAAATGGTCACAACAGTGTAAGCCTTCCCTTTGGAGTTGTTTTTGGTCATAGTGTTTATCACAGTAACAGAAAATAAACTAGGACAAAATGGAGGATGGTGGATTAGATGAGGCTAAAATCATGCTGAAAAGCAGCCTATGGATGACATCTCTGACATCCTTTGAACAGCATATACTGGGGCTATCACTGTTTTTGGATGTACCTGTTTTTACTGCTTCTGCTATTTCTGTCCTCACTAGGATATCTGTCTCTCCAATTTGCTCTGAGCCTTTGAATAACTTCTGATTAAAACTGTGGGTCTATATGATTGTCTGTGACTTAGCTGCAAGGGAAGCGATAAGAGTAAGTATCTGCCCTTGTTGGTTTTTCTATTTGAAATGGGTGTGTTGAACCCTGGATTCACAGTGAGGAATTCTCTAGAGCAGTGAGACTGGGTAGAAAAAATTAACTATAGTGAAAGAGATAGGGTCTCTCTGTATTGAATCACAATTGTTTGATGTTTGACCAGATGTCTAGTCCTCTGGAGTTATTACTTTCCATCTACTTCCTACCTCCAAAAGTCAGGTGTCAAGGGTAGGAAATGTTATTATGCACTCAAGAGGCTTATTAATTTCTTAAAGAAGTTTGCTAGAACACAGTACCCTTTTACATGTAAGAGTTGATCGCTTTAAAAATCAGAAGCCAAACGAAAGCAGAAATCTCTAGAGAAAACACTAAGACTCTAGCTGTTGGTGTGTCTATGCTTATGAGATCTGTTGGGGGGAGGTAAGAGTAGAGGGGAAAGGGAGGAGGGAGGGTGTCTCCCTGATACTTCAGATGTCAAGAGGTGTGGTCTTATGGCTTAGGAAGGCCAGTGTTAATTCTTAGCTTGAAAAAAAAATCTAGAATAATTTGGGAGTGGGACCTCTGAGCATGCCTGTGAAGACTTGTCTTTATTATACTAACTGATAGGGGAATGCAGGATCACTTCCTGAGCTGAGAATCCAAGACTTTGTAAGTGGAGAGAGGAGCATGTGTTCAGTGCATCTTCTGACCATGGAGGGAACGTGCATGACCACCTGCTACAGGTTCCTGCTACATTGTGCTCCCTGGCATGATGGACTGCATCCTGGAACTGTGCACTAAGACGAACTCTTCCTCACTTCAGTTGCTTTTGTCAGAGCATCCTATCACAGCAACAGGAAAGTAAAGGAAGACGCAGCCTTTCCATGTTTCACCTTCTGTCCCAAAGGGAGACATGCTGAGAAGCCCATGATTTTGCCTTGGCCAGTGTCCAGGACTTCCTAGGAGTGAACTCTTCCATCATTTCCTCATCTTGCCATCAAGGGAATCCTACTCTTGCCATGGACCTGGTGCTCATGGCAAAGGAGATGTGCCACATCAGAGGTATCATCCTGAATTAAGCATCCTTTGATTAGACCAGTGTAAAAATGAGCCCACTCTCCTGGGCCCCCGAGCACTCGGATAATTAAGCAGCATAATTATCCAAACCATTAACAAGATGCCAGGCTACCTGTATTTAAGCCAAGATGCATCATGTTTACCAGACCATAAGGAAAGGAATTTCAGAGGCCAAAGCTGTCTCTCATTATTATCTTGGGTGTTTGAGTTGGAAGCACTTGGAGAGAATTTGTTTCTAACCTCCTACTTTACAGAGGAAGAAACTGTGTCCTAGAGGGGAAGGAACTTGTTTGGAGTCTTTTGTTCTTTCCGTTTTTTTGTATGAATGGTATGCATGTGTGTTTATACATGTTGTGCAAGTGTGTGGGCACATGTGTGTAGGTGTATGTGCATATGTATTTGCATGTGTATGCATATACATGTGGAGGTCTGAGATTGATGTTAGATGTCGTCCTCAATTTCCCTTCCACCTTATTCATTGAGTCAGGCCCTCTCAATCAAACACAGAGGTCAACAATGGCTAGTCCTACAAGCCAGCTTGTTCTGGGTGTCTCCTATTTATCTTCTGAGGCTAGGATTACCGGGATGCTACTACATACACACAATTCAGTACTCACACTCTCATGGCAAGCACTTTAACCACTGAGCCATCTTCCAAGCTTCTTGCATGGAAGCACAATAGTTGTAGCCTCAAGGCAAAACTTTGGTTCTCCATTTCTAAAGGGAGATATTAAAAATAAGAAAATACTCCTCATCAACTTGATATGATATCAAATAAGAAATATACATGAAAACACTACTAAAATATTAGGCATATTTAATAGGAATTGAGCAAATGCTTTGTCTTTTTATCCCCCGATTTCTTCAACTGTGCCATAGGGATAATAATATCTATTCTTTTTATCAGGATGAGTGAGGCCTAAGCTAAAATTCATAAACAGCCTGGGCTAGAACTCTGAGCATTGTATGCACCATGCGTATTAGCTCTTACATTGAGTCTCACATTCAATTAGGTCCTGCTATTTAACTGATAAAAGCTAATTAAGTGATTAACTATTTCTGCTTCAAATTGTCTTATTGGAAATTCTTCCAAAAGTTAGATCTCACAATTAATTTTACATATATGAGTGCTTGCCTACCTGTATATAAGTGTACTGTGTGTGTGCCCAATGCCTGTAGATGCCAGAAGGTATCAGATCTCCTGGAACTGGAGTTATGGTAGTTGTGAACTACCACGTGGATGATGGAAACTGAACTCAGCTCCTCTGAAAAAGCAACCAGTGTTCTTATTAGCTGACTCAGATATCCAGACCTGTTTTAAAGTTTTTAAAATTTATTTTCTAGTATTTCCTTGAGAATTTCATACAATATATTTTGATCATGTTCCTTTCTTTCTCCCAACTCTTCCCAGATCTCCCCCATCCAGCTTCATGCTTTTTATCTCTGGGAATGGTTGTTTAGGTCATCATGGCAGATTGGAGCTTCACTATGTCATCTGGGTAAACATGTGACCTGAGATACTGCCATGTGGTATCTTGTTTGAGGTCCCAGCTGTGGTGGTTGCTGGTGAAGGGTCTCCGAGTAGACCTCTTCCTGTCTTTGGGCACCTGCTTAACTGTAAAAAGAGGCTGAGTGGTCACCTCTGGTCCGATCTAGATGTTCCTGTGGTAGTTGAAGCCTCTTCTTATATTTTTGGTTGTGAGCCTAACCTTTAATGACTGAGCCATCTCTCCAGCCCTGAAGCCTCTTCTTATTGAGCTCCTAGAACATTATATAGGTTGTCTCCAACTTGGGATGCCTTCACTTGTAACTTTTGGCTTTCTAATGGTGTGAGATGATATATATCTATTCTGCTTTTTCACTTTCAGTGTAATTTATTGAACAAATGACCTGCAATCTCAATGCTCTGCTATAGAGCAGGCTTCTGAGCTCATTTAAGGCAGAACAGGGTAAGTTAGGAGCATGAATGCATTTTGCATTGGAATATGTTTCTTACCTTATGACATGCTTATCAGAATGTAACCCCATTATAAGTTGAGAAGCAAAAGTTGAACCTAATTCCGAGTTCAGTGCCAAATTTATGTGATCTTGGATGAGTTTGATTAATCTAAGCTTTAGTTTTTTCATGTGTAGAATTGATTGATATGAAGATTCAGTCAGATAATGAACATAGACTCCTTAGCACTTTTTGTTCCCTCTTGAGCCCCTGGTAGGGACTGGATACTGTAACAACCACTGGAAAGTTCTGTCACTTCTAGAGCTCCTGGTAAAAACTGCATTGCCAAGGACCAGCCTCGGCTTGGAGAGGTGTTCTGAGAAAGGGGTGTTCGGGAGTGGTACAAGCTGACAGCCTGTGTTCTGCCCGAGACAGCTTTCTGAAGATCACCAGACAGCTCAGCTCTTGCAGACCAAAGCCCAGTCTTTTATTTTCATATCAATCCAATCATCCACTCCAGGTTCCCTTTTGATTGTCCCATGAATCAATATTTTATGACCCTAGCCCCTTGATTCTCAGATAAGACAGCTAGTATACTCTTTTTTAATTGTCAATACTTGTGGAGGCCCAGACCCTGTTGGTTCTGTTTCAGGGGTAGAACCATGTCACACTGTACCATGCAGGAATTGGTACTGGATATTGTAAAAACCACCAGAAAGTTCTTGCATTTAAAGTGGGTCAACCCCTAATATTATCTTCTTTCTTCCTTTTTGTTCTTTCTTTTGCAGTGAAGTACAAGGTTTTGAGTAACTAAATTCTGTTGGGTTGAATGTTAGTAAATCAAGAATTATCTTTCCTCCTATTTTGTTACCCATATGATTGCAAGGACAGAATTTATGAGGAGCCTTTAGGATGTCATGACACTAGTCTTTAGCATTCTTACTTTAAGGGAAGGAGTCAGTGTGATTTCCCACAAGTAAGTCACCATTCTCTACCCATAACACAAGCTGAGCTCTTGAAGGTCCAAGACAGACAATGCCCACCAGGAACAGAAGCAACTTCTTCAGAAAAAGAAAACCATGCCCAACATCCCACTTTAGCTGGCCCCATCAGGGACTATGTTTGGAGATAAATAAAGAAGCGACCACACCATCCAAACAAAATAAGTAGTAATAAAGTCTTCTGTGAACATATACTTCTTGATACCCTAAACCTTGCAAAGTCACAGGCAGAGTGCCATTAGATATATCATGTAAAGACACAATGTGTGGACAACCTGGCCTATGACATGTTTACAAGGCTGAGTAAGTGCTTTGAAAATGTCTACTTCTCATGGCTTGGCAGCAGGAAGGCAACTCTAGATAATGTACGGTTTGGTCTCCTAGAGAGGAATGGAAGAAAGGTGTGGCAGGAGACAGAGTACTGTTATTCTGATTCTTGAACTTGAGCAAGAGTGTCAGTCCCTTCTCATAGGACTTTAACTCAAGGGGCTTGGTGTTTGTGGGCACTGGTCTTTCTGAAAAGGAGGCCTTTGAGGGGTTCTATCTCAGGGTCTGGCTCTAGACCATAGAATCCTTGAGACATTGGGAATGGAGCTATTTGCCTTCCTTCCATGACTCTTGAGTCTCCATACATAGCCTTGGTCCTCCTAAACTTAAATCTTGCCATCTGGTGAGTGTCATCATTGCTGGCCATCCAGTCCTCTAACAGCACGTTTTCCAGGCTTTCTTTCACTGAGTCTTCTGTCCTAGACATTCTCCTATTCATTTAGTTCATTAATTTGTCAGATAATGACATCACCTTACTACTAATAATATCGTGTGATGTCCACGGAACTGTTTTTTAAGACGGAGCCTCACTGTGTAGCCATGGCTGGTCTAGAACTCACTAAGTGAACCAAGCTCGCTTCAAACTCACAGAAATCCCACCTGCCCCTGTTGCTTTGAGTGGTGGGATTAAAGGAGGAAGCCACCATACCTCCTGGCCATATTCTTACCTATTTTTTTTTAAAGATTTTATTTATTTTATATACATGATGTGTACACTGTAGCTGTCTTCAGACACACCAGAAGAGGCCATCAGATCCCATTACAGATGGTTGTGAGCCACCATGTGGTTGCTGGGATTTGAACTCAGGACCTTTGGAAGAGCAGTCGGTGCTCTTAACCACTGAGCCATCTCTCCAGCCCCCCTTACCTATTTTTCATAAGGGAAGATGAAGTTTCTGTTTGGTTACTTGACATTCTTAGTCATTTGTACAGCTATAACAAAATGTTTTAGAATGGGTGATTTATAAAGAAAGGTAATTTATTTCTCACAGTTATAGAGTCTGGGAAATCTAAGATCAAGAGCTGGCAGCTTCAGTGACTGATTGGCAAGCATGCTTCTGCTGCCCACATGGTGGCTTGTGGCTGTGGTTTTGTCATGGAAGGGGAAGTCGGAGCTGAGTTACTTACTCCCTGAAGTGTTCTAATACAGGCACTAACTCAATCCATGAGAGGGAAACCCCAGAGGTGTAATCATCTCCTGAAGGCCCCAGCTCTTGATACTTTGATTTTGCTTCTTAGTGTGAATTTTAAAGGAACTCAAATACTTAACACATAACATTTGACTTGTCTAGAGATGCACGACTAGTTATATGGGGATCCAGAAATTAAGTGTGTGTGTGTATTTGTATATGTATGGGTGGCAGGGTTTATGTGTATGCAATTCATACAAGATAAAAACCTTGATATCTTACCTTTTTTTAAAGACTGGCGTTCTTACTGGCTTGGAACTCACTATATAGGCTAGGCTAGCTGGGCAGCAAACCCCCAGGATCTGCCTTGTCTTTGACTTCCTAATGCTAGGATTACAATTATGCCATATTTTGTCTGTCTTTTTATTTTCCCTCCCCTACCCTCTCCTCCCCTCCCTTTTCTTTCCTTCCCTCTCTTTCCCCTCCCCTCCCCTTCTCTTCCCTTCTTTCTCCTTCCCCTCTCTTCCCCTTCTTTTCCCTTCCCTCTCCTTCCCCTTTTCCCCTTCTCTTCCCTTTCCTCTCCTTCCTCTTCCCTTCCCTCCCCTCCCCCTTTTCTTCCCTTCTCTCCCTTTCCTATTCCTTCTCTTCCTTTTTCTTCCCTCTTCTTTCTCTATTTCATTAATTCATTAGTGAGTTTCTGAGAATTTAATTTAGGTCCTCATCCTTGCAAAACGAGGACTTTACTGACTGAGCTACCTCCTCAGCCCATCTCCAGAGGCAGAATTTAAACCTTAACTCTCTCCCTCTGTAAGAACTAGACCCAATCCGACACTTCGAAAACTCTGAGTGGCAAGAGACTTTTTCAGAATAAAGTCACATAAAAGATAGACAAGGGTGAAGTTCTTGGCTGGGCACCTATCACATGCTTGCAATGAATCATCTACTGCCAGGAGCTGCTAGGTGAATTTTATTTCTTAACATTTGTTGGGATCGGGTTGGATTTGGGCACATGCCTTCTTGTTGTAAACAATACCTTGGCCAACTAATTGCTGTTCTCTGGTTTTGAAAGGCATGGGAGACAGAGCATGCATGGGGGTTTAATTAGGGTTAAAGAAGACTCGGTAGCAAGTGCTTGGGAGGTATTGCAGGAATGGCAGTGATTCATGTTTTTTATTAGCTTCCCATCACTATGTCACTATGGGGACTACTTTCTTATTTCATGAGAGATCTGAGCAGGTATTGAAGCTACCAGGATTCAGGTCAGTCTTCTAGTCCTCCTTGAAGAGAGGGTGCATTCATTCTTCAGGAGAGTTCTGAGACCTTAGGGACATGGGTAAATCTGTGGAGAGAGATGCATAGCTGTTTCCTAGGCCAGATAAATTCCAAAATGGGATACTGAGTCTCATAATATCCTGGACAGGTGGCTAGGTAATAACTATTTTCCTTAGACTTGTCTCTCAATGGCTCATGTATTTGAATATGGTTGGTTCAGGGAGTGGCACTATTAGGAGGGACAGCCTTGTTGAAGTAAGTGTGGCTTTGTTTGAGGAGCACATCACTATGTAGGTGGGCTTGAGATCCTCCTCCTAGCTTCCTGGAAGTCAGTCTTCTCCTGGATGCCTTTGGATCAAAATGTAGACTTCTCATGTCCTCTAGCAGCCTGTCTGCCTAGATGCTGCCATGTTTCCTGCCTTGATGATAATGGAATGAACCTCTCAACCAGTAAGCTGGTTCCAATTATTTTGTCCATTATGAGTTGCCTTCGTTATGGTGTCTCTTCAAGACAGTGGAGACCCTAAGGCAGCCAGTTTCACTGAGGGTGGGATTCTGCTGGATTGTAAGAGGGAGTTGGCTCCAGAGGCACTTTCCTAGAATGGGACTAGGGAGAAAGGAAATTGCATCTCTTTCCTCTAGCGGGCTCAAAGCAAGCAAGCTATTCTCTCTCAAATGTTGTTTTCCTTTTGCCACAAGTTACCTTATCAATGCCCTACTAGAGATTTGGTAGCCTGTGGTTACCTGGGGGGATCGGTTAGTGACCCAAGCAGATGCAAAAAAGACAAGAGAAGGACAGTTGCCAGGAGTGTTTTCTGGTTACTGAGGCATTTCTCATAGGAAGTTATAGATCCAGAGATATTGTAGATGCCTTTGGACCAATCCTGGTCAAAGAAGGCAAAACTGACAGCATGGGAGTGTCGTCTGTCATCAGGGATTATAAACCTCGAAGGGCTCAAAGGTCCAAGCCCCTGGTTTAGAATCACAGCATTTTAGATATGGGATTTCACAGATACCCCAGGGCTCTGGGAAGCTGTGACTTTCCACTATATACATCTTCAAGGTACCAGTGGAGGCACATGGCTATTCATCAAAGTCAGTTTTAGGAGAAACAACGTATCAGGGAGAGCTTATTGGGTGAAGTCCTTGTGAAGGTGGACCTGGATGGCAGGTTCGGCTGGGTCCTGAGTTACTCTTTCCATTTAGCTTTAATTCTGGAAATGTAACAAAGATGGCCACTAATGCTTCCCAGTTATTACTGCCCTCAGAGCAGGTGATTCTAGAAAAACACACAAACAAAAAACCAAAAAGGGTTTCAGTGACCAGCTAGCTGACAAGAAGCAGCTTGGGGAAGGAATAATTTATTCTGCTCAGAGTCTGAAGGGACACACTCAGCCACTGTGCAGATGTCATGGCCACAGAAACATGAGATAGCTGGTGACATTTTATCTACATTCAGGAAGCAGAAAGTATATAGAAGGAGAGCCAAGCTACACCAGTTTGAAGCTTACCCTTAGTGAGTCACTTCTCCTAGTAAGGCTCTGTCTCCAAAAGACTTTACAACCTCCCAATACACTGCCAGCTAGGGACCAAATGTTTGAGAATGTGAGCCCACAGAGGACATTTCTCACTCAAACTACAACAGGAGGGTATGACAATTTCAACCCAAGCAGCACAAATGCCAGGATTGGTCTGGCTTGGGTCATATGCCTGTTTCCTGAAGCTGCAGCTCCATCCAGGAGAATCCTGATTAGCACCATCTCTGGGATGAACGTGTGCCCTCTGCCCTTCTTCTAGAGTAGTGAAATTTCTATTATAGTTGCTTGTGGTAGGTAGGAAAGTGGTGCCCCCGTACCCCAAACACTCTCAGCTTTCCCCCAGAATCTGTGGATATGTTAAGTTCCACAGCAAGGGGGAGCGAAGGTTGCAGAGTCAATGAATGATGTTAGTCAGCTAGACTTAAAGAGATGATTCTAGAACATGTGGATGGTTCAGTACAGTTAAGAAGCTAGAAAAGTCAAGATAGAAGCTACACCTGGATTTTAACCTAGTGAGTTGGCCTAAACTCTGGACCTCTGGGCTTATTAGGCTAAGTAGACTTGCACTGTTACTACTAAGTGGTAGATATTTGTTCAACAGTAACAGGAGACTGACATTAAAATGTTACTGCTCAGGCTTCCTGACACTCACACGTGGCTGTTGCTAGGTCTTTGGTGCAAGTGGAGCAGGCATTGGAAGCTCCTGGAAATCTCTTCTATTCTGCTGCTGGACCCGGATGTCACTTGGGCCACCGGGGATGAAGGTACACACCTGTGGGTAGAGGTGTGTATACAGGTGTGTGCTGGTGTGTGAAGGTACACACCAGTGGTAGAGGTGTGAACTGGAAGCAGCAGAGGCCCACGACCAGTCTTGCAATTTCTGACTTGACTCCACATTTTGAGCAAATAATCAACTTCTGTCGTCTTCAAGTCGCCGTCATTTGGCTCTGTGCCAATCTCAGAGCTGGAACAACCCCAATGGGTATAGAAAGTAAAGGCATCGGCACTGAAGTTTGCTGAGTCCCTTCTACCTGGAAGGAGGGAGCATTTCTCCGATGTGCAATGATGTTCCAGAAGCTTCTTGACTCCTCCCCTGCCCACAGTAGCTTTTCCATTGGATGGCATGGTCTTGGTGTTTTAACATTACCTCTGTCTTGTCTCTTGCCCTTGTCACTGGTGTCTGTTTTTAGGCTGCAGCTCTCTAGCCATTCTGAGTTGACTTGACCCTGTGGCTCTCTGGACTCTGCATGGCCTGGGAGAGTTAGCCTTGGTCTAGTTCTGGCCAAATGAAACTCCCTATCCCAGACATTGACTAGCTTCCCATGCATCTTACCCAGGGAAATGGCAATAAGAACTCTTTCCTTTTGTTCATTTTTGAGGGAGGGTCTTGATATGTGTCCTAGGCTGGCCTTGAGCCCTCCATCTTCCTGCCTTCACCTCATAAGCACTGAATTTAAAGGTGCATGCTATCAGTACTTAATAGCATAGAAGACTCAGTGAGTCTTCTATCCAGTGCCATTTCAGGTGACCTCATAGTTATGTTTACTGAGGACTTAACCTTAGACAGCAAAGTCAATGCTTAATCTTTAACCTCGTCTCACTGCCTGTATGTGAGGATGTGTGTACTGGTGTCCCTTCCCTAAGTCATGACAGCTGTAAGAGCAGAGACCTTAATTGATCTAAGGTCACTCAGCTGCTAAGTGTCAGAGCCAGGGTTCAACCATGCAGTGATTGTGATTCTGAGGCCCATGTGGTGATGTTACCTGCATTACCATGCTCAGCTACTTTGTCACACTTAACAGGAGGCTGAGACAGTGGTGACAATGGTCCAGGGCTGTCATATGTACTTGGGTGGGTTGGGCACAACGCAGTTGTATGGGTGAGAGTCATTCACACCATCATCCATATTAACTGTATTCTGGAGTTGTGCTGTGCAATTATATGTGGTCATTCAGCCCCTGTGTAAGCCAGCAACAAGGTCACAGAGACATGTCAGAAGCTCTGCCTGGAAGTCTCCTCAGTTAGAAAGGAAGGTACTTATTATTTTCCAAAGTCACACACAGTGGGGCTTGGGTCCACGGCTGTCCTCTGTGCTGAATGGAGACCTTAGGCCAACTGACATACATTTTCCCTGCTTTCTTTTCTCCCCCATCTCTTTCCTTGTTTCTTCCTTCCTTCCTTCCTTCCTTCCTTCCTTCCTTCCTTCCTTCCTTCCTTTCTTTCTTTCTTTCTTTCTTTCTTTCTTTCTTTCTTTCTTTCTTTCTTTGTTTTTTTGTCGTTGTTTCTCTGTCTCTCTGTCTGTCTCTGTCTCGCTCCCTCTCTGTTTCTTTCTTTCTGATAAAAGTCTAACTAGCAAGCCAGGCTGGCCACAAACTTGTAGTAGTCCTCCTGTCTCAGCCTCCTAAGTCCTGAGATTTCAGACATGAGTCATGACATTAGGTTTGTCTTTGTGGAAAATAACTCTCTGGGAATGAGAACCATGAGTGGTCCCCAGCTGATAGGCCACCAAGGCGCTTGACCTTGGTCATGACAACACAGAGCCATGAGACTGAAGCTGCCTTTGGAGTGTCCCATCTATTCAACATGTTGGTATTGCTTTTTTTTCCCCTCAGTCCTTGCAATGCCAGGCATGGTACTCGGACTTCAAGAATGTGTTTAAATGTTTACTTAATTTAAAAAGGGACCACTGTTACAAACCTGCTGATCTCCTAAACATTGGCTGTTCCTTTGAGCCAGTGTGGAATGCTGCTGATAGCTCTCTGTTCACAACACAGTATCTGGTTGGAGGGGAGATTATAATTCCTATAATTCCTTCTAGATGATGGAGCTAGAAGGATCCTTGAAATAATCTGGTTCTTCGTCCTATAAAAGAGGAACTAGGAACTCTAAAGTCGCTGGAGGTCACGGAGCGATTGACTGCTAATCAGGCTTCAAACCCATGGCTCTTGAGTTTTGGTTCCATTTCCTTTCATTTACAACTTTCTGACCTCGAATATGATCTTGGCTCCACCATTGACTGTGTGGCTTTTAATCTGGTATTTAACCTCTCTGTTCTTGGCTCATCTGAAGCACAGGCATTCTCAACTACTGACCTCATGGAGTTATATTAAGGGACACATGAGATTTTTTAAAAATTTATTTATTTTATTACACTCCATATTTTATCCCCCCACCCCGTCCACCCTTCGACTGTTCCACATCCCATACCTCCTCCCCAACCCCCTGTCTTCACAAGGATGTCCCCACTTACCACTCCACTTACCACTCCACCTGGCTTCTAAACTCCCTGGGGCCTCCAGTCTCTAGAGGGTTAGGTGCGTCAGCTCTGAATGAACACAGACCCAGCAGTCCTCTACTGTATATGTGTTGGGGGGCCTCATGTCAGCTGGTGTATGCTGCCTGTTTGGTATTCCAGTGTTTGAGAGATCTCCGAGGTCCAGATTAATTGAGACTGCTAGTTCTCCTACAGGTCACCCTTCTCCTCAGCTTCTTTCAGCCTTCCCTAATTCAACAACAGAAATTAGCAGCTTCTATCCATCGGTTGGGGGCAAATATCTGCATCTGACTCTTTCAGCTGCTTGTTGGGTCTTCCAGAGTTCGGTCATGTTAGACCCCTTTTTGTGAGCACTCCATAGCCTCAGTAATAGTGTCAGGCCTTGGGACCTTCCCTTGAGTTGGATCACACTTTGGACCTGTCATTGAACCTTCTTTTCCTCAGGCTCCTCTCCATTTCCATCTCTGTGATTCTTTCAGACAGGAACAGTTATGGGTCAGAGTTGTGACTATGGGATGCCCCCCTCTCCCTCATTTGATGCCCTGTCTTTCTGCTGGAGGTGGGCTCTATAATTTCCTTCTTCCTACTGTCAGGAATTTCATCTAAGGTCCCTCCCTTAGAGTCTCTCACATCCCAGGTCTCTGGTTCATTCTGGAGGGTCTCCACAACCTCCTATCTCTAAGGTTCCCTGTTTCCCTTCTTTGTGCTGGCCCTCAGGGCTTCAGTCCTTTTCCCTCACCCAGTACCAGATCAGGTTCCCTACTCCCCCCAACTCCCCCACCCCTTTCCACTTTCCCTCTTAGGTCCCTCCCTCCCTCCCCACTTATGATTGCTTTCTTCTCCCTCCCAAGTGGAACTGAGGCATCCTCCCTTGGACCCTTCAGCTTGTTGACCTTTTTGAGTTCTGTGGCTAATATCCACGTATTAGTGAATACATACCACACATGCCCTTTTGGGTTTGAGTTACCTTACTCAGGATGATATTTTCTAGTTCCATCCATTTGCCTGCAAAACTCAGGATGTCCTTATTCTTAATAGCTGAGTAGCATTCCATTGTGTAAATGAACCACATTTTCTGTATCCATTCTTCTGTCATGGGACATCTAGGTTGTTTCCAGCTTTGGCTATGACAAATAAGGCCGCTATGAACATGGTGGAACACATGCCCCTGTGGCATGGTGGGGCATCTTTTGGGTATATTCCTAAGAGTGATATTGCTGGGTCTTCAGGTAGATCTATTTCCAATTTTCTGAGGAACCTCCAGATTGATTTCCAGAGTGGTTGTACCAGTTTGCAATTCGACCAGCAATGGAGGAGTGTTCCTCTTTGTTCGCATTCTATCCCACAGGAACACATGAGATTTTTTTGCCTGGAGAGTGCTTTTCTAAATGTTAGGCATGCATAATTAATTGTCCAGTAAATTAGAGTTTTAATTAGTGTTTTGTGATGCTGGGGGTTGGGCCTAGGGCCTTGTGCATGTTAGGCAAGTCTTTGACCAGTGACTTACATTGCAAGCCCTAAAGTTAAATACAAACAAACAAACAAACTAACTAACAATTGGTCAAGATCACTTTGCATTCTAGAAGCATACTCTTCCTAGTTGGGTTAGGGGAAGGAAAAAGCACCCTGTGCGTGATGTTTGTGCTGGGAGTTTCAGGGCGTGCTAACCAGTATTTGTTCAATATAGTGTTCTGTGGGACTCTAGGTTTTTCCTAACTCTGAGAAAAGCAATCCACTAAATCTCTTCAAGGTAACAGTGATAGTTTATACCCTTCAAAAATGCTAGGGTGAGGTTAGCACAATGTCATTCTTTCCAGCTGTAGGTGGGGAACCTCAGCTAACAATGGCTGGTCTGGATCTCCTTGGAGATGGAACAGGAAATGATTGTATGTCTGGCCCTTAGCCAGGAGTCCCCTTGCCAGTGTCTCCCCAACCTGGCATGCGATCTGCCCTCACATGGAGGAGGATCTCCTATCCAAGTGAGTGTGTGGGCTATCGGTGGAGGGAAGGTACAAGGGCCAAAACACCTGTGATGTGGGTTGCATCGTGGGTGCTGGACAGGCTGGTTGAACACCATTGTCTTCTAGAATCCGCTGGGGCTTAGGGACCAAAAGCGGAAGCTTCCCACGGTGAGGTGAGATTAGCTAAGTGAAAACTGTAACCCAACACAGTGAGTTTGCATCTTGATGAGTGCAAAGCCAAAGTAAGCATGACCAAGACACAAGGGCGTGGAGAAAGATTTAACACCTGCAAGATGTAAGCAAAAACCCAGACTTAGTTCCAAGACAATGCCCTCTCCCAACAAAGGAAGCATGGGGATTTCGTGGAGAGGCCCACATATATTCATATAGGAAGACACCTTAGGGTGGGCACATTTCTGAGCATGCTTAGTTAGGGATTGTATTCTTTGTCTCTTCTTTTAAGGCCTTAACTGAAAGAAGGAAGGGGATAGACACTTTTGAGGGGTACAGACTAATGCTTAGAAGGTTAACAATGCTGACTACAATGTCTTTGAGCATGTCCACCTTGCATCATGAAATTTTAGCTGCAAAGAAAGGAAAGGACCTCACCTTACTTAGCCCCTAATAAAACTTGCTTTGGTTTGAGGTTTCCATCTTAGGTCACTTTATTTCTTAGTTAATATTGGACTGTATATCTTGCTGTTTGTGCAAGAGAGAAACTCGGAAGCACCCTATGTCTTTTCTTTCTTCCTTTTTGCTTCAGTGTTGGTTCAAATTTGAGTGCATTCCTTAGTATTTTATGCTTTGAGTTCTTAGCTCGTGACTGTATGGTTACAATAACTTTTAAGTGTTAAAAGAAGACCTTTCAGTTGGAGACTTTTCAAATATATACAAAATAGAAAATATTATAGAACCACAAACCACTTACTTGTCATTTAGCTTCAACTGTTATCAGCATTCTGTCAAAGCAAGACTTTGAAAACCTTCAGTTCACTGTTACTTTAACTCCTCAAGGTTTTCTCTTTACCCATGCACTTTATAATGCACTTGAGGATGATCTTTTCTGTTGGTTGGATTTAGAACCACCTAAGACACCAAGGAACCTTTCATGTTGCTGGCCAGCTTTTCTGAAGATTTATCTAATTAGATCCGTGGATTGGGGGGAAGACCCATCCTGAATATGGGTGTCACCATCCAATGGCCTGGGGCGGGGGGAGACTGTGTGCATTAAAAGATAAGGAACAAGAAAGCTAGCCACGGGGGCTGGAATTCTCTGCTTCCTGACCAGCAGAACTTGAGCTGCTCTGCTCTATCACACCATCCCTGTAACAATAACCCACTTCTCCAAAACTGAGCAAAATGCACCTTTCTCCCCTTCAGTTACTTCTGTTGGGTATTTCGTTCATAGCAATGAAAAGTGATACATGCTATCTCATGTATTACACAGGCACACAGGTGTACAGTGATCGAATCCCTTCAGTCCTAGGGTTGTGATGAACCATTTGGGGAAGGATGCCCCACCCTACAGGTGAGAAGCACATCCAGTGTGCAGAGCTGATCCTGTAACCCTATGTTCTCATTGGCTTCCATTGCCTTTAAGGAGAGCTCTGCAAGGACCCACTGTCCATCTGTCCATCTTGCTTTCTCTGCTCTGGCAATTGTGAGTCCATGAAGAGGGCACACTGTGTACAGCACAGGTAGTGATCTGTGTTTGCTCCTGCCCATGACCTTTGGACACTCTTTCTGCTGTAGCTTCCCATCTGGGCTGTGATACCATGTTCTTAGGGAAGTCTTTGGTCCTTTCCAATCCAATCTGGGCTCTCTAGTGATATGTTCTTACCAAACTGAGTCTTTCTCTTCTTCTACTCTTATCTTAATCTGTCACAATAGATTCCCCTTGGTGATGGCAATCTCTCTTCATTCCTTAAGAGTACCCTCTCTAAGACTGCCACCTCCCTACTGTCTGCAGAGTGCCCAGAACATAACAGATGCCCGACAAATTGTGGACTAATTGAATGCTACTTTACCGTCCAAGGTTAAGACAGTACAGAGGTAAAATGAGATCCCTGTAAACCAGATGCTGGATGACTCATCACAGCATGAGAAGTTCAACCTTGGAAGAGATAAGAAACAATGCAGGAAAACAACTCCAGTTCTCAGGCAGTGCATGGTTAACTGCCAAACGAGCACTGTCTGAAGATGTCAAAAGCATCAGGTTCAAAGAAAGAACAATCTCTGTGAGCTGGGCTGGGCTGGCTTCAGACTGTATCATCTTTTGAAATATAAAAGCCACATGTGAACAAACATATTGATGTCCTGGAAACTGAAATTCTTGCTCATGATAATGAGTGTAATTTAATTTTGAGTTATAAGAGTCTCTAGTTCGACCCTGAAGTCATGACGATAAGGCCGCGTTCCCACATCATTCCAGCATGGGTGGAACCTGCCCTTTCTCAGGCTCAGAGTCGGGTCTCTGGTTTATTAGCAATAACTGTCCTCAGGCCTCGCATCAGTCCTCCCTTTGCCCGATTTCTTATGTGTTGCCTCCCATGGTTTTGTAATAAGGGGCTTGTTTTCATATGATCTGATAAGGAGAGAAACAGTCCCTGGGAGTGCTTTGGAAGTTGTGGGCTGGCTTATGGAGGCCAGGCTGACATCTATAGACCAGAATCTGGTACCTGAGATCAGCTCTGTCTGCATCTGCCTTAGTTTCAGCACACCCCTCTTTATTTCACTCTTCCCCACCCATCCTGCTTTAAAGCATCATCTTTGTGAAGGCAAAGGTTGCCATGGAAACCTCAGTACACACCTTTGACAGGTGTTTGGTACCTGCTGGTTGAGTGGAGGGGTGTGTGTGTGAGGTTCATGGCCCTGAGTGAAAGGACGGAGGCCAGAGGCTATCCACCTTGCTTCTGGAATCTCCTCTGCTTGTAACTTCAGGGTGAGGTATTGTCCTCTATCTCTTTATTTCCCTTGACATTACCCAACACCAAGAGCTTGTTTGCAGTCACCGTGAGTGTATATCAATTAAGTGGAATTAGAGAACCCTGGGCAGTCATTTGGCCACGGGGTGAAGAGGAAGGAAAGGCAGCCTTGAATAAGTTGATACAGAGTGAAGTCCCTGTTCTCTTACCCATTGTGCAATCCTGGGCAAGTCACTAGACTTCAGGGCCTTAGCTTACTCATCTGTGTGATGGGAATATTGGCAGCAGCAGTCATCCCAGGGCAGTTGAGAGGCAGCCTGGTTGGGAAGAGGACTGTAAACAGTGGAATGCCCGGAGATAAGCGTCATGGTGGACTCTTGCCAAGACGACTTGGAAAGGCTGGGGATTCCCACAGGGCAGTCAGCAGAGTCTTTGGCCTTCAGATGGACTCTGAGCCTGAAAGTTGAACCAGCTGGTTTTAGATTCCCAGGTCTTTGTCTCCAGGAGCTTCAGTTGTCATTTCCCAACACCCCTCTAGGCACCTTTGTGCTGTCGCACCCAGCCTGGTGATGTGTCGGACCAGATGCGGCCTGGTAGCCTGAGTAATCTGGAGTCACCTTCCAAAACCACATCTGCATTTATGTGTCAGCGGAGGGAAGAAAAACAAGGAGAGGGTACAGGGGTGCAGAGGATATGCAAGGCGTACTCTCCCCTCCGCTGCCAACCTTGGATTTGGCTTGTGGTTTCCCAAGGTTTTCTCCACTTAGTGCCAGCCTTGCAGATAGAATGAAACCTACTGGGTTTGATTTGAGGGAAGCCCAAGACCCTCTCTCAGTCTCTCGGAGTAACCTGGAATTCTCCCACCTGAACTTTTAGTTTGATGCTTGTATGTGCCCAGTGAAACACAATGAACCGCTACAAACATCTGGATTTCAGCGTATGTTATCTTAGAGTGGAGGGTCAGGGACACGGAAGGGATCATTTGGGGGGCTGGAAATACACCGTTAGGAACTATCTTGAAAGGATGTCCTGGGGTGGAACACAGTGTGAGTGCTTATGGAAGGGACCGCAAGAACTCAGCCAAGGCTCAGGGCCAGGAGGATGGAAAAATCGAGACAGAGAAATAGGAGCAAGGGGTGGAGGACCTTGTTTTAAAAAAAACAAATTCATCATAGGTCTTCACAGAGGAGCTTCTCTGCCTTAGCAAGCTAATTACCATTAATTACTATTAATGGAGATATAGTTTATGTGTGCTTGTGTGTGATGTATGAATGCTTGTGAATATGTAGGCTCCCACCAGTGACCACGCAGAGGGAGGGCTTTTAAGATACCTTCCTCTATTACTCTCTGCTGTTTTGCCATGAAGCAGCATCTCTCATTGAGCTAAAGATCACTATTTTGACTAGACTGGCTGGCTGGCAAGTTCCACCTGTCTTATGCCTCTCCGTGCTGGTCTCATAGACATGCCCGCTATGCCTGGCCCTTTCCTATGGGTATTAGGAATTTAAAATCAGGAAATCGGGTCCTCATGCTTACATAGCAAGTATCCCTAAACACTAGGCTATTTCCCCAGTCCGGAAGAATAAGTTAATTTTACTTAAACTTCAGGGCACCTTTCATTTTGTCAAAATAAAAATAGTCCTATTGACAAGTCAAATGTATTTTAATAATAATGTTATAATCTTATGCATAAGGCAATATGGAGGCTTGTTCCAGATTTCTCTGCTCCATTCTTTCCCCCAAGCCTATTCTGTCCCAAGTTACTGTTGCATGTGCGCGTGTGTATTTCCTCTCTGGAGTGCAAGTGATTCTGCAGGCTGATCTACCTTTCTTGGCCCAAGGAGTCAAGTCTCTTGTTTGCTGGTTTGTTTGGTTGCTTGCTCTCCCTGCCCAGAGCTGAAGTGCTATTTGCACTTTCATTTTGCTCCAGTTCCATCCTCTTTGCCTAGGGAGATATAAAAGCTTGTCTTCGTTATCAGCGCACCCCTCAAAGGGTGCATACTAATTGTTGGATCAGACGGCACACAGTGGGCACACAATGCATTCTGCAGTGATTCAGAGTCCCAGAAAGAAAACACCCAATCCTCTGACGCACACCTGTCTGGGGTTGGTTTGCCAGAGCGCTGTGAGGTGCCCGGCTCTCCCAGGGAATATCTAGAGTTTAGATCAAACATCTTAACCACAAAGGGGGCAGAGTGGGAAATATGTTCCTTATTTGAAGAGATACACCACGTTCCCCGTTCTATACAGTGCACACGGAGGCCGAAAAGTATATTGTCGATCAAGTTTGGCCTCTGCTACCAGCCTGGCTGGATTGTGATTGGAACACATTTGCAGCTCACTGGTGCAGTCTCTTTTTATTACTCTACAGTCCTAGAGACTGTGTTCAGAGCCTTGCTGGATCCTCTTTAAAGCTAGCTCAACTCCAAAAGCACGAAAAGCACACGTAGGGAAACCCGGAGGACAGTGCTCTGTACATCACAACAGAAACTTTCAAAACTTCCTATTTAAAGGGACTCCAGGGTTTGGGGGGATGGCCCAGTCAGTAAGTTGCTTATACATCCTTCAGGAATCAGGTCTTTAGAACCTATAAAAAGTCAGGCCCAGCAGCATACTGTATTCCTAGCCCCAGGAGGGTCCCTGGAGTGTGCTAACTAGCTAGTCTTGCCAAATTGGTGAGCTCTAGGTTTAGTGAGGAGAGACCTGTCTCAACCAATAAGGTGGAGAGAGGAGAGGAAAACACCTGACATTAACCACTGGCCTCTACACATGTGCAAATACACGTCTGCGCCAGAACCTACACACACACACACACACACACACACACACACACACACACACACACACACGAGGCGGGGGGGAGGGACAGGGAGCAGGAGAGACTACTTTTCCCCAAATTCCTCTTTCAACATTTAACAGCCTTCTTACGTCACCCTGGTCTCCCCACTCCTGTGACAGCTCCTCAAGGGATGGGAGCAAATCCTCTTTGGGCTTCCCCCTCCTCAGAAAGTAGGGGTAGCTAATTAGTTTAAATCCTACCCTCCCCCTCCTCACATCTAGAATGTTAGTTGACAGGAAGTACTTCTTACTCATAGGTCAGAAATGAAGTGTTCTCCATGCTTAGAATTCCTGGGTGATCTCAGTCCAGAAAACCTCATTCAGGGTAACCTGCTGTGGCTAGTAGTGTGCTGGAATCAGTTTAAACCGGTCCACTGAGTGTAACTCTTCCCAACCTTGCTCTCAGTGATTCAGTTAGTAGCTTGAACCCTGCTGTCCCAGAAGTATTTACACCATGGCAATCAGTAAACCCCGTATGCCAGGGCTCCCAGGGTTAGACTTGTTAAGCATTTACCAGTGCAGCAGGCACGTGTGCAGACCTCAGAGGAGCACCTTTCTGTATATAAATGGGGGGCTTTCTGTCCCCCATTTATGTACAGTATTCTGCAGCAGACACCGAGTCTGGGTGGCAGGAAGAATTGCTCTCTCTCTCTGTTCCTCAAGCTTATTCCAACTTAGTTTTGTCTCTCTTCTCTTTCTTGGTCTCGCCACTGCTTATAGTCCTAGTACTGTCTTTTCTGGTTGGTTCTAGATCAAACCTGAAGCTAGTTCAGGGTCACGTTTTGCTGTTGTTTGGGTATTTTGCTTGTTCGTTTCGTTTTTGTTCTTGCATGTTAGTGGTTCTCCACAGTGGCTACAAGCTAAAATCCTCTTGCTTGAGCTAAAGGAGAATCAGAAGAGAGCAGGTCCTACCATGCTTCTCTTATCTACATCAGCTTGTCTTGAATTCTTATTCTTCCTTTAGTAGAAGGCTCAGGCCCCTTCTTGCTTACATTTTGGGGTTACTTCTCCTGAAATCTTGCATCTGCTGCACTGGTCTCATGTAAGAGTCAGTGTGCCATGCTGGGAGGCTTCTAGTCTCACAAAGCCACCCATATATTCCTCAGGAAGCTCTTCTCGAGTCTTCAGACTATGCTAGGCTTGTCTGTTGCATTTTCTTTAAAAATCACCTTTGGGGCTAGAGAGGTTAAGAGCACTCGCTGTTTTTCCAGAGCACCCAAGTTCAGCTCCTAGCACCTATGTCAGGTGGCTCACAACCTGTGGGTCTCAACCCCTTTGGGGCAACATATCAGATATCCTGTACATTACTATTCAAGACAGTAGCAAAATCACAGTTATGGAGTTGCAACAAAATGATTTTAAGGCTGTGGGTCAGCACAACGTGAGGAGCTGTGTTAAAGGGTCACAGCATTAGAAGGTTGAGAGCCACTGGATGCATGTGCCAGACATACACACAGACATAAATAAAATTAAAAAGAATTAAGTGATTCTTGCCACAGTGAATGGTCCCACATCCGTGCCCATAAAGACAGCACTGACTGGACCTGGGGGTTATTAATGATGACAACAAAAAAATGAGGATTTGTCATTGGGAGGAGAATGGTGGGTGATCAGGGAGAGCTCGGAGAGGTAGTGATCAAACTGGGTCTTATAAATATACGACAACTTCAAAGAACAAGTAAAAATGTTATTAGGAATCATCCCACCCTTTTCTTTCACAGTTAAAGCAGTCTGTCTTTATAGATTTACTTTAGTCATTCTGTGATTAATTATATATTGTATGCTTGAGGAAGGTATAGATCATGTCCTGTTTTTCTTTAACACCATTGGACCAGATTCATACACTCTCTAGTTTGACTTGGGAGAGGTGTTGGCAGATAATAGCTAAAGGTTAAAGAGATACCAATGGGAAGGAAGGTGACTGGGCCACAGAAAGGAGAATGGAAAAACACACCCGTAGTGTGTGTGTGTGTGTGTGTGTTGTGTGTGCTGTCTCTGGTTCCTTTCCCTCTCTGTGTGAGCCTGCCTTGTTACTTCCCAGTTTACTTAGGAGGTGACAGAAGCCGTCACTCAACTCCTTAGTTAACACCTCACCTAAAGAAACAGCTTAGACAAAGACTCTCCTGGTCCCAGCTCCTAGGGTCAAGTAGGTTCAGCTGTTTCCTGCTGGTTAAACTAATGCTACTTGAGGGGCTAGGATACAAGATAATGGGATGGATCTCAGGAACCCTTTCAGGCAGGTGGTACACCCAAGGGGTTGTAGTAAACTTGGCAGATACAAAGATAGAACCATAGCCTGTTTGTTTGTTTTTTTTTTAATCACTTTCAAAAATAGAAATTAAGCTTTGAGTGGTGGTAGGGAAACGGGGGAGTGAGAGTAAGTGAGCGCAAGGGGCCCATCCTATCAAGAAGCTAGTGCGCTGCTAGTTAGTCTTCTTTCATCAGAACTTTAGGCTTTTAGTCCCAAGGGTCTTGAAAGGACAGATAGTCCCAGGACTGTTTTCTTGGTTGCCTTTAGGCCTTGAATGCCAGTGGAGGGAGAAAATCAAATAGACTGGTGCCCAGTCTGTAGAGAGGAGCTGGCTGGCTCTGGAATGGGCTGGTATTAGCCAGACCTTTAGAGTCATGTGAAACAGTTGTCCACAGTGGGGGAGGGTAGGACAGAGAGAGAGAGAGAGAGAGAGAGAGAGAGAGAGAGAGAGAGAGAGAGAGAGAGAGAGAGAGAGAGAAAGAGAGACAGAGAGAGAGACAGAGAGAGAGAGAGAGAGAGAGAGAGAGAGAGAGAGAGAGAGAGAGAGAGAGACAAAAAAAGAAACTCGGAGCTCTCAGGGAAGAGACTGCTGAAGAATAAATGTCCTAGAAAGTGAGCTGCCTACTGTGTGAGCTCAGAGATGCTGGGGTCTGGTCCCACCATGGATAGTTATAGTCAATAACTTATTGGTGTTATTGAGGCCATCAGAGATAATAGTGAGAAGAGGTGGTCTGTTGCTTTAAGGAACATAGATGGGATACAGAACACAAGCAATTATAAAAGATGTGGTTGGTGAAGTATTGTGGGTCACGAGGCACACAGATGGCGTACAAACTCATAAGTATCTGAGAAATCTTGATGTAGATGTTTATTTTTTATTTATTTTTTGTTATTTTTTTTTTGTTTTTTCGAGACAGGGTTTCTCTGTATAGCCCTGGCTGTCCTGGAACTCACTCTGTAGACCAGGCTGACCTCGAACTCAGAAATCCGCCTGCCTCTGCCTCCCAAGTGCTGGGATTAAAGGCGTGCGCCACCACTGCCCGGCATGATGTTTGTTTTTTAAATATTTATTTATTAATTAATGTATTTTATTTATATGAGTACGTGGTAGCTGTCTTCAGACACACCAGAAGAGGGTGTTGGATCTCATTAAAGATGATTGCGAGCCACTATGTGGTTGTTGGGAATTGAACTCGGGACCTCTGGAAGAGCAGTCAGTGCTCTTAACCACTGAGCCATCTCTCCAGCCCATGTTTATTTTTTAAAATTATTGATTTTATTTATTTATTTTATGCACTTACAGGGGCATGTGTACCCACCCATTAGGGTGGGGATCAGAGGACAATTTGTGGGAGTCAGTTTTCTACCTTTACTCTATGGATCCCAAGACTGAACTCAGGACACAATAAAGCTTAGCAACAGTAGCCTTTACCCAGCCTTCTTGCCAGCTTAATTAAATTAGGCCTGGATAGAGAGAGTTTAGTCAGGTGACTGAGGGTCATGACAGAGTGGGTGGGGAGAAGCAGGGAGCATGGACTTATATTGCTAATGTAAGATTTTGGAACAAAAGAACTCTGTGTTGCCCAGAAATGTGTACCATCTGAAGCTTTGGAGTCCTCGTGATGGGTCTGGGCATTTTGTGGATCCTTTTATTGCTTCATGGATAGGAATTTGTGTTCTCCACAAATGGAAGATATCTCTAAATCTCCCAGGCTTTGGCCTCTACAAGGGCAAGGCCCTTTGGGCTTCTTTGAGCTGTCATCTCCTCTGAAAACTGACTCCAGGAAAGAATTGGAAAGCAGTTATAAGTGGCCATGACACCACTGACTCTCCTGAGTTCTGCTGTCGTTCTGTAGTTGAGGCAGGGCCACCAATGTCCCCTTATGTGACTAGAATTGCTTTCTAGGGTGGGACTCTGATGTTTTGCTCTGTGGCACTCATGCCCTGCTCTACCAGTACCCCCAAAGTAACAATACTATGCTATTTTCTTTTTCTTACTATCACCACAAACTACTTCACCCCCAAACTACTTCAACAGTCAGGGAGCCTATCTATGTATACTGAAGCTACTTTCTCTGAGTGTGGGGACATTTCCACTGTCGTGTCTATGACCCCATACATTTCCAGGGTAAGTGGACTGGGACAGTCTCTCTTGTGCTATTCTGTGCATGTCATCTCTTCACCTGCATGTATAGAAGGGACCAGAGTAGAAAGTGACTTTTTGGATAGGGGAACTATAGTCTTCTGGTTGTCTGTGGGCTGCTGGCAGACCTCAGAGCCTGTCTTGGCTTGTTTCCTTATCTGTGGTGCAGGAAGGTTAGGCAGCTGTTTATTATCTTGATTGCTCACATTGCCTGGAGAACAGGACACCTGGGCAGAGAGCAGGTGGCACATGGGTTGACTGAACCAAGAGGAATGTCCTGGCAGGCAAACGCGGCATATTCAAGTTGTAGGGGCCTGGCTAATTGAGGGTGTGGGCGCATTTCAGCTGCTTCTTCAGGATGGAGTACAAGCTTTAGGGTTCCACGGGCTCCCTAGGATCTCCTCCTGTATCCCGTTCTTCCTACTCTCCATCTTCTCACCCCTCCCCCACTTGTTTGTCCCCTTTGTCCCCAAGACATTCTCACTTGTACTTTCATTGACTACACACACACACACACACACACACACACACACACACACAATTTATGTGAGTACATGCAATCTAGGAACCACAAATGAAAGAGATCATGTCTATCTTTCTGAGACTGCCTATTTTGTCTAACATGACGATCGCCAGTTGCACATGGTCTCCCACAAATGACATAACTTCCTTTTTATGGCTAGATGTATATCTCCCTTTCCATATTCTTGTGTGCTTCCACACTTATGTGGTGCCACACCTTAGCTATTATGACCAGTGCTGCAGTCAAAGATCGTTCACCTGGGTCACATGAAAGGTCGGTGTCTAGTTTTGTTTTTGTTTTGTTTTGTTTTAAAGCTCCATACCGGTTTACATAGAGGCCAGACTAGTTTTTATTCCCATCAGCATTGTGTGTAGCTTCCCTTTTATCTACAGCCCAGCTGGCCCCTCCCCCAGTCTTCTGTTCAGTCCAGTTTCTGTGGTCAAGGCTATGCTGTCCACTCTCAAACGCTTACACGTTACCCCTCCCGGCTTCCCTGTGACTTGATATGGGGACTTTTTCCATACTGAATCAGAAAGGCTGCCCACATCTGTAGAGTAACTTCCATTTGTTGTGTCTGGTGCTGTACTAAGATTTGCCACGCTTTATCTTAGGTGGTTCTTGTTCTTCCCAGGGAGTCAGTGCACTTGTAGCTGCATGGTGGGAAATGTTCCCCCAGTTCACTGCCTTTTCTGTCTCTTTGAATCATTCCCTGTGTTATTTCTTTAGAGCATTCTCGGTAAAAAATAATCCTGTTTGTTTCTTAAGCATTGGTTTTGCCTTTCTCGAATGTAAACTTCCCCAAAGCATAGTCTTTGCCCAGTACATAGATGAAGGCCTTGTGTATGCTAGGCACTCACAAACACATGTTCAAGGACTCATGATGTCATCTATGAGAAAAACAAGCAAGATCTTAGTAACTTAGAGGCCATGTAAAACCAGCAAAGCTGATGTTCAAACCCATTACACATCTCAGAACAGATGCCCTTGGCTCCAAGACTCTTCTTTCATGGTGGTATGATCATCTCACCAGGCTGCGGTGGGCCAAGTTACCTTCTGCTGTGGCATGTCACCTAACTGGCGCTTGGCCTTCTTTTTGTTTTTAACATGGAACATGAAGTCCCTTCCCTCTTCTGTGTAAATAGCTCCTGGCATGGAGCTATTTTTCATAGAGCGAGAAGCTTCAGGACCAACATTACATTTCTGTCCCTGAAATTGTTGCTGGAATACTAGCACCAATGGTAAAGAGGAGCATAGAGATTTGACCCCAGGGAGAAAAACATGGAGGGATTCTGTGGTCCATTTCACTTGGTCAATTTAAAAGGGAAATATAAAAATAGAAATTCTTATTCTACCAAAAAAGTCAGTAATAAATGAATTTTCAACGGAATCAGGTATAGAGTTGGATGAAACATTAAGAAGTTCTGCCCTAATTCTGGGAAGGATTTGAAGGAAAGTGACATATTTGTCTAGTCTTGTCCTTTCTCGGATTGCATATTTATGGTGTATAAATAAAGTAAGAACTGAAAGACAGGAGCTGGGAACAAGGAAAGAATCTTGTCTCCCAAACAAGTCTGAGATATGATGTATAAAACCATCAGAATGTTCCTCACGTCTCAGAAAATTCTAGACTAATCCCCACACTCCAAGATTCAACCCTGTGACTTCATTGCACTAAAATAATATTTTTATGTGAGTGTGAGTTCATGCTCACACCACTGTGCCTGTGTGGAGTTGGTTCTCTCCCTCCAGCTTATGGGTTTTGGGGGTCGGACTGAGGTCCGCAGGCTTGGCAGCACATGTCCTTATCTCCTGGGATATTTTGCCAGTCCTTATCACCATACCCTAAAAATATTGTCAAGCAAAGCTCAGCACTTCTGGTACCTCCAACTTCCCAGTTTGTCCTTCATCTTAAATATCCCTAAGTTCTCCAAGTTTCCCAAAAGTCAGCCTGGATGATTTAAATGAGTCATTTTTGAAATACATCTCTATATTTAAAACCGTCTCTCACATTTGAAACATGAAATCCTTTAATAAGAGCAGATTAAAAATCCCAAAGAAACCGGATTCTGGAGTAGAGGCTCCTACACTTTTCTCTTGATTTCTTTCCTGCTAAGAGAAATTTCTCTAAAGTAAAACTCAGATGCTTATTGTATGCAGGGCCACAGTAAAAAAACTGATGTGATCGATGTGGTTAAGGTTTTCATTGTAGATATGAGAGGGACAGAGAACAGCTAGAGGCGCCTGGAAGAGTCTGAAGCTGAGAGAGAAGTAGATTGCACATGGCCAGCAGACCGGACATGGCTGGAGCTAGGGAAGCAGGAGAGAAGCATAGCAATGGTAAGGAGAACCTAGTGAGAGGAGGGTAAGAAAGTGAGGGTAAGTCACAGTAAGAGAGAGAACGGTGAGGGTAGCTGGGTCATGAGGAGAATGAGTAGCTACAGGAAGGGAAACCAGTGAGACAGAGGGAGTTTAGGGTGGGGGCGGGGTGAGGAGGGCTAGGATGCTAGCGTGAACTGTGACAGGTGACTCTGCAGGAGCATGGGCTCTGATAAGCTGACAGGGACCACAGGCTACCTGTCCCTCTATCAGAGGTAAGGGAACCGACTCATTTTGGCAGATGGGAGTCAGTTTCACAAGTTCCTGAGGAATGCCGTCTTTCATCTAACTGCCAGAAATCCTATAGTCCAGTAAGCTCATTTCTGGGTATTTGGACTGCCCGTGAGACCTAAGAAGAATGAGGCTACAGGATATACCTATCTGGCCAGAAAACAGGGCAGGCAATATCACAGGCTTGGCAGACAAGAAGATATTCCAAGGAGACACTTAAGTCTCTCAGTCTGACTATCAGACTATGGAAACAAAGGACCCCCAAAGAAATGGGAATTTCCATATAAATCTCATGTTGGAGAAGGAAAAGTCACCAGCCAGATAGGAAAGTTGTGCCCAGTAAAGAAATTCCGTAGAGCATTAACAACTTGTGGAAACAAGTCTACAGGATGATGCTGAAACCCAGACAATGATGGACCAATGGTGGTCCAAAGCACATTTTGACAAGACTGTTTAGATTAACATATCCTTGGCCTCCTTTTAAAAACTTTGATCTCACTTCAGGTCTGTGGTGGTTTGAATATGCTTGGCCCAGGAAGGGGTACTGTTAGGAGGTGTGGCCTTGTTGGAGGAAGTGTGTCAATGTGGGGAGTGGGGTGGACTTTGAGACCCTCCACCTAGCTGCTTAGAAGACAGTTTCAACTCTCAGCTCCTCCTGCACCATGGTTGCCTGGATGCTGCCATGCTCCCGCCTTGATAATGGACTGAACCTCTGAACCTGTAAGCCAGCCTCAATTAAATGTCCTTTATAAGAGTTGCCTTGGTCATGGTACCTCTTCACAGCAATAATACCCTAGCTAAGACAAGCTCCCTGACCATGACTTGAGGGATTCACTGGATCTCTTTGGCCCTCTCCCCAAGATGGCCACATTAAATAAATCTCCCTTTTTGGCTTTCCACTTTTTTTTAAAAAATAATTAATTTTTTATTAGTTTTTTTTAAATTTATTCACTTACATCCCGCTCACTACCTCTTCCTAGTTATCCCTCCCATAAACCTTCCCCCTCTCCCCTCCCCTTCTATGAACAGGTGGGGGTCCCCTTGGGTATCCAGGTCTGTGTGAGGCTAGGCACATCCTCTCCTACTGAGCCAGATAAGACAACCAGCTAGAACATATCCCACTGACAGGCAACCCGCTTTCCCTTTTAATTGGGCTCCTTTAATTGGCTTATTGAGGACAGGTGGCCACCCCTGACTTGGGGACAAAGATTGTCACCCCCAAGTTAGATAACAATATCTTGGTTCACTTTGCTAGAATTCTGCTAGGGCCACAGCCTGGAATTCATTGGGGAAGTGATAAGCTGCTTCATGCAGTAGCTGGAGAAGGCTTTTGCTTAGTCTTGGGTGTGTATGTGTAGTACACTCAAAAGGCTGAGTTTTCAATGGTGGACCCTTGAGCCAGATGATCCCTTAAGCAAGGTCGAATGTCTGTCAGAAATACTCTTTCAGCGAGATGAGAGAAGAGTCAAAAGCCATCTCTCCTTGATATCTGGGAGTGTGACTCAGAGTGCAGGAAGCCATATAATAAATCAGATGCCTTTCCAGAGTTCATGTGATACCATCTAGGGGTCTAGATCAGGTTCGTTTTCTCTGTTAGTTAAGGAAGTCAAAGGCAGAAAAAAAACCGAAGCACAACAGGAAGCCGCAGAGAATCTCAGGCACCGTGGACAGAGCAAGCAGTTAAAAGAAGGTTTTTATTGTGGACGAGGACACACACATGCAGCAGACAGAGAAGAAGATCCTCTACACAGAGTAGTCCCAGGAAGCCAGGAAAGTTGGGGGGTTTCCTCCCCTAATTTAGGGTTGGTCAGTTTGAAGAAAGCTAGCTAGGACGGTTGATTGGTCCAGAACTGTGTTGTGACTTGTCCCTGACAAGTCCATGAACTTGTTAAGCTAGTTCATCAGCAGGAGGCCTGCTGGTGAGAGACATAAGCTGTCTGGCTTTTGTCTTAAGCCAAGAGGTTGAGGAAGCAGCAGCCATCTTGGAAATTTGCAGCTTTTATTACCCAGTGTGTGGTAATAAAAGACAGACCCTATCTGTCTTTCTACCAGAGCAGCGGTGGTCTAACTCCGAGTCTCTCATACTGTTTAGGATTTAGAAAACTCTCTTTTGTTAAGATAAATAACATGATTTAGAACAGAAAACCAAACACACCAGGCTTGGAAATATGAAACACAAATTTAAACAAATTCCGCCTCCATTAGCGTGTCAGGGAGACAGCGACACAACAAGGGTGACTGAAGTCCATCACAAGGGGACCAATGAATCAGGGGGATCGGAGAGAAGGCAGGGCATGCCCCACGAGGAACTGCTCAGGGACAGGGAGGTTACAGAGTGACAAGCTGTCTTAGTTCATCATAGCGCAACACTACCAAATATCCAAACTACGTTTTCTCCTCACTTCTGGACTGCACTCAGTGCTCCAATCTGAGCTGCTGGAAGCTCATTTGTCTTCTTTGACTAGAACATTCTTTTGGCTTTTTATTGCTATATTTAAAAATACTTTTTCTCTCTTAAAAAAATCCAGTAGGTATAGAGTTAACATGCAGAGAGTTTTAGATAATAAAGGATAAGGGCCCAGACTCATCCATATAGACTTAACTACATAAGGTCATATCGTGCATTGTTAAGATACTGCCGCACACAACTCTTTCCCCAGCATGGATGTCAACACATGGTCAGCAGGTCAGATCATTCCTTCATGGGTCCCATTTGGGCTCTTTGTAGTTTTCTGAGGTCACGTACACCCGTGGGAGTATTTTTTCCACATTTCCTTGTACACATGCACATCCCGCCCACTGCCCCTACAAAATGGAGTTGTGAGTGGAAAGATTTACATTTGAACTTTTTTTTTTAGATGCTTCCACTTGATGCTTCGAGAGGATAAACTGTTTCGTACTTCACGCAGCAGTGAGTAATCACTGTCTCAGCCTTTCCTAGAAATGATGCTACGCTAGGAAGACTTTTTATAAACCAAAATGTTTTGGGGCTAGGCACACAGCACACTCAACGAAGTGCTTGCTGAGCAAGCGTGAGGACCTGAGATTGGGTCCCAAACACCTTTGTAAAAGCAGAGCCCAGAGCCGTGCCAGTGAACGCCAGCACTGGGTACGGGCAGACAGTAGAACACTGGGGTGCTCTTGGCTATTCCCTGGTGAGCCTCCAGTTCAGTGAGAGATTTTACTTCACAAACAAACAAACAAACAACAACAACAATCTCAAAGCACAGGATGGATGGGGGAAAGAAGGCTCTGCAATTGAAAGCACTTAGTGTTCTAGAAGAGGATTCATGTTTGGTTCCCAGAACACACATCACACGCACCCACATTTCCAAAATACACACAGCTTGGAAGTGCCTGTAATTCCAGTTCTAGGAGATTAGATTCTATCTTTTGACCTCCGTGGGCTCTTGCACACATGTGGTGCACATGCACACGCCCAGGCACACACATAATACAAATGGATAGAAGAATAAATGCAGATTAAAGTAATAGAACGAAGAGAGAAAGAAGATGCTGACATCTGGTTTTACAGGCATGAAGACACATACCAACACACGCACTTCATGGACATATATTGTATTTTGAGGGAAGGAAGATCTGGCACTTTGGAAAGTTTCTAAGGTCTGTAAAAACATTAATCAAGGCTCACCCTGGGCAATGAGACAGGGTTGAAAAAGAAGCATGTCCGTCAGACAGGAGAGCATCCAAGGTGTTAGAGCTATTCATTTTTAAAGTTGCAGAACATCAAGAGAGTGAGAGCAGAGGTTCCAGCCAGTAAAGGCACCCACCACCAAGCCTGATCACCAGAGGTGATCCAAATGGTGGAAGGAGAGATTCGACCCCAGTGCCTCGTCTTCCGACCTCCACATGTGCCCACAAGCATACACACAACAAATAAGCAGATATAGTAAAAATGAGCCACATCTTCATTGTCTCATGGTGGGAGCAGTGGGAAAACAGAGCCACGGGCCTGAGGGTTTGGCCTCTCCGTGTCTCAGATTCTGCATAGGATCTCGTGAATATTAAAGTAAATAATGAGTTTAATCCGGTGCTTGGCACATACAAGCAGTTATTGCTGTAAATCTCCTCATTGAGGCAATTAATACCAACAGAACAATTCAGACCCTGCTGGGGCAGAACTGAGGATTAGTTAAACTTGGCTGGGTAACTGCTTAATGACAAGGCAGTTAAATTGCAGGAGATTTGTTCTAACATTTATGATGTTGTTGCAAGAAGAAAGTGGGATGCTCAAAATGTTGCATTGTTTACCAGGTAAAGAACAGCTCTATATTTGGTTAGGAAATGCGTGAATTCAGTGCAGGATGCACATTCCTGCTTCTCCCATAGCTCCACATGCTACGAGGCTGGATCTGCTAACAGTTACACCTGTGACTTGTACTCATCATCCAGACAGATTCCAGATGTACAGAGTAGGTCTTGGTAGACGGAGCCTGCCTGCTGTCTCCAACTCTTCAGGTGGTGGATGGGCCAAACGCAACCAAGATATCTTATTTACAAATGCTATGAATGAAGGGCTGGAGAGATGGCTCAGCAGGTAAGAGTGCTTCCTGCCCTCTTGAAGAACTGGAGTTCAATTCTGTCATGCATGTAGGTAGCTTACAACTGCCTGTAACTCTGGGTCGTAGGAATTTGATGCCTCCACTTTCTGGCCTCCTATGGACACTGAAACACACCGACACACACCAACACACACACACACACACACACACACACAGACACACAGACACACATACACCTAAATAAAAGCACTAAGTATTATAAATGAGCTTGTGACATCTATCCACCCAAAAGAACAGTTCAGTAAAAGAATCATCTGTGGGTCAGATATGATGAATTCTGGCCAAGAGTCTGTGCAGAGAAGTGGCAAGGCTGGGTGAAGGGGGAAGGGCAGGAGCCATGGGTGGGGGGAGGAGCCATGGATGAGGGGGAGGAGCCATGGGTGATTGGGGGCAGAAACCATGGGTGAGGGGGGAGGAGCCATCGGTGAGGGGGAGGAGCCATGGGTGATTGGGGGCAGAAGCCATGGGTGAGGGGGAGGAGCCATGGGTTATTGGGGTAGAAGCCATGGGTGAGGGGGAGGAGCCATGGGTGAGAGGGTGGAGCCATGGGTGATTTGGGGCAGAAACCATGGGTGAGGGGGGAGGAGCCATCGGTGAGGGGGAGGAGCCATGGGTGATTGGGGGCAGAAGCCATGGGTGAGGGGGAGGAGCCATGGGTTATTGGGGTAGAAGCCATGGGTGAGGGGGAGGAGCCATGGGTGAGAGGGTGGAGCCATGGGTGATTTGGGGCAGAAACCATGGGTGAGGGGGGAGGAGCCATCGGTGAGGGGGAGGAGCCATGGGTGATTGGGGGCAGAAGCCATGGGTGAGGAGGAGGAGCCATGGGTGAGAGGGTGGAGCCATGGGTGAGAGGGACAGGAGTCAAGGGGAAAAGGGTGTGTGTGGAAGTTGTGAGCCCAGGACAGACAACTGAGGCGGTAGAGCCCTCAGCCCCGGTCTCACTTGGTGAGGAAGGAGGCAGGTAAAAGACAAAGTTATTGAGATAGAAAAGGAGGCTTTTTTAGCTCCTGGGTCAGCGAAGTCTTCTGAGAATTCAAAGCCAGCTTCAGTGCACGTTGGTATTGGTTTACTGATTTTAACTTTAAAAAAAATAATTCTTTTGTTTTTGAGATTATTATATAATTAAGTTATTTTCCCCGATTTTAATTTTTGTTCTTTCATTTTACTTTTCTATGTTGTTTTTCTTTATCAAGATGGTGATTTTGATGCCTTGTAGAAAATAATAGAAAAGCACTCAGGAGGAAACCCCCAATAATCTCATCAGGACAAGCAGCCCTTCTGAAGACTTTGGTGGTTCCCTTATAGCCTTTCTCCCAATGTACACACTGTCTTATTTGCGACCAAGCTTAACACTATGAACAAGGTTTTCCACCGGGCTTGTCTTTTCTATGTAACATTAATTACAGCACTGCATGTCCTCATAGCTGTTCCGCTAGCCCTTTTTAACAGCTGCCTAATATTCTGTTGCATTGCTGAGACATTGTACCCAGCCGTATCTTATATTTAGACATTTGAGTTACTTCCAACTTTTCCTGCCTTATCAGATACGTCAGCATGGCTATTTTTATATCTAGATCGCCTGTGTCCCTGATTGCTTGGAAGTGGAGTTACTGGGTTAAAGGGAATGCCAGTGTGATTTTCAGAAAACGATGCCCATTTCTGTTCTCAGCTGGTTTCTATAGAGCATGGGAACTGAGCAGGCACTATTTATGTGCCCGGCTGGATTCTCAACTCTCTGCTGTGTCTGACCTTCCACCACTTCTCAGAGTCTGTTCTTCTCCTGGGCTCCCGATGGGAATCGAGCTGGAGTCATGTCAGTGTATTCAGAGATGTTCATTAGAGCTTATTGCCCATGGGATGTTGAGTGCTGCCGATTTCTCAGGGCTGGAGATGACACATTTTCTCACATTCTTCAAAAGTCTTAAGGTTCAGCAGGAGAGAAGGAAGGTCCGAAGGCCAAGGAGAACTAGACTCATATGCAGACAGGGAGGGCTCTCTCTTTGTCTGTAGCCCCCCTCTCTGGAGAGTCCTGCTTGCAAAGGGGAGAAAAGCTCCCTCCCTGCCTCCTCCTCTCCTCCTCCTGTCCTGTTTTTATTTGTCTCATCATCCACATCCTGGTTAGCTTTTGGATGCCTGGTACCCTGCTGGATTTTGGGATTACGAGATAGTCAAGGCCTGGTGCAGCTGAGACCTGGTGCTGTCAGTTGGGTTTCTTGGTTCTAAACCCCAGAAACTGATAAAAGAATGATGGTCATTTCTCAGAATTGATAGTAAGCCGGATACTCCAATAAGGTCGACCAGCAGCAATCCAGGCTGCAGAGGACACAGCCCTAGTCACCCCCAGGAGTAGCTGGCTGGCTGAGGCTCACCAGCAGGTACCCCTAGCATAGCGATTAGCCACAGCTGAAGTCTGGACGAGCTCTGAACAAACCTGCCTCTTTGTGGGGTTCCCTTCTCCTGTACATGGCCTAATGTCAGTATCTCAGGTCCCCGCGGTGGTTGAAGAAACAGAGAAGTAAACAGACGGCTGTATTGTGGGAAGAATGCCTGCCCCACATTTTGTGTTCTGGGTGGGGAAAAGGACACAGTACCGGGAGAGGGACGAGGAGGGAGGATTCGGAGACATCTTGAAGATAGGAGGAAGTGGGGAATCGTGGTTATAAAGATGTCACCCACATCTCAGGGCTGAGCAGGAAATGGGCAGTGAGAAAACCAACAAACTGGGGAGCACAGTTTTGGGGGAGACAGAGAGCTTGACCTTACAGAGGCAGAGGCCAAGGCAACCTCAACCCAGCAAGGTGCCTGCAAGGCTGAGGATGAGGCTCCATTCACTGACCTAATATGCCGAGGAGAGGAGCCCAGGCTGGACCCCTGGGAGATCAGTCAGAGATGGGCTCAAGATTGGGGCTCATCCACACGATTGGGCACGGAAATCTTGATGTGGATGAGATTTCCAGGAAGACTGTTAAAAAGGGAAGGTAAGAGTATGGGGCTGGGCTGGGATTTAAAGAGGAAGAAAAAGAGGCCATGCAGGCAGGATGGTGCGTGGCGGGGGTTGGGGGTGGGGGAGGAGGACCAGGGGGAGGGGGGAGGGGGAACAACCTTTCCCCAGGTTGTGGCCTCTCTGCTTGGTGGAAGCTGTAGCTAAGGTCCCCTTAGAGTGTGCTCAAACAGGAGCATGTGGGAGCATGTAGCTAAGGTCCCCTTAGACTGTGCTCAAACAGGAGCACGTGGGAGCATGTAGGGAGGAGCCGGAATGGAACAGGCTCTTCTGAGTACTGTGCTCTTCAACTGGATGTGAGCTTTGGGATGTTTCCTGTGCTACCTCATTGCCCATCCCACTCAAGGTTGAATGTTGTCTCTTCTTCACTGTAGTAGCATCAGCACCAGCCAACTCCCCATTTCTTACCTCTAGGACAATAACATTGCCACGTACTCTCACAACAGACCACGGGCAACCGGGTGGATTGCCAAGCTGTCTTCCCAACGTTTTATTTTGGATTTCCTCTTGGCTGCCTTCAAGCTGGTTTATCTATCTTCATACCCCCACAGTACTTGGTGTACCAGCTCAGGAACTACTGGTATTTATTGCTGGGTTGAGAAGGCTTATTGCACAAGTCCTCCTGAAAGAGGACATTGTCCTGACTTCTTTAACGTCTCTGCCTGGAGGAACTGCAGACTAAGGATAGGTCTCACCTTCCCATCTCTATAACACACACACACACACACACACACACACACACACACAGAGAGAGAGAGAGAGAGAGAGAGAGAGAGAGAGAGAGAGAAATTGGCCCATGTCCTTGTAGCTTAAAGTGTCTTAACGTCTGCAGAGTTGGATAGCAGGTTAGAGGCTCAGAGAAAAGATGAAGCTTACGTCAATCTAAAGATCATCTGCTAAAGAATTCCTTCCTTGCTTAGAGAGGTCAGCCTTTGCTCTGTTAAGACTTTCAACTGAGGCTGATGAAATGGCTCAGGGGATAATGGGACTTACTGTGCAATCCTGATCACCGGAACACACATAAAGTTAGGAGAAAAACAACTCGATAGAGTTTTCCGCTGACCTCCACAGGTGTGTTGTAACATAGGTGCCCACACAACACATCATGCACATATCAGCACCATCACCATTGGGTTGCATGTGCTGCACACAGTGCAGTCAGGCCTCTCTGTTATTTTCTGATACATTATTTTGTACAAAGGACCCAAGTGGAACCAGCAAATGGTTCACACATGTGCACGCATGGAGATCAAAGGATAGCTTTGTGTTGTATAATGATCATGGTTATGGTCAGAACTGCCTTTTTACTGAGAAACTTCTAGGCTACAACCACTGTGCATGGTGTCTTCTAGGCATTTGCTCAAGCATTCAAGTCCTTCCTTTCCTGTCCTCAAGGACAAGACAGAGGCCAGTTTGTTAGAAGTTTACCCGTTAAAGCAGAGCTAATTGCCCAGGTCTTGCCTAGAATGCTGATCATACCACAAGCGTGGTGATCTTTCTGTGAGGCTATCTGTGAAGCATTTTGGGGACAGTTTGGTTATTTTACTGGGATCCCTTGTACAAAAGAACTTTAATATAGACAATAAAAGAGAGGCTTAATTTTACTGTGTATAAACGAGATCACAGTGATGTCTCTTGAAATCTCTCTTGGCCATGAGGTAGGAGCTTGGAGTGAATAATAGCACTAGACACAGCCGTTGAATCAGTGAATCAGAAAGCCTGACCAACCAGGACTTCAATGACTGACCGTCTATTACTTTGCTTGGAAACTTGAAGCAGGCATTTTCAGGTAGGTCTGTGAGCTCTAATGCCTTATTAAATATCCAGAATCATGTTTCATTTCTGTATTTCTCCTCTTAAGCATTTCCTTACTGTCTTTGGTCTTGGTAATTTATGGTCACAAGATGGGTAAGATATTGCCAGGGCACTGTATCTGAACTCAAGGAAGAAAAAGGCATTTGTGTGTAATGGTGGGGTGGGAGTATTTAGTGTCTATCATATCACACCTGTTCCCTTTATAGGGAGGCCTCTCGAATGACTGTATTTAATGTTTCATTGTCCAGAACAAGGCCAGACGGACACTCCTAGGCACAGGGAGGCTGGGGAAATGGGCTTGCCAACCCCAAATTGGGTCAGTTTTAATTCAGTCAAGAGGCAGATGCTGTACCTTCCTGAATCACATTTGGGTTCTAATAACAAGGAAGAAGTTAACCTCTGGCTAGGTGTCGCCCTTAGCAATAACCGGCACTGTCTTTCTTCAACCCGCATGGCGTGGACACTGCGTATCGTTATTATCTCCATCCCAACCCAGGAAGCCACGGGTAAAGTTGGAAATGTGATTTGCCTGAGATCACACTGTTGTTGAGATGTTCTCACGAATTGTCCTGTATCCTTAGGGACTACTCCACGCGCTTCCTTTACAATCCCCTCGGTGCCCATGCACTCTGGGAAATTCATTCCATGCTTGCTGGCTGATGTAATGCTGGTGTAGCTGCTGGAGGCATCGGTCAGGTGTCAAGGTTGCCTAGAGGGATTGTAGAATCAGTGGGTACTTGTTCTCTGGATAGACAGAAGCGCTGCTCCTTTGGGAAGAGCTGGAGATTAATGATCTGTCTTTTTGTGTGCTTTGTTTGTTAATTTTGTTGTTTTTTTTTTAAGATAGGGGTCTCATTATACATCATTGAGCCCAGCCTAGCCTCAAACTCACAATCTTCCTGCTTCTACCTCCAAAGTCCTGGGATTATAGGTATGTGCAAGACCATAACCAGCAGCCAGAGCCAGCCAACATTTATGGACTTATTCAAAGCCACTATACCTATTTTTCTTTTTTTTTCCCATAGAGCAGATCAAATGCTTAAAAATGCTTGTGAACTTCTCCTTTGGTTTTTTAAAACTTTGTTTTCATTTAATACATGAATGTATTTTATTTTCATAAGATGCACTCTTCACTCCTCTGCTCCAACTCTTGACCTTCCCCTCACATCCTACCCAATGCCATGTCGTCTTCTCACCTGTCATCTGTCTGTCTGTCTGTCTGTCTGTCTGTCTGTCTATCTATGCCTTGAACCTTGTTAAGTACTTCGTATGAATTTTCTCATTTTATCCTTACAGCATGGAGCAGGTAGAGACACAACTTATACTCCTGCTGAATGAATGAGAAGATGGAGGTTAGCAGACCTGAGACTCCTGGCTGATGTCTGTTGGCGATGGAATGGGGTTGGTAGCTAAAGTCGGCTGGTGTCAGTCTGTGCTGGGAAGTAGCAGAGCCTATGGCTTCTCTGCAACGTCCCCTTCTTTGGTGAAGATTGCACAAGAATGTGGTTCCCAGGAATTTTGCATCTTATCAGTTGTCCTATCATAAAACAGACTTATTAGGGCACATCAAATACCCAGTTTCCCCAAGGGCTTTCGTATCTTCATGGACATTAGAAACATGAATTTTAAAAGTAAATCTAAAAACTAAGTCTTGGGGTAAGTCTAGTTTTAAAGTTCAAGCTGGATAAATATTTGTGTTGAAGATGATGTTCACAGTATTGAATTTGAAGTTGGATACTGTCTATAATTCCTTCCTTGACCATCTTGGGACCCAAGATCTGCTATGTCACCTACATGGCAACCCTGCCCCTCATATTCAATGGACAAAATTCCACCATTTCTACTCATTTTATTCATTTTTTATAGAATATATATGCATGTGAATATGTGTGTTTGTGTATGTGATTTTTATGTGCATGTGTGTAGGCCAGAAGTAGATAGTGAGTGCCTTCCTCTGTTACGTTTCTACCTTACTTTTTGAGACACTGAAACTTGAGCTCACCATTTTGAGTTGTGATGTGGCTGGCAAGTCCCAGTTAGCATCCTGCGTCTGCCTTCCCCTACCTAGGGCTGGGGTTACAGGCGTATGCTGCCATGCCTGTCTTTTATGTAGGTGCTAGATATCTGAGCAGATCCTCACTTTACCCACTTAAACTTGAGGGTCACAACTTTTTGGGTTTGTTTTGTTTTGTTGTTTTGTTTTTGTGAGACAAGGTCTCTCTGTATAGCCTTGACTCTCTATGGACCAGGCTGGCCTTGAACTCATAGATATCCATATGCCTCTGCCTCCCACGAGCTGAGATTAAATGCAAGCACCACCACCACCTGGTCTGAGGATCACAACTTTTAAGAAGACAGTCATGGATAAATTTAAGTGTCAACTTGACTGAGGTAAGGAATTCTAGATAGCTGTTAAAGATGTTTTCTGAGTGTGTCTGGGATCCTGTTTCTGGAAGACTCTCCATTTACCCACTTACCACTTGCCTTCTGTATATAATCTGTCTGTCTCCTATTGGTTCTGTGTGATAAGGAGCACAGAGGAGCCACGTATCTGGTCTGTGAAGCCACAGCACAGCATGGCTTCTTACCCTTCTGTCTGGGTTTGGGAGTAAGTGGGATGGAGAGAGGGAGAAAGGGAGACCAGCTTTGTGTGTGAGATCTGGAAACTTTAAGTGACCAGTGTCTTGAAGGGGCAGGCCCGTGATCTAACATGTCCTCATCCCTTTGGGACTATTATGAACAAATCTGCTGTGAACATTTTGATGTGTTTTAGGGTGCATGCGTGCTGTAATCTCTCTGTGATAGATCTTAGGTAAATCCACAACTTTGCATGTAAATTGGTCCCCACTTTTTATGTTTTGACATTCCTCCAATAGTTTAGTACTTTTATGGTCTCTCTTCAAGGTCATCAGCTGCCTCCATATTGCCAAGACTGGGGTCCCTTCTGCTTTCCATCCTAACTCATGAGAACGTTTGATGTCATTGACCCTTCACAACTCAGACTTCTCACACGGATCCCGGTGGCTTCTTTGACCTGTTTACAACATCGGCCTCCTTTTCTCATGAGTATTGAAGTGGCCCCGGGGTCAGCTCCAAGATTTCTGTTCTGTTTATGTACATTCTTAGGCCTTCTCCTTTGTCTCCTGACTTTGGACACCACCTAAGTGCTGAACGACTCTTAAGTTTGTGTTTTCGTTCCCGGAGATGGCTACTTTGGTTGTCACCTTGAGTACATTTGGTGTTAACTATAACCCAAAAGAGGCACACCGGTAAGGGACCTCTGCTTAATCAATCGTTTGAAGTGGGAAGATCCACTTCTAATCCAGATATTTGAGGCGAGAAGAGCCACCTTTAATTCAGATCTTTTTTGAGGTTCGAAGACCTACCTCTGATTTGGATCACACCTTCTGCTGGAAGCATATATAACAGCGGGGAAGAAGGAAGCTTTTCTCTTTGCCTGCTTTCATTTGCCTTTGCCAGTAAGCGCACTCCTCCACTGGCATGCCAGCCTACGTCTCCAGGATTCTGGTATATACTGAAGACCAGACGAGACATCTAGCCTCATTTACTGAATCTAACTGGATTCTGTGACCTTCCATTCAAAGGTAGCCATTGTTGGATTAGCTGGACCACAGACTATAAGTCATTCTAATAAATCTCCTTTCTATACATGTACAAAGATTCATCCTATAACTTCTGTCACTTTAGAGAACCCTGACTAATTCATACCCAAATCCCAGACTCATATTCTCAGCTATTTGTTCAATATCCTCTCTCAAAAGTCTAAAAGCACTGCCAACATCTCAAGCGGAGTGTTCTAGATCCTGCCTCTCATTTCCCAAAGCTGTACCACCCCATGCCCCCTTTCTTGGTAATGGTAGCACCACTACTCAGGCTAAATACAAATATACATATTTATATAAAAATAGATATATACCAGATTCATTTTGTCCATTCTCTCCCATGAGACATTTAGCCTGAGAGTCAGTCCTGTTGGATTTATTTTTGTGGCATACCTGGAATCCAGCCATGTTTACCAGTCATCTAAACCAGCACCATCTCTGTGGTGCACTGTGGTGGGTCCTGTCTAGTTTCCTGGCTTCCTCTCTTGCCTTCTATCGATCTGCTTCTGCACAGTGACTCAATGAACTAAAAAACAAAACCCAAACCACAATAGTCAACTCCTGCAACTTTGCCACTCAACGTCAGCTTCCCGCCTTGTTCACTAAAGCCCCAGATCTTCTTGTGTCCTCCTAGTCTTACCCAATCCTGTTTTCTTGGATTTCATCTCCTGAACTTGTCCCCCTGTTAAATGGGACTGTGTGCTAACTACACTTGAGCTCCTGACCGTCTCCTTGCTGCTCTAGACTTGCTGTGTGCTCTCTGACCCCTGGCCATCTACACTGGCTCTTTCCTTGCTTAAAACAGTGCTTGGTTTATTTGTGTGGATTGCTCACTCTGTCTATTCTGCTCTCTCCGATAAAGTGCTACCTTCTGAGTAAGTCTTTGCTCCCTTCCATTGCCTTTCTCTTGTGTCATAGCCTAACCTGAAGTGGAAAGAAAGCTTATAGTTACATGTTTAAATATCTGTTTATCGCCTATCTTTTATGTGTGCAGTTGGGAGCCTTTGATTTGTTTAGTGTTATAGCCCTAAGGCCCAGTACATCTAACACATAGTAGACTCTTAAGAGATACTTGTTGGAAGAATAAACGAATCCATCTAAGCCATATAAAATACACTTAAAACTAATACTTATTTTATGGTTTGAAGGTAAGATGCCTCTCATAGGCTCTTGTTTCGAGAGCTTATTCTCCAAACGGTGGTGATGTTTTGGGATGCTGTGAGAACTTTAGGGGTGGGGCCTAGCAAAAGGAAGCAGGTCCCTAGGGACCAGCCTTTGAAGCCCCAATCCCACTTCTTTCTGCCTCTCTTTCCTTTCAGATTTGTCATTAGAGAAAGAACCTCTGCCACATACTGGTGTAGCTTTTTAATGAAGCCAATCCAACATCCCTTCCCTTCCATGATGGACCGAAGCCCTCTGAGCCCCCTTTACCTCTCTCAAACCACCCTACCCCTATTGTGGACCGGTAGGATCTCCGTCACTCTTTTGGTAGATTCTGGGAGACTTAGAGTAAGCTATGTGACTATTCAGTTTGGGGAAGAACTGGCTTTAAAAGTACACGCTCACATGTGTTTTATCTCCTTGAACTGTTGGGATGGTGGTGGTCTGATTAAAGTGTTCTTCCCAGTGACCCATCCTGGGTGGGGGGCAGGGTCTGTCTACCACAGACAGAATCAGGTCCAGCCAAGGAAGATGTGTTTGTTCCTTTCCGAACTCACAAAGGGGAATGAGGAGCTAAGGACGATTATTTTAGGAGAGTCAGCCTTTGAATCCTACTTTAGAAGAGGAAGATTTTGTTTTTGTAAAGGCTGGGTGGGCCCCAGTGGCTCTCCGCATTTTGAAGTTCTGTGATGATCCTGTCACTGGCACAGAATTCTGTTCTTTGACCTCTCTTACTGTAGTCCTGTTAGACCTGCTGTCTCAGGTAGTGGAGTTTTCCCCTTTGCTTTTTCACAGATGTAAACTGTTTTACAATTATATATGTGACCCTTAACCTGCACAGCCGGACCACTTCCTGCCCTGGCAGGAAGTTAATCAGAGTCGTTGGATGCAATTGAGCTGCAGCTCTTGGCCTTGGCTTGTGTTCTTCTGCCCGAAATACTCTTTCCCTCTGTGGGGACTCTTCTTCAACTTTCATGGCCAAGGTCACCTTAAATGCATTTTGTTCATTTTGCTAAATTATCTGCTCTAAAGAGTCTATGGGGCCTGACCTCAATCTGTGTGCAGCTCCCCAAGCCTTAACTCTGTGTGCTGAGGCCAGTTTGGATTCCTTCTTTTCCCTTCCTATCCCCCTCTTTTACTCCCTCCCTCCCGTCACCCTCCCTTCCTTTTAACTTAAGAGTTCTGAACATGCCAAGCAAGGACTATGCCACTGAGTTATATCTCCATCCCAGTTTTTACCTTCAAAAAAATAAAATACATGATAAGAGTTTCACTAAGTTGCCCAAGTTGGCCTTGAATTTAGGGAGGCCCTGAGTTTGTGATCCTCCTCTCTCAGCCTCCAGAATGGCTAGGATTATAACAATTGCCTGGTTATAGGGATTGTTTTCTACTGTGTGGTCCCTAAAACAGGAATCTTTTCCATTTTCCCCCTAAAGGTGTCCTGTAGACTGAACTGAAGATCTGTTGCTCCAGCTCCCATTTTGTTTATCTCACTGAAACATCCTGAATCCCGCCCTCCCTGGGCAGAGGTAGCCTTCATTTCTGTGCTTCTTTGATGCCTGCTTGGTCTTTGATGAGCATTCTTAACTGTGTGCCCTGGTCTGATTTGTGTCAGCCTTATTCATCCCGACATTCCCAGCTCCTCCAGTGTTGAAAACCATCATGCGTCTATTTATTGGTGATGGTAATGAGGACTCTGACTATTCCTGGACCTTGGCTCTGCTCAATCCCCTGCTGCTGATGTAGCCTACTTGACTGCCTGCCTATCCACCTGTTCGTCTATCTAGATTGGGAATGGACCTGCTGTTTCCTGTTCCAGACCCACTCCTTACTCCAAAACCTGTTTGGATTTTCACCTCATGGAACCCCATGATTTAACTCCTAAACCTGACTCCTGACTCTCTAGCAACTGCTCCCACCCAGCACTGGCTTGATTCATTGCATTATCATTCCAGATTCTCTCTCAACTTGTTGGCCCCCTTCTGAAAGTCTTTGATCTCAGCTGCAATCTATTTAACTTGCATTTATTCTCTGATCGGTAAAAACACACTTACACACACACAAACACACACACACACACACACACACACACTCACAGAGAGAGATTTACTATATGTTGTATGATATGAGAGCTAATATTAGTAACTATGATTAAATAAAAAGAACTTGCATTTGCCTCAGCAAGATTACCAAGATAGGTGAGGTGGACTATATGTCAAATTCCTATCATTGAAACTGCTGAACTTTGTGAGTTTCTTGTTATTTGATATGTTTGACATTGAGGGCAGACACATTGCTCGTGTGTTTCTGGCACAGTGCACTCAGGATACTTCCTTATCTAGTGGGTTTCCTCCAGTGTTAGCATCTTCCATTGTCCAGACTTGAGGAGTCAGGGACTGCTCCCCAGGATTACACTTTTTTGACCCAGGACCTCTTTAACAGGTACTCAGAAACAGCTTTAGCTGCAAAACACTCACTCCTCCCTTGCACCTACAAAGAAAACTTAATTCCAGACATTTTGAATCTGGCATATCAGGACAGGCTCCTGCTTAGCTCTGCGTGTCGTCATGCTAATCACTTGAGAAGTGTCTAAGAACTTGTGCTATCTACCCTATCTCCCGTCGCTGACAGCACATAGATACGGACAACAGGCATCATACTGTCAGCTCTTACAGTGTCCTGCTCCAGACAGACCCCCCCAACAGGCATTTGAGTCCCCAGTCATTGTCCTAAACCAGCAGTGAGGTCACCTTGGTATCCAGGAAAAGCGAAGCTTTGTAGACATGTCTCCCAGTGCTCAGGTCACTTCCACAAGCAAGAGCATCATCTCTCGCGGGAACTTGCTTGTCCCCTCAAGCAACGGGACTTCTGATCCTCTTGCAGAGCCAGAGCTATGATAAGGATCAACTAGACTGCAAGACTGCATACTGACTAAGACTGCTTCGTTGTTCACACCTCCCCCCCCCAACCCCCTACCCTTCTCCAGTACTCCTCTGTTTAAACCTAGCGCTCAGGTCACCCTTGAAAAGATGGGTTGAAATGTGTACTCTCTGTCTTTGTGGTATGGCTTAGATCTGTTGATTTAAATCCTTTCCTGCCTCTTCACAATGGTTTGCATTTTCTTTCTCTGGGGGAAGTGGCTGGATCTCAAAAATTAACATCCCCACCCCCCAAGAGCTGCATCTCTGGTTATCTTTGCCTGGTTGCCTCAGAAAACTATGGGTGATGATGGTTTAGGGTCCAGGTTTAGGGGGCTAAAATCTGTACTTTTTTGGTTGTAGGCACGTGGGCTTGTCTCGAGGCTAGTGACACCAACCTTCTAGAAGGCTGAAAATGAAGGTTAAGATCAGACTGTGCCCTGCCTGTAGTTATACGGTTTATATCAAACAGTGGTCATCTACACTGTAGTTGACCCTGATAGACTCCATTTTATAAGTGGCCTTTGACTCCATTTGGAGGAGAGAAGATGACTCTCTCTGCCTGTGGTTATCTAGAGCATAGACTGAGAAGTCAGCGTCATACCTCTGAGATGAAACTGCCGAGGGAGACAGTGGCCTGAGCGTAGAGCCAGACCAATCTGGCGTCATTACCAAAGCAGGAGACAGAATCCATATGCTAGCCTGAAGGACAGCTCCCAGCATGTGTTCCCGAGGGAGGGATGAGGGAAGAGCTGGACGGAGACCATATTGTGAGGAGTTACAAGGGGCTTCTATTCAGTGTCCTTGCTGTCATTGAGGCCCTGCTGTGCTCTTAAGATAGGGATGTCTGGGTAAATAGATAGGAATGCTATATCGGACACTGGATACCTAAAAACGTTATAGCATTCACTGCACTGCATTCATTCTCTGGTGAGGGAAAGTCCCCAGAGGCCATGACTCAAGGATACAATTGTTTCTGTAGTGTATCCTCAAAGACACAGGTCACCTATGGGGGTGGCTGGGCACCTGAAGGAGTATCAGCAGACACCAAAGTCTGACCCGAGGGCTTTCTGACTGAGAAAAGGAGTCTAATGAAGAGAGAGAGAGTCCCATGCCCTCTCTAGGGAGGAAGGTCATGGGATAAGAAATTTGGTGTGTGCCACCCTGTAGGAGTAAAAGTAGTTTTTCTTGTCCAAAGGAACCCCCAGTTACTAAAACTCTAAAAGGCAGCTCTTATACCTAGAAATGAGCTCAACCTGGACTATAGGAGGATTTCTATTAGTTAGATAAAAGCTGGGGAATCCTCAGGAACTTGTAAAACTGGCTCTCAACTTCCAGAAGGAGTAATTTCCCTTACCTCTGGCAGAAGGGACATCTGGCTACCTGTGGTGCTAGTCAGCATATCAAAGCACGTGCTGGCCTCCTTCTCCCTCGGTATATTTCAGAGTCCATGCCAGCAATCCTAGTTCTTTTCACCTCCACCCCTAAACTAACCCAGCTCTCCGGCTTCCCTCTCTGCAGTTACTCTTCCTTTTCTCCAGTCCTGTTCTTTTCCACCCAGAGCGAGCAAATGGCCATTTCCGTTTCTTTACTGCATCTGCATACAGAGTTGAAAAGTTTTAAGAAGATTTTGTGGACCGTCACCAAGAAGCTGGAGTGCCCAAGAGCTTTGTGGCATTTTTCTGTATATATTTGGAAGATTACTCTTATCTGTTGATTACTAGGGGGTGGAGGGGCAGTATCCAAGTGATAGAACACAGCCATTCCCAGCCTTTGGAAGACATTCACAGAACAAAAGCAAGGAAGTTCCTGGCTTAGGTGGGAAACACCAGGTTAGGTAGAGAACCCGCCTTGGGGATTCTCCTTGGCAAAGGAGGCCCATGGCGGTCTGTATTAACTCATTTGGTGTGCTTGGCCTACTCAGTCTAATTATCTCAGATACCTTGGTTGAGGACATCATTCTCTCTCGTTATGCCACACAAGAAAGTGGAGCCATTTCTGTGATGTGCCCTTTGGTCCACAGTGAGTAAACTTAGACTGAGGGTCAGTATACTGGGTACTATACTGGAGGGTTTTCAGATATTTTCACAGGTAGTATTTTTAATATACTACCAACATGAGAAGCGTCTTGTTACCCTTGCCCTACAAGTGATGAAGCCAATATTTTACAGATGATGCAACAGATGCTAGCCGAGATAACGTTTCTGGTTCAGACTTAAGCTATGTCTGGTGTCGGAGACTGCATTCTTTCCATAATGTATATGGCTTTTTCCTAGCACTCTGGGTTGGTCACCCCCTAAAGTCAAGTGTGTCTCTACGTGTGGTTGTACAGCTGCTGGGTTCCTTGTTAAGAAGACAAGGACTGAGCTCAGACCTGTGGGGACAGTTTCAGAGAGCAGAGCTACCCTGGCTGACTTCTGTGACAGATTCTGCAGGTGATTCTGATATCATTCATGCCTGAAATCTTCTGGGTGGACAATGGGCATCTCAAATACTCTGAGGGACTCCAAACTCTCCGGATGCCGGAGTGTTGATCTCTAGACCTGACCTTGACATTTTTAGCACCTGATTTGGCTCCTCATGTAATGACAGATGGAAACCAGTGAGCCTAGACTGACTGACTAATCATGACTGATTATTATTATTATTATCTTTTTATTTTATTTTTAACTATGTATATGTGTGTGTGTTATATGTAGGTTTGTGCACATGTACACAGTGTCCTTGGACTCTGGATGAGACCTTCAGATCCTCTGAAGTTATAATCTGTTGGAAGCCACCTTAGGTGAATGCTGGGAACCAAGCGCTGGTCCTCTGCAAGAACAGTATTCTCTTGTAACCAATGAGCTCTCTTTCCTGCTCACTGACTCTTTTAATGAGAGAATAATCAGAGTCAGAGGTTCAAGGTTACTCAGAAAGGACTCTAGATTCTCACCAGCAAACCACACAGTAGTGTGGGCCTTGTCCCAACTGGAGACCATTTTAACTTATCAAAGTCATTGTTTAGAAATGATGAAACATGTGCTTGAGGTGGGCTTTGGGGGGACTTTAAGAAGTTTAGAGCAAACTTTGGTCCATAGCAGTGACTAGTGGTAGATATCTCTCAGGAAACTTCCCTTTTATTATCTAACAGTCTTATGAATTAGTTATTGATATTATTCTCATTTGTTGGTGTAGAAGCTGAGATGTAAGAATAAAGGCCTTAAGCTCTAAAAGGGTTTTTAGCGATTAAAGTCTCAAAGCTTATATGCACCAAGTGTGGTGGCACATGCCTATAATCCTAGCACTCGGAAGCTGGAAACAGGAGATCAGGTTTCAGGACCAGTTTTGGCTACAGAATGAACTTCAGGATAACATGGGCTATATTAGACCCTGTATCAAAACAAGCAAACAAATTCTAGGTGTGATTGTTAGCATGAGGAACTAACCACAAAAGCACATTAAACCTTGAATCTGTCTTATAGTTTTGACAGAATAAATCAACCAGCATTTTATGCAGTGGCGCTTATATTGAACTAGATACTGTTGATGTTTCAGGGACTTCCAGAGGCCTATCTTGTGTGGTTAGAAAAACGACTTGTATTTAGGAAACTACAACGAGTTAGATGGATTTACTGAGATACATTGCTTTGTGGCCCTGTATGTTTGAGTATGAGCGGATGTGTGTCTGTGTGTGTGTGTGTGTGTGTGTGTGCGTGTGTATGTAAACACGTATGTAGTGAGGATCAGGAGTTAAAGGCCAGCTTCACCTATATAGTGAAAGGAAAAGAAGAAAGTTATAAGAGGCTGCAAAGCCTGGCTTGGAAGGCTGGGGGCAAAGGCACTCAGCGTCCTGCCTGGCTCGGGAGATAAGAGAATGCTCTGTGAGGTCATTCTCAAAGTCGAGCACAGTGTGTTTGTCTCAGAAGCTTCTAAAAATAAGGCTGAGGCCCTATCTGAAGCCACTAATTTTATTGGGCTGGGGGTGGAAGATATAGGAGTAATGCCTGGAAGCCCCCTCTGGGATACTTATAAGTATTTGGACTGAAAGCCAAGTGGGCACATGGGTGCTTTCCCTGAATCTCTGTGCCCCTCCACCCCCCCACCCCCCCACCCCCGCAGTTTTGAATGTTAGCCACAGAGCTTACAACAGACTTCTTGGTGCTGGGTCTCCTTGTTCTGCTGTGTATACCAGAGGCCAGATGACCGAGGCTATGCCTTCTCAGAGGTTGCCACCTGTTGCTGTAAATCTGAGGCGATTTCATCATGTCTTTGCTCCTCCTCGTACTTTCAATATCTTGTAACTACATCTGGATGAATGATCTGTTGTTTTCTGTCTTGTAGCCACTTGCACAGTCACCAGGGACTGGTTCTTGTGCTGGGGTTGGGGGTGGGAGTGGGGTGTGTGAATACAAGCTGGGAGTTTATAGATGAGATATTACAGTGATTAGCTTTGATTTGTTGTTGACCTGCTTATCTCTCCTTAACTTGTTGTTGGGAAAGGCTTTAAGATAAATTACTGTTGGAAAGGCCAAGCAGATCATCACTATCTCAGGACCGGAACTTCTGCGTGGGGTCTTTAGTGAGATCAGACGGTCTGGATGCTCAGGCACGTCCCTAAAGTGATGGAGAATCTGGAAGAAAGAGCTTCATGGACACACACTTTACTTCCTCCTCCCCCTCTATAGATATGAGCATATTTTTCATAACCATTTGAGGGCTTAGGGCAGACGCCCCTGTATTCCTCAGCGCTTCAGAGTATATTTCCTATAAGTGACTATGAAGGAATATGATTCTCCAACTCAACTGCATATGTTTGAGAATACTCCCGGGATGGGGGGGGGGGGGAATGGGGATAAGGTCAAAAAGCAAGCAAACGAAACCAAACAGACAAGAAGGCCCAGGCTAGAGTGGGAACAATCGAACATCTGGGGCATAGGAACAGCATGGTATTCCTTCAAACTTCTTAGCTCTCTCAATGTATTGAGATACAGAACTGCTGTATTCATGAACCAGATGTCATAGGAAGGCATACTGTTGCAGTGTAGGAGGAAAGGTCTGAAGGCGGGGTTAGGGACTAGATAGGTAACAACTGTGGACGGTGACTGACACGTATACCAGCCAGTTCCAAGAACAGCTTAACAGTAAGAAGTGGATGGTCAGCTTCCAGAGAGCCTCAAAATCCCCAGTTTGTGAGATCAGGCATCACGTACTTCAGGGTGCACATGAGGGCTGAGAGTAAAGGCAGTGCCCTGATGACTCTGGACCACAATACTTCTGCATCCTTGGCCCCAAGGATGAGAAAAGAGACAGCTTTGAGACTCCCTATGTCAGTGGTTTTCAACCTTCCTAATGCTACCACCCTTGAATACAGTCCCTCACGTTGGAGTGCTTCTCCCAACCCTAAAATTATTTCGTTGCTACTTCATAACTGTAATCTTGCTACTGTTATGGATTGTAACGTACGTATCTGATACGTGACCCACAGGTTAAGACTCACTGCTCTCTGCGCTCAACAGGATGAACTAATGACCAACAAAGAGATCTAGGCATGTTGTGTGTGGAGTGGGACGTAGGATCATTTCCTTGGGAACAAGTTGACGGGTCAAATCTGCATTGTGGTTCTGCAAGGAGAAGAGACAGATGGAGCTATCTAGATGAAGGTCCAGCCCTTCCGTGGCTCATAATCTCAGGTGAACAGGGGTGGGCTACCCTACAGGTCAAGAAGAGAGCATTTGAGTGGAGATAACCTTAAAGCCCTTCTTATTCAGGAATAAGTTCACACTTTTAAAAAGGTGTCAGGATTGGGCAAAGAAGTCTCGTACCATTAGCCCAGATACATGAGTTGTTAATCCACTGTGCTATCTATCTACCTTATTTCTGTCTGTATAGACGTATGCTCTTTCCTGAATCACTTGAGCATTGAGGGCAGACTCTTTTACAACCAAATATCCTGGTGCACCTTCCCAATAAACAAGGGTATTCAGGTGACTCGGTGCGGAGGCATGTAAACAGGGACCACGCAAATGAGCAAAGCAAAGGCTACTTATCCTGTGGCGAGGAAGTGAAACACTGTCTTTTTTGGCAGAGACTACATTGTAGTGGGAAAAGGCAGATGAGGTGAGCCCGGGGAAGCTGCAGGTGACTCTGACTGGTTGATTCTAAATGGGAAACAGGGATTAAATATAAGGAAGCTCTCTTACTCGGGGTTTCTATCCCTGCACAAACATCATGACCAAGAAGCACGTTCGGGAGAAAAGGGTTTATTTAGCTTATACTTCCTGTTCAACAAAGGAAGTCAGGACTGGAACTCAAGCAGGTCAGGAAGCAGGTGCTGATGCGGAGGCCATGGAGGGATGTTACTTACTGGCTTGCTTCCCCTGGCTTGTTCAGCCTGCTTTCTTATAGAACCCAAGACTACCAGCCCAGGGATGGCACCACCCACAATGGACCCTCCCACCCTTGATATTGAGAGAATGCCTTGCAGCTGGATCTCATGGAGGCATTTCCTCAAGGGAGGCTCCTTTCTCTGGGATAACTCCAGCTTGTGTCAAGTTGACACACAAAACCAGCCAGTACAGAAGCTGTCAGTTATTCATGGAGACCTAGGCATTTGGGATCAGGACAGAAGCTACATACTGTTTCCATTCTTGGACTGTCATGAGGAGTGGCTGTGTGGCTTCTGACAAGGACACATTGAATAATTATATGATTTCCTGGGCTGATGATCATAGGTGTGATATGGCAAGATCACACTGAATAATTATATGATTTCCTGTGTAGATTGTTGCAGATCGGGGTTAAATTTCTGTCTTTCTATATGGTTTGGCCATTGTCATTTTGAACAGACTTTCAGCACAATGTTCAAGCTGATGTTAAACTTTGCCTTAACATTATTAGCTAATACTCCATATTCAGTTTCACAACTGCCCCATCATGTCTGTCTTCCTCCTCCCCAGACCAACCTCAGTGAAGACCATCATGGCACACAGTGGCCGTGTCTTTCATGTCCTTTAGTTTGGCACACCCCCTCTTCCAGCTTTGTTTAGTTTTTATAACATTAACTCGTATGTGTGTGTGTGTTCCTATGCTTGTATTCCAGTGTTTATGTGTGAATGCGCATTTGTGTGCCAGCCTGTGTGTGTAGAAAAGTATGGAGGACAGAGGTCCACCTCAGGGGTCTCTCTCCTTCGATTGCTTTCCTAGTTATTTATTTATGTATTTATTTACGTATTTATTTATATATTTGTGTATTTATTTATTTATTTCTGAGACAGGGTCTCTCACTGAATTCAATCCTTGCTGATTGGTTAGGCTGGCCAGCCTGCAAACTGAGCGCAAGCTTTACAGGCGATCACTACGGTGCCTGTTTGTTGTGCTTTGTTATTGTTGTGTGTTTTCTTCCAAGAGTACTGAAGGTTTGAACTCAGGTCCTCGCACTTTCACAGCAAGTGCTTTACTGACTGGGCCCTCTTCCTAGCCCCTACATTAACATTTTGCAGTGCACGAGCCAGTACTTTATTCTGGGTCGTACCCTAGTGCGCATGCGCAGTACGTTTCCCTGGATGTAAAAGTGTACCCACGGTGCTCCTGCAGGCCTCCTTCCTAAAGTCTTGCCCTAGAGACTCAGAATTGTTTGTGTTTCTGCAGCCCAGGTAATAAGATCACCATGTCTAATCTTGGATATGGAAAGTCGAGTTGGACATGGAGGGCAGAGGGCAAGTCTGTAAACAACAATGGTACCCACAGCCACACCCCTTAGAGGCCAATACGTCCCAAGGCCAAGAGAGCTTCTGAAATATGTTTTGGTTCCAGTTTTGGAATTATGCTCTCTCGTGAGCCCAGTGTCTGCATATAAACATCTGTATGCTGCCCTCCGTCTCCCTGCCCTATTTTCTCGTCTCTGTGAAGATGCCCAAAACATTTTCCAGATCCAGATCGAAGAGAGCCAGGATGTTGCGCCTGCAGAAAATCGTCCCGGGACAGCCATAGTCATGGGAGGATTGAATAGCATTTGTTCTTTAAGGAACATCAGAGCTGGTTGTCTGTAGGGTGCCTTATTGGGGTGCCATGCCACCTGGCAGGGATTTGACATCGACCAATGTGAAGTTCCTCTCTCAGCCTTTGAGTGGGAACTCCTGGGTTAGCCATAACCCCCTCCACCTGGGGTGGAGCGCTCAGACCAAGGGGAAGCCCGTGGTTTTTCAGGCATCTGCAGCTTCCTGAAAAACACTAGCCTCCTGTGGAGAAGCTTCCAGCCTTTGGGGGAAGGGTTTTCCCCTGCTTACATATTTGGAGTTCTCCGTTAAACTGTGAGACCTTGAATAGCAATGCTGTCTTGGTCTCCATCTCTTTTCGTCACCTTCCCATACATCCCCAGCTTCCCTTCCAGGTAACCCGTTCGATGTAACTGCGGGCAGTTACAGTGTCCAAATGCAATTCATGGCTACTGATTGCATTTTGGTCCACGGAAGGAAAGTGTGTGTGTGTGTGTGTGTGTGTGTGTGTGTGTGTGTGCGCGCGTGAGAGAGAGAGAGAGAGAGAGAGAGAGAGAGAGAGAGAGAGAGAGAGAGAGAGAGAGAGAGAGAGAAAATGTGTGTGGTACGAGCTGATCTGACTCAATGTAGAGCTTACCCCTGCTTACCCCTTAGTAACCTCTAGATGCCGAGGAGACGTTTCTCAGTTTGTCAACCCCCTGGATTGGAACTAAAAATTTCCTCCGTCTCTGTCTTCTTAGTGCACTGAGCAATAACAGGTTTTTTATTTATGACTGATTGAACTAAAATAAGTTTGCAATGCACGGCACTTAAGACACCGGTGTTTGGTGTCAGTTTGCCTGGCTCAAACCTCTGCTATCTCATTCCGTGTCCCTGAGCAAAAAGGCTTAACTTCAGGTTCCCAGTAGGGAAACGAGGACAGCATTAGCTGCTACAGGATCGGGGTGAGGATTGATTGCCACAGTACGTGTCAGATTTACTTCAATGTTGATAAATGATAAACCTTCATCGAACACTAACATAATCATCACTAAAGTGACGAGCTAAAACTTATTTTTGGGTTTTGACCGCCATGATAGAAGGAGGATGGCTTTTAGTTTCAACCGGGGGTGAATTTAAACCCATCACGGTCCAGCTGGTACTGAGCATGCGCTCTGAGTCTCAGCGTCCCTAATTTGTAGAGTGGGAATGGTTAACGTCTCTGTACTTTGAGAAGTTGACGGGAGGGTCCATTCAGTGTGCCCAGTACAGCCTGGTGCTCAGTGGGCGCCGAGCAAAGGCATCTGTTAGACATCTGCTTCCTTCCTCTCCCTCTCAACCCTTTCTTTTCCCGCGCACGCTAGAACCAGATTTTGAACAGAAAGAGAGCAGTTATGTTAACTGGCATAAAGGATTAAAATTTTTTTAGGATCATCATAACTGTTTCTATGTACCAATTAGTGACTATCTATAAAGTCTAGAAAGACTCCTTGAAAGCTTTCTCAAAACTTAGCCAAGGAAATAGGAGACATTAGTGTTCTGGTCCTCCACCCCACCTTCCCTTCTCCCCTCTTCATTCCTCCTTTCCCTTGCCCATTCTTTCCTTTCTTTTCTGTTCTCTTTTCCTTCCCCCTTTCCTCACTGTCCCTTCCTCCTCACTCCCTTCCACCCTCTTTATTTGACGTTGTTGAGGCAGGCCTTGAACCTGAGACCCTCTTGCTGCTGACGTTCTGGGAGTACAGGCATGCATCATCACACTTGGGTTACAACCCAATTCTTCTTTCTGCTTGGCATCCAACATCCAATCGGGGAACGCAGAGGCTTTTGCTTCCCACGACCTATCCCGGTCTCTCTTTGGATCCCTCTCCTCTCCATCTTCTAAGTCTCTCCCTCCTAGTAACTATTTAAGTTGCTAGTCTTTTGTGAGGAGATGGGTCAGTTAAACTGGGAAGCCCATTTGAGCCAACAGGTAATGAGTAATAGTCAATCAATTTTAAACAGAGAATTTCAGTCTTGGAATTATAGATATTTTAGGGTGAAGGGGACATAATTGAATAACATTGTATAACATGTATGAAAATGTCATATTACTTTTCTCACTTGATATGCATTAATATTAAAATAAAATAAAAACTCCAAGCTCGTCACCAGAGACTAATCAAATGCCACTTAGTCTTTACTTTTCAGCCTGACTGAGGGGAACAGTGAATAGATCACCAATGAACTCTTAGGGTTTTCTTTCTCTTCTTCTTGTTCCCAAGTAGATGCTTAAGCAGGAACCAACACACAGACTGTGACCCTATTTGTGTGGAACTGAAACAGACCTGGGGCAGCCCTGTGCCTGTAAATCAGTTTCCCTATCTGAGCTCCTCAAAGCAAATCTTCTCCCAAGGCACCCAGCCCCATCCAGAAAGCACCCACTCTGACTAGGCCTTTGAAATTTTATCTGCAGATAGTGGCACAGACCCAGCAGCTCTGCCTTGCCTTCCAGAGAGGACCTGTGGTCCGTGACAGAATCCAGAGAAATCCCCAAGGTGTCTGATGAGGTTTGCCTTTTGGAGGAAGAATTCTAATGAGGATTATAAAAGTTTACATACTTTGTCTTAGACAGAGATCTTTAATCTTGCAATTGTGGATATTTTAAGATTCTAAAATTGGAAGACAATTAAGTCTTCGGATTCAATTTAGATTAAACTTCCAGGCCTTACCATCTGCAGTGCTGAGGTTTTATTGACATAGGATTTTCTTAATCTCCAAACCTAACCAGATTGAGACTACAAATAGCCTGCACTGAATCATTAGGGCTCAAGTCAAAGGCAGTTTGAAGACATACTGTGGAGGGAATGTGAATGTATGTGTGTGTTTGCTTTCCATGTTGAATATGCAAAATATTTGGGTTCATGGAATCAGAATTGTATAACATGTTTGCTTATGATACAGCCAGGGCCAACCTAAACCTACTAGAAGAGAGATGTGGGTGGGAGGTGGTCTAGAACGTTCCTTCTTGCATAGATTTTTCCATTCAGTTCTAATGTACATCAATGGCTGCTTTTAATGACATGCTGCTCATAAAATTCCTGATGGCTATTTAACTCCAATCAGGATGAGGTAAAAGACTGATTGGCTTCATGTTCCTGCCATTCCACCGAATGACAAAGTGCCCTGTAATAGTGGTTTTAGTAACAATTTCATTTTATTTTATAATTTGTGGATCATGAACTTGGATAGGGTCTATCTAGGTTATTCATTTCTGTTTCATGTAAAATCACCTGGGGTTGCTGATCTGGGGGGGTCAAAGGATTCATTTCCAAGATGATCCCTTCATGTGTCTCGCAGGTAGTACATGTGGCCTGGTGGGCGCTCAGCAGGCCTGTTGATGAGGTGGCTTCAGTTCCTTACCAGCCTGAGTTCTCCATGGAACTTGGACTTCCCCACAGTGTAACGCTAGTATCCCATTGCTAATAGTTTGTGTAGTTTATATAGTTCGAATGAAGTGGCACTAAACACTGTGGTCTCAGGTGAAATCTTGATTTTTATAAATAAAGTTTTATTAGAACACGGCTGTGCATGTTTATTTCCTTATTATCAGTGTCCCCCAGCAGCAGTGGCGAGTATTTGCAGCAGAGACTCTGTAGCCTGGAAAAGCGTTAGGATATTTGCTACCTGGCTCTTTGTAAAAGACGTTTGCCAGCCTGTTTGCTGTCAAGGGGTTGACCTGTTTATCCTTCTCTCTTCCTTCTTGATTATTTCAGTGGGAAAGCTGAAGGAGTCGTGTTTCCCTATTTTTATGTTTTTAGGTATTTCTCTCAGCCCAAGAGGTTCTCCCTGAGCTTGTCCATGGTGGAGACTCCAAGCATGCTGAACTGCTTATGCTAAAATGGTTAGTTAGCACCCTGTCTTTTATTTGACCATCTCATGAGAATGGATGGTGATCTAGTATCAAGAAACAAGAACTTTAAACTTAATAAAAAGATTACAGGTTTGGGAGCCTTCGAACTTAAGTCCCAAGCAGACATTGATTGTTCTTTAGCTGACTAGGATCTATTCCACATTTTGTAACAGTAATGGATTTCTTTTCCCTCTATTCAGTGCTGTCTTGGTTGAATCAATGAACTTCTTTCTGTACTGGCTTACAGAAGATTAGACATGTGACTAAGGGGGTGGATGTTAAACTGATTCATCTCAGTGACCGTAGCCTGTAAGACCAGACCATCTGTCTTTTCCTGTTGCCTAGAGCCTTGGAGATGCTCTGACCGCAATTCATGTTTAGACTCATTTCCTTTAAATTTAAATAGCATTTCTTTTAAATTCAATGAGCTCTCTGGCATGCTTTCAGTTCTTTAATTTACCACTAGAAGTAGTTAATTGAATTATTTCTAATGGAGAATCTTTTCCACAGCATAGAGCACAATCTACAGAGTTAAGAGACACTCTGCAGGTGGGAGGAAACATTTGCAAGTCTTCTATCTGACAAGGGGTTAATATCTGTAATCTATGGGGTGAAAAAAAATCTTAGCAAAAACATCCAGAAGAAGGAAATAATCCAGTTTTTTAAAAAAAAGCCTAAAGATTTGAATAGACATTTCTTAAAAGAATATACATGACCAAGAATATGGAAAAATATTCAGTATCATTGATCATCAGGGAAACACAAATAAAATGATAGTGTGATATCACCTCAGCCCCAGCAGCAAAAGAAAAAACAAAACAAAATAGACCTAAACAAAATAAGTGCTGACAAGAAGCAGAGAAAAGGGAACCCAGACAGTATTTGTAAATTAGTATAGAAGACAGGATGAGAATTCCTTAAAAACAAAAACAAACAAAAAAGGTTAATATATGACTGGGCAATTAAGCTGTGGAGAGAGTGTATATCCAAAGAAAATAAAATTATTATCTTGAGAAAATATTTGCAAGCCTATATTTATTGCAGCACAAATAGCAATAGTCAATATATAATCAATCAAGTTGTCCCTTGGTAGATAAATGGAAAACAAAAATGTGATACACACACAGAAGGAAGTATCATTTAGCTACAAAAGGAAGGAAATACTACAATTTGGTTACATTAGCATGGTTGAATTTGGGGCTTCATGTTAAGTGAAATGAGTCAGACCCAAATACCATACTTTTTTTTTCCATTTGTGGGGATTAAAATGTCAAACTCCCAGAGGATTGGAATGGAAATCTGGATACAGTAAAGGGAAGGCTGGAAGGTCAGGTAAAGGGCACCAAGGTATAGAGTAGAAATTAATACTGGTGTGTATACAACAGTAAAACAACCATTATATATGACAATCTGTGAAAGATTTAGACAGAACTAGAGGAGTTTGAAAGTCCCACCCCCTAAAAATAAATGAATAAATGCTTCCTACTTGGACTTGATAACAGAGACAGAAATGGAAGGTCCTATTACCCTGGTTTGATCATTGTACACTACACACATGTATAGAATTGTCATTCTGACCTCCATAAATGTGTACAAATATTATGTCTTAATAAAAGGGGAAGAGTTGGCTTCTTTTACTCGTAATCAATGCTTGTAAATGATGCACCTATGTAAAAATAAGTAAATGAAATATTCAAAATGAAAATCAAAACAAGTATTTACAACCTACAAAATCCATAGAAATTTGCCCAGTGATAATATTCACTATGCGAGCTACACAGATGTCCATATGAATGTTTATTGAGGTTGTTAATTAGTGTTTCCTTTCTGTGGATTTCTTTCTTTTCTTTTCTTTTCTTTTTGCGGTATGTATCAACAGCATTAAAAAGGTCCATACAGTTTGACCTAGCAACTGTATCTCCCTACGTGTTTGCTGAGGGCAATAACAAGAGATTAAGGAGGTGGTATCTAGTTATATATAGCTAGAGTGTGCGCTCTGGGGTGTGCCACCTGGCTGCAAGTCCCTGTTGGCAGTCGGTAAGTCACATAGCCTCTGGCTAGTTTCTCCAACTTTCTTCTACCCAGATGTGGTTGCCATTCTTCCAAGGTTGTTCAATTGATGCTTGCTTGCTTCCTGAGCTTCATGTGTACTGGTCCACTGTATGCTGTAAAAACAGAGGACCCAAGACTGGGCACTTTAAAAAATGTATAGTCGGTTTTGGGAGACTAAAAGTTAAAGATGAGAGGCACATCATTTGTCTCACCTTAGTTATAGTACGGCAAAGACAAAAAGACTCTCACCATGTGTAGAAGAGGCTGTGGTAGTCTCACTTTATAATCTACTCTTGAGAGAAGTAACTTGCTCTAGGAGATCAGTATGAATTCTTCCCAAGGGCAGCCCCTTTGGTGACTTAGTTACTTTGCTCTAGGGCTCTTAAAGCCACCTCAGTAAGCACCATGAATGTAGTGCATGCACCCTTTGGGGACCAACCACCTCCAGACTTTCGTGTGTCCTAGTGTGGTTCCCTCCCATCTTAGAGAGGGTGCTCTGGGTGTTGCTAGAAGGGTACTGTAAAGATGGTAGAATTTGACCCTTGGGTGCAGTCCTATAAAGCATCATGGCTTCCACTTCATTCTCTCTAGCATTCCTCCATCTGGGAGACGCCAGCCACACAGCTGGGATGGCACTTCACCAGTTCTACGGAAAGACCCAAGGAGCTGGGATCCCTGTAGTGTGGGCAAGTTGTCTTAGAAGCCCAGCTGAGTATTGAGGCTCCAGATTGCTCTCTTCTCAGATAGTCATGCCTTCTCCTGTCTCACAGGTTTCTGCTTATCCTCTGTTACTTAGATTGATATGGAAGAGACTGATGTGTCTCCCATTAATCTCCGGAAACCCAAAAAAGTGATAGGTTGATCCACTGGAAAAACCAGAGTTCCAATTACAGGATCTCTTTCCCCGTAAGAATTTAGCTCTCATTTCTAGGTCAGCACCTGATGGTCATGGCCCATGATCAGTGAATCATCCAGTCATGGGGTCTGGAGATGACTCAGTGAGACTGAAAGTGGTGTCAGGAGTGCTTTTGGCTGACATTCTCCAAGGTACTGATTACTCCTCCATTTATGCAACTGGTCCCTAGACCCACACTGTGATACGATCTGAGTCTCACCCGAATTAAGCATGTGAGACAGGGCTCTTACCTGGTACAGCATGGCCTCCTGAAAGATCTCAGGTTCTTGTAGCCCATAGGAATTATTGCAGCCGAGATGGTTGTCTTAGTCAGGGTTTTACTGCTGTGAACAGACACCATGACCAAGGCATGTCTTATAAGGACAAAATTTGGCTGGGGCTGGCTTCAGAGGTTTGGTCTATTATCATCAAGGCGGGAACATGGCAGCATCCAGGAAGGCATGGTGCAGGAGGAGCTAAGAGTTCTACATCTTCATCTGAAGGCTGCTAGCAGAATACTGGCTTCCAGGCAGCTAAGAAGAGGGTCTTAAAGCTACAAGGCCACACCTACTCCAACAGGATCACACCCTCTAATAGTGCCACTCCCTGGGCCAAGCATATACAAACCATCTCAATAGTTCTTTTTCTGCTTTCTTCAGAGAAGGTACAACGGACCTCTATTCATCCTTTCAATTATCATCTTCTTCTTCTGAACCAAGGTCAAAGGTCATTTGGGGAACCCATCATTGACTCCCATCTCATAGTTTCTTGTTATGTTGTCAGCCTTCATGGTATAAGAAAGATGACTTCAAACTGAAATCAGTCAAGCTTGCCTTACATTCAATAGTTGTGGATACATTTATACAGAGTAAGATTTTGTCACCTGTTCTTGTAAACAAAGTAGGACACTAGAATCAAAATTATGAATTTGGTCAAACCCTGCTTCTGTAAAGAATGTGTCTTGAATATGACCAAGTTACTATATCTTTCTGAGTTTAATTTTTATCAGCTGAGTGGAAGGATAGAAGGTGTGTGATTTGAATGATCACGGCCTCCATAGGTTTGTATGTTTCAATGCTTAGTTCCCAGTTAGTGGAACTGTTTGGGAAGGATTAGGAGGCATGTCCTTGTTGGAGGAGGTGTGTCACTGGGGATGGGCTTTAGGGTTTCAAAAGCATACGCTAGACCCAGTTTCTCTCTCTCTGCCTCCTTCCTGTGGGTCAGGATGTAAACTCTCAGTCCTGGCCATGCCTGTCTGCCTGCTTATCTGCCACCATACTTCCTACCATGATGATCATGGACTAAACTATGGTGTCTCTTCATAGCAATAGAACAGCACCTGTAACAAGAGTTCCATTAGCTATATTGTTTTATAATTCTCTTTGCAAATGTTATCTACCAGTGTTTTCTCTTTCCACTCAACATTTTTCCAATGAAGAATTTTTAAATATTTTTTGTGTCCAGCATTTTAGGCACTAAGCATATATATATATGAACTCTGCTGTTAGCTTATATTTTAGTATAAGAAGGCAGAAGACAAATCCTTCTCATGTGTCTGTGTAAATGTATGGCACATGCATGTGGGTACCCTTGGAGGCTAGAAATAAGTGTCAAATCCCCTGGAGCTGGAATTATAGATGACTGTGAATTGCCTGATATGGGTTCTGGGAGCCAAACTGGCTTCCTCTGGAAGAGTGGTGTACACTCTTAACTGTTGAACTATTTCTCTAGCCTCCCTACAAGATCATATCTTAAGAGAGAGAATGGGAGGGAGAATGGGTACTACCAGGGGCTGCCATGACTATATTCTGTGATAGTGAAGAAAAGATCTTGAAAGGGAGTTAACATCTGAGAGGAAACCTGGTCACCTATAGTATTTCTTGACTATATGGATGCACTAGCTAGTTTTGTATCAACTTGAGACAAACTGGAGTCATAAGAGAGGAATGAGTCTTAGTTGAGGAAATGCCTCCAGGAGATCCAGCTGTAAGGTGTTTTCTCAATTAGTGATCAGTGGGGGAAGGCCCAGCCCATGGTGGATGGTACCATCCCTGGGCTGATAGTCCTAGGTTCTATAAGAACTAAGGCTGAGAAAGCCATGAGAAGCAAGCCAGTAAGCAGCATCCCTCCATGGCTTCTGCATCAGCTCCTGCCTCCAGGTTTGAGTTCCTGTCTGGTTTAAATTCCTGTCCTGACTTCCTTCAGTGATGAATAGCAATGTGGAAGTGTGAGCCAAATAAACCCTTCCCTCGCCAACTTGCTCTTCGGTCATGGTTTAGTTGCATCAATAGAAACCCCAGCTAAGACAATGGATGAACAGGAAGGAGCCTGCCGTAGGAATAACTGGAGAAAGAACATTTTAGCCAGGAAACAGCAAGTATAAAAATGCCGACTTGGGGGAAGAATTTGCTCTTTGAACACTAGGAAGGAGGCAATGTGCTGAAGCCCAGACAGAGCACTCGGAGAGGAAGGCAGAGGAGGTTCAGGAGTTGACTCTACACTTCGTGCTATCGCAGGGTCACCTAATCTGATTTAAAAAGAAAACATTTTGCAGTGGATAGCCCTTCCCACCAACCGCATGGCCAGATAATACAAATGTTGAAGGAGCGGGGCAATGTTAACTCTCACACACTGCTGGTGGGAATAGAGCTTGGTACAACCAGCTTGAAACACTGCCTGGCAAAGCTGGGTTCACATGAGTCAGCACTTTTCCTTCCCCATTATACACTCGCTGAATAGACTAGCCATTGACACTCTGCATAAGAGTGCTGCAAGAACCTGAAATAAGAAACTCCATGAATGCTTACTAAGAGTCTGACATAGGTATCTATGGCGCTGAGTGACGAAGTCCAACACCATAAGCAACAAGAAAGAATAGGCTTTAAATGCATCCAGCAACATATGCGGATTGTACAAATTAATGTTGAGCAAAACAGGCCAGAATGACAAATTCAAACTAACTCCATCTCTACAGAATCCAGCTGTTCTAACAGGCTAGAAAATCGGGGCAGTAGTTACTGTTGGAGAGCCTAGTGGCTGGAAAAGGAAGAATAGGGGCCTAAGATCCCATATTTGAATGAAAAAAAAAGAAATAAAAAGGAAAGGAAGGACATGACTGGTACTAGGTTTGGTGTAGGAGAGTCAGGGACATCTCGGAGAGTCCAGAGCGGACATGAACAGACTGAGCTCTGTCATGTGGGGAGAGGGGGAGGGGAAACGAAGAGGGGAGATCATAGAAACCAGGCGCAGCAGCCAGGAGGCTCAAAGGTACAAAAAGAGCTAGTAACCAAAATGGTTGGATTATAGAGGGAGGAACAGCACAGACCCCCTAGGCTGGAGAGTTCACATTACGGGGTAGGGTATGGGGGTCATACCCTGCAACACGTAGGGGTTGAGGGATGCAGGGAGAACTTGGCAGCCAAGATCTACTTTGATGTGTTAAACAGGCATCTCAGTCATTTGTACCAGGTTTGAAATTGAACAATATTGTCTTATTTTTTCATCTGGATGCTGGTCACAAAAATGTGTTTGGTGGCTTTCTCTAAATATTCCCCTTGCTCACGACCTGCATAGGCCAAATGAGCTTTGGTCTGGGAGATATAGAGTGATAAATATGGGAGAATATTTATTTGGGACCACTGTTCCCATCATCTATTTTTACATCTGTGATTGCAGTTTTCTCAAGGCTCTTGGTCAGATGAGATCCATCCACAAGGAGATCATAACTTAGGGATCCTCTCAGGCCCTGTTCCTATCCCAGGGAGACATGGATCTCAAGCTCAAGTCCTTGTGTTTCTTCTGATGCTCACTGATTGTCCGGGTTTTACAAAATGCTTCTCTGGACTGGAAAACCTGCCCTCTCAGGCCTTTCTCAGATCCATGACTCAGAAGACCTGAATTTGCCTTTGAGCATTTCAGCCTTGAAACTGATCCAGGATGCTACAGGGTTCTCTGACCATTGTCTTTATTTATACAGCCTTATCTCTGATTACCTTTAAAAAACAGAAACAATGTTTTTGATTAAGAGGGTAAAAATATTGTAAGTTAAGACAAAATCAGTTTGGAGGCCCATTAAACTCTCAGGGCTAAATAGTGATTTTCACTGTCAAATCTTCTCTGTCCCCATTGCACGGATATATGAAATTGTGCATGACACATTTTTTTTTTTGCTCTAACCACAAAATTTCATGAATTTCCAGTCACTGAATAATGGAATAAATCATCATTCCAGACAAAGAGAAGGGGGCAATTTTGAGGGTAAAAGTATTTCCTTGAAGACTTATTGAGAAACAGAAGCCTTGGCCACATCCACAGGGACCAAGCCTTTATGGGATACATGTCCTGTGCCTCAGGCCTGAATGTGAAGGCCACATTGTCCCCATTGGATGAAGGGCACAGGGATCCACTTAGTTTCTGTTTCTATTTATCTATAGCTGTAGTTAGTAGCTGAGCATTGTTTGTTGGTAGGTAAATAAGAAAGCATGGGGTTGCAGTCCACCACTGTGGCCAACTATGGATGGCTCTAGGGGCAGTTCTGCCCATCATGCGGTAGAGACCGGTTATATCATTCATTCTGTTTTCTTTGCCAGCATTGGACAAAGGTCCTCCTCTGAGATCCCCCTAAGGACATGTCTGCTTTGTTCTTTTGTGTCTATACAGGAGAGAGGCGGTAACAGGAACAACAACTCTCAGCTCTCCACACAGCCCTTTCCACAGGGTTTGTTTGTTTTTTTTTGATATACACACACATATATATATATATATATATATATATATATATTTTGGTTGCTTTGAGGTAACTTTCTGGTTTCTGTATGTGGGGAGGTTTGATGGGTCTTTTGGGGAAGCTGCAAAGACAGCCTCTGATTTTGAACAAGGCAGACCTCCAGGCCTATGTCGTCCTAAGTTCCCATCACTGTGGATTCTTGAATCCTCTGCTGTATCCTGAAAGCTGTGTTTTCTGGACCACTGATTTCTTGTGGGAAGGTGACTGGGGAATTGGGGATTGTAGGTCTTGACATTTTAATTTCATCGAATAAATGAAACAAACGAGAAAAGCGACTCATGGAGATCTTTAGGGGAAAGAGAAATCAAATCCCCCACATGAAGAGGATGATTTAAATGGGTTGGAATTTCTATGAGCTTGTAGGAGAGCCAGCATTTCAGGGTGGATCCCATCCCCAGAAGCCCCTGCACTAAATTCAACTCCAACATGTGGTCGCCTCAAAGGGTCACAGTGGAAAGATGAGAGCAGGGTATGGTGGGCGACACCATGCCAACAGAGGAGTTGTCTCAGATAATTCTATGTGCTTGACCCTGTAAGTTGTCAAGACCCCAACTCCTTTTTATTTTATTTTATTTTATTTTATTTTAGTATGTATGTATGTATGTATGCATCTATAATTTACTATCTATCTTTCTATTATCCATCTATCCCCTATGTATGTATGTATGTATGTATGTAAGCATGTATTTAGTATGTGTGTGTGGTGTGTGTGTACATGTGTAGTTGTGGATGTGTTATGTGGGTTCTTGTGATCAAATTCAGGTCATTGGGCTTGGCAGTAAGTACCTTTACCTGCTGGGGCATCTCACTGACCCTCTAATTCCTTCTTGATGGACATTTGGTAGGTACTGGTGTTGTCGGAAGTTGCTTAAAAGCTATGTCCTGCGCTCGTTTTCCTTCTGTCCTTTGAGTCTGTAAACGATTCGGTGCCCACTTGTTGAGTGTCTTCCACGTGTCAGGCCTCATGCTAGGAGTGGGAGATCTGGAAGAGATGCCCATGACGATCATGAAGTGTTGGGATGACTCAGTGCGTTGGTGGTCTTGCAGGGGCGGAGTGGAATGAAGACCATTAAGAATTCTTGGAGGATAGAATACCTGCAGGGGGTCAAGGTCTGCCTTCTCCCAAATTCATGTCCACATAGAGAAGCCCAGACGTGGGCCGTGCTTGGAAAGGGAGACTTTGCAGGCATAAAGGGGGAGACAGAGGATGCCAGCCTGCATCAGGGTGTGGCCCATGCAGTCCCAGAACACTGATCTTTCCTGGAGTCCTAGAAAGGGAAGAAGCAAGAAAACCTTCCCTAGAGCTTGTTCGGGGAGTATGGCTCTGTCACACCTGGGTTTGGGACCATGAAGAATGCACTCTTGTTAAACATCCAACTTGTGTACCTTGGAAATGTAGTCCTAGGCAATGAGCGTCACACCTAAGGACTCAAGATAGCCCTAAAGGAGAGCCACTATGCTTCAGTCCCTGCCTCCCTGTCCCTTTTCCATCTGAACAAACCATGCTGGGGAAACTCGCTTGCTCTGTGGGCTCTGTGGCTGGGTGGATGGTGGCAGGGCAGGGTACTCCTACTTGTTCTCTCTGTGATTCTCAGACTGAGTATGATGCATGGAGCACAAGGGCTCTGGGTACTATTGCTAAGCTCTTAAGTGAGCTGAGTTAATGCATGAGCAGAGAGGTAATGTAATCAGAGGCAGACCAACAAGTGAAAAGAACTATGCTGTGGACATCTGTGGAAATGGAGTGGAAGAACTTTTCATCTGCTGGGCTCATTGCTGACCCTTGGTAAAACTGATATCAAGGAGGTTTTCCATTGAGATTTTGTAGACTAATCAGTGACAAACAGGGCAGGAAGAAAGATGAAGTCACAAGAAGAAGCCTGAGTTTTGTCCATCGCCCTTCCAGGGCAGACACCTGATGGTCCAGGAAGGCTTATTATCTGTGATAACCCCTCAGGGGCTTAAACATTCCATTTTTTAGATGTGGAAGCTCAGGCTGAGAGAGAGAAGGCAGCTGGGAAGCTATTGTCATGACAGCAAGGAAGGGAACAGGAATCTGAGCTGGGCTGTTTTGCTCCTAAGTGTGTGTCGTCTACAGCATACTGCGAAGCTTCCGCCGTCAGCTGGTATTGGAAAGGAGCAGTAGTCAGGGTCCCTGAGGCTTACATAGATCTTAATGCCTTCCAACGTCTGGATAATTAGAGGAGAAATTCTCTGGAAAGGGGATAGTGAGCTGGTAGAACTCTGGGGTTCAGGGGACAAGTAGTTCAGGGCCCAATAGTTCTGTGTCTTCCGCTGATCTCCAGTTGACTCTCTGAGTAAAGCTGTCACCTTCTTCCCTGTCAGATTCCACTCCATTGAAGAGTGTCTATTAGACCCAGATCTTCAATAACATAAATGTTTGTTTTTATTTTATGCGTATGGGTGTTTTGCCTGAATGTGTGTTTGTACACCAGCAAGTGTTCCTAACTCCTGAGCTTAGCTGGGAGGTGGTACACAACTCTAATTCCAGTTCTCAGGAGGTGGACCTCTGAGTTTGAGGCCAGTCTGATCTGCAAAGTGAGTTCCAGGACAGCCAGGGCTACAGAGAGAAACCCTGTCTCAAAAAAACCAGAACCCCAAACAAAACAAAATAAAAATTCCAGAGTTATATCTTCAGCCCCATCTTTGAGCAGTTTTAAAGGTCAGACATCATCTGAGCTCCTACCTCGTGGAAGCTTGGTAATTAAGTCCTTGCTCCAGATTTGCATGGACCATCCAGTGCCCCAGAGGCCAGGTCCTTTCTTCAGCCCTTTATTTGTCCCACCATCTGTTTGCCAAGAACTTAGTAAGCATGACCCTGGAGTCTCAAAGGACTAGGACTCTGCCCCCCCTCCCCCGAAGAGCTTCTATTCCAACTCAGCTCAAGAAGGTTCTGTGATTGGAGGGTAGGGAAGGTAGGTCAGTTGATAAAATGTTTGCCATGCAGGAACGGGGATCTCAATTTAATCCACAGTGCTGTGTGAAAGACTGGGCATGGTGGCATATGACTGTCATCCTAGCACTGGGGATAAGATGGGAGGTGGAGACAGGAGGATGACTGCAGCTTGTTGGCTGGCCAGCCCAGTCTAATGGTTAAGCTCCAGGCCAGTGAGTGACCTTATATCAGAAAACAAGGTTATTTGGAGGTTTGAGGAAGAATGATAATTAAGATTGTCCTCTCTCTCTCTCTCTCTCTCTCTCTCTCTCTCTCTCTCTCTCTCACATACACACACACACACACACTCACACACATATGGTCTGACTTGTGCATTCGCACATGTAACTGCATGTGTGCATGCAAGCATGTGCACACACACAGACAAATACAAGAACTAAGAAGTTCCTGTGACAGTCCAGTGCATAAAGGACAAGAACCAAGGAGGAAAGGCTGGGGAGATTGGGTGGAGAAAGTGTCACAGAACAGAGGCGGTGAAGACTGAGAAATTGCCCTCTAGGGAAGTCATCATGGCAGTGGAAGCTGTGTGTACCAAGACAGGGGCATCGTGAGTACGGCACGGTGGCCATGACATGATGGGGCTGGGGAAGGCTTTAGAAGCGAGATGGTGTCTCAGTCAGGGTCGGTATTGCTGCCAATGAACCACCATGATCAAAGAGCAAGCTGGAGAAGAAAGGGTTTATTCAGTTTACGCTTCCCCACTGCTGTTCATCACAGTAAGAAGTCAGGACCGGGACTCAAACGAGGCAGGGTCTTGGAGGCAGGAGCTGACGCAGAGGCCACGGAGGGGTGCTGCTTACTGGCTTGTTTCTCCTGGCTTGCTCAGTTTGCTTTCTTATAGAAGCAAGGACCGCTAACCCAGGGATGGCATCAGACACAATGGTGGGTTCTCCTCCAGCAATAACTAATTAAGAAAATGCCTTACAATTGGATCTCATGGAGGCATCTTCTCGATTGAGGTTCCCGCCTTTCAGATAACTCTAGTTTGTGAGTCAAGTTGACCTAAGACTAGTCAGCTGAGGAGGATATAGTATGTGAATAGACCCAGTTACAGGTTATCCTCTGGGTTGTTCAGATTTCATTAGAGACGGTGAAGACAGTTCCTTCTGTTTGAGAATTCGGTTCTCAGCTTTCCGAATGGCACGGCCCTTTAATACAGTTCCTCACGTTCCAGTGACTCCCAGTCATAAAATTATTGTGTTGCTACTTCATAAGTGCAACTTTCTACTGTTATGAGTCATAATGAAAATATCTAATATGAAGGGTGACCCTACAAAAGGTAGTTCGATCCCCAAAGAACCCACAAGTTGAGAACTGCTGTTTTAGGATATAGATACTTCAAACTTTATATCCGTAATCAGGGAGAGTAGTTGCAGATGAGTCACCTTTCTGAAGGGTGAGTGGTGGTTCTAAACCTGGGAGGTGAGTGTTACCTTGAAACCCCTGCTATCTATAAACAGAGACTTGGGAAGGGTCTGTGTGAGATAGGCCCAGGGCAGTGTCTGGTGGGTGCCTGACCCAGTATCTGGGTGGCCATTTGTGTGTGTGTTTGTGATGGTGAACTCAGGGCAGACAGACCTCCTTTCTAGACACCCACTGGGACTTGGGCTGAAATGACATTGCCCAGCCCTGAAGACTGGTCTCGCCTCTCACTCTGCTCACATTGTCCACTGTCCCTGACTCAGCTTCCCCTCTGCTGCTTGCCCTTTGTCAGCTCTTTCCCTATGCTCTCCTGCTCTCTCGTTAACCTTAGGATGGGTGTTTGATATTTTCTTTGGTGTTTTCTTTCCTAGTCCTTGATCAGTTTTATCTCCCACTCCTCTTGCTGCCTGAGGAGATGATTAGTCGGGCCACTTGACAGTTCTGTTTTGTTTTTTTTTAAACCCAAGAGGCTACCCAATTGGGTTAAGAGCAGCCAAGACGGAACACGGTAAATCGTAAGGGATAACTTGGGGTTATTGATGGGAAAGTAGATTTAACAGCATGGAAGGTAGGCAGCTGCTCAGCTATTGTGTTGCCTAAGGCTATTTAAAAATTTAAGGCTGTGTGCCTTTCATCTGGGATCATAAATGGTTCAAGGCAGGGAAGAAGCCCCAAGCCAGGATTTTTAACACATACCCAGAGGTTCATCTACCAGGCGATTCTAGATCCGATTTGGTTGACATTCAGCGTTAGCTCTCACAGGATCTCAAGAGGAAGTATAAGCAACCATGGAGGCATTTAATTAGAGAGTTGACCCAAGCTCCAGAGGGGAACGATACACAATGCTTCTTGGTCTGCTGTGTCAAGTATGAATTGAAATTACAAGTGGTAAAGTTAGGGAACCTGTCTATCAGTAGAGGCAATTACACATACAAAGACCTAGGGCAGAGGTACGAAGGGAAAGAAGGGAAGGAGGAGTGAGGCGGGGGAACAGAGACGGTTACAGTGATGGGACTGACAAAGGCAGAGGCAGAGGCCATTGTATTACCGAAGGCTCTTAAGGAGCGATTAAAAAAAAGGGGGAAATTCCGAAGCATGCTGAGCTAGACAGTAAAATGGCCAGGAAAACAGTGCTAGAAAGGATATGGGGGAGGCAGATGGAAGGCTCCTGTCGCTTTAGGGTACTGGCCAGGAGATGAGGACTGGTTGCCCTGGGGAAGTCACAAGGAAGGCACAGGGACTGGGGTATATTTGTTATCTATGTGTGTTGGAGCTATCCCTGGGAGGAGGAGTGGATAGGTAGATGAAAGGTGTTCAGGGAAGGGAGACACTCTGATCAGAGATGTGGGGAGGTGGGAGTGAGGCTTGAGGTTGGGAAAAGGATTTCCTGGAAGACGGGACGGCAAGTGTGGACGTGGGAAAGGGGGACATGCTTGGGATGTCTAACCCTGAATGGCAGCATGGCTACTGCTAAATGAACTACAGAGGCAAGATGGGAGACAAGGTCCTAAAACAAGAGTGGAGATCCTGCAGTGGGGTTTGAGGAAGGGTACCAGTCTCGGATACTCACCTGAGTGAGCTAAGAGGGATTGGGAGAACAAGGGGCCGAACTGTCTTTAACACACATGCATGCGAGCGCGCACACATATGCATGCAGGTGTACTTTATCCATATGTATATTTTATCTATACATATCAGCACTACGTGCATGCCTAGTGCACCTGCTGAAGTCAGAAGAGAAGTAATATACAATTACATGCTTTTTATGAATTTACCCATCCAAGGAGATTTTTAAAAATTGGCCCAAGAATTGAGATTTCAAGCATATCCCCATTTAGTCTAAGTCATAAAAATGAGGAGACAAGATTGAGTCAGAGCAAAGAGAAGCCCAGAGCAAGAGGTGTGGTGGAAGTGGGGAAAGGAATGTAGTTCAAGCGGGGCAGTGGTATACTGTGTGGTTTGTCAGGCAACAAATGAAACTAGTCTGTTTGGGCAGTGTTTGCATCACTGGGTACCTTTCCAAGTTCATATTCAAGGAGAGATAGGACTAAGAGCCTGACTAGAGAAACTTCCAAGAGAACGGATTAGAGTTAGGAGTGTATTTTCATTGGTGGAATCCTTGTCTAGCATGCATAATGCCTTGGGTGAAGCATAAACCAGGAACGGAGGTACCTACCTCTAATCTCAGAACTCAGGTAGCGGAGGTAGGAGGAATAGAAGGTCAAGGCTACAGTAGTGCTTGAGGTAAGCCTAGGCTGCATGAAACTCTGTCTCAGAAAAGGGGAGAGGGTTAAAGGAAGGGACAGCCTATAGGCTGGGAGGTAGGGACAGTGGTGCAGGCAGAGTCCCTGCACCGTAACTGAGTGTATTGCCTCATAGAGAAAGCCTGAGGCCGTAAGGTGGGAAAGCAGGAAGAGAGGAGAAGCCTTTGCAACACTGAGAAGGAAGAACAGTTCCAGCATGTGTGCACTCTAGAGCCAGTCACGGAACAGCAGAACTTATTCCAGAAGCTTCCATGGATGGGAAATAACTTTACTTACAGCACTGAGATTGCCTAGTATTGGCCAGGATAGGATGGGAAAGAAAGTAGTCATGGCAGTCCTTCAGTGATCACAGCAGAACCGGGCTGCAGTTCTCCACCATGACTCCACCGAGGGTTGCCTAGGATGCCTTTCAGAACTACAGACATGTGGACCTCGCTTCAGAGAACCCCTTGGGCATCCATCTTGAATGGGACTGCTCAATGCCGTTTCCCTGTGATCAGATCACTCGGGCAGCACTGAGAACCTCTGATGGGCACATCAGCTTTTTCGCGGACTTGACATTGAGCAGAGTATGAGGGACGCTTGGGAGTGAAAGGGACACAAGGAGGGTCAGCCCCAACATCCACAGGCTTGCTGAGAGAATCTGTTGGCTTTCCCCAGAAAGGCCATTCTCCCCACACTGAAATGAAGTTCTGGCTTTAACTCTGCAGCTTTAGAACGTCCCGGAGCCTGGAAGAAAACCGGCGCTGGAGGCAAACTTTGTTCTGTTCTTGTGTTCTTCGTTGCAGGATGATTTTGCAAACCCTACGTAGATACTGAACCGAGCCTACTTTCAATGTGCTGCTTCCATAGGATGTATGGAAACAGTCACAGCTAGTTTCACAAGCTGGCACCTGGCCTGAGGGGTGATTCCAAAGGTTCAAGGGTTCTCTTGGGTCCCTTAGGCCTCTCATTCTGGATGTTAAGGGTGATCTGGGCAAGTGTGTGTGTGTGTGTGTGTGTGTGTGTGTGTGTGTGTGTGTGTGTCCATGTCTGTATCCAGAATTCTTTCATCCTCTGAGAAACCTCTTCTGTCTTACTTAATGCAGTTTGGGCTGTCCATCAAGTAGTTAACCCCACTTCCATCTGGAGGGATGTGATCTAGACCTACCCAGTTATTTTTGGTTGTGAGCCTAGCCTTTAACGGCCAAGCCATCTCTCCAGCCCGACCTATCCGGTTATAATAGTGCAGTTTCTGACATTAGTTCAAGAGGTAAGGATGGATTTTTTTTAAAAAAGCATCCACTGGCATTTTAAAAAGAAGACTACTCTGTAGAGAGTGGTAGGTTTGATTTCTCTCAGCTCTAGGTCTTTGGAACTGGGTTGCAGTCTCTCATACCACACAGTTTTTTGAACCATGATAAGTTCCTGTGGCCCTCATGAGAGGCTGGTCATGTGGGGTATGCACTGGAGAGTCAGGCAGGCATGGTCAAAGAGTTTGTGAGGTAGCTGTCCCTGGGATGTCCAGGTGTCCGTCTCTGGGTCGTAGCAGTCAAAGGAAGCTGAGTCCTCGATGTTACAGTCTGTGGTCAGCCGCCGTCCGCCTGTCACATACAGCTTGTTCCCCATCACCGTGGCCCCATGGTGCATCCTTCGGTCTTTCATGTCCGCACACTTGACAAATTTGTTGGACTGAGGATCATAAGCAAGAATCCTCCTTGTGTAACCTGAAAATCCAATAACATGAACAACTGTGGATTGCTAACCTGGGGCTGTGGGTCAGTGGTTGAGGAGAGCTTCTGCACCCCACCCACACCAGGCCGAGATGCTGAACTGCAGCACGGATGTTCAGGTACCCTGCTGCAACCTGACATGTGGGAGAGCTGGGTCTCGCAGCTGGGTCTCTCTGGCTCTCTCCCACATTTAGGCAGCATGTAAGACATTGGTAGAGTAGGAACAGATTCCTCAGCCTTGTTGGTACTTTTATCTCTCCTACTTTACCCCAGAGACATAGCTGTTCAAGGAAAGAGACCTTTGGAACTCAGAAATGGATGCCCACGGCAAACCATTGGGCAGTTACTTTGAGGGTCCCTATTTTACTGATAGGCAAACCAAGACATAGAAAGATGAATAACTTACAAAATGTATGTAACCACTTAGTGGTAGAATTAGAATTTGAACCCAGGTCTCGTTGACCCCTATACCAGCACTCATTATGCATTTACAGAGAAATGATGCACTGGTAGCCATTGCTGTTCTTATTAGTAGTATCATCTTCATTGTTAATAATTACTTATAATAATAGTAATATTAATTATTATTATTTTGAGACAGAGTCACACACTGTTGTCTGTCTGGTCTGAAACTTACTATGTAGCCCAAACTGGCCTCCAAACTAGTGATGATCCTATTTCAGCCTCCTAAGTGCTCAAATTCCAGCTTTGAGCCACCACAGCTAGCTAGTGCTAACAGTGGTGGATGTCTCCTCTTCACTGTGTGTCTAGAACAACTTTATCATGGCCACAACTCTGCAGAGTGGGTACCATTTCATCCCTTGTTTAAACAGAGAGGCAAGGAGACGCTTCCGGCTGAATAACCTTTTCCATATTCTCCCAGAGAATGTGCTTTTAAAAAGACCTGCCCAAAGAATAACACTTCCCTGTCAGCATCAGCAACCACTTCCTCTAAGAGCTGCCAAGTGCGTCCCCAGCCACCCATCCTGTTAGCTCACCTCCGATGATGATGATCTTTTCCCCCAGTACCACTGCGGGGGCGCACACATTCTTGATCATCCTCGTCTCCATTTTGTACCACGTGTTTCTGGAAATGTGGTAAACCTGATGGGGGAAATGGAATCAAAATTTAAAGTTAGCTTCTTCAAAAGAGAAAAGAGGTAGCTGTCTGTTACAGTTTTTCTTTAGCACGCGCGCGCGTGTGTGTGTGTGTGTGTGTGTGTCGTAGATGCCTCAGCTCAGGTGTGAAAGTCAGAGCATAGCTTTCGTGTTTCGGTTCTTCCACCATGTGTGTTCCAGGGTTTTAACATCAGTCTTGTGACAAGAGTCATTACCTGCCGAGCCATCTCACTGGCCCAAGTTGTCATTTAGAGGGTGAATCAGAAATGAAAATTTTCTATTTCTTTTCATGTTTTAAATTGTGGGTATTACTATCAGCAAATGAATGATTGCTGGCAGAAAGAAGCTAGTCATATGACCCCATGAGACCAATGTGAGTATTTCCATTAGATGGACTAAGAGTCCTGCACTGGGGTAGACACTTCCCTTCCTTCTTGGGATATTTTATTCTTTTAATGAGAAATGGAGGAGACTGGATATTTAGGAAACCGATTATTTTTCTAATAATTTTTATTTGTAGCTCATGTTTATATTTCTAAATGTTCCTGTGTAGCTGAGAGGGTCAGAGAACCAAGAATAAGTTTGAAGCTAACTAAGGAAAGCTTTGGAACAATTTATGCCTGAGAGAAATTAGAGGTTTGGGGAAAGAAGAGAAGCAAGAGAAGAAGAAGACAAATCAAAGAGGAGAAGACAGGCTCATTAGTCATCCTCTGAAACGTGGATCAAATCAGGATTACCACTTTTGTTGATTTCCTAGGATAAAATTCAAATATGAACTGTAAACTAATTATAAGCAAATAAGTAATAAGCAAAACTTAGCGCAAGAGATAAAGGATGGATTCCACACAAGAAAAGAAGAAACAAAAAAATATTAGATTACAGAGGAAAATGTCATAGTAGTTGTCACTGAAACTTCTTTGCATATAAAATATAATCTTTAGCTTTATCAAAGACCTTATTCTTACCATTAGACAAACAATTGGAGGCTGAGGATATAAGGCACTTGGTAGAGTGTGTGTGTATTTTATGTATGTACGTATGTATGTATGTATGTACGTATGTATGCTGATCCCAAAACCACATAGGCAGGGTACGGTTGGTATCCCCTGTAATCCTAGCACTCAACAGGTGGAGGCAGGAGAATCAGAAGGTCAAGGTCACCATTGGCTACACAGGGAATTCAAGGTCAGCCTGGGCTACATGAGACTTTGTTTTTAAAATAGTAAGTAGGGGCTGGAAGAGGTGGATCAGTACTTCAGAGAGCTGGCTGCTTTCCCAGAGTTCCTGGGTTCAATTCTGAGCAACTCACACGATGGCTTACAAGTGTCTTTAATTCCAGTTCCAGAGAATCAGATGTCCTCTTCTGGTCCCTAGAGACACTGTGTGCATGGGATGCACGGATCTATAAGCCAGCAAAACATACATGAAAATAAATGCATCTTTAAAAACAAATAAATTAGCAGCAAGAAGACTCTGACATTCACATTTGATCAGGCTCAGAGGAGCTCAGTGATTTGCCCAAGGCTACCCAGTCAGACGGTGTGGAAATGGTAATTTCTGGTTCAGTCCAGAAGTCATGTTCTTGATCACTAATGTCATGGATCTGTTGAGGGAGTATGGCCTTTCCTGATAGTTTAAACATTATTACTGTTGTGATATCCATGTGCACATGTGTGTACACTCCTGGGGTGGCCTATGTGGAGGTCAGGAGGATCAGAAGGTCAAGGTCATCCTTGGCTATACAGGGAGTTCAAGGTCAGCCTGGGCTACACAGGGGCTCGGTGGAGTTTATTCTCTGTCTCCACTTTCACATGGGTTCTGGGGGGCCAAACTCAGTTCATCCAGCTTTGATGGCAAGTCCCTTTGCCTGCATCCATCTTACAGTCCCCTGATGGATGTTTTTGAGACCAAGACCGCCTTGGATCTACATCATTCCTTCTTCCTGTTGAAGCCTGAAGGGGGCTGAGTATAGTCACAGTGGCTGGGAAATTCCATTGCTTGCATTGTACTTGAGTGAGTGATTTCCTCCTGGTCTTCTGTTCCCTCAGCTTCTTGTGGCAAGGTAACCATGAAGTGATCCTCCCTTATAGTACGAGGTCTGAATTGTCATCCATCAGCTGAGGCAGAACAAAGGCGGGCAGAAAGGGGCTAAACCTCGTCTAGTGTCAACATTGAAAGAACACACGCATCGGATGGAGAAAACACTGCTTCTATCTGAAAACCCATACCGCTCCATCAAGTGACCCTCAGCATTCATTTTAAACTCTGTTTAACGGAGTCGAATGTTCACTTCAAAGCTAATGCTAGGCAGGAAATAAAAGCTCGTAGATTAATACTTTCACCCATACCTCGAATTCCTCAGTTATAATACAAAAGGATCACTCACAAGTTTGTATTTATTTGGCTTTGTTTTAGTTTTGCGTTTATTCTTAGGAAATTGGTGACAGTTTTGTAGTGTGAAGTCACCAGCACATTTGTTGATTCTATTATGAAAAACAACCGGAAACGGTGGTGGTGGTGGTGGTGGGGGTGGGGTGGGGGGGTGGTGGTGGTGGTGGTGGTGGGGGTGGTGGGGGGGTGGTGGTGGGGGGGGTGGTGGGGGTGATGGTGGTGGGGGTGGGGGTGGTGGGGGGGTGGTGGTGGGGGGGGTGGGGGTAGTGGGGGTGGTGGTGGTGGTGGTGGGGCGGGGTTCTAGCTCTCCACAAATGTGTGCTGGTGGATCTCTTGAGTCTTTTCCAGCTCAAGTCAATGTGTGGAACTGAGAATGGTACTTTTGAAGAGTGAGGCTCTTTCTAGATGGTCAGGGGGCATGCGGGCTGCAAGAAAGAAGGGGAGGGGAAGTAAGTAACCCCGGCGGCTCAGATAGTGTGTAAGCCATCGTCATTCCTTGCCTGGATTTCTGGAAGAATCTCCCGGCTCTTCTCCAAACATAGAGGGAGCTAAAGATGCAAATCTGATTGCTTCCCCCGCTGTACACGGAACGCTTTGATGCTCTCTCCGCCTATACTGTCGGGTTGCCACCCCAGTTGCTTGACAAGACTTACAAAGTCCAGCTGTTAACAGCGTCACCTCCACTACCCCTTCTGGAATGTTCCAGAATCTTGATGGGAGGGGCTTGGAGGCAGCATCTGGGTGGGAGAGGCTGCTGGGGTAGTGTGGGATGGGGATGATGAAGATGACACGGGGGCTAACACCTGTTCTCCTCAGCGACTGTCCGATGACTTCCTCCTCCTTGCTCTGCCTGGCAACCACGTGCCGGACTCTCAGCTCCCCAGGCAGTGGGGCTGGGCCTTCTTTTCTTTTTTTTTTTTTTCTTCTGGCCCTTTGTACAAAGGACCTTTATCCAGGATTCCTCCCTCCCTCTGCAGATAACTCTGACTTCTTCAGCTGTCAGAAGCTCTTAGCTCCCAGTCAGGCCCTCTCTCAGCATCCACTTGAACCCCCGCCCCCATCCCGTCCCCCCCCTCCCCACCCCCCGTCTTTCATCCTTCTTATCTGACAACTCTCTTCCTCTGCTTCCTTGCTCAAATCAGCTTAAGCCAAATACAGTTCTCTTAAAAGTCTGGTGCTCTGTACCGTTCCCTCAGGTCCCATGGTCCCATTCGGGATGCTCCCCGCCCCCACCCCCAGCTCTCAAAGCACCTGTATCTTCAGATTCTGAATCGCAACTGTCTTGCAAACTCCTTGAAGGTTAAATGTAATTTTGTATTTCCTCCCAGGTCTCCAGAGCCTTTTTGGTGACCAGAATTCAATATGACATGCGTGGATGAACAGAGTCCTCCCCTTGGGGTCTTCTGTATGGCAAAGAGAAGCTTGCCATTTACGGAGCGGTCGTTAGAAGCTTGCGTGAAGCTGGGCCACACTTGATATTCTGATGGGGGCCTTTATCAAACCCTTCTCAGAAGCTGTTTAAGTGAAGTGAATTTCTGCTGTCATTTAAGGTCTAGGTTCCCAGGCCTAGCCATACTTTAGAGCCTCCTGGAGTCATTTGTAAAGCACAAGGATGCTGGATCCCCTGCTGAGAGATTTGGATTCAGCAGATCTGAGGTCAGGTTCCAGGGGATTTGTTGGGGGTGGAGTAGGCCTGGAGTCTTTTTGTGAAGACTTCCTGATATGGGTTAGGGGAAACACTAATACCTAAAAGGACTTTGCTTAATTTGTTTCAGCCTGAACTTGTAGGCTATTTTTTCCTTCAAGTGAAAGCACACTGTGTGAATGGGGGTGCATTAGTCTCAAAGTAAGAATTCCTAAATAGAATAGCACTGAAATGTTCCTTCTCTTCATTCCCTGCAAAAGACAAATGTGTGCATGTGTGTGTGCATGCTGGGTGTGTACGCCTATGTGAGCATGTGTGTACACGTACATATGTATTTGTTCTCATATGTGCACACATGTTCATGTGAATGAATGTATACATGACTGAATACATGTACACATATATATGCATGTATATATGCGCATATATATATGCATGTGCCTATGAGAATATCTGTGTATAATTATGTATGTGCACATATGCATATATGTGTGCATATTTATGCCATTATATATGCACATGTGAATGCTTGTTCACATGACTAAAGACACACATATGTATATGTATGCATATATGTATATGCTATTATATTAGGCATGTTTATTTATATATGGATTATATGCATATGTGTGTGTGTGTGTGTGTGTGTGTGTGCAAACACACTTGGTGCTAGCATGATGAGAAGGACCAATGGATTACCTGGATAAGGCGCACAGGGTTCTGCATGATGTCCTCACCCCCAAAAAGATAGAGCCTTTGGTCCTTCACTGCAACAGCAGGGTGGAGCACAGCCACTGGCATGCTGGCCATGCTCTCCCAGATAGCACGGATGCTGTCATACCTCTCCATGGAGCCCAGAAGCTCCTGCCCTTCTCCAGTACCCCCAATGGAGAAGATGAAGTTCCTGTGGGCAGTGCTTCTGTGGGAGTAGCGGGCTGCCAGCATGGGCTCCCCCATGCTCCATTGGTTGAATTTCAGAGAGAAGATATAAACAGCGCAGCTGATGAGACTCTTCCCCTCGCTGACAGCCATGCCCCCGAGCACATAGACCCTTCGGTGCAAGGTGACAGCTGAGGCCTTGTACAACCGTGTGGGAAGCTTAGCTAGGCTCTGCCACTGGCCACTCTGTACACTGTAGAGCAAGACATCCCTGGTGGTCTGCTGGTTGTCCTTCCGCCCCCCAAGGAGGAGGAGGAAGTCTTGGTAGGAGCTTCTTGGGGCCGTGTGCCAGAGGGGTTTACAATCCTGAGCACTGGGACCATACAAAGAGAATATCTGCTTCCTAGCCATCTCCAGGATGGCCTGGCATGCAGGCGAGGACTGGAGGAGGGCATCATTGGCAATGAAGTGATGGAAGAAGGCTGGGTGGATGTACTGCAGACGGACCTGCTGCAGCAGTTCCTGCATGTACCTCCACCGGGCTTGGAGGTCATGCTTCACCCAAGCCATGAGGGCCTCGAACACCTTTTCCTCCTCTCCACAGAGTCTGTCATCCCCAAGGTAGTCCCTCAACTCCATGGCACAGAGCTCCTTCAGGTCAGCCGATGCTGCCACCTCTGGGAAGTAAGTCAGGGCCACCTCCCTCGCTTTCTTCTTAAGGCTATCGCAGCTTAAGATCTCTGCGAGTCTGACCAGGCCCAGGCAGTTGCTGGGGGCCAGCTGGCCCTGGAGGTATGAGGAACAGGCCTCCAACATCCGGGGATACTGCAGCATGGCGGCTGCCTCCATCAGTGGGAGGACATTGGCGGCTGAGATGTGCACCTCTCCCGTGTACACATACGTGATGACCTGCTCCAGAGTTGTGGAACTGAGGCCTTTCAACTGTACTTTGGTCTCTCGGCTCTCCCGGAAGTGGCTGCAGAACATGGCCTTGAAGTAGGGGCTGCTAGAGGCCAGCACATTGCGGTGGCAAGGGACCTCCCAGGCCCCAGAGCAGATGCTCACATCAGTCAGGATCTTGCTTTGTCTTAAGTCATTGAGCTGTCTTAACAAGTCAGAGGAGAAGTTGTGGTCTTTGAAGACAACCCCATCTGGTAACTCCTCATCCATCCTACAAAGAAGGAGGGAAGCTTCAAACGGAAGCAAAGTCAAGGCTTTCTCACAGAGTACACTGGAGGGATTAGCTGTGGGGGCTCCAAGTCTCATTCACCTCTATCTATTTACCAAGACAGTGGAATCACGAGCAGAAAATCAAAGAGGAAACCACCCTCACCCTAGACCACAGAGTGATCTACTTCAAAGATAATAACATCTCCACAAAAGACACACAGCATCTCCAGCTACTCATAGGCATCTTCCAACCAAAGTGAATAGTCAGGGACTCACATATTAGCCTGACACAAGAATAGTCCATGCCTTTGACAAGAAATGCACACCTTTGTCCAGATCCATTTGCCAGTTAATTCACCTACGAATCTTTCTGAGGGTTAGTTATTCACCAAGGCTAGTATTTGGGGGTGTGGTCATCTGGTCACAGAAGTGGTGGGATCACAGTGGGCTGCTGTGAGATCTAGATAGAAGACTTTGTGCTCTTTGGTTTTTATTTTAAAGATGTGATTAATAGAGAACAAAGACCAACCACTTCTGTGGTTTATTGGTGACACGGGCAGTCTGCCTGCTGAGGAATGACAGATGAGGGACACTTACCTTGTTTTGCTGCAGTGACATCCACTGATGCTGGGTCTGTCTTGTCCTCTCAAGATTTCTACCTTAGGCTTGGAGTAAAACCATAAACCCCGGGCCTTTCTGTTGGCAAATTCTCTGTCCTAGGAGAGTTCTGGATTTGTTTATACTGCAGGCACTTTCACAGTTTCTAGAGCTCTGTGCAGGGGCTGCTGGGCAGGCAGACAGTGTATACATTCCAAGGCTAAGAATAGCTGCATATGTACTTTCCAATGTTATGACATGTGACTTTCCAGTTGCCTTTTGCAGCCACCCGAGGGCCTGCAGGACTGCGCATGCCCACATGCCTTGTTTCCCTGGCGAGTGTTTACATGGGTATAAATAGAAAGAGAGGAACAAGTTCTCTGACCAAGGCTTTGCTGCCCATTTGGACACATCCCGAGTCTCTTGTCCTAAGAGTGTCTGGGAACTCTAGATGTCTGTAAACAGGTTGCTGTGACCTGTGCAGAATCACTGAAGACAGCTCTGGGTCCCAGTGGAGGTGGCAGGTGCTCATGGGAGAGGCAGAGGGTGGACAGAGCCCTGGGTGCTCTTCAGTGGACGTCCATCCACCACCTGTTGCCTGACAGGATTGCTGTGAGGGCTGCAGTTTCCCTTCTAGGCTCTCAAGGCAAAGGAGCCCAGAGGAAAGGCTCTTTTTGCTTGTCTGGTTTTTTTTTTTGTTTATTTGTTTCTTAAATATTTTTAGGCATTCTGTAGTTGACTTGTGAAAGTCCTGACCCTAATTGGATCTTCTGTCCCTCCCCGCCCCCTCCCTCCTTCCCTCCCTTCCTCCCTATGTGTATATTCTGACTTATAACAACCATGTGTCTCCCTGCCACCTGCCCCTTCCGGATACCTGCTAACCACTCTTCTGCTGGGCTCTCTTAAACCTCAGGCTTCCTTTTCTGTCTCCTCTCACCAGACAGAAGTGAGTTAGATGCGAGGGGCAAGGTACAGTGATCCAGGGGCAAAGAGAACAGTGAAGAAAAGGAGGAGGAGGAGGAAGAGGAGGAAGAAGAGGAGGAGGAGGAGAAGGGGATCAGAAGGGATAGAGGGGAGTGAAGAGGAGGGAAAGGAAGGATGGAGAAAGAAGGAAGGGAATGAGAAAGCAAAAGGGAGGGAGGAAAGGAAGAGAAGATGAGGAAGATGAAGCGGAGGTGAAAAAGAGAAGAAGGAGGGAGGAGGAGGAAGAGAAGCCAAGTTGGAGGGAGACAGAGAGGGATGGAAGGAAGAAGTAGCGGAGAAAGGAGGAGAGGGAGGGAGAAAGAATGAGGAGGAAGAGGAGGAAGAAAAGGCACTGTAGAGGGAAAGAGGGTAGGAGGAAGAGGAGGACCAGGAGGATCAGAAGAAAGAAGAGAAGGGAATTACTGGTGGGGATGGCAGAGGGCGATGGCAGAGGGGGTCAGGCCCACGGTGATGAGCATTGGATCACCGGAAGGGATGGGGTGGGACAAGTATATGTCACTCATCTGGGCACTGCTGTCCATGGTCGCTCTAGCAACAAGAGAGCGGCCGTAAAGGCCTGGCTTCCTCTCAGGACACCGCTCAGGCTTTTGCGATAGCCTGTCACGGTGCTCTTACTCCTTGTTTCCAGTCTCTCCACTGTGACTACCTCTACCTTGTTGCCACAGAGTAACCTCTGGGAAGACAAGTCAGGACTTGCCAGACTCCACATCACACCTCTGCTGGTTCTCAGGCCAACAGCGCTTCCTGACAGGAGGCAGGCTGGTCTCCTGGCTCTTCCCAGAACCACATCTCCCTGCTTATTTTTATACTTGTTTCAGCAGCGAACTTATAAGTCCATGCACGTATGTGTTAGTATCTCCGTTGGGGAGTTAGGACTGACCTGGCTTCTAGAGTACTCGGGGCAGGGTGGAAAGAGTGTTCTCACTCATAGTAATAGGCCATACCCCCCAAAGAATTCAGCTGCTCAAAGATAAAATGGTCATCCAAAGCATGGCATTGGGTCTGGGAGTCTAGAGGCAGAAGTAGGTGGAGGTCTGTGATGAAGGGATCAGGGATGCTGGGCATTCCTGGTCTTCTGGGGTGTGCTGAGGACGTGGTAAGCAGTTACATCTCTCACCATGGGGTCCGGTGACCCTCTGTTCCATACTCAGTGCCTTTATGCGCATCCTTCCCTTGGCGCATCTTCTGTAGCACTGTTCCCATTCACCCTTCCACATGTGGTCCAGGCGCCAGCTTCTCTGAAAGTCTCCTCTGCTCTTGCTTACCTGTCTGCCCCGTCCTCACACCCTCTGCACCTTGGAACAGAGGCTGTGCCTCAGACCCTATAGATGTCTGCTGACCCACTGTGCCTCTCCTGTCAGTGTAGAGTCTCTGAATCCAGAAGGCTTGATCTCTTGCCCTCTTCCCAGAGACCATGGTGTAACACCTAGTGGGTGGATTCTGTTAAGACCCTGAACTGTGAAGAACTGAACAGAGGCATAATGGAGAATGGGGAAGATGGGAGCCTCATGGGGGGTCTGTTTTAGGGTTTTACTGCCCTTAGGAACAGACACCATGACTAAGGCAACTCTTATAAAGGACAACATTTAATGGGTCTGGCTTACAGGTTCAGAGGTTCAGTCCATTATCATCAAGGTGGGAGCATGGCAGCGCCTAGACGGGCATGGTGCAGGCAGAGCTGAGAGTTCTATATCTTGTTCCAAAGCCAAACAGAAGACTGGCATCCTCAGGCCGCTAGGAGGAAGCTCTCAAAGCCCACCCCCCACAGTGACACCACTTCCTCCAACAAGGCCACACTTCCAGATAGTGCCACTCTCTGGGCCAAGCATATTCAAACAGGGACCCATGTGTTTGGAGAAGTACCAGGGTTGCCACGTGCAGTGTGCGTAGACAGCCATGTAAGCCCTCACTTGAACCAAACAATGTTAATAATATAATGAGCTGAAAAGTCAAATAATTGTTTTGGATAATAGAGTGAAAGATGAGTGTGGGCTGAGGACACAGCTTCGGTCTTCAGGAGCTAGTAACAAAGGAAAAACAACTTTTTCAGGAATTTGTATGCCTCCTCCTTCTTCCAGCTGGTGAATGAGCCAAGGGTATCCTGAGGTCAAAGGGCAGAGTGAATTAGCTTAGCACTGGCCCCTGGAAGGCTGCTTGCATTTCTCCTCCACCTTCTACTTAGTTAGACCTTCCAGAACCAGGCCTATCAAGGGTTTGGATGAGCTTGGGCATATATGGATAAGTATCTGACTAGCTTCAATCAATCTTTTAGTGTCTAACACTTAGAAAAAAAGCAGGTTCTATTCTTTTAGTTTGGCCAAATAGAATCCAAGAAAAGACTCAGAATTGAGTTGCTTAACATATAGCAAACACACACACACACATACACACACACACACACACACACACACACACACACACACACACACACACACACACACAAACATGAATCCAACCCAAAATGTCTTCCCCACCCACGAGTAATCTCAGCCAACTTGTTCATACATCAACTTCTCTCCAACAGTCTTTTCCTTTTTGTCTTAAATTTCCTTAAGAAGATATCTTTGTTTCAGATTTGAACATATGGTGACCCAAAATAAATGAGGACACCCAGCTCTGTCTTTCCTTTTGAGGAAATCCAGTGTCACAATCAATCAAGGCCTAGATTTGGGGAACAGGAGGGCTGGGGACAATCTTGGCATTCTTCTCTTGGTATCTATGTAATCTCTAGCAAATTATTCATGTTCTTCCAGCCTAGACTTCCCATGTGTTAGATAAATGGATCTCAGCAACCCTGTCCCACACCAGTAACGTGTGGAGAGTGCTGGCAATATACCTAGCCTAGCTAATCTCATCTTATTGCTCTGAAGATAATCTTGCCAGAGACTGACAGGCTGTGGCATCTGACTTTTAGGGTCTAAATTTGTTTTCTGTTCATTTTAGCTGTTTGTTTCAGTCGTGAGCAATAGATTGATAGGTTCCTAATCCTCTAGAGATTTGACCTTTGGGGGTCCTGGAGACCAGTTGGAGCTCTGTCATGAACTGGCTGCCTGGCCTCAGACATGTCGCGAATCTCTGCATTCATTTCCCCATCTGGCCTTGAAGATGTGAACCCCCGACCCTTCCAGCTGCTCCCCAGTGGTTTGTACTCCGGATATCGCCTACAAGATGAGGCTCAGAGAGGAACTGTCAAAGGCTGAGGCTCAGTGCAAGGCTTGTCTCTGGCCCGAAGCCAAGTACAGAGGAGGATGTCAGTGCCTTTTATAATCCCCCCTTTATTTATTTTTTTTGCAAAATATCACACATTAATTTTATTTATCAATAGGAATTAATTCTTAGATATAATCATAATCTAGAAGGACGTAGTAGCAAGAAGAATCAAAGGTAATCTGTTGCGACCTTTGCTTATTATGGCTTCCATAATAAAGGTTGAGGGTTTGATGGGATTCCTGAGTACGTAACCAGTGGCTTTCTGCTCCTTGTGCCTTTCCTTGGGCTCTTTTCCTTCTGTCTGTCTGTTTTGTCTTATTCCGATGTATTAGTTGTTGCTCTATTATAATTTATCTTATTTTATTAGCATCCCTTAGAAGTCTGTTTCTTTTCTTTTTTTTTTTATTATCGAAAAAGGAAGTAAAAACATTTCAGGATGCAATTAAAGATTTACATGGAAAATATTTCTGATAAAATTGAAGAAATATATAGAAAAACAACTTAAAATTGGCAATTTTCATGGAAAATTAAAGAGTAGAATGGTAGACAAAAAACATTGCTAAATTAATTGAAAAAGGAAGTAGAAACATTTTATGATAGAATTGAAGATTTACATGGAAAATATTTCTGATAAAATTGTGGAAAAATATAGAAATACATGTTAAAATTGAAGATTATCATGGAAAATTATACAGATATAATGGTAGGCATAAAAATATTTCTAAGTTGATTGAAAGAGGAATTATAAACATTTTCTGATAAAATTGAAGATTTACATGAAAAATATTTCTGTTAGTCTATGTCTTTTTATTGGGGGAATTGAGTCCATTGATGTTAAGAGATATTAAGAAATAGTGATTGTTGCTTCCTGTTATTTTTAATGTTCTTTTTATGTTTGTATGGTTACCTTCTTTTGGGTTTATTGGGAGATTATTTTCTTGATTTTTTTCTAGGGTGTAGTTTCCCTCCTTCTGTTGGCATTTTACATCTATTATCCTTTTTAGGGCTGGATTTGTGGGAAGATATTGTGTAAATTTTGTTTTATCATGGAATATCTTGGTTTCTCCATCTATGGTGATTGAAAGTTTTGCTGGGTATAGTAGTCTGGGCTGGGATTTGTGCTTTCTTAGGGTCTGTAGGAGATCTGCCCAGGATCTTCTAGCTTTCATTGTCTCTGGTGAGAAGTCTGGAGTAATTCTAATAGGTCTGCCTTTATAAGTTACTTGACCTTTTTCCCTTACTGCTTTTAATATTCTTTTTTTTGTTTAGTGCATTTGGTGTTTTGATTATTATGTGCTGGGAAGACTTTCTTTTCTGGTCCAGTCTGTTTGGAGTTCTGTAGGCTTCTTGTATGTTCATGGGCATCTCTTTAGTTCAGGGAAGTTTTCTTCTATAATTTTGTTGAAGATATTTACTGGCCCTTTAAGTTGTAAAACTTTGCTCTATTCTATACTTATAATCCTTAGGTTTAGTCTTCTCATTGGGTCCTGGATTTCCTGGATGTTTTGTGTTACAAGCTTTTTGCATTTTGCATTTTCTTTGACTGTTGAGTCAATGTTTTCTGTGGTATCTTCAGCCCCTGAGATTCTTTCTTCTATCTCTTGTATTCTGTTGTTGATGCTTGCATCCATGACTCCTGATTTCTTCCCAAGGTTTTCTATCTCCAGAGTTGTCTGCCTTTGTGATTTCTTCATTGTTTCTCTTCCATTTTTAGATCCTGGATGGTTTTGTTCAGTTCCTTTACTTGTTTGTGTTTTCCTGTAATTCTTTGAGGGATTTTTGTGTTTCCTCTTTAAGTGCTTCTACCTGTTGACCCATGTTCTCCTGTATTTCTTTAAGGAATTTTGTGTTTCCTCTTTAAGGGCCCTTACCTGTTGACCCATGTTCTCCTGTATTTCATTAAGGGAGTTATTTATGTCCTTCTTGAAGTCCTCTATTAGCATTATGAGATATGATTTTTAAATCCAACTCTTGCTATTTTGGTGTGTTGGGGTATCCAGGACTTGCTGTGGTGGGAGAACTGGGTTCTGATGTTGCCAAGTAGCCTTGGTTTCTGTTGGTAGGGTTCTTGTGCTTGCCTTTCACCATCTGGTTATCTCTGGTGTTAGTTGGTCTTGCTGTCTCTGGCTGGAGCTTGTTCCTCCTATGGGCCTGTAAGCCTGTGTCCATACTCCTGGGAGACCAACTCTCTTCTGGCAGGGTCTGTGCACAGAAGGCTGTAGATGTGTACATGGTGCTTGGAAGGCTCCTGTCCCAGCTGTTCCACTAATCGTATGCCCTGTGCGCTCCTAGCTGTTCCCCTCCCAAGAGATTGGAGAGAAGGTGGAGATCTCACCTCCATGCTCAGAAGTGGAGGCACTGCTGGGAGATCACTCTCTCCTGGCAGGCCATGCACAGAAAGTTGTTGAGCCACCTAGCTCCCTTGTGCAAATCTGCAGAAGAGATCGAAGCCTGTTTATTTTCTAATCAATTTTGCCCTTTCAAGTAAATCCAGGAAGAGTTTTTTTTTCCTGGTAGAGTTCTGAACTGACTCTGGAGGTCTTTCCCTCTCATCTGTGAGCACAGGGAATGGATTCTTGTGGAAAATGTAGGCCGTTGTGTCAACAGTAGGCTTGCCTATGAGGACCAAGAAACCACCAAAGAAGTACACACATGACCACAGGAATGTACACACATGTACATATGTAATACACATATATCCTCTGGGTGCACACACTGCCTGACTTTAGAGAACCCTGGTGGCAATGACTTCAAAGAACTGTGCCTCAAGAACAGTCATTGCACATGAAGACATCCACAGCGGCCATTTTCACTGGAAGGAAGCTCCGAACTGGTGTTAAGGTACTTCCTGGTCCCACTGAGGCCAAATGGGGGAGGACTGTGATGAGCAGACATAGGACAACTGGATCTAGAACATCTGTAGGTTGTCATGCCAGCCCTCCCATACCCACAGGTCCCAATCTATGGGTCAGTCACCTGCACAATAAGAAACAATTGCACTTACATTCCAAGTGTGTGTGAGGATGCTCAAAGGCTTTGTGCAAATACTACACAACACTGAGGGACTCAAACATTAGTAGTGAATGATGATCCCCAGCAGGTCCTAAGGGATGACTGTACATAGAGTCTGGCTGAGTCTGTATCTCTCTTACTGTGAATTTTCTCCCCTCCCAGCTTGTAGCAGGTTGAACAAGAATTTTGTAGTCACAATAATAGGTAAAGGGGACTCTGTCCCTTGATCCAGGGTTTCCTTGATGACTGTCGTCTGGGATCAAACACCTTGACAACTGGTGCTAGCCTCAACTCTTCTTCCATAGCCCCCTCTCACTGCCAGAAATACCTTCATATTTTCCTCTCCATGGAGAGAGAGGGGGAGAAAAGACTCAGAGAAATGATGTCAGCACTATTAGCAGATGCTGTTGTAACCCGGATGGCTGAACCAGTTCTTCCTGTAAACTGAAGTCTGACCTCATGCATCTCTTACACTGCAGGACAGCTCTCCTGGCTGCTGTTAAGGCACAAAGAAGAATGAAGCCAAGAAAAGATGCTTCTTCCTGGTTTATCTCTGTGAATAGAAAGTGAAACACGCTGTTTCACCTCTTTCCTGCCTACTAGCTGCGCCCAGTCTTAAGGTAGAGATCAAGGCAGGCATACCACCTTCTTCCCACTTGGCTTTTTTCTCTCAGGATATTGAAGGCAAAGGGACTGTACAGGAGGTCTGGCATGGAAGACAAACTTTCTGACCTTAGAAATAGGATTAGGCTCCTTGGGGGAAATGGGGATTGACCAAGAATCTGACTAACCAAGATTTGTGCATATATCCATCCATCCATCCATCCATCCATCCAAGAAGGCACTATGGAGACATGGCCTCTGTCTTCACAGCATCTGGTAGGGACAGTACAGAAATAATTCAAGAGTCCAAAGTGTTCTGAAAGGAAGCCTTCCCTAACCTGCCTCCCCACAACGTCACCATCTTCTGTCACTCTCATGAGTTCTGACTCTCCGTAGGAGGACTCACACACACTTGTCCTTGGAAGTTTTCACAGCAGTCTGTTTTAATCAAGGCTATCTATGTATTTATGTGTCTATGTATCTACATATCTATGTATGTATGTATGTATCTATCCTCTGTCTATTATTTATCTATCTTCTATCAATCATCTATTATCTATCATCTATCTATCTATCTATCTATCTATCTATCTATCTATCTATCTATCATCTATATGTCTATCTATGCTGGAATTGTCAGCATAGATTGGTCTAGGAGACTGCTTCCTTTAGACAGTTAATATTTTTATATTTCTAAAATTCTCCAAAACCACCTTCTATTGACTAATTTTGTTTTTGTGAATACATGTATATAGTGTATTCTGATTGCTTGCCCTTCACACCCTTATCCCTTCAACCTCTATCGATCCTCCCTCCTCCCTATGCCAGGTTCATGAGTTTTGGTTTTATTTGGTGACTCATTCAGTTTAGCCAGGGCCATCTGTGCGAGCACAGGATTGGGACTCTCTATTGGAGCCTAGTGAGTTCCCTAGTGGGTACACAACTCCCCATATCCCTGAATCTGTCAGTAGGAAATCATTCAGTAGGGAGGGGTGGAACTCCTGAACCCTTCCCTTCATTTATGCCTGACTGTTTATGGGACCATTTTTGTGTAGAACTCTAAATATTTTAAATCTGTGCAATCTTTGTTTTTAAATTAAAACACTACATTTACTCATGTAGGGGTATATATTTATATGTGTGGTGTGTAATACATATGCGTATGTGTGTACAGGTGTGCATATCTCTAAGTGTGCACTTGGATGCCAGGGGAGCATGTCCAGTGTCTTCCTCCATCACTTTACCTTATTTGTTCTTTTTTGGACACTGAGTCTCTCACTGAGCCTGAAGCTTGTTCTTTCAGCAAGGCTGGCTGGCCAGTGAGCTCCTCTGGTCTCTCACTGAACCTCGAGCTTCTCATTTCACTAGAGTGCTTAGCCAGGAGGCTTCAGGGATTGTGTCTTGCTGTCTTCCACTTCTCATCCTATGGCCTGCTTGAGCATTATAGTCTCTGGAAGGATACAGAGATTTTGTGCAGGGTGAGTGTGTGTGTGTGTGTGTGTGTGTGTGTGTGTGTGTGTGTGAGAGAGAGAGAGACAGACAGACAGACAGACAGACAGACAGAAACAGAGAGAATAACTGGCCACTTTTCAGACTGTCATGATTGTTTTGTCTCTAAGTCAAGGGGTATGCACATAGAAGAAACAAATTCTCCTAGTACTGACCTTCAGGGACTCAAATCTCCTCTTTTCTGTGAGGTAAACCTGATGGGCTTAGCCAATGGCTTCCTTAGGTGAGTTTCTTTGTCCTTATTCAATGGCTCTCAGAGGCTTTGGGGTGTGGTGGATACTAACCATTCCTTGTAAATAGTTTTTAGGGACAATGGAAGCCATTATGAAATATATATAACTTTGTACTTGAACACCAGGTTGGGTCCCCAGAACCCAGCAGGTATTCAGGCTCCCCTGGGATAAAGACTTCCCTTGTCATCTCTTCACTTTCTCCTGCACCTGAATAATCAAAAGGTAGGAAGAGCAAAGCCAAGCATAGTTGATTTGGTAACCTCCATCCCGAGGGTAACTTGCCAAAGTCCCCAGGGCTCTGGATGAGGAAGCAGGAAGCACCTTCTTGTGTTTTTACTGCAGCAGACAGGCCAGCACAGGCAGGGACTTTCAGACATGAGCTGGAGTTTGGAGAGTCTGCTATTTAAACTCTGTCACACCCAGGGCTTTGTCAGTTGTCCAGAGACATTGCGCAATGCTGGTGGTATCAGCTGCAATTACTATCAGGCTTTATAAACCAGGAATCTGCTACCCACCTGGGAGATTTGAACATTATTCCTATGGTCATGTCCAGAGTTTTCTTCAACCCAATCCAAGTGACAGTATGGGCATGTTGTCTGTTTGTGGCTGCTGATGTAGGATATTACAGAATGAGTATAGCTTTCTAGCTGTCAGAGAATTTTCTAGCCAGTCTCAGGACCACTGTTGCCTGTGCCCCGGACTGCCCACTGCCAACCCTACTTGCCCTTGGTGAATGGAGGGAAGGTAGTGAGGAATCAACGACACAGACTCCAGGAACAGGTGAGAAACATCGCAGCAAGTTCATCTGAAAGCGGTTGCACACTCCTTTAATACCCTCTACTTGCGCCCCATTGGTCCCAAGAAAGCACCTCTTCTAAACAGCAGTTCCGGATTGGCTGGCTTTGTCTGAGTCGGCAATCCTTGGTCTCTCAGGCAGTCCTCAATTAGGTCCTCCTGCAGGAGATGCCTTTGAGGCTGCAGAGGAGGAGGGGACAGCATTTATGCAGAGATGGCCGCGCCGTTCCTCCTACAGACTGCCATTGCAGAAAGTTAGAGCATCACCAGCTCTGATCCTAATACCCAACGTGTTGTCACAGAACAAAGACTACACGCATACTAACCTCACTGACCATGGAATATGTTTGGAGAAACGAAGATCCTATTTTTAGCAGACCATACAATCAGCCATCACTCTTTAACCGGGAATCAGATAACCAAGTCAGATCAGATAATGACTTCTAAAACATGGAGAGAGATTCCATGGATAAAGAAAAAAAGAAAAAAGAAAAAGAAAAGATAGTTCCAGAAGGCATTATTAGAATGTGAGTTATCCCCAGAAAGAATATTCTGCGTCTGTGATTTGCTAGTCAGATTAGCTGGTTGGGGGTGAAAGGAAAATCCTTGGACAGGTAAACCAGGCAACACCAAAAGTTTGTATCCCAGATACACCTGGGGTTGTTGAAGAGCCTTCAAGAACCCTCTCCCTCCTTCCAGCTCACCACACAGGGTGTCCAGGTGGTCTAACCAAGGCATAACAGACCTTTCCTTCCTTCCTGTCATTTCCCTACAAAGTTCTGTCATGCTTCCTGTCCCCAGGCACTGTCCCCCCTACCTCCCCCCCACCCCCGCTATCTCCTCTTCTATTTCTCCTTTTGTTCAGATAAGTTACTGTCACTTGCAGAAGCAGGATGCACTCACATCTTCTGTCGTCTGTTTCTCACGAGGGATCTTTCTGTGGACCTCAGTGACTTGCCCACCACATTGGATTCCCCCCGCCTCCTTTCCTTGGGTGCCTTCAATTTCCCCTAAGTGCCACGGCCTAATGGAAAGGGACATCACTCTCCCTACAGGTTCTGCATTGAAAGCTGCCTCTGGCCAAGACAAAGCAGATCGAGGGAAGAGGAAATCTCTTGGGAGGCAAGGAGAGAGAAGTCTCACAGGTGTCACATTTTTCTCGAGCAAGTTTGCTTATTAAACAGACATAATATCAACCATTCAGTTTCCTTCTCCTCTCAGGGACCTATGACAGGCCACGTGGCGTCTTGATTAAACATTGGTTTGGGGGCTAGTGACAGGCAGCCCTGAGCTAGCCTGTATTCTGCTGGCCCTAGGGTTTGGCTCAGACCCAGTCTTCACTTTCACCTTTGTGGCTTCCACATGGCCAGCTTGTATTGATTGTCTCTTCAGCTACGTTGTAGAGTCGTGGGACTGATGTGGTCACACGACTCACATGCCATATTAAAGATGCTTACCTGAGGTCGCTAATAGATTTCACACTCCCAGTAACCGCTGACCTGGATGAAGGCAGATGTGAGGGGGCTCCCTCCTGGAAAGAGGCTGCTAACACTTCATTACTCTTCTTGGAATCTGCATTGGAAACTTGTTTTCTGTAAGTCATCCCTCCTGCCTCTGCTGGCCAGCATTTTTGTTAGTCTTGGGTCAACTGCAGTGTAACCTCAGTTGAAAGACTGGAGGGGGCAGAGGAAGGATGAGTAGACAAAGTCAATAGGTCCCTGACAATGTTGTGGTTGAAGGTAAGTGCTGTGAAGTCAGCCTGGGATGTAGAAGTGGTTGGATTGGCATGCTGTCTAATATTGGTGTTAGCTACTTTTCTGTTGCTGCAACCATGACCAAACTGTGAGCAAAGCCAAACTAAGAAAAAGGAGTTTATTTTGGGCTATGGCTAAAGAAGGATGGGAATCTATAAGGGCAGGGAAAGCCTGGTGGCTGACAGCAAGAGCAGGAATCCAAATACAGGAATCAGAGACAGAACAGAGAGACAGAGAGACAGACACAGAGACATAGAAGCAGAGAGAGAAAGAACGAGAAGTAGAACATGGCTATAAACCCCCGGATCCTATCTCTAGGATATAATTACTTCTGCAAGGCTGTACCCCTAAAGGTTCCATAACCTCCCCAAACAGCATCACTCCCCATGATAAAGCTCAAATACATGACCCTATGGGGGGGGGCATTTCTCATTCAAACCATTGTAATTATCTTGGAGTAAAATAAGGTAAGGAGGTGAGAGATGTATGGAGAGAGTTGATGTGTGTACTAGGGCAGAAAGGCTGAGTAACATGTGGCCCTTACAGAGCCCCCAGTTTATTGGGCAAATGGATAAAGATGATTATGGAGAATCACGAGGTGTAATGATCTACAGCGGAGCTAGCTAAAAGGAAACAGAGGGACTGACTCAGTTCGTGGGAGTCCAGAGGGAAGGCTTGTCTTCCTGGGTCCTGATACCCGAGCCATGACAGGAGACAAACATGGAAGGCAGGGGATGAAGTTGGCAGGAGGAAGAGAAGATGTGTAATCCTGTTAGGGTGTGTTTGGCTAACCACGGTTCACCGAGCACCTACTCTATGTGTGTCTGCGCTGTTCTAGGTGTGGGAGTTGAAGCTGGCCTTCCAGTGTTTATGTTCTAACAATGGATCAGGTAGACAATAAGATAATCGGTGAGATAATTTTGAATTTTGACAATCCAAGGCAATATCAGATAAGGATTAAGGGAGATTTGGAATGTGCTCTGAGGGCAGTCATGGGATGGGACAGGGCTTAGAAGAGGTGACACATGAAGGTGACATGGTGACACGGAAGAGGTGACACGTCGAGATGGGACTGTGGGGATGCCTAGGTGGAAGGACTTTCAAGTTCTGAGTGCCCGAGGCAGAAAGAAATATAACAAATTTGAGCAAGAGGAAAAGGCGCAGGGTGACTTGTGCCTGATAAAGGGGTGAGAGCTTGGCATTCCAGAAGCATCCAGAGATGTGACACCCAGTGAAACAGGAAGCCTGGTCGTGAAGCCAGTGTGAAGTCCAGGCTAGAAAGGGTAATGCGGTCTTTCTAAGTTGTGATGACTGTGGAGGTCTGAAACATGGGACCTCTGAGATACGCGGAGGGATAGGAAAAATGGCATTTCTGAAGGATCAAGGATGATTCCTGAGCCAATCATTTGAGAAGTTCCGTAGATAGAGGTGGTGACTGAGATGGGAGACAGGGTAGCTGGGTTTGGAGGCTGGGCTTTGCATTGGACGTGTTTAATGTGGAATGCGGACTGGGTACTCTGGAAGAAAGGAAAGAACTCTTTTTTCACGAAAGCTTGTGACCTGAGAGTGGCAAACCCTCCCATGGGGTTAGGTGCCTGGGGACAGCGTGGAAGAGACACAGTTAGAAAGGCATCTGACTGTGAGGAAGGGAAATGTCTGGAGGCAGGGCTTAACTGTCTGTTGTCTGAGTGGAGAAGGAAAAGACCAAGACTCAGCATTCATCTGTTATCTGCTCCCTCCATATGCCTCCTTCTGTCCTGGAATGATTCATGACTCCCATTTCAGGGCTAGCCACTCAATACAGAGGGTGGGATGACTTGGGTAGATAACAGCACATCTGACTGAAAAGATTCCGCAAGGCATGACTGCAGCCATCTTGAATCAGAACTTCCACAATCACCCCTGAGAGGTATCAGTTGCTTTTTTGCTGCATAGTTTCCCAGAAAACTATAACTACTTATAAATTATTCTGCTAGAGTGGTATGTGGGGCTTTATAACCCAACCCTGGCTCCTGGGATTCGTCTGATTCTTTGGTATTAAATAAGCCAGGTGCATTCCAGCTAGGAGAAAGTCTTTTTTTTTGTCCAACCTTAAATACACTTTTCTTTCTGATTCAAATTGTGAGGACCAAATTGGTTTGATGTAGTCACCTAGGACTACCCTTTTGTCAGTAAGCCTTCCAATAAATGACACTGTCAACTCTACAGTCTGCCTGCCTCTTTTCCTCTGGCCTTAGAGCCTTTGGGCTGTTCCCCATTCACTAGGACTGAGTTGGTAAAGAACAAAGATACAGGCAGGTTCCTGGACTGTGTCAACCTCTGCAAAATGCTTCCACTACCTCTGCCATTTAGTCCACACAAAGATCCTAGAGTCAGGTACGATGCATCTACTTAGCGTCAGTGTGGTTCTTGCTGTTGTTTGGGTAAACCCCAAAAGACGCTAAATGGGTGAGTGGGAGAGCTCAGTTGGTAATACACTTGTGCACTTGCCCCGTAGCTTGAAGGCCTGAGTTCAACACCTACAGTCACACACACACACACACACACACACACACATTCACACACACACTCACACATATACACATACATATACACACATACACACACATTCACACACACACTCACACACACTCATACTCACACTTACACACACATACACACACTCACACATATACACATACATATACACACATACATACACATTCACACAAATACACACACTCACACATATGCACATATATACATACATACACACATATTCACACATACACACACTCACACACACATACACACATTCACACATACACACACTCACACATATGCACATATATACATACATACACACATATTCACACATACACACACTCACACACACATACACACATTCACACATACACACACTCACACATATGCACATACATACACATACACACACATTCACACATACACACTCACAAACACTCACACACACTCACACTTACACACACATACACACTCACACACATACACACACTCACACTTATACACACATACACACACATATACACATACATACACATACACACATTCACACATACACACTCACACACGTACACACACACTCACACATACACACACTCACACACACTCACACACACACTCACACACACACTCATTCATACACACACACACACACACACACACACTCACTCACATGATTTTTTTTGCCAGCCATAGTGATGCATGCTTGTAATCCTACAGCTGGACCCCAGTCTAATTGGTCAACTCATGGCCAAAGAGAAAGGATGTGTCAAAATTCAAGGTAGATGGTACCTGAGGAAAAACAGCCAAGGTTATTCTCTGGCCTCCACAGCCATGTGTATTTGCACATACATGGATATACACATATACACACATACGTACAAAAAGACACTAAATACTTATCTTTTAAAGATATCCGCTGTTAGCCAAGAGAGTCGCCCCGTTTTTCCCAGAGGTAGTTTGTTTTCACCTATGCCATGGACACTTAAGTAGGGATCTTCTGGAGCATTTGTCCCCATGTTACAGAGAAGAAAGTTGAGTCTTAGAAGAGCCAAGTGTGCGGACAAGCAGGTCCCTCTCTGGGTCTTCCCATTCCTCCTCTGTTCTCAGTCCAGTCACGGGTAGGATGGGAGAGGATGAGCCGGTGACAGAGTCATGAGACCTTTGACCAGAAAAGAAGCTGGGGTGGTGGTCCCAGTTGGATTCATGTTTCAGAAGGAAGAAATGATGTACACACACACTAGAGGCTCTCTCTTTTAGCACAGGCGATCCGTGTGATAGGTCATCTGTATTTTAGCCTATGGCAGCAACTCAGGATAGAACATCTGCCACAGTCTTATGTCTGATACGGAAATGGATAGTGACTTACTGAGAGTTTTTACTGAAGGGTGAGCTACAGGTGCTGTTCCTCCTTTGTATTCCGTACTTTTCTGCCAAAACTCTGGGAAAAGCAAATGAAGGGAGGAGGGTGTCAGTTCAGCTCCCAGTCGGAGGGTTCATCCCGTCACCGTGGCGGAGGCACGGGGAAGTGTGAGGTAGCTGGTCACTTACATACAGAGTCAGAAAGCAGGGAGAGGTGAATTCTGGTACTCAGCCTGCTTTCTTCTTTCTAGGTCCCCAGCCTGCATTCAGGGTAGATCTTGCCTCCCTAGTTACAATGTCTCTGAAAATCTCCATGCAAACCTGTCTAGATGTGTCTAGAGGTGTTTCCTAGGTAATTTTCAGTCTACTCAACCTGACAGTGACATTAATCATCTCTACTCCATCTCTATCTCCTCCTCCCCTCCACTCCTTTTCTTCAGCATATTCAATTTGGCTTTCACAGGAATAAAACAGGCCTTTCTCTTCATAGTTGATCAGCTAATTTAAGAATTGGTGACATTATTTAACAACAATGGCAAATACAGCAGATATGAATAGGTTGGGACACAAATACGATCTGCTATTGCAAAGTTCACAATCCTCCAGAAGACAGGGGACCTCCTACTCAAACCCCACAAGCTGACCGCCCATTGGGCAACCACAGTCGCCAACAGGTTTTGCAGAGAGAAGAGGTTAATAGTTGTTCTGACAAATAGGTTAAGGGGTTGAAAGAGAAGAACTCTGGACAGAAGCACGTGTGCTCACTGGTGTTTGACAAACATGTGACTTGAACACAATACTTGTGTTGAAATGATTTTGCTTTTTCGGGTTCTTTTCTTTTTTCCTGGGCTAACCTTTTCAAAAGGCTGGTTCTAATTTGAACTGGTTCAGTAGGATTTGAAAAACAACAACATTGATAATGTTTTCAGGGCAGTAAAAAAAATTAATACTTGGGTTGGGTTTGGAGTTTGGATAATTAGTGTTGTCCAGTTTGGTTGGTGAGTCATATTATCCTGGTCCACATTACTCCTCCCCATGAAGAATGACTCAAAATCAGTACTTGTCTTCTAGTTTGGAGCCTGAGAGAATGCCTCATCTCTTTTGTCCCGAGGTGTCTATATTCTCAGCAGTCCAAATGTGCCACTCACTGGAGACCAAAAATTACTAACAGATAAAGTGGCCCATAAGCCCACTGAAGCTGACCGTGATTGGCACTTTATTGCATAGGTGCCCCACATAAATCAATAACTCTTCTCCTCCAGGTGCTCACAACAAATGGTTCCTTCCATCTATGGATCTGTTTTGGTGGGAAGAGGCTCAGTCCACCCCGGAAGCTTTGTAAACTATCCAGGGTTTGACCCCAATTTGAGCTTTCCTGATTTCTCCAGTTTGTAGTATTTCTCTAATTCCCTGTTCCTTCTTTGTGGAGTCAGTGATTGACTGGCCAGGTTTTGACTTCATGGAGTTGGTTACTTTAAAAACGAAAGATATCAGTGTCTTTATTTTAGTTACAAAGAAGCCATGAAGCATTCTCTTCAGAGCCTAAGGTCAATAATCCCTTAGGCATATGGGGATGGGAGTCTGAGGACTGTTCAGCAACCTCCCATCCTTTCTGTTACAAATTCTGATGTCCATGAATAAAATAGTGCACCATACATTTAATTAATACAAATGAAATTCATTTATGCACATTTAATCCTCTCTGTTTGTGTGCATGTGTACAGGTATACTGATTGTTCATGTGCTTTCCCAGAGTTCATGGAACTCTGTTAGGATTTTTAAAAGGTGGAGCCTAGTGAAAGATGATTGGGTCAAAGGGGTCTGTTTTGTAAGGACTAAGGCTTCTCATTCTCCTGAGAAGTCCTAGGTGACCAGATTGCTGTAAGCAAGTGTGGCATCTCTCTTACCTCTCAGCTCATGCATGTATGTCCCTCCTGTGGTGACTGGTTTCCCTTCTGTGTCTCTGCTATGTTGTGATACAGTTCCATGGCACTTATCAGATCCCAACAACATACTGCCTAATCATACATAGACTTGTAAGCTAGGTCAAAAGAGATCCTGCCACCGGAAATGGAAACACAGTCCGTGACAATGTCGGGGCACCGTGGATGTCCTTGATCCTTATGACTTACTCTAGTATTATGGCTTCCCCCTCTCTTGCCCCATTGAGTTGCTTTCTAGAGTCAGCATTTGCATCCTAGCAAGAACCATGTGGCACTGATGATGCTGAAGACATCCTATGAACGCACTTAGTAGAAACACAAATGAATTTTGGTCTTTTTATGCCTACATGAGTATCGTGCATACACGTGTACAGACTGAAATGCCTGGGACCACAACTGCAAATACTCAGCAATAAGACCTGATCTGCAGCATCTACCAGTTCCCATGCTGTGAATATCACAGCCTGTTTCAAGGTGATGACATGACATCATGGAATATGGGCCAGGGAACAATAAGCAACAGTACATCAGCATGTAGAATCCCCACCTCTCAAACACAGGGGGTGAAATGGGGCAAGGGGTAGCATGCATGGACGGGACTCCCTGGGACCCTCAAAGCTATTGAGAGGAATTTGCAGAGCAGGAGCTAATGTTCTCAGAGTTACTGGTGAGACTCCTTAGTTCTTTGGGGTAAACGTCTATTTAGTTAACCCAGGCTAGACTCCCAGGTTACTTACCCACAATGCCCCAAGAATCTCACTAGGATAAGTAGCAGTGCAGAGTGTCATCAGAACCTAGAGTAGAGCTTGCTGGGGGAAATGCATGATGGGATAACTCAGGCATGGAGGGGGGTGTGTTATCCTCTTGTAGTCTTGGAGGTGGTGATCCCTGGGGTCTTGACTATCTGGGTGGCAGGAGATAGTATTCCTCTGGTGGCCCTGAAGGAATGGTAGGGTGTGCAGTGGAGGCCAAGACAGAGCTGCTCTCTTCTCCACTTTCCATCTTTTACATTCTCTCTCCCTCACTTCCCTGGGTAGGTCGTCAACTCCAAAACTGAGGATACAGCAAGAATGAGTCATGGTCTAGGTAAGGCAAGAGTATGAAGAAAGAGAAACCCCCTTAGGTGGCTAGGGTGTGGGTGGCAGTCCCAAGACAGAGCAGATAGATGTTTTTACTTAGACATATAGAGACTCATCCTGCTTCTAGGTGCTGAGTGAATATTCAGCAGCCATAGGAACATACATTTGGTTGCTTCCTTCAACTCAGCTGTGGTTACAAGCAACCATGAGCCGTGAGCTGGTACAACGGGATCACAGGCATCTTCAGGATCAGAAGAACTAGGGTAAAATTCCACCCCTAACTTCGCTCTTGTGTGACTTCGAGTAAATGGCTTTGCTTTTCTGTTGTATTCATACTGAGCCTATGAAACACCTTCCTCCTCTGTCGGTGAATCGCGCTTCCCCCCGGACAAGGCTAATTCTGGCCTGGTCTCTTTTCAATCCACTCTTTTGTTTTCCTGTCCTTGCTGAGTTCAGACCCCCAAAATTGGTTGCTTTGCTTCTGTTTGGTGACAAGTAGATTTCATATGTTATGTTACTAGACTTGGTCCTGGTTAAAAAATAAATTATGTGTAAAAGCTCAGCCTTGACAATGACTGTTAGACAGATAGCAATGTTCACAGAACTCCTTAACTTGTGGATCACCATTTTCTAATTACTAAAAAGGACATTCCATGGCAAGACATCTATCCTTACACTGAATGTTTGGGCTATTTGCTATTATACTAGCCAATGATTCCCAAGGTCCAGACTTGATCATGCCCTTTATTCATGTAGATATCACCTATGACCACCAGTGTTCAAAACATAGAGTCCTACCTTGGGAGAACATCCATTGCTCCTAAGGGTCAAAATACAAACCCAGCAACCCCACGGTAACCTTGCTAGCCTGTCCTTTCCACAACACCCATGTCCCAAACCATCTGTCTATTAATGTTTCTCGGCCTCTCAACTTACTAGGGGCCACAGCCCTGAAGAACATGTCAGTAGTCCCTCAGCTAGGGATGGGGCTCCTGTGTTCCTACCCCATCTGTGCTGGAGAACTGACTTCCTTGATCATGTGTGGATCTTACGTAGGCAACCATAACTGCAACGAGCTCATGAGAGCAATGTTATGTCATGTTTGGAAGACACTGTTCTGCTACAGTGACTCTTTGTCTTTCCTTCTCCCTGTCTGGGGTGTTCCCTGAGCCCTGATGGGAGGAGGTATAATACAGATACCTCATTTACACCTGAGCACTCTGTAGACACCCTTTCTCTGCACTTTGACTCTTCTTAGTGTAGTGACAACATTCCACGTACTGATGGGGACATCTCATTTCAAGCCTGGCTTGGAAAGATACTACATTAGAAGCTGCCCATGTTCTGTTTACCTTTGTGTCGGTGGAGCCCACCAGAGTGAACAGAAGGTAGAAGAATAAGCAATGAACGACTACTGACTCATTCTCACACACGTCCTACAAGCCACATTTCTGGAAAACCTGGTCAGTAGCATGATTTCTGCAGCCATCTAGTTTGTGAGATGCATCCCAATTCTATTGCTTACAAATGGCTTTTAGTCAGGTTACTTAATGTCTTTAACTCATAAGCAGAGGTCATACTAACCTCATAGGGTTATGGATTCAGTATGAAACTGTGATACTTCGCAGTGCCAGATGCAGATCTCATCTAGGACAGGATAGCTTTGATAGCTTGCCCAAGGTGTCCAAGTTAACTTGATAGTCTCTGAATGGTTCCATGTGACTACAAGACCAGCATCTTGGAACAGAGATTCTATTATTGCAGAATCAATCCACCTGAGAGACAGGACATTGATAGCAAACACATTGGCACTGTGCTTAGCCTAAATGTATTTGAAGATCAGATGGAAGACTCAAGTGAGCCACATGTCTAGAGAAACAAGAAACCCAATGGAACCAGGCACAGTTAGTGAGTATTATGTCTTGTTGCACTCCATACAGGCAGGCCGTCTCTTCCCTCGATGCTGGCTTTGACTGCCATCCCCGGTGATTGTTAATGTTTGCAATCCCCCAGTACATTTGGATTTCACAAGGTCTCTACTTCCCAGGCAAGAACCCAAGTTTATCAAGCCAATTTGGCGAAGCAGCTGATGGAGGCACGAACCATAACTGTAATTAACAGAAAGGCTTTGAAACTGAACACACAGAAGGGAAACGAACAAACGGTTTAATCTCGTCTTTACTCCGAGTTAGCCATTTAATCTCCGCTTTGGCTCTGTACATCTGGGAGGCATATAATTTTCTAAACATTTTATTATGAATGTTCAGGTTTTTCTTCCCCCCACCAACTGCCGATTTCATTTGTGCTTAGAAAGCATTTAAAGGGAGACTGGGAGGCAGCTTAGGTTCCTGCTAAGCCAGCATTCAAGGTGAACTGTTCAAGCCCTTGGAGGCTGCTCTTCACTTCAACAGCGTGGCCTTGGGGCTCCTTTGAAACTGGCGAGTAAACAATCCAGGAAGTGAAGGGTTTTCACCCATTTGCAAATTTGATTTGTTCTGAGGAAGAATCCCGATATTGGGGTTTCTGCTCAGTTTTGGATCAGTGCAAGAGAGCTACCAGCAGTTTCTGGAAGTCTCCAGAGGTATCTGAGCGAACCATGTCAGAGAGAGACTTCTGATACTTCTCCTGGAATTTGGCTTTTATTCCCTGCAGATCCACCTGCGGGAAGGATGACAACGGCGTAAGTGACAGCATCCTTGGTATGTGTGTTGTAAATGACGGACACTCTCATATGCCACCATAATCATTTATTATATCTTTAAACAGCCCTTGGGAGCTAGGCTGGCATTATATTTTCATTTTGAGGATAAGAAAAGGAAAGCCTACTTTAGCTTCCTAAAAATAGGTATTTCTTTATGCGTGTATGTATACACACACTCATGCACAGATTCCATTAAAATTTCATTTATGGAAGCTAAAATTTAAATTGCATATTTTAAAAAGTTATTAAATGGTTTATTTATTTTTTTATTTTATGTACATTAGTTTTCTGCCTGCTTGCACGTGTGTATAAGGGTGTCGGATACCCTGGACCTGGAGTTACAGACATTTGTAAGCTGCCATGTGGGTGCTGGGAATTAAATCTGGGTCCTTTGGGAGAATATCCAGGGTTCTTAACCACTGATCCATCTCTCCAGCCCCCCCCCCCAAACTGCATGTATTTTCATGTGTTACAAGATATTTTTCTTTTGAATGTTTTATAGGTGCTTGAAAGGAGTCATTCTGGGCAGCAGGTAGGTAGTTTTCCAAGTCATAATTTGACAGTTTTTGGTAGAAAGTTAAGATGATTTTCCAGATGGAGGTTTAAAGTTAAGCATTTGGAACTGGGGAGATGCTCAGTCATTAAGAGCACTAATTGCTCTTCCAGAAGACCCAGGTTTGATTTCCAGCACCCACATGGCAGCTCTCAACGGTCTCTAACTCCAGCTCTGGGGTAGACACCCAAGGAGTCCAATGCCCTCTACTGGTCTTTCTGGGCATCAGGCGTACATGTTGTATGGATAGATATACAGGTGAAAACACCCACGCACATAAAATCAATAATAATTAAAAAAAAAAAGAAATAATTTCTTCCTTGTACCAGATCAGGAAGAATAATAGTTCCGGTTAACACATTGCAAACTGATCACCATTTGTACGACTTCTTTTGAGTCTAATTCATAGAAAGCTTAAGAACTCGGGGGCTGAAGGGAGATTGGGAGGAAAACAGACAAAACATTGTCCTGCTTCGGCTTCTTGCAGCCGCAAAGAGGAGAGCTACACCAGAAAAAGAAAAACTCCAGACTGGACAAAACAAGTCTTACAAAGAAACAAAGTTTAGTTTTCTGTTTTGGTTTTGGTTTGAGCTCTGCCTGGCTACACCGCCTAGAACCCGTAGAGAAGCATCTGGTTCCCCTTCTCTTGCTTTAGTGTATGGTTGTACTGAGGAGGAGGAGAAAGAAAGGTAGGAGAGGGTCAGGGAGTAAGGAGTTGTTCGCTACGGATGCTGGAGAGAGGACTGGAGGACAGATGCTGTCCTGCGGCTGGCTGGCTACCCAGCCCTGGGGGAGGGGCATGATGATGGCAGGAAGGATTGGGCAGCTGGTATTTTGTTCTAGTCCACGTGGAAGATTAGAGGAAGATCCCCGAAGCATATATGTGCTGGGCCTGAAGCGTTCCAGAGAGACTGACCACATATGGAGATGTGACCCACACTTCACGTGTGGCCCATTTAGAGACGGAATGGAACATCGTGGGGTCTACAGCGGAGTGACCTTGGAGTGCTGACAGCCCGTCCGGTGGGATCCAGTCTCTCGAAGGGTCTCTAGAACCCTGCTGCTCTCAAGAGCTCCCTGGAACTTCAGCAGGGGCTGAGGGGCTCAGAGCTGGAGAGACTCAGAACAGGGGAGAGAGAGCAAACTCTAGAAGAATAGCAAAGAGGCCTGCTCACGTGATTAAGTGGGGGAGGGGGGATGGAGGAGGAGGGGGAGGGGGGGAAATTCCAGGCAGGGAAATAAAAAACCGAAAGAACTGCCTTGCTGCTGCAAAGCTATATTTAAAAACAACGTCCGCTGTTAAGTGCTTGTCGAAAGGCATGGGTCAGAATTTGGGTTGGTACCTCTCCCTCTCCCTCTCTCCTCCGAACTTTTTTTTTTTTTTTAAGATGTCTGTGGTTTTCGGCTGCTTGACTCCTCTCATTTGTCCAAGGCTTCTGCCACAGCAGCGGGGACCTGCCTGCCGCTTCGGTTCACTCTCCCGCTGACCAAGGCCTGACAGCCCCAGGCGCTCTCTTGTAAAACTTGCTGACTGCTTCCAAGTTTCTGCCTACTCTGGCCCTTCTCTTTCCGACACACACATTCTTCTCCGAGAGGAGGGTGCAGACTGGTCCTTAGGGAGCAAAAGAAGCCCCAGTCTTTTTATATGTGAAGTATTAATATTTGCGTCATAGCACATAAGCGTCTTTTTGGTTTTCTCTGTGCCGTTAAGTTTGGGTGAGGAAAGATGGCAATTAGAAAAAAGTGTCTAAAATGGCTCTTTGAGAGGGTCTGGATTGAAAAAGAAAAGCCAAGAAACTGCTTGGTTGAAATTTTAGTGTGTGTGTGTGTGGGGGGGGGGTTGATGGTCTTGTTTGTTTGTTTGTTGTACTTGTAAGGTGTGCTCTGTTAGATAAAGAGTGAGGAAATCACTTGTGTCCTGTCTCTTGCTGCGGGGCGACCCCTTCCAAAGGTTCTGGTTTGTCTTCCTTCAAATAGAGTTGGGTGTAGCTGTGCTGCCTTGGAACAGGCCCAACAGTTCCTCTTTACACAGAGAGTCTTGCCACCAGCTCTCCGGAGCCACCGATGACGAGAATAGAAGCAACTCTCAGTGTTGTTATTTTAATAAAAAGGAAGAAGCTGAATGTGTTCTGCATATTCTGGGAAGGGAAGGGCTGTCTTTGTCTTATAGTTTTTGAGAAATAGTCCAACAACAACAATAACAACAACAACAGTAACCAATGATACCAGTGGGAGAAAATAATGTTGAAGTCCCCTTTTTGGAGTCAAGTGTGTCTTACCTCTGCTCTGGTCACAATTATGCGAATTAATGTCTCCTCGTCTGTCCCCATACCCTTCATGGCCTTGTATAGTAGGTCAGCAAAATAGCCCTCAAGGTCCTGGGCACATCTCACTAGGAGGGAGGAAAAGGGAGGATGTGAAATGTTCTCGTCGTCTCTGGGACAGCACAGGGAACCCGTACAGGCACAGCGTGTCCCAGCTACCCGTGGGACTTCTGGATTTGACAGGCAGAGGCTTGGAAGGATCTGACTTTTTAACTGTTGTGACACGAGATCTAGAAGGTTCCCTGGATCGGTATAGCATGCCTCTTCAACCAGAGCTGAGTCAAAACCACTTGCAGAAGGAGGAGCATGGATGGCCTCTATTCTCGGCAAGGCCTGGGGAAGGAGTGTGGAGGTCTGGAGTCTCACTCGTGGACACAGTTGATGCTACACAGTGGAAGCTGAAGGGCTGGAACAGGCTCTGTGGGAGCACAGCTTGGCCAGTAGCCTTCCATCCTAGAACCTCATATTAAGGTTTGCTCACCTGGACCACACCCTGCTTGCTTGCGCTCAGCAACCTCTACGCCCTTTGTTTTCCTTATTACGTTTGTTTGGATACCTCCTGCATCACCATCCGCAGGTCCCCAGCATCTTTCATCTGATATTTGGGACAAAGATGTTTGTCCCTACTGATAAAGATCCCCTCTCTATGATGTTGCCTTGAACTCCTTTCTGCCCCTCCCCTTGCCTGCCATCTTTGCTCTGTTTACAAGCTGATGAAGCTTGGTGTTCGCTCATCAACCAGCCAGCTGGATACACCTCCTCACTGGAGGAGAGTCAGCATTTCCGAGCCCTTCTCCCAGGCTCGTAGGCATCCATGCTACACATGCTGAAAAGGAATGAAATGTTTACTCTTTAGGTTGTTGGCAGTTTCCTAGAAAGCTTACTGGTATTACTGGTACTACTTTTTTAATTTGGGTTTTGTTTTGAGATAAGGTTTCATTCTATAGCCCAGGCTAGCCTCAAACTCAAGCAATTCCCCCCGCCCCCTGCTGCCTCAGATGGGAGTTCCAGTGCTAGAATTACAACAGGTTTTCAATGTTAGTAATAGCAATAGATTCAATTTAAGTGTGTGACGTGAACCTTCATCTGCACTGGAGCAGGGCTTTCATTTCCTGCACCACTATCTGCAGCTGATGTTTCTGAGCAAGGGAGAGAAACAGGACCCTGGTCAGGAGCCAGTCTCCCTTTTCTCAGGCCATACAGTAAACACTTAAGTTTCGGCGGAAAAGTCGAGGGTCAGGTGTCTCATCTCGCTAGTCCCAAACTCCCAGTTTGAGGTAGGTAGGAAACCCCCATGCTACCTTAACAAGTATATACTTGAAACTTGTTGTGGTCCCCAGGCTATATGAGCTGCTTGTTGGCATCCACAAAGTTTTCCTATGACACACAGCACTGTTAGATGTCCAAAGGCCAGCTCCCTATTAGTAGCAAGTAACATGAAAACCTCAAAAGGTTGGGCCAGGATAGCTAGGGAATATCTGTAATAAAACTGTTCATGTTGAGGGGAAGCCATGATAAGCAGCTATGACTTATCACCATATCCTGATCTTCTTGCCTTCAAGGAGTGGGGCTCCGCAAACTTAACAGGGCACTAGACCATCACAGGGAGCTTGTAATGGTGGCTTTCCTGGCTCTGTCCGACTTCCGGTTTCTCTGTGGTAAACCTGGGCTGGGTTCAGGAAACTTTCCTAACAGGAGCTTTTGGAAGCAGATGGTTCATGGGCCCCACTGAAGAAGTGTTTGTGGTGGTGATCATGTGATCTCAGCCCCTATAGATCTGAGCAGTTAGGTGATGTCTTTATGAGGTAGGTGGAGTAGGGTTGGGGATATCTAGGAAACACAGCCATAAAGCCATTTCTTTGTGAGGTTGACTCTCAGTGTCTTCTCTTCTTTTACCTTTGAAACTGTGAGTCCAATTGGCTCCTGTGGGTCACAGCTTTCAACTCCAGGGCCTGGCTTTTTCCTTCTTCCTAACCACATGTACTGTCTGTTTTCTGTCTTCACTGTTGCTTAATATATTGATGTGTGTGTGTATGCGTGTGCATGTGTGTGTATGTGTGTATGTGTTTGTGTGTGTATGTGTGTATGTGTTTGTGTGTGTATGTGTGTATGTGTATGTGTGTGTGTATGAGTGTGTATGTGTGTATGTGTGTATATGTGTATGTGTGTGTATGTGTATGTGTGTGTATGTATGTGTATGTGTATGTGTGTGTATGTGTATGTGTGTGTATGTGTGCGTATGTGTATGTGTGTGTGTATGTGTGTTCTTTATGGACACTCAGCTCCTTATGAGAAAGACCTGGGTCTTTCACACCTCTGATCACACACTGAGCACAGCTCTGGGCCAGGCAGAAGACACTGTCATTGAATGGTGGCACTGGTCTCCTCTGATTGTGCTCTGGGGTCTTCTTGCTCCCCATGTCACAAGTACAGGTAAAGGTCTGGACCCTCAGAACAAGTCATTGGGTAGATTCTTCATGAAGCCCAGAAGCTGTCCACACAGGGCTCATGTGTGTTCCATGTGGGGCATGGGTAGTGTTGGTAACGTTTAGAGTTCTGTACATCAAATCGATGTTTGCTGATTTGAATGTAAGATGAGCATAGCTGGGAAAAGTTCAACTGCTGGCATTGTTTAAAATAAGACAGCGAGGACAAAACATCCTCCCAACTCCACAAAGGGGTTTGGCAGAAGCAGCACATAGTTTAGGTTCCAGAGCCGCTTGTTTGGTCCTTTTTCTTTCGAGGGGACACGTCCCTCCATTCTTGTGCCATTTGCGATGGTTCCCTGGATTTCCTACCACAGCAATGTGGACAATAGACAATGTCTTCATTCCAGAGACTTGCAAAAAGGAAAAGGGATGCCAGCCATGGCCCTGTGCCCATCTCTCTGCTATTTCCTGCCTTGGGGCAACACCTGAAGAGAAGGTCCTGGGGTTGGCTTGGGGTGGCCAAGATCTAGCCTCCCTCCTCTCTGGTTCTAAACAGACCTCATTCTTTGAGAACACTGAAGGGAATTCAGTGGGAAAAGAAACCCTCTGGCCATAAGGCACACTGCAGAAACTTGCCCATAGGTCCTAACTGTGGGTACTTTTCAGTGCGTGTCATGTAAACTGCATTCTGCTCACTGAGCTTAGATAATAGGCTCAGGCTTTGGACAGATGCTCTCAGGAACTGTACTCTCAGTACAATCACAGGAGATACTGTGATGGACCTCACTTAGATGCTCTCTTTAGGATCAGGCACTCAATGCCAGGGTCCCTTCTCAGAAGTCACCTTCTAAGTGAGAGAGCTGGCTGCCCAGTGTTGCAAATGGTCCTGGGGCACAGCCTGTGTGTGTCCAGTGACTGGTTGGTGTACAGTCATTAACAGAGTGCAGAGACTCACCTCCTTGCTTCACTTTGGACACGCCCACCTTCGGAGCTCCCTGGAGAACAAAAACTACATCACATCCACCTTCTGCCGTGCCCAGTGCTGTTCATATGTGGTGCTTCCAAAACGACTCAAGTCAAAAGACACCTTCTCCCCCATCTCTCTGAACGGTTCCAAGGAGCCCACTCTGGGGCAGTGCTCTCCTAATTTTACTTTACCTATAGTTAAATAGGCCTTCTTCAAGTCTCCTGATGTCTCCTCTTCAATGGCTTCTTCCATGTCTTTGCCAATGAGCTGGAGAGACAGACAAAGCCCAGGCATTACTGCAGGGGTTGCTGCCAACCTCAGCTTCCTTTAGAAAAAGTGCCAGATTTAGTGCTGTGACCCTAAGGGTGCCTGCCCTGCCTCTTGCACTGCAAGGTGGGATGGTTGTCCCCCTACTCAAGACGGGAGTCTCACTGCTGAGCAGTGCACCATGTTCACTCCAGGCAATGCCATTTCTTTAGTTTCCATTTTCTCATCAGTAAAGTTAGGGAGTGGAGGGATAGCAGATGTATGTGGGGGCATGTAGAATGTGCCATAAGAAAAACTGGCATGAGACAGGGGAGGTGGAGATGTCCAAACTCCAGAAATCTCAAAAATTGAGATTAGAATCTCACTGTAAGACCAGCAGGAATAGGTCTGATTCCCTCCCTGGCTCTGAGCACTTAACCCAAAAACTCAGCCCCCAGCCAGGTTGTCAGTCACTTAGCACAGCACCTGGAACTCTTCCCCCATGCAAATGAGGCATCTCAGTAGCCTTAGCCTTCAGCCAATGACCTTCTCCCTCCCTAGATATTCTCACACCCTTCCCCAAAAGTGTATGGTTCACTCCCCATATGGCATACGCATTCAAACCCACCCCAAATAAAGAAACACGAACAAGCTAAGACCTTCTCAGAGAGCTGCTTCATTCCAGGTCTTCAAAGAAGGCCTTTGCCTAAAAATCAATAATACTAAGATTTTTGAAGAAGCTCCCTCTACTCCTCCCTTCCCTGCACTACTCCACTTTCTCCTTCCAGCCTGGAACAGTGTCTGACACAGTGGAGGGAGAGGAGGACTGTGGACCCCGCCTGTTGCAGACTTTCTTTGTCCTGTCCTCTTCCAGCTGGTGTACTGGTGGCATCTGGACACCCTGAGAGGAGAGGCAGAATCTGGAACTACAGACATATATATGTATGTATGTACATATGTATACACACACACACACACACACACACACACACACTACAATGATGTTTTTTGAGTGTATATGTGTGGTATATGTGTATCTCTCTCTCTCTCTCTCTCTCTCTCTGTGTGTGTGTGTGTGTTTGTGTGTGAAGAGAGAGGAGACAGGTGACAGAGGCAGAGAGAGAGCACCCATCACAGACAGTGGAAGATGACTGGTATCCTACTTTATCACTTTCTACCTTATTTTTAAGACAGGGTGTCCTACTGAACAGAGAGTTAGGTCATAGGCAGCAAGCCCAGGCGACCCTTCTGTCTCTCACCCTATCCCTCTGCTGTAGCTCTGAAGTTACAGGTACTTGTGGCCACTCCTGGTGCTTTTTTAATGTGGGTATGAAACTCAAATGCAGGGTCTTGTGCTCCTTCATCAACCATTCTTATATATTGAGTCATATGCTCAGTCTGCAACAATAATTCTTTTTATTATATAGTATCCTAGTTTCTAGTTTGTTTTCTACCTTTTCCGTTACGAGTTCCCAGGAGACTGTGGCTGAAACTCTGGCCCGGGTCTCTTTATTTTCACCTGTCTAGGGACTGTAGACTCAATCACTTGCAGTTTGGGTAACGTAGGAGAGGCTGTGAAGTTCACGATGGAACTTGATCCGATGATTCATAATAGAACGGGGCTTCAAGGGCTGGAAGCCAGGGGTCGACCACTTCCGTTTACTGCTGGGTGATTGTTAACGGTCTTCTACGGTCACTACTGCATCACGTCACTTGGCGCAGTATTACACATTACGTTTCTTTTCAAATATTTACAGAAACTAAAGTTAAAGTAAATTGTGCCTATCCTTAACACAAATACTGCCAGGGCCAAGCTCAGGGAAGGCAAATAAAGAGAAAGGCGTGTGTTCTGCTGGGTTTGAGGGTTTTGTCTCTTTCTTAGAAATTGTCTTTGAGGACAGGACACAATTGATCCTCAAAATAATTGAGACATTTGAGTACACACAAGTAGACCTTGGGGATTTTATCGGAAAAACAAAGGCAAACAAACATTCTTTGTGATGTAAGGACAGTGTGTGTGTGTGTGTGTGTGTGTGTGTGTGTCTGTGTGTGTGTGTGTGTCTGTGTGTTTGTGTCTGTGTGTGTGTGTCTGTGTGTGTCTGTGTGTCTGTGTGTGTGTGTCTGTGTGTGTGTGTCTGTGTGTGTGTGTGTCTGTGTGTGTGTGTCTGTGTGTGTGTCTGTGTGTGTGTGTCTGTGTGTGTGTGTGTGTCTGTGTGTGTGTGTCTGTGTGTGTGTCTGTGTGTGTGTGTCTGTGTGTGTGTGTCTGTGTGTGTGTCTGTGTGTGTGTGTCTGTGTGTGTGTGTGTGTCTGTGTGTGTGTGTGTCTGTGTGTGTGTGTCTGTGTGTGTGTCTGTGTGTGTGTGTGTTTATGTGTGTGTGGGGGGGTAACAAAGGCCTTCCCCACCATTCACATCTCTGGAAGTCTTTTGTGAAGCCTAGAACAGGAACTTTCAAGCTCTCCCTTTCTGAGCGGCAGCCTCCTTTCTGAGGTTTGATGTGGGAGTCGGTGCTTTGGAAAGGATGAGTACAGTCATGCAGACTGAGACAGTATTTCAGCAAGATGTTTTGTTCACACAGGTCTGGGTTTAAAAAGTGAAACAAAGCAAAACAAAACAAAAAACCAAATACAAAACAAAGCACACACACACACACACACACACACACACTCACACACACACTGAACCACCTTTTTGTTCCTATTATTAGGACTGAGTCAGAGCAGTGACTTTCAATTGTCTGTCGACTCTCAGCCTCCAAAGCAGGCACAAGTGGGGAAGTGCATTTCTGCGGAGGCCGGAGGTGGGCTTCTGGCTGCAGCTCTAAGCATCAGTGCCACGCTCTGTCTCTCTCTGTGTGGCACAGGGGATCTTGTTTATGTGCCTCTAGGGAGGCCATATTCTCATAATGTCCTTTCTCTTCCTGCTTCACCCCTTATTGGCAGTTGCCTAGGGATCTGTGTGGACCCCCCCCACCCCGCCCCCTGAACAGAGTCTGAAGACAGTGGGCTGGCCCATGCTATTGGGCCTCCTTTGCAAACTTTTCCCTTCAGTTCTTGCAATACCTGTTTTTTTTTTGTTTGTTTGTTTGTTTGTTTTTCGGGGCTCTTTCTGATTTTTGGACCAAACTAATCTTGGATACTAGATAAATGGGCTACAGTGCCTGTAAGGAACTTACAGGAAGAGTAGAGGACGCATACTCTCCTTTACAAACTCGTTCCCCCAAATCAACAGCAGGCCACAGTGTAAGGGCCAAAGCCTCTTGTGTGGACTTTGGATTACGTACTCAAAGATGCTGAGTAGTGAGGGGCATAGCTCAGAAGCGGCAAGGCTGGGCTGTGGTTGTATGCACGCACTGTTCTTGCTAATCTCTGCTCGCAGAACTTACCTTGGCCCTGTGACTGTTGAGTCTTTTGTGCTTAATAAAATCAGGATGGGATCGTTTTGCATGGTGTGGCAGTTTGAGTGGTTCTGTTACCTGATCCGGCATTGTGGGCTGAGTCAGAAATTAAGACTTAGAGGTGGGGGCAGGTAAAAAGAGCACACCTGAGCTATAGTGTCAAAAATTAAATTCGCCTCTCTTCCAGGACAGCGTAGTGCGTAACACGCCGACGGTGACACACTGGTATCTCTGTGCTTTTTGGCCAGTGACTATCCAAACCTTACAGGGCTTGGTGCCTAAGAGCAGGGCCAGCTCTTAAACAAATTACCAGTCGAGATCAACAGCGATCCAGCAGGACTGTGGGAGCTGATTTAGAGCTGCTTTCCTATAAATGATCATGAAATCACAGGATCCCTAACTTGTCCATTGTTGCTGTTGGTTTACAAAGGGAAACATGGCTGACAACTGCCAGCGTTTGTGGACCACCACCGCAGGCCAGGCTCTGAGTGCTTGCTTTCTTTCATTCACTGAGTCCTTACTAATCAAACCTAATATGACCTGATCCTGTAGGTATTAGTAACTCGATTTGACAACCGGGGAAACCAAGGCCCAGAGCCCCAACAACCTGGCCAAGGTTAAGCCTAGAGCTGACTTCTCAAACTTTAGCATGCGTCAGATTCAAGACCCAAACCTCAGGAAGTAGGGTTCAGAGGACCAAGGAGAGGACTGAGAATTTTCAGTTTAATGGGTTCCCAGGTGGCGATGATTGGAGCATTGTGATAATGGGCTAGGTCCTCGTTAGTTGGTTTCACTATTTTTACTGAGGTAGTCACTAGCTCACAAAGCGTGTGTGTGTGTGTGTGTGTGTGTGTGTGTGTGTGTGTGCATGTGTGTGCGTGAACATGCGTGCGGGTGCACATGTGTATGTTTCTGTACGGGTCACCAATGTCAGCCATCCAAAGAAACCCCATCTGTGGCCCTTGTGATGTGGAAAGAGGACGTAGATCACAGATAAGTCCTCCAGCTCAGTGACCACAGGCTTCAGGCCCCAGGATTGGAGAGGATGAGGGCCCCTGCCTTTGATCGTGACACTGGGCATGATTTGAAAGCAGGGGGCCCTGGAGGCTCGCATACAGTAAGGCTACAGTTCCAAAGCTTTCTTTTTTCATCTGCTGGCAGCACACACAGGAGGCTATTTTGAGTGAGGAACAGCCAGCCCCAGCTGAGGTAGGAACTCAGCCGGAGAGTCCTGGAGTTCTCAGTCCCCTTCTGCTACTGACTTGCTGTGTGGTCCTGATAAGTTGCAGATGGCTCCTTGCTCTGCCGACTGGCCTTGTCCGGCAGTTGTGGGCCACACAGTTGTGGGCCACCATAAAATAGCCATTTAGCCCACATGATAGTTAGGATACTGTTGTGAAATTGGAATCAAGCACAGGGCATAGGAATGTTTTAAAGAAGTAAAAGCATTCTCCGAAAACAAAATAGAAGACAAAAGAAATCAGAAACTCCCTGTAGGCGTTTTTGTAAATTCAGGATTTTCTCTCCAAAAAAGGATTTATCACTAAATACCTTGAAATAGCCAGCTTATTTTGTTGGCTCGTTGTGAGAGTGAGACTAAAAACATAATTTATGCATGTTTTTCTCAGGAGCCTTTTTTCTGAGGTATAGCACCTCTCTCTCTCTCTCTCTCTCTCTCTCTCTCTCTCTCTCTCTCTCTCTCTCTCTCTCCTGGGAGGCTGACAGTAAATTGTAATCATAAAAACAAGAGCAAACATTTGAATGCTTGCCACATGTCAGATATGGTTCTGCGCTTGCACCTGGCCTCACATTTAAGATGATTCCGTGAGAGATGATACCCACAACCTCTGTCTCACGAAAGAGGAGGGAAGGTTAGTCACTTATTATCAACAGAACCAGGATTTGGACCTGGACCCTCTAAGTGTAGAGCTTTGCTCCTCAACGTGACACTTCTCTGTTGTCCTGGCTCTGCTGTAGCCCACAGTGTACCAACCTCAGTCCCACATCTGAGGCTGGTCAGTTCTGCAGAGTCAGCTGTTCTGTGTGTCTGGTGAGCGGTCTCCTGGGCCCTCCTTCTCCTACCATTGAGAACTACTGGTGGAAATGATCCCGTCCCCAAGACTCAGTTCCACACCCCAGATCTTGGCTTCCTTTCGAAACAGTTCAGGACAGTGTCAGAAAGAACGCTGAGAGCTTCACTACTTACAATCTGGTAAGCTTGAAAGGTGGCACGCAGCTGCTTGTAGCCCCTCTTGGCCAGGACTTCATTGAAGGCGAGCTCATCGGTGCCCCAGCGGCCTTCGCCTGCCTAAGGGCCAAGTGCAAACAGCGCGATAAGCACTGGTGTAGACACACTGAACACCCACTGCCGGATAGGCGAGCAATTAAACATGATGTCATGGTAGCTGTGTCAGAATGTCACTTTGTGGCTAAACATCCTTGAATCTGAGGTGAGGTTGTTCCCAATATATCAGAAACTAATGTGGATAGGGCACCTTCCCTGTTGCTACCCATGCACACCAACCCAAGGTGCGTGTTCTCAAAGCCCCTGGTTTTATTACACTATCACTTACATTGTAGTTTGGACTTTCTACCTTGTGGGCTTTTCTAGAGGTTCCTGGGAAGAAATATCCCCCAAAAGAGGTCTGGCCCATCATGGCATGAGAGAGAAAAGGTACCACCTTATCCCGCCCGTATGTTACCATCTCATGCTGCAGACTCCACTTGGGGTATTCCTTTTTGGGGGAGTCCCATTTGGAATCCTATTCCAATCTCTCTTTGGAGTGTCTGCTTTCCTAATAAACTTCTGCTTAAACCATCTATGCCTTTCAGCTGATTTCTTCCTTTAAGAAGACAAGAGCTGAGAGACCCCATAAGACCATGGGTAACCCTCACTTACAGAGAAGTCCAAAATATGCATGCAATAGAAGCAAATATACACAACATTTAAAGTTTCTAACCTTTGGTATATTGACACGGTATATTTATGACATGGTATACTGATATGGTATATTGACAGGTATATTTAAAGTTTCTAACCCATGGTGTATTTGCCTGTATTATTATCTATACCATCCTGAGTTCCAAAATGGATCTGAGGTTAGCCCCAGAGTATAAGAACATGAACAAGACCTTAGCATATAATTTATGCAGACTGTAGGAAGTATTTAATTATCAAAGGACATATTTCATACCAAAGTAATTCTCATTTGCACGAAACAAAGAAAGGCTAAGTCAAGGGCAAAAAGCATGTGTGGAGCTAGGTGAGGGCAAACACTTACATCATACAAATCTTTGGCATCCTGACCAGCCAATTCTTCGTCCACAGTATCTTCTTCATCACGGTTGGCCTACAAAGATTGACCAGATTGCCATTAACTCAAGTACCTGCTTGACCATGGAAAAGCCAAGTGAGCCCTGTGACTTTGGGGAAAAGGGGAGGAGGGTGACTCTCAGCTCAGCCTGGCAGAGTGGCAAGACCTGCTCTTTGCTGCCATCTTTTGGGAAAGACTAAAACAGTTTAATTTCTGTAATTCTCTCTCTCTCTCTCTCTCTCTCTCTCTCTCTCTCTCTCTCTCTCTCTCTCTCTCTCTCCTCTTCCCCCCACTAAGGTCATTCATCAAATCCACAGTCTTCAGTGAAAGCTGATAGTGACCTGGAATCTACTAGGAAGCAAGATTTCTTCCCCCTCAAATACCAAATGCCACCAGTCAGCGGCCAATGCCCAAGAACTTTGAAAGCTGGTCATGGAAAACTATGTAAGTCTAAAGAAAGGCCTGGATGGGTGGCAGAGTGCTGAAATGACCCCAGCAACCTGACCCCTAGTATAATCTCCTTTGGGTGTGGATGATCTCATGATGACATCATATCAGATAGCATGGGGGGAATTTTGCAGTTGTAATCCAGGTCTTTAATCAGGCAAATGAAATCCAAAGGGAAACTATCCTGGGTGGCCCCTGGCCCAAGCAGATGAGAGTTCTTAAAGATCAGAGGTGGAAATCCCAGAGGAACTCTTGTGGGTGGCTTTGAAGAAAGCAGGCAGCCTGACTATAAACTGTCCTGGTGGTGAGAAGGGTAGAAGGACATGCTGTAGGGATCTGGAGAAAGTCTCAAGAACTTCTGGATAACAGCTAGCAAGAAAACAGTCACATCAGCCAGCAGGCCCCAAAGAAATGAAATCTCCCTGAACCTTGGGTGGCTGACATGCTGATTTCATCCTGGTGAGACCCTCCAGGAAGGAGTTAGCTAACAGATATCTGGACCCTCAGTCCATGGGCATTGGTGGATAATGGGCCACAGTGCATTGAGCTGTTAAGTTTGGGGCAGTTAAGGAGAAGACCCTCCATCTGTCGTTAAGTCTATACTTGTGTCCTCTGCGGTCACTGCACCCAAGTGGGAGAGGTGAAATGGGGAAGAGTGGACAGAGGTCTGTCTGTCCGTGAGAACTGGGTGCCATCTGTCTGGAGCCCCAGGGCCTATCACAGAAGGGCCAGATCTTAAAAGAACCACTCTCCTGTCTGAGATTTCGCGATTCCCACAGGTCTAGCTTTTAGCTATATTCTGTAAGCAAACAGAGTTGTGTTTAGAAAGGGCTCTGTTTGAGGCCAAATGGTTCTTGCTCCTGGGTTGTTTCTTTCTAGCTCTGCTGTCCATCTCTGGGATCTGGGTTTCTTTCTTGGACAAAGGAGGCATCTATGCTAAGTGACAGAATTCAGCTAAAGGGACTGTAACCTTCAAGTAGTCGGGTGGAGTGCTGGGAGAGGCGACAGTTTCCCAGGTCCTGAGATGATGGAGCCATGGAACCTGGGCTCTCACTAACACTGTCTGTTTCCCTCAGTTTTCATTTTTGAGATGTGAACTTGGATAGCGCAGGCTGGCCTCAGACTTGATATGTAACCAAGGATGACCTTGAACTTCTTATCCTCCTTTCTTTACCTCTAAAGTACTGAGATCACCCATGTGAATTGTCACTCCCAGTTTACATGGTTCTGGGGATTGAACTGAGGTCTCCCTCCATTCTAGACGAACAGTCCACTGTTGGAGCATCCTTGACTCCTTCTCTAATGTTTTAAGTAAATGCTTCTTTCCTTTCTCCATTTTATCTTTTCTGTTTTTGTTTGTGTGTAACAATAGAACATGGCAGAGCAATGTGCTATTACATGCTAAGATCATGAAGTAGGCAAAGCCTGTTTATTCTCACCTGTAACAGGGACACCAGAATCTTTCTCAGGTTTCCACTTGTGTCATCTTTGACATCAGATTCAAGGCTCCTGCCAAATACTTTTGAGGAAGAAAAAAAGGAAAGGGGAAAGTGGATGACTGAGTCTCTGGTGGTATTTCAAAAGAAACATCCTCAACCCAAAGCCAGAATAAAAGTTACTTACACCTTTGGTAAGCTTCTTTGATGGCGACAATTTCCTAGGAAGATGATTGAAACAATTAGTGTCTAAGCTGAGAATAGGGAAATGAGGAAATAGGGAGATGAGGCAGGAGTCTGTCTCCAGATGCAGGCAGCTGGCCTTTGTGACTTTGTCTTGAGATGATTGTCCCTACAGGGCAGGGCACAGGTCTGTGAGAAATCTACTAGTATAAAATGGCCCTCTCTGTGTAAGCATTTCAAACATGTAAGTAGTGTATGCATAATCTCCTTAGAAATGGAGTCAACTTGGAGGAATCTATCACCAGACAAATGAAGACAATTTATAGTATGTTTATACAATGGAATACTATTCACCCATAAAAAGAAATTCTGTCATCTGTGGCAACGTGGTTGGTCCTGGAGGAAATTAGGTTGGATGAAATAATGTAGACATAGAAAGTCATGAACCTCATGAATTCACTCATTTACAGAGCATAAAAAAGTTAACCTCATAGGCTCAGGAAGTAGAGTGGTGCTTACCAAAGACTGAAAAGAGCAGGGTAGGGGAGAGGCCAGTGGTACTAAGTTACACTGTGCAGTGGTGTCTATCACAGTCCTGAATACTTGTATATATGGCTAGTGTACTCTCCTCCAAGCCAAATGTCAACCATCTTTGTAAGTCTGACTATGCCCACTTGCAAAAGATCATCTCAGCTGAGCTTGTTGACGACTGACCTTATCTTAGGGAGAAGGGGTGTAGAGGGTCATAGGATCCTCACCTAAATATACAGCCACTCCTCCCAACTAGTTATAGGTAATTCTGCCCTAACCATAATGGTAATATCAAGGAGAGGCTAGAGGTATATAGGCTGAGGGGGGGACTAGGGAAGGGAACAGCATCTATGTGGCCATGGGGGAGTGGGCATCTATGCTGGGTACAGACCTTCCAGTGTGGATGCTTTAAGACCACCCACACTCATGCCTGTAGCCCATCACCAACTGCTCTGTAAGTAAACCTAATAAACTCATTGGTTCTCCAGAGTGAACTTTGTGGAACTGTACTCGGTTTATCATTGGGGCCTTAGGGGAAGACGTTGTTATATCTCCCCTAGGAAAGGCATCTTAGCAACAGAACTTCTAGAACTATGGCTTTCATCATACCTTATTGTTCTGTGGCTTATTTTTAACCCTATGTTGTCTCTGCGACCCAAGTTATCCTCTAACATAGATCGTGGATGTGTTTTTTGGAAGGGATAGAGAGTATCCCATTCCGCATAAGCCACAGTTGATTTATCTAGCCTTCTCCGGGTGGCTGCTTAGGTGGTTTCCAGTTTGCCCGTGTTCTAAACAACTCGCTAGGTCAGCAGGGCAAGCCTCCCTCTAGAATGTGTACTGGCAGGAATTGTTTTACATCCTCTGTGTCAAGTCGCCCACCTTGGAGCTGTCTCAACTTTCACTCCAGTGAGCAGTGATTAAGAACTGGCATTTCCCGCTCTTAAGTGAGTTAAAAAAGAAAGAACGAGAGGACCAGGTGCGGGGAGGGTACCAAGTGGGTAGGTGTGGGCTGTGATGGGGGAGGGAGGCAGACCAGGTGGTAGGAGATGCTCGCCACTTTTGTTTATGCAGCTCCCCCCCCACCTTGTTTTTCCCACTACCCCTGGGATCTGTCTGAACCCACCCCCACCTCCACTTTGTGTGTTTTCCTGTTCTTCTTCTTTTTTTTAAACCACTAAGTCTATTTCTTTGCTGGTAGCTTGGATCTTAAAGGAGCCCTGCTAAGATTAAGAAAACAATAAGGAAAGCAATGGGTCACAAAAGCAGATACTGCTTGCGCTTAACATTAGATACTCCATTGCAGGGACCTTGGCATCTCTGGGAAGGGTGAGCATTCGTGGAGAATATGAAGTGGTATCAGATGGGTCTGTACTACTCCTCTTCTGAGCTCCTACTCTTTCTCCTTGAGATGGAAGGGTTAGAAGCTGGGCATTCAGCTCACTGGTAGAGCATTTGCCTGGTAGGTATAGGCTCTGAGTTCAATTCCCAGCTGTAGGGGAGTGGTTATGATGCTTTGATTTAGTCGGGAATCTGCTGAAGGTCCTTGTGCCCCCTTGGTTTTTGATCTATCAATAAAGATGCCAGCAGCTAATGGCTGGGCACAGGACAGGACACAGAGAGAATGGAAGGAGATCCCCATACTTGGGGGAGAGAGATGGAACAGACGCAGAGCTGTAGGGGAGATCATCCAAGACGTAGGGAGAAAGGGAAAATGGCCCATGAAGGGCAACCCGGGAGCATCCTGGGCAGCAAAGACCAATGGGCATCACAGAAGATATCCGGGCAGCAAAGTTAAAAGTAGATTTGGAAGGTGGTTAGCCAGGAGTACAGAAGGGAAAGGCATTTAAGCTTTGGGAGGCTTAGAAGTGCCTAGCCACTGAGCCAGTGAGGCATATTAAAGATAAACGTGTATATGTGTGTGTGTGTGTGTGTGTGTGTGTGTGTTGTGTGTGTGTGTATCTTTCATCTGAGAATCCAAAGATTTCCTGGGTGGATAGCTGGAAGTGTGGCCCACCCAGGATCATAAAGTGGGATAGATAAAACTACACGATACACCCTGCACTGAAAACAGAAAAAAGAAATGGAGAGGTCCCCCAGAGATTCAAAGGACTGGAGAGTGCTGTCATGGTTTGGTTCCTAGTGGTGCTGTGGGGACTTGACTGAGCTAAGTTTTGGTCAGAGGAAGCAGGTGGCCAGCTTCTGGGCTAGCAACGTTACACTGAAGTGTGCAGGCCCAGTCGTGCTTCCAATTTTCCTTGCTATCTTTATCCTCTGCCACTGTCCCCTCCTAGGAACCTCAGAATGTTGGGCTTTTCTGGCACTTTCTTGGCCATGCCTCCCACTCCAGTGGTTGTGGAGAAGGGCGGGAACCTCTAGAAATGATTTGTGGACTTCACTCTCAACTCTCCTGGCTTGGGGACCCAAAGGCAAGCTGGCTGTGCCCCCACCATAACAACTTCCGAAAGGGCAGCGCATTCTCAAGGGATATGTGGGAAGAACTGCTGATGAAGGACACAGGATCAGGGTTGGGGCTGTGGCTCAGTTGGTAGAGTGCTTGCCTAGCATGCAAGAAGCCCTCAGTTTGATGATATCCAGTATCACATAAAACTGGGTTTGGTGGTGTCTGCCTGTAATCTCAACACTCAAGAGATAGAGGCAGGAGGATTAGGAGTTCAAGGTCATCGTCAGCTACACAATGAATTTAAAGCCAAGTCTTGGTTACATGAGCCTCTGTCTCAAAAGAAGAGAAGAAAAGAAAACAGAAAAAGGAAAAAAAAGAAGAGAGTACGTCAAACAGCAACCTTGAAACCCCCAAACCCCAACCTCCCACACACAAATAAAGCAACAAAAAAAAAAATACTGTTACAGAATTGCCCAGGGAGATGCTAGCCCCATGGAGGCTGTTCACTGGATTCCTTGGTTCCACACTCCTTGGCCATTATTGAAACATTCTGCTCTACGCTAGGTAACAGCCATGGACAAGGCAGTGACACAAACATACTTGGTTACTTATTGATATTCACAGCAGAGGGCCTATGAAGTCAGACCAAGAGCAGATACAATAGAATTCTGCCTTCTGTGTGAAAAGCGCATCCATTAGAAAAACAAAGCCTGGACTGACATAGCTCCTCCGTCAAGCCAGGGGGCAGCAACATCGAGACTGACCTCTGGAGGACTTAGAAGAGTTGCTCTTCCTGCCTAAGCTTAGCAGGTATGTTTCTGCCCAGCATCCTGTGCACTCATGGATACCATGTAGGGGATTAGCTTCCTCCAGCGGGGCTCAACCACGTCTGATGCACCGGCGGGGCTCAGCCATGTGTGATGCGTGAATGACCTGTCCTCCAGGAGCTGGGACTAACCTTGTTGGTTCTTGTGCATAGGATCTCTATGAGCATGGCCTCGTTGGTGCCCACGCCCTTCATTGCTTTCTGCAGCTGCCGTGCTGCATACTCATTGGGCCAATCCAGAAGGGCCAAGGCCGTCTTCTCGAAGTTTCCACTCAGTTCACTCTTGAGCACCTCCTCTAGGTCCTGCAGGAAACACAGAGCAGTTGGCTGGGAGAGTCACCGGAAGAGGAGTGGGTGTCTGCCTACATCACTATGTGAGTTTCCGGGACAGGGCACCTGCTGTAGACGTACATAGGAGTGATCTGGGCAGGAGCGACTTGATCCTGAGGACAGTGGTTACCACCATCGCCTGTTCGTTTCTCCCCTACCTCTAGGTCTGGCTGACAGGCATCTCATTCAGAGCCCCGAAATGAATATAAAAGGCTAGAACATTTACAGAACATTTTAGAGATCGGAGAGCTTTTTTTCTTCAGCTGAAGTTCATCACAGCTCTTCAAAGCTGGCAGATAAATCACATTATCTCCACCTAGTAAACATCAGAAAATGAAGAATTCGCCCCCAAACATTCAGCTAGAAAAGACTTAGCATTTTCCGTGGATGGTCAGTGTTTCCACACGGGAGAATAACAAGACTTATTTATGTCATAGGGTTGTATGGGGAACAAGAATCCATGAAAAACTCAGAGTAGTGCCTGCCTTCAATGGTCAAAAAATATTCATGGTAATATATGGTATGTAAGAATATTATTATTCCTTCCTAAAAAGAATTTTCTGAGAAAACAGAAATCAACCGTTTCTCTGATCGACCTCTGAGCTCTGGGTGGGGGAGGGGAAACAAAGCAAGAAGATTTTACACAGGGGTCTACTGGGTCAAAGGGCACGTGATGTCATGCCTTTGTCCCTCAACCTCACGTCATTGCAGCGAACACTGAATCCTGTGAAGGCAGGCCTTCCTTTCTCAAAACTACCCAGTATGGGTCCGTGGAAACATTTGAAATTTTTTTTTCAGGTTTGATAGGCATTGTTTAGAAATACAGTCCCTTCTACTCAGTCTTTTGATTTATGACCACGAAAGCAAATCTGGTGTTTTATTTATTTCTGATCCCAAGAAACAGACTCAAGAAACCTGGGCTCTTGTCCTGGCTTCTCTAAAAACTATCTGTGGCACCTTGGTATTAATGTTCTCAGAGATCAACTGATGTGTGGACTTCGAGATGATTATGTGAGCTCCTCTAGGTTTTTAGCACCCCTGGTCTTAGCTCCCAGGAGATAAACAAACAAAGTTCAAGAGACTTTCCTGTGTCAAGTATTTGCTAAATATATTACTTTAACATATAAACATTTGACCATATGTGTACTATCTTTCCTATCTGTAAAACTGAACCAATCTGTCCTAATTTCTATTTACTTGTTTGTGCTGGGATTATTCTGTTTGAAACCTAAGAAGAGCAGTAAGTGACTGTTCTCATTCTGTCTCTGAGGAAACTAAAGCCTAAAGAAATTACTATGGAACCTTTATCAATATGAATGAGAATATAGCATAATGATTTTCACTTTGTGTAATGATAGTTCCAGTGTCTTGGGGCTATGATCCCCCACTATTGGGGATTGAGGCAGGAGGATCTCAAGTTCAAAGTCAGCCTGGGCAAATCAAGGAGATTCTTTTTCAAAATAAAAATAAAAAGGGAGTGGGACTTAGCTCAGTGGTAGAGAGGCTTACTAGCATGAGTGAGGCTCTAAGTTCAACTGAGCCTCAACTAAGTTCAAGTAAGCCTCCACTCCACAGGAATCCTATGAAAACTGGGAGTGGGAGAAACACTCTTCCCCAGGGAAGAGCACACCAACTAGTTATCCAATACCAAATAGTCAGCCCTGAAAACATACATACAATAACATTATACAAACTGAATAGTTGCATTATGAATTTAGGGATATACACATACATACATACAAACATACATACATACATATCTACACACTGTGTGTGTGTGTGTGTGTGAGTGAGAGAGAGAGAGAGAGAGAGAGAGAGAGAGAGAGAGAGAGAGAGAGAACAATGAAATAAGAGGCCATGAATTTGAAAGAGACCATTGAGAGTTATATAGAAGTGTTTGGAGGAAGAAAGGAAAGAGAAATGATGAAATTATATTATTATCTCAAAAAATAAAAGAAATAACTTTAAAAAGTTTTCTGTATCAATGACTTAGGAAGATATGTGAACCTCGAAGACAGCTGAATATACAAACATTTCTACACAAAGCCCCATTTGTGGGGATTGATTTTCAAGTCACTGTCCCATCTATAAGTTATCATGTGTAATTAGTCCAAATTGAATGAAAAATGAGCAACTTCAATAGAAGAATGAAGTCGATTCTAAAAAGCCAATGAGTTTGGGAGTACTGACATGTAGGCGTTAGGCCGACACAGCAACGTTGATCTTTGTCTAAGTCAGTCAAAAGTTCCAAATGCCCTTCTTCAGACTGTGTTCTGACGTTAACTGTGTTCTCCCTCCCGGGGTGTGTATTGGAGGCTGAGACTGAGGCTAGCACATCTCTGAATACCTTGCTGTACTTCTCCTTGTACTTCTGCTTTATCTGTTGCCTCTCCTTTGATGTCCTGCTGGATAAGACTTCGATGATGGCCGCCTCATCCGTTCCTGAAGTTTGGGAGATAGAAACAAAGTCACAGTGATCAAGAACAGATAATGGAGGTTCTTGCTATTCGGGTCTGAAGAAGCCACGTCTCTGGATTAAAAGGGGTCAGAGGCTAGAGGGACTTGGTGCTTACTGTCTTCTGCTGAAAACCATGTTCTTGCCCCTCAGACAAGTATCTATGGAGACCTCACCTTGTGTGAGGGGCAGTGAGAGTCACTCCTAGAGAAAGGCCTATGGCAGGCCTGCTCCCTAACTTAATTCCTAGGGGAGTAAAGAAATTGTCACGACACCTGAACATGAACGTTCAGAGCAGCATTGGCCAAAATCAGCCAATGGTAAATATATCCCAAAGACTGTCAGGAGACAAATGGTTAATCAAAATATAGAATATCTGTCTGTACAATAGAGTACTAATGGGTCACAAGAAGGACAGAAAAAGATGAATGAACCTTGGAAATGTTATACTAAGTAAAAGGAGCCAATCACAAAAGACCACGTATTGCATGATTCTATTCATATGCAAATCTAGAATAAGGGATCATAGGGACAAAAAGTGGATTAGGGACTGTGGGTGGATAGAGTAGACAGGAATATAAGGAGATGAAAGTATTCTAAAAACAAGCAACTGTCTATGGGCACACCGCCCTGAACATACCCAATCTCATCTAAAATCAATCGACTATGGCGGGGCTGCGTATGACTATGAATACAGTAAACATTGAACTGTGTATTTCCAATGAGTAAGTTATGTAGTATGTGAATTATATCTCAATACAGTTATTTTTAAAAGCCTAATAAAGAGTATGGTTTGTGCCTTTCCTTATAGGTACTTATAACTGAACAGATAAGACTGAAGCCCAAATTTACTGAATATTGATCTTATCCATAAACCTCTCTCTGTCTCTGTCTCTGTCTCTCTGTCTCTGTCTCTGTCTCTCTCTCTCTCTCTCTCTCTCTCTCTCTCTCTCTCTCTCTCTCTCTCTCTCTGTGTGTGTGTGTGTGTGTGTAAAATACTTTGACACCTCTAGTTCCTCACCCACAAGTTGGGGTCATGTCGATCAAGGGTATGTGAGAATGAAAAGACAGAGTCCAAAGAGGGTCATGTGCATGCAGCAACAAACTGTGTACTACAGACAACAAGCAGCATAAATGCCCAAGGACCTGGCACTGCCTTGAGTCCATGGAGGGCTTATGTCCAGGCCACCCTACAGGGGATGCTCAACAGCAATAGACTATGCTATAGTCACATCCCATAACACTCAGCAACTGTGAGCTTTACACGGAACTTTTGAGGTTACCTAGTTCTTAATGACAGATGAGGAGACTTATGGAAGAACATTTGATTGGTTCCTGTGTATTCTTTTCTATGCTCCGAGCACTGTAACTAGTTTGCCCCTTGCCTCCCACCAGTCTCTTTCCGACCCCTCCCCCACCTTCTTCTCAACATCCTTCTTTTCCCTGACCTCTGACCTCAGTTCCAACCTTTCTGGTTGTGGTCTTCCTGGTCAGATGACCACAGCTCTGCCTTGTCTTCAGCCGAGCTCCAGATCAACCCCTCTAGCCCAGCTCTTTCCTCTGAGTTCCCATCTTTTTCCAGTGGCCTGTGGCCACATTTACATGGCCCTCCAAGCTGCTTGGAGTTTGGCTTAGCTGGATTCATGTGCTAAATTTTAAGTCTATACTCTGCCTTATTATTTCGTTTCCATGCACTGCATCACCTTAGTTAGAAGATCCAACATCACCTAAGGGATCCATCCCCGTTTCCTTTGCTTTCTATTGCCGCTTAACCATACCTGTCTCACCTACAGAGAGGCAATAACTCTTTCATCTGAGCCTTTCCTTCGCTTCTGCTGCCTTTGCCAAGTCCTGACTGGTTTTAGTCTCCCTGATACAAGGCACTGATCTCTGCCATGTTGGTCTCACGTCACCTCATAATCTAAATGCTGTTAATGAGTCTTTATGACTCCTTGGATTGGATCAGAATCCCAAAATGGAGTAAGACTTCCTGAAATTTGGTCTCAAGCTGCTCTTCTAGACGCATCTCCGTGATGACTAACACAGGGCTCACTTAGCTTCTCGTAATGACATTTGTCTGTAGGTCAGTTACTTTCATAAGCCTTGAAGAGTCAAGTTCCTGTTTACTCTGTTCGTGCATAGCCAGTTATGTAGCCAGTATTAGGACCAGTTATTAAAGGATTGTGTAATGTGATGCTGTGAGCCTAGTGGCTGGGCTCTGGGCAGTGGTCACTCAATGGTAGTGGGCGCTGTTACATTGCTTGGCCCATAACTGGGAGCTTGGGGGAGTTGAAGGTTCTGCCAGGTCCCCCAATATATTCTTTGCTAAGCCATATTACTGGAAGTATAAAACTGACTTAGAAAGGCTGACATATAACCATTTTTACATTTAATAGTTATGACTTGATGCGAACTTGTGTTTTGTGAAAGAACAAGGGTTTAAAATAAATTGAATGAGGAGGAAATACTAAGTCAAACATATTTGTATTAGCAAAACTTTGGAGAAGCAAATGTTGGAGGTCTGGATACCTTGCTGTAGATTATCGATTCTTCAGGGAGGTGGATGAGTCTGACGTAGACTTGAGTCTCTTTACGCAGTGGATTATGGTAGGTCTAGCATATTCTGTGTAAGTGTGGGTTGTGTTGTCCTGTGCTGATTTATTCAAAGAAAGGTGTTGTGATGCAAAACTGAGCTCCTACGCCTTTGAGCTAACACTTCCTCCACGTATCCCATTGTCTCTTCAGAAACGGCTACAGCCCATAGACATATAATGTGGCCCCCAAACCCTTTCATGGTGGGCTTCTGATGTCCAGAACTGTAATATCAACACTTTTCCATTGTTTTGAGCCACTTAATTTTTTGGCAAGTCATTATGAGATTCTAAGACATGAATATAACTGCTCTCCTCAGCAGTGTCTCTAGACTTTCCAGCAGGAACCAAGACCTCTCTCCACAAGCCCAAATCTGGAGAGTCCTAAAGTTGCTGCTGACCCTACCTTCAGTTGCAGGGGAAGGGTGATGGCAAGGTGACCACTGAATGGAACTGAAGGAACTCACTGCATGAGTACTATCCTGCTCAGAGACTGGGGTCTTGGGGGACTAGTAATTGGAGCTGACATAGTTTGATGGAAGAATTGGGAGCAAGAAAAAAAATCAGACCATGGTGGGGAACAGGAGAGAGAAAGGAGCTGCTAGAGACGGGGATGGAAAAGACGGAGCCTGATAGACATTTGTGATGTCTCCCCTTCACTTTGACTTTGTATCAGCTCTGAAAACTGTCTTTGGAAAGACCTAGCCAGAACTTAGAAGGAGAAACCCAGCCCAGAGGATAGAGAGTCCTGTTCTTAGGCCATTCACTTCATCTCACAGATTATTTCCAGCTCTGTAATTCTGGGAAGACTTTAGCTATTTGAGTCCAAGTAAAGAAAGAAAATCCTAGGATGAGCTCACTTGCAAAAGTAGCAGGAGTAAGTTGTCCCCATCGTCCTGGCTTGGTTTCCACACTTTGTTATTCACGGTGTCCCCCATTCATTTCCTCCAGGGCTTTTGCCTAGGTGATGTGTATCTGCTTACTTACTCTGTGGTGCTTTAGTGATTAATTTTTAAATGTCTGGTTGCCGGAAATCTCACCCCCTAGAAAAGATTTCATTTCCCTTTAAATATCATAGAAAGTACCCTTTCAGTTTAGTGGGCAGTCTTTCCATTAGGGCGACTCTTATCCTTGTTGAAGGCCTTAGTATTTCAGGCTTAGATTTTAGACCCTCCTGTGCCTGCGTCCTTCGTTTGGTACATGCCTTTGTTTGAGGCCAGTGAAAACCTGGGCTTCTTCCCTGCCTCTTTCTCTTTTCACTCTGTGTCCAAATAGTCCTCTTCTCCAACCTTTCAAAACCGGTCCCTTCACGTATGGGAAAGTCTCAGAGGAGCCGCGGGACCTTTTAGTGTACATTCTATTGCTCACTCCTTCCCGAGCTCTCATCATCCACTCTAGAGGGAATTTGCAGCTACTATTTGGTTTTACAACCCAACAAGGAAGCGGTTTGCTGAGGGTGACCTCACTCTACATTTCACGGTCCGTGTGTCTTATAAGCAGTCTGTGAGGCTGAGCCTTTTCCTGCAAACATTTACAATGACTTGAGGCACTCGGGGCTGTCCCCAGTGGTTCTGGGAAAGACTTTAAAACTGGAAGAAGAAAAAAAAAGACCCTCTGTACTAGCTGTGCACTACACATCGGAGGGGAAGTAATTATGTTACACTGTCAGAACTATCATGGTCACAGGCCTGGAAGTATCCATGTGTATCTGTGATTTGCTTTCCCAGGAATTTTCTGGGAAGCAACTGGATGGTGGTAGAGTGTTGGCAGGATGGAGCCACAGCGTTTGAAGGCCACGAGATCCCATGTGGCAGATAAACAAGTCTAAATTGGGAGCTTCTAGCAGAACCCCTGTCCAGGCTGACGGGGCAGACCACAGATAGCTGGGTTCTTAAATCAGGTGCTGGAAGCCATGCCCCACATTCTCACATTGGGATGCCTGGTCCCTAAATTCTTCTGGAAGAAGGGCACAGGGAAGGCAAGTGAAATAATGACCAGGGATGAATCCTGTCTGCCTGAGGGGACCCCGGGCTCACACTTGTTCTCCACATTCTTCTCCAATCTGTTACCCCAAATTCAATGACTTCAAACAACACAACCTATACCACCACAGTACTGATACTGGAAGTCTGAAGTCGCTGTGTCAGCAGGGTTCTCCCTGGTCATTGGTGTCCTTTGACGGTAAGTACATGAGAGCAGTCTCTATCTGACTTCATGTGTCCCCAAACTGGCCACCAGATTTTAAAGATGTATGTGTATGTGTATGTGTATGTGTATGTGTATGTGTATGTGTATGTATGTGTGTATGCTCTGTCTTCACACACACCAGAAGAGGGCATAAGATCCCATTACAGATGGTTGTGAGCCACCATGTGGTTGCTGGGAATTGAACTCAGGACCTCTGGAAGAGCAGCCAGTGCTCTTAACCCCTGAGCCATCTTCTGTCTTTCTTAAGGACACCTGTCATGGATTTTTGCACCTACCCAGGCATCCCGGGGGACTTTCTTCCTAGCATCCTTAACTCAATCCCATCTGCAAAGACCCCTTTTCCAAATAAGGACAGGGTCAGTCTCCCAGATCCTGGAGTCTTAAACCTTGTAGATGCTTCTGTTCAACCTTTTGTGATGGAGAACAGTAGGGCCTGCTTAATGATCTAATTGGATCTGAGCTTACTGCTAAGGAGTGGCTTATGGTTACCAATGGGATGCAGTACACAGCACACAGATAGTGTGGGGGAAGGGTGCTGGGCTGGAAGTTAGGATCTGAGTTCTAGAAGCATACTCTGAAGTAGCTGAGCTGTTTAACTTGCGAGAATCTCAGCAGACCTGAGCTTGACCCTAAGGTGTGGTTCCAGGCCCTGCAGAGTTCTTAATGAGACCTATTAGAAAGGCAAAATAGACAGTCCCCTTCTCCCCATCTCCCCAAGAGCCCTTGATGACTAGTATGCCTTTGAACATTTGAGAAGCCATGTACTAGATGATCTCCAGTGGCTCTGACGTCTAATTTTATGATCTGGGGCAAATCTTTTACATCAAACCTTTCATTCTCATCTGACAGTCCTTATAATCACATCTATTTTACAGGCTTTCTGGGAAGACTGAACAGGATGATGATGGTTAAGTGACACTGAGCTAGGCAGTGGTCACACAGGTGCTCTGCACAGGAACAGGCATGTTGGCTCCATTCTGTGGTCACATGCAAGAAAGACAAGAGATTCTGGCACCCAGTAGGTGCTCAGTCCAGGTGTTTTTAAAATGAACTCTAGGTTAAAAAAAATAGTTCATATTAAGCATGCGACATCATTACCATACCCAACCCCTGTCTGCAACCCATGGCCAGGTATCTGGACTGCACCACAGAGCACCAGGGATGACTCAGCTGCCTGGAGAGTACCCTGGAGATCTTTTCCCTCAGTAACACTCAGGCATAAACATCCCGAGGCTTCCACACGAGGCCTTTCCTTGACAGCTGCCAGGGTAGCTGGGAGATGAGACAGGGCAGGAGGTGAGTAAGAAGTCACAACCCCTGGGATCTTCCTCTGATTTCCCGCTGCCACTGCCAAGCAGGGCTTGTCCACTAGCTGCCTCTCCCTCGCTAGGAATCCAGCTCTGGCCAGATCTGATTTCTCACTTCCTCCCATGGAAAAGGCCAAAGTGATTTAGACAAGATTCAGGTAGAATAAGCTTCACTTCTAATGAACTTCCCCATAACTTCAAGGTCTAATTAAATGTCACGAGATTTAGCTTCCAATAGCCTCAAAAATAATGAGCCCCTGTGATAACTTAGTGACCTCAAATGAAGAGGTCCCTGGAAGAGATCAGCATACATATGGCAGGCGGGTCACCTTCCTGTCACTACGGGAAAGTCGGTCACGACATCAAGCTTAACTTGATTTCAAAAAGAAGTAAGTGAAGAAGATGATTTTTCCTACCCATTCCTTTGCAGGCTTTGTATAGCTTTTTGGCATCTCGGTCTGCATCAAAGCCATGGTGGTGGCTTCTCTCTTTGGCCTGGAGAGGAGATAATTCAAAGGGTGAGGTGGATAATGCAGTAGTTCGTAAGGTAGTTTTGCTGGATTTGACAACCAACTAGAAGATCAAGCCGTCATCCAAACACAGGACAGATGCCGCTCTACAAGTGAGTGTTTGTGGAAATCAGCTGGGGAAGATTTGCCCTCAGAGGGATGACTGGTGCTCCTTGGGGCCAGCTGGCCTTGGGTGGTCATGGGAGAAGGGTCTCCTCTGTTCTTAAGGACAATTAATTGCTCTGGCTAACTCTGTGACAAGTGATTTTCATAGCAACCCATCTTGTGTGTCCTTTTCTCTTATAAAGCACGACACAGTGGGCCAGTGTCCCTGAAGTATCTGTCCTCCATGATGGATAGGCCAAGTATATCCAAGGAGCAGGATTTGCTAGCCAAGGCTGAGGGAACCTTATTACATTATCTTGCTGGCCTAGATCAGTGCCATCCACACAGGAGGGACGTCTGCTAGTTTGTCAGAGACTCTGTGTGAACTGATAAGAGAGTAGTTTTTAGCTTTTAGTTCTCGTGGGAGAGAAAAGTCCTGTTTACATACTGTCTTGTGTTTCAGTCCTGGGATTACTCACCCACTGATGTGTTCTTTTCTGAATGCCAATCTGCTTATTATTTTAATAATAATGAGAATATAGCATATAATACCATTTTAGAGTTAGAACCTGAAAGTGATTTTGCTTTATCATGTTTTCCAGTCAGTTTGTAACATCATTGTATTAGTTACTTTTCTATTGCTGTAATAAACACTGTTGTGCAAAAAAAAAAAATAATAATGAGAATAGTAATAACGTTGCTAGTGTGAAGGTTTTCCTTCACTCAGTCAATAAACTTTGTTTTTCCTTAGTTATTTTAAAAAGACACTTTCATTAGCACTAAACTGGAAACACAATACATTTGCATAAATAACATCACCATCAAAGTAACAGATCACGGTTAAAAATGTAAAGGTAGGAGGCCAAGTTGCCATTCTCCAGCTGGTAGCCTTGAGGACGCCTGACTTCTCTCAACTCTTGGCCTTTCCTCACCCAGTGAGGCGTTCATGTGTTTCCTTCAGTGAAGCTGCTTTAGGTCCACATCCCCTTCCCTCCACTTTCCTTCCTTGCACAAAAGTGAAAAGCAAACCATACACACAACAATGGCCGTGTAGCATTTGTCTGGTTAACATCACTATTTCTTTGGTGGCTTGCCCTTCCCACATTCTTGGGTGACCCAAATGGGGCTGTCAGTCATGAGGCCTGGTTCTCATCATCGTTGGTCAGCAATGTGGACACCAGCCCCGTCACTCAGATTGTCATGATCCGTTCAGAACTCAGCATGCAGTCCAAACAGAGTCATGCAGTCTTTCTCTTGGTTAACATACTACTAGAGGTGTAAGAGGTCATCTACTGGTCCTGAGGAGCTGGGTGGCTCTTAGGTTAAAGCTGTTGGTGGCCATCTTGTCCGCTCATGCCACAGAGAGAAAGTGTGAGAGAGAAGATGAGAGCAAGAGTCAGTGAGGAGAGAGGAGAGTGGGCAAGAAATAAGAAGGAAGAAGAAGAGGAAGAGAAGAAGAGGAGAAGGAGGAGGAGGGGAGGGGAGGGATAAAAATATCCCATCATGGCAGTACCTGGATCTTTGACTTTCTGTTTCATTTATAACAACCACAAACCTCCCCTTTAGCTAAGAAATTATGACTTGGGTTTCTGCCCTCAAGACCTTGAGTGTCCTGACCAAGTCTGTGGTCCCAAGAAAGTTTCCATGAATGGAGAACCATAGGTTCTGAGAGTCGGGGGCGGGGGGTGTCTTGGGTCCCCCATCACCATTTTTGGATTATGAAGGCAGGGTTATCAGTTTTAAAAAACAATTCCTCTAAAAAATTTATAGTATTTTATGTACTGATTGATTGATTTTGTTTGTATATGCCTGTGGGTGCGTGCATGCAACAGCGTTTGTGTAGAGGCCAGGGGATAATTTGCAGTGTAATCTTCTTCTACCATGTAGGTCTTGAGGGTTGACCTTGGTGGTGGGTGTTTTTATGCACTACAACATCTTGCCAGCCTGACATGACCAGTATTGAAGTATTTGAAATAAGCCAGGAGATGGGTTGGCATTTTTAGAACACCTGCTACACACCAGTCAATTTATAGACCTTTGCTATCCACAGGAAATAAATGACCACTCTTATAGGTAAGGACTCTTGGCTTCAGTTTCTGCACCATCATGCTCCTCCACCCGCTTATGCCACAGGTCTTCTGCTCAGGCAGAGGACTGGCGTTCCCAAGATCCTTACCAAGATCTCATGTGGTTTGGAGGACTGATGCTTTGGGAGGCTTGTTGGTAAGAGCTGCCATATTGTTTTCAAGATTCATTACCAAGTGATACTTAAAAATGATGAAACATTTCAACACAGGGATGTCAGAGTGCTCAGGCAAACATGGGGCTCTTGAGGCCTCACAGACATACTCATGGAACCTATGCTACTTGTATGTATACGTGTGCACATAATGTGTGTATGCATGTGCCTGCTTGTGTGTGAGAACAGGCATGGATTTGCCATCTTGCCAGCATGGAGGATAGAAAGAAGACAGCCTTGGACATCAGTCCTCACCTTGTTTAAGACTAGGTCTCTTGTTGTTTGCCATTGTGCACACCCACCAGTCTGATAGCTTCCCTCGATGCTTCCTTCTCGGCCTCCCATCTTTCTGCTGGAATTCTAGTGCTATAGGTATGTGTCACTGAACCCAGGGTTCTGTAGATTCTGCTGATTTGAACCCAGGTCCTCACGCTCATAGATTTCAATGTTTGGTCATCAGAGAGCAGCATTATTTGAAAAGAGGGGCTAGGCAGTGGTGGCCTGTGCCTTTAATCCCAGCACTTGGGAGGCAGAGGCAGGCAGATCTCTGAGTTCAAGGCCAGCCTGGTCTACAGAGTGAGTTCCAGGACAGCCAGGGCTACACAGAGAAACCGTATCTTGAAAAAATTAAAACAACAACAAAAAAAAAAAAAAAAGAAAGAAGGAAGAGAAGAGGGAGAGAGAGAGAGAGAGAGAGAGAGAGAGAGAGAGAGAGAATGCTCAGCCTATTTGGACTTTTCTTCTTTGTGTCTGGGTCTGTCTCCACAATGAGCATATTTATGTTTGTCAGAGGCTCCTTGGTTGATCCTGGGATGTCCTGGAGCTCTTTTAGAGGAGCTGGAACAGGCTCTTCTCTGGAATGCACGGGGAGCAAGCATTCCATAGTCATTGTTCATTGTTAAATGGGTAGCTGACTTGGGGGCCTAGTCCTGTTTGCCAATAAGGGGATTTCACTCTTAAAACCAAAGCCATGGCACAGAACTTCCACATAGAAGAGGAATGTGGGGTTAGATACAGAGCTGGTGGTGGGGGACTCCAGTGTGGGGTCACGGCACTCCCCAGATCCTCTTCCTGCTTTGCACATGGTGGCAGAGTGACATCCTTTGTGTTGATGTGTTCGACTTGAGCAGCCCTGGCACACCCAGTGACATTCAGGAAACAAAGATGGCACAAGAGATCAAATGAGAGTGACAATCACTGTGTGGGTCTGGGCTCTAGGCCACAGGGATCCCACTCAAGTGTGACTCTGCCCCTTGGCTCTTTCCCTGAGTCAGTACCACGATCCGTGAAATGCAGGCTGTGGCTATCTTGCGAGGCACAAGTAGCATGAGATGACACTTCAAATGCCAGCTTTATACCTCACAGTTGCTTCACGCCAGCATTCATTGTCCCACTGTTACAGAGCACTCATGGTGGGATCCCTGCTTCTTTCAGCCATGTCTTGCCTTTTTGTCCTTTAATTCTGTCCATATCAGGAAGTGATATTCTTGTAGATATCAATTGCATATACATTTTGGAGACAGGATCTTTACACATCTTGGGATGTTCCTGAGCTCACTATGTAGTCAAGGATGATCTTGACTCTTAAGACTCCAGCCTTTACTTCCAAGTGCTGGGGTTACAGATGCGCACCATCGTGCCATGCCTGGCTCAGTTATGCATATTTGATCAACAAATTTGGAAAGTTATATGAACATATATGAGGATACATGAGTTTTGTATTCTGCATATTTTTGATTCACCGATACCATATATCTATGTATTTATATATAAAGACATATATGTCTGTATATCCCAATATTCAAACAATATTATTTATTGTAGTTGGCTACTGAAGACCTACTAGTTAAGCTAAGTAGATTGTGAAATGTCACCCATTACTGGCTGTGTAATCTACCTGTTAGCAAAGATTCTGAGTCTTACCAGAATAACTTACTACATGCCTAGTTGACTTTGTTGTATCATCTAACATTTAAGGAAGGAAAATATATTTTTTTATTTATAAATTGATATCTTGCTTTACATTTTTTTCAGTGGGCTGGAGAGGCGGATCAGTGGTCAAGAGCACTGGCGCTCCTCCAGAGGACCTGGATTTGATTCCCAGCACCCACAAGGCAGGTCACAATTGTTTATAAATCCAGTTTCACAGGCTCGGATGCCCTCTTCTGGCCTCCTCAGGCACCAGGCTCTCGTGTGGTACGTAAACATATGTGCATTCAAATGCCTACTTGGTCCACCATTGGTCCTGAACACTTGTTTGCAGAGGGGAGTAAGAGTAGAAAGACAAGATGAAGAAAGGAAAAGGAATAAGAAAGGCGAGGAAGGCTGGAGAAAGGGAGGCAGTCCAGAGGAGAGCTTCGTCTGCTGTGATCTATCTTAATTGATTCACGTGGCTCATACACAGTTAGACTTCCTTTTTAGTCTTTTGTGGTTGTTGGGTGTTTTCTTTTTAAAACAGGGTCCTACTCTGTAGCTTAGGCTAACCCGAAACTCACTCTATAGTACAGAGTAGCCTCAAAGTCAGAGCAATCCTCCTGCCTCAGCCTCTGGAGTCCTGGACATGCTCAGTTCTATAACAGTATACTCATACTTTCTAATCCCGGTGTTATCTGAGCAGAGAATCTGGACTGAGGGTAGACAAGCCTGAGTTACTGGGATTCAAATCCAGCCTGACCAGGAAGCTCTTAAGCCTGACTCTTTCCCCTCCCCCCTTAGAAACAACAGTTCATTATCTATTTAATTAGAGTCGCCAGCTCATCTTAAAAGCTCATGCTCTCGCTCATGTGTAGTGTGGTATTCCGATGCAGTCGTGTCTGGGACAGGGTAGCAAGATGTCGGATTATGGTAATCACTTGGTTGGTGGCACGTAGAAGGTGGGCTCTCTGGGGACATAAGGATGTAAGGGTCACTTGTAACTCTCAAGTACTGTTGACATGTAATGGGAGTGGCACTGGGATTTAATAGTTCCACCACAGGTCCCTGGAGGTCCTGGCTTGGGGTACTCTACTTAGTAAATATTTGAGTATGGTTGCCTGGTGTCCAGGCCCTGAGCCAGTAAGGCTCAGGAAATACAGAGGGCTGCTGTGCACTGATCTGCCAGCTGCTGCTGTTGGGGCCACTGTGAAGTAAATGAGGAGGGTGAGGATATTAAATATCATCCTGAGTGAGGCAACTCAGACCCAAAAGAACATGCATGGCATGTACTCACTAATAAGTGGGTATTAGCCAAAAAGAGTACAGAATACCCAGGATACAATCCACAGAACTCATGAAGGTTAACAAGCCAAAGGGCCCAAGTGAGGATGCCTCAATCCCACTTGGGAGGGAGAAGAAAGCAATCATGGGTGGGGGTAGAGGGAGGGAGGGACCTGGATGGGAGAAGAACAGAGAGGGGAAAGGGAATATGATCAGGTACTGGGGGAGAGGAAACAGGACTGAAGCCCTGAGGGCCAGCAGAAAGAATGGAAACAGGCAACCTTGGAAGATAGGAGGTGGGGGTGGGGGACCCTCTAGGATGTATCAGAGACCTGGGTGGTGATAGGCTCTCAAGATTCAAAGGGAGGAATCTTAGATGAAATACCCTACAGTGGGGAGAGGGAACTTGTAGAGTCCACCTCCAGTAGAAAGACAGGGCATCACAGTAGAGGGACGGGGTTGCCATCCCACAGTCAAAAACTCTGATCCAGAATTGTTCCTGTCTAAAAGAACTGCAAAGGCAAAAATGGAGAAAAGTCTGCGGGAAAGGAGGTCCAGTGACTGGCCCAAATTGGGATCCAGCTCAAGAGAAGGCTCCAAGACACTATTACTGATGCTATGATGTACTTATAGACAGGAATCTAGCGTGGCTGTCCTCTGAGAGGCCCAACAAGCAGCTGAAAGAGTCAGATGCAGATACTTACACCCCACCAATGGACAGAAGCTGGGGACCCCTGTGGTTGGATTAGGGAAAGGTTGGAAGAAGCTGAGGGGGAGTGTGACCCCAAGACCAACAGTCTCAACTAATCTGGACCCCGAGATCTCTCAAACACTGAGCCACCAATGAGGCAGCATACACCAGCTGATATGAGGCCCCCTGACACATACATATACACAAGAGGACTGCCTGATCTAGCGACAGTGAGAGAACATGCACCTAACCCTCAAGAGACTTGAGGCCCCAGGGAGTGGGGAGGTCTGGTGGGGTGGGCTGGGGACATCCTCTTGGAGACAGGAGAGGAGGTATGGGATGAGGAACTGTCAGAGGGTGAACCAAGAGGGAGATAAGATAACAACTGGACTGTAAAAAGAGAGAGTATATTATTAATAATAATAATAACAAAACAAACAAACAAAAAACAAGGGACAGGATTAGAGGAAGGTGTTGTCTAAGTCTATGAAGCAGGAGCAAAGTTGAGGGAGGCTGTGCTGGGGATAGCCCAGACATATCTAGATTCTTCTTAGCAACAACAGTTATGCCAACATTCGTGGTGCATGAAGCAAGGTTAGCTATTCAGGTTTAGCTTATCTGGCACTGTTTTCATTTTACTGTTGATGTTATTGTTAGTTTTGCAATATTCTTGAAAAAATTTCGCAATTTGATTGACATTTACTTGGTACCTTACACTGCATACAACTTGATCCCTTTCGTGATACGCATAAACCTGTGGAGCTGTCACCCCGGCCAGGGTTCCAGACACATCCTCACCTCCCCCATGTCACTGTGCTCTCTTGAGTGTGTGGTGGGAGCACTCCACACTAGATCTGCATGCTGACTACTATGATGTGTGTGTGTGTGTTAGAGTATTGTTGAGTTGTGGTTACATGGTGCATAGCACATCTCTAGAACTAGCTCATTATGCATGGCCGAGTCTGTACGGTGACTGAACAACAGTCGCTCCTCCCAGCCTGGAAGGGAAAAGGTACAGGAGACGCGTGGTACAGTGTAGCCACTGTCCCGCCCATCAGTGGAAGGGTGCCATGCTGGTCTTCTAGTGACTGGCTTATTTTACTCAGCAGAGCGCTTTCTACACTCATCAAAGTGATCACAACTGGCACGCTTGCTTTCTTTGTTAAGTCTGAAGCATATCCCATTGTAAAATTGCCTTGTATTGATTTTAAGAATGTCGTAACGTTGAGAACACTGAGTTCTAACTTGGGAAAGGACGTCTTTGAGACAAAATAGATTTGCTCTCTGCCCTTGAAGATATTTACCCTTGATCAGGTACAAAGCTATTTCCCCTTTTATCTTTTGTTTTTCCCTCTGAAAGTTAGTAAGACTTCCACCTGTTACGGCCTGTTGTAAGGACATAGACATGGAGCATTTGACAGGATGGTTAGTGTGTGGTGAGCACTCAGTATTATTTTGGTTATCTCCTTCTGGTTTGCACAGAGTGAATTCCTCCCGTGGTGCTTAACACCTCTCTCCTCTCTCCTTGTACATGGGGTTAATGGTGTTTAGGAGTCAAGTTCTAAAAGCCATGCTCAAATCATGTAGCCATGTGACACTTGAACCACCAAATGGCGGTGGGCTTGTTGGGACTGCAGAATCTCAAATTCCTCTGCAGAGCCAGGCCTTAAGACTAATATGCACATCAATGATTAGGAAGCACTGATGTGCGGAACATCTGCATGGAGAGCAGAGCCCTTCCCTTATCATTGAATCCTATCATTCCTAGCAGAATTGGACCTTTGGCCTGTTGAGATAGCTCCTTTGGTAAAATGCTTGCTTTGCAAGCACATTGATCTGAGTTCAATCCCTAGAACCCGTGTAAAAAAGGCTCAGTGTGGTGCTGCACACAAGTGATTTTGGCACTGACAGGCAGGTGAGGGTTCACTGGTCAGCCAGCCATGCCTGGCTTACTTGGAAAGATCCTGTCCTAAGGAAATGGCATTTGTGGCTATCTTGGTTGTCGTTTGGTCTTCACACAAATATGCACACACTTGCACTTTAACATGCAAACACACACACATAAATAAAATCTACTTTTACCACAGTGAATTCAAAGTTGTGAACTGTATATTTGGTCTTACATCCAAACTGCTTTATTCTTTCAATTAGCAGCAAGAACTGAAGGCCGTGGAGAAAGATATCAGGAGGGAAAGCTTAGCACTAAGAACGACAGCCACAATCACATCATTTATTACACGGCAGGCCCAGGTCTACATGGTTTATATAAAACCCATGTTTAATTCTTGCAGCAACTGTGGAGACAGATGCTATGACTCTGAAAGTTAGAAGAGAAGTCAAGAGCCTCTTGCATAGATAGCTGTGTGATCAAGAAGCCTTTAATGGAGCAAAAATAAAAAGTGAAATGAAAATTGAAGACTGGGTAACACTTTGCAAGGTATTGTGGGTAACCATCTCTTCTTGGGTAGGCTGGGCATGCAGGGTGGTCACTGTGTTCCTTTTCATTCAAGTAGAACCGTGTGTTCTGCTTCTTATTTGGAAACTGAGATTAACACCTGGCCTGAGATTAACAGTCACGGAAAGATTAACTGTTGGCTATTTGGCAACATGACCCAGAGCTGGCAGGGGAGAAATCAGCTTCTCAGTCCTTCACAAGCTCTGAGGACACTTCCTCCTCCTCTCCCCACCTCACTTTGTGCTTTCAAACTTTCCACTTTTTCCAGAACAGAAAGTACTAGAGCATGCTGTGTGTGTGTGTGTGTGTGTGTGTGTGTGTGTGTGTGTGTGTGTGAAAGACAGAGAGAGAGAGAGAGAGAGAGAGAGAGGACACACACAAACATACACACACACAATAAATAAATGATGTAATAGGAAAAAGAAAAACAAATCCCTTTTTAGGTACTTCTCAATTCTTCTGATTGTCTTTGCCCGGTAACATGAGGGTTTCACACCTTCTAACCTAACAGATGCGACATCATAAGCTGAGGGCCACCCCTTCCCATCATGCATGCTTGGAAATAATACACTCAGTCTGTCCAGTTATGTCTGGTCCAGGGCTACTTCTGTGTGATAACAGGATGTAAGTAATGTCACACTGACCCCCAAGGCCTCAGATATTTACTGTGTCAATTTCTATTCTGTCCATGCAAACTATTTTCCCCCTCGGTTTAAAATCTGAGAGCAGGTGACGGGATCAGAGCTTTTAGCAGGCGACAGCAAACTTAGTTAGAATTTAATACTGTCTTCTGTTTTCACCTTCTTGCACATACACTGATACTAGTTCACCATTCATGGTGCTAATCTGGAGTTTCCTCTTAAGATAAATTCACTGATGCAAATAAAAAAAAAAGCAGATTTAAAGATGGTAAATAGAACAGTTAGAAGATCGGGTGACATGTGTATCCTGCCAACATCACGAAGGTTGTATTTAAGTTTGAACCTTAGGACACTGTATCTAATCCTGTCCTTTCACAGGTAAAGAAACTATAGTCTAGTGATTAAGTCACCTGCCTATGGTCACCTACTTACTCATGGAATAGGTTCCTGTCCCTGATGGAATGAATAATGGTCTCATATCTCTAAATGGTGAGTCATTTGTACTTTGAGCCAGTTAGTCTGAACACAAATTATTGCACAGTTAAAGTTCATGGATTCAGAGCCAGAAAATATCCTCATGACATATCCACAAACATGAATAGTAGAGATTGACAGACAACTTGAAACAATCAAGGGGCCATTTGCGTTCTAAGCATGCCATGTTGGTTTCATTAAGTTGATTGTTTCTTGGTCATGGTTTCCTATGGTTAATCAATCTGATTAAAAGTCTTGTTTTATTTAATAAAATGCACTTAAGTGCATGTATGGGAAATGCAAAGGCTAAGACTACTAAACGGAAAACAATTTTTTTTTATATTCTGTTGGGCACATTCAAGCACAGTTTGAATCTTCCAGGAATATTTGGTATTCTGCTCCATGATTATAACTTTATTTCCACTGGGATTCTCCTTGATCACACCAGCTAAGGACAGAGCTTCCCCCTGTCTCAGTGCCTCTTCCCACTGGTACCCAAGACATTTACTGATCTTGGGATGGTTCAGAGAGTGCCGGGGAATGGGTATGGAAGCCTGAGCTCCGTCCCATCCACACAGGGGTGTTGGAAGTGTGACAGTGTCATGTGTTGCCGTGGGTCAGGCTTTCAGGGATGCAGTTTTGAAGTGACACTGTGACGCTTAAGTGACTGGTCATCATTCTACGTGAGTAAGCTATTTGGATAGTTCGATAAATAAGGTTGAAGAAAGACAAATGGGGCTGGAAAGATGGCTCAGTGGTTAAAGTGCTTGACATACAAATGTGTGACCTGGGATTATGATCCCCAGCACACACACATGTAAATGCTTCATGGGTGTTGTGGTCCTTCTATAATTCCAGGGTTAGAGCAATCTGAGGAGGTAAAGGAGCGGAAATCGGCAAGCTCTGCATTCATTTGTGCTATTGCACGTGGTGGAGAGCATTTGGAGAAGACCCTGATGTTAGCTCCAACCTCCACACAAATGCACACTTACATGTACCCATTCACACGAGGACATGTATATACACACATATACCACACACACATACCACACACATAAAAAAGAAAAAAGGAAAGTAAAAGACATCCACTTGGATCAGAACCTGATATGCACATTTACATATACTGACTGTGTTTCAATAAATGAGTAAAACTTATATTAGAAACAAACTTTCTTTTACATATATTCTTTATGTTTGGACCATTTTTTTTAAATTGAGTTTTTGAGACAGAGCCTCTCTGTGTAGTTGGCTGTTCTAAAAATCACTATGTAGACCAGACCGGCCTCAAACTCACAGAAACCCTCCTGTCTCTGCCTCCTGAGTGCTGGGATTAAATGGGTGCCTTTTTGGTACCTTTTAAGGGTGCCTTTTTGGTACCTTTTAATGCCAATTGACATAGGGCATTTTCTATAAAGACAAGTGTTCTTAGGCTATATGTGTTGATGTGACATTAATCTATCAAAAATGACTGTGGACTTGACCAGAAGCAAGGAAGCCTGACCTAAGACTCTTCAACAGCCAGCACCTTGAAGCATTTTAGGTAGGTATTGTTCATTGTCCTTGGATTGACAGTAAACGTGTAGACATGTGGCCACTGAGTGGGGATATAGGGAGCCAAAGCCAGGCAGCCTTTAGTGGGTTCCAACCAAGCAGGAGAGGTGTGTAAATGAACTCGTGAGTGATCACAGCAGGGTCCTTCCACACAGTGTCATTCTGCTCAGGGACACCTGTAGCTTAGCAGTCTGTCAGCCATGTCACTGACTGTGCAGTGAGGTCTTCCTCCCCTGGTCACCATAAATCACTAACGCAGAATAACTGCTGCCTCAGGGCTACTGCTGCCCTCATCAGGAGGCCAAGGGTCAGTCTCCAGGAACTGTTCCCCTGTGATAAGAGATGGGGTCAATGTGAAGGGGGAAAGCAACAGATATGACGGCAGATGCAGATCCAGAGAGCTGAAGGCTTTGTGGGGACAGCTTCTGCCCATGGTCTCGCTCTCCCAAAGGTGTGTGATGAATGTACTAACTCTTAACTAACCAGGAGTGATTTCTCCTTCTGGGCAATATTGCCTGGAAACATTTTCAATGATTCCCAAACAGGGGACTTCTACTCTTATAGCCAAGGATGGAAGCCATGGATTGCTAAACACCCTCCAACGCATGCATAGAAAACCCCTCCTGACAAAGCGCTACCTGAGCCCTAATGCCAATAGCACCAAGGCCCTACATGCCCAGGGTCTAGACGGCCTGTGGCCTGTGCATTTCATGATGTCATCAACACATTCCTTTAGAAGGTGGTGCAGGGCTGAGTTTCTAGTGGTGAATGGCACGTGGGTCCTAACCAAGACAAAGATCTCCAGACACTAAAAGAAATAACTGGGCTTCCATAAAAGGGAAGATTAAAAGCAGACTGTGCCTTTCTGAGGATAAATCTGAACAAGGAGTAATAAGGTAAGGTGATTTGGAAGAAAAAAGTGGTGCTGAGCACAGACCCTGAGCGAGAAGCTGAGTGACAACCTGTCGCCTCCGGTTCTGTTGTCCGCATCCTGATATTGAGGGCACCACAGCCTGCATGGCAGGGTGTCACAGCTATGTGACAGCTCCCAGTTGATCCATTTTAGGGTCTTTTAGTGCTGTGTTGGGCCCAAGAACATGGAATGTCTAATACAGTGGTTCTCAACCTTCCTAATGCTGCAAGCCTTTATTATAGTTCTTCAGGTTATGGTGACCCCCCAACCATAAAATTATCTTTATTGGGGGCTGGTGAGATAGATCAGCAGTTAAGAACACTGACTGCTCTTCCAGAGGTCTTGAATTCAATTCTCACATGGTGACTCCCAACCATCTGTAATGGGATCTGATGCCCTCTTCTGGTGTGTCCGAAGACAGTCCACATATACATAAAATAAATAAATAATTCTTTAAAAAAATTATTTTTGTTGCTACTCCATAACTGTAATTTTGCAACTGTTATGAATTGTAATGTAAATACCTAGGTTTTCTAATGGTCTTAGGTGACCCCTGTGAAAAGGTCATTTCGACCCCTCCCCCCAAAGGGATCAAGACCCACAGGTTGAGAACTGCTGGTCTACTAGAAAGGAAAATAGCATTAATTATCGGGAAACAAAATTTGTGCTATGGAGAAAATGACAGTTCTAGTCAATGGTTGTCCACAGATTGTTCTGGGAGCCAGAGACCTCGGAAGAGTATTAAGCTCCCATATATCCAGTTATGGATGTACTGCACCAAGCATGGAGGGCAAGTTGGCTGCTGGGAGAGGAAGGGAATTTCTCAGTGGTGTCAGGAGCCATGTCTTCAGGAGGTTGGGACAAATGAAGCATGTTTTCATTAGAAAGGAATGACCCACTTCCTTCTTATATTGCCAAAGGCTGTCTTTAGCCAAGTCACCCAGGGTGAAAACTTGGGATTCATTTCCTATAAGATAAAAAGAAAATAACCGGTGCAGTCTAGAAACCTTTAGGATCAAAGATAAGTGGGCAGATGGAATGGAAGAGAGAAAATGCTGGGGACTGGGTCAAATGATTGTGGTGCTATACATTCTGTACAATGAGACCTAAAGAAGAGAGCGTGGACGTGTTCTGATTCGCTAGAAAGGAAGCAAGGTGAAGCAGCTGAATTCGCTCCAGCAAATCCAGTCAGTACCGAAACAATGAACGCCATTCTTCTTCTGGTAAAAGACTTTAATATGCACTGGCTCCAAGCCTAGCAATTCTTTTCTTTAAAATTCTTTTTCGTGTTTTTAACCCCCCACCCCACCCTGACACGATAACTACCCAAATCCCCCATCATAAGAAGAGGCGGTTGTTTTTACTTCCTGTCTGTTCTTCAAGTCTTTATTATCCCTTAGTCATCTGAAAGTTACTATGCGTGGTAGTGGGGGTGGGGCATCAGACATGCTATCAGTGAAAACCACAGTTTGAAGAAATCAGCGATGGTAAGGCAATGGCTCCATTCCCAAAGGTAAACTCAGCCTCGGCCACAGTTGATCATCCACCGGGCAGGATGTGACCCAAGCCAACTAGAATCGTCTGAGATTTGGAAATGATGATATGTATGTATGTATGTATGTATGTATGTGTGTGTATGTATGTATGTATGAATGTATGTATGTATTATGTATGTATGAGAGTGAGGAGGTATGTGTGTCTTCGAAGGTAACAAAGGGTCCAGGTGAGGGTGATGAGTGGCCTACCCTTTCACCCTCTGACAGTTCTGTTGAGGCAGAATCTCTCCTTGAGCGGGGGCTGCATGCTCTCTTGGCTAAGCTGGAATATAACAAGCCCCAGAGATCTTGTTTCTGCCTCCCTTGGAAACTGGGATTACAAACATGCACAGGACACCTCGCTTGTTACTCCAGTGCTGGGATTCAAACTCTGGTCTTCAGGATGGTTCAGCAAGCACTCCTAGCCACTGAACTATCTCTCCACCCCTCTCTGACATTTTATACATGGATGCTGAAGGAAGATAATGTACAGTCCTTGTGTCCATTTGCTTCTTTAGATTCAACCAACCACAGATTAAAAAAAACTATCTGGAAAATAATTGCATTTGTCCAGCACATGTAGAGATATTTTTAATTTTGAAACAGTGGAGTGAAACATTGCATATATAATGCAGTGCTATATAGCCACTAGTCTAGACATGATTGAGTGTCTAGGAAGTCCATAAGTTACCTAAAAGTGTTAAGCAGTTTTATATAAGGGACTTGGTAGCCTGTATATTTTGATTATGATCTGTCTCTATGTCTCTGTCTCTCTGTATCTCTCTGTGTCTCTGTGCCTCTGTCTCTTTATCTCTTTCTGTCTCTGTCTGCCTCTCTCACTCTCTCTGTTGTCTTTCTCTCTTTCTGTTGTCTCTCTGTCTCTCTGTCTCTATCTTTCTGTGTCTCTGTGTCTCTGTCTCTTTGTCTCTTTCGGTCTCTGCCTCTCTGTCACTCTCTCTGTTGTCTCTCTGTCTCTCTCTGTGTGTGTATGTGTGTGTGTGTGTGTGTGTGTGTGTGTGTGTTGGGGCCATTATTCATGGACTCTGTGAACAGACCTTATTTGCTTAGGTTGGAGCTGTGTGCCCAGGCGCCCCTCTCACCAGCTTGCTTTGTCTGTCACACCATTTCTAACAGCATGGAACCAACTCTTCTTCTGACCCAACATTCCCCCTCTCTGTAACTGGAAGATTTGCTCTGTTCCGGGGACAAAGGACTCACAGCTCTTCAGTCATCCTTTACTGATCATTCTACCCCCTTAGATAGGCTGCTTGGAACTTTTCAAGAAAGATTTTCCTCAGGTAGGAGAGTGCTACATGAGGAGAAAGACATATTTTCCTCTCTTCTCTTCCTTCTTGCTTGTGGCTCGTGACCATGTCTGTCATGAGTCTGTCTCTTTTGTGTCGTGAGGAGGAGGCTGTCCGTATATGGAAGTATAGGATGTAGGTATGTATGTGTGGTGGTTTGAGTATGCTTGGCCCAGGGAGTGGCACTATTTGGAGGAATGGCTATGTTGGAGTAGGTGTGGCCTTGTTGGAATAGGTTGTGGGCTTTAAGACCCTCGTCCTAGCTGCCTAACTGCCTCCAGATGCAGATGTAGAACTCTCAGCTCATCCTGCACCATGCCTGCCTGGATGCTGCCATGTTCCCGCCTTGATGATAATGAACTAAACCTCTGATCCTGAAAGCCAGCCTCAATTAAATGTTGTCCTTATAAGAGTTGCCTTGGTCATGGTGTCTGTTCCCAGCAATGCAAGCCCTAAGATTGTAGTACTGTTGACAGATGCTTAGGGGGTGTGACCTTGATGGAGGAGGTACATCAACGGGGCATGCTTTGAAAGTTTAAAGTGTGGCCACGCCCAGTTCACTTTATCCACTTTGTGCTTCGGTCTGCTCCTGTTGCTATGTCTGCCCCTCAAGGCCGTGCCTCCTCACTGATTGGTTCCTGTCATTTGGAACTGTGATCCAAAATAACTACTTCCTCCTGTAAGTTGCTTTCATCATGGTACTCTATCACAGCAACAGGAAAGTAGCCAATACAGTAGCAAATTAAAGGATTTATTAAAAATTTCTGGAGCATTTGCTGTATAGCAGGTACTGTATTGGGGATTATACTATGAAGCAAAATAAACTACAATCGTGTACTCAGAGAACCATCATTTGAGTGTGAGGGAAGCATCCAAGAGAGATGAGTTTAGATCAGTGGTTCTTAACCTTCCTAATGCGACCCTTTAGTGCAGTTCCTCACGTTGTGGTGACCCCCCAACCATAAAATTATTTTCATAGCTACTTCATAAGTATAATTTTGCTACTGCTATGAATCATAATGTAAATATCTGATATGCTGGATATGTGATAGGCCAGCCTTGTAAAGGGGTTGTTTGATATTCAGAGAGGTTGAGACCCACAGGTTGAAAAGTGTTGGTTTAAATCCACAGGCAAGTGAGAGTTACAGAATGTTACGCTAAGATGATATTTAATGCATCTTGGAAGAGGAGGTGACTCAGGAAGATGAAGAGATGAGATGTCTATCTACTTAGCACAGTAGGTAGGGTAGCATCTAGAGCCTTAAATGAACCCAAGACACTGTGAAAAATGGCTAAGTCCAAATCTACACTTTATCTTGTATGCGTATGTGTGTTGCATATATATGTTTGTGAGGGCGTGTTCTCACTTGTGTGTGTGTGTGTGTGTGTGTGTGTGTGTGTGTGTGTGTGTGTGTATGGAAGTTAGAGGTCAATATTAGGTGTCTCTGTCACTCTCCACAAGGTCTCTCATTGAATCTGGAGTACACTGCTCTGCCTAGGCTGAGCAGCACGTTCTAGGAATCTCCTACCTCCAGATCCCTCACTCAGTACGGGGACTACAATGTACACTACCACGCCCAGCTAGTCCATGGGTTCTTGGACTCTGATCTCAGATCCTTGTGCTCAGACAGCAAGTATTTTGCCCACAGAACCATCTTCCCAGATCCCCCCTGATGTTCCTCTTCATGGATAACCAAAACCACCCCACTTCCCTTTGCCTCTCGTTCTTTCTGTTCTCGAGAGGAATCATCCCAGTATCTCTCAGGATTGTCAGATAGGCTGTACAGAGCTTGGTACTGTAACCAGGTACAATGAAGAGCTCAAACCTCAAAGATCACGGTGCACACCTAGGTAACTCCCACTCTAGTGAGCACTGGATAGGTGATAGCATCGGCTATCATCGACACGTCTAAGGCCCCTTTTCACCTCTTATCTATATCCCCACCATTACTGAGAGTCTCAGTTCTTCTGAACTGAGAACAATGCCAGGCTGCACCGCTAGGCTGTGCCACCAGGGTGCGCTGCGAGGCTGTGCTGTCAGGCTATGTACACATCCGCGTACTAAGCAGCTCTGGGTACCTGCAGCTCTCTGGTCTTTTATGTTATTCTGTAAGTTTCCTTCCTTGCTTGTATGAGCATATCAATATCTGCCCTATCTGTTCCTGGCAGCCTTCTTACCACCTCTTAAACGTGGCTACCTTTATCTGCCCTAGACAGGAAATCCACCCCCAAAGCCCAGGGCACGTAATTTCACTTGAAAAATAGCTAGACCTTAAGCGAAAATCTGTGTGTGAACGGAGAAGGCACGCTTTGCACATGGAATATTTTGCTATCACAGGCCCTTCTTATAATTTTCTATATCTACTCTGGGTAATTATCCAAAGGACTAGCTTTCCACCATAAATGTCTTCCTGCTAAGGAAGGCATGGTTTCAGGGTGTTTCTGCTGGTGATTGACCGCAGTACACTTACACAACAGGTCACAACTGAATGGACACACTTGGTTAAAACCATATCTTCTTTCCTGAAGCTCTTCATAATATTTGCACCTGTCTCTAAAGCTTGTTTTGTTTTTTTTTTCTTTTTTTTTTTTTCAGAAATATAGGCCTGTTCCTCACCTGTTGTGTACCTACAACGTACCCCTGGTCCACCTCCACCTGGCCCAGTGTTCACCTGATCCCAAACTGTTCTCCACATTAGATAATGTTTATGTTGGCTAAATATTAGCACAATCAAGTCATTCACTTGGCATGTTCACAGACAGTGAAGCAGATGGCTGGGCAGATCTAACATTTACAAGTTGTTTTTTTTTTAAAGATTTATTTATTTATTATATGTATCCTGTAGCTGTCTTCAGACACCCCCAGAAGAGGGCATCAGATCTCATTATGAATGGCTATGAGGCACTATGTGGTTGCTGGGGCTTGAACTCAGGGCCTTCGGAAGAGCAGTCAGTGCTCTTAACCGCTGAGCCGTCTCTCCAGCCCCACAAGTTGATTTTCTTCACAGGCACTCTCGATTTCATCGGCAGTATGCTGAGATCTCCCTAAAGTTAGGTATATGTGTGTGACTTGGGAGTCACTTTGAGGAAACACAAATTCTGATACCTAGGGCGGCAGCCTCAGCAACGGATTTCAAATCTCTAGGCTGGGACCTGGACACCAGTAGATTTTAGAATTCTCTGGGTAAATCCAATGTACATTCAGTTTTGGGAACTTGTATCCAAGACAAGTGCCTGCAGGTATGAGACAGACTTTCGTACGTATTCGACACACGGAAGAAGTGTAAGATACAGACTGAAGTTCCGTGTAGCTCAGGGTGGCACTAAGATTCTGTGTTGTTTTTTTTCTTTTGTGTGTGGGGGCATTCACATGTGTGTGCTCCTGTGGAAGTCAGAGGTTGATACTGAATGCCATCCTTAATTACTTCTCTACTTTATTTGTCTTTTATTGAGACTGAGTCTTACTAGGTAGCCTTAGTTAGCCTGGAATTCGCTGTATATACTAGATCCACCTGCCTATCTCCTGAGTGCTGGTATTGAAGGGGTGTGCCATCACATGTGGCCTGGCACCTTATTTTTGAGGCAGGGTCTCTCACTGAACCCAGAACTCACAGATTCATCTAAACCAGCTGGCCAGAATTCTCTAGGGATAGTCCCGTCTCTGCCTCTGCAGGGCCAGTGTTACAGGCATGTGCTGCCCTGCTGTGCTGGGCTTTTTATGTAGCTGCTGGGACTTTGTGTAGTAAGCACATCACTGAGCCAGCCTTGGCTTGGAATTTCTGATAAGTATCCCAGCAATGCTGATATTTCTTCTAGGTCAGGGGCCCCATGAGTAGCAAAGCTGTCTAGACTCTCTTTATCAACATTACAAATAATTTCCCAAAAACCACTCATCCATTCGGGTTTGTGAGCATTTCCACGTTTTAGTGCCCCTCCTGAGTCTTGCTTTCTCTCTCTTTAGTACGTTGTCATTTTTTCAGTGGTCAGCTCAATTTTCTATTTTCCTATAGATATCAGTTCTCTTGAAAAAAGAAAAATACCCATATGACAACACAGAACTGATGAACCACCTTCTAGCATAGTTTTCTAAGTATTTTATTTTTCTATGTGTAATGCTCAATAGCATAGGGACCACCTTAGGCTATGCAAACTCTTTAACTATGGTGTGATAATACTAACCCAATATCTTGGTTACTGATATTCAAACAGGTTCATGAAAATGAATTATGTCTTTAGGGGGGGAGAGAGAGAGAGAGAGAGAGAGAGAGAGAGAGAGAGAGAGAGAGAGAGAGAGAGAGAGAGGAAGGAGGAGGAGGAGGAGGAAGAAGAAGAAGAAGAAGAAGAAGAAGAAGAAGAAGAAGAAGAAGAAGAAGAAGAAATTGAGAACTGGCAAGATGTCTCAGTGGGTAAAGGCGCTTGCAGTGAAAGCCTAGAGACCTGAGTTCGATCCTTTGAAGGCATATAAAGGTGGAAGGGAAGAATTGATTCCACAAAGATGTCCTCAGACCCGTATACATGCATCACAGCATGCATGCTCACACATACACATATACAAATAAATAAAAATAATAAAATCACTAATGGGGAGGAAAAAGAAAAGCATAAAGACAGTTTCTGGTCTGTCTAGGGTTCCAGATGTCAGTCCTTGGAAAATTCACGTCCTGTCATTGCAATATTAGTCAAGCAGAGTTTTATGTGGATAGTGGTCTGTGTGTGTATTCTTAGGAAGTTACGATTTTCCTAGGTATTAAACGATGATTATAGCCTAAAACTTAGTACATATTACCCAGGATCATAAGGATAAGGAATTGCTGGTGTGTGAGTTCAGTGCCTGCCATTGTGTGTATATTTTTAATTTTAATGAGTCAAATTTCATTTCATAGTCACAGGAGGGAAATAAAGATTAGAGGGGGGAGGGAAGGAGAGAGAGGGAGAGGGAGAGAGACAGAGACAGAGACAGAGACAGAGACAGAGACAGAGGATGTGGAAGTCAAGTATCAGAGCCAAAAGAAAGGTCCAATGACATTGTGAGAAGTATGGAAACTAAGTTTTTCTTTGTAGATTGATTGGAGTAAGCGCAATAGCACAGGACATCATAAGTCACCACATCATGCTTTAGGCTTGCAGAAACTCAAAAGAAACAGTAGGACAAAAGAAGGGCTGTTGGAGATTTCACATTACCACATAACTCAAGAAAATAACATTGCCCACTTAGTATTTAATTTGTGAACTGGTTTTGGCACTCAGGTTTTAGTTTGGACATATTCAAGACGCTTGGTAGGGCGATTACTTTGAGCCATTTCTGGATAATGTTTTGATCTTTAAGTAGGTTTTGCATTCACTCTCTTGGGATGGAATCACTGCTCTCACACTGGTTACATTTCCTTGCTACACTGTAACTTAGCTTGGGGCGATGTGTCCTGGGGGTGTTAAAGGGATGCTGTTGGGAACAGCGAAGTCCTAGAAGGCAACATTTTCCCAATAGCTGTAAATATTGTAACAAGCTCTCTCTCTCTCTCTCTCTCTCTCTCTCTCTCTCTCTCTCTCTGTGTGTGTGTGTGTGTGTGTGTGTGTGTAAATCGAATTTAATTTCATAGTCAGTGGAGGGCAATAAAGATTGGAGAGAGGAGGGAGAGAGAAGGAGGGAGGGGGAGGGAGGGAGGGAGAGAAAGAGGGAGGGAGGGAGAGAAGGGAGGGAGGGAAAGAAGGAGGGAGGGAAGGAAGGAGGGAGGAAGGGAGGGAGGGAGGGAAGGAAGGAGGGAGGGAAGGAAGGAGGAGATTTTCAGCCTGTAGAAAAAGAACTGGGTGAAAGTATATCTGGGGGATATCTTATAATTTGAAAGGAAAGTGAAGTGACTCCAGGCCATGGCTGAGTGGGTGGAAGGCTTCTGAGGCTGGTTGTCCCCTTTAGGCAACTATTCATTGCCTTCTGAGAAGAAAAACGAACCTAGGGATTCAAAAATGAAATCCACAAAAATTCTGCTCCAGTCTCAACAGTCAACTGTCCCAGTCAGTAGTGTTTTTCCAAGGGACAAAATGCAGGTGTTGGACTGGAGGTCTCCTGAAATCCCTTGTGTCCATTTAAAGAACTTGTAATATAATTAGTTTTTGGTTCCTGGGAAAGGCAGCGAATAGATAACTCATAATCTCGGCTAGCTGGAAAAGACTAATTGCATATGAGTTAAACTTAACAACCCTCTGAAAACAATACTTTCATACAAGTAAAGACAAACCCTTATAAACAAGGCTAGTTTTCAGGGAAAAAAAATTAATTTTTTTCTCCAGTTACCCCTAGTGTCGTGTTCTATAAATAGCTACATTAAGTCTATTGTGTATATGAAATGTCACCATGAAAAGCTACCGTGGCTACAACATGACCTCATGCAAATTCTTACTGGACTGCTTCAGCACACACATACAAAAAATCTGACTCAAAGACACATTTCACTAATGTATAGGATATAAAGTAATCCAAAATAGACAATGGAGTGGAATGTATTTCTAGGGGCTGGTACAGTGAGGAAAAGAGGGATTACTAATCAATAGACAAAACTGTCTTTAAGCATAAGGTGTAGGTTTGCTTTACGATATTACACTTGTAGCCAGTAAAACTGTTATTGTACACTTAAAATTTGTTAAGATGGCAGATTTCGTATTAAGCAATAAATGGTTCTCAAAGCAAGGGGGAAAATCTAATTCAATTCTTATCTGCCTCATGTGGCATAGATCCCAAATGGTGAATGTTTTGATCAGTTTTTCTGTCCTTTCAGACATGCTATTTGTAAACCTAGACATTTCAGAGGTGAAAAAGGAAACGTTTAGTCTGGTCCATGAACTATTGTGAATATCTGGGTGTTTGGCGATAACAGTGGAGGATTATCACCTTGTAGTCTAAATTAGATGGCCTCCCAGGAGTGCCTTTATCTTGCTGCACTGATATTTTCAACAGGACACCATCTGTCACACAAACTCTCCACAGGAATATGCTCTGAGGGTTTATGTGATTTTGCCACAACTCAAAGCTTTACCTATACATTCTACAAGCATATGCTAGCCATTCGCTCACTGCAAGGCAATCAATTGTATTATGCTAAACATCTGTTTAAAGCCCCTCTTACAAGATTCCGAATACATCTAAAAAGCACAGGACACTCTCGCTAATGCTAGCAACGAGGGGACTATTAAAGTGAGAAAGCATGAAGATATCAATTGTGAGCTCACAACTGAGTTCTTCCACAGGATAACCAAACGCAAAAGTGAGTCCTAAAGGCAGTGAATACTCACATGACGATTCCCCATCTCCTCTTCTCTGAGATGGCTGTCCTGGGTTTCTTCAAGAAGAGACTGGACCTCCCACAGACAAAGTTTAAAATGGATTTCGCAGGGCACAATATCTCCTGTGTTTAATAAGTAACTTTTGGCATTGGATTTGAATGCACTGTTGGGGATGGGTAGGGAGTGGCGATAGCTGAGAATGTGCTTCAGCTATGTGTGCTGAGAGGGTAGGCCATCTGAGAGAACACACACCTAGAGAAGGGGAGCGTAGACTCTTTAAGTTGAAATACTTAGTCACAACTAAAGGGTTAAGCTCGCCTCACTTCTAGTAGTTGAAAGAATTTGAAAAGATTATTTTGCCTTTTCCCCCTCTTGTTGGAGATAGGTTCTCATTATAAAGCCCGAACTGGAACTGGAAGAAATCCTCCTGTTTCAGCTCTAAAGTGTTGGTATTATAATCATTTACTACCACTCTTGATATTACAATCATTTTCTTAGTTAAAATTCTTACACGTGTGTGTGTGTGTGTGTGTGTGTGTGTGTGTGTACATGTGCATGTCAAGAAGAGCAAATGAGCAGGGCAGTGGTGGCGCATGCTTTAATCCCAGCACTTGGGAGGCAGAAGCAGGCAGATTTCTGAGTTCGAGGCCAGCCTGGTCTACAAAGTGAGTTCCAGGACAGCCAGGGCTACGCAGAGAAACCCTGTCTCGAAAAATACCAAAAAACCAAAAATATGGGTATTTAGGATAAAATAAAGATAAAAATCTTTAAAAAATATGGGTATTTAGGATAAAATAAAGATAAAAATCTTTAAAACCATCTTTAAAGATATATATTTAATTTTTATGTGTATCATTTTTTATCTGCATGTTTGTGTACCATGTGTATGCTCAAAGCCTGTGGAGGTCAGAAGAAGACATCTGACCTCGGAGAACTGGAGTTACGGACAGTTGTGAGTTACCTGATATAAGTGCTGAGAACCAAACCTGGGTTCTCTGGAGGAGCAATAAATGCTCCTAACCACTGGGCCATCTCTCCAGACTCTGCCATTGGTGTTTATTTACGTTTTGTATCTTTTCCCCAGCTCTAGCAAGGTGGGTGTGCGTCCTTGTTGGTCTGGTCATTGCTGGTCACCCAGGATCCAGGCTGGAGCATGGCACACATCAGATGCTAACAGCTATATATGAAAGGAAGCTTTGAACAGGTGTCAGTGAGCACTACTCTCACGTGACCTGTGGGTAGGACAGTTACCGGATCTAGAGCTCCTCCCTACACGTCCAGAGTTCAGGGCACTGTCTTGGGCATGATGGGACATGCTTTCAGTCCCAGAATTTGGGAGATAGAAGTGGGAGGATAAGGAGTTCAAGGCCAGCACTTGGCTACATAAGGATTTTGAGGACACCCTGGCTGCATGACATCCTGCCTCAAAAAGCAAGCAAGCAAACAAACAAAAACCTAAAAACAGATATTCATTTGTATCAGGTGATAAAACCCTCATTCTCAAGCCATGGATGGGAGGGGGTAGGAATGTGTGGAGCCTTACCCCCAACTCTTGCTCCCCACTCTGCCCCAACATTAGCCAGTCAGGAAACACCATGAGGTAGCCAGGGTTCTGAAGACTCTCCTCCCCCGCCCACTTGATTTTTAAAAAATTATAAACAATGTATATCCAAACCATGACATTACAATGTTACTTCATGTTATTACAATATTACTTCACGTTACAGAGAAGAGAGCAAGACTTTGTTATTTGCCTTAATAAGCAGACACCCTTCCCTCCTTTCCCAAATAAAAAGCTTGAATCACCCTTCTCTGGCATGCTACTCGGAAGGGGCATGACATCCCTCCCCTCAAAGTGAAATATCCTCATATTAGACACCTCACATGTGACCGGGCATGTTGACAGAAGAAGTAGGGGTGAGTGGGAAGAGGGTAACCAGATATGGACTGGGAAATCTGGTCTCTCTCTGACAGCTGCCCCCAGATTCTTGGCTAGCTCATTCACCCATGGGTGATAACTGCAAGTGTCTGCCTGCCTAGGCCTCTAGGGTCAGGATAATGATCCAGGGGCCCTTGAGTGCCTGGGGTCTTCTTGTGTCACTGGGGACAGACGGAGTGAGTCAGCAGCCCCTATGTTGGCCACAGTGAAGGGTCAAGGCTAATTGGCCGGTGTATCCATGTAGATGTGCAGGTGGGTCTGGCTGTCAGGGTGGGTTCCCCTGCAGTCAGGCTTGACTGTGGAGCAATGGTATCCATTTTTTTAAGGCTTAATCTTTGATTTGTTAGGAACTGATTTTGATAACAATTAAAGAAGGGGATTGGCTAGTTCTTGGTTAAGCATTTGAGACTAGATAACTAATAAATAATTCATTCTTCTCTCTGTTGGCATAAAATGCTACTCTATTTAATGCTACAATCTCGTATAACATAAAACTAAAATTTCATATAACTTTATTAAGTCTTAATTCTAAACAGGTTCATTTTTGTTGTTTGTATTTAACTTTCATAGACTGTGGTCACAGACATGCTAGTGGCTGGGGAAATAACCCAAGGAATATGGATACAGGCTTATTTTTCTTCTTCCAATGTATGGCTATATTTCTGTATAAGAATAAACAAGTAAATAGCAAGTGGTTATGTGGGCCACACATGAGGCAGGAGGTAAGGAGGAAAGAGAGGTTTAAAGGTCTTAGACAGAGGCAGCAGGCTTAGCATATGTTGGCAAAGAGGAAGGCTGGAAACCCGCATCCCACTGAGACCAACATCTGATGGAGCAGGTCTGAGAAAAGTTCACCTGCAGATGAACCAGGAAGCGTGCAAACTGTAACAGAAGATCCAGGTTCCTTCGTGCACCGTACGGCTGCGTTTCCAGACTCCTCTGTCTGGCCTGTTTCCTTCCTGTCAAGTGTCGTTTCTTAATAAATTCGTTTGCTTGCTTGCTGCTACTATCCCTGTGTCTCTGACCAATTCCTTGCTCTCTGAGTCACAGGAACCTGGAGATCTTGGCAGGTGCCCAGGAAACCCTGATTTCTGCCAATATTGGAAAGTAAAGTAGGGTCTAGATAAAGAAAGGATGTCATAAGAGGTGTGTGTGTGTGTGTGTGTGTGTGTGTGTGTGTGTGTGTGTGTGTGTGATATTTCCTTTATTACTTGGGGAAAGGATTTTCAAGGAATCAACCTTTATTTTAAGACAGAGGTTTTTTTCATGTAGCCCGTGGTGATTTTGTGAATTGAAGTTCCTAGAATAATAATTTTTTTTTTTATAAAGCCCCACCTGTGTTAAAGGTTCCACAGGGCTGACTAACTGGTTAGAATTTCATGGCTGTGGAGATTTGGAATGTGGGCAGGTCTGGAGCCAAATCATGCTATCTTCAGGTTCCTTAGCAGGCGTCCTTTGTCCTTCTCAGCAGCCTACCTATGTCTTTGTGACTCGTCCACTGACCCAAAGGCTCGGAACTATATCAAATAACATCTGAGGCCTGAGGCAGAGGCCTCTCTGTTCTGCTGTAACCTGCTAAACTTTGGTGTACCCATCATGATGTTTCAAAGTCACCTTTATTGATGACTTCCTTATGTCCTTTAGCAATAGAAGCTGCACGGAACACTCACCACATTAGAACACAGTATTTGGGACACCCTAAATTGGTGGTCCCAGGCCCTGGTGACGTTCATTTGGTTCCAGAATCTGGTAGTGCTTCTTACTGACTCTCAGGTGAGAGTGCACTTTTCTGTAAACACCTCGAGCTGCAATCCTCCGGCTTCTACCTCCCAAGCTCTGGGATTCCCCAGTTAGCTAACATCTAAACTACAAATTCGAGGACAGGATATTCTCATTTGAAAATACAGTATTTCTGACTGAATGATAGCAGCTGTGCGATGGTAATATAAAAGTCCCTGTCACTGAGGTGATGGTGGGAAGAAGACATGAAATAAAAAATGACCCACACATTTATTCTTTGTTATGTTTTTTTGTAATTGTGCCTAATTTCTGCTTTATTGTCCACTGTCTCCTTCGAGGGCTCCAGGCTTCTCAGAGCCCAGTCACCTGTCCCACCTCTGCGCTGGGTTTTAAGTCGCACCCTAGGCTTCATTTACCTCTCCTAGAAAATTCCAGAGAATCCGTGTTGGTTCCTGCTCCCTCCGCTCCTCCCTCTTCCCATTTTGACTTTGAAACTCAAAGGTCAGAGGAATGAATGGACCGATTAGATATGCATCTCACCGTGGAGATAACTCCTGCGCAAGGATGCTGAGTTATTGTGAATGTAAATACGCAGTTATGAATTTATGGCCCCGGGGAGATAAAAGATAGAAAGCTAAGGGGCCGAGCTGACTCAGCTTTTTAATTTTCCAGATCATCACCACCAAGGACCATCTTGATTTTCTAGATGTGCCCATAGTCAGGTTTCTATCTGACTGAAATTAAACTCTCCTAGGTGTCTTCTCCCTTGCCAGAAGGATGGAGGTGACTGGGGTATACCTTGGGGACTAAAAACATTTCTGTGATTTCAGGGCTCCAGGGGAAAGGGAGCTTTCCTGAGTAAAAGAGTTAGGGACTATGATCTGCAGGAGTAAAAGCCACAGCCCAGTGGTGGGAACACAGTTTTCCTATCATCATAAATATTTAATTATTATAAATTGTAACAGGTGCTGCACAACAGAGAGGACGTATTTATTTATGTCTTTTGGATTTCAAGGGTTCATAAAATGGAGATATTGCACGCTGGGGAAGGGGTGCTGTTGGCAGTGTGGGGGAATGTCTAGGCTGTCATGGTGACTAGTAGGGTGGGCATCTGCCCACCTTTCTACTTCCACCGTCTAAAGGGCAGAGCAGTCCTGCAGTATCATTTTGCTCTAAAATCTCTCTACGCCTGGGAACACTCTAGGCTATTTTGCTCCCCTGGTTATTGCTCTCCAGTGGCTTCCCCTTACTCTCGGGGGATGCCCAGTCCCCCTTACTCCTGTCCCCTCTCCTCTCCTGCATCCTCTCCCACTCGCTTCCTCTTACGCTGTGTATTCTGGGCATAGCTCTCTCCTCGCTGCTTCTAAAATCCAGCATCCACACCCAGGCCTGAACACCTTTGTGTACACTGTCCCTTCTGCTTGGTAAACTCTTCCTGCAGAGGAAGAGGGTCTAAAGGTAGGTGGTAGGTCATTGGACGTATACTCTTCCTGCTGGTGTCTCTATGGCTTGTGCTTCCATTCCACTAGGCCTCTGAGAAGATTCTACCTCAGAATAGTCTTTACTGACCATCTTTTAAAATCTGTGACCTCCCTGTCATAGCCCCTTTGAAGCTCATGTACCTCTGTTGATTTCTCTTCTTTTCCTTAGACATACGTATCATCAGATCAGTATATTGTGTTTTAATTAACTTTAAATATTTTTTAAAGATGTATTTATTTATTTTATGTATATGAGTACACTGTAGCTGTCTTCAGACACATCAAAAGAGGGCATCAAGTCCCATTACAGGTGGTTGAGAGCCACCATGTGGTTGCTGGGAATTGAACTCAGGACCTCTGGAAGAGCAGCCAGTGTTCTTAACCATTGAGCCTCTCCAGCCCTTAATTGGTACCAGGGATTGCACCTAGGGCCATTCACATACTAGGCAAGTGCTTTTCTCATGAGCCCTTGGTGGACTTTTTTTTCTACTATATATTAATTAATTAAAATGAAGGAGTTAATTATGATAGATACATATAATAATTTAATTCTATTCACCCTTATTAATCTTTATTAACTCTCCTTCTTCCATGTTTCACAACCATATTGGCTCCCTTTTAGATCATGATTCATCTCCACACCATGACACCTCCACCCCTTTTATACATACAAGAGAAAACATGATGGCCTAAATGCATAGGGGATTAGAGAAACTTGCTTTAAGCATGTCATGAGGGAAATTCTTTTTTTTGTTGTTTTTGTTTTTGTTTTGGTTTTTTGAGACAGGGTTTCTCTGAATAGCCCTGGCTGTCCTGGAACTCACTCTGTAGACCAGGCTGGCCTTGAACTCAGAAATCCACCTGCCTCTGCCTTCCAAGTGCTGGGATTAAAGGCGTGCACCACCACTGCCCGGCCCATGAGGGAAATTCTACATCTGATTAGATTACGAAGCTTGACCTAATCATTGGGTTAGTCTCTTGAGGAAACTATGAAATGATGGTATCCTTGAGAGGATCTAAAGGTAGGTGGTGGGTCATTGGACGTATGTCCAAGGGGCTGTACACTGCTCTGTTCCTTCCTGTATTCTCTCTTCTCTAATTCATGTCAGCCACGGGGTGGTTTGAATACGCTTGACCCAGGGAGTGGCACTCTCAGGAGGTGTGGCCTTGTTGGAGTAGGTGTGGCCTTGTTGGAGTAGGTGTGGCCTTGTTGGAAGATGTGTGGCCTTGTTGGAGGAGGTGTGGCCTTGTTGGAGGAGGTGTGTCACTGTGGGGATGGGCAATGAGACCCTCCTCCTGACCATGTGGGAGCCAGTCTTCTCCTACTGACCTTCAGGTGAAGATGTAGAACTCTCATCTCCTCCTGCACCATGCCTGCCTGGAGGCTGCCATGTTCCTGCCTTGATGATAATGGACTGAACCTCTGAACCTGTAAGCTAGCCCTAACCAAATGTCATCCTTATAAGAGTTGCCTTGGTCATGGTATCTGTTCACAGCAGTAAAACCCTAACTAAGACAGCCATTAAGGAAGAAGCACTCTGTTCCTCCATGCCCTCCCTGAGGTGGTGGGATGAACCTTCTGAAACAGACTAAATCAACCCTTCCACCTTTGAAGGTACTGTGTCGAGGATTTCAGTCGCAGCAATGTAAAAGTAAGGAGCCCACTATTCTTCTTCATCCTTATCCTTATCTTCCTCTACCTCACTGGGATGAACTTCATGGAGACTGGCAGCCTCTCAGTAAGTACAGACAGTTCTCAACTTACCACAGTAAGACCATGTCTCAGGCACCTTTATACAATCATAACCTAGTAGTTAAACAGCAAAATATTCACAGACTGTAATTTCTAAAGCTGAATACTTGCTCAGTCTTTCTTCGTGCAGAGAGAATAAATAATATTTCCTTTATATAATACTGATTTTTGGGCTTTCATCTTCCTCCACATAAACAAAAGCAAAAATGTTGTTTCTAAACTAACTAAAAAAGTCGGTTTTTACACTCCTCATCCCCCGACTCCAATCATGTTGGTTGATAAAGTCCTCAGAGTAGAGGCAGGCTATTGTGTAACACATTCTGTGCCTATGTGTCTGTATGTGTGCCAGGTGTCGAGGCCCACTCCCACCCCACTAAGCTAAGGAAAAGATTGTAGAGCAGGGAGAGAAAGGTTTTGATTTTTCATTAAGTCTGAGGATTTTATTAGACACGCAGGAAGAGACGTCAAGCTGACCCTTGAGTGGGAATGATACCTGCGCTAGAGATAAGCATAGAAAGCCAGGTTGGTTTTGCTCTGGAGAGTGGGAGAAGAGAGGGTGGGAAGGGGTCAAAGGATGGGCCAGGGGAATGTGGAGCCCAGAAAGCAAGATAGGACAATGAGAGAAGATGGAGTTGCTCCTGGTGTTAAGTACTCACAAGTCCTAGGAAGAGAGAAAAGCACCCGGAATATACTTCATTTTAAAAAACTAACCTTATTGTTCTTTATAAATATATGTATCCCTTGAACAGTAGCTAATCCTTCTCAGGTAATTTTATTTTTAAAATCAATATAAATACATTTTTAATTGATTTAAATTTTAAATTTCAATTTGACTTGATTTAGGCAGAGAGGCTTGAGGAGGATTAATATTGGCTTGGTGGGTGGTGTAGTGGGTTGGCCTAAGGCCGCTTGTATTGTAATGCTAAGTGCGGGGGGGGGGGCCCAAGACCTGGAGTCTGCAAGTAGCTCCTGTGACCCTGCCCCAAGTTATTTCTGATTAGCGAATAAAGATATCAACTGCTAATAGCTGGGTAGAAGAGACGTAGGTGGGGTTTACTTTTCCCAGACTTGGAGTTGGAGGGGGAAGAGAGGAAGATTGTTCAGGAGGGAAAGAAAAGAAAAAGCCACTAGAGGGTGAGCCGAGCCATAGAAGCGTGGCCCTGTGGGCTGGCTAAGGGGAGCCCGGATGAAGCGATAGTTTGGGGTTATCGATAGGAAAGTCGATTCTAACAGCATAGAGGGTAGGTATCTGCTCAGCTCTTGGGCTGATTAAGATTTATTGTAAATATAAAGGCCGTGAGTGTGTCTTTCATGCAGGAATTTAAATAATCTAAGGAGGGGTAGAACCCCTGGGTCTGGATTTAAATAATTTCTACAATGGGTGAGAATGAGGTAGAGCAGGTGGCTGGTCCCTGGGGAGATGTCTTTCTGTCTTTGTCTTTGGCCACCTCACTACACCGCCATTAGTTTTCTGTAGTTAGCTGAGTGACTATCAGTCAGTCTACTCCACTTACAGTTTCCAGGTTTATACCCCCAAGGCAAATGAACAGTCCGGAGGACATCTGAGCCCGCTCCTATCTCGTGGTCGTTAGGATCTCGTGGTCCCAGCTAGGAGCACCCGTCAAACGCCCCTGTCTACTGAGAAGTATTTGCATCAACACAAAACACTGTATTTGGTTTAGAAACTATGCTTACTAGCCTGCAGGGCTGTGCAGAGGAATATTTTTATTACTGACTCACCTCCCCCCCCCAATTCTAATCAAAGCAATGGCAGTAGCTAGAGACAACGGCCCCAACTGCAGACTCCTGCGATTTCTATAGCTTTAAAAAAACCTGATCTATGTTCAAAATGTTTGGCTTTATGAGGGGACCTTGGGGTGGATGCCTGAGATAAGAGTCCCTTGTCTTTTGAGCTTCCCCAAGCTTTGACTCTGTCACAGCACTTTGTCAACAAGGCCCATGTTGAGAGTAGCCTGCAAGGCCACTGCAGTGCTCCTGACTCCACTGTGGGCTCCACTCAGGAGCCCCAAGTCAGACAGCTGAACAAGACTGCTTCAGATGGTATGTGTATTCCGGATGCTGTCGCGATGGAGATTGGGGGAAGTTGTAATATCAGCCATGCTGAGCAATAACAGACAAATGATTAATAGGACAGGAAGCAATAAATTACCTGCTGACTAACGTGCCGGTGGGGACGTCATTGCCAAGTGGTGCAATGGGGAGGGGACACGTTGCTTTTTGCAGATAACTGAGGCCGCCTATCATTTCCTCATTGTTGAGACTTTCGGAGTCAGAGTGCTGACTAGGAACTAATCACATGGTTTATTTTACTTTTGAGAACTTACTTTAAAAATTCATCTCTTAGCCCTGTTGTTAAGCTCATCTTCACCTTAAAAGGAGTGAGTTGAAGGTTCTTGGGTCTTACTTTGGAGTGCATGGTAAGCAGCTAGAAACATGAGATCTCTTGAATGTCTTCAGCGGTTGGAGAGATGTAAGGTGTTGAGCCTGTTGCCACGCAGCCAACGGAGGCTTAACAGACAGCCGACCACACAAACACACACTTGGGCAAATATGCTTTTGTATTACAGGGTTGTTCAAGATAATCGTCAAAACCAGACCCTTTTTCCTCCTAGTAAATGTAAGAATATGGACAGGAGCTTTTTTATTTTTAGAGATTTTTCCCTACTTTTCATGTGCGTGTCTCTATGGTAGTACGTGTATATATATATTCTTACATCTGTCTGTTTATGTGTATTCATGTGTATGTGTGTGAGTGTGTGTATATGTATTCTTGTATGTGTGTATATATGTATTCATGTGTGTGTATATATGTATTCTTGCATGTGTGTGTGTATGTGTATGTGTGTGTGCACACTCACGTGTAGAGATCCAAGTTTGATGTCAGGAGTCCCCCCTATCACTCTTCCACTGTTTTCTTCCAGGCAAGGTCTCCCACTCAGCCCCAGAGCTTGCCAATTTAGTTAGCCTTGCTAGCCAGCCTGCTCTATGGATGCCCTGTCTCCACCTTCTGAAGCTGCAATTATAAATTGGCCGCAATACCCGCATGGCATTTAAATGGGTTCTGGGGACCCAATCTCCAGTCTTCACATTGGTCTGGCTAGAGCTTCAGCCACTGAGTCATCTCCACAGCCCATCTAAAGTTTGTGATGGTATATATTTAAAGTATACAGCACTATGTTTTGACCTGCATAAGCACAGGGAGACGATTACTGCAGTAAACAAACACATTCATCTTCTCACATAACCACACACAAGAGTGTGGTTAGAGCTCCTAAAGTCAACTCCCAGCAAGTTTTCCAGAGGATGAGACAGTAGTATTTGCTCTGGCTCTCGAGCTGGACATTGATGAGGTCTCTAGGTTTATTCATATTACATAACTATAACTTTGTAAACTTTGGCCTACATCTCTTATCTCTCTGTTCTCTTGAACTTAATAACTGGAGTTCTATTCTTTGTTTCTGCTGTGTAGTGAATGTTTTTTTTTTTAAGATTGTATATGCATGAGGACATGGGACATGAGCTTGGATATTTAGAACCCATGTGAAAACTGGGCATGGCAGTGGGTGCCTGTAGCTCTAGCACTGGGGGTGAGGTAGACACAGGTGGGTCCCTGCAGCTCACAGGCCAACAGTGTAGAGGAACTGGGGAGCTCCAGGTGAGGCAAAGGAACAAGGTTTGAGAGAAAGAAAGAAAGGAAGAAAGAAAGAAAGAAAGAGAGAAAGGAATAAAGGAAGGAAGAAAGAAAGGAAGGAATAAGGGAAGGAAGAAAAAAGAAAGAAAGAAAGGAAGGAAGGAAGGAAGAAAGGAAGAAAGGAAGGAAGGAAGAAAGGAATAAAGGAAGGAAGGAAGAAAGGAAAAAGAAAGGAAGAAAGAAAGAAAGGAAAAAAGAAAGAAAGAAAGAAAGGAAAAAAGAAAGAAAGGAAGAAAGGAAAAAAGAAAGAAAGAAAGAAAGCAAGCAGAGAACAACTGAGGTAGACATTCGACTGTGCTGGTCTCTGGTCTACAACACACACACACACACACACACACACACACACACACACACCCCTACAAGTAAGTGAGATCATGTTGTACTTCTCTTCCATGTCTGGCTTATTTCATGTAGAGAAATCTCCACTTCCATGTGCACAGTATCTAAGGGAGGGAAACCACATTCAGTGCTTGTCAATGTATTAATGTAAAGAAATTTACATTCACACCCATACATTTATAAACATCTATTGTTGAGATTTGGTCTTGTTGTCTATTGTAATGCTAAGTAGGGACCCCCCAAGTCTGCTTGCAGACCTGTGATCCTGCTCCCCAAGTTATCTCTGATTGGTAAATAAAGATATCAACAGCCAGTGACTGGGCAGAAGAAACGTAGGTGAGGTTTAGGATTCCTGGGCTTGGGGTCAGAAAAGAAAGAGGAGCAGAAGGAGGAGGAGGAGGAGGAAGAGGAGGAGGAGGAAGAGGAGGAGGAGGAGGAGGAGAAGAGGAGGAGAAGGAGGAGGAGGAGAAGAGGAAGAAGAAGAAGAAGAAGAAGAAGAAGAAGAAGAAGAAGAAGAAGAAGAAGAAGAAGAAGAAGAAGAAGAAGAAGAAGAAGAGGAGGAGGAGGAGGAGGAGGAGGAGAAGGAGGAGGAGGAGGAGGAAAAAGAAGAAGGAAAAGAAGAAGGAAAAGAAGAAGAAGGAGGAGGAGGAGGAGGAGGAAGCAGACAGAAGAGTTGCCACAGGTTAGGTTGGCCCTGAAGGCTGGGCAATTGGAGTAAAAGCAGCTCAGATGAAACATAGGAGTAAGTAACAGCTCAGGGTTATCGCTAGGAAAGTAGATTCTAGCAGCGTAGAGGGTAGGGCTCTGCGCAACTCTTGTGCTGTTTAAGGCTTATTATAAATATAACGGTTATGTGTGTCTTTTATCTGGGAACTAAATAGTCAAAGGAGGGGTAGCAGCCCCAGGGCGGATTAAATATTTCTATGTCTGTAGTGGAATGCCAGTCAAACTCAAAAAAACAAGCGAGGGTTACAGACGGGCTGTTGGCATTGGTGAAGGTGTGGCATTGATCTGAAGGCTGGGTTTGGTACTTTAAAGTCGCCAACACCCATCTCTGCATGTCATGCCTCTTGACGGCTGCCATAAGGAAAAACTACCTCCCTCCTTCCCTCCTCTGTGCTGGGTGCTAGATGTCACACGTGTAAGTGATGGAGATGTCTCCATCATCCATTGATAATTGTTGAACGGCATCCTGTCATGCGCCATAGTAGTGCTGTGGTAGAGGAAACCTGTACACACCAGGAAACTCCTCTGGGTAAAGAGTGTTAGTATCTCAGTATCAAATTTTGACCAATAGGCAGTTGAGGGCAGGAAAGAACCAATAGATAGACACCTTCCTCCTTGTGGTAGCCATTTTGAGGTACAGTGGCTTCACACTGCTCTGGAGAGATGTCATACAGGACCAAGAAGCTGATCTTTCCTGAGAAGCTATTGCCTTCTCGGTAACATAACATTTGCTTTCTGTCCTTCTCCACCCCATGTTCCTCCCATTTGTTCCTGCGGTCCTGGGAGTGTACATGCCTTCCACCCACCCTCCCTTCCCACCAAGGTAACATGTAAATTTATTCATCTGTTTTTTAGAAGACTAGGGCTATGGGGCTGGTTTTTTAAGTGATTGGATTTTTACCCCTGGGTGCAATTTACCTAACCTAATGAGAATGTGTTATGAAGTGAGCAGAATCGGGGGTGGGGTGGGGTGGGATGGGGGATAGGCAGGAAGAGGAGACCTTATAGTAGGATCTAGAAGTCTGGCTCTAGTCAGACAAAACAATGTTGATAAAAGATGAAACAACAGAGGGTTAGAGAGATCGCTCAGTGGTTAAGAATGCTTGTAGCTCTTGCAGAGAACCCAGCTTGGATTCCAGCCCATACGATGACTTAGAATCATTCATACCTTCCCTTCCAGGAGAACTGATGCCCTCTTCCGACCTCTAGGGGCACTTATGATGCACCTACTTACATGAAGACAAAACACTTGTACACATAAAAGGAAGTTTTTAAAAATTTAAAAGTTGAAACAATATAAGCAAAATTATTGAACTGAGGTAGTATGCTGTAATCAGGGAATAAAGCTGCCTTTTGAAAACCTAGCAGAAGAGGGTGTCTTGAAATCTGATTACTGTCACAGGGGGGGCAATAGAGGCTGCTCTATCCTCTCTCTGAAACAAGCTTTCTGGTGAGAAGGGGTAAGAAAATAGACTGTTGAAGATGCTGGAGTTCGTGCTGGGGCAGCCACTCCGTAAACTTTACCTTGCAGTCACGACAACCTGTTCAGATCTTCCACAGCTTAGGTTTTACGAAGTTGGACGTGATGTGTGTGCTCGAAAGCTTAGTACGAGAGTCTAAAACATCTGAGTACTAGCTGTGTATAATAATAATATTATACTAAACTATTATGTATAATAATTATTATGGAGACTCTAGTACATCTGAGTCTGTGGGGCTCAGGGCAAGCCAGCCTGGCCTCCTTGGTAAGTTCCAAGTCTCAGTGAGAGATTGTCTCAAGAACCAAGGTGGAGGGTTACAGAGATGGTTCATCTATTAATAGCACTTCATGCTCTTGCAGAGAACTTGGATTTGGTTTCTGGCTCTGAACTAGACTCTATTCTCACCACCTTAGAGACATTTGTTTAAATGTCACAGCAACCTTTTGAGAAAGGTAACTGGCGTTATTCCCGTTTCACACAGGAGAAATCGGAGACTCAGTGCTGTCTCCTGTCCCAGCTAAATAGTCAAAATGAGGGGATGAACTAAAGCCATGACTCTTCTGAGCTTCACCACCAGGCGGACGTGGCTTCCTATGAGAAGACTGACCTCACATCTTCAGGACCGATTTTGGATCAGGGTCAAAGTTTGGGGACCTCACTCTCATACCAATTGTCACGGCTTAATTCTCTTACAGCAGGGCTTTTACTTGGCACTATCGACATTTGGGGCCAGAAAATTTGCTGTGTGGAGAGCTGTCCTCTGAGTTGTAGGTCCGCATGCACTAAAAGCCAATGTCACCTTCTTCATTTTTTTTTTTTTTGAGATATCTCATGTAGCTCGGGTTGAACATAAATTTACTGTGTAGCCAGGGATGACCTTGAATTCATGATCCTGTTAATCTCCCAGGTGGTGAGGTTTGAGATGAGTACCATCAAGACAGACTTATTTTCTCTGTTTCAACTGCAGAATATCTTCAGACACTGTGAAATATGTCCTAAGAACAAATCTGCCACCTGTGAAGAAATACTGATCTAGAAGACACTGTGGTCTCTTAGGGTCCCACTAATAATTGTCACCATGATGAAGGGACATGGCCAGCCAGCTCAGGTGTGTTCCCTTGGGTCTATTCCCACAGTATCATGCCATTATTTGCTCATAGCAGGTGTGTCTAGCTTCTCATATCAGTAATAAATGGACAGTACCAGCTTGTACCAGCTACTAGATTTTCATGCAATATGCAGTAAATCTTTAACTTTGTGGCTTACTAACCATCTGAATGGCCAGCTTCTTATTGTTCTAGAATCCAGTGGCCACACTAGAAGCAAGAATATTTGGCAATTATAGCTTGTCAAGAAACTTAAAAGTGTCATCAATAGCTGTAAATATTTAAGGTGGTATGTTTCCTCCCTGACTTGGTATGTGGACATATCAAGGCTTTGTCGTTGTTAGTTCCATGTGCACATAGGACAGATTATAAATTAGGTTCATTCTGTCTATTTGAATATGTTCATAGATTTTTAAAGGAAAACATCTCTCTTCTCTCTCTCTCTCTCTCTCTGTGTGTGTGTGTGTGTGTGTGTGTGTGTGTGTACACAAATACAGTTGAATTGCTAAAGGAAACAGTCAGTCTTAGTAGTATGCTTATTATTCCTGAATTTGAAATGTGGAGGCAGGAGGATCAACTGTTCAAAGCCTCAGCTATGGGAGGCTTGTCAAAAATAAATCACAAATTATCTCTCAGTTGGGCTTCTGTTCTAAAAACACCGAATCGAGTCAGCAGTAGCAATCTCTATGTTTGTTTTCTTTTCCTGATGCAGCATCTCATTATGTAACCCAAGCTCGTTCAAACCCCTAATTCTTCTGGCACAGCCTCTTAAGTTGGGTGGTTATAGGCATGAACCACCACACGTGGCTATTTTTCAATTGTTTTCATATACTATTGCCTTTCATGATATCTCCGGTATAATTCTCTGGCAGTAAAAACGCCTTTCATACATGGTTCTCATCTATCCCAGCGTTAATGTCCATCAGAAAAAGCAACTTCTCCCAGGAGTCCTTAATGAGATTTATTTCCTTGCTCTAGCATCTCGAATCTATGCCTGCGTTATACTCTACAGTCTATTAAATCATCTACCTAGATTCTCCATCCTACTTGCTCCATGCCTACTTAAATGCTTGACATAGTGCTTGGCACATTCAAACTATTTGGTCCACCTTTGCTGAAAAAAACTGTATCTATTCATTAAGTTAATATTTCTTAGCTGAATTTCATTTCTAGACTCAGGAGTCAGTATTTGCCAGCAAAGAAGAATCAATTTTTAATATTCTTTCGATTGCTGGCCTTTGAGGCTTGGGGTTAGCATAGAAGTCTGATCTAGAGCTTTTTGTTATCTTTCCCCTATTTATAGAATGAAATATTTCCCTTTATCCTTAAATATAATAAATGTGCTTCTTTTACACTTGGAAATTTATCATGGGTTTCACATTAATCTCACCGATGGAGTCTTTGAAATAGCCTTGATCCTTAGCCTCTTCACAGGATGGGTTGGACTTATGTGCCTGAAGAAGCCACAAGCACGCTTTAGATTTAGAAATTCGGAGTCCTATCACATAGAAGTCACCCTTGGGGCGTTCTGAGTAATTACTCCTTCTATGTGTCCATGGAAACCTTCCTTGTTCAACCTTGACATACCTGGATGTCCCTGAGGTCTTGTCCTGTCATACTGATGTCCCAGAACACAGATAGTGAAGGGCTGTCACTTCAACTCAGTCTCACCTCTTATCTCCTGTGCAGGAAACAGGTCTTAGTTCAGATTAAAGCAGCCTATCATTTGGATTTAATCATCGATTCATGATGATAATGGTCACGCATGACTATTTCCATACACAAGAAAATAAATCTGCTGTTGCTTCCTCTGGGGCTGACATAATTTTCCTTGTGTCCTTATCCCACGGAATAATAGGGCTGCGTGTACATGAGTGTGTGTGTGTGTGTGCATGTATATAAGTGTGTGCGTGCGTGTGTGTGTGTGTGTGTGTGTGCGCGTGTATATAAGTGTGTGTGTGTGCGCGTGTATATAAGTGTGTGCATGTGTGTGTGTGCGTGTGTGACTTAACTCCACTAACTGCGAGACTGGATTTGGCCTCTTTATGTTAACATGCTGTCATCTCTCGGGGGCAGTGACTTCTGCTGGGTCGTTTTGGGGTGCTTTATGAAGGCTTTATGGTCTCCCCTGCTTTCTCTTACGATCTGGCACGGGAGCTAAGAGAATTCTGAAAGCATCCCGTTAGCCAAGCTTAGCTTTCAACATGACTAATTGGCTGAGACTCAAAAACTCTATTTCGTATTCCAATGTTGAACCTTGGATTTCTTTATAATAATTTGTATTTTTTCTAAGGAACTACAGTTATTTCTGGAGTTCAAAATTAATTTTAACTAACTTTTGCCTCCCTGAGCACATTTTTACTAGGTATATAATTCAAAAGACTTTCCATATTAAAAAAAAATGAAGAAAAAGAAAAGAATAAAAATTAGTGTGTACTGTGGTTTTATAGTTTCTTAAAAGAGGTAGCCATTCGTTAAACCTACAGGAAGGACAATTTCACATTTCTGTGAACTGAGGAACAAATATTTCCACAGCCAAGACGCAGCCACTGACATTTTCCCAGAATCAGTGGTAGCCATAGCCAATAACGTTCCCTATCTGTCATTCAGATCTCATTTAGAGAGGTTACAGGACCATCCTGCTCTTCCACACCTTGATCTCTGATCACAGTTTGCACTAGCAGACAACCCGGTATTTCTTGTTCAGAGGTGCAGCGCTCCTTGTTGCTAATGATGTTAACAGGGAATGACATAACGTAGGAGGAAAAAACAACAAAAACTATTCCAGCCAAGTCCTAGGCTGTGGCCAAGCATCCTAACAGGCTAGAAGGACCACAGTAGACCAATTCGTAAGTAAAACACAAACTCAGGTAGGCTCTACATTGGCTCAGGGTGTGTGCTTTTTTGACTTATGAGTGTCCTGATTGCTGTCAAAGGATGGGAAAAGGATTTCCTTGGCACTGAAGCTATTCATTTCTTAGACTAGGAGACCCAGACTGGGTTGCTCGTCTTGCACATGCGAATGAAGTATTACATTTGCCTAAGCGTAATTTTTTTGATTACTATATATTATATGATAAATTTGATTATGGTATCTGTTCAGCAGAATGATTGGCTTAGAGAATTAGAATTGGATATTAATCTTTGTCCACTCTCATTTTAGAACTTTATGTAACAAATTCTTATTGAGTACCTGAGGCTTTTGTAAGTAGTTGTCAACCCTTCCTACACATCAGAATTCCTGGAGATACTTTATAAACAGGTAGCACCTGATTTCCAACCCCAGGGATTCTGACATATTCCCTCTGGTTTGAAGTCTGATTGGTCTGGTGTGAGATCTGAACCCTGATATTTAAAAAGCAAAGCAAAACAAAACAAAACAAACTTCTCAAGTGCTTCTAGTGTTACCAGGACTGTGTCTCTGCTTAAAAATGTATCGACTTTAAAATTCTGTATCTCCTCTCCTTAATATTATCTACATATTTAAATTAGCTAATTTGCTGGAGGAATGGGGACAGATTAGAGGATTGGTGCAAGTTCAAAGCCAACCATGGAACACAGAACCAAAAGAAGATTAAAACAAACAAGCAAAAACGTCAGAACAATGATCCATTTTCAGTCGGACTTTGCTCTTCATCATAGACACTGTGAAAATATGTTCAACTAAGAATAGCTTGAGTTTTATAGCTGGTTTGTCTTGTGGTCCTGTCACGGGGAGCTACTTAAAGGTGTGGATGGGGACCTGGAGACAGGACTGACGTCAACTGGATCACTGCTCAGTGAGCCCAAGTGACACGCTTTGGAAAGCACAATCAACAGTATTTCGTGTTATAAACTACCGACGATGAATTAAGAGTTTCAAAGACTGCCAGGCCCACTGGACTGAGTTAAACGAGAGGCAATAGGCAGAAGACGCCAGAGGTTTCAAAAGTAGAAATGTTGTATGAGATCATCCCCTGGTGGCCACCTTCAGTACTACAATTGCCTAGCTTTGACACTTGAGTCTTCCTTTCCACATCAGATATGGTGACTGTTTGGAACACAAACTGACTCCAGATGATAGACATAGAGTATTCCATATTTATACGTAGCTATGGAGTACTGGAGTTTTTAGAAGGCTGTATGGCAGAGCGCCATCTGCTTCTCTGTAAAATAAACTGTATCTTTTCACTTGCTTGCCATCCTTTGCAAAGGAAACAGTCCAGAAACTGCTTTGCTTTTTCTTTCTGAGACAGGGTCTCCTCGTTAGCTCAGCCTCGCCTTGAACCCATTATGTAGCTCAAGCTGGCCTAGAATTTTCAGCAATCCTCTGCCTCAGCCCGAGTGCTGGAATTGCAAATGTAAATCACAATGTGCCCACTATTCACAGAAACCCCACAATGCAAAAGGAATGCCCCATGTTACTCTGTTCTTTCTGCCCTCTCCAATGTCCATTTGGTTTCTTTAGAATTCCATTCAGGGGACTGGAGAGATGACTCGGCGGTTAAGAGCACTGGCTACTATTCCAGACGTCCCGAGTTCAATTCCCAGCAACCACATGGTGGCTCACAACCATCTGCAATGGGACCTGATGCCCTCTTCTGGTGTGTCTGAAGATAACTACAATGTACTCACATAAAATAAATAAATAAATTTTTTGAAAAAAGAATTCCATTCATTGCCAGTATTCAAAATTTTTCAGGTAGAGAAATAGAGAGGAACATTTTATAGTCCAAACCCCTAAAGGAGTAAACGGTAAGACAAGTAAAAGGAGTTCTAACTGTGTTATTATTTCTTAAGAGGGTACACAGGGGAGGATGACTGGCTGGGGTGATCTGTCTAGATGACATTTTCTGCTCTTTTGATAAAAACAGAGGTTGAAGCTTTTCTCCACTTCAGCACAGGGGGTTGATGATTTCCACCATGAGCAACCCCCATAGCATAGGATAGCAGGAAATGGACTGGGGGCTCTGGTCCATGTGTCCTGGAAAGGTAGCCTTTGCCCAGCTCCATGGGCTGGTGTGGGAGATGCTGAGGGCTTTCCAAAGTTTCAAGAGAGTCCTCTGGATTTTCAGGAGACTTCTGCTCCATGCTCATCCGCCCAGTGTTTATTGAGTGTCTGAGCTACTGTAAGCTTTAATAGCAAGCAGACCAAAGCCCCTGCCTTTGGGAGCTTCTGATCTAACAAATAGGATGATTTAAAACAATGAATCCACTTATTAACCACGTTAGATGGCAACACGTTTCCATGCCCGTCTCTGGAGAGAGATAATGCAGCGTGTTGGGTGGCAGAGGGCTGGAGATGTGGTACAGTTCTGAACAAGATGTCAGGCAAGGCTCAGCTGTGACATAGCTTCATTCATCCAATGCGTGTAATACTGAGCACTTATGTCTGAAGCCTAACTCAAGGTACTGAAGAGAGACTTCGGAACGAAACAAAGTCCATCCTTCTACGTGGGACAGACAACACACAGACGCCAAATGGCTAGCCAGTGGTTCCTTGCAATGAAGAACTTAACTAAGGCAATTCGTAAGAGACACAGAGCCTCCTGCTCCAAGGTATGGGGAAGGCGGCAGAGAAATTAGCCAGGACAAAAGCTTAGAGGATAATCAACCAAATCCAAATGTGTGTGGTGATGGCCTAGTCCTGTCTGAAATAAACCCGTGACCAAGGACAGGCCCAGAAAAAGTGTGAAATTTAAAATGCACACAGTCTCCTTCTTTTTGTTTTAGAAATTGTGACCCCACTTAAACTCTGAGCAATTCTTTTTCTTTTAAATCACTCTCTAAAAAGGATAACTTATTTGTTCCTCAAATATTAATGCTAAGCAAGGGTTATTCCTCCAAAGGGTATCTGCATTTCGAACTGGGAGACTGTGATTATATAAATTTATATATAACTTGTTTGGGTATGGGAATATGTTGTTGGGAGACTATAGTAATATCTTATTGCTCTTGTGACAAATCTCCATGTTAAGAGCTTGATATTAAGAATTTATTATCACACAGTCAAGGCAATCAGAAATTCAAATGTCTTGGCAGGAGTGTTTCTTGAAGTTTAGGGAAGAACCCATTCTCTTTTTAACTCCTAGTAGCTTTCTACAGCCTTGGCTATGATCCCAAACCACTGACTTCGGGTTCCATCAGTCATCCCTGTTTCCCTGGTTAAGGACCCTATGATTACCCTATGCCATTTAGATAGCCCTAGATAATTTCCATGTCTCAAGGGTATCTTAATCACATTGCCCTGAAGGAAGCACTTCTAGGTTCTGGACATGGGAACCACTGTGAGCCTTACTTCTTCCTGTCATAGGGCAAGCTAACCTGGGCTCTGTGAGTGGGGCTATCCAACAGCTCCTTAGTTAAAAGTTGCTGCTTCTCATTATCTCTTGAAATTTTGGGGATGAATAGTTTGATAGTTTTTCTAAAGAGTAGATTGCCAGGCCAGGGACAGTGTCACTTGCTGCAATCCTCACACAGGGGAGATAAAGTCGGGAGATCAGTTCAGCAACTTCCTCAGCTACATAGAGAGTTCAAGGCCAGCCTGAGCTACACGAGGTCATCATTACATTTTAAGAACAAGCTCAGGTTGCTCAAACCAGTTGAGTAACTTTCTTTAATCTGATCTAGTATAGTTGGCTGAGAAGTCGGCACGTATCATTTGCATGTCATTGTTTACCCAGGTGTCTTTGGAAGGTTGCTTGTGGGATGGGTCCTAGGATGACACTGTAGTTTCTGATCTCTCTAGAATTTGAAAGACAGAGACTGGAGTCAGGAATTTCAAAGAATGGGATTTATTGTCTTCCAAAAAGGCCCACCGAGGTCAGCAGTGCTGCTCAGGGAATCCATTTGGTAGTTGTTGGCCCAGGGAGCTGTCTTGTCGCTGGAGTTTCTACACAGCAGGCCCTGGACCTCGTGGGTTAGTTGGCGAATGACCAGAATTGCTTTGCTTCCTCGTCACCTTGAGGGAAATGGAGGCAGCTCAACCCTTCCAGGAGCACCTTGTGGTTTTATAAATTGATCTGATATCGGTTCCTACTCTGGAGGAATTGCTATCTGTCTACTTCCTGTCCACATAGCTTTGACCTAATGCTATTTCCTCCTTCAAATGTCTGCTTTTGGGGGCTACATACTGAGAGTCTTTATAAGTCACAATGGTGAGATTTTTCAAAAAAACTTTACTGATTTAGCAGGCATCCATTCGCCATTACTAGCTTCTGTTGAGTTCAAATTAGATTATTTGAAATACAAAAAGGAATAGGTTCACTGTTATCAGCAGCTGAAATAAGGATTTATAGGGATTTAAAAATGAAGATATCTTTAATTTTTCTTGTTACTTACATTATACTAGATAAAAAAGATTTTGAAAAGTACTGTTTAGTCCACATGCAGAATTATGAAAAATGTAGGGGGATTTATGTCACTAACTCTAAGTGAACTTTCCTAAACTGGAGTAGGAGACAGAATATTTCTATGAAGGTTGTCCCTGAGAAACTCAAAGGATAGTTCTAATAACCCTTGCGCTGGGCTTGGACAGTTGGCTCAGCAGCTAAAATCACTTTTTGCTTTTGCAGAGGGTTTAGCACTCAGGTGGAGGCTAACAGCTGTCTGAACCCAACCTCTGGACACCTGATATCTGGTGACCTCTTCTGGCCGCTGAAGGCACAAGGCATGCTGGTGGTGCACACACATACATGCAGACAAAATTCTCATACATAAAATAATAAATAGTAAAATAATAACTAGTAAAAAATAGTGAGCTCTGTCATACTGCTCGCTTTCTTCTTCTGATAGGGCCTAGTAGCTGTGCAATCTTTCACTTAATGTTGAAAGATAAGACTCTATTGCAAGGCAGATTGATTCATAGTCGGCAGGACTATGTTTTGAATACTGTTGCATTATTGGAGTTCAGTACATTTTAGCTATGTTGAGGAGGGTCTCAACAGGATACAAAGCTACTGCAATCGGATAACCAGACCAATACATCTATGTAAGAGCAGAGTGTACCATAATAGTTTCAAGTAATTAGATATAATGGTATGCCTCAGACTTGCCAGTTGGTTAGGTATGGATTATGCGTCTTAAATGTTTTCAGTTCGTATCAGTAGTGTATAACAAAACATGACTTTAAAACACTGCTTTAAAATGAAAAGTAGACAAAGAAACACTGAAGTTTGTGTCTTGCAGTTAAATGAGCTTGCTTAGGAAATACGATACACTCTGGAAGAAACCGATACACTTTGGAAGAAACCGTTCGCGAAGACTTCAGGAGAGCTGTAGGGATACCATCCTAGTTCCGCGTTTAAAAAGCGATCGAAGCCAGTTAAAGTTTTTGCACCTCAAATCCCTTCATTTTAAGAATTTGGATCTTGGAAGGAGTCCAACGTTCTCCATCCCCAGGATACAGCCTGGGGATGTATGCTTGGAAGAATGGGGATATAGGGGATACAGGATACAGCTTGGGGATGAATGCTTGGAAGGGATGACGCCGCTAGCGACTCTAGGCTAATGGGTGGGGGCCCAGGCATACTCGGCGTTCTCCGGAACCCTGTCTGGTTCGCCAGGGTGGCGAGAGCGGTTCTTCCATTAGCAGCGCTTTTGCGCAGACAACCGACCGCCGTGCCTTTAGCCGTCTATCCAGAGCCACCGGAGACACACAGTCGGGAAACTGAGCCACACAAGCTCAGCGGTGCAGATCAGAGAGCCTCTGTTATCCCAGGGCGCAGGCGCGGCTGGCGGGGCTCCCGAGGGTCTGCGGGTCCCGCCTTCCTCGCGCCGCTCAACCACGTGCAGGGGGGCGGAGTCCACTCTCAGCCCGAGGCCAGCGAGCGGAAGTGACGTTGACACAGAGCCATTTCCTGCAGGCCGAAACTAGGAAGAAACTTAGAGCTACCGAGGCACGGGGCGTAGTTACCGCCACCGTGCCCCGTGGCCCGCGCCGCGCGGACCTGTGGAGGCCTGGCCATGGGGCGGCGCCGTGCTCGTGCGGCCTAGACGTGTGGGCTCCGCTGACGGGCCGGGCGCTCGCGGGCGGCAGGCGGCGTGGGAGCCGCGGCCACCGCGGGCCTGGGCTCCGGCATCATGAACATCGACGTTGAGTTCCACATCCGGCACAATTATCCTTGGAGCAAGTTGCCAACTAACGTGAAACAGGTATGGCTCCGCCCCGCTTCGCTGTCTGTCGCCTGACCTGCGGACCGTCCAGGGCTCGGGAAAACTGGGCGTGCGCTGTCTCCCAAGAAGGCTGGAAGGGTGTCCCCCGGACTCTCCTGCACCTCGGCCCTCAGACTCTATAGAAGCCAGGCGCCTGCAATCTAAAATAAAGCCCCCGGGCCCCAAAACTAAAGAGCGGTGGGGGAAGGCAGTACAAAGCGACAGTTCAAACGTACCCCCTCCGTGGCGTATCTGGGGGTCGGGTTGCCTGTTTAGAGTTGCATGTGTAACTGAAAGCATTTAAAGTTGGCCCTGGAAGACCAGTACAAGTTACTAAGATGAGGAATTAAGACCCTCCACCCTCGGGAAGAGCGAAGAATAAGTCTCCAGAGCTGTGAACCGTCACCAAAGTTCGGAGATGCGTTTCGATCCATTTGGAGGAATGCGTGAGGGGTGATAACTGCTGAGGCTGGCAGGGTGGTCAGGCCTGATTTGGAAGGCTGTGTGTGGTTTGTGTTGTCGGACTTCGTCCTTTACACGGGCTGGATGTATAAAGGATGTGCCAACGGGAGCGTGACGGGAGGGTTTTTGGGTTTTTTGTTGTTGTTGTTTTTAAATCTAATGCTTACGATGAGTGGTAGTTTTACTCAGTAGCATTTACTGAGCACACACTAGTTGGTATGCCTGGGTTTGGATGCAGATAGTTTGCAGCACTCAAAGATCCTGTCTCCACGGAGAGTCTATTTTATCGGAGACAGAGTGAATGGACTGGTGAAAGTTCAGAACAGGACAAGTGGTTTGAACTCTTAAGAAGGCCTTGACGTGAGTGCTACATGTATGTGTGCCACATGCAAGGCACAGGTTTGCTGCGGGCTCTTTCTCTGTTGAGTTCCGCTGACTTCTGGTTTCTCTTGGTGATGGGCAGCAGGTATATTTTTGGAATGTATGGAATGGTGGTGGTAATGGTTTTATGATTCTTGTGATTTACTTTGAGTCCTAGTTCTAGGGAATGAGTTAAGGGTCTGATGGGCATCATGTGACAAAATACTTTTAAGACACCAGAATCCTAGATAATAGCAAGGTGTGTTTCAGGGACAAAGGTCTCTAGGATGTCAAAGATGTCAAGTTTCAGTTTTTGAAACTTGAAAAAAAAGAAAAAACAAGTCTAAATCTTTGGGAATAAGTTCCCCTCAAGTTTGAATGAGTTTGGCAGATAGTTTTTGTTCTTTAGACAAATATGTTGAGACATATTTGAAGACAAGTAGAATAAATAGTCCCTTATTTCCCTTTTAAATAGCTTATACCCAATTTAAATAATTGATTCTATTAGTACTGGCAAAAGCCTCCTCAAACTTAATTGTTATTATTAAATATAATCATAGGTCAGTGCTAAAACTTAAGTTCAGATATAAACAGATTAGTTTTTTGCGTGTGAAACCACTGAAGGGCCCAGTTCTGGGTTAGGCTAAGTGTGGCCTTTGTTTGTATACCTTTGTTTTTGCAGACCTTCTCCAGCCTTACTATGTTTTCCTGAAGTTAAGGTCTACTTTGGATGACATCACCCTTCTGTCTGGTTTCTTATCTTCAGCACAGGACCTTCTCATTCTCTCCACACTGCCATGTGGTGTAGACTGAGGCAAGCCCAGTCCTCTCACTGTCTGTCGTTGTCTATAACCCCCAGTTCTGGGATCGCTGCCCTCAGCCGTGCTGTCCCTGCACTGTCACCCCTCATGCACCACAGCCGTCACCCCACCATGCTGCCTTTTCTGTTTAGATTCTGAGTTAGGTTTTGCGCCCTAAGCATCTGTGTACACTGTTGATTTTAGTAGCTGTTTGTCAGAGGTAAATAAGGCATTGGTTTGAGATGACTCCTAAAAAACTATAAAAATCACAACTGTATTAAAAATGGGGCTTTCCTATGGTAAGCAAAGAATGTTTTCAGGATTTTTTCTGTAATTTCCTAATATTAGGCATTCATTGTTTGACACGTGTAGGAAGAATATGTCTTTTGGTATTGTAAATACTAAGTATGTTGATATGACTTCTAGTAAGTTTTGGTGGCCTTAATTCGGAACTGACTCATTTCCCAGTTCTGAAAAGCTGGAGGAAGGAGACTTGGATTAAAAAAAAAGAAAGAAAAAAAAGAAAATCTTACAAGCTACTAGCTCGTCCCCCTCAACTCCCAGTGTGGATGAGGTAGGGAAACCTCGTTTTGTTCTGTGGGTCACACTGGATTCTGGAAGGCACATTAAAAAGCTGTAGGTGGGGCTGAGCACATACAGAGTCTTGGGTTCCATACCTAGCACAGGGAGAAAAAAATGTAGGTCAGGCCATTGTCTTCAGGAATTTTCTATAGTTTACTAATATCAGGCCTTCATTGTTAACACAATATATAGCTTTTTTAAGTTAAAGTAAATTCTGTGGTGGGTCAATTGTTAAAATGTGGTTATTTTTATTTACCTATTTATACTTATTTTGTAGACAAGTATCTGTTAGGATATCTACTTTGGGGCTTGTAGGCACCTTGCGGGTAGGAAGTTTGCTTTCAGGGTTATGTGTGCCTTGTAGATTAGTGCTCATTCCCACATCCCCTGTTCTAGTTCCTCTTCTGTGAAGCCCAGCTGCTGTTAGCAGGCCTTCCCATGCAGCCCACAGTGTCCTAGTGAAATGACTGGCTTCCTTCTTCTGTGTTCTGGGTCTGTTGTGCTAACAGTGGTTTAAAATGATGGGAGATTTGGAGAAGGGTAGAGAGTCAAGCGGTTGCTGAACAGATACTTTATGTATTTCTTGAGGGAGAAATAAAACATTCACTGTGGTTTTAGGGATTTGTGAGCCCTAATGTGTCCATGGATGGGGTCGATCACATGTTCCACACCTAGTCCTAGAGCTCACATGGTATTCGAGTTCACATTCTTCAGTGAGGCACACTGATAAATAATATTAACTTAGACTTAATTTGAACCAGAAGTCCAAAGCCTCAAATTTGGAACTTGCTGTGATTGTAGCAAGATGGCATATTGTATACAGTGCATGTGTGTTTCCTTAGAGACTCTGACCTGGCAGTACAGCTGTGGGAACCTGGATGTTCTGAAGCCCTCAGTGATCTTTGGTGCCGTAGGAGCCTTGCTGCTGTGCAGAGGATGTTGTGTAGTGCCTCCTCAGTGTGCTCTGCTCTAGAGCTTGGGGTGTTACAGGTGGAATAGCTCATGTTCCCGTCCTGACTGAGTGTGACCGTCCCTGCAGCCTGTCCAATTACAGGACAGGCTATTTAGTTAGGTGTTTCATTTATCTGATTGCAAAACATAGGTATATGGCTTTGGCTTTTAAAAAAACCTATAAAAGATACAATCAGCTGAATCCTTCAATTATTTTGTCATTAAAGATGTCTAGTTTAACTTTGTAGTGTGCCAGAAAAAAAAATCACTATACATAGTAATTAGAAGTAAGAGAACAACATTTTGATACTATTCCAACTTTATGGTCACACATGAATGTCATGTTGACTGCGATCAAGCATATTCTGTTTTTATAGTTCCAACTTTGAACTTAAAATACTGCGGGTACAACAAAAGAAAGAAATTTATTATGTACAAGTCTGTCTATCTATCTGTAGGACCATTGATTGAAAATATTGCCAAAAAAGGGTTTATCCTGAATGTATGCAGACTTATTTCTAGCTTTATTCCATAGATAATATAGCCTAACAATGTGTTAGTAGCTATTAGAAGTAATCTCAAGACAATTTAAAAATATGCAGGAAAATATACGGTGTGTGCAGATTACACGCACATGTGATGCTATTTCCTGTAAGAGACTGGAACATGTCTGGGCTTTGGTATCCTGAGGGTCCTGGCACTAATGCTACATGGAGCCGGTGCAGGGCTGTATGTGAGAATGGAAACATGGTCCACATTTCCAAAGCAGCAGGGAGGGAATGGCGTTTACAGTAGCAGTCTTAGCACATCTGAAATGTCCATTCTGTAGAAATGTTAATCTCTGATAATCACAGCTCAGTCCAGAATGTCTGGGCTGTCAATCTGTACTTCCTTAGTTGTGTTCCTAAATTAACATAAGGGTGGGTGTGAGAAGCCACCTACCATCCACCCAACTCATTCCTCCACCCAACTCATCCACCCACCCATCTACCTACCCATCCATCTATACATCCATCTATCCATTTCACTTAAATTTGGGATATTCTGGAAGGAAATTTTTATTACCAATATTGTTAACAAGTAAAGTTACATTCTTATACTGGTTTTTTTTATTTTGTGTAAATATTTTGTGTAAATATTTATATTGTGTAAAAATTTAAGCAAATCATTGTAGAAAGGCAAACTGTAAAGAAACATGTGGGATCTTGTTTTAATATCCTAGTAATAAAGCTAACATAATAAAACTTAAGAATATATTACTTATTCAGTTCTGGGCATTATAGATGCCAGGGTAAAATAGGGGTCTTTTTTATTTTTTAATTTTATGGTAAAAAATGTACCACCTGGAAACTGTAATAGTCATGTGCAATTTCTTTTAGAGTCTTGGAAACTCACAGCGGGAATATGAAAAACAGGTTGTTTTGTACAGTATCCGCAACCAGTTGCGCTACAGAAATAACCTAGGTAAGTGGAGATGTTTTCCTGCTGGAATGGAGATGATTACTTCATTCCACCTAATAGTTTATATTGTGGATTTTTCTTTATAAGTATGATGAAAATTCCTTTTTAGGTTCCATTTTTCCTATAAAAGTCTTAATCTTATCTGAGTGAGGAAATGTGCCAGAGAAGAAAAAGGACACAAATTCTTGATCATTTCAGACTTAAGTTTTATTTTGTCACCATAACTTTCCTGAATTCTGTAACTTTAATGAAAACTCTAGAATAACTGGAATAAGTTTTAAGTATAGTTTTGGCAGTATTTCTTCCCTCCACTTAAAGTACTTTAAAGTACTTTTTTTTTTTGTTAAACTAATTTTTAGGTTATTTTCTGTCATATGTGTTACTTTTCTTTTAAGCATTAATACTCTGGAGAGTTTCTATACAGATATTTTCCATTGAATTCAGAAAGCTTTTTAAATTTTAAAAAACACAACGTGGCAAATAGCAAGGGAGGTAGTTCAGTGTGGTAAAGTGCTTGCCACGTGCGCAACCTGAGTACAGAATTCAGTGCCTACACTAAAAAGATAAATGTGGTAGCGGGCATCTAATTTTTGCCCTAGGGTGGCAGAGACAAGCAGATCCTGGTGGCTCCCTGACTAGCTTGCTTAGCCTAAGTGGTGCATCCTAGATCTCAGAAAGAAATCCTGTCAGCAGAGCGTCTGCGAGCTGGATGAGCTGTGTGCGTAAAGACAGTTGTTGCTGAGCCTCCCGGCCTGAGTTACGTCCCTGGGAGCTGTCGACACAGTAGAGGGAAAGCTGGTCTCTCATGTTATTCTTTACTGCATGTGTGCACACATTCAGAGTGAACACAGCGACTGTGCAGAGCAGTGATGGGGAGGGCGGCCTCCTCCTCCACAGGACGGGCAGACAGACGAGGAGGCCTGGTGGACTGGGCCAAGCAGCTAGCGATTCCAGCTGCCTGGGAGGCTGACTTGCGAGAATTGCAAGTTCAAAGCTGTCTAGCCTGTACAGAGAATTCACAGCTAGTCCTGTTACCTCAGTGGGGGACACCTGCCCTGGCTTCAGTCCGTAACACATAAAACAAAAACAAAATCAGAAAATGCTTTTTAAAAGTTTTCCTTGAAAACTAGTCTGGTCTGGCTATCTTATGAAGTGATGTGGTCAAGGGTGTAAGACTTACAGCTTATATATGTTGATTTCATACTGTTTCTTGTTTTAGTAAGAATTCTTTTCTCTATTTGAATGCCTTAATTATGTTTCACTTATACTATGAAGACTCACTTTGTTTGTGTGAGATAAAATTGTTGCTTGGTTTCAGCAGTTGATTTGTTCTTGTCTAGTTTGTATACTGTTTGAGAAGTTAGAAGGTATGTATTTCATGCCGTGTTTATAGTGAAGCAGTAAGAGACCAGGGAAAAGTGGACATTTTCCTATTCTTGCAGTTAAGCATGTCAAGAAAGATGAACGCAAGTACTACGAGGAGCTGCTGAAGTACAGCCGCGACCACCTCATGCTGTACCCCTACCACTTATCCGACATCATGGTGAAGGGCCTGAGGATGACTCCGTTCTCATACTATACTAGCATCATGGAGGTCAGTTCTAGTGTGAGGGAGCCATTAACAGAGGGGTGGGACTCCAAGCCAGAATCACCTCACAGCAGACCACCAGCCTACCTGCTCTGAGCAATCGTTGATGTTGTCATCCAGTTAATGTGTAAAAGGGGTGCTGGTCACGCGGTAGCTGAGGCACACTGCATGAGCTTGCCGTCATCGGTGCTTTCATGCTGTAAAGGGGGCTGCTTACATTCGCTGTTCCTGAAGGTGCCCTTTTGCTTTTGTGCAGTTAGGATACTAATCAGTTATTTATACCAGCAGTTATTATAGCTGTTGCTTATAATATGTAAGATTGAAAATGTGGGCTTCAGGCTTCAATAGTAAGATCAGGGAAACTAGTGTATTTAACTGTTCACCCTGTATAAACAACGATGGCGCACACCCAGTGTTGTATAGTACAAATCTCAGGAAGGAGACACACACAAGAGCGTCCATTGTCCTGGCTGTTAGTTGCTGTAATTATTAACTTTTAACTTTATTCCAAAGCTAGTTTGTATTTGGTTCTTGTTGAATAACTTTAATAGTAATTCTGTACTGTTAAGTAAACTTCTATAGAGATTGACGTTAATATCTAGTATTTGTTCACTGTTTATAATCGAGTCCTGCTATCTTGGACTGTCTACACACTGAAAGCAGAGAACGCGTACCCTCAGGACAGCTAAGCGCCCGCAGTGGCAGGGAGGCTAGGCATTGTACTGTGCCCAGTGCCCTTGACGTCAACTCCCTTGGTTAGCTCTGGAAGTCACTTCTCTGTGGGCGCTTGTGTCGTCTGTGGTTCTGAAGCACTCTGTTGGCAGCGGATAGTTGCAGGTAGCTGATGAAGACACGGGAGTGGGACAAGGTGGAGTGGGACGAGGTGGAGCGGGACGAGGTGGAGTGGGATGAGGTGGAGTGGGACGAGGTGGAGCGGGACGAGGTGGAGCGGGACGAGGTGGAGCGGGACGAGGTGGAGCGGGACGAGGTGGAGCGGGACGAGGTGGAGCGGGACGAGGTGGAGTGGGACGAGGTGGAGGTGGAGCGGGACGAGGTGGAGCGGGACGAGGTGGAGCGGGACGAGGTGGAGCGGGACAGGGTGGAGTGGGACGAGGTGGAGTGGGACAGGGTGGAGCTGGTCAGCTCCTTCTCTTGACTCTGATTCTTCTTCTAGTATCCACAGGGTTAGGTATATATAATTTTTACATTTTTTTTTAAATTTGCTAGCTTTCATTACAATTAAATTCACGCGCTCACTGTTCTCCAGGTTTTGTTTTTAAATGATTGCGTTGAAGACAGGTCTTATCCAACAATAAATAGTATTATTGGAGAAGATTGGTGTTGAAAAGCCAGACCCTAAGTCACATCTGATACTGAGATAGGAGCATAGGCATGGAAGTAATTAGAATCATTTTGGTAGTGTGTATTTCAGATGTATGCCGATGGGGTTGACACACTATTGCCCTTCTCTCGGGGTAGGGATGGAGGGCTGGCTATGAAGTGTTGAAAATCTAGAACTCTGCACTCTAATGGAGACTTACAGGGCAACTGTCTGGGACTCACAGAGAGTTCTAAGCAACCCAGACGCAAATGTACCCTTCCTTCACTAGGTTGTTGCCATGGCTTAGTACCACAGTGGAGCATCACATGCAGGGCGTCAGCTGTGATCCACTGTCTCCTGTGATGATCATAAATGTTCTGTTCGCCGTGGTAATGTGCACATAGATTCTTTTTTCATCTAAGGAAAGGTACATTTCAAATTTTGTTTTTTTTTTCCCAAAGGACATCATGAACAGTGAGAAAAGTTATGATTCATTGCCTAATTTTACTGCTGCTGACTGTGAGTATCCAGTTGTGAAGGAATAACATTTAGATTTTGTCTTTGTGCATGAATATATTAGGATTGTGTGTTTGTGACCTGAAATATGCATCAATGGATATTTTATTGCATAATTCAAATCAGATGTGAGATTGGGAAGAATAATTTGGAGCCAGAGCAGCAAATCTCAACCCATGGGTTGTGACCCATTTGGGATCAAATTACAGATATTTACATTATGATTCATAGTACTAGCAAAATTACAGTTATGAAGTAGAAACAAAAGAATTTTATAGTTGGGGGTCCCCACAATCTGAGCAACTTTATTAAAGGGTCGCAGCCCTTGGAAGGTTGAGAACCACTGCTCTAGCGACTGAAGTTGCTGTTGTCTGGACTGTGTGTGCTGAGGGGAGGAGGGTGACCTGTGCACAGGGTTCTTGTCTTACAGTAGCACGTGCAGAGCCACACACATGGTCTGCCATGTTTCCCCGTGTTTATCTAAGTGAAGTTTCCACTCAGCATGCCGGGGAGTTCTGTGTGGAAGAAGCTTCTGCTGAAAAGCAGTTTTACTTTTCAGACCAGGAGGACTTCTGCTTTTCAACATGACCTCGTTAGCATTGTCAAAAGTGGCAAGTTCAGTTCCTCTCTTCCAAAGTTGAAGTTTCATTAGTATTGTGTGACAGATTCTTTTTAATTTGATATTGATGGGCCACATCAGTCAGTTATTGAAAGAACATAAACTGGGAATTTTTCCTAATGTCATTGAGCATAGTATACTCACATTTCAAGATCTATTAAAGGGAAGACTTGCTTTCAGGTCTGCGGCTTCTTGGCATAGGAAGAAACCAGTACATTGACCTGATGAACCAGTGTAGATCTTCAAAAGTAAGTTGTCCCCTTTTCGCCTCTTTGTCAGAACTGGATTATAGCCTAGGTTTGATTTAGAGTTCTAGGAATAACAGACTCTATGTACGTACATAGTAATGAACAGATCTTCAGTGTTCACCAAGTTATAGCTGAAGTGATTACTGAGTTACAGCTTATAATATTTATTTTTGGAAGTTAACTTTTTTTTGCTTGTCTTTTTATTTGGATAATTTAGCCCCAGAATCCACTTAATGTGTGAAATAAGTTCACATTTTCAAGTGCAGGTTTTTAACCTTTTGGGTTTTATTTGAACTGTTTCTGGATTGATGTCTATGTTTAGTAATTTATTTTAAAATAAGTTAAAGAATGATTCTACTGTATAACTAGTTAGCATTTTAAATATGAAAATTTGAGAAGATGTAGCCTGTTGTAATGTCTTCTATGATGATAGAAGACAGTGGTAATCTGGGTTGGCTGCAGGTCCTTATGTGTTACATTATTGCAGAAATTCTTCAGAAGGAAAACTGCCCGTGATCTTCTACCAATGAAGCCAGTGGAAATTGCCATCGAGGCGTGGTGGGTGGTGCAGGCTGGATATATCACAGAAGATGACATCAAGGTAGAAACCCTCATAGGCTAAAACCCGAGGGAAAGGAAAAATTAAAACCAGAATTTTTACTTTTTAACTTAAAGTTTTTAGTTATATTACACAACATTTTCAGATGTGTGTGTAGTTTCGTCTGCCCTGCTTTGTGTTCCTGGCTGGACGCGTGCGCACACCCACCCAAGAGGTATTTTGGATCTGCAGATGAAATACACACACACACACACATTAGCTTATTTTTCATATGCTTTTTAGCTCAGTAGCCAGGCATTTCTAAGCCTCCCATGACTAACATGCCCTGACCTCCACTCCCAGCTCAACACCTCTGAATCTGCCCTCGGCTTAGCTGCTCAGTCACCTTCTGTGAAGCCCAGTGGTCTTGCTGCCCAGGGTGCTTTTGGGCCGCTTTCCCTTTCTGCCTACATTTTGGAAGAGCTCCCCTGTAGCTCTGAGTAGTCCAGTCTTTCTCCTCCAGATATCTCTATTCTCTTCCTCTCCCCTAGCCTTCGGGAACCTGGAAGCCCTGCCTCTTTCTGTCCTCCCAGCCATTGGCTACTGGCATCTTTGTTGATTGATCAGAAACCAATGGGGGTGAGGACCTTCAGCAACAGTAAATAGACCCGATCAGAGCAGCAGAACCAGAACCAGCCCCTACAAATAACACTTGATTTTCCTGTAGAAAATCAAGCTAATTCAAATGATCTTAATTGGTTAGTAGGTGGAGTTTACAAGACCCTTTTTAATGGTGCAGGAGACATGATTTGGTTTATGTATAGTAATCTGGGGTTTAATTAGTGTTCTCAGTGTACAGCGATATGATGTCACACTTAGTAGCCATAGTCATATGGCTAACATATCTGAACACTGACTGTGTGCATGTGTCATGCACTAACATAACTACATTAAGACTCATGACAACCTTTGCACCCAGTTCATAGGTAAGGAAAGTGAGCAGCTAACTTTAAATAAATAACTCAACTTACAAGGAAAAGTCCAAGAAGGGTGGATACTCAGGCAGTGTTTTTTGGAATCTGTGCTCAGTCACTGTTGAATTACACTGAACGAGGGTAGGTGTCCTGATGGAAGCAGTGATAGATCAAGAGCAGTTAATCCACACCACACACATTTTGAAAGGATGCCGATTGAAGGAAGGGTAGGGTATTCTGTGGGCCTGTATGTGGTTGGAGGGATGTGTGGCCTTTTCATCTTTCGTTTATTTAGTTTTTGTCTGTATCTGTATTTTTTTCTGGAGGGCGTTTTAAGGTAGGAAGCCTTAGAAATTTGCTTCACTCTAAGCCTTTCCTTTTTTTTTTAAAGATTTATTTATTATATGTAAGTCCACTGTAGCTGTCTTCAGACACACCAGAAGAGGGCGTCAGATCTCATTACGGATGGTTGTGAGCCACTATGTGGTTGCTGGGATTTGAACTCAGAACCTTCAGAAGAGCAGTCAGTGCTTTTAACTGCTGAGCCATCTCTCCAGCCCCTCTAAGCCCTTCCTTATAGTGCTGTCATAATTTCACCCTTGTTCATGTGGAGTTTTTCTCAGTGGATTTTTGGTAAAAATGATTTGGATTCATGTATCCGATTACATTGCATTGGTATTTATCAGTGAGCATTACTCCTAACCAACAGATGTTGATAGTATGGTGATTTTGCTATCTAAACTGTTGGCACTATAATTTAGCAATTTAGGTGCTAGTTATGTGCATAGTTTTATTGTTTAAATTCTAAGGTAATAAATGGCAAGAGTAAGGTTCGTTCCATGCATATTTTCAGCTATGGATTCCAATGTGAATACATCTTAGGAGACTTACAAATTAGTTAATTAGAACAGACTTAATTGAAAATATTTTGTTTTTCTTAGATATGCACTTTTCCTGAGAAAGGCGCTATTGATAAGATCATCGACTCAGGTCCTCAGCTCTCTGGGTCACTCGATTACAATGTAGTACACAGTAAGTGCTTAGTACACATGGTCTTTGTCAATCCAAAAACGTGTTTTAAACAGTTGATACTTAACAGTATTTACTTTACTGGCCCAAATTAAGTATATTTCCTAAGTCATGTTACTTGAAATGTAATCCCAGTCTTTTATTTTCTGGTGTGTATGTAATTATAAACCTACACAACTGGTTGGTAAGAGATTCGTAGTTCTGAAAATATCTAGGAAATCAAGACTTAGAAAATGTAGTTACTTTCTCTATTCGATTTTCTTTTCTTTGTGTAGCATTCAGTTGTAAGTCTTCACAGGAGGCTAGCAGTCAGGCTGTTAGAAGAAACACAGTCCTATGGTGTTTCATCTAAACTAGGTGCTTTTGTTTTTGTAGGTTTGTATAACAAAGGCTTTATTTATCTGGATGTGCCCATATCAGATGACAGCTGTATAGCTGGTGAGTCTGAGCTGACATTTTGCACTGTATTTGAATGACTGCTTGAAGTTTAATGCCATGTACTAGCTTAATAAATTTGACACAGATCTTTCTGTAATTTTAGATATTGAGATTTTATTTATTTTTACACTTATTGTAGTCTTATTGTTATTTATTACTATTTCATTTTCTATGTTATTTGATATTTACACTATATTAAAATAGTAAAACTTCAGGATAAATTTCCTACAATTACAAATGAAATCACTTTTTTTAAGTTTTAAATTTTGTAAAAGTGCTAACTTATAGTTAGGTGTTTATAGTAAGTGTCTTTTCAGGTGTCATTTAGCTACTGTAGTTATTTATGATTTTAAAAATCATACTGAAACAATATGTGTGAGAAAGAGTATAAAGGGTCAAATTCCCAGGAATGACTAGATGTTGAGAAACAGGTGGTGGTTGGCAGATTCCAGAAATCCTTCCTCTTGTCAGTGTTGTGACTTGGCAGATCTTGCTGCTGCAGCAAGTCTCGACCCTTCTTTGAGTAGCATGTGTTAGTGAGATAGATTCCTCCCCAACCCAGTAATCCAGTGTGGACCACATGCTTCTGGAACTCTGTTTAAGTTTGGAAAGGCACTTAAAAGGAAGTGAAACACTCACTTATCTAATCTAGATTTGAAGTTGATGATGTAACAAGTAGAACAATCTGTTTAAATTTGCAGACTGTTAACCGGAAATGAGTCCTTGGAGACAGAAATTGTGGTAGTGGTTTCTTCACTATTGGGAATTTGGAAGATTTTTTCTAGTCCCTATTCTTATCTGATAAGCTGACACATTTGAAATTGACTCAATAGTTGGATTTGTTCATTTCAGTCTGTTTTCTTTGTTTTGAGGTTCTAATGTAGCCTAAGATCACCTCCCTCTCTTTCCCTCCTCCACTTTTCTGTTGTTTTTTGTTTGTTTGTGTTTTTGTTTTTTAAAAGAAGACCCTGTCTCATAGCAGATGACCTGGTCTTTTGGCTCTTACAGTCTTTTTTTTTTCTACATGTGTGTTTTACTGCTTCAGTGCCTATAGTTTTCTTTGATTCTTTTAAAAAGTACTTAAAGATTATCATTGGAGAATTATATAATATACATAACACAAAATTCTAAATAATTTGTCAAATCTGTAGTCTGTCTGAAACATATTTTTTATTTGAGATGAAATAATGATTTCATTGTATTTGGATGACCAGTATCTTTAATTTCAAAAAATATCTTTATTATTCTGTATTTACATGTACATGTGTGTATACTACAGTATACATGCCTAGAGCTGCAGTTGCAAGCAGTTGTAAGCTGCCTGATGAGGGTGCTGGGAGTTGAACCTGGGTCCTCTGCAAGAACAGCACACGTTCTCAACCACTGAGCCATCTCTCCAGCCCCGTAGCCAGTATCTTAGAACAACAAATGCACAACTGGATTCTGACCCATAGCTTAAGCTAGATTTTAGTTCATACTTTTTATATTAATTTAATATACATTAGAAACTGATTTTATATTTCTATAAGGAGTTTTCTCATCCTATTGTCCAGATATAAATTATATATTGAAATGTCTAACTTCTTAGGACCTTCGTATCTCCAAGGAAGGGATAATTGTAAGAGTACAGCTCGTAGGGTGGGATGAGGTGGATGCCGTGTGCTTGGCAGGTGCAGCACCTAGGAAGTGTTCCTTGAGAAAATGCTTGCACACAGCATTACTGTAGCAGAAGAATTAACTTCTTAAGTAGGGACTTGCTAAAACATTTCTTTTTAAAGATTGATTTATTTATTTTATGTGTGTGAGTGCACTGTTGCTCTCTTCAGACACACCAGAAGAGGGCATCAGATCCTATTACAAGTGTTGTGAACCACTATGTGGTTGCTGGGAATTGAACTCAGGACCTCTGAAGTAGAAGTCAGTGCTCTTAACTGCTGAGCCATCTCTCCAGCCCCTGCTAAACATTTCTAAAAAGAAGTCTTTAGTTTTTATTATTGGAAAACATTTAGTGGCCTGTGCACTCCATTTTTCCATGAGATTTCATGTTTTATCTTTACTTTGTGTGTAAGTGCATGTGCAATGTGTATATGTTGTGTTCGTGTGGAAGGAAATCAGAGCACACCCTTCAGGAGTCTAATTCTCTGCCATGTGGGCGGCTGAGGGTAGGGTGTTGGGCTTGCCCCCCATCACGTGCCTTCGCCCCATGAGCCGTTTTGCTGGCCCTTTCCCGGGATACTTTGAAGGGGTGCACACACGTGGAAGAACGTGAAAGAACGTGAAGAAAAGCACACTCCTCCTTTACCGTCTACTAGGCAGAGCTGCGGAATCAGATGAGAGCATTTGGACAAGAGACAGAGAGAGCTGGAGTGTGATGGATACTCTACCATGGTGGCTGCTTGTGTGCTAGTCTTGACCTCTGGCCCTCAGCGACCTGGAAAGCACAGATATCTCAACCCTTTTGAGGCTCAGCCCCGCCCTCATGTCTTTTCACTAAGTCTACTGTCTAGTATTCCCTTTGCCTCATCGATTGAACCTTTGGACAGCTCTGTGTAGATGATGTTGTGCGTGGCGGTTGCTATGAAGTGGATGAAATGCATTAAAGCTGTATTCAGTCTCCGAATGGTTTCTCTTTTTGCACAGGCATTTGAATTATACTTTGTTGTTTATGAAACCCAGTGCTGAGAAAAGTCCGTTTTGTTTATTTCAGTTCCCCCTCTGGAAGGTTTTGTAATGAATCGGGTACAAGGTGATTATTTTGAAACCCTACTTTATAAGATATTTGTGTCAATAGATGAGCACACTAATGTTGCAGAGGTAAGTGTGGCGAAAACATTCTTGAGAGGACGTACTGAAAGTTCTGAGAATGGAACAGTAATGTTTAGTTTTGTTTTCTAGCTTGCAAATGTCCTTGAGATAGACTTATCGCTGGTGAAGGTATGCTTTTTTTTTTTTTTTGGTTAAACCTACTGTAATGTGAGTACTGGGTGGATTTTGCAAGTTGATTTTTATCTTGATATATTACTGATCCTTATTGACCGCTTGAGGGAGTCTGCCTGGTAAAGGGATGGTTGCAGAGAGAAAGGGCAAGATGGGAAGCCCTGAGTCTGTTTTCCACCAGGTGGAATGGAATAGAGCAGTCACAGGCAGTCCCTTGTTAATGCTGCAACGCTAGCCTCATTAGAATCGTATCTAGGGGACCGCAGTCCTTGCTCGGCTGTTCTGTAGGTACATCACCGGAGGCCGAGTCTTGTATGCTATTTTTTTTTCTTCAAATAATCTGATGTCTGTTTTAATCCTAGTTTTCCTTCCGTTCCTTTCAGAATGCTGTTTCAATGTATTGTCGATTGGGCTTTGCCCATAAGAAGGGACAAGTAATAAATTTGGACCAACTTCATTCATCATGGAAGAATGTTCCATCTGTGAACAGATTAAAGTAATTCATTTACCCCATATGACAGTTTCCTTTTGAAAAGAATTTTTATGTGCAAATTTTTTTTTTAATTCACTCTGCCAATTGAGGTGAATCCCGTGAATAGTGTCTCAGTCATCTGGGTGTGATGGGTCTTCTATATAATCTGATGGAAAGCAGCACATTGTTTAGGAAAAAAGTACATACACTATTTTATAAAATTTAGAAGTTAGGAGAACTTGGATTCCCTGAGGACTGTACTTGAGTTTTAGTCACAGTGCTCTCTGTCTGGCCAGAGCTATTTGAGCACTCATCTCAGTTTCAGGCTTGTGTGTTGGCCTGTTATGTTCTGGTGGATTGTTCGCAGTAATAAGTACCAACTTCAGTAGCTATGTTCATGTGAGATCGTTTGTGAGATTTTAAAAAAGAGAATGTATTTTTCATTAATAGGAGCACATTAGACCCACAGAAGATGCTCTTATCATGGGATGGTGGGGAAAGTCGGAGTCCCGTGCAAGAAGCTTCCTCTGCTACTGACACAGACACAAATAGTCAAGAAGATCCAGGTTAGAGCTGGTGTAATTTAGAATCTGTCTGTTGGTCTGTCATGTGTCAAGCTCTAGGCTTCCTATGCGGTATGCAGTCTGAGTCCTTACCATTATCGTGAGCACTGTGCAAAGGCTGACAGGTATAAGATAATAAGAATATGGCATTTGCTGTCAAGAAATTAAGTTGAGGGAGGAAGGTATGGAGTATAGCCCCCAAAACATAAACAATTGTAGTGTTTGGGGCTGCAGAAATAAACAACCCCCAACCTTTGCCTTCAGGAATAGGATGTGGTTAGAGTGGCTGTGAGTTCACTGCTCATTGAGGAAAGGCCATGTTAGCCAGAAAGTGCAGGCTGAGCCCGAAGGGAGCCGTGCAGGGTTTACCGTTGAGGGTAACGGGAACCTGGGATGGCCTTTCTCCTGCTCTGCCTGTTACCTGGGCCATGCGCCTGTTGGTAGTGCTTATTGATCTGATGATTACCAAGGATTTTTATTTATGGTTTTCAAGGAAATAAACTGTGCTCGATGGCTTTTCTGTTGCTCTGATAAAACACCAAGACTAAAAGCAACTTGAGGAGGAGAAGGGTTTATTTAAACTCACAGCTCACAGCCCATTGTGAAGGGAGCCAAGGCAGAAACAGCAGGAGTCTGTGGCAGGCGGGCATTCAGAGAGTGCTAAAGAGAGAGCGCTGCTCCCTGGTTTACTCCCCAGGGCCATCTGCACAGAGATGGCACCAGCCAGTGAGTCGGGCCCTCCAACATCAATCCGTAACCAAGAGAATGCCCCACAGACGTGCCAGTGTTACAGAGACATTTTCTCAGTTGAGATTCTCTTCCTTCAGTGATCCTGGCTTGTGTCAGGTTGATTTGACAAACTAGCACATCAACACAAAGCTAAATGTCTTTTAAAATTTTTAAAAAAAGAAATGGTACATACCTGTAATCTTTGTACCAGGGAGCTAGGTGCAGGAGGATTGTGCTACACAGTGAGACCCCGATGCAGGAACACTTGAATGAATGACTTGCAACCACAATATTGCTTATATTTAATTATGTTTGTTTGGCTGTTCAGATAAAGCTGAAGCAAAAACTTACTTCAGAAGATTAGCGAAGCAGGCTTTCATTGACTCCATTCCATATTCTGTTTTTTTTCTTTCAGCCGACACAGCCAGCGTGAGCAGTTTGAGTCTGTCCACTGGGTACACAAAGCGCATTGCATTCCTGTTTGACTCCACTCTTACTGCATTCTTAATGATGGGAAACCTTTCACCAGTGAGTCAAATGCTTGTGGGTGTAAGATGTTAAGTAAAGATGAGATGTAAAATCATCTGCTGCTGTGTAAATACGTCTTTATGTTTAGAACAAGTCCTGAAAGCAGCCAGCTGTGTTACATTCATCCACACAGTGCGAGTCTCCAGTGAGGAGTGAAGCAGTGTTGCCCGTCTTTCAGTTTTAATATATTAGAAAGCATGATAAATGTTGTTAGCATAAAATAAAGGAAAAGCAGAGTTTAATAATGTGCTTCTTATTGCAGAATTTGAAAAGCCACGCAGTCACCATGTTTGAAGTAGGCAAACTCTCAGATGAGTCTCTGGACAGCTTCCTTATAGAACTGGAGAAGGTCAGTGCCCTGGGCTGCAGGTCAGTGCCCTGTCCTACTGCACGCGACGGCAGCTCTGCCGATTAGATGCTCCTTATCCTGGGTTTTGGAATATTCCTGCTTCTTCCTGTCTCTACTCTACCCCATCTTCTCCTGTGGTGCTGTTTAGACGTCAGCACAGTGGAGTGAATGAGTTCTGTGATTTGTAAGGTGATATGACTAACTTCTAATATGGTTTGATATGTTGAGAAACAGGGTAGAGACATCTTATTCTGTGTAACAACCATCTTTCTAACCTTTTAATCTTTTTAATTTGTTAGGACTGAGGTAAGGTATGAGGCCATTTTATTTAAGTTTTTGTTTCTGTTGTTTTTAATGTGGAACGGTGTTCCTGCGTATCACGTTTATGCCTGCCGTAACTATTCCTGTTAGTGTCTTGATGACACGAGCTGTGTTTGCTTTTACGTCTCTTGTCCCTGTGAGTAAGCCCATCCCACATGCTGGTGCTTCTTTTCACTGTGTTCATCCTGCTCTCTGTTCTTTGTGTTCTGTTTGTCAGATCTGCTCCTTGGCTAATAGTTTAGGTAGATTTTTGTGGTTTAGTTGAATTTTATATGTTAAATGTTCAATTTAGAGAATTTGTAGTGATTTTGTAATTTCTTTATGTCATATGTCAAATAAATAGGTTTTTACTTTCCCACAGGAATTTTATATTCATTAGTGCAAAAAAAATATGAAATAATACTGTTGTAATGAATATTTAATGTCAGTTGGGGGAGTCTATCCCTCCTTTGATCATTCAGTTCCCAGATAAAAGATATACAACTTTTGTATTTACAGTAAGCCTTTAATGCACTAGAGCTGGGCACATATCTACCTTCTAAGCTGCTACAATCCCCTCCTCATGTGGGCAGCTCTTAACTCCAATTGACCAGCCCTCTTGGCGGTGTTTTCAAGACTTACCTGTCCCTTGGCATCTTCTCTCTCCACCTTCTCTCCTCCCCCTCCTCTTCAGACCCCAAGCCTGGGGAACGCAAACTCCGACTGCCTCTCTTCTTCCCAGCTATGGCATCTTTATTCAACCAGTAGTTCTAAATTAAGAAGCAAGGTCACCTAGCTTCACTGGTGTACGGGTGGATTCTTCTGTCCCTGGGCAACCCTGTGGGCCAGGATTTAGCATTACGATAAAGAGCAACAGAACAATCCTCAACACAGCACCTACCAGTTGGCTTCCTGTTTGTAATCTGCATTCCTTATTCTTCGAGATGTTTTGTTAGTTGTGGTTTTTCTGTCTTACTGTACACTTCAGTTCTGATCTGATTATTCTTGTATGCTTTTTTTGATGAAGCAGAGCTGGCTTTGGAACCTTTCCCTATTTGAATCATACAGGAGACAGAGAGCTTATAAAACGTGCTACTCAGCAGTTTATTCAGTTGTTAAAATTGTCATACTTGAGTCCTCTCCACAGTCTTTATAGGATGGGCGCTTGTTCACAATTGGTTGAGGTGATTGCTTCCTGGGCAAGTTTTCGAATTACTGTTTTAACTTTGGTTGTTGTTGTTATTATTTTTAACATCTTTATACCTGTGTTAAATGATTATTAGGGTGAATAGCATGACAGTGGTATTTAAAGAAAATCCGTTTTCTCTTGGTTTAGGTTCAGAGCACTGGTGAAGGAGAAGCACAGAGATACTTTGACCATGCACTTACTCTGAGGAACACGATCCTCTTCCTGCGTCATAATAAAGATCTGGTGGCTCAGACCTCTCACCCTGACCAGCCCAACTATGGTATGGAAATAGACCTGATTGTGGGGACATGACAGTGACCGTCTTGGAGCAGGCCATGCTCCTCATTTCAGCAGCACACACGCTTGTTCTCAGGCAGACTGTAGCTGGAAGCCGGCTCCCTGAATACCTTGTCAGCTGTCTCTCACCTTCTTTCACTCTCTTCCTCTCTTCTCCTGTACTACTAACACTTGCTAGATGTGCTTAGGACCTACAGAAAGGCTATAGAAGTAGTTATTCATGAAGCTGTTAGACTTCAGTCGGTAATCAATACAAAATGAGTTCAGTGGACACGTCGTAGTCCTTTGGACATCCTTTGTCTGGACATTATTTTTGTTTATTTACTTTTCCCTTACTTGTTTTTTGTGTGTGTATTATGGTGTCTGGTGTTGCATTTTTATGGGTTTGCTGTATGTGTGAACGTGTATTTCTCTGTGTCTGTATGTGTTTCTTATGCTTTTGCTTCTTTTAATTTGTTTGTTTTATCCTATCCCAGTTTAATTGTATTTTATTTTGTTATTATTTTAAGATGCCTGTTTGCATACTAACGAGATAGAGAAAGAAAGGATGTAGGCTTGGGTGGGTAGAGAGTTGGGGAGGCAACCTAATCAGAATATACTGTATGAAAACAATCTACTTTCAAAAATAAAAAAGGACGTCTTTCCATTATAATCAATGTAAGTCTGTAATTTGGTAGCTTAGACTTTGGAAAGATTTAGAAGCTAATCTACATTTATAGATGAGTAATCACAGTTGTAAAAGCCTCAGAAAGTGCTCCAGCCACCGTGAACTTCAGATGTCATAGTTCCCTGCCCTAATGTACATTAAATGTATTTTATAGTTGACAGGGATAATCCTGACTTTTGCCTGAAGGTTAGGAAGCCCCTCATCCTTTTGTGTTTTAGGAAATGGGCTTACCTTAAAGACAATTCTTTTTCCACACAGTTTTCATGAGATTTCTGTGTTCCATCCCTGTTCATACCTGACAAGGCTGAAATAGATCCTCCAAGTTCTCTTTCTTTGCCTTATAAATGATCGGTTGAATTTGCCTCTCATCTGATCAGTCAGAATAAGATGCTTGTTATTCCGACTGTAGGTAGGATCTTTGCTGAACCCAGGCTCCCAGAGTTCACGCCGAGTGACACCTTACAGTAGAGTGGCCTCCGGTCTGTTGTTCTCTACCCTGTGTCTTCATGCCACGTCTCACCTAGCCTGTGTCTGCTCCATGTGCCCACTTCTCCATTGGAGCCGTGTGCCAGGCCTCCCAATCCTTTTCAGCAAAAATGTTTCCTAAATACTAAGATGAAGTTTTTGTTAGGTTCTCTCCTAAGTGTCTTCTGTACAGTTTCTCACTGTGCAGCGTGCGTCTCTCTGGTCTTTATAAGGGGGTTTGCTCCCTTTTCTCCTGTCCCAGCTGTGGACCAGATGCTGTTCCTCCCGTCAGTATACTGTGTCCCTCCTCTAGATCACAGGCCGTAGGCTCTAGAATAGGATTCTAAAATTTTGAGAATAAAAATAATCTCTCAGCCCAGGACTTGGTAATCAGTTGTTGTTCATGGCCTCAATCAGGCTCATCAGAAATGCAGCTGTCATGTCAGAGCAGCTTCTGTGACTCCGCCTGGCCTGTTGCTGGTCAGTGACATTGATATCCTTCCCTCGCACTGCTCTCTTATGTTTAATCATGTTTCTTTTTTCTTTATTCTGTAACAAATTCATGTTTGTTTGGTTACTTGTTTTTAATGCCATTATTAGTTTTAAAAAGCACTATATCCCACTTTTGTTGGTATACATGGGATATTTCTCATCTTAGGGCTGCATGCTGTTCCTACAAATAGGCTGTGGCTTGTTCCTGTCTAGGAACAAGTGATGCTCTGTTTTCCTGAGGATTTGGTGTCTGGACCCCTATGCTGTTCATCTTCCTCTTGCTGGTGATGCTAATTTGGTCAGTTAATGTGTTTTCCAGTTTCTTATGATACCGCTATTTCTCCTTAGCTAAGAGGAAATCTGAGAGAGATACGTCAAGACCTGCTCTGAGATTTAGCATCAGCAGTGGCTCTTCCTCAACCATAGTGGCTGCAAGTTAGTCATGTTCTCTTCTCCAGCATCGCCTCTGCATTATTAGCAGTCTCTTCAGTGACTTGTCATTCCTGTCTCAGTTGTTCCTGTGCTCTGCTTGTCTTTTCACCTTCAAACTGCTCTCTGTCTCCTTGTGACTTGACTCCATCCCCACAGTCCCTTACTCTGTATTAAAACAGTGCCGCCTGACCTTAGCTTGTGCTTACTAAGCAGTCTCCTGGGAGTTGGCTTTGTTCTTCCGAGCACTGTCGAGAGATCAGGATCCAGGTGCTAGCTCTGCTGGCTGGGAGCATCTTACAGCCCAATAGGATTTGTGTGTGTGTGTGTGTGTGGGCTTAATGTGTCAGTTGTACACATAAGTCAGAGGACACTTTTCAGGAGTCAGTTCTGTCCTTGCTTTCTGGGCTCTGGGGATCAGACTCAGGTAGTCAGCCTTGTGCAACAGGATGAGAGCATAGGATGGGATATTTTCCAGAGGACTAAGGACAGTGATTGCTTAAAATGCATGCTGAACCCTTGCTTTATAGACCAGCAGTTTAGGGCACAAATTTCTAACTGAGGAATGCTTACCTCTGCTAGAATCAGATCTGAGCTGTGATTTTTTTTCCAAAGCAGTGGGTCTTAACCTTCTAATGCCATGAACCTTTAATATAGTGCCTACTGTTGTGGTGACCTCCATCCATAAAGTTATTTTTTGTTGCTACTTCATAACTAATTTTGCTACTGTTATGAATCATAACGTAAATATCTGCTTTCCTGTGGTCTTAGACATCCCTTGTGAAGTCATTCAGCCCCCGAAGGGTTTCTGATCCACAGGTTGAAGACCACTGCTCTGCAGATTGCTGCTGGGGGAGAGGAGGACACACCTTTCCCTCATCCTTTGGTTGTCAGAATGCACTGCAGAGGGGCTTGGGATGGGAATGGAATGAACAAGCAGGTTCCTTAAAGAGAGTCAGAAGAAGACCTGCTCCACCGGAAGACAGCTTTTAGTCTAGATCCAAAACTTTAGCTTTTAATCTTAAAAATGTCTTGGTAGTCTTGTTGGAAATGTGGTACTCTTTAGTACTTATTGTACCTTTGAAAAATAGTCTTGATACAGCATGCGCTGGGCCTATGCAGGTCTGCACAGGTCCTCTGCATAATACATATGGCTTCCATATGCATTAGTGTTTTTATGGGATTCCTGAGTGTGCAAATGAGACGCTTTCTGATTCTTGTGCCTTCTCTTGGGCTCTTTTCCTTTTGTTTTGTTTTGTTTTGTCTTAATTCAGAGTGATAGTTTTGTTTTATTATATTTTATTATTATCCCTTAGAAGCCTATTCTCTAACAAAAGACAGAAAGTGAGTGAATCCAGATGGGAGGCAGGTAGGGAGGAACTTCAGAGGAATAGCAGGGGTAGAAACTAATATTATGTGAGAAAAGAATCTGTTTATAGTTAAAGACAAAAATAATAAGTCTTAAGGTGGTGACCAACAGGTCATCTTCAACATTTTTGTTTCACATGGTCAATTCATTATGTCCTGTGTGGTTTATTGTAACTCAGGTTTCCCTTTGGATCTCTTACGCTGCGAAAGCCTCCTTGGTTTGGACCCAGCGACTTGCAGCAGAGTTCTAAACAAAAACTACACGCTGCTTGTCTCCATGGCGCCTCTTACTAATGAGATCCGGCCAGTCAGCAGCTGCACTCCCCAGGTAATAGCTCACTTAGAGGCTCCAGATGGCGCATGCGGTCATTCCATTGAGGAAGCAGGTCTCGTAAGATGCTGTCACATTCAAGTTATAAAGTGTGATTGGTATATTTAGCTTGTGTATCATTAAGTGACTTGTGACACATTAGATTAAAAATGTATTCATGTGAAATATTTTAAGAGAACATTTTGAAGTCTAGAATGAAAGTTTGGATAAATTAAGAGAATAGCAGATATTTCAAAAAAGTATAATTGTGATGCTAAGTTAGATGACAAGAAAAGATGAACTTTGCAGCAGGCTTGATATGATAGTTAACCATAGGATTTGTCAAAATGACTACTGATCTTTTGCTTTCGAAGAATAAATTAGAGATGTGTCTTTATATAGCCAGCAAGGACGGTATGCTTGTACCATTTTCAGAAGATGGAGATTATATTGCTGTGCAGTGGTCCATCCTGCCTGGATTCTGGAATGTGCAGGGCTCGGTGATTGGGAGGAAGGGATTTAGGCGCCAAATTTGTTATTGCTACCTGTGGGCTCCGGTTGCCTTGGATCACTCGCTATGCCAGAACTCTAGTTTTGTGTTAACGACAATGGTCCTAGATTTTCTTTTTAACAAACCTTTTGTACAGTCTTTACGCCCCTTCCATTTAACTCCATGCTTTTGCCCAGTAGAAATAATCTGTGAACTGTCTGCACAAAAGGAAAAATGGATGGAAGAGGCGTCATCTTTCTTTAGAACAGCAACACGAAGTAGTTCACACTGCTGCGTGTGGAAGTTATTAGCCAGGCAGGCCTTTCAGTGACCTTACAGTGTCTCCATACAGTATATTCTTTCTTGTGCTTTCGTAGATGGAGCAAGTGAGCCACAGAGTTGAAGGGACGTTGTTAAGGTGATGTGGTGGAAGGGGTGAAACCTCGGCTCACACCTAGGGAGTCCACTTTAAAGTTCAGTCTCTTAATGGTGCAGGGATATATCTTAATCCCAGTGTGAAAACAAAACTATTTTACTGGATTAATTAGCATTTACCTTCGTAAGGGTGACAACAGTTAGAATATGTATGAAGCATTCATTCACTATTTAGAAGATTATATTGGCAATTTATGAAATTCTACTATTTAGATAAATATTATAGCTTTATCTTACCTGTCTTGTGGTTATAGCATATTGGACCAGCTATCCCAGAAGTCAGTTCTGTCTGGTTTAAATTGTATATTTACCATGTCACTGGGCAAGGACCACCATCTCTCTTATTGTCCAAAGGTACAAGACTTCGGAAACTGCCAGATATATTCCAGGTATGTGTGTGAGGTTTTCTCCTCTTGTGTTCCATTCTATTCCGTTAATGATTGACCTCAGGCCTCGTGCATGTTGGGCAAGCACTGTGAGCTATTTTGGGGGAAAACAAATTGCTATGCAGAATTAGGTCACTTTCGTAAACTCCTCCTTCCCTCAAAGTGCCATTTCGTGTGTCATTCATCTTTCCAATAGGGTTATGATCGGTTACTGATAACCTCCTGGGGCCATGATCCTGGGGTCGTTCCTACTTCAAACGTGCTCACGATGCTGAACGATGCTTTAACACACTCTGCAGTGCTAATCCAGGTATGGTCTGTCTCTTTTGAAACAAATTAAACTTAGGTTTTTATCACTTATATCGCATTGTCCAGATGCAGCTGATTACTTCACAGTTGTGTTATAATGACTTGGGTCTCAGGGAAGTAGGGCAAAGTGGACTGAATTTGGACCCACATTTGAATAGAAGCCACACTGTTAACTACACAACATTTTGTTTTTGTTTTTTAAAACAGCTTTATTGATCTGTAATTTATCAAAGATCAATTAAGCAGTTTATACAATTCAATGGTTTTCAGTTTACTTTCAGATTTGTGTATCTGTCAGCATACCCTGCTTTAGAATGTTTTTATCCCCTAAGCAATGAACCCTATACTGTTTATCTGTTTTCTCCCCACCGTATCATTCCCCCTAAACCTCAATAACATTACTGTGCCTACATTCGCATAGCTTATTCTGCACATTTTATATATATGGCCCATAATGTGCTAGGTTTTGGATATGTTGGTTATCAAGTAGTAGAGAAGTAGTTGAAAATACTGTGAAATTCCAATGAGAGACTACAGGAGCGAGGTGACTGAAGCCTTGGCAAATAGGTGGTAGTTGAATCCTTGAGAGGATGCAATTAGGGACACTATGTGGTACACATAGTGATAGGAGGTGACAGGCATGGGATGTGCTGGACACAGACTCCAGTCAGACTGTCCAGACTCACATCTTGGTTTCACTACTGATGGTTATCTTGGACAAGATAAGTAACCTCTTTGAATTTCAGTGTCTGTAGCTGTCAGTTGGAGATAACAGAGACCACCGTCTTTCTCAGGTTGTTGAAGAAATTGGCTAAGATGAATAGTTGGGGTAAACTGCTTTACCCTGTGCCTGACCCAGGGGCAGGCTGTGAGGGTGGCGTGTCATGATGGGCACAGCTTCCTCTCGTTACTGTTGCGAATTGACCACTCACTCCTTTGAGTGATTGCCTAAGTTCACTTTACACGCACTGTTCAGTGAGTCAGGGCGGATAATAGGCATTTCGTTGTTGTCCTTGTTGTTGTGGTATCATAAAATTTGCATAGGAAGAGATAGAGGCATTAGTTAACTTTCCTCTTTGTTAAAGCAAAATGGGTGGCTGAAGAAGCTTATGGAAGAGGAGGTTTGTTTTGGTTCACAGCTTGACGAAGTCTGTCACAGGGGACAGGGGAGGTGTAGGAGCCACCGTGTAGTCAGGAAGCAGGTGTGTACTTGTTCTGTGGGATGCGACCTCCCACAGTTAGGGTGGGCCTTCCCACCACAGTTAACCTTCCTGACATGCTCAGAAGCTTGTCTCCCAAATCCTGTCTCTCAAGCTGCTGATGTGAATCATCACATTACATAAATCCTCATGACACCTGCTCTTGAGGCGTTGTTCACAAGTTGTGTTCTTGCTAGAAAAACACCTCCTTTGTGGAAAAATTCCCCTTGTTAGAATTTGAAAAATACTACAATTCAGACTTTTAATAAAACCACATTTTTTATTTATAAATAATATTAGATTAAATCATAAATATCTGGAATAGAAGAGACATCTGTCAGGAATACATTATAAACTGTCTTAACGAGTATGATTTCATGCTTAGTGTGATTGTATATTGAGTGTGACTTCTTGGAGGTATCTGTTCTCTTCCCCTTCGTCTCTGTAGACTTTCCCTCTCTCACATACCCCATCTCTGAGTCTTTTTTTGGTGTCATTTTTGAGGCAGGGTCTTACCCAGCCCAGGCTGGCCTCGAACTTGATGTGAACCTCTTTTCTGTGCTGTGATTAGAGGTGTGTGCACTTGTTTTAGTTCGCTTTTCCGTTCCTGTGATAAAACACACCAACCAAAAGTAGCGTGGGGGAGGCAAGAGTTGATGTGGTTTACACTTCTGGGTCACAGTCCATTATTGAGGGAAGTCAGGGCAAGAACTTGAGCAGGAACCACAGTGGACGGAGGACTGGCCTGCTCCCTGTCTGACACTCAGCAAATACTCGGCAAGCTCCCTTACACAGCCCAGCCACCCTGGGCTAGGCCTGCCTATGCCAGTCAGCAGTCAGGGCACTGCCCTGCCCCAGTCCTTCACTTGAGGCATCCTCTTCCTGGTGACTTTATGTTGTATCAAGTTGATAATAAAGACTAGCCAACACACCATCCCTAACTGTATCAGTATTTCCTGAGTTTGAGTAGCGGATCTTCTTTAAAGGAAAAAAATGCATATATCCTCAATATTTACTTAAATTCTCCATTGTAATAATACTGGTTATATGTGAACATTAAATTATTTATGGTTTTTGTTCTTATACCACTGTAAACTTAAACTATATTTGGGAACTAAAGAAAATTTTGGAACAAACAAATTTAAATGATATTAATTGAATGTGATAGATGAATAATTTGTAATGTGAGGGAATGAAGGTTTTAAAGTAATACTTTTATTCGTTGAGACTTTCATACATTTTGGACATATTCAATATTTCTTCCCCCAGTTCCTCCTAGATCCACCTACCTTCCTACCCACCAAACTTCATATTCATTTCTCCTTTTTCTCTTGCTCTTTTTTTCTCAAACACATCAAGTCCAGTTTGTGTTGCCCAACTACTCTCAGGCATGGGCCTGCCCTGGATATGGTCAGCGTACTAGGTGTCAGACCATTAGAGAAAACTGACTCTCCTCAGCAGCTGTTAAATGCCAATAGCTCCTCGGCTGGGGGTGGCGCTTCCTACCTACTTTCCTTCCTTCATGCTGGAATTTTGTCTTCTTAAAGTTTGATTAGGTCTTAGGCCTGCTGTCACGATTTCTGTGACTTCATATGTGTGTGCAACTGCCCTGCTGTATCAGGAAACAGTATTTTCTTGAAGTCATTCACTGCCCCTAGCTCTTTCTGAACACTTCTCCATATAGGTCCCCCAGCCTTGAGGGGAAGGGTGTAATATGTGTGTCCCATTTAGGACTGAGCACTCCAAAGTTTCTTATTTTCTCACACTGGCCAGTTGAGAGTGTACATCGCTAGTCGCCATTTGTTGCAATCTGTGCACTGATTTATCTGTAGATGTAGCATAAGTCATTAGGAATTGTTTTAATACTATGTTCATTTAGCACATAGTCTGGGACTTTCTTGGCCACATTGACAATGCCAAATACAGGTTGTGTTTTGTGCAGCAGGCCTTAACTCCAATGAGAGAATGGTTGGCTACCCGTAGTGTCTGGGACACTATTGCACCAGTGGGCATTTGTCAAGCAGGTTGGCACTGTAGCTCACAGGGCTCACATCTGGGTGAGGGATGAGCGATTGTTTTAGTTTTGTTGCACAGTTCTTTCTGGCCATGTGCAAGCTAGCCGATGGAGCTGAAGCTTCCAGGTTGTGCCTACTGGCTTTCCCAGTGTTCTGTGATTCAGTGAAGTGGTGTCTTCAGCAGCAGGGTCACTGTCAGTTTCTGGAGGGTTCGCATTGGTAGTAGCCTATTACGTTTAGGGGTCTATGGCATTAGCCAAAAACTCAAAAAGAAGTAATTCATGTCTGGTTCTGGAGAAGGGATGAGGAGGTGTTTGTGGACAGGACACAAACAGCGTCCCGACAGAGGAAATAAGTTTTAAATTAATAGTACATTCATGTAGTTCAGAGGTAAAGCTGCTAAAAACAGTCTCTTTCCTTTTAATTCTCTCTACTCAGTTGCCAACCCTTGTCTTTCAAATATGACATCGAGTTCAGCTTCAGTTGTGTCCTTTCGCAGATGCAAGCTTGATGCTTCCTGTGCTTTTTCGTCAGGTGATTAGAGAGCCAGTTGTGATCATAGGAAGGTCCTCTTTGGTTTTTTGCAGCTGACCTGAAAATATATACCATAATTTATTAATTGTTCCTGTGTTGTAAGGCATTTTGGTTGTTTCCGGTATATGTAATTATTAGCAAGTAACTTTGAAAGCGGACCCTTCTGTTACAGGAGTTAGAGTTTTGCATCCCAGCCAGGTTCTTTACCCTCCTTTTTTTCTCAGAACTACGGCTGAGCTATGAACACCAGTCCTCACTTGGCTCAGGCCTGTCTGGTTTGCCTATTAACTAGTCAGCCTTCCTAATTTTTTTCTCTTCATATGTTCAGTTTGAAAAATATTGTCCAAGAATTTAATAAACATTTGTCATTCCTTGATGAAAAAGAAAAGCAAAATTGCCAACTGCATTTGATGGAGTGTCGTAGAGTGTGCCATGGCGTGGCCCAGCCTTACGTGCTGTGTTCAGTTACTGGAATTGTTGGTTCTCACTCACCATTCCACTTGCATTTCTTCTGTTTGTAGGGACATGGTTTGCATGGGGTAGGAGAAACTGTCCATATACCCTTCCCATTTGACGAAGCAGACCTACAAGGAGGTACATTTGAATTCTCTCCTTCTGACTTACCCTTATTCCTGTCGGTGACTGGTGGAAATGTCAGGGAGTGAGTTCTTAACATTTTAAATGCTGTGTTTTTACCATTTGGCCATAAAAAGAGTTGGCTGAAGGTAGTTTTCATTATGTGATTTTTCTGCCCATGAACTGTTAGACAACCAGTTCTAACCTCTTAAAGAATATTGGTGTGCATTAGAGATGAAGAGTGTAAGTGCTTTAGTGGTTACCCTTGACTTTTGTCTGTTGAAGAACGAGCAAGAAGACAGACCATCAGAAGAACTTATGCTTACAAAGTTTGACACGTTCTTTTTCGTAGTACTCAAGGCAAGGTTTGTGATGTATGTATTTTCTTATGTGTGTGTGCATCTGTGAGTGAAATAGCTTTGTTCTCTCCTTTAAACCTTTATAAACACTAAGGATAAAATGTCTCTTCTCCTGAAGATGACAGATACTGTCATCAGGATCTTAAGTTTTACAAAATCTCAAGAACTGATTAGGAGAGCTTGTGTGGACCTATCCATAAAAAGCAGCTATCCTCTTACATTCTTGACGGGGATGGGCCGCAATGTGTAAAAGTATTTTAAAAATAGTAAAGTATGCGTTAGCTTTTGGTATTGTGTTATATGATAAGACTTCATTAATGCGGTGTTATCGGTTTGTTCCAGAGTTTACCCGTGCCAGTATGGGTGTTCATAGAGCACTGCAGGTTCTGAGGAGCAAAGTGGACTTGCAGCATTTCTGCGGCTATGTCACCATGCTGAATGCTTCTAGCCAGCCTGCAAGTAGAAAGCTCAGCGACGCTTCTGATGAGAGAGGTCAGTCACTGATGCGTCTCTGGTTAGGACAGCTGCTTTGAGCTTAGCGCAGCCTCTGTGTGTAACCACAGCCAACCTCTGTTGGTCACTTAATAGTTTTCATAGAAGAGGTAAGAATATGACCCTGGGTCAGATACAGAACTGCTGTTCGCTCTGCATTTCACCATTGCGTCTGTGTTCACAGGCTCTGAATCAAATCAGCTTTAGGGAATGTAATTTCAAAACCCATGACATTTTGTAAAACATCTCAAAACAGACATACTGACTAGTTTACAGACTCCACGAATTAGACTTTGGAAGTAACTTTCATATTCATTTCTTTCCTTTTGAAAACAAATTATTTTTATTTCATGAGCACATGTGTGCATGCACTATAGCCAGGTGTACTATAGCCAGAAGAGGTATTGGATCCTGTGGAATTGTGTGGGTAGCAATTGTGAATCTCTGTAGATGCTGGGACTCCTACACAAGTCTAGTAGTTGGCATTTTTCTTGCTCACATGTACCTGGGTTCACTTCCTCTCTCTCTAGCCCCTTTTCTGTTTTAACTCTCAGTTTAGTCTGGACCTTGATACCTAAAAGCACATATTGCAGCCATTTCCCGTGTAGCCTCCCTTCTGCCTCCAGATTGTCCAGCGTGTTCATAGTCAGATCAGCTCTTACACAGTGATTGTTTCTGCTCTGACAAGATGATGTGTATATAGCTTTTTTTTTACGGTGGTGTCAACTCTCTTTCTTCCACTGATTCTGAAGGTGTCAAGTGTCTGTCATTGTTTGTATTCCATAATTCTTTCTTTCAGTTTGAAATCCTGACAGAATATAAGTAGTCACCCAGTGGATTGGGTCGGCTCCCTTTCAGTTTTGGCTATACTACAGTTCACTTTTTAAGTCATTTTATTCCACAAACATTTAAATAGCAAATAACTTTTAGGTCCTAGAAGCAGGGCTGGTGAGATGGCTCAGTGGTTAAGAGCATTGACTGCTCTTCCAAAGGTCCTGAGTTCAAATCCCAACAACCACATGATGACCCACAACCATCCGTAATGAGATCTGATGCCCTCTTCTGGTGTGTCTAAAGACAGCTGCAGTGTGCTACATACAATAATAATAAATACATCTTTTTTTAAAAAAAAAGTCCTAGAAGCAATTAAATATTTAAGTCCAATTTTAGTCCAAAGAGTAAAACCTCAGTAGGGAAGATAAGTCAGTCTGCCTGCACTGTGAAGTTAAAGGCTCAGAGGGAACCGTGCACTGCTTAGATAAAACATGGAAACAGAAGTCCTAGCTTAGCCTAGTCACCACAGGGAACACCTCCTAAGGAAGGCACAGTTTGAACTGAGCTTTGAAAAGTGAGAAGTTAGTCAAGGTGATTGCTTACTCGCTAGCTCCATTCATTCATTCATTCATTCATTCATTTGCAAAAGGAATTAGAAAGCAAATAGCCTAGAGGAAGGAGTTATTGGTAAATAGATGAGTACAGAAGGTGGCTAGGGATCTCATGTTGCCAAAAGATGGAGGGCTTCAGAAAGAATTGTGAAGAATACTCAAAATTCCACCCTTATGGGGACGGCTTTCGGAATGATGGAAGTGGAAGTCTAGACTTGTGTTCTGCCTCATGAGTTTGGAGTTTTTAGGTCATGGTTGATTTTGATTTTACACACATGTGATAATTAGTGTTGGTAGGCGTCAGCCACGCCCTCTCATGTTCACAAACTGGTCTTGAGACAGTTGTCAGTTGTCAGGTGTCAGTTGCTTAAGCCAAAGATGAGCATTAGCCTCTTTGCTGTGGTGAGAAGGGAGAGAGAGAACTCGACATATCTGTGCATCGAGAGAGAGAGAGAGAGAGAGAACGAGAACTCGACATATCTGTGCATCGAGAGAGAGAGAGAGAGAGGGAGAGAGAGAGGAGAGATTGTGGGGCTGACTGAGAGCTGTTTGTATCTTAGACTGCCCATAGCAGATCTTTTTTTTTCTTCTTTTAATTTTACTTTCTTATAGTTTGATTGATTTTTAAATTTTTCTTTCATTATTATTGTTTCCTGAAGTCCTCTTTGTGCTAAGATTTAATTAATGGTTTTTGCTGAGTAGTAGAATCCTTATAATGTTTTATATCCTTTAAATTATCAGGCGAGCCTGATTTGGCGTCTAGTTCAGATGTAAATGGGAGTACAGAGTCGTTTGAAATGGTCATTGAGGAAGCAAGTACAGATTTGGTGACAAAACAAAACTTTGGTAAGATGTTAATTCTTTGCAACTTTATTAGATCCTTTCTGGGCTTAACTTTTCTGTTAAGCTGTTTACATATTGCCTTATTATCTACAGTGGAGTTCTGTGTCTATGTGATTGTTCTAGGAAATAGGTTTATGTGCTTAGAATAATTCAAATATTATAAAGCTATAGCCAGAGTGTAATGATTTCAATTTCATTGTTTATATGATAAACACCAGATTTACTTTATCATCTTGCAGATGTCTTGTTACATCTTTTTTAAGCAAATGATTATCTGCAACATTTTATGAAAAGCTATCTTTTCCCCAGACATATGTACATAATCAAAAGACATGCACTTCTATTTTGAGATTGATGACCCTGTTTTATTTTCTCCCTTGTTGAGTTTCCTAGTGGGCACCACAGGGGTAGAGGAATCTAGGAGCCTCAGATTGAAAGACCTTGCTGCTCATCCAGAGTATGTAAGTAGTTGGTCTTCACGCTATCTGTGTCCTTTGTAGGGGCCACAGCAGAAGCAGATTGGGTTCCTCTTGAGCTGTGTTTTGGAATTCCTTTGTTCAGTTCCGAATTAAACCGGAAAGTTTGTCAGAAAATAGCTACACATGGTCTGTGCAGGAAAGAGAGGTAAGGCTTACGTCCTTCATCTCGGTTCTAAGCTGTTACTAACATCATCCTAGCTCGCTTCTTTGTTAATTCACATGTGAACACAGCAATTGCCTTATATATTGGTTGACTGAATAAAGAAAAGGGTTTTAAGTTTAAGAGGAGTGTGTGTGTGTATGTGTACTTAATTTCACTAGATTAGAAGTTACTCAAAAGCAAACGTTTGTGGTTCAAGCTTTTGTAAGTTTGCTTGTCCATCAGTCATGATGAAAGTAGGGAAATGGGTATGCTTATAAAGAATGAACCTGTTTGAATACATAAATGTCACCTTTAATTTCAGCACCCCACAGACAGGCAGGAAGTTCTCTGTGAATTGGAGGCCAGCCTGGTTTACATAGTTACTTCTAGGCCAGTCAGGGGCACATAGTAAGACACTCAAAAAAAAAAAAGTCTGGAAAATCTCTCTATACATGAGTACTATTTACACTCAAACGTTTATCATGAGTTAAAGTTACGTTTGGTGACTTTCTAAATATTTCCACTTTGTGTATTTTGGCAATGCATGCTTTGCTTTCTGGAGATGACAGGCGGGCTTGGCCCCATGGCAGCTCCAGTCCTTTGGGAGCGGCTGCAGAGAAGCTGCGCAGGGAAGACTCACTGAGCCCAGTTGTCATAGAGGGAAGTTTGGAGGAGAGATACCCACAGATTGTGTCTTTTAAACTTAGGAAAACAAAGTTGGACAGCAGATAACTTAAATTATTTGGCTTAATGAAGCTTGTATAGGAAAGAGTATTCAACTGATAATCGCCACAACCATTCTCTGGAATGTGTATGACTAAAAGTATAAACACCAGGTTAGGCCTGAGACTCAGCTGTTGCTTACTCTCTGCGTCTGCTGCAGCCAGGAATCTTGGCATGCGCTGCTTTTCCCTAGAAAGAGACACTGGGAGCAGCGTGTGTCTGTGGGTGTAAACATAATGTTTAAAGTATTATGACACTGTGTCAGTTTGCTAAACAGTATTCACTGCTCCCTAAGGCCTATGCTTCTCACCGCCATGGATTCTCAACCAGATTTATAGTAACAGGGAAGCTCTGAAGGTTCAGGGAATGTTGAAAAAGGGAGACTGAATATAAAATACCGTCTCCTGGGCCAGACCCGCTATTGTAATCACAAACAACGGAGCGCAGTGTGGATGCCTGTACAGTTGCTGCAGAAAGATGGCCGGGCAGTGTGGATGCCTGTACAGTTGCTGCAGAAAGATGGCCGGATGAGGGATGAGGGGCCCCACTCTACACTGTTGATAGGGAAACTATTGCCTTCAGATGTCAACCAACTGGTGACACCCTACCACCACCCAGATCCAGTGCATAGTTAAAATCCAGTGGTGACACAGATGGCCATTAAATGGGTCACTAAAGTCATGAGCTTGGGAAAGAAACCAGTAGGGACAGGGACTGGGGGTGGGGTGGGAGGATATGAAAGAGGGTGTCGGTCGAGAATAATCAGAACCAGTTGTGTACATATGTAGTCGCTTTTTAAAAGTGACTATTAGGAAACTTCAAAGATTGCCACTCTGATTTGTACGTAATTCACATAATCTGGAAAGTTATGTATGGTAGGTTATGTTAAATCTGTCAGATATGTTTAGCACCTTGTTTTATATTTGTATATATTAACGGTTTATGAGTAGAATCTTTTGAAAAAAATAACTTCAATTTTGGTTATATAAACTGACCTCCCTAGTACCAACTTCTGTCTTGGTCATTAGTCCATTGCTGTGAACAGACACCATGACCAAGGCAAATCTTATAAAGGGAAGCATTTAACTGGGGGCTTGCTTCCAGTGTCAGAGACTTAGTCCATCATTGTCATGTCAGGGAGCATGTCAGATAGTCATAGTGCTGGGAAAGGAGTTGAGAGCTACATCCTGATCTGATCTGCATGTAGAGGCTGTGGGAGAGAGTAAGCACACCTGGGCGAGGAGCAGGCTTGGAAACCTCAAAGCCCATCCCCAGGGACGTGGTTCCCCAGGGACGTGGCTCCTCTAACAAGGCCGTGCTTCCTAATCCTTCTAGTCCTTTCAGATAATGCCACACCTTAGTGATTAAGCACCCAAATATATGAATCTATGGAGGCCATTTGCATGCAGACTACCACATAAACTTATATTTTAATTTAGATTTAAAGTATATTTTACTGGAAAATGGCCTCTTTTATATTCAAGTTCCTGTTAAAAAGAGGACAGAATTTTATTGATAGAAAGCATTTCAGTTACTTAAGAATTTTGTGTTAATATTAGGTTACATATTCATACATAAATTATTTAAATTGATAAAATTTAACTTGTTTTACTTTTTACCATTATATTTGTTTAAAATTTGTTTTTTCTCCTTTTTTTTTTCAGCCTTCAAAGTCTCTTACATTCCAGTAGAAAACTCTCCCTGCAAGTCCTTAACTTTGTTCATTCATTCCAGGTAACATACTCCAAAATAGTGCAAATGGTGCTTGTGTAGGCCTTTATAATATGTGAAAGCCCTCTTCGATTGACTTCACATCTCCCCAGTAGCAAGATCTGTAAGGAGCATGATTCAACTGACCTGTACGTGTTGCTGGTCAGGCCTTCCTAGACAAGGCCTGGCCTTTGTGCTTTGTGCCAGGGTTCATTCAGCCGAGCAGGCTTGACCACGGGCTGCATGTCATGTGTCCTGCGTGCTGGTGCCGAGGCCAGGCTGTAGTCTGGTGCCAACAGTGCTGACTCACTGCCTGTCAGTTGTGTGGAGAGAGAATGTTCTAGACTTTGTAGATTCATAAATAAGCTTAGAGAATAGAATATTTCTGTTCAGAATATCTAATTCAACATTATGAAGTCTGTTTTTATAGTTTTTCATTCATTTATTCACTTAATCAATTCATTTGTTCAATAAATACCTGAATCTACCCTATGCCAGTCCCTTTACCAAGTGCCAAGGAAACTGATGTGGAAGCCACTAGTAGAGCGTGTGACTCTGTATGAGACTGGGTATACATTAATGTTTCTAAGATTTCAACAACTGCTTTGAGGGAGCCGTGCTCTGATGGGGTCTGAAGGAAGCCCTGACTTAAAGACTCATGTATAGACTGAAGCCTATAGAACAGAACAGAAGCCTATAGGATGGAACAGAATATTGCAGACAGACAGGACATGGCATTAGTATCAGGAAAGCACTGGGCATACAGGAGCAAAAGGTAGCCGAGATGGTAGAGACATCCTGAAAAAGGGTGTGGCGCCAGGTGAGGTTGAGGAGGACGGGGTCTTCCTGAGCATGGGGAAGAACTTGTGTATGCAGCAAATGCCGAGACATGGCTGAAGGCTGGAGAAGGGGAGAGACTGTTTTCGATGAAGTCCTTCAAAGTGTATGTTAGTGTTGGAGATGTTCGGGCTAGGGGAAGGGGTAGGGGCAGCCAGATGCCCTGGTAATTGCCTGGGGAAGACATGTCACTGAGCATTTCACTGGAAAACAACTGAAGTGTGCATGTACACCCAGTAAAGGGTTGTTTATTGTACACGTACCAACATGCCAGTAAATCACAACAGTACAAAAGTATAATGGATCAGTAAACAGGTGGTGAAGTTCTGAAATTCTCAGTACTATACTCCACTCTGGAATCCACTAACCATGGCTATGGTGAATGCAGAACTGTTGGGATATACTCTGGAGATAGATTTGTAAAACTTGATAAATTAAGTGAAAGAGAAATAATGAGGGAATAGTAGGAACAAGTCAAGACTGGATCTCATTCTTCTGTTTACCCTGAGGAGTTGAATGGGGAAGGCTGGGGCGTGAGTGAGTGGGGACTGGGTATGTAAGTCTGTAGTGCAGGGAGATACTCTGTGGCCATGCCAGACACTCGGACGCTTGGGAACAAGGGTCTGAATGTGTCCCTCTTGAAGCCTGGGACCGCACCGGCCTTGTGGATCTGTGTAGTGTAGTGAGGGGACTTCTGGTGGCATTCTCCTGTTAGGTGGTATTTCAAGCTAGGTCCAGTTGCTGAGGACGAATCTTTTCTCTCGTAGACCATTTCTGCTGCTTTCAGAGCACTTGCTCTAAGTACTTGTCAGTTTGTACCCGTTTCTCACGGCCTCCCGTAGTGCTGTGCACGCGGCGAACCTCTGGGTGGTTGGGTTCATAGGTCTGTTGTTAGCTGCAGGTCCGTGTGAAACAGTTGTCTTGTTCTTGGCTTTTAGGAAGCTGCCACTCTGGATCTTCACGCGGAGCCAGGCCTCTCGAGTGTGCTTTCTCAGTCGTCCTCGTCCTGCTCTGACACGGGAGTTCCACTTCCTGCCAAAAACTTAATGTTTAAAGACGGCGTCTTATCAGAGTGGAGCGGACGCTCGCCTTCCTCCCTGCTCATTGCTAGTCTCCATTTGCAGTAATTGGATTACAGCGTTGAGTGCTCACACTTTCTGCCTTTTTTCTTTCTTAACGCTGGCTTCACAGTGTCAGCCACTAAGCTTCCGGCTGCCTTGGTGCAGGTCAAGCTTCACTGGTGGGAAACGCTCGGAATGTGCTCGTGTTTTCTGAAGCCAGAGGCCTGCTGTTACATATCTACTGCAGCAAAGCACTTCTCAGCAGCCAGCACTGTACTCGAGACAATCTGCATTCCTTTTATAAAACTAAGGACAGACTCTATAGGCTGTAGACGACTGTTAAGCAGTCACTATGAATATCGCAGTGGTAGTTTTATATGTAAGTTTCTCAGACATAAACCTGGTTTAATTTTATATTTTGTTACCTACACTGAGGGGATCACAGGAGGAGATGGACTCTTCCTCCAAAAGGCTTCTTGGTTCTTGAGGTAGTCACGCTAGAAGTGGCAGACATCCAGCAGTGAGGGGTATGTACCAGGGCATTAAGGTTGCTGTGGATGTCAGTAAATTATGTATGCCAAGTGAACACGATTGAGGCTATGTCGATCAGCATAGTTATGTAACCTCGAGTTAGACGGTCTTAACTGATGATTCATTGACATCTTATGAGAGCTTTGGAAAACATTCTATTTTTAAATGATGTTTGTATGTGGACTTCCGTTGTCACTCACCTTGGGCTTTATATTTTCATAGAGTCTTTATGGAAAAATAGAATTTATTTTCCACTTATAGTTGAGGCTGTTGCATGTCTCATTTTGTCTTGTAGCTTTTCCTATGAACTGTTAGGATAATTGACCTTGATGATTTAAACTAAGGACTGATTGAGGTTGGAATCGCACGGCAGCAGCCTCAGGGCTGTGTCTTTGGACTCAGCTCCATAGTAGAACGATTCCTCAGACACCGCATCTGGACCTGAAACCACACACAGCTCTGGGGGAGAGTGGAGAAGCGCTCACTGACTTCATGTGCTTCTTGGGGCATTGGGTCTTTTAGTATCTCAAATGGCAGAAGGTTTGGAACCACACTTAGACTTTCCAGGTCACCTTCCCTGGGGTGTTTGTGTGGTTAGTTGAGCTCCCCTAACCAAACTGGTCAAGCGACATACCTGAAACACTCAAGCATTACACTGACTGAGAACATTTGAGCCTAACAGTTTTGCTGATGGCTTTTGTTATTTATACAGCTGATGTTTGTGTAATTAACAGATTTCTGCAAGTAAATGCCTTTCTCGAAACCGTTAAAGTGGCCATGCATTTAATACCATGGCCTGTCTGTAGAATTGACTGTTTTGGACCAGGTTACCAGTTGCACAGTTAGTGCTGTGTTTGGGGTAAATGAAGTAATGTTTAGTTTTCTACTTTGTCTTATGTAAGGTAGAACTGTATGTATGTCACATTTGTCTGTAAAAGGAAAAGTATACAGTAATATTAAAATAATTTCTATGACTGTGAATTACTCATCTATTTTTCCAATTACTGATACTGTACATTCCTAGTGCTATTAGTTATATGTGTATGTAACTTTCACAGTTTCAGCTGAAAGTTGTACGTATTTCGTTTGATCAGGGCTCTTTAATCTCATGTGCTAGTCGAATGCCAACTCTAATGACATGTACACTAATAAAGAATTGAATAGTTGCAGTTATGACAGTCCAGTTATTGCTGAGTTTATAGCCTAAATATGGGAGTGATTTGCTGCTATAATTCCTTTGCAAAACTGAAGAAGAAAGAGATGGAACCTAACCGTTGAACTTCAGGGACAGTACTTATAACAGAACAAAACACTTTACATCCCTCTGGATTTTTGTCTAGTAGGAAGATAGAGATCATCAGAATCCCAGCCAGAGTTCCTGTCTTCCGAGGGACCCTTTGCATTTTAGAGAGGGTGATGTGTGTTTGTGCTTTGCTTTATGACTGCCTGGTTCCTTCCACTCATGTTAGTGCACGCAGAGAGGCCTCTGTTAAGTTGATAAAATAAATAACTATAGACTTTGTTCTTTGCCAAAGAAGATTGATAAAAATTGTGTCCAGTTATTTTGTGACTTTGCACCACCCTCTCCTTCCCTCTCTCACCGTGTGTACTATAGCTTGAACCATCACAGACATTTAGAAACCAAGAAAAAAAAAGAGCTACTAAATATCAAAAAGGGCATACGGTTTAGTAAAGGTCTAGTTTCACCTCACAGATGTATCTAAAGAAATACAACTTTATGTCACTTAAGAAGTTAGGGTCATCTGATTCCTTACAGCCGTTCTCAACCTGTGGGTTGCAACCCCTTTGGGGGCTCAAATTATCCTTTCATAGGGGTCAGATGTCCTGCACATCAGATATTTGTTATGATTCATAACAGCAAAACAGTTACAACGTAGTAAAAAATAATCTTACGGTTAGGGGATCACTACGACATGAGGAACTGTATTAAAGGGTGGCAGCATTAGGAAGGCTGAGAACCGCTGCCTTAGAGCCTTTTTTGTTTAACTTATGTAACCAGATGGTTTTGTATTTGTTTGAGGGAAGCGATTTCCCTTACTGGGTCATTTGTTTTCTCTGCTATTCTCATTTACTTTTTATGTTCAGTGTTTCAAATACACTTTGTACTAAAGGATTTTAAAGTACCAAAACTGTAACTCAGTACAGTGAATTGTTTTCTCTTATGATATTAATATTATCCAAGGAAATTGTATAAAGTGTTGTCAGTTTGATTATTGACACAAATAACATGTTTACAAATAAACTGTGGTGTTGATCAAATTGTTGTGGAGAGTGTCTAATTTCCTGGGACTTCTCTTTTAATATTAAATACACCTGTGCTTTTCAAAAACCTGGCTTTCCTGTGCTTTTTCTATAAACTTTAAAATTTCGTTCTAATACCAAATTTGCAGGAAAATTTCCATGTTAGACCAGGGATGTTCATTGTCTCTGCACTGGCTAGTTTTATGTCAACTTGATACAAGCCTAGAGTCACTTGGGAAAGGGGAACCTCAGTTGAGAAAATGCCTCCGCGAAATTGGCCTGTGGTGTGGGCAGGTCTGTGGGGCATTTTCTTAATTAGTGACTGATAAGGGTATCGACACTCCTGGCCTAGTGATCCTGACTGCTGTAACATAACACAGGCCATCACTGAGAGAAGTCAAGGGAGGAACTCTGAGAAGGCAGGAACCTGGAGGCAAGAACTGAGACAGAGGCCAGGGGTGCAGCTTACTGGCCTGAGGCTTGTAGCTTGCTTTAGTATACCAAAGATCTGGGAAGAGTTGGGAGAGGGGTGATGAGTAGTATTAAAACATGAAATTCTCAGTTAAGAAAAATGTTTAAAATTGAAGAAGAAAAGGTTGCATATAGCATAGGCTCTCTGTCTTATTCCAGCCCCTGGTAACTGTTTCCCTGCAATATTCTGATTGGATGGTGAAGTTGGTACCTGCTTCTTAAAATGAGCTCTTTTCCTGCCAGCCCCCTCTGTGGAGCCGTCTGCCAGTTCCACGTCATCCGTTCCATCCATTACAACGTGGATTACAACGTTTTCTCACGGATTACTTGTTTTTCGTCTCCTGTGGTTTTAGTGGGTCCCTGCACATGAACAAAAATTCAGTTTTCCATTTCAGAACTCTTCCAGCCTCGTGTTTTATTAAGGAGTGTACAGAAAAGTAGAGAGTGGTTTCGTCGTATAGGAGCCTTGGGCCACCATTCCTCTTTGACCGTGGTCAGTGCTTAGCCCTTTGGGTTCATGTAGACGGAGCACATAGATGATTTATATGCGCATGAGTGCACAGCTCCATCCCCTCTCTAAATTATTAGCTAAAACCTGGATACTACACAGTATTCTGTAATTTAGACTCACTATTAACTGAATTAGTTCCCACAGCTACAAGTGTCACATGTACCTCACTAAACTACCACTGATGACATATAACAACAGAATTTAAAGCAAAATCGCTGGGCAGTGGTGGCGCACACCGTTAATCCCAGCACTTGGGAGGCAGAGGCAGGTGGATTTCTGAGTTCGAGGCCAGCCTGGTCTACAGAGTGAGTTCCGGGACAGCCAGGGCTACACAGAGAAACCCTGTCTCACAAAACAAACAGCAAGCAAAAGCATCAAGAGGTAGTCACTGGGGGAGGGATGGGGTTTGAGGCAGGGTCTCACTGTGTAGCTCTGGCTGTCCTAGAAGTAGTTCTGCAGGCCTGGCTAGCCTTGAACTCCGATATCCGCCTTCCTCTGCCTCTGGAGTGGGATTAAAGGTGTGGACCTGTACTGTGCACAGCAGGTAGTCACATTTAAAGGAATGGGAAAATTTACAATTATCATAGTTTTTGTCTGTGTACAGGGAAAATTCAAAGATGAAACAAGATTAGAAATAAAATACTAGGAAATGATTTATCTACAACCATTTTTTATCATGAATATGGGAAAGGGATCCTAAATTTATTTTTTAGACTTTTGAGACATAAAAATGTAAAAATTATATATATATAATATATATATATTATATACATATATATATATATATAAATGAAATCCCATTTAGTGAACAGATTTCCCAATGTGTATGTAATTAACATCAGTTCTTCGCATTCTGAGAAACTTGGGCAAGGGAGGCTGTACTGGCTGGTTGTGTGTCAACTTGACACAAGCTGGAGTTATCACAGACAAAGGAGCTTCAGGTGAGGAAGTGCCTCCATGAGATCCAGCTGTAAGGCATTTTCTCAATTAGTGATCAAGTGGGGAGGGCCCCTTGTGGGTGGTGCCATCCCTGGGCTGGTAGTCTTGGGTTCTATAAGAAAGCAAGCTGAGCAAGCCAGGGGAAGCAAGTCAATAAGTAACATCCCTCCATGGCCTCTGCATCAACTCCTGCTTTCTGACCTGCTTGAGTTCCAGTCCTGACTTCCTTTGGTGATGAACAGCTGTGTGGAACTGTAAGCTGAATGAACCCTTTCCTCCCCAACTTGCTTCTTGGTCATGAAGTTTTGTGCAGGAATAGAAACCCTCACTAAGACAGAAGTTGTGCAGAGATGTTTTAAAAAATATTTTAAGATTTCTTTGAGAGTTTTATAATATACATATATAATGTCTTACACAGGCAATACAGCTATTATGAGTTTATGAGTGCAGTGGTCCTATCATATGTAGAAGACAGCTTTGGTCCATTCTTTCCTGACCTCTGGCTCTTAGAACCTTTTCACTCCCTTCTTCCATAATGTTCTGTGAGGCATGTGAGTGTGAGTGTGTGTGTGTGTGTGTGTGTGTGTGTGTGTTTCATGATTGAACATTCCAAAGACATTTATTTCTGCACTTTGACCAGTTGTGAGTTTCTGTGTTAAGGACCATCTGCTACACATAGACTCTTCTCTGATGAACGCTGATAGATATACCAGTCTATGATACAGAGATACTTATTTGGAAGATAGTTTAATACTATGTTCATTTAGCAAAATACTAGTAGGTTCATTCCTGGGGCATATAAGTTCCCTAGTCATGGGTTCTTGTTCAGATTTACAGCTTTAAGAGAGTTTCCTCCTGTGGAGTGTGCCTTAAACCCAATTACAAAGTGGTTTATTATTCCCATAACAGCTGCAACCCTGTTGCTCCATTAGGCATATCTTTGTCAGGCTGGTCTTTATCGTAGCTCACATGTTCAACAGTTTGGTAAGTCTGTTGGTGAGTTTTCTCCCTGAGCAGCCTAGAAAGTACTTCTGGTATATGTTCTTTTCAGCAGCAGGATCTGACTGTCAAGTTCTGGTGGCTATCCAAGAGCCATGACCATAACCTTTGCTGTCTGGGCCGTGGGGTGGGGTGGGAGGTGGAACATGGTTTCTGCAACACTCCTGGAACTTTGAATGTCCTCTTCTAGTCTTTCTTCAAATATTTATTTTTTTTATTTTATGTAGGCATGTATATGTGCACCTGAGTATATTTATGTGTACTATATGTGTACAATGTCCTTGGAGGCCAGAAGAAGGCATTGAATCCCTTGAATTGGAGTTACAGGTGTTTGTGAGTGACCTGATATGGCTGCTGCAAACTGAATTTGGGTCCTCTGTAGAACAGCAAGTGCTTTTAACCACAGGGCCATCTCTCCAGCCCGGGAGGTAGTCCATTCGTCTAGTTGCCGACTGTTTTCAGTTGTCCTTCATAGACCATGATAGAAACACATGGTCTACCATTATCTGATCAGATGGGGTCCTGTGGCTCATCTGGTCAAGAGTGAATAGACTTAATGGTATCCATTCTGGGAAGATCCCTTTAAAATCTCCCCGCTAGTGGAGTAACTAATAACATTTAAGATGGGGTGCTCTATCAGCCTGGGTGCCTGCAAATGATGACATGTCTACAGTGGGCCTAGTATGGTGTCATGGAAAAGAGTCCTCACACTGATCTGAAGATACTATTAAGTCCCCCCTTTTGTACACATGAACTGTGAGGTCACATGTTCTTCATATGTATCTATCAAAGTAGCACGTCACAACAGATGAACTGTAGAAGTGCATGAGAATCCAGCTGTCAAACAAAAATTGGGAGCAACGCTACTCTTTGGGGAAAGCTAGTAATTTTCATAAAATATGGACACATGCAGTAAGTTTACTGTGATTTGAGCTGAACTAATAAATAGTAATTTACTTTTTTCTCATTTTTAATTTCCAGTGCAGTCTATGTCAGTAATGTAGTCCACTCAGAAGCTCTTTGGGTTCCTCTACATTTTAAGGAACTTTTATTGTGTGTATGCATGCATGGATGGATACGGGTGTGGAGGTCAGAGGATAGCTTTCAAAGTCCCGTTCTCTTTCCACCAGGTGGGTCCTAGGGATTGAATTTAAGTCATCAAGGTAGGCAGCAGGCACTTTTACCACCAAGCAAGCTGTCTTGCCAGCACAACTAATTTCAAGCTTCTATAAGCTCAAAAATGGACAATTGTCTTTAAGCATTTCTGTGATTAGGGAGAGCTGTGTTTAAAGAGTGCCATCAGCCATGGTCCATACAATCACTTAAAGCATTTCAATCTTAGGAAATAGTTTTGAATTAAAGTTTTGTTCTGACATTCAATATAGACAACTTTTTCCCAGGGAGGAAAAAGAGGAAGAAAACATTCACTGCTCAGAGATAAACCGAGGGCTCTTCCTAGTAGGTTTTCCCACACACTCTCCAGCCACGCTTGCAAACACGCACCTCAGCACTCAGCGCTGTAGTTTATGTGGGCTTGGCCTCTTGCTGGTTTTCATCTCACAGAATTAAAGAGGTCAGGTCAAAAGACTTAAGGTTTTTTTCATATATTTAATATGTGCTCTGAAAATGCACTTTTAATATCAGTGAGAAATTTAATCATTTTCCTGTGTAGTTGGTGAGTGTCAGACAAATAAATTGTCTCGAAAGATCTTGATAGGACTAGAGAGATGGCTCAGTGGTTAAGAGCACTGACTGCTCTTCCTGAGGTCCTGAGTTCAATTCCCAGTAACCACACGGTGGCTCACATCCATCTGTAATGGGATCCAATTCACTTTTAGTGTGCGGTAAGACAGCTGCAGTGTACTCATACAAATAAAAAGTAAATAAATCTTTAAAAAAATCTTAATAAAATCGTTAGTGACACACCAATGCTGTGTCACTGGTGGACTTGGCTACTTTGTGGCTTTTCCTTTTTCCCACCTTTAGATAACACCCGCCCATCCACCGTTTCACCTCCTATCACTAGAGAAAGGATGTGTGTGTGTGGGGGGGGGGAGAGTATAAAGATTCCCGAATCTAATTTATTCCTTCTTTGAGCACAACACTAACAAACCACAACCAATCTCTCCCACCAATGATCATCAACCACCAAACCCTGCCTCTTGGGACCCCAGCGTTTATATACGCTCTGAAGATTTTCCAGGATTCCAAATGTCATACAGTTGCAGAAACTATCTGCAGCTGGCAAAACCATGCTTCTGCTAGAGCAGGAAGCCAATCATGGTTAGCTGCTGCTGACCATCCGAAGCTGCTTCCCATCACCACACCTGGGATTGAAGGGACAGAAAATGCAGCCTAGCCCTCCAATGGCCCAATAAGTCAGAAGTTTAGAAATACCTTCTCACTCCTAAGTAGCCATAAATACCTCAAATTCCAGACCCTGCTCTCTGCCAGTGGAGTGGGTAAAAGGTCACACTTCTTGCTATTCCAGAGACTGCTTTCTGTATAGAACTAGGTGAAAGGGCGTAAGACAGACCTTTGAATATATGATTCTGGCCTAGTAAGATAACAGGAAATGAGCTCACTAACCGCTTATCTGGCTTCTGTAAATTACTGGAGCCATAAAGGGAAGATAACACGCTGAAACCTCCGTCCTATCTAAACTGTAATTTGTTACCCCCACTCAAATGCAAACCTCTGAGACTATAGGAAACTGGTTGGTTCACGAAGCGCGGGCTTAGATGTTTTAAAATGATTGGCCTAGAAACTATAGAATGGTACAAATCGAATGGCCCTCACTGTGCGGGCTCTGGATGCTATGAAATGATTGGCTTGCAAGGCTCGGGCTTTGTTGTAACCCTATAAAAGCTGCCCCAATTCTGCACTCGGAGTCCACAGTCCTCTACCCCTGTGTGGCGTACAACTGTGCACCCCAGCACGCTTGGTATTAAAATCCTCTTGCTGTTGCATCAAGACCGTTTCTCGTGAGTGTTTTGAGCTGTCACCTTTCCTGAGTCGGAGCGTGGGGGTTCCTCTCACCTTGAGGGCCTTTCAGGATTAAAATGAAAACATTCTTATACTATGTCTGTGGGGTTTTTTGGTTGTTTTTTGTTTTTTTGTTTTTTTAGAAGCCCAAATTGTCCCTACACAACACCAGTGGGCTAAAGCGGAAGTTACTTGTTTGGAAATTAAATTCACAGGTAAATGTCTCATTTTCAAAGCTCAAACCACCAGATGGAGTTTGAGTTTTATTGATTTAATCCAGGCTGGCCTTCTGCCTCAGGCTTTGGAATGTGAGAAAAACAGATGTACTAGTTTGAACAGACTTTAAGAGGCTCAAGAGACCAAAGAATAAGACCAGACAATGAAACCTACTGACCTAGTTTCCTTTCCACTGCTGTGATAGAACAATGTGACAAAAGCACCCCAGGGGAGGAAGGGTTTACTTTTAGCGCATAGCTCCAGGTCACAGCCCATCACAGCAGGGAATTGAAGGCAGGAAGAACTTAAAACAGCTAGTCACACCATACACAGTCAAGAACACAGAGAGATGAACGGATGAACACCTTCCACTCAGCTCACCTCCACTCTGACATGATGCAGGATCCAAACGCAGGGAATGGGGCCACCCGAGGTGGGCTGGGTCTTCCGATATCAGAATGATCAAGACAATCATTCACAGATATTCCCACGGAACAACCAGATCTAGACAATACCGCATCGAGATTCTCAAGAGATTTTAGGTTGTATTGAGTTGACGGGTAAACCAGCCAGCAAGCTTGTGGTTATTGTCTTAGAGTGTGAGAAAAGATAAGAGCTTGTGATGTTTTGCATATGCTTGGCCCAGAGTACAGCACCATTAGGTCTGTCACTGTGGGCATGGGCTTTAATACTCCTAGATGCCCAGGAGCCAGTCTTCTAGCAGCCTTCAGATGAAGATGTAGAACCCTCAGCTCCTGCACCATGCCTGCCTGGATGCTGCCCTGCTCCACCTTGATGATAATGAACTGAACCTCTGAACCTGTAAGCCAGCCCCAATTAAATGTTGTCCTTATAAGAGTTGCCTTGGTCATGGTGTCTGTTCACAGCACTAAAACCTTAACTAAGACAGACCTCCCTGAAATTTTAGATGTCATTTCACATATTTTGTTACTTTTGTTTGTTATGCCCATCAGACACCTTGAGTGCTTTTCATTTTCCAAACAGGCATCTACTTAGCCCCAGGCAGAATCGCCAGACAGCAGCATCAGTTTAAGCGTTGTTTACTCTCCTTTCTTCGAACATCACTGCAGTAAAACCACGTGCCAGAAGGGCATACTGACCCAGGGAAGCTTCTCTTTACTGCGTCGCCCAATGTTTTTATAGCTAGTTTGTAAAAGGCCTTTTGTTCAGCTCCCTGGAGTGGCGTTGCCGAGCCTGGGGGGTACACAGATGTGTCTGTTTGAAGTCCCACCGCTGCGGTGAGCTTGGTGAGTTCTCTGAAGTCCCACCGCTGCGGTGAGCTTGGTGAGTTCTCCCAGGCTGTGGCTTCCTATGCAATCTCTTCTTTCCCTGTGGGTGGCAGTGTTTCACTTCTCTATCCTCGTTTCTATTATTTTGTTTGTTTGTTTTACAAAAAGGATAAGCAGGATTCAGACTCTCCACACCCACCTCTTATTAACTCTAGTGTGTTCACTTGGAAAACCACATTGAGACCATCAGGACCTCCTACCTGAGGCCGGTTCTGAAGACCTTTCTAGGAGTCAAGGTGCAGACAACACAGCCTTCTTGTCACAAGGCCACTTGAATGTGAGTGGAGGTGGCTCATACTGTTGGGCTTCTCTTCCCCAAAGCAAAGCCTGCTTTTCCACAAGCTCCAGGGAAAATGTAAGTTTGGGCCTGTGTGCCTGTAACTGTGGACAGAGTGATTGGGCTTGATCTGATTGGTTATCCTGAGTCATGTGGCCGTGCAATTGACAGGTGTATCAGAACCAATGGAATCACTCAAGAATTATAGTTTTTAATAAAAAAAAAAGCTTTCTCCTACCAATGTGTGCGTGAGTGTGTGTGTGTGTGTGTGTGTGTGTGTGTGTGTGTGTGTGTCTGTGTGTGTGTCTGTGTGTGAGCATGCCACAGAGCATATGAGGAGGCCAGTCCAACCTCTGCTGTCAGGTCTTGCCTTCCACTGTTTGAGGCAAGGCCTCTTGTTCACTGCCATGCACATCAGGCTAAGTGGCCCTCAAGCCTCTAGTGATTATCCTGTTTTTACCTCCTGTCTTCCTATAGCAGCACTGGGATTACAGATGTGTACACCACCACATCTGATTTCTATGTCAGTTCAAGTTGATAGGCTTGTAGGGTAAGCGGTTTCCCCACAGAACAATGCCCCTAGCACCTGAAGAGTTCTAAGCTGGTGTCTTAGCTCTCTTTTCTGCTGCTGTGACAAAATGCCTGGCAAGAGTAACTTAAGGAAAGGTTGGTTTGTCCTAGTCACATTGTGAGGGGCAGTCTTAGTGTCTGCCTCCTGAGACTGTAAGCCCCATGAGGTCAAGGATTTCTGTCTCTTTGTTTGTTCAATGATGGAACAAAGTTCCTTCTCTACCTTCTGCACTGTCATGTGGCCAACTCGGTAACTGTGAATGAATGAATGAATGAATAAATGAATGAATGATTTATATGTGTGTGTCTGCTTTCTCTTTTGAAGGTCCTCTTTTTTAAATTAAAGTTACTTATTTATACATGTGTGTATGGTTGTGGGAAGGTACACATGTGATGGTGGGGGAGAAGTACCTGTACTTATGTGCCTGTGTAGGCCAGAAGATGGCACTACATATCACAACTGGAGTTGCACGCGTTTACAGAATGCTAGACTTGCTATGTGGGCCCTGGGATCCTGACTGTGGCCTTCATGATTGCGTAGCGAGCACTGAGTGCTGGGCCATCTTTCCAGTCCCCACCAGTCTTTTCTGTGGGGTTATTGGAAGCAAAAGAAACAAACTGAAACCCCTGGAACTCAAGCAAGAGTTATTGAAACTGGAAAGGAGCTCATTGAGTAAGCAGTGGGCTGTGCGCCGGTACAGTCCACTTGCTTTACAGTGGCCTTGGGAGGCAGTGAAGATCTTGCCCTTTGTTGGCAGTATTCACAGTATTGTCTCAAGTTACAAGGCATAGCCGGGGAAAGAAAACCTAGAGACTATACTCTCAGTGACAGACCTGCAATGTTGGCTCCGCAAGTCTAGCCAGATGCTTGGTGCCTCTGCAGGGATAACAGGTACAGCAATGGCTTTTGATTTATTTGAAGGATAGAATACATGACTGCTTTGCAAGAGCTGACTAAAGAGGAAAACGTAGCCACTTGGGTCTGGACTTTGAGAGCAGTAACCGCTTGCGATTGGCGGTTGGCATTAACACAGTTACTGGCTGGACGCATGGACTCGGAAGCTAAGATGGGAGAACTCAGGATGCCATAGAAGGTGCCTTGGGACCTGAACCCATGCTGCGGGGGCTGTCGTCCTTTAGAACCTAAAGACCAGGGGCTTGAAGCCCAGCGAGTGAATGTGGAATCATGCAGAGCAGAAACAGGAAATGGGGTGCGGTGGGGCAGAGGAAGAGGGAGGGAGGGAAGGAAGGAAAAGGAAGGGAAAGAGGACAGAAGGGGAAATGGGAAACAAGGGGGAGGGGAAACACGGAAGGGGAGAGGGAGGGGGTCAGAGCAGAGAAGGCAGAAGTTGTGCCTCTGAGATCCTGCCAGTGCCTTTGTCTCGGGTGTCTGTTTCTGAGGGTCCCTGGACCACCGTCCCGGCTCCTTTGTCTTAATTCTCAAAGGTTAGCACTGTTGAATGAAATTCCATTTGGGTTTAAGCTTTTGAAATGGATCCAAGTCTCTCATAACAGAGAGTCCTGGTAAATGGACTTCTGATGTGGTAGGAAAACGAGAAAGAGTTCTCTAGGTCACCAGACTCCATGCTAGGTACAGCCTAAGTCAGCATCCCTTCCTTTGAGCTCAGAGACGTTCTCCTCAGAATCCTTCTTGGGGATCCAGACCATTGGAGCTGACGGCCGCTGAAGCATATTTGTCATCCTCGGGAAAGGATCGTATTTATGTCAGCACATCTCGTCCTTGCAACGACTCAGTTGAAATAGCTCATCTTCCTGGACAACTTGATTAGATTTGACGTCCCCTAGGAGATGCACCACTGAGGCCTGAGGCCTGTAGGTGTTTCCAGAGAGGTCGAACTGAGGGAGAAAGACCCACCCTGAATATGGGCAGCCCTGTCCCTTGGGCTGGGGTCCCGGGCTGAATGAAAATGGAAAAAAAAGAAGCAGTAGGATTCATTTTTCTTCTTCCTAACTGTGGAGGCAATAAGACCAGTTGCCTCATGTTCCTGTCACAATGCTTGCCCCACCCCAACTCCCACAACCCACCCTCAGGATAGACAGCATCTCTAAACTGGGAGTGAAACCAAACACTTCCGTAAATTGCATTAGCCAGATATTTTGTCACAGCAATGAGGAAAGTGCTAAGGCGTACAGGAAGGGGGACTTTCATTCCACAAAGCTGAACATGAGCATCTGAGTCACATCGGTGGATTGCTTCAGGTGACTCAGCTTGCTACCGGCTCAAGCTCAGGCTACACCATGACCCATGACATCACACGACGCATCATGAAGCTGGGGCTTCCAGCTGCAACTTTGGAGCTATGACCACCGTGGGCTCCATGTTCCTTTCAAGGAAATGGGTTGCCCTGAGGGAAGAGTTCTGGAATTAAACTATCTCCAAGTCCTAGTGTGGAGATAGCTAAGAAAGAAGATCTAGTGTTGGGTCAATGGGAGTAGATGTGGCATAGGAACTTTGGTCCCCAAATACATTCTGCCTGCAAATATCTCTGCTTAGAGAGTTAAAGAAAATGACTTCCCTGTAGGAATGTCACGAGGTCCATGTAAGGTGTCCCTGGTGTTTGTTGTCTCATATATCCTTAACTATTTATTTTGTTATTTCTGTGGTTAAAATTTTATTTTCCCCCCAAATAGAACTACCCTGTAAGAATTTTGTCAAATGATTGCTTTTTGCTTGGGAAATATAATCCTGCGAACTGAAGGCGTTCAAAGCAGCCATCATCCATTTTAAAAATCCAGTGAACATCCAAATCAATGCATTTCTTCAAAGCAAAACTGACTTAAAAGAACTCGGTGTGTTTGGGGGAGTCCATCTTATAATGATTTATACAGCACACCCCTGAGAGACTGGTGTTGGAAACTAAGTCATGGTGGAACCAATGTTTGTGTGATGTCAAGGTCTGAGGACAAGTTTGCAAGCCATGTTGTGCAGATTCATGTGTGAGAGTGGACTGGAGAACCAGGGACTGAGCTTGTTTTTCTCTTTCTTCCTCTTTGGTTACCAAAAGGGTAACTGACAGAGAGAAATGTTGAGGGAAGGAGAGGAAGAAAGATTGAGATAGGTATAGAGCTAGAAAGAAAGAGAGGGAAGGAGAGAAGAGAGAAGGGAGGGAGGGAAGGAGATAGTGAGCATCCTTGAGCAAGTATAGCCTGGGTGGTGGCTCCGTCAGTGCCCAGCGATACCCTGTTTATCCCTTTCTTTGTTTTAAAATAGAATATCTTTTATTATTTATTCATTGACAATTTCACACATGTCAACAATGCTTCCTGGTTATATGCGCCCCAACTCCTCCCTGCTACTCCTCCTAAGCATCTCAGTACCGTTACTCTTTCTGATGCATGGTCTAATGTTCTTCCGACCTCCCTGAGGTCTGACTTGACCCATGGTTTGCTTTATCCCGTAGGATGTAGATACCAGGGAAGACCTCATTTCCAGGGCACAGTCTCCTAGTGCCTGTGCAGTTTGCTCACTCCCTTACCTCTGTCATTCTCACTGATGTCATACCCATCAGCCTGTGTCCCCTGGTGTGGCCACTGTGGACTGCAGGCCCTGCCAACCTGTGATGGATGGATGGATGGATGATGGATGGATGGATGGATAGATGATGGATGGATGGACAGATGATGGATGGATGGATGGATGATGGATGGATGGATGGATGATGGATGGGTGGTGATGGATGGATGGATGGATGATGGGTGGATGATGGATGGATGGATGGATGATAGATGATGGATGGATAGATGGATGGATAGATGGATGGATGATGGATGGATAGATGATGGATGGGTGGGTAATGGATGGATGGACGGATGGATGATGGATGGATAGATGGGTGGATGATGGATGGATGGGTGGGTGATGGATGGATGGATGATGGATGGGTGGGTGATGGATGGGTAGATGATGGATGGATAGATGGATGGATGATGGATGGATAGATGATGGATGGGTGGGTGATGGATGGATAGATGATGAATGGATGATGGATGGATGGATGGATGATGGATGGGGGATGGGTAGATGAATGGATTAATGGGTAGAGGTGACATGAGGGAGGACTCTTTGTTTGCTTAGCTACCGACTTTTGATGTTTGTTTGCAATATATTCCGTATCCTATCCTAACTTACTCATCATGTGACCTTGGGCAAAGAACTTTAATCTGACACTTGACCATTTCCTTTTACCAAATGGCTACCTTGATTCATGTAGTTTGGTTTTCAGAATGGCTTAGGGAGTCTAGCATGGAGTTCACCCCATGTTGTGTGTCTTAGGGTTCTATTGCTGTGAAGAGACATCATGACCATGGCAACTCTTAGAAAGGGAAATATTTAATTGGGACTGGCTTCAGTTCAGAGGTTTAGTCCATTATCATCGTGGTAGGAAGCATGGAGACGTGGTGCTGGAGGAGCAGCAGAGTGTTCTATGTCTGGATCATCCAAAGGCAGCAGGAAGAAAGTGAGACCCTGGGCCTGGCTTGAGCACTTGAAACCTCAAAGTCCACCCCATGATACACTTTTCTCCAACAAGGCCACACCTTCTAATAGTGCCACTCTCTAGTGACAAAGGATTCAAACATGAGTCTATGGGGGCCCTTCTTATTCAAACTACCACAGTGTGGATAGGTAGGAAGGATACAAAAGCATTGTTCCATACAACAATGAGGTGTTTGAATTATACAGTAAAGTGTGTCCCCAGCATGAGCCACGGTTGACATTGGATTGACACCAAGGATATGGAAGGGAGCCCTTCTCACTGTTCATTTATTTCTTGGGTAGCTATTTAGTGAGGTGGACATACCAGGAGTATGGTTCTGAATCTCACACAGCCAGGGGCCATTTGTGAGCCCTGGCCTCAGGCTACCTGTGCTGTCTAATGGCCAGGTTGCCCCATTTCACCTTCCGCCACTGAGGCTTTCTGTGCCTGTTGCTATGGAGACTTCGGGGGGGGGATTGATGTTATGAATCTATCTGGATTTTTACATCTCCCAGAAGCAGAGGCAAACCCAACCAACCCAAGCAGCGGAAAACAAGGACAGCATAGTCTCCAAAGCATTGCAAAGGTCACTGAGACCCCAGGAAGGGAGAGCCAGTCTTGGAGGCCACATGGTCGAGGGCTCATTCTGAACTGTGCTAGCTACAGTCCTTCCACGCTTCAAACTGACCTGCTGGCTCTGCTGGTGGAACTGCTTGGCTTCGTCACCACCCTTTGTGGGTCACACGGTCCCTGCTTCTCCTGTCCAAGCCATGAGCCAGCCCATACAGTGTCACTCTTCGAAGGGCTTTCTTAAGAGAGATGGATGGAGACTTGGGGCTTCGGGTGGCTAATGGTGTGTTTCAGCGTGAGATATGATGTCCCCGTGGGGATATGGACATAGTGTTGAGGTTCATAAAAAAATGAGAATCGATTCTGCTTTTGCTTTTGCTTTAGTGGCAATCTAAAAATTCATATCCAGCTGCCTTTGTTTTATGACCATCTATAGGAACCGTAACTTCAGTGGTAAGCCTGCTGCTATCAACTGCAGCTCTTTTCATTTGAGAGTGCAATTGGGCAGGGAGCAGAACCCCAGTGAACTCAGAATGATGTGTCCCTAGGCAACAGCAGGCCATCTGGGCTCCAGTCTCTGCAGGAAGGTGCTGTGGAATCTGCTCACGATAAATAGCAGGGAAGCAAACCGTATGCGAACAACCCCAGATGGCAGGCAGGCAGGGCCCCCTCTGGGGTGAGTAGCAGTCAGTCCACCCCCCAAAAACCCCCACCCCAGCACAGCACCAATGCCTGGCCCAGGAAATGAATGCTGCTAAAGAGGATTTTACAGCTTTACAGACCTGCTGGTATCCATTTAATATGTTGGTTGAAAAACCATTGGAGGATTGTCAGCATGAGGATTCCATGCCCACATGTTCCATGAGACAAAACATCAAGTAAATTGCATAATAGCAAAATTAAAAAAAAACACAAAACCTAACTACATTAACATCAAGAATCCCAGAGTCTTCTCCATTGAGACGGGATATGGACACAGCTTGAGTGTGCAAAGCTGTGAGCTCATGCAGGCTCGAGGTGGGAGTAGGAGGGACTGTTCAGAGGAAAGAAGAGCAGACAGAAAGCTTATGATGAGAAAGCATTGTGAGGAAGTGGGTCATGGTAGCAGTACAGCGTTGGCTTCAGTGGAAAACACCACACGTTCAACGAGACATTATTACAGAATGTAAGCACAAATCCTGCCTGGCACATAGTAGGTGTTTAACACTCACACGAGTGAATGAATGGATGCCTACAGGAAATAGATGAAAAAGGCTGTTGGACCTGTTCGACCTCACAAAGCCACTGAGCAGTGAGGACTTGGTGACATTGGAACAATTACCAAGAGAGGAAAAATCGGTGACAAAATAAGAGTAAATGAATACGATTTGGATACAAAAAAAATCTAAGTAGCTATGGGGGCTGGGGTGAAGGTAGGGGATACTGTATGTGTGTTAGTCTATTAGTGCTGTCATAACAAAAGAGCCCAGACTTCATAGCCTAAACAGCATGGTGATGGACTGGCCCTCTTCCTGGCTCACAGAGGGCTGTGTTATTACTGCATAGACATAGAGATAGATGGATGGATAGATAGATAGATAGATAGATAGATAGATAGATAGATAGATAGAAATATATAGGCAATAGATGATAGGTAAATAGGTATATTATAGATGATTGATAGATGATAGATAGATAGATAGATAGATAGATAGATAGATAGATAGATAGATAGATAGATAAAAAGATAGAAATATATAGGCAATAGATGATAGGTAAATAGGTATATTATAGATGATTGATAGATGATAGATAGATAGATCGATAGATAGATGATAGATAGATGATAGATAAATGAATGATAGATCATAGACAGGTGGTTAGATGTATTACAGATGATAGATAGGTAATAAATGACAGAAAAAGAGAAAAGATAGATATGGATGGATGATAGACAGACATGATAGATGATCTATATAGATATATGATGGATAGATAGATAATAGATAATGGATACATAATTGATGGATGGATGATGCATAATCTACCAGTCAGTGTGTCTGTCTGTCTGTCTATAGAGATATGATATATACATGACAGATGAGAATCCCCTTTCCTCTCTTCCAAGAATACCAGTCCTAGAGGAACACAACCCCATGACTTTGGTCTAACCCTGATTATCTATCTCCCCAAAAGCTGTGTCTCCAAATAGTCACTTTGAACATCAGGACTGTAACATGTATATTTTGGGTTACACAATTCAGTGTATAACCATCCTTATTAATTATTTCTACATTATAGGAGGTATTTTCCTTTACCAGGTGCTTTGCCACACGACATTTTTTTTTCTTCAGAAAAAGAAACCCTTTGCCTTTTCATTCTAGGACAGCAGCATGTAAATACAAGATAAAATAAATCTGCTTCTGCCAATATCAACACAGCCCTTTTAAATGGCCTTGAGGATGCCCCCAGGACAGTGCAAGGACCATCTCTCTAGTTCTGAGGGATTTCCCTCAGACCCACAGGAGTCCCCACAACCATGGAGCAACTGTTCCCTCTTCTCCCTTCTTTCTCCTGACACAATGAATCAGCTTTTTCACTCAGTAGATTTGTCTATTCAGGACATTTCACATAGAGTCACATAGGCCATGGCCCCTGTGGTTGCCTTCTTTCACTTATACTGTCTGTAGGTTCAGCCATAATGTCAGTGTGATGGAGTATCGATACATTCTGTTATTCACGTATACACCTCATCAATGACATCTTTGTCCATTGGTTGTTTCTAGCATTTGACTATTATGAACAGGGCCATATCTTCTCAAGAAAAAAGTTACTTTAAACCTTGTTACCACCCTTGATGGAATTTTGTTTGATGCTTGAATGGAGTTCCTGATAAGACACCTCTATCCACGCCTTCTTCCCTACAGATTTGGTACCCTGTCCCTGCTCACCCAGGGGATATCTGCTTTGCTGGAAGCCAACATTCCTTGGGCGTTGTGACTTGCTAAGTATGATGGCCTACACTGATCATCAACCTGACAGGACCCATAATTATTAGGAAAGGAATCTGTGGGGGGATTTTCTTAATTAGGTTCACTGAGGTGGGTAGACCCAACCTAATAGTGAGTGGCAACATCTTGTGGGCTGGGGTCCTCGACTGCATAGAAATGAGAGTGGGAGGTGAACGCTTCCTGATGGGGAGCCATGTTATCAGCTCCCTCAAGTTTCTGCTGCCAAGGCTTCCCTGCTGTGATAGGTAGTAAGTACCATAAGCCAAAAACATACAAAGCAAAGCAAAACAAGACCTTTCTCTGTTAAATTACATCTGTCAGGGTGTCTTATAACAATGAGACAAGAAACTAATACTCTCAGCTTTTACTTTTTACCATGAGGAAAAACAAAACAAAACAGAAGACTTAAAACAACCCACTTCTCAGAAAATGCCTGGAGTTTGTAACTTTGGGAGGGCATGCAAAAATATTTCATAAGAAAATCAGATTCTTTTCTTTTTTGAAGAGTTCTGTGTTTCCTATTCCCAAATGCCAGGAGTATTAGCTTTGGGTGCTTACTTATGTGCCAACCTCTAGTCATTAAAAAGGGCAGCAGGTTTTTTGGGTTTTTTGTTTGTTTGTTTGTTTCTTTGTTTTTGTTTTAGAACCACATTATATCCTTGTAAATTGAGAAAAATGAGCAGAATTAGCAAACAACGCCAAATATCTTTTGGGATTATAAAAGTAATTACAGATAACTCAGAAGACACAGAGCATATAGCTGCCGAGAGTTCACCCCCTTCAGTTCAGAACCCAGAGCCCATCCCTGTGTTTGGTGTGTTAATGAAGTCATGTGTCTGTTGCTCGAGGCAGACTCTAGGGGGCCTTAGAGTCCTGTCCTAGTTACAGTCTCTAGACCTGGACAGCAATCCTGCAAGCCCTGCAGTTTTCCCACTTCAACAAAGGCTTTGCAGAAACCATTAATCAGCTGGGTATGCAGAACTTTTCGAGAGAAGAGAAGAATAACATGAAAGCCGGGTACTTTGAGGTTGCAGCCAAAGGAGGCTTACCCTTTGGTACAGTTGAAAAATGTCTCCATCCTTAGTTCTCGCAGTGGAAGAATGCATAAAATAGCCTTGCACGCTGTCCTGTTCAATGTCTTGCAGGCTTTTTTCAGTAAACAGTAGCTTGTCTGCTTAACAGCGTAACACCCAGCAGCTGTTTCCTTATATAAATGAAGCTTAAAATGAAAACAAGAAAGCGATTTCTTTTTTAGCTATGTAAATCACAATGTTCTGAACCTAAAATTACAGCCATTTTCTAGCTACAATTAAACAGCATCAGGCACCAAACCCACCAGTCAATCAGGTTGCCAATCAGTCTTGAGTAGTAGACATCGTTTTCCAAGTGGGGAGGGTTAACAATGGCAGGAAAGGGACAATTAATCCTCCAGTGTGTGGCAGCCTCCGTGCAATCATTTGGTCCCTAACCCCCATCATTAGCTGGAGGCTCAGAAAACCTGGTAGAGCTTGTGGGAAGTTCACTATCTCAGGTCCATCTGAGCAGCAGTCCTCTATTATACATTAGTGGAGCACCTGTGTGGGAACACAGCCCAACAGACTGTTCAGGAAGAACAAATGAAACCTACTAAGAAATAGCACTACACACCTTTTAGAGAGCTCACACAAAAAATTACAGACAACACTGAATGCTGGAAAGGACCAAAACCTCTGATGTTACTTGTGGAAATTTAGGACAGTCACTTTGGAAAGGTGAGTTTGCCAAGACTAAAGACACAGTTAACATGCGACCCAGTATTGACACCCCTGGGCATTTATTCTGGGGGGAATGAGAGGTTATGCTCACACAAAACCTTCACACAATTATCTACTGCAGCTGTGACGGCTAGTTTTAATTGCGAATTGGGCACAACATTGGGTCACTTCAGAAGAGAGCCCTAGTGAGGAACTGTCTACATCATATTGTGTCAGGGGGTGTCACAGTTAGACTCTGTGGTCAACTTGACACACCTGGGAATGGGGAACTTCACTTGCAGAATTGCTTCCATTGGCTTGACCAATGGGTGTGTATGGGGCATTTTCTTGACTTTAGATTGATGATTAAAGGCCCAGCCCACTGTAGGCGGTACACTCCTTAGTGAGCTGGGCTTAAGCTGTATGAGAAAGTTAGCTGAGCATGAGCCTGGAAGCAAGCCAGAAAGCAGCGACTCTTTGTGGTCTCTGCTTCAGTTCCTGCCTCCAGACTCCTGCTTTGAGTTCTTGCTCTGGCTTCCTTCAGTGACGGACTGGAGCTTATAAGTCTAATAAACCCTTTCTTTCCAAAGTTGGTTTTGATCAATATTTCATCACAGCAATAGGAAACAAGCTAGAACAAGGTCTGGGGTATGTATTGTTTGTCTTCATTGGTATGGGAAGACCCTCTCTAACTGTGAGTGGCAGCTTCTAGTCATTGCCCAGATAAAAGGACACAGAAGAAAGAAAGGTTTTTGTCCCCACCGCCCCTGCTTCAGGCCTTCACTTTGGCTGGTGAGTTCATCTGTCTATCTATTGCTTAGCCTATTCGTATATTCATATTAGAACCGAATTCTTCAGGCTTCCAATACATATGAAAAACAGTGGCTCATCAGGAATCCTCCAGACCTTTGGTGCTATTCTGGTACTGCCAAGGCACTGAGTCTCTTAGGCCGAGTAGCTGCCAGATTCTCTTACCTCTCTGGTGAGAAGACAGCTATGGCTGGACCACTCCAACTGCATCATCTAAGTCAATTTAATGAATCCTCTTTTTAGTATATATTGATTCTGTGGATTATATTCCTTTAGAGACCCCTGACTAATATAGCAGCTTTCTTTGTAACAGTTTCAAATGGCAAACACCTCAAATGACCTTCAGTGGCTCGATGGCTATACAAACTCTGGTCCATCCTTGAAAGGGACTACTACACAGTCTCATTTGTGTCCCAAGGTTTTGGAATGGTTGATTTGTAAGGATGGAGTACAGGTGAGTGGTTTTCAGGGGTAACTGAAGGCAAGAAAAAGAGAGTAAGCTGGAGGGCATAGCAGGGTAGTGTGAAGTGTTGAAGATATGAACCACAACAATGGCTACGGGGACAAAAAGGAAGGTGTGACGAGGGAGGGCATGGTGGGCAGATGCTATGGATTACTTGGGTGATGATGCTGGATGGATGCTTGGGTGATGTTGGATGGACTCCCTCATCCTCAGGTAGCATCCCGGCCTGCCAGCCCAACCAGCCTTGTACAGTTTTCCTTTTTGTCCCGGCTCCACTACAGCTTCTTTCATAGGCACCCAACCACAGTCTACAGGCTGCTCTCTCTCCTACCCTACTCTACTGTTCTCAGAACGTCTGGTGACTTCCCTCCCACACTATGCATTATTGACCAAGGACTTCCCAGTGTCTGCACAACTCTTCTATATCCCTAGAACTTGACTTTGAGCCTTGAAACGAAATTCATAACAAAGTAGCCTGCAGCTTTAAAGAGGAATAGTCACCTTCTACTGCCCACGAGGAGAGGGAGAAAGGTGATGAGCTACAGCCACATTCTGGGCTAGAGGCCACTGGTAATATAAGGTTTACAGAGGTAGTGCTGGGAGCTCCTGGATGAAGAAGTGGCTTCTCCCACTTGCTTAAATTCACCAGAGGTTCCTAATGAACTGGACTCATTATTTATGCTGCTCCTTCAACTAGCTTTCACTTCTGTCCTCCATACTCCTTAAAGTAATGTGCATGTGTGCATGCTTAGCATGAAGAAAACCAGAAGACTATAAAATATGGTGGAAATCACCACAAAATTCTCAGCTCTGTTCCCTAGACTCACGCATTGTAGGCAGCCCTGTGGATCCCTGCCAAACTTTTCCAGGACACGTAAAATTGCTTCTTTCTTTGGCGTGTTTGTCTTACAAATATTATATGCCATGTGGATCTGGCTTCTTTTCCCCCTTTTTAAAAAAGACTCATTTATATGAGTCCACTGTAGCTCTCTTCAGACACACAAGAAGAGGGCATCTGATCCTATTACAGATGGTTGTGAGCCACCATGTGGTTGCTGGGAATTGAACTCAGGACCTCTGGAAGAGCAGTCAGTGCTTTTTTTTTTTTTTTTTTTTTTTTTTTTTGTAGCATGACTCCAGCCAGTTCTGAGGCTGAGTAGGTTTAGTTTTTCCCAAACTGATTTTATACCATTTTAATTACATGCAATTAATAAGGTTCTAGGTTAAGGAACAAGCAAAACAATAAACACAAATAGTCAAGGAACAAGCAAAGCAATAAACAAAGTCCTGTGATCACTGTTTCTAAGGGCTTATGAGGATGACCAAGATATCTGAGCCTACTTCCCTGTCCTAGCCCAAAGTCATATTCATACTTGAAGCCTAATTCTTTGTTCTAGCCTAAAATTAGATTCTGGCCTGAACTTATTTCCCTGTTCTAGCCTAAAATTAGATTCCTGCCTGAGCTTACTTCCTTGTCAGGGCCCAATGTCAGATTCCTGCCTGAAGTCCATTTCCTTGTCCTTGGCCAATGTCAGATTCCTGCCAAGTGGCCCCCAAAACTCTCCACATCTCCCCATTTTTTATTTCATAAACAAGACTGCACCTGTCTTAGGGGTTCTGACAAGAATGCCTTCCTTACCCATTGTGGAACATGAATAATCAAAAGTAATGCTATTCTGTCTTAGGTTGGTAAGGCTCTATGCAGAACATACCCGTCATTGGCTGCCAGCCTGTCAATAACTCTGGGGGTCCATTTTTAGTTTCAAGCCATATACTTTGGCAGCCAACATGTTGATGTTGTTAAAGGCAAGTTTTATTACAATGGGCAGCAATAAAAGTATTCCCAGGGGCTGGAGAGATGGCTCAGTGGTTAAGGGCACTGACTGCTCTCCCTGAGGTCTTGAGTTCAATTCCCAGCAACCACATGGTGGCTCACAACCATCTGTAATGGGGTCTGATGCCCTCTTCTGGTGTGTCTGAAGACAGAGACAGTATACTCATATACAAAAAAATAAATAAATCTTTTATAAAAAAGTATTCCCAGGACAAGAAGGGCTAGCATGATCATGGCTATATATGTCATTCTTGAAGCTTGACCAGTCAGTGCTCTCAACTGTTGAACCATCTCTCCAGCTTAAGGCATGTCTTCAGCCTCATGCACCCCGTCTGTTTCTTGTAACTGACTTCCCTCCTTTGCTGATCCTCCCACCATGTCTGAAGAAGATGCTGGTTGACAGCATCCATTATCGTTAGGCCTCTTGGTTGCTTGGAGGCAAGAGAAACAAACTACATTATGAAGGTTAATCCTATTGTCAACCTGAGAGTCACTGTGGAAACGAACTTCTGGGAATGATTAGATTGGGTAAATTGAGGCAGACAGATGGGTGCTACCATCCATTGGCTGACATCCCAGACTGAATAAAACAGAGATCATAAGCTGAACACAACACCCATGGCTCTCTGTTTCCTGATTGTCTTGAGCCTCTCTCTGCCTTGATAACTTCCCTACCATGATGGATTGAACCATAAAACACTGATTCAAAAATAAACCCTTCCTTCTTCACTAGAAGAGAATGCCAGCCAAAGAAGCAGCATAAACCATGGAATCCAGTTCATTAGGAATCTCTGGTGGGTTTGAGCAAGTTGGAAGAGCCACTTCTTTACCTAGGAGCCCCAGGATCACCTGCATGAATTTTACATCACCAGTGGCATGTAGCCTAGAATGTGGCTGTAGCTCATCATCTTTTCCCCCATTCTGGTGTGCAGGAGAAGGTGACTTGTGCTAGATATTTTACTGCAGCACTGTGTAAAGTAACAAATACATAAATTAAGGTTCTTTTAAGGGGTGTCATCGATAATAAAGGATCTACAATGTTGATGGAACTCATGGATGAGACTGAAGTAGCTTCAGAGACAATGCAATGAATATCAGGACTCTCCAATCCCACTTTTAGAAAGTCTGCTTCTCACTTATGTCTTCTAAGACTTGGTTGTTTTACTTTTCTAGCTCAGACTGTGGAAAACCTGGCCTCCAACCACTCCGATGTTTACACATTGCAGACCCAGCCACTGTGGAGGAATCTGGACTCCATTCTAGCTCTTATAGTCTCAGGAAAGGGTATCACATCACCCCAGCCCCAGGAAAGGGTATTGCATAATCTGGTTATGTCCATCATAGACACGTCAGGTAAGAGAACCGAGGGGTAGGTGAATCAGGTGGACTAGTGTTCATACACCTTACCTTATCACCCAGCTGAGCCAGACAGCTCTGCGCCATGATTTAAATGATGTGTTCACATCAGAACTTGTCACAATGAGTCCCAGCTGTGCATGTGCTTCTTGGTAGTCTTAGCTGTAGAATTGTTCCCATGAAGACAGTATAGCGCGTAACAGGTGCTCCGCAAGGGTCTGTAGAGTGGATGAGCCCCACTTACTAGGACTCTGTTCACACACAGCTTGTGTTCTAGGGAACTCAGAGCTCTTCCTATACACAATGCCTTTACACATTTCCTCCTTTTCTTTTCTTTTCCTTTCCTTTCCTTTCTTCTTCTTTTTTTTTTCCTAAACGGGTTCATGAGTTCATTTTATTTTGACTACACTAAACACAATTCAAACCCTCTTTGGCAGGAGCTCATTAAATGCTTCCCAAACCCATTGCTTCAAAAGCAATTGATAAACTAGTTTTTATGATTCTCTTGCATCTGGATGAAGTCCTGGTGCTATTAAAGATGAGCAGGGTAGATGCTTGACTCTAGCTAAGAAAGCTAAGGGCAGAAAAGCTTTCTCTATATTCTCTCTCCCTTCCCAGACTGCCAGCCAAATCTGGCAACAGCTGTAAGACTGTAAGGGAAGGCAGACACAGTGTACCTGCTGTACCAGGGTCACTGAAGACCATTGGGCATCCTTGCCTTGGGCTGTGACCTGAACTTGATTTTGAGATTGTCACAATAATTAGCCAACCCTGTATATCACTGTACAACCTGCTTCCCCTCCTAAAAGAAACCCACATTCTGTCACTCTTGCCAAGTTTTAGAATTTTAATTTTTTAAAAAATTTTTAAAAAATTAATTAATTTATTATGTTTTTTTTTCAAGACAAGGTTTCATCGTGTAGCTTTGGTTGTCCTGGAACTTGCTTCTGGGTTAGGGATGAGGGTATATTCACTTCTTCTTTCAGCTCTAGGACCCAATGGTACAGACCTGTGTAGGCCCTGTGCATGCTGCCACAGTATCTTCGAGTTTATGTGTGCTAGCCCTGTTGAGTCTAGAAGGCCTTGATTCCTTGGTATCTCTCATCCCCTCTAGCTCTTATAATCTTCTGCCTTCTTTTCCTGAAGAGTTCTCTAAGCCCTGAGGGGAGAGAGTAGGGCTAAGTGTTCCAAGGTCTCTTACCCTCTGCTTATTGTCCAGCTGTGGGCCTATGCATTTGTTCCCATCTCTATGTAACAAGAGGAATCTTCTCTGATGATGGATGAGCAAGGCACTGATTTAGTATAGCAGAGTGTTCTAGGGAATCATTTTATTGCTACATTCCTTTAGCAGAGCAGTACTCTTTTGTTTCCCCCTAGGTCCTTGGGATATGTAGTCTTAGGTTCTTGGCTACTCAAGCAGTTGGGTATGGTTTCCATCTCATGAAGTGGGCATTGGTTGGCTACTCCCATAAGCTTTGGGCCACTATTGCATTAGTGTGTCTTGCAGGCAGGTCATTCTTGTAGATCAAACTATTTGTAGCTGGGTTGTGGTTTATGCTTCTCCTTTAGAAGCATGCAGAGTACCTTCTAGTACTGTGAACACCAGTCTATAGAGCTGAAAGCTCTAGGTAGGCATCTCCATGTTTAACGGGTTGTGTAGTAGGTGTTGTCTTCAGCAATAGAGCCTTACTGCATGTTTATGAAGAGCCTCCATTAGTCTTGATGATAGCCTGTGTCCTTTTGGGGTTCCCATAGGACTCCTTGACCAATAGGTATATTAGATGTAACCCATTCCTGGTAGTGTGAGCTTCATTTAGCAATGAGAGATGTCCAGTTAGGGCTATGTCTTTCTGTTTATTTGTTGATTTCATTTAAATCATCATCATCATATATGTGTATTATAGGACACTTGTACTGTATTTGGTTTCCATATGACCCCTCAAATGGCCCTTGGTTTTGACTGTCCCTCCCCATATTCCTTCCCTAGCCCCCCTCTTCTCTCCTACTCCCTATTTGATCCTCCCATTCTAGTTTCCCTATTTTATACATTCATAACCATATATGCTCCCCTGCTAGGAAGACTCATCCCCCCTGAGTCTCTTACTCTTTACTTAACCTCTGGGTATATAGAGTGTAGCTTGCTTATCAATGACTTAGAGCTAACATCCACATACAGGCAAATATACATACCATGTTTGTCTTTTTGGGTCTGGGTTACTTTACTCAAGATGATTTTTTTTCTAGTTCTATCCATCTACCAACAAATTTCATGATTTCATTTTTTAATGGCTGAAATATTCCATTGTACAAATTTATCACATTTCTTTATCCATTCATCTGTTGACAGACATCTAGGGTGTTTTTCTCCCCCAATTGGAATAAGAAATCTTAATCGAGAAAATGCCTTCACGAGATTGGAATTTGTGGGCTTTAATTTTCTTTCTTTTTAAAAATTAATTATCAGGGGAGGTGGTTCAGTGATTAAGAGTACTGACTGTTCTCCCAGAGGATCCAGGTTCAATTCCCAGCACCCACATGGCAGCTCACACCTGTCTGTAACTCCTGTTCTGGGGGATCTGACACCCTCACACAGACATACAAACAGGAAAACAACAAGGGACATATCATTTTTTTTAAATTCTCTTTTTAATGAAATTTTTCATATATTTTGATCATATTTCTTCACCTCCCTCAACTCTCTCTTTCCCTCCCTCTCTTTCTCTGTCTCTCAACAACAACAAAACTGCCCAAATCAAAGAAAACAAACAAAAAGAAAAAATATCAAAACAAAACAAAAAGTGCAGAAAAACCCACGGGTGTGTTTTGTGTTAGCCAAATAATTGCTCCTGGGATAGGGCTGCTCTGAAGTAGGGTCAATACATCTAATGACACGCCTATGGAGAAAACTGACTTTCCCTCTTCCAGCAGTTATCAGCAAGTAGCTTTTTGGTTAGGGGTGAGACTCTGGGCCTACTTCTGTTGGACATAATTCTGTGGCCATCAGTCACATAGAGCCACACCCCAGGTCCCTAGTGTTCTGGCTGGACTCCACCCCCAGAGTCACCTGGCTATAGCCAGGTAGCCTGGTCCACTATAAAAGGGGCTGCTTGCCCCCCTCCCTCCCTACTCTCTTGTCCTCTCTTCTTGTCTCTTGCCCCCTGCTCCCCTCTCTCTCCATTCTCTTTCCATGTGGCCATGGCCGGCTCTAACATCTCTATCTCTTCTTTTCCTCTTTACTTTACTTTCCTATAATAAAGCTTTAAAATCATGGATTGTCTCTTCTTATCAAAACCTGCCATGCTGGAGCAATGGAACAGGCCTCACAGTGTCTCCGGGGCTGACGGAGGTTTCCCCGTGCAGCCCCGTTCTCAGCTCTTCTGTGATACACGTGAAAGCTGCAGAACCTGTCACCCCTGGCTTCCGAGGCCCAGGGGCCCCAACTGCTCTTCCTACCTGCAGATGAGGTTTCATAGCCTCTCATGACCAGACACCCACCCTGTGGCATAGAGAGCGCCTTTCCCCGTCCCCTTCAGCTCCGGGGCTAACAGAGATGGGGCTAACAGAGAAGCCCTGTCCCCTCCCTCTTCATTCTCAGCTCCTCCCCCATCCACCTAAGCCCTCCAAAGCTGCACCTAAGGTTTTGCTTGCTTGCTCCCCCTACAGGAATACCTAAATGGTGCTTTTCAACCCAAGATTTTCTTGCTTCCTTATTTAAATGCTTATTTTTCTCCCTAGTATTTGTGATACATGTCCAAAATTTTCAACTTGTTTAAAAACTTCTTTTAAGGTCCAAAAGTCATCTAATATGCTTCCACAGGTCAAAGTAACTATGCTGATTAACAACCAGTCCCCTTTTACAATCTGTTACTGCCTATCCCAGACACACAATTAACATGATATTTTCTTCCTCAGCCATCCAAAGCAGACTTAAAGATGCCTTCCAGGACTAAATCCCTCAAGCACCCTTGTTCTTCTAGGATCCTAACAATGATCCATGATGTGCTCCCAAGCAAACTATTATAGGCTCAACATTTGCCATCACCCTTTGCAGACATCCCCCTGCTGGGGTCCTGCTCCTCTGTTGCCATTACTCTACAGGTTTATTCCCACACCATACCTGTTGCCACAGATCCGACAGAGACAGCGCCACCTCCTGAGACCTACATGAAACAACAGAGCTGTCTTCCTCCAGACCCCTCATTTGAATGTGAACTCCCGAGACACACACACGGAGATCCAGAGACACACGCAGAACCCCACAGAGGACAGACTTGGGACCTTCCAGCTACAGATGAACTCTCTTGCCAAAGCCAAATGGCTGTTGTACTTGGGGGAAATTACGTGATGGTGAGGGAAACGTGATGTCTATCTAGACTGATTAATTACTGTTTAAAACTGATGTTATTACCCTCAAACTGTATGACCCATTGATTCAATCATCTCTTGCCTTCCCGACTTCCCCCCTTACCACTCTGGCTTAGTTGTCTTACTCCTCTGGTCTATGTGTTGTCTTCTGATACTTCCACCCCATCCAAAATTTTCACCACAAATGACACCTCTCCCTTAAAAGGGGAGATTGTCGGGAGGCGAGCTGTGCACAGGTAGCCTGGTCTCAGGTTGAGCACCGACCATGAACCCCAGAGAACTAGTAGGCGGGGCGTCCACCTACGTGGGTTGGAAGGAATTTGGTCACGCCCCCTGGGCCCCTGTCCCCTGTCACAGTTGCAGCCCTCAAAGCCCCCCTCCCACCCCCTTACCCCTCCCCAGCCCCCCTGCAGGAGAGGTGTGTAACCATCAGTCACATAGGACAATGCAGGGACCCTATCTTTTAAAAAAAAGTAAGGGAGGAGATGTTGGACATAGTTCTGTGGCCATCAGTCACATAGGGCCACACCCCAGGCCCCTAGTGTTCTGGCTGGACTCCACCCCCATAGTCACCTGGCTACAGTCAGGTTTGCCCCGCCCCACAGTTCCCACACACAGAGGTCTCCCTCCGCAAGTAAGTGGGGCCCACGTCAGAACGGCCCGGCAAACTTCTCCTTCTCAGTGCTGGAATTTTGTCTGGTTTGAACCTGTGCAGGTCTGGTACTCGCTGTGAGTCTCTGAGTAGGGCTTTTTTCTTTTTTCTTTTTTGATTGATTGATGGCTGATGTGGGAGGGCCCCCAGCCCACTGTGGGTGGGTGGTCCTGGCAAGTACAAGAAAAAACAAACAAACAAACTGAGCAAGTCAGGATGAAGGTGCAAACCAGTAAGCAGCACTCCTCTGTGGCTGCAGCATCTGCCCCTGCCCCGTTTGAGCTCCTGGCCTTCCCTCAGTGATGGGGGTTTGACTTGAGACTTGTAAACTGAAATAAATCTTTTCTGCCTCGAGTTGATTTTGGTCAATGGTACTGTAAGTGCTTTATCACAGAAATAGCATCCCTAAGGACGACAATGCCCATGAGAGTCACCACAGCCTATCAAGCACCAAGCCGGCGCTTTCCTCTGTTCCTTCTGTTCCTCCCCACCCCCACCCCCACCCCCCTGGTTCCTTCTTTCCTTCTTTCTACAGATCTGGAAGGAGGCTTCCTGAACCCCAGGATCTTCAACAAGAATTAAGGATTTAGTTGTCATAGAGTCCCAGTACTCAGAATAGCACTTGGTACACAGTAGACACATAATTGTCCAGGGTGAATGGCACTGGACATGGTCTCAGAATCATAGTAGGTGCTGTGGAGGCAGACATGAAAGAAGACTTAAACTGTCTGAGATTACACAACTCACAAGCTCTAAAGATTCTACAGGAAGCAGCTGTATTAATAAGAAGTGTAGGTAATATTTATTGGATGGCTGCCCTAGGCCTATTTGGATGGAACCTAGATATTATTTTAAAATTCGTGTGTATGTGTGCATGTGTAGACAGGCCAGAGCTTAATTTCAGGTGTCTTCCTCAATTGGTTCCCACCTTAGTTTTTTGGGGGGGGGCTCTCCCTGAACCTGGAGCTCACTTATTCGAAGACTGGCTAGCCAGTGAGCTCAGGGGATCTCCCTGTCTCCATCTCCCTGGCACTAGGATTACAAGAAGCAACTCTGGGCCCAGCTTC